>CM061550.1:49054658-51454658 GCA_030864225.1 Capsicum baccatum var. pendulum
TGTCTCAGTAGTGAATGTCTTGTACGTACTCCAGTTTATTATTTTTCCCTTCTTAGTCAGTCTCATTCAAGGACGAATGTTCCCAAGGGGGAGATATTATAATACCCAACAAAATCGCGTGTCAAATTTAGCTTGTAAAGCTCCATGAAAGATCCCAATACTTAGAAAATTTTGCTAAGTGTTCAAGATTCAATACTTAGTCTTATTTTATACCTCCAAACTTTGGTGATTTAATTAGCGACCTTCCCGACATCCGTTTTTCAATTTTCAAGTTGAGTTACGATCGGGAAAGCTCGTAGTATATACCGGGTGAGTTTTGGAAAGTTTTGAAGTAGCTTAAAGGCATGTTTGGGTGCCCAAAATAGAAGCCTCGAGCGATTAGCCCGTGCAGCCTGCTAACTCCAGCGCTTGCCCAGTTTTTTCAGCATTTCAGGGTCAACTTCAAACGATCATAAATCCCAATATATAATGAACTGTGAGAGATGATATATATCAATGGAAAGATCTTTGAGTATTATTTCCAATGAAATTAGTTTTATCCCATTTGAACATCTAAATAAAAAGTTATGATCAATTTACTTCAGCCTATTAGATAGTCATTTAGGGACAGATTTGACCTTAATTGTTCCTTAGGGGTATTTTGGTCATCTTCCACCGCTATATATTCCCCAAACATGGGATTAAGACTTATTTTCAGAAAAATATACTCCTCTTCTCAAAATCCTCTCAAGAACTCAAGCTAGAGTTTCAATTTGAAGACCCAAATCCCATCAATTGAAGAACATAACTCCTCATTTATCTTAAACATCAAAAGATGTGTTTCTCTCAAGATCATAACCTATTACAAGAATCAAATCCTTCTTCAAGAATATATGATATTCAAGTTTTCAAACTAGAGAGCCAATTCTCTCAAAGGAACAAGAACCCTAGTGAAGGAATCTAGAACATGTCTAAGAATTTCTTCAAGAATCTTCCACCTAAGGTATGTGTAGTGTTCATCCACGGATTCCTTTTATCCGTAGGAGTCCAAGAACCATGATTTAAAAACTATATTGTCATTGTCTTGTTGAGATATGATCATGTACATGTTGATGGTTGCTGTTTATGCTTCAAGATGTTAATTTAGGGTGATTCTCATGACGTATGTGTGCTTATAGTTAAAACCCATGAAATTGAGTGATTTAAGATGACTAAATTATTAAGAACACCTATGCCATAAAGTGTGCATGCAAGATGTTCGACGAAATGCCTATAATAAGCATAATCATGTTTTCATGATTTAAGAGTGCTCAATTAACAAGTCCTTACTCCATGTTTTATGATTTCACGTGAATTTCATGTTGTGTGAATAAAGTTCAAATCTTTACATGTTATTCATGATACCATGATATTTTGTGGATTCAATTGGTAGAATTGATTTGAATTATGGTGTTATGGTGTATAAAATTGATCATTAGGCCTATGCCCTAAATAGTGCATGCAAGGTGTTTGTTAAAATGCCTAAGTGAAGAAGAATTGAGAACTTTGACCTATTTGTGATCTAAATGATGATTCCATGCCATATCCATGTGCTTAAGTTGACTCCCATGCTAAAGCTATGCCTACAATGTGTTTGATAATGTGCCTCAATGAATAAATTATGATCAAGTACCTAGTCTTCATGCTCCAAGATTTTACCATGTCTCTTAAGTTATGTCATGTCTACTTGATCGAGATGATTTCTATGCTATTAATGTGCTATGAATATGTTGTTGGCTTGTCATGATATTAGAATTGACCATGATGTTAGCTATATGAAAAGTTTATGAAATCCACATGATTTATGAATTCCTCATAGATGCTATATTATGGATTGTTAATGTTGGTCAAGTACTCTTGTATGTCAAGTCATGTCAGTTTCCTTTCATCGAGTCTTGGGGGTATTCGTACCTAAAAAATATTGCTGTGTTCCTAGAGCCATGTCATGTTTTCATAATACTCTTAGTCAAGCCATGTTCAGTAGACTTTAGCCAGTCACATGACTCAGGAAAACTCATGTAAAGGCAGTATCAGTTCAATTTTACTCAGTAGTCAGTAATCTATGTAATCTCAGTAATATTCCATTAGTCTATAGAATTCAGTAAATCTCAGTATCAGGACAATTTAGTTCAGTATTTTGTTCAAACATCAATAAACTCAGTCAACTAACAGAACTCAGTAGTATTTTGTTAGTTATCAGAATTCAGTAGTGTGTCGCTAGTCATCGGAACTCAATAAACTCAGTCCATGTTTAGCTCAGTTAAACAAAACTATCAGTAATAGTTTAGTTAATTCTAGTATGAACTAGGAAATCATTTCAGTATAATCAGTTCAGTATCATTCAGTTGGGAGTAGGATTCAACACAGAGCGAACCCAAGGATGGGAACTCACTTGCCAGTAGAGGGTGTGATTCTTAGAAGCAGTCCTTGTGTTCCAGAACTATGTAGCCAGCATAGGTTGAGACATTAATACCTTTCAGTTGAGGGTAGATGAGGTGGCTTAACCTATCAGATGAGGGTTCTCACCGTTCTCATTAGAGTACCTGCCAGATGAGGGTCACTCACAGCTTGTCCTTACTAGTGGTGTGGTGTTGAAACCCTTCCAATCAATGCAGAGATTGGACCCCAGCTTAGCTATTATAGCATATTTGGGGCATGTCAGTTGGATAGCTACTTCCCACAGTTTTAGTATTAGCCTCAGTAAAAGAACTCAGATAGTTCTTCAGGATATCAAGACCGTTAGATATAGTCAACTCAGATACAATATGGAACTCAGCTAGTTCCATCAGATTTAGGACTGTCAGATACAGTCATTCATGCTATCAGTTATCAGAACTCATGTTATCAGATATATTAGTTATCAGAATTCAGTTATCATTCATGATATGTTACCAGTAAATACATGTCATCAGTATTCTTACTAAGTAGTCATGTTATCACGAGCCCAGTTTCAGGACTATTATACACGGTCAATCAAATCAATTCTTCATAATCAGAATTATTAGAAACAATTATTCGTTTATCAGTAATATAGTATCAGTCTCCCAGTATTCAGTAATACAATATCAGTTCCTCACTTATTAGTGAATTACATATTAATATCGGTAAACTCAGTCATTCAGTATCTCAATATCAGTAAACTTAATAATTCAGTATCCCAGCATCAGTAAACTCATGTTGTCAGTATTCAGACTCAGTAGTCAGTATCACCAAGAGTTTAGTTGTAGTTACGTATGTATATATTCTCACATTCATATTAGTCAGCATTGTTCATGCATATGAAACCCTTTGCATTTGGCCTACCTCGCTTGTATACTCAGTACATTCAGTCGTACTGATGCATTCGTGCTATAGTGTTTTATTTGATGCCATAGGTACAGAGGCACAAGTTTCAGAGCAGCAGTAGCATTGCAGATTTTAGTAGTCAATGCTCCTCTTCATTCGAGGACAATATGATTATTACTTTATTACAGTATTTTTGATTAGTTTTTCAGTTCGTGGAGTTAGTTGGAGACATGTTCCTTCAACTTCTTATTCAGTTCAGTTAGAGGCTTTTAGACAAGATGTCAGATTAGATGTTCAGACTTCAGTATTTATGTTTCTTTTTGGTATTATTATACCATGTTTTTTAGATATGTATAAGTATTGAACCTTATGGCCTTACAGTTCATGTTTCGGCATATTTTATAAGATATTATGCAATTTATAGGTACAGATATCAGTCATGGGTTAGCTTGTGGTCTTTTGGGGTCATGAGCATCATGTAGCATTTTGGTTCAGAAAATTGGGGCATTACAGTATACAATGTCCACATATGATTAATGGGTTGAGCATTGGCATGTAATACACTTAGGAATAGGGGATAATATAAAGCCAAGTCAATAATCCAAAATCAGTCTAGAATCCAAAAGCACACAAACATATGCATATACATATAAATATATAACATACCAGGTAGGGAACAAGGTTTAGCATGCAATTTTAAAACCTTAACCTGGATTGTGTAGCTTAACCATCATAATAGTACTGGCGCGCTATATGGGCCCCAGCTTTCACAACCTGGTTGAGCCCCAGAGCATATAGCCACACAACCTGGACAATAATCATATATATATATATATATATATATATATATATATATATATATATATATATGCATGGGGGGACTCAAACCTCCCAATCATATACTAAGGTGACTTAAGAACCTGATCATGTAATGTGATATAGGGGACTCGAACCTCCTAATCATATAATAAGGAAGAGTTGAATTGCCCACTTATTTAGAAACCTACATCGGTAAATATGGTTTCCAGTATTGATCCCTTCGGGACCTCTACCTTCACGACCTTCCTACATAATCTCCTTTATGATCAATTGAAGCATGTAGCACATAACCCATTAAATCATTCAAGGAGTCATTCATTTAGACACTTTCAAGTGGTATCTTCATACCAACTATAGCTTGCAAGCGCATGTCGTTTATCCAAACCTAACCATCCGCCAAAGGGACTCTAACACAATCAGCCAATGGGACTCTAAATCTCTAAGTAGGAACCAAACAACTTAGCCAACGGGACTCTAACCTAATCAACCAATAGAAATCCAAAGTTCTAAGTAGGACCATATCATTCGGCCAACGGGACTCTAACCTAGTTAGCCAATAGGACTCTAAAATTTTAAATTTAAAACTATTTACATTTCAATAACCTTTCCTATCATGCAAGGGTTCCAAAAATAGTTCTATATGCATATTTCTAATATTCAAAACCAATTTCACAATATAGGGTTGAGGTCATTACTACTTTGATTGTCAATGGAAATTACAATTCCCTAATGTATTCACCCTAACCATGCACTCCATAAGTTCAAAACCATAAATAAAGCATGAATAATCACATATAAACCATGGGAAACATTATTTAGAAACAAACATTCAAAAACCTCAACCTATGTTCCAAAACCAACATCAAATCCACATAAATAACTGTTTAAACACATGCTTTAAAAAATAATAATTGTGGAAGATTAAAATGACTTAGACATATGCGAATTTGAAAGTAATTTGGAGCTTTAAAACTGAAATATGAATGTACGATGAAATCCTTGTGCTTTGTTGGGGTTTTGAGTTTGAGAGTGTAATTATAGAATATGATTACTTAAACTTGAAAGGAATACGCTTTATTATGTTTACTGGTCGTACATAGGTGAAAAGACCCAATACCCTTCATCCCAAATAAATAAAATAAAAACTACATGACTTTTACATAACAACATGGCATAGACCTTATCATAGAGGCTAACCACCGTGCCACACTACCGTAGCCTTTGTGACATAGGGATATCATAGAGTCTCACTGCCTCTGGGGTCTAAAATCACCTCGAGCCCAATCTAAAAATTCCAAAACTCCCTCAACATACCCCAACAACATATCTAAACACAATTCAAACCAAAAGTTGATGTTTTAAACACATAAAGGACAATAATAAAATGCTTAAAATTTTAAGGGTGTTACATTATCCTACCCCTTTCTTAGGATCATTTGTCCCCGATTGATGAGTTAGGACACTTTACGCATGAGAATAGTATTATTACAATAGACTCAAATGATAAACTCAAAAAGTAACAAAAGGAAAACAAAACTCACACCTTAAGCTCTATTATCTAGAACAGGGAACAAGAATGGATACTTGGACTTCATATCCTCTTCGGATTCCCAATTAGCTTCCTCAAACTTCTGGTTCCTCCTTAGAAACTTGTAATACCCATTACTTTTTCCTAGTTTAAAATTATTTCAATAATGTTAGAAGCTTTCTTTTCAAGATGAATCCATTTATTTTCAACATTTTTAATTTTTGTCATGTGGAAAATAGAATTAGCTTTCCAATGATACCAATTACATCAAAATCCGACACCGGAGGAGAAAGTTATGACCAAAATACAGAAAGCAGTAAAAACCGCCCAGGTGTGACGGTGATTCCGATAGACTGTCGGACTAGCAACAAAACATCGCCCACGACCATCGCAAGGGAAATAGTTAGGCCACCTGCTGGATAAGGTGCAATAGAAAGGTTTATAGATCGTCAAACTTGCGACGAACCATCGCCCAGGCCGTTGCTACTTAGGCAGTATGCCCCTTTCCTAGTCTATGTACGACAGTTGAAATGATGGACCGTCACTCTAGCGACGGACCATCGCTTGAGCCATCGCTACCTAGGTAGTGTGACCTATTCTGTTCTACCTACGATGGTTGAAATGATAGACTGTCGATCCAGCGACGGACCGTCGGACCCACCATTATAGGTCACGATTTAGCAAATTAAAGTCATTTTAAAAAGAGGCTTTTTGGTCATTTCCCACCCACCTATATATACCCAATTATATACGATTTCAGCCATTTGGTTCATTATTACTTCATAACCAATATTAAGATTTTTCTCAAACATTAATCTCTAAGAACAAAATCCAATCTTTTTCAAGAACTAAGGGATTTCTAATTCTTCAAGTTCAAGAACATCAAGAATCTTAACCCAGGTATACATAGTGTTCATTCATGGACTCCTTTCATCCATGAAGTCCAAGAATCCATTTTCCAACTTCAAGTTATGGATTTTCTTTATGATTTCATGATTGGGTTGTTCTTGTTCATGTTGACAAATGAGAAATTGAATTCTACTCCATGTTGGGTGCTAATTTCTATGTGGGTTTAATTATTATAGATATAGATTCGTGCAAACCTATGACTAAACCATTGAATGCTGAAATTAGAATGTGACCATGATGTTTAATTGTTGTATAGTGATGTTTACATCTACCATGCCTAAAATATGTTTGATTTAATGCCTAAATGAAGGAAAAGTTCCTAACTAGTACGTTGTCATGAAATCCTGATGTATGTACAAGCTTATGCCTATCACATGTTTGGTGAAATACTTTAGTAAATGCATTATGGTGATTATTATGTATTCAAGCAAGTCATGCTTTTTCAGTTTCCTTCTATCGAGTCCTGGGGTACTTGTACCCAAAATATTTGCTGTGTACCTAGAGCCATGTCATATTTTTATGATACTCTCAGTCAAGCTGTGATTCTTAGACTTCAGACAGTCTTATGACTCAGGAAACCTCCATGATCTTATGAACTCAGTCAATTGTTAGACATCAGTAGTATTCCGTCAGTCAATGAAAGTCAGTAACTTAGTCCATGTTTAGTTTAGTAAATCATGTTCAGTATCTATTCAGATAGGAGTAAAAATTATCACCGAGTGAATCCAAGGATTATAACTGACCTGTTATATGAGGGTGTGATTCTTAGAAGTAATCTTTGCATTCCAGAACTATATAGCCAATATAAGTTAAGAAATTATAGCCTGCTATATGAGGGTAGATGAGGTGGATTAGTCATCTATATAAGGGTTCCCACCATTATCATCAGAGTTACATGTTATATTAGGGTCACTCACATATTGTCCTTACCAGTGGAGCGGTATTGACACCCTTCCAATTAGGGCACAGATTGGACCCCAATTCAGCTATAATGCATCATTTAGGGCATGTTGGTTAGATGACTACTTCCCACAGTTTCAATATCAGTATCAGTCAAGAACTCACATAGTTCTTTAGATTTCAGTACTGTCAGATATAGTCAATTTAGATACAGTACGAATCTCAACTAGTTCCATCAGATTCAGGACTGTTAGATACAATCACTCATGTTATCAGTTATATCAATTATTAGTATGTCATGTTATTAGTATTTAGATTTAGTAATCATGTTATCACGATATCAGTGTCAGTTATTATGTCTCATGCATGTATTCTCACACTCATGATAGTTAATATGTTATTACTAATGTTTATGCATATGAACCCCATGCATTTAGCCTATATCAAATGCATACTAGTACATTCAAAGTACTTACTCATTCATGCTATGGTGTCTTATACCATAGGTTTAGAGACATGAACTCCAGAGCAGTAGTAGATTCCAATCTCAGTAGTCAGAGTTAGCAGTGAGTCCTCATCCTTCGAGGACATGATTATTTACCTATTATCTCATTAATTAGTTTATTAGGGACAGTTGGGGACATGTCCCATCAACTCCTTACTTAGACAGTTTAGTCAGCTAGAGGTTCTCCAAACTATTATGTTCAGACAATTATTTCAGTTGTTTTAGGTATTTCATACCCCTTTTCAAATGTTATGTTTTACTTCAGATATGTGAACCTTAAGGCCTTTCAATTTTTGTTTTTGCATTATTCAGTATTTTATGCAGTATACAGGTACAAATATCAGTCATGGGTTAGCTTATGGTCCTTTGGGGTCATGAGTATCGTGTAGCATTCTGGGTACCAGATTTGAGGCGTTACAAACTAAGTATCAGAGCCTATGGTTCAATAGAGTCCTAGTGAGTCTCAATGCCGCATCTAGTAGAGTCTTGTACATAGGTGTGTTGCATGCCAAATTTATGTGCAGGAGGCTATAAGATGTTTTAGGAACATTTTCCCTTCTCTCAGTATTCATCTAGTGACAGTGAACATAATCTCAATCTAATCTCTAAGTCTAATCTATTTCTCCTCTTTATTTTAGAACATGCCTCCTAAGAGAAGATCCCAACCTGTCTAAAAAGATCCCTTGGATAAACATGTTTCTCATGTGGAGTTCAAGGCCACATTTACTACTTTTGATCAGTTAGTTGCTGCTCAGAATGAATGACCAGTTATCTTTCTGGCAAACCCAGTGGACAATTCAGCTGCAGCCAGATTCGGGACTTCACCCGAATGAATCCTCCATCCTTTCTTGGGTCTAAGACACACGAAGAACCTTAGGAATTTCTAGATTAGGTGCAGAAGGTTACAGACATAATGGGGGTTATATTTAGTGAGAGTGCTGAGCTAGATGCATATCAAGTGCTGGATGTGGATCATACTTTGTTCAAGTAGTAGAAGTCAGAGAGGGCAGACGATCCTTGGTCAATTGAGTGGGAGGAGTTTGCTTCAGTGTTCCTTGATAGATTCTTTCCCCTAGATATTAGAAAAGCTAAGGTGCTAGAATTCATCAACCTTAGGTAGGCAATATGTCAGTGAAAGAGTACTCTCTTAAGTTTACTCAATTAGCCAGATATGCCCCTCATGTGGTTACAGATAGTAGGGCAAGGATAAGTAAGTTTGTTTTGGGGGTGAAGGATAGCGTATTTAAGGAGTGTAGATCCGCCATGATAAATAGTGACATAACTTTAGCGAGGCTCATGAATCATGCTCAACAGATAGAGGAATAGAAGATTAAGATGAGGGAGAAACAGAATAAGAGAGCAAAGATAGGTAGTTTTAACTTTGCTCAGCCTAAGTCAGAAAGAGAAAACCATTTTCAATTTCATCCTAAGTCATCAGTTCTAGCTCCTTATTTAGCCAGTGCTCCAATTCCTAAGTTCAGAGAGGGTAACAAAGATAGAGAACCAGGCTCTAAGTCCCACGGCAGTATTAGCAGTGCCCGCACCTATCCTCTTTGCTAGACTTATGGCAAGCACCATCAAGGTATTTGCATAGCTGACAGTGGTATTGGTTTCAAATATGGAAAGCCAGGCCATAGAGTCAAAGACTTTCCTCATCCAGATCCTTAGGGTCAATAGAATCGCTCCTCAGCACAGTCTAGTCGGCCAAATCAGCAGGGTGCCACTTCCAGTGCTACTAGTGGGCAATGCCTAAATCATCTTTATTCTCTTCAGTCCCGACAAGATCAAGAAAATTCTCCTGGTGAGGTTACTGGTATGTTCTAGATATTTTCTGTGCATGTTTACTCTTTGCTAGATACATGAGCTTCTTTGTTTTTTGTCACTTCTTATATAGCAGTCGATTTTGAAGTCAGTCCTAAAATTATAGCGGAGCCCTTTTCAGTATCTACCCCAGTAGGTAAAACTATCATAGCCCAGCGGATATACAGGAACTACCTAGTTATGATATCTCAGAAAGTCACTTCAGCAGACTTAGTCAAATTAGAGATGACTAATTTTGATGTCATTCTCGGCATGTATTGTCTTTATTCCTACTATGGCACAGTCGATTACAGAAATAGAATAGTCCAATTTCAGTTTCCGAATGAACCTGTCCTTAAGTGAAGGGGTAGTGTATCCGTTTTCAAGGGTCATCTTGTTTCCTACCTTCGGGCACGAAAAATGATATCTAAAGGATATGTATATTATCTTGTTCGAGTTAAGGACACTAGTTTAGAAACTCCCAATCTTAAATCAGTCCGAGCCGTGAACGAATATTTAGATGTCTTTCTCAACGACCTTCCAGAAATTCCTCCCAAAAGGGAAATAGACTTCAGCATTGATCTTCTTCTAGACACTCAGCCTATATCCATTCTACCATACAGAATGGCACCAGTAGAACTCAAAGAACTGAAAGAATAGATGAGGGATCTCTTAGATAAGGGATTCATCAGGCCTAGTGTGTCCTCATGGGGCACTCCAGTATTATTCGTGCATAAGAAAGATGGTTCTCTCAGAATATGTATAGACAAACGTCAACTTAATAAGGTCACAATCAATAAAAAATATTCTTTTTCCAAAATTGATGAATTGTTCGACCAACTTCAGGGTGCCAGCTATTTTTCTATGATAGACCTCAGATCAGTCTATCATAAGCTTAGAGTTAGAGAATGTGACTTTTCAAAAGTAGCTTTTCGTACTTGGTATGGTCACTTCGAATTCTTAGTTATGTCCTTTGGTATTACCAATCCCCTAACAGCTTTCATGGACTTGATGAACCATGTGTTCAAGAAGTACTTGGACATGTTTGTCATAGTCTTCATAGATGATATTCTAGTCTATTCATGCAGTGAGCGAGTTAATGCAAACCATCTTAGAAAAGTACTTCAGAATCTCAAAGATCATCAGCTATTCTCCAAATTCAATAAGTGTGAGTTTTGGCTAAGGTCAGTAGCATTCCTTGGCCATATTATTTCTGGTGATGGCGTTAGAGTAGATCCTCAAAAGACTAAAGCAGTAAGAAACTGTCCTCGCCTTGTCTCTCCATCAGATATCAGGAGTTTCATGGGTTTGGATGGCTATTATAGGTGGTTTATCGAGGTATTTTCTTTTATTGCATACCCTATGTCCATATTGACTCAAAAGAAAGTCAAGTTTCAGCGGTCAGATCCTTGCGAGAAGATTTTTCAAGAGTTGAAGACTCGACTCACCTCAGCTCCAGTTTTAGCTCTTCCTGATGGTCCAGATAGGTTCGTAGTGTATTGTGATGCATACAGAGTAGGTTTGGGTTGTGTCCTCACGCAGCATGGTAAGGTCATAGCCTATGCCTCTAAACAACTCAAATACCATAAGAAGAATTACCCTACTCATGATCTTGAGTTAGCAGCCGTAGTATTTGCCTTAAAGATTTAGTGGCATTATCTATATGGTGTTCATGTAGATGTGTCGCGGATCATAAGAGCCTTCAGTATGTATTTTCTCAGAAATATCTCAATCTTCATCAGAGAAGGTGGTTAGAACTCTTGAAAGATTATGACATGAGTTCCTCTATCATCCGGGTAAGGCCAATGTAGTAGCCGATGCTCTCAGTAGAATATCTATGGGTAGTGCTGCTCATGTGGATGATAGTAATAAAAATTTAGCTCAGGAAGTTCATCATTTTACCAGACTAAGCATTCTCTTAGTCGATACAGATGAGGGTGATATATGGGTTTAGAGAAGTTTAGAATAATCTCTAGTTTCCAAGGTGAAAGAAAAGCAAGATAGAGATCCCAGCCTTGTCAATTTGAAAGAGTTAGTTAAGAATTAGAAAATGGAGGTTTTCTCCCAAGGGGGAGATGGTGTTCTGCGCTATCAAGGTCGTCTCTGTGTTCCAGGTGTAGATGACTTAAGGCAATAAATTCTTGCAGTAGTGCATGGTGCACACTACTTTATTCATCCAGGGGATACAAAGGTGTACTGCAACTTGCGGGAAGTCTATTGGTGGAGTGGGATGAAGAGAGATGTTACAGAATTTGTGGCTAAGTGCTCTACATGTCAGTAGGTTATGATAGAGCATCAGAAGCCCAGTAGTCCTATTTAGGAGTTCATTATTCGTACTTGGAAGTGGGAAGACGTGAACATGGACTTCGTTACAGGTTTACCTCGAACTCGTCATCAACAGGATTCAGTTTTGGTCATCATAGAAAGAATGACCAAATCAACCCATTTCCTTCCAGTTCATACCTTTTATTCAGATGATGATTACACCAAACTCTACATCAGGGAGTTGGTTATATTACACGGTCTTCCATTATTTATTATCTCAGACAAAGGTACCCAGTTCACCTCTCATTTCTGGAAAGCATTCTAAAAGGGTCTTGGTACCCAAGTTCATCTCAGTACAGCCTTCCATCCTCAGACAGATGGTCAAGCAGACAGGTCCATTCAGATGTTAGAAGATATACTAAGGGCGTGTGAAATTGATTTTAAGGGTAGTTGGGATAACCACTTGCCTTTGATTGAATTTGCATACAACAACATCTATCATTCCTGTATTCATATGGCTCCATTCGAAGCTCTCTATAGTAGGAGATGTAGGTCTCTAATTGGTTGGTTCGAAGTTACTGAGGCCTCAGTTATAGGGCCTGACTTGGTATTTGACGTCTTAGAGAAAGTCCAATTGATCACAGAAAGACTCCGGGCTGCTCAGAGCCGACAGAAGTCTTATGCAGATGTTCATAGAAAAGATCTCGAGTTTGATATTCGTGATCATGTATATCTAAAGATCTCTCCCATGAAGGGAGTGAAGATATTCGGCAAGAAAGGTAAGCTCAGTCCCCAATATGTCGGTCCCTTTAAGATTCTCAGGAAAGGTTGCTTATGAAATTGAATTACCTTCAGATCTAGCCTCAGTTCATCCAGTCTTCCATGTCTCTTTACTTAAGAAATGTATAGGTGACCCAACAGTTGTAGTCCCTATTCAGAGCATCGATGTTCATAAAAGCCTCTCTTATGAAGAGATTCTAGTTGAAATCCTAGACTATCAGACTCGTAGATTGAGTAACAAAGAAGTCCCTCTAGTTAAAGTTCTTTGGCAAAATCAGTCTGTTCAGTGTTTGTCAAAAACTTGGTATTAAATACCATTGCATATTCAGTAATGTATTCATGTATTGGTTCAGTTATATAATTATGCATCAGAGATGCATTCTCATTGTGAGAAAGTTAGTTCATCAAACCACCCAGTCATGCATTCATGAATCAGTTACACATGCATCAGATATGCATGTTCAGTATGATATGTTCAGTTATCAGTCATGTCAGTCATGAGATCATGTTCTAGTTTTTTATGTTTAGTATGTACATTAATTATATGCTCCCCTCACTATCAGTCTCATTTAAGTACGAATGTTCTTAAGGGAAAGATATTGTAACACTCCATACTTTTTTCTAGCTTAAAATCATCTCAAGAATATTAGAAGCTTTCTTTGAAAGATGAATCCACTTTTTTACATGTGGTATTTTCAATATTTTCACTGTTTTTCATGTAAGAAATTGAATTATCTTTCCAAAGATACCAATATCATCAAAATCTGACATCGGAGGAGAAAGTTATGGCCAAAACATAGAAGACAGTAAAAACCAGCCAGGTGCGATGGTGAGGCCGACGTACCGTCGGACTAGCGAGGGACCGTCGCACACAACTGTTGCAAGGGAAACAGTGAGGCCACCTTCTGCATAAGGTATGATGGGAAGGTTGACGGACCATTGAACTTGCGATGGACTGTCGCCCAGGCCATCTCTACTTAGGCAGTAAGCCCCTTCCCTAGTCCACGTACAACGGTCGAAATGATGGGCCGTTGCTCTAGAGACGGACCGTCGCATAAGCCATCGCTACCTACGTAGTGTGACCCTATTCTGGTCTTCCTACGATGGTCAAAATGATGGACTGTCGACCCAGCGATGGACCATCGCACCCACAGTCGCAGGTCAGAATTCAGCAAATTAAAACCATTTTAAAAAGGGTATTTTTTGTCATTTCCCACTCACCTATATATACCCAACTATAACTGATTTCATCCATTTAGTTCATTATTACTTCACAAATAATATTAGGGTTTCTCTTAAACATTAATCTCCGAGAACAAAATCCAATCTTCTTCAAGAACTAAGGGATGTCCAATTCTTCAAGTTCAAGAACATCAAGAATCTTAACGCAGGTATGCATAGTGTTCATTCATGGACTCCTTTCGTCTATGAATTCCAAGAATCCCTTTTCCAACTTTAGGTTAAGAATTTTCTTTATGATTTCATAATTGGGTTGTTCTTGTTCATGTTGATAAATAAGAAATTGAAATCTACTCTATATTGGGTGCTAATTCCTATGTGGGTTTAATTATTATAGATATAAATTCATGCAAACCTATGACTTAACCCTTGATTGATGAAATTAGAATGTGACCATGATGTTTAATTGTTGTACAATGATGTTTACATGTTCCATGCCTACAATATGTTTGATTTAATGACTAAATAAAGGAAAAGTGCCTAACTAGTATGTTGTCATGAAATCTCCATGTATGTACAAGCTTATGCCTATCACATGTTTGATAAAATGCTTCAGTAAATGCATTATGGTGATTATTATGTATTCAAGAGTCATTCTTTGTTAGTTTTCTTCTATCGAGTCCTAGGGGTACTTGTACCCAAAATATTAGTTGTGTTCCTAGATCCATGCCATGTTTTCACGATACTCTCAGTCAAGCTATGATACTTATACTTCAGACAGTCTTATGACTCAGGAAATCTCCATGATTTCATGAACTCAGTTAGTTATCAGACATCAGTACTATTCCGTCAGTCAATGGAAGTTAGTAACTCAGTCCATGTTCAGTTCAGTAAATCATGTTTAGTGTCTATTTAGATGGGAATATAAATTAGCACTGGGTGAACCCAAGGATGGGAACTCACCTGTTGTATGAGGGTGTGATTCTTAGAATCAATCCTTGCGTTCCAGAACTATGTAGCCAGCATAGGTTGACACATCATAGCCTGCTATATAATGGTAGATGAGGTGGCTTAGCCTGCTATATGAGGGTTTCCACCATTCTCATCAGAGTTGCCTGTTATATTAGGGTCACTCACATATTGTCCTTACCAATGGTGTGGTATTGACATCCTTCCAATCAGGGCATAGATTGGACCCCAATTTAGCTATAATGCATCATTTGGGGCATGTCGGTTAGATGACTACTTCCCACAGTTTCAGTATTAGTATCAGTCAAGAACTCATATAGTTCTTCATATTTCAGGTCTGTCAGATACAGTCAGTTCATATACAGTACGTAACTCAGCTAGTTCCATCAGATTCAGGACTGTCATATACAGTCACTCATGTTATCAGTTATATTAGTTATCAGTATGTCATGCTATTAGTATTCAGATTCAGTAATCATATTATCATAGTTTCAGTTATTAAGTCTCATACATGTATTCTCATGCTCATGATAGTCAATCCATTATTATTAATGTTCATGCATATGAACCCCATGCATTTATCCTACCTCGCATGCATACCAGTACATTCAAAGTACTGATGCATTCGAGCTATGGCGTGTTATACCATAGGTTCAGAGACACGGGCTCCATAGCAGCAGTAGATTCCTATCTCAACAGTCAGAGTTAGAAGTGAGTCCTCATCCTTCGAGGACATAATTATTTCCCTATTATCTCATTAATTATTTTATTAGTTGGAGTTAGTTGGGGACATATCCCATCAACTCCTTACTCAGACAGTTCAGTCAGCTAGAGGCTTTCCAAACTATTGTGTTCAGACAGTTATTTCAGCTGTTTTGGGTATTTCATACCCCTTCTCAGATGTTATATTTTACTTTAGATATGTGAACCTTATGGCCTTTCAGTTCATGTTTCTGCATTATTCAGTATTTTATGCAGTATATAGGTACAAATATCATTCATGGGTTACCTTATGGTTCTTCGGGGTCATGAGCACCGTGTAGCATTCTGGGTACTAGATTTAGGGCGTTACAAAACTTCAGCAGCGCCACCTATTTAGTCCTCAAATGACGGACTTGCCTATCTAAGATCTTAATTGGGAACTCTTCGTAAGACAAAGAGTCTAAGACACCCATACTTTCCAAAGGAATAATCAAGGAAGGATTGCCTACACATTTCTTTAACATCGAAACATAGAAGACTGGATGGATGAATCCCAAACTAAAAGGCTAATCCAATTCATAAACCACACTGCCCACTCATTTCAAAACCAAATATAGACCCACATAATGGGGGTTGATATTCCCCTTCTTTCAAATTGCCTTATTGCCTTCATGGGGACACCTTCATGAATATCCAATCTCCAACATCGAATTCGAAATCTCTTCGCCTCTCACTAGCATAAGACTTTTGGAAACTTTGGGAGGCTTTAAACCTATCCCAAATTACCTTTACCTTTTTCATAGCTCTATGAATCAAGTCAGGACTGAATAAGCCAGCCTCACCAACCTCAAACAACCCAATTATAGATCTATACCTCCTACCATACAAAGCCTCAAACGAAGCCATGACAATACTAGAGTGATAGTTGTTGATATAAGAGAATTTGATGAGGGGTAAATAATCAAACCAATTACCACCAATGTCAGTCACATAAGCCCGAAGCATATCTTCCAATGTTTGAATAGTCTGTTCCACTTTTCCATCTATCTTTGGGTGGAAAGTGGTACTAAGGTTTACCTTAGTACAGAAACCTCTTTAAAATGAATGCCAAAAATGCAAAGATTAGTACTCACAGGAAAATCATCAGCTGAATGAAAAAATTACCATAATCATCAGCTGAATAATTTGTCCTCACAGGAAAAAAGTGAGCGAGCTTAGTTATCCTATCCATAATGGTCTAAATCAACTCAAACTGATTGTGAGATCACGAAAGACCATTCAAAAAATCTATATTAATCACTTCCCATTTCCATATGGGGAGCTCAATCTCTTAGGACAACCCACTGGGCCCCAAGTGCTCCACATTCACATTTTGTTGCACCATGCAGTTTACCACAAAATTTGACACATCTCACTTCATATTACCCCATCAATAAATATCCTTCAAGTCATGATAAATCTTCATCGAACCCAGATGAACGGTATATCACAACTCATGAGCCTCAGGTAAAATTCTTCCTTGCAACCCATCCACACCGAGAACACACAGCCTCCCTTGGTACCTCAAGATACCATCATTACCAATCTTAAAAGCCATAAATTTTTTTTAGCCCACATTATTCTTGATCTATATCAACACAGGATCCAAAACCTTCTTCTCCTTTATCTCAGTACCAAGAGACGACTTCACCACCTCTGGGAATAAATATACCCCCATTGTCAAAATTCGAAAGTCTAACTCCAAGGTTAACTAAATGGTGAATGTCCTTTACCAAGCCATGCTTATCTGTATCTACATGGGATAGAATCCCCATATATTACCTGATAAGAACAACAAAACCACATTAGCTTTACTTTGGTGATAATGGGACTCATATCATAGTGCTTGAGCAATTCAGGCCATTTCTTTTGCCTGAGATTTGACTCCTTCTGAGTGAATAAATACTGTATGCTCTTATGATCTGAATAAATGTCAACATAAACTAGAGACAAATAATGTCACCAAATATTCAATACAAACACCTCAATCAACAACTCTAATTCATGAGTCGGATAATTCTTCTCATAAATTTTTAATTGACTGAAAGCATAGGCTACCACCTTACCATGCTGCATTAACACATAATAGAGTCCCACACGAGATGCATCATGATAAAAAATGAATCTATGAGTACCCTCGGGCAGGGTCAAGATGGGATCCGAAGTCCACTTATCCTTCTGCTTCTCAAAACTACCCTCACAAGCATTCGACCATAAAAACTTCACCCTTTTCTCATTCAACCTAGCCAATGGGGAAACAATAAGGGAGAAACTTTCCACATACCTCATATCGTACCCAGCTAAAACCAAGAAGCTCTGAATATCGATTGGAGTCATGGGTCTAGGCTACTTCTTCACTACCTCAACCTTCTGTGGATCCACCATGATCCCTTCACTAGAAACAATGTGACCCAAAAAAGTCACCATATTCAACCGAAACTCACACATAAAAAACTTTGCATATAACCACTGATCCTTAAGTTTCTACAAAACCAAATAAAGGTGATCGATATGATCCATCTCACTTTTGGAATACACCAGAATATCATCTATAAAAATAATAATGAAAAAATCTAAGAACTAATGGAACACCAGATTCATAATTCTATAAATGCTGTTGGGGCTTTGGTCAACACAAAAGGCATGGCCAAGAAATTGAAATGTCCATACTAGGTACAGAATTCAGTCTTAGGTATATCTACCTCCCTAATCTCAACTGATGATAACCCAACAAAGATTAATCTTAGAAAAATATTTAGCACCCTGGAGCTGGTCAAATAAATCATCAATTCTTAGAAGAAGGTACTTATTCTTCACCATCACCATATTTAGCTAGAGATAATCTATACATATCCAAAGGGAAACATCCTGTTTATGCACAAACAGAATAAAAGCACAAACAGAATAAAAGCACCTCACAGAGGAAACTAAGGCGGATAAAACCATTATCAAGGAGACCTTTCAATTTCTCCTTAAGATCCTTCAACTCAGTTGGAGCCATTATATAGGGAGGAATAGAGATAGGACGAGTGTTTGGGAGAAGATCTATCACAAACTCAATTTTCCTATCGGGAGAGATTCTAGGAAAATCGTCAGTGAAGACCTCAGGAAATTTATTAACCACAGGAATGATTTGTAATGATGGACCCTCTATATTAGATCTTTAACAAAAATCAAATGATAAATACACCCCTTGGAAATTAACTTTCGGGCTCTATGACAAGATATGAACCTCACCTTAACACCTAGGGAACTTCCTTCCCACTAAATAGCCGACTCATTAGGGAATTTGAAAATGACCTTAGGGGTCCAATAATCTAACAAAGCATAGAATGAATAAATCCAATCCATCTATAAGATAACATCAAAATCAACCATATCCAGCTTTATCAAGTTTACCAAAGTCTCGCTACCACAGACAAATAACACACAACCCTTATAGACTCTTTTAACCATAATAGAGTCACCCACTGGGGTGGACATAAAGAAGGGATTAGGAATACACTCTAGACGAAAACCAAAATCAATAGCCACATAAGGCATCACATAAGAAAAAGTCAATCCAGGATTAAGAAAATAGTACGCATCACGAGAGAAAATCTATGACATACAAGTAATAACGTTAGGAGATGCCTCCAAATCTTGATGAAAAGTAAGAGCATGGAGACGTTATGGCTAGTTCTAGAGTGTAATAATCCAAGAGTACCCCTAGATACCACATAACGTCCAGGGATACAAATCTACCCAAGCTAAACCATGACATCTATATAATTTGAAACTCTTATGAAAAGTGAACTAACACATACATATGAATGCAAGATAAAGTAACTTAAAATCTTATTCTCATCTTAAAGTCTTGAAGTCACAAACAAACTCTTTAAAATGGAAGGTACGTAGTCTTAAAAGCCTCTACTACTAACTAAAGAGCCACTAGGACAGACCCCAGCAGACCCGAATAAAATCTGTAATCAATAAACTAAAGTAACTTTCATGAACGACCAAGAATCTAATGGGTTGGATCCTCAGACTATTAGGACCCACCAAAAGTTGGGATATAGGAAGTGATACTTGTGATCAATCGTGCTGTGATGTTGGGCGTATTTACACGCCCAAACACCATGATTTACCCATATTTTAGGCTAAGTTTAGAGGACAAAATATATAATTCTTGCACTTTTAGTCCATCAGGTATTAATGATGAAGATTTCAGCACTTTGTGGAATCTTGGACAGCAAAGGAAAACTTCACGTAAGAAGAAAGGCAACTTTTGGAAGCTGGTGGACTAAATATGACACATGGAAAAGTTCTCCTGGGCTAAAGAAGAATCTCTTAATACTTAGGGGTGCAGCAATAACCTAGTAGAACTAGGACAAAGATGTTATAAAAACCCTATTTATTGAATTTTTCAGCATTGATTCGGATTATCATTATTTTTCTTTCATACGTCACTTTTAGTAGAATTCACGTTACAGAATTTGTAAGTCCAAGACAGAGAAAGGCCGGCAAACACTTGATCAACGGAAGGAGCAAAAATGTCCAACCCTAGTTGACGTTAACATCATCCATTGCAAAGATTATTCTAGGTTGTGGTATGATGATTATATCTATTGTGAGCTCCGTTGTAATCATGAGTAGCTAAACTTCTCTGTTAGGGTTATGGAAGCCTTATGAGATTCTATCTATTACTATGAGTTTGTGAATTCTTGATACGTATGCTACTTATATCATTACTCTCTTCATCTTAATTGAATTCTTGTCATTGCAAACATATAGAATATGCCAGTATAGCATTAACTTGTTCGAAAGAAAAGTTACATGTCTGGAAAAGAGAGTGTGACAAGGAAATAGGGATACCAACCCCTGTTTACACGTTAGTGTCCTAACTGGATTAACCTCTTGGAGAGTTTGTACCGTTAGCTACACTTTAAGCTCGAGAGAGTTAAAGTGAAATAATTCTGGATGGTCGAGAGACACTAGGATTTACCATTAGAATACGAATCTCTATAAGTGCATGCATGTCTGAATTCCGCATAACTCATAGTTAATAGATATGTAGAACTCATAAGGTGGACATAACCCTAACTTATTATTTTCTGTTATTAAATCTTACTACATAAATCATTTCATTCGTTACTTTGTTTACAGTAATTCATGCCACAATTTAAATCCCCCCTTTCGTAGAATTTTCGACTAACAGTCTTCTAATAGTTGCATACTTAGTGACCAAGTATTCCTTGTGGTATTCGACACCCAACCCAGTTGGGTTCTATATTTGACATCGACCGCTTACACTCTTATGAGAGCTGTAGTTTGGGCTTTATCAAATTTTGGCACCGTTGCCGGGGAATACGGTTGTCTACTAAGTTTGTGATAGTTACTAGGCCCTTTGGTCAAATATTCTCAAATTTTACTTTTCGTCTGTTGTTTTTGTTTTATTTAGGTTTTGCTCAGTACATGCCAAATACTCGAAGTTCGAGTCAGCCATTATTACCCATAAATCCTGAACCTCAACTTTTTGGCAGAATGGATGCACAACGAGACATTGATAGAAGGGCTGCCCAACAGAAGCAGGCTAGATTAGCTGCATTGGCCGTTGTTCAAGTGCATCAACTGAATATTGATAACCAAGGGTGAGCAACAAATCCTAATGATGAGGACCTGGGTAATGATGATTTACTAAACCCAAGGCATGCTGAAGAGGTGACGGCACCTGTGAACAGAAGAGATCGTCAAGCTAGATTGAGGCCTAAACGCCGAGCTGTGCAAATTCCTTTTGATGATGATGATGATGATTTTGATGGGGCTGGTGCCACAGGGGCTATTATTCCTCCGCCCTTGGAACCTGGAGCCAAGTTCAATATCACTAGCACCATGATTCAGCTATTGCAACTCAAAGGGTTGTTTGGTGGACTTGCAGGAGACGATCCAAATATGCATCTGATTAATTTTATCTCAATATGCAAGGCTTTTGACAATCCAGGGGTTGGACAGAATGCGATTCGGCTGCGCTTATTTCCATTGTCTCTATCTGGAGAGGCAACTCTATGGTTGAATGGGCTAACTCCTGACTCTATCACTAATTGGAGGCAACTGAAAGACGCTTTCCTAGAAAGATTCTATCTGCCCTCCAAGAGACAAAAATTAAGAGATGAGATCAGCAATTTTTGACAGCTTCCAACTGAAGATCTCCACGAAATATGGGAGAGGTTCAAGAAGAAGCTTATGAGGTTCCCAAATCATCATATGACCAATGTCCACTTGATGGAGATATTATACAGGTCTTTGAATTCGGTGACTAAGCCAATGGTTGATAATGCTGCAGGAGGGTCATTCATGGACCTGACTTTTATTCAGGAAAGTGATATGCTAGATCGTATGACAAAGCAGAGTAGAGCTTGGCATACCAGGGATTCTGAGGTAGCAAGCTCTACTGTATCCATTGGCATGACTGCAGAACAAAGGCGAAGAGAGGAAGAATGTGATCAATATATGGCGCACATGAAAACGCAAATGGATCTTCTTACCAAGCATCTATTATCAGGGAAGACCAAAAAAGTCAAAGGTATTGTGTCACAGGGAAGAGATGAATCTGATTCTGAGGAAGAAGCTAACTACTTGAATAATCAGAGGGGTTTCCGAGGCAATGCCTAAGGAAACCAAGGTCGGAACTATTATGATAAATCTAGAAACAAGGACCGTGATCAAGGTAGTTGGAAGAATAAGACTGACAGGAGTGGTTTGTATGTTCCTCCTGGAAGTCGTGACGCCGTTGCATCTGGCTCTGGGAAGATGTCCATGGAAGATATGATGGCTAAGCTGGTGAAAGGAGTGGAGGCAACCAACACGGGAGTAACTGAGGTGATAAATGATTTGTCCTCAATGAAGAAATTGGTTGACTCGCATTCCACTATAATAAAACAGCTGGAACAACAAATGAGTCAACTATCGGCGGCATTCAATCAACGAAAAGATGGCACTTTACCTAGTGACACTGTGCAAAATCCAAGGAATGATGGATCATGTATGGCAATTATTACCAGGAGTGGTAAAGTGTTGGAAAATTCATCCAAAGGCAAGCAGGTGGTTGATAATACAAAGGAGAATGTTATTGATGCAGATTATTATGATTCTTTAAAAGCTAAAAATCAGAATGATAGCGTTCATGAGAAAACTATTCCTCTTCCACCACCACCTTTTCCTCAAAGACTGAAGAAGAAGGCTGATGACACTCCTGAAAAGGTTGATAATTGGAAGCAAGATAAAAAGGAAGTAGTGGAGGAAACTATTCCCTTTCCACCACCACCTTTTCCTCAGAGATTGAAGAAGAAAGCTGATGACACCATGTTCAGTAAATTTATGACTATGTTGAAGCAGCTGACTATTAATGTTCCTTTGGTAGAGGCGCTGGAACAGATGCCTGGGTACGCGAAATTCACGAAGGATATTTTGACGAAAAAGTGGGCAGCAAGCTATGTGCTGGCAGACAATGTTCATCATTGCAGTGCAATCGCTACAAGATCTTTAGTACAGAAGAAGGCAGATCTTGGTGCTTTCACTATTCCTTACACGGTTGGATCTATGAATTTTTCTAAGGCATTGTGCGATTTGGGAGCTAGCATCAATTTGATGCCACTATCCATTTACAGAAAGTTGGGGTTAGGTAATCCTACACCAACCAATATGCGGCTCGTGATGGCAGATAGGTCAGTAAAACGACTTGTCGGTATCTTATATGATGTATTAGTGAAGGTTTCTTCCTTTATTTTTCCTGCAGACTTTGTCATTTTTGATTGTGAGGTGGACTCTGAAGTTCCCACAATCTTGGGGCGTCCTTTCCTTGCAACAGGAAGTATGCTTATTGATTTCAGAGCTAATGAGCTTTTATTCCGGATGAATGACGAAGTGGTCCATTTTGATGTATGCAAATCAATGAAGCAGCCCAAAGATATGAATGTGTTCTCTGTAGCTGATGTTTATTATGATGATGAGAAAGAATTTTCTGTAGAGAAGCAGCTTATGGATGATCCATTAACGGCCGTGTTGATGAATGTTCAGGGTAAGGATGACGAAGATTATGAAGAAACCATTTGTGCTCTCACAAGAATTGGGTCGTATTCTCATGCTCCCAAAAAGTTGGACCTTGATCTCAAAAATCAACCTACACCACCAGCTAAACCATCCATTGAAGACCCACTAAGGTTAGAATTGAAGGAGCTGCCCAGTCATCTAAAGTATGCGTTCTTGGGAAGTGGAAACACACTTCCGATTATTGTTGCGGTAGATTTGGGGAACAGCAAGTTGCAGCTCTCATCTCTGTTCTGAAGAGATACAAGAGAGCCATTGGTTGGACTATCGCAGATATTATTGGTATCCCGCCTGGGATATGCATGCACAAAATTCAGCTTGAAGGAAATTTCATACCCACCATTGAGCATCAAAGACATTCGAATCCACCTATGCAAGAGGTGGTGAAGAAAGAAATTATTAAATGGTTAGATGCAAGGGTAGTGTATCCAATCTCTGACAGTAAATAGGTTAGTTCAGTACAGTGTGTGCCCAAGAAAGGGGGCATGACGGTAGTCATGAATGAAAAGAATAAGCTAATTCCACTCAGACCTATCACAGGGTGGAGAGTATGCATGGACTACCAAAAGTTGAATTCGTGGACACTTAAAGATCACTTCCCAATGCCATTCATAGACCAAATGCTTGATCGATTGGTAGGGAAAGGATGGTTTTGTTTCTTAGATGGTTATTCCGGCTATAATCAGATTTGTATTGCTCCTGAAGATCAAGAGAAGACAACGTTTACATGCCCATATGGTACGTTTGCCTTCAAACGTATGCCATTTGGGCTATGTAACGCACCTGCCACTTTTCAGTGTTGTATGATGTCCATTTTTTCTGATATGGTTGAAGACACCTTGGAGGTCTTCATGGATGATTTTTCAGTTGTAGGTGAGTCATTTGAAGCATACCTGGCGAATCTAAGTATGGCATTGCAGAGATGTGTTGAATTCAACTTGGTACTCAACTGGGAGAAGTGACACTTTATGGTTAAGGAAGGTATTGTTCTTGGGAACAAAATCTCCGAAAAAAGAATTGAGGTTGATCGAGCTAAAATTGAAGTTATCGAGAAACTACCACCTCCAATTTCTGTAAAGGGAGTTCGTAGTTTTCTCGGTCATGTAGGTTTTTATCGAAGGTTTATAAAAGATTTCTCCAAGATTGCTAGTCCGCTATGCAAACTTTTGGAGAAGGATGCAAAGTTCAATTTTGATGAAGAGTGCATGAAGTCATTTGAATGCCTCAAAGGGAAGCTAGTTGAAGCTCCTATCATTGTATCGCCTGATTGGTCTTTACCATTTGAAGTTATGTGTGATGCAAGAGGGGTAGCTTTGGGTGCTGTACTTGGTCAGTGAAGAGAAAAGTTATTTCATCCAATCTACTATGCAAGCAAGGCCTTGAACGGAGCCCAGAAGAACTATACTGTGACGGAACAAGAGCTTTTAGCAGTTGTTTATGCGTTTGAAAAGTTCCATGCTTACTTGTTGGGAACCAAAGTGGTGGTTCATACTGATCATGCAACTCTGAGATATTTAATGGCAAAGAAGGATTCTAAGCCTAGGCTAATTCGATGGGTGTTATTGCTGCAAGAATTTGATTTTGAAGTAAAAGATAGAAAAGGTTGCGAAAACCAAGTAGCGGATCATCTATCTAAACTTGAGAATGAGCACATAGCGCAGCCTGATCTTGAGATCAATGATGCATTCCGTGACGAAGAGATCCTAGCCGCGATGATAGAAGAGTTACCATGGTACGCAGACTTTGCGAACTATGTGGTAAGTAATGTGATGCCTGCAAATCTATCTTTTCATCAAAAGAGGAAGTTCATGTATGATGTGAAACACTACTTTTGGGATGAACCATATCTGTTTTGACGATGTACGGATGGTGTTATTAGGCGATGTATATCACATGTGGAAGTGCCTAGCATATTGGAAGCAAGCCATGCTTCCCAAGTTGGGGGTCACCATGCAGGTGATCGAACAGCCAGGAAGGTATTGCAAAGCAGTTATTATTGGCCTTCATTATTTAAGGATGCATATGATTTTGTGAGAAGATGTGATCAATGTCAGAGTCAAGGAACAATTTCGAAGCATCATGATTTGCCCATGTCTAAAATTCTTCAAGTAGAGCTATTTGATGTATGGGGTATTGATTTCATGGGCCCATTTGTGAGCTCGTTTGGGATGAAATATATCCTAGTTATTGTGGATTATGTATCCAAATGGGTCGAAGCTGTAGCGTTGGCTGATAATGAATGAAAGCGTGTTGTAGCATTCTTGAAGAGAAATATCCTTTCTCATTTTGGGGTACCACGTACCATCATAAGCGATGGAGGATCACACTTTTGCAACAAGCTGTTCAGATCCGTGTTGGTGAAATATGGGGTCAAGCAACATAAGGTAGCCACACCTTATCACCCACAAACTAGTGGACAGGTAGAGGTTTCTAATCGAGAGATCAAGCTGATCCTTGCTAAGACTGTAAATGCTAATCGGAAAGATTGGTCTCGGAAGTTGGACGATGCCTTATGGGCTTATAGGACTGCATTCAAAGCGCCAATTGGCATGTCCCCGTACCAACTAGTTTATGGGAAGGCTTGTCACTTGCCCATTGAGCTCGAACATAAAGCATTATGGGCATTGAAGCGGCTTAATGTGTATTGAGATGATGCTATTAATCGGAGATTGGAGTAGCTGAATGAGATGGATGAATTCCGTCTTCATGCGTATGAAAGATCAGACCTCTACAAGGAACGGATGAAAAAGTATCATGATCAGCGAATTATCCAACGAAACTTTCAAAAGGGTGATATGGTACTTCTTTTCAACTCCAGACAGAAGATATTTCCAGGTAAGTTGAAGTCTAGATGGTCTGGCCCGTTCAAAATTAATCAAGTCTACCCATCTAGAGTAGTAGAGGTAGAAGATAATAATGGTGGTATCTTTAAGGTAAATGGACAACGAGTGAAGCCATATATTGGTCCTCTTAACTCGATCAAATGCATGGACACCATCTATCTCGATGAAGTCTAAGTAACCGAGGTAACTATGTCATGCCGCGATAATAGTTGTTTTGGTAGACAAGCCACGACCAAAACTAAGGCGCTTGATGGGAGGCAACCCATCGGTCTAATCGTTTTTGTTGTTTGTGAGTAAGTGTAGGTGCAAGATGTATAAAGGAGGAGATTGGTCTTAAATTTTGATTTGGAAGTGATTCATGTTGAAGGTGGTAAGTTAGGAATGAAGAAGCAAAGGCTATGGGTTAGGCATTGCCTATGCAAATCTAGGCAATGAACAAGGCAAGGCCTATGTAAATCTAGGCAACGAACAAGGCAAGGCCTATGCTATGGCCTAAGCTCTCTGAATCTACAATGCCATAGCATAGGCGCCGCCTATGCCCAACAATGCCATAGCATAGGCGCCGCCTATGCCAAAGCCTTTTGTCTCTGAATCTAGAATGCCATAGCATAGGCGCCGCCTATGCCCAACAATGCCATAGCATAGGAGCCGCCTATGCCAAGCATAGGGAAAGCATTAGGCGCCGCCTATGCTCACTTTTTGGTCTCCTAAACCGTTTTTAAATGGGTCAAACCCGACCCATTCCTTGTCCTATAAATAAAACTCTAACCTTAAGACAAAATCACATTGTTTGCTAGACCTAGGCGCCGCCTTTACTCTCTAAATCTTTCAAAATTTTTCTTTTTGCTCATTCAACCTTGCAAGATCATCTTCCAAGTACATGACCAAGTAAGTTCTTCTTTTATATTTTGTAAGTGTTACGATACTGCTCTTATAATGGTATTTTAGATCTTAAAGTAATGTTGGTGATTTGATTATGGTTGGGTTGTTTTGCTACATCTAGTTGAGTGAAAGAATACGTGTGGGTGTTCTTGACTTGTTTCCAACTTGTATTTGATTTTGATACACTGTCATACTTTTGAGGAATCGACATGGTCAAGTTACTTGTATAACCTTGTAACTCGAAAGCTTGAATGTTTGAATGCATTGTTCATCGAGATGAAAATCATGGTTGACTACAAACATGAGATGTTGTGATTATTTCTATGCCATAACTTGATACAATATCCATGTAGTAGTTTTGTTTAAATGATGCATTAAGCCAAACATGAAAGCCTAGTCAAGATTACACGAAATAGAGTTGAAAAGGATAGTTAGAGACAATATGAAAGTATGAATGTGCTAAAATGTATTGTTGGAACATATCACCTACTCGTATATCGATGAAGTCTGCGTAATTGATAGGGTTCACTTAATTAGTTTGTACCAACAAATTAAGTGTGGGGTGGTGCCACTATTGTTGTGTGTCGATCAAATCTTCTAAGATAAGCTAACATGATTTTATTTTTATCTCAGGTACAATGGCATCAAAAAGTCGACCAAGAAAAGAAAAAGCATCCACCTCACAGAAGGGACAGAAAAAGGGAAGAAAAGAGCAAGTTGAATCCTCCTCGCTGCAAATACCTCGCCGTATATTCGGGATAAAATGGGTCCTAGAGGAGAAAGGAAAGGAGTGGTACAGGAACAAAAAAGTGAAAAAGTATGTTCTTGTGGAGCTGATACAAAAGGAAATCCTAGCGAAGAAAGAACCTCGCATTTTGGCCAAAATAATGGCGTTACACCTTGATTTCATTTTCCTGGATATGGGAGAATGCAATCTTGATTTAACGCGAGAATTCTATGCAAATTGGACCCCAAAGACTACCAGAAGCGAGGTGAAGATTATGGGCCAAGTCTTGCAACTAAATGCGGAGTTTTTCAACACTTTTCTGGGTCTTCCATATGTCGATCCATCACCACTCAAAGAACTTCAACAAAGACCTCCGTACAGGGCAATCAGACACACACTATGTGGAACAAGATCAATGGCATGTTGGAGTCGACACAAGGACACCGGTCGACACAATACCTTCTCGTATGCTTCCTTGAACAGAGAAGCACGGATATGGTTGAGGATAGTCAACTCTTGCCTGATTCCAGGGATGTAGTACACAAAGATCACACATGATAGAGTGTGCTTGGTGTACGCATTGATAACGAACATCCCCATCAACATTGGGGCAATTATTCGATCTTCAATGCGTAAGGCTAGGCTGTACAAGAGGTCCCACTTTAGCTTTGGCAATCTGTTGATTGCGATATTAAGGAAGGAGGACATCAAAGAGAAACAGGTAGATCATAAGCTTTCACACAACCCGAAGAAGGTTGATCTGACAAAGGTTAAAGATGCTGAATCTATGTATGGCGTCAACCTGACCACTGCAGAAAGACATGCTCGCGATGAAAGCTTCTTCCACCATTTATATGGTATGACGAGGTTTACCATGATGAGCGAGGGTCGTGTTCCAACTGCTGCAGAGCTCCAGCAATTGTATTATGACTATCCAATGAATGAGCATGCGAGGGCAATGTGTGGAGTAGGTGTATATTTTGAGGAACCTCTTGACGATGACATGCGAACCGACGATGATCGCCGAATGTCAGACTCAGACGTGGAGGAAAATTTTGATGTCGACGACTCCAATAATGATTCCGATGCAGGGGGTATGACCCCAGACATAGAGGAGGAGTCCGAATGATCCAGGTTTTCCTTATTTATTTTCCACTGAGGGCAGTGTGTCCCGTCTAAGTGTGGGGTGCTGGTATTTGTATGCTGTACTTCTTTGCCTATATTTTGTTATGTGTGTTTGTTTGATTTTGTCGCGTAGTTAGTAGTTTTTAGTTAGTAGTTTTTAAATTCTTTTTCTTTTTTAGATTTTGCATGAAATTGTTCTGATTGGCGGCATGGTATTATGACAAGAGTTTGTGCTAAAATCATTACTATTGAGATGTTTAGGCTCTAAGTGTGAGTCACTATGTGATAAGTGTATGGTTTAGTTCATTCATCTGTTGGGTCAAGAGTCTATGCTGCTCCCAATAAAGTTGACCATGTACCTTGTGTGTGTGAGATTATAGTATTTTCTGTGTTGTGACTAATACTAGTCACTATTAAAGCGCTTAGGGAACATAGTCACTATTTCTGGCCAAAATAGTCCTACCTGTCCCTTAGCTTACATTACAACCTGTAAAGACCTATTTGATCCTGAGCTTAGCATTTTGATATTAGTAGAGCATTGCACTAAGGGCAAGCCTATGGTAATCAGTTGCAACATATGAATTCTCTGTGAGAGTGAGAGCAAGGAGAATATTGTACCCATGTTTTGAAAAATTCAAAACTTGTGAGTGATTATGGGTGATATCTTGTGTGAGACACACATGGTTGATGAGTTTTGGGTACTTGTGTATGATTCTTTGTGCCTTAACTTGTGGATACGAATTAACCATCATCACGAGTCTATATTGGAGGTTGAATTGTTTTCTAGTAGAAATCAAGGAACCTACTCTTTGTTAATGATTCCCATGCCTGTCTTGTTGAACATTTTGTGTTGGTACTGTGAAACTCCAAGTAGATGTTTGTATGGTCGTCATATTTTGTTCGAGAACGAACAAAGCTGTAAGTGTGGGGTGTTGATGTTGGGCGTATTTACACGCCCAAACACCATGATTTACCCATATTTTAGGCTAAGTTTAGAGGACAAAATATATAATTCCTGCACTTTTAGTCCATTTTCCTGTAAGTGAGCTAACCAACGTGATTAGCATGTTTTCAGGTATTAATGATGAAGATTTCAGAACTTTGTGGAATCTTGGACAGCAAAGGAAAACTTCACGTAAGAAGGAAGGCAGCTTTTGGAAGCTGGTGGACTAAATGTGACACATGGAAAAGTTGTCCCGGGCTAAAGCAGAATTTCTTAATACTTAGGGGTGCAGCAGTAACCTAGTAGAACTAGGACAAAGATGTTATAAAAACCCTATTTGCTGAATTTTTCAGCATTGATTCGGATTATCATTATTTTTCTTTCATACGTTACTTTTAGTAGAATTCACGTTACATAATTTGTAAGTCTAGGACAGAGAAAGGCCGGCAAACACTTGATCAACGAAAGGAGCAAAAACATCCAACCCTAGTTGACGTTAACATCATCCATTGCGAAGATTATTCTAGGTTATGGTATGATGATTATATCTATTGTGAGCTCCGTTGTAATCATGAGTAGCTAAACTTCTCTGTTAGGGTTATGGAAGCCTTATGAGATTCTATCTATTACTATGAGTTTGTGAATTCTTGATACGTATGCTACTTATATCATTACTCTCTTCATCTTAATTGAATTCTTGTCGTTGCAAACATATATAATATGCCAGTATAGCATTAACTTGTTCGAAAGAAAAGTTACATGTCTGGAAAAGAGAGTGTGACAAGGAAATAGGGCTACCAACCCTTGTTTACACGTTAGTGCTGTAACTGGATTAACCTCTTGGAGAGTTTGTACCGTTAGCTACACTTTAAGCTCGAGAGATTTAATGTGAAATAATTCTGGATGGTCCAGAGACACAAGGATTTACCATTAGAATACGAATCTCTATAAGTGCATGCATGTCTGAATTCCGCATAACTCATAGTTAATAGATACGTAGAACTCATAAGGTGGACATAACCCTAACTTATTATTTTCTGTTATTAAATCTTACTACATAAATCGTTTCATTCGTTACTTTGTTTACAGTAATTCACGCCACAATTTAAATTCCCCCTTTCATAGAATTTTTGACCAACAGTCTACTAATAGTTGCATACTTAGTGACCAAGTATTCCCTGTGGGATTCGACACCCAACCCAGTTGGGTTCTATATTTGACATCGACCACTTACTCTCTTACGAGAGCTGTTGTTTGGGCGTTATCATGCTGCTGGAAACGAGCATCGAAACTTATATTATAAGACAATGTAGCACAAAGACATATATGTGTGGGTAAGTACTTTGGAATATACTGAGTATATGGGGGTGAATGCAAAAGTAAAACAAAATTTGAATTTATGCATGTATACTTTAAGGCCATGCATGTTGAGTGTAGAGGACTCACTTTGGACTTGAATAAATTTTAAAACTGTATAATTATTAAATATGAGTAATAAAACATGATGAATAAATTTTAGTGAGTCATTACACTTAATTTCTAAAACCTTTGCTTTTAGTCTTTATTGTGGGAGATTCTTCTAACAGAGATAAAACATGTGAGCATTCATGGAGTCCAACATCTTAACCACGTTGGGAAGAGTTTTCCTACCCTTTCTATTGAAATAGAACCTTAAATTATGTGATCACTTAACTTAACCCATATTGGGACTTAAACCTATGATGGCTCATAGTTTTCAGGAATTTAGGATACGCTCATCCACATTTCCTTCTCGGTGCTAAATACTACTCCAAAATATATATATATATATATGCTCATACTTGAGAAATCCACATTAAGATAACATAAGGATTTATATAATGAAAACCATTTATGCTTCTCTTTTCTAAAATCATAATCAAAAGACACTTGTGGATTTCAAGTCTTATATTATATCTAAAGTTTAAAACTTAGGTTTCTTCTAAACTCAGTGCGTATGCTCATGCCTTGACTTTCTTACTTTCTTTCATAGAACTTATAATAAAATATCATGATAAATACTTACATAGAAATCTTTCATCAAAATTCAAGTCAAACTGATGAAATTTAGATCATAATAGGAATCTTGCAATTCAAAACATGAATATATGAAAACTCTTATGCACTTAAATCCATCAGTCATATGATAATGTTATCCTTTAAAATAATGAGAACTTGAGTATGAAACCTAATTAAATCTTGTAAATTCAACTTTAAAGATCAATATTTTTCAAGCACAAGGATGAAAGAGTGCCCTTGTTCAAAAACCCCACATACCTGGATTTACTTGACTTATAAAGAGAATCTAAACTTAGAGAGTTGAGAGATGTCCTTGTGGAAGACACCCTAGCCTTGTTGTTCTTGAGAATGGGAGGAGAAGAAGTGTTGTTAATTGACTGAGAATAGAGGAAACTAATGCCTCTCTTAAGTTATAAGTCATGGGTTGGAAGTTTTAAGAGGGGAAAAGACCAAAAGGCGCTTCAACTGAACTTATAGAAACTCATCCGTCATTCATCACAAGTCATCTAACGACTCATAACATCTGGTTACAGGTGGACCTAGCAACTCATAACCTTGACAAAACCAAAGAAAGTATGCACTAGTCTGGATACGACTAGTATCTTAGGACTCATAACACGTCACAATGACTTGTAGAAACCACTCATAACTTAGGCAGAAGCTTAGAAAACCAACACTACTGACCTTACGACCCTCACTATACGATTCGTAATATCTAGTAGTGACTCTTAGGGTCAAGTCGTCAAGTGACCAGAAACTTGAAATCATTTCACACTGTCAGGGTTACGAATTCATCATACAACTCATGATAAGTCTTGATAACTTGGGGGACGAGTTGTAAGTTCTAAAGTGAATTTGACAGCATGGGATATAACTATATATCACTTTTGAAAATATTCATCCTCAAATGAGACTCAACTTGAATTAGGATTTTCGAACCAAATTGGTGCCCGCACACTGATCGTATGATTAAGCTTATAACTTATCATTAGGATTTCAAGACCCACGAACACAAGTTATGATATAAGAATACTTGAACACACTTAAATACAAATAATTTTCTTGACTTAATGATTTACCTTCGGTAGGAAATGAATCAAAATAAAAAATATAAGGGTACTTGGTCATCATATCTGATTCAGCTTCCCAAGTGGCCCTTTCGACCAACTGGTTCCTTCATAGAACCTTTACCAACTCTACATCCTTATTTCTTAGTCTTCAAACTTTCCTATCAAGTATCTCGACATGAGTCTCTTCACACAACAAGCTATTTTTGACCCTAACACTCTCAAGGAGAACTACTATAAACAGATTTCCAATGCACTTCTTAAGCATCCAAATATTGAAAAATTAGGTGAGTCATAGCTAACTCTGGCGGAAGGTCCAATTCGTAATCAACCTCTTCTACACATTTTACTATCTCATATGGACCAACAAATCAGAGACTCAATTTACTTCCTCATATGGACCAAAAAATTGGGGACTCAGCTTTTCTTTCTTTCCAAATCTCATTATTCCTTTCATTGGAGACACTTTCAAGAATACCCAATATCCTATTTCAAACTTGAGCTCTCTCCTACTAATATCTGCATACGATTTCTAATAGCTTTAAGATATCTTTAGTCTTTCACGAATACAATGTACCTTTACCGTAGCTTTAAGAATAGAATCTGGCCCTATCAATACCACTTTACCAACCTCAAACTATCCTATGAGTAATCTATACATATGCCAATACAATGCTTCAAATGGAGCCATCTGAATGCTAGCATGGTAACTATTAAACTAGATCAAAGGTATATGATCATACCAACTTCCTTTAAATTCTAAAACACATGCTCTCATCATATCTTCCAATATCTGAATTGTGCATCAGCCTGACCATTAATCTGTGTATGGAAAGCAGTACTAAGCTTAACCTTTGTGATAAGGCCTTTCTATAATGATTGCAAAATTGGGAAGTTATTGAATGCCTTTATATAAAATGATGGACAAGGTTATCCCATGAAGCCTTACTAACTCACGAATATACATTTTTGCAAAATGTTCCACTGTATCTGAAGTCTTAACAGGTAGGAAATAAGTCGATTTGGTCATTTGGTCAACTATGACCCAAATTAAATCATGGTGATGTATTGTAAGAGGCAACCCTATGATTAAATACATATTCACTACTTCCCATTTCCAAGTAGCGATACTGATCTATTATGGTGTACCACCTAATCTCTGGTGGTCTACCTTAATTTGTTGACAATTAGGGCACCAGGCTACAAACTCAGCTATGTCCCTCTTAATACCATTCCACAAATAAATATATAACAAATTACAATACATCTTAGTAGTACCAGGATGAATAAAATTCATCGAACCATGAGCCTCAGCAAGTATCCTTTCCCTTAACCCATCTACATTGGGAATATAAAGCCTACCTTGATAGTGAAGTACACTATCTTCCCCTTGGGAGAAAAACTCGACCTTCTGCTACTGGACTGCTTCCAATATTTGGCTAACTATAGGATCATTATGCTGCTTCTCCTTTACTTTCACTACAATAGATGATTTCGAATTGTTATGAACCACTACTTCCCCATTATCTGCGTGAAGCAAACATACTATCAAATGGGCTAACCTATGCACTTCTCTCGTCAAATCTCATTCTTTCTCTTCACATAAGATACACTACCCATAAATAACCTACTCAGTTCATTTGCCCCCATGTTAGCCTTACCCAGATGATAAAGCATATTTATGTCATAATCTTTCAATAACTCCAACCACCTTCTTTGAAAAATATTTAGCTCCCTTTGAGAAAATACATACTGAACACTTTTGTGGTCCATGAAAATATTAACATGCACACCATAAATATAGTTCCTCCAAATCTTTAGAGTAAACACCATAACAACTAACTCTAGTCATGGGTTGGTTAGTTCTTTTCGTGATACTTAAGTTGCCTGGAGGCATAAGCTATTACTCTCTTATTTTACATCAACACACAACCTAAACCTAACTCTGAAAGCATTACAATACACTATGAATCAATCTAACCCCTCTAGCAGAGCTAACACAGGTGCAAAAGTCAATCTATTCTTCAATTATTGGTAACTCTTCTCGTATTTGTCCGACCATACAAACTTTACCTTGTTTTGTGTTAGCTTAGTTAATGGTGCGGCAATGGATGAAAACCCTTCAATAAATCTTCTATAGTACCCATCCAAACCTAAAAAGCTCCTGATGTTAGATGGAGTGATGAGTCTATTCCAGTGCTTCACTATATTAGTCTTTTGAGGTTCTACATGAATACCAACACCTGAAACAATGTGTCCCAAGAAGGTAACAGACTCCAACCAAAATTCACACTTACTAAACATCGCATATAGTTGATGGTCTTTGAGGGTTTGTAGGTCTATCCTTAAATGATCTGCATGTTCCTCCTTACTCTGAGAATAAAATAGTATGCCATCTATAAAGACGATAAAAAACATATCCAAATACTGCTTAAAGACCCTGTTCATCAAGTCCATAAAGGATACAAGAGCATTTGTTAGTCAAAACTAACCACGAACTCAAAATGACCATACCTTGTTCGGAAAGAAGTCTTCAAAATGTCGCGCTCCCTGAATTTTAACCGGTGATACCCTAACATAAGGTCAATCTTAAAAAACCACCGGGAGCCCGGGAGACCGGAATTTGATCGAACAAATTATCAATTTGAGAAATGGGGTACTTATTCTTGATGGTAACCTTTTTCAACTATCTATAGTCTATCACATTCTAAGAGTTCCATCTTTCTTATGTAGGAATATAACTAGAGTGCCCCATGGAGAAAAAATGGGTCTAATGAAACCCATATCTAAGAGATCCTTAAGCAACTCTATTAACTCTTTAAATTTAACAAGAGCCATATGATAGGGAGGGATAGAGATGGGATGAGTGTCAGGAAGGAGATTAATATCAAACTCTATTTCTCTGTCTAGAGGTACCCCTAGCACATCTTTGGGAAAGACCTCTGGGAAATCATTGACTATACAGACTAATTGAACTATCGTGGTTTCAGACTTAATATCCCTGATTCAAAATAAATGGTAAATACACTCTTTTGATGTTAACTTCCTGGACTTAAGATAGGAGATGAAATGACCTTTGGGAGACATAGAACTACCCTCTTACTTAAAAACTTTCTCATAAAAAAACTAAAAATTCACCATGAAAGTGCAATAATTTACTAATGCATAGCATGAATGGAGCCAATCCATTTATATAATGACGTCAAAATCTATCTTATCTAACTTTATTAAATCAGCTAGTGTGACTTTATGAAGAATAATAATAGGATACTTCCTATAGCTTCACCTAGCAATAACTGGCTCACCCATTGTGGTAGAGAATAGAAGGGCTTAATAAGATTTTCAAGGCTTACCTATAAATTTACAATAACAAATGGAGTTACATAGGAGAGATTTGACCCTGAGTCTAGCTATAAATATTCATCAAGGTGAAAACACGAAGTATACCAATGACAACATCTAGTGAACTCTCCAGCTCCTGATGGGATTGCAAAGCATAGAACTAATTCTGGCACTGACTGACACCGGTACTGGATAATACACCTTATGGAAGGAACATGCGGCCTGGTGGAGCTACTAAATTTTTAGCCTGAGTCTAAGGATAAATATCCCTACTTCTCTGCTTATCATATGGATACTCCTTGACCCTATGTCTTAACTTACCACAACCATAGCAACCCTTTTTTCCCATCAAACACTCGCCGGGATAGGTCCTACCATACTTTTTACATGTCGGATAACTAGGACTCCTTACCATAATATCCTAAGACCTGGAATTCAAAGTCCTGCGCCACTAATCTTCCCTAGTCCTGGGCTCAGGGGCACAAGCTGAGGATGGTGCAAGAAGTGATGAGTGACCCTAAAACTGTGAGCGATTTCCCTCTCCAAACCTTTGTTGGTTGTACTCAAATTGTCCAGTTCTAGATATCTTATTTCTCATCTCTCTTTATTTAAAATTCTCTACCTTAATCTATTGCACATATGTCATAAACTTAATAATATCCATATCTCCAATCAACACGATAGTCCAACATTCTTTGACCACTAAATCTGATACGCAATAACAAATTTAATCATATGAGCTCTAGAGTCACATAACAAATTTGGACATACTTATCTAGTTGAGTGAACTCAAGGCAGTATTTCTTCACTATCATAGAGCCTGCCTCAGATTCATAAACTTCTCCACCTTGGCATCCGTTATTTCATGAGGAAAGAACCTGTCTAGAAAGTCACTCTGAAATACCTATCAATTTATTAGAGTTTCATTCTCACCTCTATCATCTTTTCTCATAAGGACCCAATGGTAAGCAGCATTCTTCAACCAATAAAATACCAGTTCTGCACTCCTCTCTGTTGTAGCATACTTAATTTGAGTAATCTTTCTTACCTCGTCAATAACGAGCTTAGGATCCTCATCCACCTTTGACCCATGGAACTCAAGTGGATTCATCCTCTTGAAATCTCCAATCCAGCTGTAGATAAGCTACTATTTTGATGAAGTTGAAGTGTAGCCTGTTGGTTTCCCTATGCATTGTCATTTACAACTTGGGCTAACACTTAAAAAGCAACCCAAAAGTCAAGATGAGAGATATTTTTATTCAGAGCGTTTACGTTTAGTGGTGGTTTATCATTATTTCTGAGGGCGTCAGATCAGTGATAAGGCATATTCTATCATGCAAAAACATGAATTAGAGCATATAGTGACAAGATCAAGCATAATATAACATGAAAGAAAAGATGATTCCTAACTTATCCCATAGCATCTTGCTCATAAATATGGCGTGCTTCACACTCTTGACCAAGAATCTACGTAAATTGACTTATGTGACTCCCTAGGACTCTTTAAAACCTTAGGCTCTAATACTAAGTTTGTAACAACCCAGGAGTACCACCTGGATACAACACAATGCCTAGGAATACAAATAGCCCCAAGCTAACCCTTGACATCTATATAATTTGAAAGTATCCTATCAGTACTTTTAAGTTCTGATGATTGAAGTTCTTTATTCATGATTCATAAAAGTCGGGCACTAAGCCCAAGTCAGAGATACTTTTAGATTCCTCCTCAGAATCCATAATGTGAAGCTATGCTTCCTTACCCATGTATTATTCTTGAGATATCATGATTAGTAAGTTACAGTTTCTTCCTAGATAACGTTCTCAGATTGGCTAGCAAGAATCTTCGGAAGTTGCATAAAGGGGTTTGATAGGAGACTTTTGGTGTGCATTAGTCCCTAATGTTTAAAGCTTTGCCTCACTCTTATGATTCATGCGAGTGAGACAGAATGAGATGCGTATTCTTAGATCATTGAATATTGTGTGTTAAGTTTCTATCTCTTGTAATATGTTAACCTTGTCATCATTGTATTTTTTAAAAGAAAAATCAAAGTCTAGTGAAGCCGTATGGCACACTTTCGATTCACTAGCATAGTTTCTTTGTTATTTATCTCATTTTCTTGTTCAAAACACAAAACCAAAGTCTAGTGGAGCTGTGTGAGGCCTATGTTGATTCACTAGCAACTTTTTGTGTATCTTGTTGTTCTTGTGTTGGTTGAAACTTGGGGTTTAGTGTTGTAGCGACAAGAAAGGTGGTACCGGCCATTTATTAAATTTATATGCATATATGTATAGCTGAATTTTGTTGCACATGTTTGGGCTAGTAATGAAGTGTAATGTCCTTGCTTGTTTGTTAGTTAGAGGTGAAGAAGGGGTCATTAGTTAAGGGAAAATATTGTTTGAAGTATGAAAATTTATTGATAACAATTGTTGTTTTGGAAATTATAGGTTATTGATAGAAGTACTTGGTGGATGGGCGTTGTTAAGTTAGGCATCCTTGAGATTTGTAAGATGGAGTTTAGTCAAAACTTATAGAGCTATGGGCTAAGTTGGGGCTATATAAGTAGGTGGATAGTAATGATGGGTAGATGGAGGATGTGTTAATGAATTGGGAATAGGTGGGCCATGTGATTACGATTGGTTATTATTGATTACGAAGTTCGAGTGGGCCATCTAAAGTTTAGGTTATTGTTGATGTTTTATTTCATAGCTTCTAAATGAGATTAGCCCTAAACACTTAGTTTGAACGATTGGTGGTCACGAAAGTGGAGGCGATGATTTCTTATTTAATAGTACTAGTTATAGGGGAATGATCTAATAGGCTTGAACAGTGTATGCAAGAGCTAAAGTTTGTTTGATTCTTAATCAAGTTTGATGTTGTATTTATGATGTAGAAGTTCACCCAAGGTGCTATGGGGCTATTATTTTTAAGGATTACTACATGTTGTTTGGTTAGTAGTAACGTTAAGTTGCAAGGTGGGGCTAGTGAGATAATGAATGATGTCCTAGATAGCTGAGTTAAGGAGCTGTGAATGAAGATGGTGAGTATGATTTTGATTCTCATGGTTTAGAAATATAAGTTTATAGGCGATGTAGTGGTATTCTATGAGATCTGTTGTATGGACCATCAATTGGATTGGAGGTACCCGTTCTAAGCATTACGTATTAAATGATGACTATTGGGGCCATAGAAGGATGATGTGTGTCTCAGGAGGTTGTATTATGAGTGGGTATTACACTTTGTGGAATGAAGTGATTAAATGTGACATGAAGCAGTTACAGCTGACTGAGGACATAACCCTGGATAGGAAAATCTTGAGGAAAAGCATTAGGATAGAGGGCTAAGGGTGTGGATGGGTCGTAGTCAGTAATTGGGTGAACTTTGGTGTCCTCGGCTTGGTAATGTGAAATTTGTTGAGGATGTCATACCTATGTCATTTTTATGGTGTCTTATGCTTTTGATGTTTTTGGTATACTGCCTTTTTCTTGAGCTGGAGGTCTATCGGAAGCGGCCTCTCTACTTCTCTAGAGGTAGTGGTATGGACTGCGTGCAATCTACCCTTCCCAGGTCCCACTTATATGGTAATATACTAGGTTTGTTGTTATTGCAGTTGCTGTTTTTGTTAATGTTTTACACTTTGAAGTATATTTATTCGGGTCAAGTTCTTCTGTTCATATGCATTGTTATATCCCCAACACTAGAGCAAAGTGATTACAGCCAGAATAGAATTTATATGGTGGTTCACCGCCTTGGAGTGGTAGCTTAAGTCTAACGGGGAGATGATAGAACCAGTAACCGGCTCAAACCTTAAGACTCTAGTAGATGTACCAGTGAGCTACAGAATAACTTTGAGTAAGATTGATGCTTGACCCAATCTCATTTCAGCACTTTTAATTGTCCTATTACCTGATCATATTTTACGTTTCTATCCCATGATCTTAATTCATGTTCATGAATATGATAGAGAATTATGTACTCTCCTAGTTCCTAAAATGAGGAGTTCTAGTTCATTCGGTAGACGGGATCACATCCCATAAATTTTGAACTCCAAATTCAGGTCATGCAACTCATCACTTAAGTACTCGAACAACGATTTTAGTGATTTGCGAAGTCCAGATTTATGTTATGTATTTCCTTGGGTTAGACCGCTTTGATAAGTTCATGCTGTTAAATACCTTAAGTCTCAGTTAAGTGCCAGATAGGTAAAATGTCCCTTCATGCTCCAGGTCCTCATGTTCTAACTTTTCAGCAACCTCTTCCTTAGGTCACAATAGATTTAATGAACAGTGGTGATGGTAGGAGAGAGTAAATGGGTCGTGTTGGAGAGAAATTCATATGTAAGTATTTATTCTTAGGACCTTCCTATCCAAGAAGCTGAAGAACCCTTTTTCTAAAATTTAAAGATTATATGTTTATGAGTTGTTCGTGATTCATGTGAGTTGAAATCGATGTTCATACTATGATTAAGTTGTGATTCATGTTTGCTTACAAGGTTTTCAAGCTTTGACCCTAGTATGTGATGATTATGTAATGTTCACGATGAACCCTCTTTAAGTTGCTTGCTAAATGATATGTTCATGTCAATTAAGTGTGGAAATTGTTGAATAAGCAAAGCATACTCCCCATAAGTTTGATAAAATGCTTATGTGAAGGAATTAGAGCCATTATGGAAAGTTGACCAGTAATCCCCAATTGTGTGCAAGCTCATGCATGCCAAGTGTTTGTTGAAAAGCCTTAGTGAATGCATGCTGAAATGGTTGTCTGATATTCCCCAATTATGTGTTCTCCGATACAAGCCAAGACTTAATTACATGCTAAGTGTTTGATGCAAGACCTTGTTGAGTGGAATATGATTCAATAGCATGTCCCCCTATGTTATTACATGTTTAGGTGTCCTAAATGCGTGAAGTGATGCTTTATTGATTGTGATGGTGGATGAATGTCTGTGTTCTTGACAATTCAAGAATGGTTATGTTCTACTTTTATGTTATCGAGTCCTGGGGGTATTTATACCCGATAATTTAGATATCATCTAGAGCCATATCAGTTTTTCTGATAATCTCAGTCAAGCCATGATTCTCAAGAACTCAGCCCTTCTAATCTAAAGTCTAGCTATGTATCTATTATTACATGAGTTCTTGCACTTTTCGAGGCGTTTAAGAGTTTAGAAAGATTCTGAGCCCATTTAGAAAATTGCTCCGGCTATGTATACTCAGTTTTTCCTGTGTTCTTAGTCTAGCTAGTGACATTCGAGGACAAATGTTTCCAAGGGGGAGATATTGTAAGACCCCACAAAATTCTCTCGTAGAATGAGCCTTAGGGCGTGTCAAGTGAGATGTGATTTTGGCCCTAAAATATTGAGAAGTGACTTCCTAAGTGAGTATCATGTTAACCACATAGAATTTCACTAATTTCGAGTTTTTATCACATGGGAAATTTGATAAGCTTTCTGTTGATATAAGATTCACCCAAATCCGATACCCGGGTAAGAATTTGTTACCCGAGTTAAGTGAAAGTTTGATGCTTCCAAGTATTCGCTTCTTAATAGGGTTGATTTCTTATCTCAAGATAATCACTATTAAGTAAGGCCTATTCTTTGCAACCAATAGTCAAAATATAAAATAATGGAATTAACAAGAAGTTTCTACCACCGTTAGAATCTTGAACACTTAGTTACGTAACAAACCTAAACCCATAGATCCCACAACTCAGGTTAAGGGAATTTAGCTACTCATAATATAATAAGCAAGAAAACAAGTTGAATTCATAATTTGACAGATGAACTTACAATAAGATGAATAGAAACAAGTATTTCTCAGATTTGATTACAGTAGAAAATCCTAAAATAATGGTAACAATCTGTCCAAAAATAATTCTGTAATGTTACAGAGAAAACTAGAGAGAAAACTTGATGAAAATATGAAGTTCAAGATGCTCAGAAAAACCCTAAATTATACCTTAAATACTTCAGCCTAATTATGGAAACAAATCACAGATTACAGATCTTTTCTCGCATCGATGAAGATGAAGTATGGCTCCTTATCAAGAGTCTGACGACTTATCAGAAATGTTGTCAACTTCTTCTCCAAGTTTTATGATTTCTGCCTTAGGCTGACGATGACACTTTGATGGCTTATGAGAAGTCTTACGACTTATCAGAAATGTTGTCAGCTTCTTCTCCAAGTTTGATGATTTCTGCCTTAGGCTGACGATGACACTTTGATGGCTTATGAGAAGTCTGACGACTTATCAAAATTATAGTCAGGTCCTTTTCCACTTTCATGATTTCTGCCTTGGGATGACGGCATTCCTGACGGCTTAATTCGACATGTGATGGCTTATCAGGTAATGTTGTCATACTTCTGCTACCACAACCTCACGCTGTCTGCAGCTGACGATGATTCTTATATCTTATCACAAATTTGATGACTTATCAGAATTGTCGTCGCTTTTTTACTTCAAATCCCATTCTCTGTCTAAGGCTAATGGAAACTCTAATAGTTTATCACAAGGCTAACGACTTATCAGAAACGTTGTCAGCTATACTTTCCTCTCTACTTGCTCAGAAATCAACTTTTTTACTTCCATTATTGCTGGTTCTCTTGCATCTTGACTTTTACTGCAATATCAAAGAGAAAACAATTTAAAATGACAAAAATTTCTTAAGACTTTGCAATTATTATCAGTTAAAAGCCTCAAATGTGTTAGCATCTGCTCACACATCAGATATCATGGAGACCAATGTCTTACCCACGTAGAGGAGAGCTATCCTACCCTTGCCATCGGAATAAAACTTTGACCGAAGTGATTACAGAACTTAACCTATATTAGGACTTAAACCTATGATGGCTCGCAGCTTATAGGAATTTGGGATACACTTATCCATATTCCCTTCTCTATGCTAAATACTACTTCCAAAAGTATATGTATTCTTATACTTAAATCCACCTTAAAATAGCATAAGGGTTTATATAATGAAAACCATTTATGCTTCTTTTTGCTCAAATCATAATTAATAGAACACTTGTGGATTTCGAATCTTATCTTATATCAAATGATCAACTTAAACTTTAATCATGCTGTTGTAAATGTAACAAAAACTTAAAAACTTAGGTTTCTTGTAAACTCACTGCTTATGCTCAAGCTATGCATTTGTTATTTTCATTCATAGAACTTATAACAAAATATCATGATCAATACTTACATAGAAATCTTTCATCAAAATTCAAGTCAAAAAGATGAAATTCAGATCATTGTTGAAATCTTGCAATTCAAAAAATGAATATATGAAACTCTTATTCACTGAAATCCTTCAGTCACATGATAATATTATTCTTCTAAATATGAAAATGTAGGTACGAACCCTAATTAAATCATGTAAATCCAAATTTAAAGATCAATTTTTTTGGGCACAAGGATGAAAGAGTACCTTTGTTCAATAACCCCATATACATGGATTTACTTGACTTGTAAAGAGAATCTAAACTTACACACTTGAGAGATGTACTTGTGGAAGAAACCCTATCCTTGTTGTTCTTGAGAATGAGAGAAGAATAAATGTTGTTAATTGACTAAAAATAGAGGAAAATAATGCCTCTCTTAAGTTATAAGTTATGGGTTGGGAGCTTTAAGAGGGGAGAAGACCAAAATGCCCCTCAACTGAACTTATAGAAACTCGGCCATCATTTGTCACGTGTCATCTCAAGACTCATAATATCTAGTTATGAGTGGACCTAGCAACTTGTAACCTTGGCAAAAACGAAAGAAGTATGCACTGGTATGGATACGAGTCGTATCTTAGGACTCGTAACATATGACCACGACTTGTAGCAACCACTCGTAGCTTGGACAAAATCTTAGAGAACCAACACTTCTGACCTTATGACCCTCACTACAAGACTCGTAATATTTATTAACGACTCTTAGGGTCGAGTATTAAGTGAACAGAAATTTCAATAATTTCACACTATCTTGGTTACGACTGCATCATACGACTCGTGAAGAGTCTTGATGACTTAAAGGATGATTCATCAGTTCTATAGTGACTTTAAGAGCATTGGGTTTAACATGGAGCTAAAATTAGCACCTTTTGATGCCGAAACTGAAGAGGTAAATACAAGAACCTTATTAGCCCCAGTAGCAGCATCGCCTAAACGAGAGTTCCTCTGAAAGTGGTCAGGTTGGCCTCATTTGAAACACTTATTTCTTTTCTTATCACATACCCCATGGTGCAACTGTCCAAAAAATCTACAAGGAAGATAGGATGGAGATAACTAGGCCCCACTAGCCTGAGAATGGGAACCTTGTGCCTTAAACCTATTGTAGCTCTGAAAGCGACGATCACCGAACAACATAGTATAAGGAGCACTAGCTATTGAATAAGAACTTGAATTTACCCACTTCTTCTTGGACCATTTTCCACCATCTCTACTACCTAGTTCCTGACCTTTACCATTATTCGAATACTAAAATTTCTTACTCTGCCTCTCCCCAACCTCTGCTTGCTTCTTCTTTTCCTCTTTAATTTATTGCATACAACCATGTGTCTGGAGATGGGCATATCCTTGTTCAACAATACAACCTTAATTTCCAAAATCAAATCACGGGACAACATAGAAGCAAATTTTCTCATTCTATCCCTCATTATTTCCATTAACTAAGGAGTATAATAGGATAATTGATGAAATTTCAAGGTATACTCCTTCACAATAATTTTCCTTAATTTAAGTTTACAAACTCCTCATCTTTCGCCTCTCTCTACTCTTGTGGAATGAAATGATCCAAAAAGGCACTAGAAAAGTCATCTTACAATTCCACCTCTGTATCAATATCCCTAGACTGATCCCACTCTTTAAACCATTGATACAAAATATCCTTCAATTGATAAGTAGCGAACTCTACACTCTCTAAATCTTTAGCATAAATCATTCAAAATATCTTCTCCACCTCATCTATGAAACCTTGATTATCCTTCTTAACCTTAGTGCTAGTGAAAACAGAAGTACTTAAGCTTATAAACTTCCTAACTCTAGTAGCCTCTGAAAAATTCATAGAAGTACTAGAAGGACCCAAATTATATGTCTGATATATCACCAACTGGGTCAATAGAGGAATAGAACAATGGAACTTAGCAAAGGTAATATATTTGGGAGGTGACTAAGCAGGAATACCATTAGCGCGAGAAGGATTTGTGGAGACTGGTGGGACTCCATTTGTAACACCCCACACTTTTGGACTAAAGTTAAACCATCTTTCCGATATATATTGACATGAATCCAATGGTGTCTATTTAGAAATAAGTTTGAATTATATTTTCTTAGTGTGGAAACATCCATGGAGATGAATATATACCATAAGAATCTCTTATCTCAAAAGTTAAGTTGAGCACTTTACTATCGATTGATTTTCTAGTTGACGATTTTACATGGGTCAACTTCCAGTGACTGTTTCTACTAGTATATAAAGAGTCATGTGTCCTACTATATATCAAATTAAATTCCTTCAAGTCTTCTTTCCAAATCCTCCGACCAATCATCAATTCGAGTCCAGAGTAAGAAATTATAAGTATTTGAATGAGACACCATCCAAGATGTATGATTGTGACCCCCGTAGTCTTAACACTCTTTTGATGCTTCTAAAATGATCTTAAGGACCCCCATAGTGATGGTAGATCATTTTGTGACATTGTGGGAGGTTATGGGAGTGGTTAAGGACCTCAAAACTAAGTAGGCATCGCAAAGTAGAGCTTAGATGATGGCTAGGCATAGCCATGCAATCGCAAACCTTTACTGGAAAGGGTTGGCCATAAGCTTGGCATCACCAACCTTATACTTATCCATGGGATTGATGTGGGCAACCTTAGACTTGGCCATGGGTTAGGCGCCGCCAACCTTAGACTTGGCCATGGGTTAGGCACCGCCAACCTTGTATTTTTGCGGTGTAGGGACTCTATTTTTGAGTTAATTCAAGGGAAACATGGTATTTTGTCATCCAATAACTATCCGTAAATATCTTAGCACATATTTAAGGCTCCCAAAAATATTATAACACTATCAAATCCCTAAATCATCTTCTAAGACATAAGAGGATAAAAATAACTTAGGGTTTGATCTTTCAGGCTTAAAGGTTTGATATTTTCACAATATCTTCGTCATTAAGGTATTTGCGACGATACTTAAACTCCATGTTCATAGATTTTATCATTTTTATCAAGAAAAATAATTTATAATCATGTTGCAAATTAAGTGTTTGGAATATTATTATTTTGAAAAGCATATTATAAAGGTTGTTTTGATGAATGTGTTTCCATTATGGTGAACTCTTTTCGTGGAAATCAAATTATAAACCCTTATGTATATACGTTTATGGTTCGGAAGATTTAATTGAGAGCATGAACAATGAATTTCCTCTCTTGTTATGAATTATATTTTCTGTTTGCATTGCGAATAATTTTGAATGCATGAACTAAAGTTTAGAAGTAAGTTCCATAAAATCATGGTGTTTGACATGGTTTATGATATGATGAGAGGTAGTTTTCTTACTATAACTATACTCTTTTCATTAAAAAGAAGAATTTCATGTGAATGAATAATTGACATGGCCACCACATGTTTAAGTATTGTGAAAAAAGAGTAATTGCATAAAGATTTCATGAGGTTTTGAAATGATGACTCTATTGTGATGTTATAAATCTTTGGTGGCCATTTGCATGTTTTTTATGAGATGGGCTTTTAATTTGACAAGATATGAATGACTTACAAGTCTAGGTATGACGATACCTTATGATGACATGCCCTTATGATTTTAAGAATTGAATGATTTTGCATAAAAAGCATGAATTTTAAAGAACTAAAATTAGGCTTAAAGAGAGTAGATGGTTACCTAAAGAAGGCATTTGAGTGTAAGGTCTCATCGTTGGAAAAATTAAGTTTTGCTGATTCGGGAGATATGACCGGCTAATACTAATGTATTCTTGTCCTTGAGACACTGGTAAACTAAAATAGTGATTAGGACTCCAATCTTTGCGGCAAACTTGGATTGGGGGCTTGACCGCCGAGTCAAGGGTGTATTCCATATGACCCATGGGATTGTATAAATGTAGGGTACATATCTATCTCAGGAGTAAGATGAAGTGTAGAGTCTTGATTCCAAAAAAACATTCAAAACATTCTAAATTATACCCATGTGTTTTACCTATCTTATATGTAATATTTTAATAAAATTCTCTCATCTATGTTGTGTAATAAAAATGCTATTTTGGATTGTGTCACATACCAGTACAATTGTATTGACCCCCTATATTTTAGGATCTGAGGCATAATTTTTGGATCCCACTAAGCAGTAAATTCATTGTCAGAAGTTTGTAGTCGGTGAGCCTCTTTTATTTAGAAGGCCTTGTTTCTTTTGGAACATTATTATTTATTTTAGTTCATGGTCCGACTGGGGGCCTTATCGTAGTTTTTAGATTTATGTTGGTTTTGTATTTCTAGAGATTTTGTAGTTGGGTATCATGTATTTTTGAATGTTTATGAATAAAATTTTGTATTGTTCAGTTGAAGTAAGATAGCGACCATGTTCCCCTTTTACTATATTTTCTGCATTTCTTTATAGTATATGAATGTTGCATATGATTGCGAATTAGAAGGGCTTTCGGGCGTTCATGGTTTGAGATGCACATCATAGACCAGGCCTCAGTTTGGGTAATGAAAAACTTGGTATCAGAACACGGTTCATGGTCTTTGAGAAATCGCACTGGTAGAGTCTTATTTATGGACGTGTAGCACACCACACTTATAAGGAGGAAGCTACTAGGCATTTAGAAATATCTCTCTTTTCTTCATGATCTAGATTGTCCCATTGTGTTTTCCATATGGAAGTTACCCAAATTTCTTCTTTCCTTAGATTTTATTAGCTATATCTCATTGTTAAGTCGATTCAAGTGCAGAAACTTAGAGTTTAAAAGATGTGGTCCTTTCTAATTGAGTCATAAATGATTATGAAATTGTCCAGGGAATTAAGAGGAGTCCTTAAGTGATTTAAGGTGTTTGAGCTTGAGGTATGAAGTGTATTCAGTATTTAGTCCCTTTTTATAAAACCCTTGTTACTGATATCATGCTTAAGGGTAATAATGTGTGGTAGATTGTTAGAACATTATTTCCACCTGAGTTGTAGTATGTCATAAAGTGTCATAATCTATGAACTGTAAGATGGTCCAGAAGTTAGTGATATAAGGTCACAAGCTTAGAAGTTAGAATAAGGGTTACTTTTGTATTAGAAAGTTAGTTCTAGTTGTATAACCCTTTGATTGAGGGGTGGTTTTCTCGTTTACGGTGGTTGGATAATATTGCAATAAGATTTGTAGATTGTATGATGGTGTGTAGAGAAAGTAATTGGTTATGATTGTTAATTATTCAAAATTAGAAAGGATCTTAGAGTGGATAAATATAGTGGTTGTAGAAATCATTTATAAGTGGTAAATGGAAAGGAGTAGATTAGTTAATAAGTTTGGGTAGAGACTCATTGGTGTTTATTGAATTTTGAAGGAAATTGTGATGTTTGCATGGGTAAGTAAAAATGATCTGAGAAAGAAGAATATGTAGATAAGATTGTAATGGGTTATATTATAAGATTAATATCAACTATCCCTATTATGTTACCTTACCCCCTTGATTGTCTTTTCTCTAGTAGTTGTAAACTAGTACTTCATGTGAGAAGGTATGTAGTAGGTTTTGAGGTGTAGTAGTGATGCTATTAAAAGGAAGTGATTGTAGGTAGTAGTAAAGTGAAATTAGGTATTTGGGTTGATTTTCCCAATTTGATGGATGAGTATAGTAGGTTTCATGCTTCATTGGTGCTACATGATCGATGCTAGACTATAGGCTTAAACTTTAGATGTGGGGTATGGTGGTAAGAATAGTAGCTTAAGGTTAGTGAGGCATGTTTTGTGGGAATGAAGTTGTGGGCTTGATGTGAGATGTGAAATGGATAAAGTTAGAAATTTATGGGAGAAAAAATGGATAATTTTTATATATGTACATGAGGACTAGAGTGGAACGATGAAGTGTGGTTGAGTAATTAAGAGGATAAGGGTGTTAGGTATATTATAATAAGTTGAACCCTAAGGTAGTATGTTATTAGATAAAGTTTGATGTGTATGAGTGTCTCGTATACCTAGGTCTCATTCTCGAATTATGTAGTATAAGAAAGACTAATGCGTTATTATGTGATGTTCTTTAGAGATGAATTAAGGAAATATAGGTAGGCAGTATGTGCCTTGGGTATAGTTTTGCAAACTTTGTTAAGTTGTAAGTTATGAAGTTAGAGGTCTATTGTTAGAATATTAAGTACTAGGGAACAGATTATTGTGTGATAAGGAGCGTGGATGTGGATGTTTATGAGAGTATGAATTGTAGGATGATGGTTACAGAGGCTAGCTAAAGTTGAGAGTAGAGTACAGTTTATCAGGGGAAGTTTAACTTTTATGTGTATGGTCATAACTTGTTGTGTTGAGTGTTGTGCTTGTAGATTTAATGAGAAGATATGTCCTCCAGTCTAGGATTGTGACTTTGATCTAAGGGGGAGAAGGAGAATAAAGGTAGTTCCCAATTTTTTCTCAGTGTGGCAAGTTGCGGGGAGGAGTCATGATAAATCAATTCCTATTCAAGAAAACTCCTACTTCAATTTAAGAGGTCATTCTACTAATGTCTTACGTTAGGTATTCCATTCATGCCTAGGCATATGGTTTGAGTTATATATGGACTTCTGTTCATGTTCATACCTCCAAAATAGAAGCAATAATGTCTCTCTGTAATCCAGTTTTTCATGTATTAAAGCTCTATGTTATGATGTTCATGATTCATAAATTCGTGTCCCAAATCATGCTTTGTTCTAAGGATGTATGTTTTCATATGTTACTGATTCATTTTATGTTGGGATTAGCGAAAATGATAAAGTTATGTGAACATGTGACTTCCAGCTCTGAAAATGAGAAGCGATAGCTTCGAGTAGAAGTCCTTGTCTCAATTGTTGACTTCATGAATTCCAAACTTATGTTATACGAATCGTGATGTAAGTGCTCATGTTTCTCACTATGGTTTATCCTAATCACTCACGTTTTGTTGTGTTTATGTCGAACGACTCTCTACTTATGATCCAGACACTTGATATATGAAGGACTTTGTGTCTATCATATCGTATCTTCATCTCATATCCCATCCTGAGTAGTGCAATAAGTATATGTTATAACCTAACAGTGTTACTTCCATTTATGATGTTTATGCTCGGGTCCCTTAATGACCCTCCATATGTTAGTATGGTGGTGGTTGTGAAAGCATAGTAATGTCTTAGATAGGGGAGTAGATGTTCTTGAATGTGAAAAATTTTGATGTGATTCTCGAGCTAAGGTTATAGGTAAATGGGGAAAGAAGGAGATGAACTTTTGTTACGTGAAATAGTTAGGAAAAAGGTATGGGGCAAAAATATTTGTGAGAGTGATTGAATTTGTTCGTCTTAGTACAGAGATCCATGAAGTGGGTTTAGTAATGATAGGCTTGAATGTTGTGATTAATGAAAACACAACCCATGTACTATGTGGTTAGTATTCCTTGATTTAAAACTCGAGTGTGTTTGATGGTAGTGATAAGGTAAAGAAATTTTATTAATGGGATATAGAGTACAGGGTCCCATAGCTTAAACTAACACCTCTTTTCTCCAAGTTAGGATGCAACATAGAAGCATTATGTAGTGGAACTCAAACTCTTGTGGTTAGATGTGTGATGGGAGAAATGTAAGATGGAAATAATGAAGTATGTTATTTATTAGTTGGGCATAGATGAGTAGTGTCTCTAGGTTTATGGTCTACTCGTTGTATCTTGTAAGGTAGAGAATACTTCTATTTCTTATATTCCACGAAATCTTATTACATGATTAGTACCGATGTAAATCAAGCCTAGATAACAAAATGAATTCATACCATATGGTGTAATGATTATGGTCCTAGAACTCATGTACAAGGTCATCTCTATGTCAATTCTTATTGTCTCGCACTTTGTACTTACATGTTTCACTAGGGTTTATCGTGAAGCTCTTTTGATGACTTTGCATATTTCATTGAGGAAAAATATTCAATGCGTGGTTAAGTTACTTATTCCATACTATTAGAGCTTTAACAAGTCCCTTCCCATCATTCGGGGATGAATGATTCCAAGGGGGAGATGATGTAATACCCCGCACTTTTGGTCTAAAGTTAAACCTTCTTTACGATGTATATGAACCTTATTCCAATGGCGTCTAGTTATAAAAAAGTGTGAATTAAATTTCCTTAGTGTGTAAACGTCCATGGAGATGAATATATACCATAAGAATCTCCTAGCTCAAAATTTAAGTTGAACACTTTCCTATCGATTGATTTTCTAGTTGATGATTTTGCGTGGTTCAAATTCCAGAGATTGTTTCTCCTAGTATATAAAGATTAATATGGACAAAAATTTATCAAATTAAATCCCGTCAAGTGTTCTTTCCAACGCCTCTGACCGTTCATCAATCCGAGTCCGGAGTAAAATGTTACGAGTATTTTGAATTAGGCACCATCAAAGTTGTACGATTGTGACCCCCGTAGTCGTAACACTCTTTTGATGCTTCTAAAATGATCATAAGGACCCCTATGGTGATGGTAGATCATGTATTGACATTTTGGGAGGTGTTGGGAGTGGTTAAGGACATCAAAACTAAGTAGGCGTTGCAAAATAGAGCTTAGGCGATGACTAGGTATCGCCATGCAATCACAAACCTTCAATGGAAAGGGTTGGCCATAGGCTTGGTGTCGCCAACCTTGGACTTGGATATGGAATTGGCATCACCAACCTTGGACTTGGCCATAGGCTTGGCATCGCCATTCTTAGACTTGGTCATGGGTTAGGCACCGCCAACTTTATATTTTTACAGTGTAAGAACTCCATTTTTGAGCTAATTCAAGGAAAACATGGTCTTTTGTCATCCAATAACCAACCCTAAAAATCTTAGCATGGATTTAAGGTTCCCAAAATGTTATAACACTATAAAATCCCTAAATCATCTTCGAAGACACAAGAGGATAAAAATAACTTAGGGTTTGCTCTTCCAAGCTCAAAGGTTCAATCTTTTCATGATTTCTTCGTCATTAAGGTATGTGGGACTATCCTTAAACTCCATGGGCATGAATTTTATCATTTTTATCAAGTATAATGATTTATAATCATGTTACAAATTAAGGGTTTTGAATATTATTTTGAAAAGCATGTCATAAAGGTCGTTTTGATGAAAGTGAGTGCATTGTGTTGAACTCTCTTAGTGGAAATCGAATTATAACCCCTTATGTATATACGTTTATGGTTTGGAAGTTTTAATTGAGAAAATGAACAATGAATTTCCTCTCGTATTATGAATTGTGGTTTCTATTTGCATTGGAATGATTTTGAATGCACAAACTAAAGTTTGGAAGTAAGTTCCTTAATATCATGGTGTTTGACATGGATCATGATATGATGAGAGATTTTTCTTACTATAAGTATACTCTTTGCATTAAAAAAAGAATAATTGCATGTGAATGAATGATTTACATGGCCACCGCATGTTTAAGAATTGTGAAAAGAGAATAATTGCATAAAGATTTGATGAGATTTCAAATTGATGACTCTCTTGTGATGTTATAAATCTTTGGTGGCCATTTGTATGTTTTCAATGAGATGGGCTGTGAATGTGACACGATAAGAATGACTTGTAAGTCTGGGAATGATGATACCATGCGATGACATGCCCTTAAGATTTTAAGCATTGAAAATATGAAGCATTATGTTTAAAGAACTAAAATTTGGCCTAAAGAGAGGTAGATGGTTACTCGAAGAAGACGTTTAAGTTTAAGGGATCATCATTGAAAAAACCGAGTTTTGCCAATTCGGGTGATACGATTGGCTAATACCAATCTATACTTGTCCTTGAGACACTAGTATACTAGAACTGTGATTAGGACTCCAATCCTTGTGGCAAACTTGGATTGGGAGCTTGGCTGCCGAGTCAAGGGTGGATTCCATATCGCCCGTGGGATTGTAGAAATGTAGGGTGTACCATCTATATCCGGAGTAAGATAAATTGTTGAGTCTTGATTCCAAGAAAGCATTCGAAAAATTCTAAATTATGCCCATGTGTTTTACTTATCTTATATGTAATATTTTTACGAATTGCTTTCATCTATGTTGTGTAATAAAAATGCTATTTTGGATTGTTTCACATACTAGTACAATTGTATTGACACCCTATATTCAGGATCTGAGGCACAGTCTAGGGGTCCCGCTAAGTAGTAAATTCGTTGTTAGAAGTTTTAAGTCGGTGAGCCTCCCTTATTTCGGAAGACATTGGTTCTTTTGGGACATTGTTATTATTTTAGTTCATGGTCTGACGGGGGGCCTTGCCGCAGTTTTCAGACTGATGTTGATTTCACATTGCTAGAGATTTCTACACTGGTGTCATTTATTTTCGAATGCTTATGAATTAAATTTCGTATTGTTTAGTTGAAGTAAGATAGTAACCATCTTTTCATTTTATTATGTTTTCCGCATTTCTTTATAGTAAGTGAACATTGCATATGATTACCAACTAGAAGGGCTCTCGAGCCTTCATGGTTCGGTATGCTCATTCCATTCAGGACCTCAATTCAGTTCATGACACCACGGGAGTGATGGGAAGCAGCGATCGTAGCCGGATCTGTACCCTATAAGTAGTACGCATTTCGTCCGCATTGTCCTGAGGTGGGACAGATAAGGCTCCACGAGTATCAGATCTTCTTGGAGGTGTCACACCCCAAATCCCATTGGAGCGGACTGGCACCCGTAGCCGAGGAGGCCCGGGAGAACCCGTTCATAACCTATACTTTCACATTTACATTACTTATGAAAATTAGAAATTTGGGCAGTACTTCGTTGTAAATAGAAGAAAACAGTACCTGTATCAACCCAGCAGACACGCATAAATATATATATGAACAGTAATTGGCCGTCAGAGCCATCACGTCTATCAACCAAACACTTCTATGGCTGTACAATATGTCTACAAAAGCCTCTACATAGATACACAACTGAGTTGGGGTCGGGACGAACTCCCGCCCACAAAAGAATTTTATACAAATACCAAAGGTACATATAGAGACGACTTGGGATGCCCCGAAACAACTAGAGCTCACCACTAACAATAGAATGTCCTGGCTCTTACTGCGGAGGTGTACGGCCGGAAGTACCTGTTCCTGCAGGCATGAATGCAGGTCCCCCGTAAGGGACGTCAGTACGGAAATATGTACTGAGTATGTAAGGCAGGGAGTATCAACATGAGATACAAAAGATCAATAGAACCCAGATACCAGTGAATAAATAGTATGAGTAGACCACACTTAAAAGAACTGATGGGATACCTGCACATTACTTTCATATCATTACTTCCCGTAATCCTTATCAATACATAACATATGTCATACAATGGCCAACTGATCAGTGGTACTAATACAATACATCAGGGACCACCCCTGGAATAGCATATATATACATAATCTTTATAATACAATGACCAACTGATCAGTGGTACTAATATAATACATCATATCATCAATTTAAAATATAGACATTCCATTTCTTAATTCAATTAATCTTTGAGATTGGTTACTTTGTGGTCACACTTTATGGAACTTGAAACCATGATACCTCAATAGGAAAAACATGTAAATAGGTAATCATTATCATGAAAATGAAGTAGAGAATCATGGATACCTCATTAAACCATTTCGGAGTCAACAATAGTATATGGATATTTTTTTGACTAGCCGGACATCTTAAAAGTGAAAACAAGTTCAATTGGTAGTGTCGAAGATCATATGATGTTAGTATGTGTCATGTGTCGTAGGACAATGTTGTAAGCTTACTTGAGAGTGCCATGGGTCATTATTCATGCCAAAGAGTAGATAGAGTATGTCTTACATACCTTGATATAACCACTTCAATACAAGTGACTTCCCGTACTCTTCGAACACTTATCTACAATAAGTCATTTGTGGCAAACTAGCATTAGCAACCAAACCTTACCATTTAGGTATTAACTTCACCAATTAACGTCTAGGAAGTAATCCTTTAGCTCATCAATAAGAGTACTACATACATCCTCTTATACTCTTATTACATTCACATATCATGCATTTTCATGAAATATCCCTCAACATCACTCTTAGCCTTTATTTCCCTTCTTAATCACCATCCAATACCAACATGATCACTAGGCATACATAACCACAAATATAATGATATATCACCACAATTCATCCTTCATAATCCAATACAGCAACTTCCATAATTTACTACTAACAATTTATACACAACAATTCATAACTATGTTTCTAGTTATCTTCCAACATCAAGACAATACTCATAATCCTTTATCAATACTTATTCATGGATAAGAATCAAGAATAAACAATATTCATACCTTAACAATGGACTCTTGTATTTTGAATCCTCCTTACATAACCATGGGGTGCTTCTCGAAGCTTTCGAGATGGTGAACACAACTACGGAACCAATTTGAATTTTCTACGGTTGAATCTTGAGTTATTTGGGATTTTTGTTTGGAACCTAAAAGGTGTTCTTGAGAGAATTTGAGAAAAAGGATTGTATTCTGCTGAATTTGGGTTAAATCTGCTGTTATAGAAGGAATTGGGTGAAGTGAAATGACTAAAATGCCCCTAAGAAAACAAGAAAAGTCGAAACTATCCCTCAGTTGACAAACTGACAGGCTGAAGTAAAACGGATATAACTTCTTACTCAGATGTTGTATTTGGATGCCACCAGTTGAAGTGGAAGGAGGACTCAAAGCTCTTTCGTTTGATATATTATAGCTCACACAGTTCATTATATACAGGGAGTTATGATCGTTTGAAGTTGACCCTGAAATGCTGAAAAAAACTGGGCAACAGGCTATGGGTTTTGCTACTGTTTTGAAATCCAAACGCAGCCTTATGCATTCCGAAAAATTCCAAAATTTATCTGAGATGTACTATGAGATTGTCCTATCGTAACACAACTTGAAAATCTAAAAATGAAGGTCGAGAAGGTCGAGAAGTTGTATCCCGAAGGTTGTCAGCTAAAATGACTCTAAGTTACACTTAGAAAAATTTTCAAGTTTTTAAGTCTAAGAGCACTCTATTAAAGGCTAATCCATGCACGACTTTTACGGGGTGTTACATTATCTCCCCCTTGGGATCATTCGTCCCCGAATGATGGATTGGAAATGTTGAAGCCTTAAAGGTATGGAATAACGCAGGCACGACATGTCTTCTAATAAAGAATACACTGATCTGAAACATGACCATATGGATATAACTACTGATATTCTGAATTCTTATATCGGACATGCATATCTGATGCATGGAATACACGACTGGAGCCACTCATAAGCTGAGTTCTCATAATGAACATGCAAACTTAATGTATGGATTTGTTATTGAGTTGATCTCATGAACGCAGAACTGAATACATAGATAAGCTGAACTTTTTCTATTGAACGTGCATTTCTAATGCAGGCATATCTGACTGAGCTGACACAAGAACGTATGACTGAATACGCAATATCAATTGATGCGAAGCTTGTAATAAGAATCTATGGCTGCAACCAAATGGGGTATCTCCCCCTTGGGATCCTATATCCCTCTATGAGTGTTCAATTCACTAAGATACTTGGAAAATGGAGGAAATGCACACGGCACCTACGATTTTGATTCATAACTGAACCTCTGGAATCTGAATCTAGTACATGACGCATGAACTGAATTATACTCGCAACTACTAGTATACTCAATCTTGGAATAGTAACATATCTGAGAATTCGGGTAGCATGACTAATTGAAAAAAACAAGCAAACAAATCATGAGAATTTGACATTCTGACTATTGAACTGATTTGCTGGCTGAACAGACTGAACTACACAGGAAACTTATACCCAATCTGGAGTATCTTATCAACACTCTTCGTAGAAAAAAAAAATTCTAGTAGCATTAGGCAGCAAAAGATCTTGGGCATGAGTCACACAAGACATCCGACTATAGGATCCCAACATTGACATTACTCTGCAGCCTGGAATATAGACATATAACTCATAAATCATGATAGAATTGTCAGTCCTTAGTCAATGCGATTTCTTACTTCCAAGATCAGCACACTCCAGGAATACTCCCTTAACTGTACTATTTCCCTTAGATACCACATTCATTCGATTCAACTTATAATTCTCATATGGGCATTGATAGCTCTTTTTACAATGTCTATAGTAGCTTAAATCCTTTCACTGCGATCAAGCCTAACTCCAAGTCCCAAAAATACAACATGTCATACCATGATACTAGTCTAAACAATATGATTCAATCTTCTATATCCTTTTAAAGTTTACACCCTAAGCATATCATGCCTTCCTACATTAATGACTTAACTCTGAACTCTTACTATAGATTCACTAGCGCATATTGCGTCACTTCACTAAAATCCCAACATGTCATTCAAGCCTATCTTCATAACCTCATATGAACTTCAACCCAAACACCCACGAAGAAACACTTCTCATATTCTCTAAACCACTCTTATTATAACTCCCACGTGCTACCCCAAGAGCATGCACATACAAATTTCCACTAAAACTCACATATATCAAAAACTTGGCCCCAGATCTTACTTCACACTTATGGTCTTATCTAAAACAAGCATACTATAAAGCGGGAGTACATGAGTCATGAGCTACATGACCTCAACTGGAGTTCATAACTTATGGAATGGGATTCCGACTACTGAATGAACTGAAACTTCTCATTTTAGAACTCGAAGAGTACACGGTTCTCTATCATAAGCATGAACATGAATTTTGATCATTGGACTGAAACGTAAGGCATGAGTAGATATTGGGATAACTGAAAATAAAAAAATATACTGAGATAAGAAGGGGTTGTCTCACCCTCACTTTCTGACGTTCTATATCATCATGACATCACGACTAGAATCTGAAGGCCTGACTTGGTTATTCGCTCTATCATCTCCCGCTTAGCTTCAAACCATGATATTAAGTTTGGGAGATCCCTTACTAGACTTTAAACTGAAGTACACTCACTGCACTCTGGGGTCTAAAAAACTACTATACACGCATATCATGGCACTTAACCCAAATGACCACACCTGAAAGTGGAAGACACACTGTTAATACTACCTTCTGAGATACACTTTATCATTCTATAGACCCAGCAGTCATCATATAATACTTGCACACTTACTAACTTCGGGTCTTCATGAGTATCCCCATAGTCGGAGTGCACACCGTCTAGTGCTTTAACCCTTATTTCTATTAGTTCAACCTTCAAAAACTCAAACTTAGAATCTAGCACTCAACATGGATGTCACCAAGCCTTCAATGAATCATACTACTTCCGACATAGTCTATCAATATCGTGACTCCAAACTTACATCTCTCTTCTATGAGAATAAAGATCATATAAAAAGGCTCAACACTATCAATCAAAACTCCTTAACTTGACTATTTAGAACACCATATACCATCTAACTAGTCTTCCTCCACCTAGCAAATCAACGGTACCACTCGTCCCACAAAACATGTAATAGTCTTAGAAAATACCGCAACCTCAGATCACCTTGGGCATACTTCTGCATTATATATGCAACATCATACTTCACTACGAATCAAATAAACTTAGGCTCTTGCATATACCATTCAAGCCTATTAGATTACTTCCATAAAACTAGTATCATCAACCAAGAAATCATCACATCCACCTTCATGGACATCAATTGTTCAAACTTAATGTCTAGTGCTTAACATGATTTACAACCCAACCTTATACATAATTCTTACAAAACATACATCATAATCTTAAGTCACTATTTTTACAACCACATTGTGACAACCACATTGTGACGCTCAACGTCACAACCCATTAAACACCTCACGTTTTTGGCATGTTTCGGACTATTCGGGCGCATTTTCGAGCTTGGCGGGGCTTCGATAAATGCTCCGCATTGCTGCCAACGTTCCAGCACCTTCTAGATGGTCAAAATAGTCTGGCAGCACATTTATTAGACTTTAGGAAGTTCACACGGGCTGGTATGAAACTGCAAATTTTCCACTTTAAAAGGTCCACAAAGGTTGGCAATGATGTGCAGAAATTTCAGCATGCATGTGCAGGATTTTCAGATTTTCAGCTTGCAGTTGAAATTGTATAGCTTGCATTTTTGTACCTTGTTGACTTAGGGACTTTTAGGTACTATAAATACATGGTGTAAGGCATCATAGGCATCATCTCATACTTGTTTTATTTAGTAAATACCACCCATGAAGAATACAACATAATTTACTAGTCCATCAAATTGGGACATTCTACCCCAAATACTTGATTTTATCTAGATAATATCCACGACCAAAGCACCTTTACAACATTACTACTATACCTCAAAAATCTACTACATATCTTCTCACTAGGAGTACTAGTTTATAACTACCAAGGAAAAGAAGGTCAAGGGGTAAAGTAACATAATAGACATGATCGACATTAATCTTATACTAAAACCCCATACAATCTTATCTACTTATACGGCCTCTCACATACCCTTTACTTACTTAAGCATACATTTAGACTACCTTCAAGTTCCACAAACAACCATGAGTCTATACTTACAACTTACTGGCTAATATAGCCATTTTCACACTTCAAGCAACCTACAAATCATCCTAACTAACAACTCCTTCTCTACCATCTACTAAACAACACACAAGGATGAATCACCTCTTTACCAACTCAATCTCATGCAAACAAATTCAACTATACTTCTATTAAACCAACACAAGAACAACAAGTTGCTAGTGAATCGAAATAGGCCTCACACGGCTTCACTAGACTTTGATTTTTGTATTTTTGAACAAGAAAATGAAATGAATGACAAGTCAACTATGCTAGTGAATCGAAAGAGCCCCACACGGCTTCACTAGACTTTATTATTATTTTTTTCAACAACACCTTGATGACAAGATTACATGAGATAGAAATTTAATACGCAATATCCAATGAACTATGAATACACATCTTACTCTATATAAATAAAATCGGAGTCAAACACTTCCTCTACGGACTACCATACCATCCACACATGCTACTAGTTACCACATTAGTCTATCACCATAAGGGGGGTAAATCATTCTCGAACATTGGTTATTCAACTAAAATATTCATTTACACAAAAGTCACCCTCACTCTGACTTCTAACTTTGTGACTTCACATCACCAACTTCTTGGTCTAATTTCACTACCAATAGGTCATGACAACAACACTTTAACGCATACTACTATTCAGGTGGAAATACAGTTCCAACATTCTACTACACATCATCCTCCCTTAAGCAAGACATTTGTAACATAAATTTGAAAGGGACTAAATGCAATTCTCAAGTCCTTGCACAATTTTAACTCTTATATGGTTCAATCAGAAAGGACCATACCATTAGATTCTAAACTTCTACACTTGAATCACCTCAATAATGAGACATATCGGAAGACATTAGAGTAAGAAAAGAATTTGGGATGACTTTTTACTTTGATATGGGAGACATCAAAGCACGAATAAGAGTATGAAAGAGGAACATTCTGACTCTATTGCACGAACTAAGAAATGGAGAGTGGAAATAATCCCTAAATGTCCAATAGCCTCCTATTTATAGATGTGTTGCACAACACACCGATAAATGAGATTCTATGTAGACACGGCTTTGTAGACTCACTAGGACGAACTTCTCTGATACCACTTCTGTCACACCCCAAATCCCATTGGAGCGGACTGGCACCCGTAGCCGAGGAGGCCCGGGAGAACCCGTTCATAACTTATACTTTCACATTTACATTACTTATGAAAATTAGAAATTTGGGCAGCACTTCGTTGTAAATAGAAGAAAACAGTACCTGTATCAACCCAGCAGACACGCATAAATATATATATGAACAGTAATTGGCCGTTAGAGCCATCACGTCTATCAACCAAACACTCCTATGGCTGTACAATATGTCTACAAAAGCCTCTACATAGATACACAACTGAGTTGGGGTCGGGACGAACTCCCGTCCACAAAAGACTTTTATACAAATACCAAAGGTACATATAGAGACGACTTGGGATGCCCCGAAACAACTGGAGCTCACCACTAATAATAGAATGTCCTGGCTCTTACTGCGGAGGTGTACGGCCTGAAGTACCTGTTCCTACAGGCATGAATGCAGGTCCCCCGTGAGGGACGTCAGTACGGAAATATGTACTGAGTATGTAAGGCAGGGAGTATCAACATGAGATACAAAAGATCAACAGAACCCAGATACCAGTGAATAAATAGTATGAGTAGACCACACTTAAAAGAACTGATGGGATACCTGCACATTACTTTCATATCATTACTTCCCGTAATCCTTATCAATACATAACATATGTCATACAATGGCCAACTGATCAGTGGTACTAATACAATACATCAGGGACCACCCCTGGAATAGCATATATATACATAATCTTTATAATACAATGACCAACTGATCAGTGGTACTAATATAATACATCATATCATCAATTTAAAATATAGACATTCCATTTCTTAATTCAAGTAATCTTTGAGATTAGTTACTTTGTGGTCACACTTTATGAAACTTGAAACCATGATACCTCAATAGGAAAAACATGTAAATAGGTAATCATTATCATGAAAATGAAGTAGAGAATCATGGATACCTCATTAAACCATTTCGGAGACAACAATAGTATATGGATATTTTTTTGACTAGCCGGACATCTTAAAAGTGAAAACAAGTTCAATTGGTAGTGTCGAAGATCATATGATGTTAGTATGTGTCATGTGTCGTAGGACAATGTTGGAAGCTTACTTGAGAGTGACATGGGTCATTATTCATGCCAAAGAGTAGATAGAGTATGTCTTACATACCTTGATATAACCACTTTAATACAAGTGACTTCCCGTACTCTTCGAACACTTATCTACAATAAGTCATTTGTGGCAAACTAGCATTAGCAACCAAACCTTACCATTTAGGTATTAACTTCACCAATTAACGTCTAGGAAGTAATCCTTTAGCTCATCAATAAGAGTACTACATACATCCTCTTATACTCTTATTACATTCACATATCATGCATTTTCATGAAATATCCCTCAACATCACTCTTAGCCTTTATTTCCCTTCTTAATCACCATCCAATACCAACATGATCACTAGGCATACATAACCACAAATATAATGATATATCACCACAATTCATCCTTCATAATCCAATACAACAACTTTCATAATTTACTACTAACAATTTATACACAACAATTCATAACTATGTTTCTAGTTATCTTCCAACATCAAGACAATACTCATAATCCTTTATAAATACTTATTCATGGATAAGAATCAAGAATAAACAATATTCTTACCTTAACAATGGACTTTTGTATTTGGAATCCTCCTTACATAACCATGGGGTGCTTCTCGAAGCTTTCGAGATGGTGAACACAACTACGGAACCAATTTGAATTTTCTACGGTTGAATCTTGAGTTATTTGGGATTTTTGTTTGGAACCTAAAAGGTGTTCTTGAGAGAATTTGAGAAAAAGGATTGTATTCTGCTGAATTTGGGCTAAATCTGGTGTTATAGAAGGAATTGGGTGAAGTGAAATGACTAAAATGCCCCTAAGAAAACAAGAAAAGTCGAAACTATCCCACAGTTGACAAACTGACAGGCTGAAGTAAAACGGATATAACCTCTTACTCAGATGTTTGATTTGGATCAAACCAGTTGAAGTGGACAGAGGACTCAAAGAGCTTTCGTTTGATATATTATACCTCACACAGTTCATTATATACAGGGAGTTATGATCGTTTGAAGTTGACCCTGAAATGCTGAAAAAAACTGGGCAACAGGCTATGCGTTTTGCTACTGTTTTGAAATCCAAACGCAGCCTTATGCATTCCGAAAAATTCCAAAACTTATCCGAGATGTAATATGAGATTGTCCGATCGTAACGCAACTTGAAAATCTAAAAATGAAGGTCGAGAAGGTCGAGAAGTTGTATCCCGATGGTTGTCAGCTAAAATGACTCTAAGTTACACATAGAAAAATTTTCAAGTTTTTAAGTCTAAGAGCACTCTATCAAAGGCTAATCCATGCACGACTTTTACGGGGTGTTACAGGAGGCATGATTTGAAAGGCAAACAAATAGGAATTGGAGGAGATTCGAAATCTTAGACTCTATAGCTCAAAATTAGACCAAGAAAAAAGGGAAATATTCCTACATGCCTCATAGCCTCTCCTTTATAAGTGTGGTATGCTACACACCCATAAAGAGACTCTACTTGACACGACTTTGTGGACACCCAACTAACTATAAACCTAGGCTCTGATATCAACTTTGTTATGACCTAAATAGGGCCTAGCCCAGGCATCTCAAGTCCAACAAGGATCGAAGACCACTCCCTTTTTTTGCCTAATCAAGCAGAACACAACATATGTATAGCAGCGGAATTCCAATCATAAAACAAGATAGATAAGTATGACTTAAAAGATGTCTTGGAATCCAATAACCAAATTCAAAGTCCACAGTATTAGGATATGCCCCCGATAATAGCAAAAAATAAGTCCAAACTGAAGAGTCAATAACATAAAGAAACTCGAAATATGAAATATGGTTTTCCGAAGTATGAAGCTCACCACTTCAATCTGACTCACGAGCTATCCCACGAGCACCTAGTCAACAACAACAACAACAAACCCAGTATATTCCCACATAGTGAGGTCTAGGGAGGGTAGTGTATATGCAGTCTATAACACTACCTCTCAAGAGGTAGAGAGGTTGTTTCCGATAGACCTCCGACTAAAGATAAAATGTAGTATGCAAATGCATCAAAATCATAGAACACAATAAAATAACATAGAAATGACATCCACAAAAATAATGTACATTGCCAAATAAAGGACACCAAGATCCACCTAATTACTGACTACGACTCAACCTCACCCTTATCCCTATATCCTAATGTTTTTCCTCCATATCTTCCTATCTAGAGTCATGTCCTCAGTCAGCTGTAACTGCTCTATGTCACATTTAATCACTTCTCTCCAGTATTTCTTTGGTCTACCCCTACCCCGCTTGAAACCTTCCTAGGACAACCTCTCACACCTATGAACTGGGGCATCCGTACCCCTCCTCATCACATGACCAAACCATCTCAACTGCACTTCCCATATTTTATCCTCCAGCGATACCACTCCCATCTTCTCCCGTATTATTTCATTCCTAATCTTGTCAGGCCTTGTGAATCCACACATCCAATGCTACATTCTTATTTCTGCTACCTTCAACCTTTGAATATAAGAATTCTTAATTGGCCAACACTCTGTTCCATACAACATAGCAGGTCGGACTGCAACTCTGTAGAATTTTCCTTTCAGCTTGGGGGGCACTTTCTTATCGCATAAAATTCCTGAAGCGAGCCTCTATTTCATCCAACCTGCCCTATTACGGTGAGAGACATCCTCATCTATCTCTTCATTCCCCTGAATGGTAGACTCAAGGTACTTAAAACTATCTCTCTTGCAAACCGCCTGAGAATCCAAGTTCATTAACACCTTCTCCTCTTGCCTCGAGTCACTAAACTTGCACTCCAAGTACTCCATCTTGGTCCTACTCAACCAAAAGCCTTTAGACTCCAGGGTTTGTCTCCAAACCTCCAACTTAATATTAACCCCTTATCACAACTCATCTATCAAAACTATATCATCCGCGAAAAGCATACACCAAGGCACCTCGCCTTGTATATTCCATATCAACACATCCATCAGCAAAGAGAACAAAAAAGGACTAAGAGTTGATCCCTGATGTAACCCTGTCAAGACCAAAAAATGCTCAGAATCTCCTATGACTGTCCTTACCTGAGTCTTCGCCCCCTCATACATGTCCTTAATCCCTCTGATGTACACCACCAGGACCTCTCTCGCCTCCAAGCATCTCTAAAGAACCTCTCTAAGGACCTTGACATATGCCTTTTCCAAGTCAATAAACACCATGTGAATATCTCTCTTCCTCTCTCTATACTGCTCTACCAGTCTCCGCACTAGGTGAATTGCCTTCGTGGAACGATCAGGCATAAAACCAAACTGATTCTCCAAAATAGAAATAATCTTTCTCAACCTCCGCTCCACCACCCTCTCCCAAATCTTCATCGTGTGACTCAACAACTTAATACCCCGGTAGTTATTGCAACTTTGAATGTCACCCTTGTTTTTTTATAAAGGAATCATTATGATCCATCCCCATGCCTCGGGCATCTTTTCTGACTTAAAAATATTGTTAAATAATTTGGTCAGCCACCTCAACCCTATCCTACCAGAGAACTTCCAAAAATCTACCGGAATCTCATCGGGCCCCATCGCCCTGCCCCTTCGCATTTTGTGAATAGCCTCACTGACCTCTCCTACCTTAAAACGCCGACAAAAGACAAAGTCACCCCATGATCACCTAGTCACTGCAAAATAAAAGTAGACGTATTTATGGTTCCTGCATTGCATGGGGATACAACATCCAAAGATGGTTAGTGGGTTGAGGACTAGCATGTAACTTCGGGATAGAGGATAATATAATGCCAAGTCAATAATCCTAAATCAATCCAGAATCCAAATACATACAAATGTATGCATATTCATAAAAATATATAATGTGCCAGGATAGGGAACAAGGTTTAGCATGCAATTTTAAAACCTTAACCTAGATTGTGTAGCTTAACCATCATAATAGCATCCATGGACTATATGGGCCCCAGTTCTCAACCCCTGGTCAGGACCTAGTGCATGTAGGACCACTAACTAGAGAGTAATCATATATATATATATGCATGGGGACTCAAACCTTCTAATTATATACTAAGGTGACTTAGCACCCCGATCATGTAATGTGATATCAGGGACTCAAACCTCCCAATAATATAATAAGGGGGACTTAAAGCACCCGGTCATTCTGACCCCGTATCAAGAAATTCAATTTCCAATATTGATCCTTTCGGGACCTCCACCTTTACGACTTTGTTATACAATCCCCTTTAAGCCCAATTAAAGTATTTAGCACATAACCGATTAAATCATTCAAGGAGTCATATATTTAGGCATTTTCAAGTGGTTTTGTCATACCAACTATAGATTGCAAGATTATGTCATTTAGCCAAATCCAACCATCCTCCAAAGGGACTCTAACCTAACCATCCAATGAGACTCCAAAGTTCCAAGCAGGAACAAAACCACTTAGCCAATGAAACTCTAACCCAATCATCCAATAGGAATCCAAAGTTTCAAGTAGGACCAAATCATTCGGCCAAAGGGACTCTAATCCAGTTGGCTAGTAGGACTCCAAAATTTTTCATTTAAAACCATTTACATTTCAATAGCCTTTCTTATCATATAAGGGTTTCAAAAATAGTTCAGTATGGATATTTTTCATATTCAAAACCAATTTTACAATATGGGGTTGAGATCATTACCACTTCAATTGTTAGTATTCACAAATTGGGGGAAATCATGATTTCCTAGTGTATTCACCATACCCATGAACCCCAAAAGTTCAAAACCATAAATAAAGCATGAACAATTACATGTAAACTATGAAAAACATGAATAACTATTTAAAACAAATGCTTTGACAAAATAATAGTTGGGAAAGAGTAACATGCCTTAGAGAGACGCGAATTTGAAAGAAATTTGGAGCTTTGAACCCGGAAGATGAACGTACTTGAAATCTTTATACTTTTTGAGTTTTGAGTTTGAGAGTGTATTTGGGGAATCTGATCACTTAAAATAGAAAAGAATAGGCTATATTATGTTTAAGGGTAATACATAGGTGAAAAGACCCTAATACCTCTCATCCCAAGTAAATAAAACCAAAATTTCATGGATTTAACATAGCAGCGAGGCGCGGACCTTATCACGGAGTATAATCTCCGTGCAACGCTTCCTGTTGCAGAGGCTAACCTCCGTCATAGGCTGGCTATCTCAGAGTGTAGCTTCGTAAGACAGGGATATCATAGAGGCTCACTACCTCTGGGGTCCATAATCACCCTAAACCCTATCTAAAAATTCCAAAACTCTTCCGAGATACACCAACAACATATCCAAACACAATTCAAGTCAAAATTGATGTTTCAAACACGAGAAGGCCAAAAATAAAATGCTCAAAATTTTGAGGGTATTACACTTAAGCCTCCCTATTATCCTTATATTAAGTATACCATTCATCATCTAATTAAGGTACAACATCGCTATGTTAGCAAAGGAAAATTTTTGCGTGTTGGCCACGAGGACGTACGTCTTCTCGGTGAAGCTACTCAATTCCATTTAATTCCAATTAAAACCTTTTACAAACCATTAACCATGGAATCTTTCATTAAGACATTTTCATATTAGTATCGTCATACCAAGACTTTCAAACCATTTATATCATGCCAAACTATTTTCATAAAACCTTTTTAACTCTAATTCTGTTATAAAATTCATAATCTTAGCCTCCAAGGTCTGTCAAAGAGTCGTTTAAACATTTTCTATCTTATGATATATAATATTTCAAGAGATAAAATAAGCATCATAAAATCCTCATTGGAAACCAAGTTCGAAACGGGTTGAGGGTCGTTCTTTATAATGCAATGCCCATAAAAGTTATGATCCCATATTACTAATTCTACCATCTACATGCAACACATTTAAGCTTCAAAACCCATTATTTGTACGTAGAAAATCATTAAGTCAAGAGAAAAGCCAATATAAAGCTTTCATAAACAAACCTCTCAACCCTTGTTTCAAACAACTATTAAAATGCATAATTATCAAGTAAACTAACACAATGTAATGATACTTTACAGTAAAAGAGTGTTCAACATGCCATTTTGATGAAAGATTCCTTGATGAATGCAAGAGATATGAGCTCTAAGATTGAAACACTAGCCTTTTGCTTCAAGTTGTATTGAGAAGTGTAGAATGCCTCTTTTAAATGATTTTAGTGTGAATAATTTATTAGGTTCAAAATGAACCCAAAACCCTTGAATAACTGTTAAAATGTCATCCCATCAACAAAGGGGAAGGGGTTCGCAGCGCGAGTTGCAACGTGGGGAGCTACCTTCATGGGGTGGGGCCCAGCGTAATGCAGCCCCTTCGTGATGCAGGGCCCATAACACAAGCGACGCAGTAGTCCCTCGCTGGTTCTCTCATGATGCGGGGCCATCACGCGATGGTCCCCTCACAACGCCCAGTCATTTTTCACGACCCAAACCTTTTCCAATGTGTCCGAACCCATCCCAAAGTGTTTTGCACTCAACTTAGGGGTCATGTGGACTTCTTTTTAGCTCTATTTAGACTCCTAAACACCTGGTATGTTAAAATTTTACAAAAAAAACTCTTATAGAGTAGCGGTTACACAACATTCTCCAAAATACTCTTTCTTCTCCAAAAATCACGTTTCATAGTTCAGATGATTTTTTCACTATTTGATTAGTGTAGAATTTCATTGGCTTGTCATATTCGCTAAAACTCTTTGTGTATAATCCCATAGAATCTTGAAGTGGAGAGGGAGAAAATATCATTTTTGGGAAAATGTTTCGCACGTGTTTCAAGCCTCAAATTCTGTTTTCGTTACATTGTTCAAATTATCAAACCTTCATCTTGTTATGGTTTTTCCCCTGATTTTCTTACTATAATTAAGTTTTATTTTTTCTTAGAAGAAAAATAAAAGTTACCATAATTACTTTTACTTTTCCTGAAAGAAAAATATAATTCTTTTCCATATTTGGCTAACCACTTTCTTGGAGGAAAGGTTTTGGACATCTATAAATAGAAGACCCCCTTCTCATACCATAACACAATAGCATCTACAATGTAGTCATTAAAGAGTCTTTGTTTAGGGGAATTTCTCCCAATAGGTTTTATGTTTTTTCAATATTAGTGTTTGATATGTAGGTCGTTTGACCAAACAATATCAATAATATATTTTTAGTATTGTTTTCTTTGTCGTCTGATTTATCGTCTCATGACTTGCAAATTTTAAGCTTTCGCATGATGCCTTCTTGATTTCGAACACAACAAGTGGTTTCAATAGTCCAATGGTGTGGTGAGACGAGATTAAACAGGTTCAAAGCGGTTTCAAAATCAAGCTACAACAATTTGAGCGATAATGAAGATTTTTGTCGAACTACATGTGGAGAACAATTTTCAACGATATTTTCAACACGTCTGCTGCTGCATCTTTAAAAATGAAAAAATAAAATATTACTTTTAAACCATGTTATAACCATGATATTTTAAACCTTATTTTTAACCATGACAAGCAACAGTTATGAAGATTATATCAAGAAAGAAGTTCATGCACGTGATATGAAGAGAAAACGGATCAAGTGAAGAAAATCAAGCCAAAAAGGGGAGATTTGTTAGGGTTTTTGCCATGATTTTCTTACTATATTTAAGTTTTATTTTTCTTAGGAGGAAACTAAAAGTTACATAATTACTTTTACTTTTTCTGAAAGAAAAATATAATTCTTTTCCATATTTGGCTAACCTCTTTCTTGGAGGAAAGGTTTTGGACATCTATAAATAGAAGGCCCCCTTCTCATACCATAACACCATAACATCCACAATGTAGTCATTAAAGAGTCTTTGTTTAGGGGAGATTTCTCCCAATAGGTTTTATGTTTTTTCAATATTAGTTTTTGATATGTAGGTCGTTTGACCAAACAATATCAATAATATATTTTTAGTATTGTTTTCTTTGTGGTCTGATTTATCGTCTCATGATTTGCAAATTTTAAGCTTTCGCATGATGCCCTCTCGATTTCGAATCCAACACATCTTTATGGTCTTCTTCATATTTTTTTGATCTTGGAATCCAACAATCTAAAAATGATATTTTTTTTATATGCAAAGATGATTCAAATTCTACAACATGTAGAAGACCCAAAAGATTGATTGAGAAGAAGCTAGATACAAAAAGGGTTCAGAAAAATGATAGCGGTCAATGTAGTTTGCCATCAGTGAAAGTTGAAGAAACTTGTGCCTGCTAAGGTTAAAGGGTTTTTGACAATAACCGATACCAATATTTGAAGTTGAAACTTTTAACAAGACGAAGAAAAAAAAAAAGAAGAAAAATTCTGTGCGCCTTTGCCATTTTCCACTTATGAGATTAATTTCCAATTTGTCAAGGGTCTTGTTTTTTTTTTTTCATTAATGAGAAAGAAAGGTTTTGTAAGACCTTTGATTTTTTTTTAATGTACAATCCATGTTTGATAGAAAGCCTGGAGTCGGAGAAATTTGAATTACAATGACTAGAAATGTAAATATTACCATATTACGAGGGAGACAATCAACAAGCCCAGATAGCACAACATTAGAGCTGCCTACCTAGAATGAAATTGCATCCACATGTTTTTTATATGCAACATTAGGAGCTTCTTTAGTACACTATGTGACATTCCTTGGGAGCACATGACATATGTGATATTCTGAAGGATCTCTTGAGACATGACACATGAAAAAGTAAAAAAAAAAAAAAAAGGGACAAGTTCTGATTAACTGTCAAAAGAAAAAGCAGCCTTATTGAACTTCAAAATGATGTTATGGAATATTACCTGAGGTTCTTGTAGCCCAGCTGTTACCGTCAAAAACAAAGTACGACAAAATTAGCTAAAATTACACGGGAACTCCAGTAGTACATCTAACATAAGGAATAATGAACTAAATAAATATTCCCACATAATAGGGTTTAGGTGTTTAGAGTGTACAGAGTCTTACCTCTACCTCCGAGGTGTGGTATATGGAGTATTCCATGTATGTATATATGTTCTATTAAGCAGAAAAATCAAAATTTATTCAGCAGTACTCTATAGTATAACTCAGTACTAAGCATTAAAAAAATCCACAACATCTTACTATTAGCAGAAAGTTCCTATTAACTTACGTATATTAATACGTTGAGTCTTAAACTCGCAATGACAACCAAATCAAAATGCATAACTGTAGATATTAATATAGATATGTATATATGATAACATCAACTCGAGGAAGATTATATTAATCCATTTATATCCAAAGTATTCATGAGCCAAGCTCGAGGAGGCTTCTCTAGCACTTGTGAGTTGTTTCTGTGTCACTTTGCGTATAGGCATAGTTCAAATTGGACATTCCTCCTTGTTCAACAAATATTCCTCTTCCTTGAAACCACCTGAGTTGTTTGCCTTTTTTGGTTGCATAGCTTTCAATCTTTGTCTTTCTAGCTCCTTCGCGATGACCCTCTATTTTGCATATCGTAGTTAATAAAATGGAAATTGAATCACGCATAAAATAATATCAAGGTATGTACAATTCAAACTAAAAGAAGAAATTAAATATATGACAAAGTTGATGAGTCTTCCCTCCTCTAGTTAGAAAAAATGAAGTAACATTTTCAATAGACATCACGAATGAATTATAAAAGAAGATATATATATATATACACATACATACATATATATATATATATATAAGGCCATCTATTGATTGAATGAGGAAAAACGCAATCAAAATAAAGTGAGTTTTGCAAGGGAAGGAGCTATATAATCAGCTCTAAAAGAAATCCAAGCCATATAAGTCCATTGCAAAATGCTTTGCACCTCCCAATGATTCACCAGATTTAAATGCCACTAATTGAAATAAGCAAAGATTTCAATAAACAAAGACACCACTGATACAGCAAGAAAACCTATAATAAATCTGTACAACTTCCCCCAATTAGGGAAATGAAGCTGACGATCAGCATACAGTTGGCTTTAGTAACGTGTGAAATTATATATATATATATATATAGGCTTTACCAATTACAGTCAAGCGTCTAACCACTAGAGTGCAGAGAGGTTTCCTTCCACATTCTTGTTTTCAACGCATGCATAAGTCTGTTGTTAAACTATAACATTTCCTACTGAGTTATGATCAAGTCTCTTAACAATCACAGTCAAGGTTTCTTCTCTGCCTTTTCTTCTTCAACAAGAGCAGCACAGTTTCTCAATTTTGAAAGCTTTAAAATCCTAAGCTTGAAATTCAAAAAATATGGATGGTTTTCTTTTTCTATATATGCAAACAAAAGATTCAAATAATTTTTTTCTTATATATTATTTGCATATGAAAATAGGGGAACTCCATAATTATGAGGCACTGACAATTGCCTTTGTGGCCTTATGGATTAAACCTGTCTAACGGGCCGGGCCGGTTCAACCCGGAACCGGCCCTCTCAATTTTGTCGGGTTCCGGGCTGGTTACGGGCCGGTTTTGGCCTTAACCGGTCCGGGCCGGGCCGGGCCGCACAGTAAAAATTTTAAAACCCACCCGGAACCGGCCCACTTAACCCAACCCGCTAAAACCGGGTCAAACCCGGTTAAAAACCGGTCAAATCCGTCAAAAAATTAAATAAAACATCAACGATACACTATATATACACTCGATATACACTATATACACTTCATATACACTATATATACACTAGATATACACTATATATACCCATGAAGTCATAATTCTTCAAGTTTGAGGTCGTCGTTGGGCTATGGTTCCATTCCTTGGTTTCTTATTTCTGCTCTATACATGTATACGTTAAACATACACGTCTATAGAAGATCGATTCACATATATACACTCTATTCTATGTATATGTAATACTTTACTACATTATATATACATTACAATATGTATAGATATACTTATATACTAATTTATAAAACATATACACATATATATGCACCATTCAATATATATTTACTAGTTTAAATAAAATATATATACAAGTATACGTTAAACATACACGTCAATAGAAGATCCATTCACATATATACACTCTATTCTATGTATATGTAATACTTTACTACATTATATATACATTACAATATGTATAGATATACTTATATACTAATTTATAAAACATATACACATATATATGCACCATTCAATATATATTTACTAGTTTAAATAAAATATATATACATGTATATGTTAAACATACACGTCAATAGAAGATCCATTCACATATATACACTCTATTCTATGTATATGTAATACTTTACTAAATTATATATACATTACAATATGTATAGATATACTTATATACTAATTTATAAAACATATACACATATATATGCACCATTCAATATATATTTACTAGTTTAAATAAAATATATACACATGTATACATTAAATATACACTTCTATAGAAGATCCATTCACATATATACACTCTATTCTATGTATATGTAATACTTTACTACATTATATATACATTACAATATGTATAGATATACTTATATACTAATTTATAAAACATATACACATATATATGCACCATTCAATATATATTTACTAGTTTAAATAAAATATATATACATGTATACGTTAAACATACACGTCAATAGAAGATCCATTCACATATATACACTCTATTCTATGTATATGTAATACTTTACTACATTATATATACATTACAATATGTATAGATATACTTATATACTAATTTATAAAACATATACACATATATATGCACCATTCAATATATATTTACTAGTTTAAATAAAATATATATACATGTATACGTTAAACATACACGTCAATTGAAGATCCATTCACATATATACACTCTATTCTATGTATATGTAATACTTTACTACATTATATATACATTACAATATGTATAGATATACTTATATACTAATTTGTAAAACATATACACATATATATGCAACATTCAATATATATGTACTAGTTTAAATAAAAAATATACACATGTATACATTAAATATACACTTCTATAGAAGATATATAAACATATACATTAAATATACATGAAATATACATTAAATATACACTTTTTTTTCTGTTGCCGGGCCGGGCTGGGCCAGTTAACCGGCGGGCCTGGACCGGGTTGGTCCGGGCCGGGTTAACCGGGCCCAAATTTTAAAAAAAACCGGACCGGGACCCGGTACCCTAAAGCCCTAGGGCTTTCCGGGCCGGGTCAAACCGGTCCGGTTTGGTGTTATGGGCCGGGTCGGGCCGGGTCGGGCCGGGTCAGCCCGGCCCGTTTGACACCCTTATAATATGGATGAGACACCCCTATCATCCATCATCTTTGTACCCCGATATAAGTAATTCGAAATATTCCAAATCGAGATCTCCTCTTATACATATGTAGATGCCAATATAAACTTCATAAATTTCATTTCAATCTCCAAACCAGCAAAATGATGAATCTCCACTTTTTTCTATATTGCCACACGAGATGTATTGGGCTTGTATAAGATCCATATATAATGTTTCACAACAACACCTGCCATTTCCTAAAAGACTTTTGATAAAGGTTAGGCAGATTATAATGAACAAATCATATTTAAGACAAGTTTAAAGTATGTTGTAATCAAGTTGATGACAATTAAGAGTTTCTTTTTGTGTCAAAAAGAAAAGTCAAGTAACTATATGTAGAGAAGAAGTTTCAAAAAAAATTGCAATTAAATTTTCAGCAATCCTACAGATCCATCTTTCAAACAAAATTAATTTTTAATCCATGTTTACTTTAGTACATAGGCTCCAACTTTTAATCTTTACTAACTTTAACGATGATACGAGACAAGATATGAGAATAAAAATCTAAATGCAAAAAATAAAAGATAAAGAGATAGAATGATAATTGTTGAGATTATAGAAGGGTTGAGCTTGTACAAATTAGCATTAGTTAAAACTATTAACAGTTAACATTTTTATTGTTTCATTGTATTGGTTACTGTTGCAATGCCTAACCGATTGGATGAGCTGGTTGAAGTTAGTTGTAACTACTTACCAGCTCAGCTAGCTAAGAGGGTGACAACTAGGTAACTTTGAGATGATTCTAGACAGATTAGTTCTACTCTATTAATAGCTCCTAAGTCACTCATATGAGAGATTGAATAATTGTATTTTCCATCTACATCAATGAAGATTTCTGATTCCTCTCTTATTCTTTCCTCTGCTCTTCAACTGTAAGGACCATATGTAAGATGGTAGTGTAGTTTTCAACAATAATGATAGAAACATAGATACAAAGAAGATAACAAAAAAACAACCAAAGGATATTTCAAACCCTAAGAACTCCGTTGTTGATTACCAACAACAAACACCTAACTCGTATGTTGACCTCAAAGGAATCGAAACCCCCTTACAACCACTGTTTCTAAACAAATACCAACAGACTTTTTCAAGCACTCAAAAACCTACTAAAATATTGAACTAATAGTTCTAACTATTATTTTTCCTAAATATTGATCCTTACAATAGATGAAAACCTACTTTTTGTAAATATCAAAAGGATCATTCTCTCTTCAGCAAAAGTTGTGTTCTTATCCAGTGACATCAGCTTCAACAGTCTAGAAACTCATCTGTTCATAGTAAAAAATGCTTTTATTTCTGAGTTGATTGAGTCTTTATATTTTTTTCCTTACAACGGTAAACTCATATTTGTCCAAGAGATCTATGTGAGTATTTACTTTATCTGTTCCTTTTACTGGTGGTTGTAAACTAGAGTTAGCTTTAAAGTGTTTGAAATACTAGAGTTGTTGTGAAGAAAAGTTGCAATAGAGTTATTGCAAGGAATTAGAGATTAAGATATGTATGTATAACGCTATTTTACTGAAAAATCACCTAGCCAACTTTGTTCAAGTTTCGAGGATTAAAAGATAGGGTAGCATTTTATATTAGTCCACGCATGGACTTAACTAAGATTAAAACTAAAATAAAACCGCATCTAGCGACCCGATTGAAATTCAATATTAGCCTAACACCTGCGTTGTTTCAAAATGGAAAAATAACAGTTTTAATCCCTGGTTATTACGACATTCCAATTTTGACCTTAAAAATGACAGAAGTTGGGTGGCTAACAAAATTATAATAAAATAGAACAATGGCCAAAAAAATCCTTGAACTATTGGAAAACTAAAATATTCTTTGTTTTTGGTCCAACAATACCTTGAAGCATTATAAATAGGATAAAAATGCACTCGAAATTAGCAAATTGACCCAACTATGCCTCTATTCGGACATCCAAATCTCATGTATCCCCTTTGAAAACATTATTAGTATTACTTAATAAAGACAAAAACTACACATTTAAGTTAATTAAAGACTAGATGTGCATAACTGTATTATACAATGGCCAAAATGGGAATAACATAATAACTCAGTCACCATTAACTGACGTGATTCTTTCCCACCCAGCCACACACTAAACGTAGCAGGTCACTAGTCGAAGCATAGTTCTTGAAATAGCTAAACTCACTTAGCCAACCACCTTTATACTGCATGATATTAGACGGTGCAAGTGCTACAAATTACAATAGCTCCACAAACAAACGAAAACAAACAATAAGAGCTAAGCCTTTTCTTTTGCACCATTTACTTTGCTCATGAACGCAATCCATTATAATATATCCCCAAGACCAACAAAAAAAGAAATAAGAGAAGTCATGGCAGATTCTTGGGGATGATCACGTAATACACGATTTTCCACATGAACTTCTTCAAATTTGAGTTCAACATTTGCTGATGCTCTCCAGAATACTTTCATCTCATCCGTTATGAAAGCAAATAGGAATAGGCAGTATAATAAACAAAAGAAAACAAGAAGAACACACAGATTTTATGTGGAAACCCTAGACAGGAAAAAACCATGGGCAGAGGAGGAGAAAAATTCACTATGTCGGAAAAGAATACAAAGAGGAGCCGAAATCTCAATAACACATAAAAAACCGTCAAAAGCCAACCCTCTGCTACCACCACAAATCCCCAAAAAATTCTCATAATTACAGTTTTACCAACATGGATCGCACCGCGATCTTTTCGGGCCGGATTCTTCTGCTGCGGTTGAATCGGATAAAGCTAGTTAGATAGAGTAAGTGGAGATGAACATCTTATTAATGAAATAAAATTCGCGTCACAAACTCTAACATCATCCATCATTTCTTTACCAGTCCGAAAAAGGAGATATGTAAAATTCAAATGTAGATCTCATCAAGTATCGGTGCAGATGCCAGTATAAATTTCACAAATTCCATTTCTATCTCAAGACCATTAAACATGTCCATACTAAATCTTTGAAGCTTTAAAGCACCATATGAGATTGATTGGGCTCGTAGCAACTGTACAACAGGTTCAACAATATGCGCCACAGGTTCCTAAAGAGTTTTCGAGTAACGGTTAGACGAGTTCCGAAAAAAGAAGAATTCCATATTAAATAACCTTAATGAGAAAATAAGAGAGTGTTCACACATTCGACGATAAGATTTTGTAATTTAGGACAACTTGTAATCAAGTAACAGCAACTGAAATCTCCTCGACGTTTCTTAAAGACATGTTCGAAATGTTGAGAGATTTGATATTGTTTAGAGCAGTCGGGGGACTCTCCGGTACGCCTCGCTTGGCCGAGTACTAGAATAAAAGTCAAAAATTACTTTACGATACCAATCAGATTCAACATTTTTTTTTTTTCAAAATTGGGGGTAGGGGAAGGGGAATGGGGGAGGGGATTGCAATGTGGGGAATCAAACCCTCACTAACAAGGTGAGAGTTCAAGTAACTAACCAACTAAGCTACTAAGATTCCCTCAGATTCAACATTTGGTTATGATAATAGCAAGTTTCATTATATTAGAAATATATAATTAGTATTATCACAAATGTATATTACCTCTAATGTTGCATATGAACAATTCCAGCAGTGAAGGCATCTTATAGAAGAACTTTGTAAAAATTAGATCAACCAGAAGATGCATCAGTCAAAAATGGTCCAATGGAATACACGGTAACTTTTTTAAGCATAGGAGTATTCTTGAAGGAAATGGATTTTGGTTTTCCATGAAAGTCAAAGCATTTGATATTAGCGGCATCAGTTTCAAGGGTGTCAAAGTTTGTGCATAAACACAACCTCAATTGTTCAAGCAACGCATTTTGGAGATAAGATTACTAAGTATTGATGGAATAAAACTGACATGAATGAGATTACTAATTATTGATGGAATAAAACTGACATGAAGAAGATCGAGACTAATGAGCTTCTCAAATCCATTGAAACCTAGTGGAGGGTGGAAAGCAATGTCGAACTTTCAAATGCCTTAGTTGCTGGAATGCAAAAAGATGACAAGTTAAACAATATTTGTTGCTAAGGCTAGCATGAAGGGTGAATTCATGGACACTTTACTTCAACAAGAAGAGTATCCACTGATCAATATCAGAACAACTCGTCAAATAAGGACGTTGGAGTCTAAACATCAGTATTGGTCCTTTATGGACTAATAGGACTTGGTAAATGATACAAACCAAATGGGCGTCAACACTTTTGATCTCACAACTCGAGGACAACACAAGAAGGTTCAATCCATGATCATATTAAGAATTCAAGAATGTGCTTGGAGGACATTATTTGAGCTCCTAATTAAACAATGTCATGTTTGGAAGATAGCTTGGAGCTGAAGAAAGCCATGACACAAAGAATAAAGAGAGCCCTTGTGGGTTATTTCTAAAATAGCCACTTTTAGGCTATTTTTGTAATAGACTATTTGTGCATAGGCAAGTACAATAAATATTTACCTTTGATATTTCTTTTCCTTAGTTACTGAAGAATTATGAACGTATGATTGTGAGAGTGCGAGGCAAGAGTGAAATTGCTTGCGTTGACATTCTTTTTTGAAACGTGGGTTACACGAAAATCCAATTCCCTTGAGGTCTACATAATATCTAGGTTCCTTGATTTACATTGAATAGAGGGTTAGGAGTTTGATACACCCTTAGTTTGCTATTCGTTCTATAATTGTGTCTATCTATTTCTTGCTTTCCATCTATCCCTTTATCTTTCATTTTCATGTTGTAGTTTAGTTTTTGGTTTTGTACTTTATTCTTGTATCATTTGGTATCAGAGTCGAGCTTGATTTCATTCCCACGAAGTCAATCTTAGGTTTGTTATCTCAAAAGTTTTTTAAAAAAAATGTTTTAAAGAAAAACCCCTAAAAATTTGTGTTTTTAAGTCCTTTTTGTTGTTTCTACACTAGATTTGTTCTCTATAGTGTTATTAGGATCGGAACCTTGAGATTTGTGCCTTGATTGTGTGTATTTGAGAATAACCCACCCTTGATGTGTTGAAATTTGAGGTTGAAGAAGTTTGAAAAGTATTCCCAACGTTGAGAGAAGCTTAAGGTTAAAAGATGGTTCCATTTGGAGAGGATTGAAAAACTCACCATTTTTACGGTTTTGAAGATTGAAGAAAATACAAGTGGTTTTGAAATTTTAAAAATTTTGGTGATATTTTAAGGGCTAAAGGTTGTTGCAATGTGTTCCTTATGATGACAAGAGTCTACGGTTAAAATTTTGTGGAATTCCAAGCCAAAATGAAGATTTTGTGCATTTTGAATTTTCAAAATTGTTCTTGGTGTTCTTAGTGTTCTTGAGAAGATTCATATCTTCATGTTGAATCTTCATCAAAAAGTTATTTTTTAATCCATGAAAGAGAAATAAAATATGTGCAAAAGTATTGGTACAAAGCCTATCCAAAGTACCAGGGAATATTCAAAGAGAAGAGGACAAATGAAGGACAATGAGGCATTTTCGCCCATTCAAAGGCTGGTTCAGATATGCGCTTGAGGTGCCTTGTAGATTATCCTAACCTGCTAAAGCAGCTCTAATGCAACCCAAAATAGTAGCTCCTGCACCCCACCTACTCTAGAGGTGCGCTGGGTTTGCTCCTGATCCGCTATAGCTTGTTCTAAGCGCATATAAATCCTTCCAACTCACTTTTTGCAAGGTTCTATTAATATAACTTCATATATTGATTCTTAACTTCATATTTTGATACTTAAATACTAACTAAAACTAATAATAAATCTATTATTTGATTAGTTAGTTCTTGAGTCCGATTCCTTTCTTGTCTGTTCTTGTGTGCTTTTCTCTTTTGTTTTCATTAAACCTTCTTAATTCAGGTACGATAATTTATTTTTGAGTTTTCTTTTAAATTTCAAACAAGAATCCACCTCGATCACAAGCCACAATTGATACCAAGAAATCTCATTAGAGTGTAAATGATCTATCAACACTTGTGACATCAATTGACAAATAAAATAAAGATGAAAACTTTAAGAGCTTGTGAGGTTAATTTCTCTAACACTAATGTGTTTGTTATCTTTGTGAGTGTATTTTATCATATGTACAATGGCTACGTAAGGCGAAACATCACAAACCATAGATAACAATACCTCAAATGCTATCTTAGTGGCGCTTGAAGCTCTCAACCATAAATTTGACTCCTTTAAAGCTAAGATAGACAACATGTATGAGAGGATGGATAACAGGATAGATCATCTAAAATTTCCTAACTCCACTCTTTCCAGTCCACCAAACCTTCAAGCTTCCTTGAGTGGACATGATCTAAAATGAACTTCAAGGTAACCAAGCTAACACTTGCACTCTAGTAAATGTGAAAGCTCAATGTGAGACTAGTAGATAACTAAATGTGAGTGATAACTTATCTTTATATGATCCTAATGTCTCTTTATTTCATAATGATAATGTACAAATTGAGAGCGTGGATATACTAGTTGATCCTAATGATGACTAAACTGACTCTTCTTGTCACACCCCAAATCCCATTGGAGCAGACTGACACCCGTAGCCGAGGAGGCCCGGAAGAACCCGTTCATAACCTATACTTTCACATTCACATTACTTATGAAAATTAGAAATTTGGGCAGCACTTCGTTGTAAATAGAAGAAAACAGTACCTGTATCAGCCCAGCAGACACGCATATATATATATATAAACAGTAATTGGCCGTCAGAGCCATCACGTCTATCAACCAAACACTCCTATGGCTGTACAATATGTCTACAAAAGCCTCTACATAGATACACAACTGAGTTGGGGTCGGGACAAACTCCCGCCCACAAAAGACTTTTATGCAAATACCAAAAGTACATATAGAGACGACTTGGGATGCCCCGAAACAACTGGAGCTCACCACTAACAACAGAACGTCCTGGCTCTTACTGCGGAGGTGTACGACCTGAAGTACCTGTTCCTGCAGGCATGAATGCAGGTCCCCCGTGAGGGACGTCAGTACGGAAATATGTACTGAGTATGTAAGGCAGTGAGTATCAAGATGATATACAAAAGGTCAACAGAAACGAGATACGAGTGAATAAACAGTATGAGTAGACCACACTTAAAAGAACTGATGGGATACCTGCACATTACTTGCATATCATTACTTCCCGTAATCCTTATCAATACATAACATATGTCATACAATGGCCAACTGATCGGTGGTACTAATACAATACATCAGGGACCACCCCTGGAATAGCATATATAGATAATCTTTATAATACGATGGCCAACGGATCAGTGGTACTAATACAATACATCAAATCATCAATTTAAAATGTAGACATTCCATTTCATAATTCAATTAATCTTTGAGATTGGTTACTTTGTGGTCACACTTTATGGAACTTGAAACCATGATACCTCAACAGGAAAAACATGTAAATAGGTAATCAATATCATTAAGATGAAGTAGAGAATCATGGATACCTCATTAAACCATTTCGGAGTCAACAATAGTATATGGACGTTTTTGACTAGCCGGACATCTTAAAAGTGAAAACAAGTTCAATAGGTAGTGTCGAAGATCATATGATGTTATTATGTGTCATGTGTCCTAGGACAATGTTGGAAGCTTACTTGAGAGTGCCATGGGTCATTATTCATGCCAAAGAATAGATAGAGTATGTATTACATACCTTGATATAACCACTTCAATACAAGTGACTTCCCGTACTCTTCGAACACTTATCTACAATAAGTCATTTGTGGCAACTAGTATTAGCAACCAAACCTTACCATTTAGGTATTAACTTCACCAAATAATGTCTAGGAAGTAATCCTTTAGCTCATCAATAGGAGTACTACATACATCCTCTTATACTCTTATTACATTCACATATCATGCATTTTCATGAAATATCCCTCAACATCACTCTTAGCCTTTATTTCCCTTCTTAATCACCATCCAATACCAACATGATCACTAGGCATACATAACCACTAATATAATGTTATATCACCACAATTAATCCTCCATAATCCAATACAGCAACTTTCATAATTTACTACTAACAATTTATACACAACAATTCATAACTATGTTTCTAGTTATCTTCCAACATCAAGACAATACTCATAATCCTTTATAAATACTTATTCATGGATAAGAATCAAGAATAAACAATATTCATACCTTAACAATGAACTCTTGTATTTAGAATCCTCCTTACATAACCATGGGGTGCTTCTCGAAGCTTTCGAGATGGTGAACACAACTACGGAACCAATTTAAATTTTCTGCGGTTGAATCACAAAATATTTGAGGTTGAAATTGGCTAGGGTTTCACCTCTCTTAATAATTTGGATAATTTCTGGGATAAATGAGGCTAAGTGCAGGTTTTTAAGACCAATTTTCGTCCAAAGGTAATAGAAAATGACCATTGTGCCCTCAAAATTTAAATAAATCCCGAATCTGTCCCCAGTGGACAGTTTTGACAGGCTGAAGTAAATCGGTCATAACTCTTTGCTCCGATATCGGATTTGGGTGAAATTATTATAATTGTAAAGATAATTAAAAGGGCTATCATTTCATATAAATTAGGCCACCCAGTTCGTCCTGTACAAGGAGTTATGATCGTTTGAAGTTGACCCTAAAAACCTGTTTTGAGAGGCTGAAGTAAAACGCGTATAAATCCTTACGCAGATGTTGGATTTGGATGTAACCAATTGCATTAGAAAGAAGACTCAAAGATCTTTCTATTGATATATGGTAGCTCACCCAGTTCATTATATTGAGGAAGTTATGATCGTTCAAAGTTGACCCAAAAACTGGCAGGCCTCAGTATTTTCCTGCTAATTTACTGTTCACAAAAATCTGTTTTGAGAGGCTGAAGTAAAACGAGTATAACTCCTTACTCAGATGTTGGATTTGAATGAAACCAATTTCATTAGAAAGAAGACTCTCGGAGCTTTTCGTCTATATACAGCAGCCCACACAGTTCCGTTTGCACAAGGAGTTATGATCGTCTCAAGTTGGTGTGCCTAGCTGCAGAAATTTTCCTGCAGAATCACTGTTCACAGGCTTCCCGGCCACCGTTTTGAAATTTCGAACGTGCTCGCTTATATGAAATACTCCTCTGTTTTGGGCAAACTTTATATCGTTGGAAATCTTATTCCAATACCTACTCATACAACTATTGACGGGATACTTCCGAACACCATAAACTTAATTTAACCCATACGCAAGTCTTTAGGACTCCATATAATCGCGATAAGTGTACGAAAAAAATTTACGGGGTGTTACATTATCCCCCCCTTAAGAACATTCGTCCTCGAATGTTAGCATAGTTACTCAGTTAAGACTTGTCCAAGCTTACAATTAACACATTCATCATCATAACATCCTTGCATAAAAACAAACACTTACTTGTTATTGTACTTCTTCCGTCTCATGAACCTCCTCCTCATCGTTGAATAGGTAAGGGTACTTAATCTTCATCGCTTCCTCAGCTTCCCATGTGATCTCCTGAACTTGTTGATTCCTCCAAAGTACTTTTACCGATGCTATCTCTTTATTCCTTATCTTTTTAATTTGGCGATCAAGAATAGTAATAGGCATTTCTTCAAAAGTGAGATCTTTTGTAATTTGTACATCTTCCGTAGTAGTGATGTGCGATGGATCTCCGATGTACTTGCGAAGCATCGAAACATGAAATACAGGATGAACTGCTGAGAGCTCTTGAGGTAGCTCTAACTCATAAGCAACTTGTCCAAATCTTTGAATGATCTTATACGGACCTATGTATCGTGGACTTAACTTTCCTTTCTTGCCAAACCTCATCACTCCTTTCATTGGTGATACTTTCAAGAATACCCAATCATCGATAGAAAACTCAAGTCCTCTTCTTCTAACATCCGCATAAGATTTGTGTCGACTTTGAGCTGTTGCAAGCCGTTGTTGGATCACTTTAACCTTCTCCATTGCTTGATAAACAAGATCCGGTCCAAAAAAGACCGCATCACCTGCTTCAAACCATCCTATTGGCGATCTACACTTTCTTCCATACAATGCTTCATATGGTGCCATTTTGATACTTGAATGATAGCTATTATTGTAGGCAAACTCGATAAGAGGTAGGTGATCATCCCAGTTTCCTTTGAAAGCTAATACACATGCTCGTAGCATGTCTTCAAGTGTCTGGATGGTACGTTCCGCTTGTCCGTCCGTTTGAGGATGAAAAGCCGTACTTAGATTTACTTGTGTCCCCAAACTCCTTTGAAAAAACTTCCAGAAATTCGAGGTAAATTGGGTTCCTCGATCGGATATAATGGAAATTAGAACTCCATGTAACCGAACGATCTCCTTAATATACAACTTCGCATACTCTTCCGCCGTATAAGTTGTCTTAACTGGTAAGAAGTGCGTAGATTTGGTAAGCCTATCAATGATCACCCATATGGAATCAAACTTCCGATATGTACGAGGCAAACCCGTGATGAAATCCATATTGATCTTGTCCCACTTCCAGACTGGAAGATCTATACATTGCATGTAACCACCGGGTTTCTGGTGTTCTACTTTGACTCTTTGACAATTCGGACATTCAGCTACAAATTCGGCAATATTCCTCTTCATGTCATTCCACCAATATATTGCTTTCAAATCTTGATACATCTTAGTCGACCCTGGATGGATGGAATACCTTGAACAGTGTGCTTCTGTCATAATTCTCTTTCTTAGCTCAACTACATCAGGTACACATAAACGATTCTGACACTGAAGCACTCCTTCTCGCGTAAGCTCAAATGCCTTTGTCGTGCCAGTCTGCACATCCTCCTTAAGCTGCAATAAAATTGGATCTGCATACTGCTTCTCTTTCACTTCAGCTATCAATGAAGATTCCGCTGCATTACATACAATAACCTCTTCATCTGGAGTTTCGAGAAGTCGAACTCCCAAATTAGCTAGTTGGTGAAGATCCTTAATAATCAGCTGCTTTTCTATAGATGCCATTTTAGACTTACGACTCAGTGCATCCGCTACCACATTCGCCTTCCCTGGATGATACAAGATATCAACATCATAATCTTTCAACAATTCAAGCCATCTCCGCTGCCTCAAGTTTAGATCTTTCTGACTGAAGATATATTGCAGGCTCTTATGATCGGTATATATGTCAACATGAACCCCATATAAGTAGTGGCGCCATATCTTCAAAGCAAATACAACTGCAGCTAGCTCAAGATCATGCGTGGGATAATTCCTCTCATGAGGTCGCAACTGTCTAGAGCCATAGGCTATTACTCTACCATGTTGCATAAGTACGCATCCTAAGCCAATTCTCGAAGCATCACAGTACACTGCATACCCTTTTGTGCCTTCAGGAAGTACCAATACCGGTGTAGAAGTCAACTTGCTCTTCAGATCCTGGAAACTCTTTTCACAGGCATCATTCCATTGAAACTTGGAGGCTTTATGCGTCAACTTAGTCAAAGGTACAGAAATAGAAGAAAAACCTTCAACAAACCTTCTATAATAACCTGCCAACCCGAGGAAACTACGAATCTCCGTAGGCGTCGTGGGTCTTGGCCAATTCTTCACAGCCTCAATCTTCTGAGTGTCAACTTTTATGCCTTCACTGGATACAATATGGCCCAAAAATGCCACTGACTTGAGCCAAAACTCACATTTAGAAAAATTCGCATACAGCTTACGATCACGAAGAATCTGCAACGCCTGCCTTAAGTGATTAACATGGTCCTCTTCTGATCTAGAGTAGACCAGAATATCATCTATGAAAACTATCACGAACACATCTAGAAACGGCTTAAACAGCCTATTCATCAGATCCATAAAAACTGCGGGTGCATTTGTCAGCCCAAATGATATAACCAGGAATTCATAATGACCATACCGTGTTCGGAAAGCTATCTTGGGTATATCTTTATCCTTGACCCTCACTTGATGATAGCCTGATCTCAAGTCAATCTTGGAAAAACACTGGGCACCCTGCAACTGGTCAAATAAATCATCAATTTGGGGAAGGGGGTACTTATTCTTAATAGTCACCTTATTCAATTGTCGATAGTCAATACACATCCTCAGCGAACCATCTTTCTTACGCACAAACAATACTGGTGCTCCCCAAGGGGACATACTAGGCCTGATGAATCTCTTCTCTAGCAAGTCTTTCAGTTGCTCTTTCAATTCTCGCAACTCTGCTGGTGCCATTCTATAAGGAGGAATTGAGATTGGCTGTGTGTCTGGAAACAAATCAATACCAAACTCCACTTCTCGTTCAGGAGGTAAACCTGGTAGTTCTTCAGGAAATACATCAGGAAATTCATTCACAACCGGAACGGTCTGAAAAGTTGGCGGCTCTGCCTCTACATCCCTTACTCTAACCAGATGGTATATGTACCCCTTGGAAATCATTTTTCTTGCCTTAAAGTAAGAAATAAATCTACCTCTCGGCGCGCCAACATTACCCTTCCATTCAAGGACTGCCTCATTTGGGAAATGGAAATATACCTTCTTAGAACGGCAATCTACTGTAGCATAACAAGATGCTAACCAATCCATGCCCATAATAACATCAAAATCTACCATTTCCAACTCAACAAGATCGGCCAAAGTATCACGACCACAAATATTCACAACACAATTTCGATAAACATTCCTAGCTATAAGAGATTCCCCCACTGGCGTTGATACTTCAAATGGCTTGGCTAATAATTCGGGTGTTCTTCTGAACCTTCCCGCAACCAAAGGAGTAGCATACGATAATGTAGAACCAGGATCAATTAAGGCATACACATCAAATGCAAAGATGGACAACGTACCTGTAACCACGTCTGGAGAAGCCTCTAAATTCTGCCGATCTGCTAGGGCATACACACGGTTCTGAGCTCCGCTAGCACTAGCTACTCCTCTATCACCTCTACCGTGACCCATAGGTTGTGTACCCCTACTCAAAGGAGGCACCGAAGATGACGCAACAGCTGATCCGGTAGGTCGTGTTATACTACCTGTGGTCCTGCGTGGGCAATCTCTAGCCATATGCCCCGAATTACCGCACCAAAAGCAATTATTCGTCCCAAGCCGACATTCGCCAAAGTGAAATTTTCTACAAATGGGGCACGGGTGTCGTGGAGGTCTCAATTGACTCATACTCCCTTGCCCTTGATACCCCACTGTTCGCGAACTCTGATTTTCACTGCTTTGCCCGAACTAATTACCTCTGAACCTTTGAAATTGTGGTGGAGCACTAATTGCAGGATAAGAAGATAACGGGATAGGCAATCTATGAGAGAACGAAGGCCTAAAACCTCCCTGAGATGCCACAAACTGCCCTATAGCTCTGGGCCGCTTAGAATATCCTTTTTCTGATTCCTGGGTTCTTCTTCTTTGCCTCTTCTCTTCCATCTTCTGAGCGAAAGCTTGTATCCTCGCTATATCCATGTCCTTGTTCAAAGCAGCAATGGTACAATCTCTAACCAAGTATGGTTCCAATCTATTCACATAGTGATGAACTCTGTCGTCCATAGTAGCTACCACATTAGAAGCATATCGAGACAAGGAGTTAAATCGAAGACTATACTCTCTTACACTCATATTACCCTGACGAAGATTCAAGAATTGATCTGCACGGGCCTGACGAGTCTCAAATGGAAGATAATGATCAATAAATGCATTTTTGAACTCTCCCCACGTAGTTGGAGGTGCATCAATACCCCTAGATCGTTTCCAATCCTCGTACCACAATATAGCCTCTCCTTTCAGTCTATATACTGCTAGCTCAACCATCTCTTTACCGGATACATGCATAACATCTAGAACCCTTTGGGTTTGATCGACAAAGTCCTGCGGGTCTTCATTAATATCTGATCCGGTAAAAGTAGAAGGATCCAGTTTCAAAAAATCCTGAGTCCGAAGGCTAGCTGCTCTATCCATACCACTAGAACCCGTGGTAGGAATAGCTTGCCCTTGAACTTGACCGGCAACTATACGCATCAGAAGTTGTACTGCATCCCTCAAATCTCGATCAACAGCATTGATAGACGGCCCTTCCGGAGGAGAAGAAGCGCCTGATATATGCTCAGCTTGAGACTCACTTTGCTCAACTTGTGCCGGTGGTGACTTACTAGTACCTTCTCCGGCCACTGTATCTACTCGCTTCCACTTATTCTTTCTCCTTGTAACCGGCATCGTCAATATAATAAATAAAAAGAAACAATTGGATTAAGCGATTGATTATGACTTTATCTCTAATATGGGATCTATTGCACGATCTAAGAAATGAAGAGTGGAAACAATCCCTAAATGTCCAATAGCCTCCTGTTTATAGATGTGGTGCACAACACACCGATAAACGAGATTCTACGTAGACACGGCTTTGTAGACTCACTAGGACGAACTTCTCTGATACCACTTCTGTCACACCCCAAATCCCATTGGAGCAGACTGACACCCGTAGCCGAGGAGGCCCGGGAGAACCCGTTCATAACCTATACTTTCACATTCACATTACTTATGAAAATTAGAAATTTGGGCAGCACTTCGTTGTAAATAGAAGAAAACAGTACCTGTATCAGCCCAGCAGACACGCATATATATATATATAAACAGTAATTGGCCGTCAGAGCCATCACGTCTATCAACCAAACACTCCTATGGCTGTACAATATGTCTACAAAAGCCTCTACATAGATACACAACTGAGTTGGGGTCGGGACAAACTCCCGCCCACAAAAGACTTTTATGCAAATACCAAAAGTACATATAGAGATGACTTGGGATGCCCCGAAACAACTGGAGCTCACCACTAACAACAGAACGTCCTGGCTCTTACTGCGGAGGTGTACGACCTGAAGTACCTGTTCCTGCAGGCATGAATGCAGGTCCCCCGTGAGGGACGTCAGTACGGAAATATGTACTGAGTATGTAAGGCAGTGAGTATCAAGATGATATACAAAAGGTCAACAGAAACGAGATACGAGTGAATAAACAGTATGAGTAGACCACACTTAAAAGAACTGATGGGATACCTGCACATTACTTGCATATCATTACTTCCCGTAATCCTTATCAATACATAACATATGTCATACAATGGCCAACTGATCGGTGGTACTAATACAATACATCAGGGACCACCCCTGGAATAGCATATATAGATAATCTTTATAATACGATGGCCAACGGATCAGTGGTACTAATACAATACATCAAATCATCAATTTAAAATGTAGACATTCCATTTCATAATTCAATTAATCTTTGAGATTGGTTACTTTGTGGTCACACTTTATGGAACTTGAAACCATGATACCTCAATAGGAAAAACATGTAAATAGGTAATCAATATCATTAAGATGAAGTAGAGAATCATGGATACCTCATTAAACCATTTCGGAGTCAACAATAGTATATGGACGTTTTTGACTAGCCGGACATCTTAAAAGTGAAAACAAGTTCAATAGGTAGTGTCGAAGATCATATGATGTTATTATGTGTCATGTGTCCTAGGACAATGTTGGAAGCTTACTTGAGAGTGCCATGGGTCATTATTCATGCCAAAGAATAGATAGAGTATGTATTACATACCTTGATATAACCACTTCAATACAAGTGACTTCCCGTACTCTTCGAACACTTATCTACAATAAGTCATTTGTGGCAACTAGTATTAGCAACCAAACCTTACCATTTAGGTATTAACTTCACCAAATAATGTCTAGGAAGTAATCCTTTAGCTCATCAATAGGAGTACTACATACATCCTCTTATACTCTTATTACATTCACATATCATGCATTTTCATGAAATATCCCTCAACATCACTCTTAGCCTTTATTTCCCTTCTTAATCACCATCCAATACCAACATGATCACTAGGCATACATAACCACTAATATAATGTTATATCACCACAATTAATCCTCCATAATCCAATACAGCAACTTTCATAATTTACTACTAACAATTTATACACAACAATTCATAACTATGTTTCTAGTTATCTTCCAACATCAAGACAATACTCATAATCCTTTATAAATACTTATTCATGGATAAGAATCAAGAATAAACAATATTCATACCTTAACAATGAACTCTTGTATTTAGAATCCTCCTTACATAACCATGGGGTGCTTCTCGAAGCTTTCGAGATGGTGAACACAACTACGGAACCAATTTAAATTTTCTGCGGTTGAATCACAAAATATTTGAGGTTGAAATTGGCTAGGGTTTCACCTCTCTTAATAATTTGGATAATTTCTGGGATAAATGAGGCTAAGTGCAGGTTTTTAAGACCAATTTTCGTCCAAAGGTAATAGAAAATGACCATTGTGCCCTCAAAATTTAAATAAATCCCGAATCTGTCCCCAGTGGACAGTTTTGACAGGCTGAAGTAAATCGGTCATAACTCTTTGCTCCGATATCGGATTTGGGTGAAATTGTTATAATTGTAAAGATAATTAAAAGGGCTATCATTTCATATAAATTAGGCCACCCAGTTCGTCCTGTACAAGGAGTTATGATCGTTTGAAGTTGACCCTAAAAACCTGTTTTGAGAGGCTGAAGTAAAACGCGTATAAATCCTTACGCAGATGTTGGATTTGGATGTAACCAATTGCATTAGAAAGAAGACTCAAAGATCTTTCTATTGATATATGGTAGCTCACCCAGTTCATTATATTGAGGAAGTTATGATCGTTCAAAGTTGACCCAAAAACTGGCAGGCCTCAGTATTTTCCTGCTAATTTACTGTTCACAAAAATCTGTTTTGAGAGGCTGAAGTAAAACGAGTATAACTCCTTACTCAGATGTTGGATTTGGATGAAACTAATTGCATTAGAAAGACGACTCAAAGATCTTTCTTTTGATATATGGTAGCTCGCCCAGTTCATTATATTGAGGAAGTTATGATCGTTCAAATTTGACCCAAAAACTGGCAGGCCTCAGTATTTTCCTGCTAATTTACTGTTCACAAAAATCTGTTTTGAGAGGCTGAAGTAAAACGAGTATAACTCCTTACTCAGATGTTGGATTTGAATGAAACCAATTTCATTAGAAAGAAGACTCTCGGATCTTTTCGTCTATATACAGCAGCCCACACAGTTCCGTTTGAACAAGGAGTTATGATCGTCTCAAGTTGGTGTGCCTAGCTGCAGAAATTTTCCTGCAGAATCACTGTTCACAGGCTTCCCGGCCACCGTTTTGAAATTTCGAACGTGCTCGCTTATATGAAATACTCCTCTGTTTTGGGCAAACTTTATATCGTTGGAAATCTTATTCCAATACCTACTCATACAACTATTGACGGGATACTTCCGAACACCATAAACTTAATTTAACCCATACGCAAGTCTTTAGGACTCCATATAATCGCGATAAGTATACGAAAAAAATTTACGGGGTGTTACACTTCTAGTATGATTAGTTTGTGTCCACCTAGTGTTAAATCCATTGTAATGAGTGATAATACATTGTCTTATGGAAATTATATGGATTGATTTATGTGTGAACCTAGTCCACCACTTTAGGATATTTTTGATGTGGTTATTGAACCTCAAGTGAGTGATGATATTGATAATGTTGGTTAATCGAATAGAAGTAACCTTGTATTTGCCTTTGATGATTCTCATGCTAGTGTAGAGGGTATAACTCTTTGTAATGATGGTACTTTTGGTGGAGAGGAGTGTTGCCTAAACCTATGTCTATATACACTTTACCCATTTGACCCCGATGACTATATGGAACATGTAGGCTCTTATTCACCCTACTTGGTTCTTGGAGATGACAAACAAACAATGGATGAGGTTGTTGGAACTCATCCCTATGAAAGAGAGTCTTTATTAAAGATTTCCAATCTACTTGAGGGTCCAAAGTTGTGTAAGGAACGGATCTCCAACAAAGATGAGTGTTATAAAGGGGTTATATGTTTATTGAAACATAGAACCCATGTGAGCCTTCATGAGTGGTTGATTGATTACTGTGGTTCCTCTAGCCTTCCCTATTGTCCAAATCTCTTGAATGGAAAAGTAGCTTCTATAGTATGGGGTTACACACCCTTGATTGATCATTTTGATATTTGGTTATATCTAAGTGTGAGCAATCTTGGAATGATGTTATGATTGATTGTGCTAAATCTAATCCTTATGCCATGAGGATATTGTTTTTGTTTGTCCATCATTTGATTTTGCAAGGTTTTGATTCGATGTCGAATCCTTTTTAAGAAGGAGAGGATGATACAAGTCAAATGGGCTTTAATACTTTTGATCACACAACTCGAGGCCAACATAAGGTGGTCCAAGTCATGATCACCCTAAGGATTCATAAATGTGCTTGGAGGATATTTTTCTAGCTCCTAATTAAATAATGTCTTGTTTTTAAGATAGCTTGGAGCCGAGAAAAAACACGAAACAAGGAATAAAGAGAGCTCTTGAGGGTTATTTCAAAAATAGTCACTTTTGGGATATTTTTGTGATAGGATATTGTCCAAAGAAAAATAATATAAATAGGTACCTTAAACATTTCATTTCCTTAGTTATTGAAGAATTATGAATGTATGCTCTTTTGATAGTGTGAGGCAAGCGTGGAATCGCTTGTGTTGATACTTTGTTTTGAAACATGGATTGCTCGGGAATCCAATTCCCTTGAGGTCTACATAAGAGATAGGTGCTTTGATTGACATTGATTAGAGGGTTAGGGGTTTGATGCACCCTTAGTTTTCTATTCATTCTCTCATTGTGTCTATTTATTTCTTGCTTTCTATCTATCCCCTTATCTTTCGTCTTCATATCGTAGTTTAGTTTACGATTTCGTACTTTATTCTTGTATCAGTAAATCATTCTCTTGGATTCTTCATCTTGTTTAAACCTGAAAAGTTCATCACTAAAATCAAGTTCTTGATGTGTTACCTATTTGTACCTTTAGTCTTTTGACAAGATATAGTCTTCACTGCATCTTTCGAAGGCAAGTACCCTATAATTCCATCCAGAACATTACAAGACAAATCACTAATTATATTTACACCAGATACTCGAATTTTGTTCATGGTCTAATGGACCAAGTTTGCCAACAACTTTGAAAATTTAAATCATGGATAAAGGCAATATGTAAATACACCTCTGTGGTGTATTATAAATAACTAGTAATTCAATGTCTTTAATTGCATAAAATTTAATTGTTTAGCAATATCAGAGAGAAAATAATGATACATGATTTAGTACGTAGAAAGAACATGTATTTAATTATAACAGTGATGGAGGCAGGATTTCACAGTGAGGATTCAAGATAATGCTCTAGTTTTTGCAGGGATTCAACAAGCCTATATGTACACATAAAAAGATATTTCACCTATATACACAGTGCAATCTTTTGGAACATCTAAATTTGTACAATTTCTGCTTCCACAACTTTAAATCGCTAGGAATCCACTTTAAATCATGGATAAGTTCCTGGGAAAGGAGGCGGAAAGAAAACCTCTTAAACAACTTTATTATATCAAATATTGATAAATCTCGATGCGAACTGCTTCATTCCAGGGAAGAATTGTTAAGCATCATACTATATAATCAAATATTACCAATTCAATTACTTCGTAGCATGTCCTTAGTTTTGTGTGATTTTTTAACAATATCCACTCCTACTTCTTATATGCCATAGGTTTGAACCTTAACCTACTATTTAAGTTGAGAAGCATAGATGTGAATCCATTATACACCAAGTACCTTGGCGATTTCTCTGCTTAAAAAATAACGAGTAATCACTTCTTGTAATATTGCAACGTAATTTTTTTTAAAGTACAAGCATTAAGGGTCTGGGTTATTGACCAATGAAGTGGTTGAGATTCACGAAGCAACACCAAGACACTGGAATACCATGATTATCCAAAATAAATCCCCACAAAAAACAATACTCTTCGATTCTGATAAGATGATTATTCAACAAAGATCTACAACTTGAGAACAATTAATCAAAGATTATACAAGTTGTTATAAATGTATTTACATTATAGTGAATGTCTATCAAGATCTAGTTGATATCTATTTGGATTTGAAGTATCTGTCTTCTAGTGAGAAACTAGGAGTAAATTTTTCCTATAAATATAAGGTTTCCTTCATTGTAAATCACACATCAAGATCCCTCAAGAGAAATAACAATTACTCTCTCTATTCTCTCTACTCTTCTTCTTTTTGTTATTTCATAACATATTATCAGCACGAGACTCTGCCAAACAAGGTGAGATTATAAATCTAAAGGATTTCAAGGTTACTAATTCCTTTTGTTATTTGTCTTTTGCTACTAATAATATAATTATTGTTGGATTTGAGGAAAAATAATTGGGTTAGAACTATTTATGTTTTAAATTTATTCCTCAAGAACAATAGTATGAAAAGGGATGAAAATATGTTGGGTTCAAGTCCCATTGATTTATGCCTAAGACGTCTTTATATTGGTAAGATGTTGAGTTTGAATCTCAATGCACCATATTAATGATATTATGATGGCTAAGGCAAAATAATATGTATTTGGTGAAAAGTCATGTAATTCAACCCATTGAATATGCTCCATTCTATAAAGTGAATGTGGTAGCAATATATGATAAGTCTAAAATATGACAACTTACTTCATTCTTGAAGTGTATGTGATAGCAGTGCATAATATATATGAAAGAAGACAAGTGACTGAATGTACAAATATAAGCATGGAGGGACAATAAGATAATAATTATCAAAAGTAATAATATTTTCATACGCTTATCACGATTATAAGGTATGTTAGAGAAAAACTATCTACATTATATGCAAACCTCAATTTGCTCTTGAATTAACAATATTATAAAAGATGTTATAAGCTATCATTATTTGATAGACTTAAGGCACAATTATATTCCATTCCTTGGGAATGAGAAGCTTATTAATGTAAACCTGCACTTGATTATGATGGTATCACAATAACTAATCTCCGAAAGAAGCTGAATAATTTTGCAATCTACTTCTGAAGTAGCAAAGCTGAAATCTATTCATGTCATAGTAAATATAAAATTTACTAAAGTAAAAGGCACGTATCATGATAAACTTGGAGTTTACTGGTATTAAAGTTCATACATTGACATGAATGATTGTAATATCCCAAAGATGTGCATACTGAGTATTAAATACATATTGAAGAATTCAAAAATTCTTCATGAGCTTTTAATGTTGCTTATTCTCATAATAAGTTGGTTTGACCAACTAATTTTGAAATTGGATCCCTTATAATCTGAAAAGTATAAAAGGTAAATATGGGCCCGTTCACCTTTCATGTGATATGTTGAAAAGATGCATCAATATAACATGATCACATGAGTCTTTATTGTTAATATGCAGTTGACATTCATAAAGTAGCTTGCTCAGTAAAATTGAGTTAAGATCATAACTTTCAGATTGTGTAATCAAGATAATTCATCTTGATGATAATGGTTTAGCATTGAATGCATTCGATAAATAGCTGAACCGTCGCTAATGAGAACAAAACTTCATGTATTGATTGGAAATGTTATATACAAAAGTACTTGTATGCATCAAACCAATAAATTATGATTAATTCTCCCTCAAAGTTGGTCCTGAGTCAAGAATCATACGTTGTCCATCTAATAGTTTTGATGTGTGGTATACGATTAATGTATATACTATGATGCACAAAGATGGATTCCTCAAAGAAAATGGATGAAATATGTTAGGAATTATCATCAGATCCTTATTCAAAATATAATTCAATTTAAATATCGAAAACATCTCATATTTAAGCTGCAAGTGCTCCTATTTTGATTTCCTGATGGACAAGATCTAAGCATGCGTGAAGTGTGATAGATCAATCGATTTCAAATAAAATAATCCTTGAAAAATAAGGAGTAAATAATCATAATAAGAAGGCAATGTGCTCTTGAAGATCCTATCACATAACACTTCATGAAACCTTATGAGAGGTTTAGATACCGGAAAATAATGAAGTGATGAGATCTCAAAATGTTATGTCACACTGTGAACCAATATGAAATGATATATCATCAATATCTTTGATACAATATTGATGAAATATTATGAGGATCTAAATTCTACGTTTACTTAAGCATGCTGACGTAGAAACATTTATCAAGTGACATGAAAGGATGCATCTTGGTAAGCATAACACTTATTTGATTTGTAGTCCAGACACTTGAATATGTCACACGTATTGATATTGTCACTTGACAAAAATTCATATGAAAATCCCTAAAGGATTTAAAATACCTGAAGCATATAAAGTTTCTGGGAAACTTATCTATTATCCTTATAAGGGATAAATTGATGGTATGAATATTGTAGAAACTTTTAGAAAGTTTTCAAAAGCAATAGATTGTTTGCTGAAATAAGAAATATACCAAATTAGATTGATTATAAAGTACCATATCTTAGAAATTGATGTACTCACATATTTTGCAAATACTACAAAGCCTGATATAGCCTTTTAAGTGAATTTATTAGCAAGGTATATTTCTACTCCTATTAGGAGACATCGAAATAGAATAAAAGACATGAGCTTATTCTAAAGCTTGTAGTCCCAATTTTGTTGATTATGCTGATGTTGGGTATTTATTTAACCCACATAAATCTCGATCTCAAATAAGCTATATGTTCACATGAGGGGATACTGTCATATCTTGAATATATACAAAGCAGTCTATCTAGCCACTTCATTAAACAATGATGAGATAATAGTTATTTATGAAGCTATCCGAGAATGTGTATGGTTGTGGTCCATGATACATCTCATTCGACAAAGATGTGATTAAAAATGTGATAATGTATCCATAATTTTATATAGAGATAATGTAGTATGCATAGCACATCTCAATGGAGGCTTCATAAAAGCAGATAGAACGAAGCACACTCCATCAAAGCTTTTTTACATACATGAGCTACAAAAGAATGGTGATATTAATGTGCAACAGATTCGTTCAAGTGATAATGTGGCTGATATATCCACCAAGTCTTCTCTAATTGCAACTTTCAAGAAGATGGTGCACAAGATCGGGATGCAAAGGTTCAAGGATGTTCTTATTAGGGGGAGTTAATACGCGTTGTACTCTTTTTCCCTTATGAGGTTTTATCGCTCTGGGTTTTCCTTGTAAGGTTTTTAATGTGGCAGCCTATATGCATATTGTTAGAGATGTGTACTTTTTTTCCTTTAGTAGATTTTTTTTCCACTAGGTTTTTTCTAGTAAGGTTTTAACGAGGCACATTATCTGTCAAATAGACATTCAAGGGGGAGCGTTATAAATGTATTTACATTATAGTGAATGTCTATCAAGATCTATCAAGATTTAGTTGATATCTATCAGGATTTGAAGTATATGTCTTGTAGTGAGAAACTAGGAGTAAATTTCCCCTTCATTGTAAATCACACATCAAAATCTCTCAAGAGAAATAAGAATTACTTTCTATTCTCTCTACTTTTCTTGTTTGTTCTTTATTACTTTATAACACAAGTCGTTACATCATAATAGAATCAAGAGGCTTACCTGTACTGACATAGCTGAAAAGTCGCCTCAATTTTTCACAGTTTTGTTATGCAGGCAATAAGGTGTGCAACGTATGTTTTAATGATTTACAGGATAGATAGGTTGAAATTTATTTATATATTCCATGGGTCACTTAGTCTGGTATTTATTTATTGCGCATCAATTTCAACTCTACCAAATATCACCAATTGGAATAGGCTCAATGAAACAGTGAAGTTTATCTAAGTTGAAAGACAAGCATTCCATATCATTTAATTTCCTTCAAGTGTAAGATCAATGGAGTATTAGCAATCATGTAGTCGTGCCAATCTTTAACCAAATCATTTCCTACAACAGTAGATAGTCAATGGGAGAGAATTAGCATCAACTCTGGACCATCTCCATGCCATACAAGTTCCATCCCTCAACATTCTCTCAATAGAATGAGCAACAAGCGTTAGTACATACACATTGATAATCATTAATATATAAATCAACTACATAATTGCATAACCTGCAAAAGAAGACACAAAGTAGTAAAAGTCCCCCTCCCAAATGTATTCACTTTTTGGATATTAATTTGCAAGGTAGGGGGTTTGTAGCCAAAAAAAAATCAATTTTCTTCCTGTTTATAGATTTGTAACTTTTGCATGATATGAGTACTGCATTATTTATTTCTTGTAAACCAGGTCAACCTCTATTACTTTCTAAGAGGGTCTAACTACGGAGTGGAAAATACCATGACAACATCTTACTTGAATAGCTCTAGAGTGGAGAATCCCCTATCAAGGTGGTGATAGTTATGGGAGCAATAGGAATGGGAAAATCTAAACATTCCATAGATGTAGTCAGCCATTTCTAGCAGAGGTTTGAGAATAGTGCGACAAATACCAGGGCACGAAAGGACTTATATATGAATATATAGTGACGACTAAGGTGATGGAGGATGTAGTAAAATCTTTTCTACAGAATGATGACGACTCTATATCAAGACCTTTGTAATCTTGTATTTGTCAATCTTTTACAACCTCTACTGAAAATGAGTCGTCTAGATCTATGGAAAGAGCAGACTTACCCATCCTGTTTCACCCATTACAATCACCCCTTATAATCTTTTTCTACAAGAAAATATATGAAAGGAACCATATGTAGTTAGATCACTCAGATACTAATAATTAAGAGATCAAACTTATATGTAAGAAAAGAATGATGCAATATTCATTGTTTCAAAGTGTTACCAAATCAGTAAACAAGAAGGAATGATGAAAATTAAATTGAAAGAGTTGGAAAGATATACCTTAAGTTTTCAATGCTCTATTTCATTATTTTCTTTAGAAGCAATGCTGTTTTATATATTAAAACGTCAACTTGTGATTGTCCAAGACAGGCCATTTTGAACACTTGGCGGCTTTTGATTCGTTCTTGTTCTGATGAAGAGATACATCATTTGAATGCATGGCATCGTATTATTGGCCTTGGATTCGATGGGAATGCCATGTTATTGAATACGGGACATGAGTCGGGGCCTTCAATGAAATGGACCTTGAAAATAACAAAAATGAACTTATTTAATTTGTTAGGTCCAAATTTATAATTCAATCCAAATAAGTTTAAGACCTTAAACCAAATTTACAATGGATTAGCCCAACAAACTTTTATGTGTTTACAACATTCCCTTGAGATCTTGTCCGAAAAAATATCACGTAAATTCTTAAGTTAAGATCAGAAATACATCTAATTGATTTCTCAATGATGTTCATTATCTCCAAAATGCCCACCCGCAGCTAGGCACATTATAATTTCCTCAAGCAAGGGCGCTTGTTTGAAGAAAATTGATTTTTCTATCCCACTCAATTCAAAGAAGTTGACACTAGAGACTTCAGTAATGAAGCTTTCAAGCCGATTTCAGAAAACCAATGTTACACGCTCAAGTAATGGGCTAATTGAAAGGAAGGTCTTAAATGACAGCCTTTAAGGCCACGAATGAAAAGTCAATGCTAACAAACCCACTAAAAGCTTTAACATTGGGAGAAGGGTAGAATTTACAACTAAAGCTCCAGGTACATGCGCCAGTTCCTGAAATTTGAATAGGAGAGAAGCTAGTCAAAAGTCCTTGCTTTTAAGTCAGAACTGCTGAATATTTTTGTTCTACGTAAACAGAATCCGATAATCAATATCAGGAAATAGCGTGGAGTCAGAGTTAGAGACCAGGAGGCTTAGTTTGTGTTGGTCAACAATTGTTGCTCTCCTTTTGTCAACAATTGTTGCTCATATTTCAACAATTGTGGATGATGAAGACATTTTTAACTTTGTGTTTTCAACATCGGTGGCTGCATTCACACATGAAGGCAAGACTTTTGAGGTCCAGATTTGGCTATAAAAGTCAATGCTACTTCATTTGCAAAGACACCCACACAACATTTCAATAGCCAATCTCTCCTTTATATTTTCTTCTTTCTCTACTTCTTGGTTGAGTATTTCTATACTCGTAGAGAATTTGTAAGGGGCTATTTTGTCTTGTTAGTCCCGAGAAAATATTTTGTACTCTCGTCAATATTAGTGGAATTTTTGGCTCTCTCGCCGGTGGTTTTTTACCTCTATTTAAAGAGGGTTTTTCCACCTAAAACCTTGGTGTCAATTTTACTGTTTTTATTAATTTCTCAGAATCTTTGGTTAAATTTATCACGCTTCCACACTCTGTAGCCCTACAAATTGGTATCAAAGCCACGATAATTCAACCGGGATTTTTTTTATTAATGTCGACGAAGTTCGATATTGAGAAATTTGATGGTAAAATTAGTTTTGCTATCTGGCGAGTCCAGATGCTGGCTGTTCTTACCCAGAATGGCCTAAAGAAGGTTCTGTCCGGCAAATCGGCGAAGCCAGCCACTACAACGAAGGAGCAGTGGGAAGAGACGGATGAAAAGGCGTTATCCACAATCCAATTATGCTTGTCCCGTGAGGGGCTACGCGAAGTCATCAATGAGAAAACTGCAGCCGGCATATGGAGTAAATTGGAGTCTCTGTACATGACCAAAAGTCTTGCAAATAAACTCCGGTTAAAGGAGCGACTTTTCACGCTCCGTATGTCTGAAGGTACACCCATCCAATCTCATCTTGGTGAATTTAATTCCATCATAATTGATTTGGAAAATCTGGATGTCGAAATTGATGATGAGGATAAAGCCGTACTACTTATTGTTTCTTTGCCACCCTCATATAGACATTTCAAAGAAATTATGCTATATGGTAATAATGTTACCTTGATCTTTGATGATGTCAAGTCTAACCTACTGTCCAAAGAAAAATTTGATACCCAAATTCATTCTGAAAGTTCGGGTGAGGGACTAGTAGTTAGAGGGAGAAACCACGAAGTAGGTGCTAGCGGTAAAAACCAATCCAAATCCAAAGGTAAAAACTCTAAGTATTGCCGTTATTGCAAGAAAAGAAATCATGAAATCTCTGAGTGCTACAAATTGAAAAATAAGCAAAACAGAGAAGATAAGGGTAAGCAACCCGAAAAATCTGCCGAAGCTAGTTTTGTAGAAACCGAATCTGATGGAGAGTGTTTTATTGCTTCTAGTACTGAACAAAGGTCAAAAAATGAGTGGATTCTTGATTCTGGTTGTACATTTCATATGTCTCCTAATAGAGACTGGTTTACCACCTATGAATCTTTTAATGGTGGTCTTGTCTTAATGGGCAACGATGCTCAATGCAAAGTTGTCGGCAAAGGCACAATCAAAATCAAGACACATGATGGAGTCATTAGAACTTTGACCAGTGTCAGACATGTCCCTGATTTGAAATCGAATCTCATTTCCCTAGGCACTCTTGAATCTCAAGGGTGTAGATACTCAGCTGAAGGTGGAGTTTTAAAAGTGTCCAAAGGAGCTCTTGTGTTACTAAAGGCAATTCGATCTGGTAGTTTGTATTTGCTTCAGGGTTCAACTGTTATAGGTTCTGCAGCCGTCGCCTCATCCAACAAAGACAACACGAAGTTGTGGCATTTGAGGTTGGGCCACATGAGTTAGAAGGGAATCCAAATTCTCAAAAAGAAAGGCTATCTTGGCAACCATTGTACCGGTAAGGTCGATTTCTGCGAGCATTGCATTTTTGGTAAGCAGAGAAAGGTTAGCTTTTCAAAAGCCATTCACAGGACCAAAGGTACTTTGGACTACATCCATTCAAATCTTTGGGGTCCATCGAGAGTTCCCTCCAGAGGTAAATGTCATTATATGCTGACATTTATTGATGATTTTTCACGTAAACTCTGGGTATATTTTCTCAAGCAAAAGAATGAAGCTTTTTCCACCTTTAAAGAGTGGAAATTATTAATTGAGAACCAGACTGGCAAGAAGATCAAGAGGCTAAGGACAGACAATGGCCTCGAATTTTGTTCTAATGAGTTTAATGATTTCTGCAAGAAAGAAGGTATTGCCAGACATTTCACCGTTCCAAGAACTCCACAACAAAACGGAGTTGCTGAAAGGATGAACAAAACTATCTTGGAGAAAATTCGTTGTATGCTCTCCCATTCTACTCTGGGGAAAGAATTTTGGGCAGAAGCAGCTTCAACATCATGCTACTTGATAAACCGCTCACCAAATCGATAACTCGACTGCAAAATTCCAGATGAAGTTTGGTCAGGTAACCCTGTTGATTATTCTAATTTTAGAATATTTGGTTGCCCTGCTTATTCTCATGTGAACGAGGGAAAATTGGAACCTCGTGCTAAGAAATGCATTTTCTTAGGTCATGGCCTAGGGGTTAAAGGCTATCGTTTGTATGACCCTGAATCTCGCAAAATATTTCATAGTCGGAATGTAACCTTTAATGAAAATGGTATGCTATCTTCTAGAAAAGATACTGTTGTTCCCTCCACTGATACAGGTGATTAGGAGGATGTTCGAGAGAAGGTGGAGTTTGAGACTGAAGCTCCCATTTTGGAAGCAAATATCCCTAATTCTTCCACCACTCAAGAAGATGAAGTCACTGCTGAACAAATGAGTCCACGACAACATCCACCTCAACGTCGAGGTTTACCACAACCATGGTCTATGGCTCAAGAACTTCCACAACAAAGGCCAAGAAAACCGACTCAAAGACTGATCACAGAATCTGCCAACATTGCTTATGCATTGACTGTTGCACAAGATATGGGTGAAGATGGTGAACCCAAGAATTATTTTGAAGCTATCTCTGGTAATGACTCAGCAAAGTGGACTGCTGCTATGCAAGAAGAAGTCGAGAGTCTTCTCAAAAATAAAACATGGGATTTGGTGATGTTACCGGAAGGCAAGCGAGTCATTAGTTGCAAATGGATTTTTAAGAGAAAAGAAGGCATCCCCGGTGTTGAAAATGCAAGGTACAAAGCAAGATTCGTAGTAAGAGGTTTTGATCAACAGGAAGGTATTGACTTTAATGAAGTATTTTCTCCCGTTGTTCGTCATTCTTCAATTCGTGTATTACTTGCTCTAGTTGCCTTGTATGATTTGGAGCTGGAACAGTTAGATGTGAAAACTGCTTTTCTTCATGGTAATCTTGAGGAAGAAATTTATATCCAGCAGCCAGAGGGGTTCGTTGTTCCTAGAAAGGAGAACCATGTATGTCGTCTGAAGAAATCTCTTTATGGTTTGAAGCAATCACCAAGACAATGGTATAAAAGGTTTGATTCCTTCATGACTGGACATGGCTATTCTAGAAGTAGTTATGATAACTGCGTCTATTTTCAAAAATTATCTGATGGATCACTAGTATACTTGCTGTTATATGTTGATGATATGTTAATTGCTGCAAGAGATAAAACTCTTGTTGACAAGTTAAAGGTGCAGATCAATAGTGAATTTGATATGAAAGATCTAGGTCCTGCCAAGAAGATTCTTGGAATGGAGATTAACAGAGATCGTCAAGCTGGAAAACTTTTTCTATCACAGAAAAAGTATGTAATGAAGATGCTTGACAGATTTGGAATGCGAGATTGCAAAGCTTTTAATACTCCACTTGCTGCCCACTTCAAGTTGTCATCAGATCAGTGTCCACAATCAGAAGAGGAACAAAGGCGCATGTCACATGTCCCGTATTCTAATGCAGTCGGAAGCCTTATGTACGTTATGGTATGTACTAGGCCTGATTTGGCTTATGCGGTTAGTGTTGTTAGCAAATTCATGCACAACCCAGGAAAAGAACATTGGGAATCTTTCAAATGGATCCTTCGTTACTTGAAGGGTTCTCCTGATATTGGTTTGGTATTTGATAGACAAAGGTCTGATCCAGGAGGCGTAGTTGGTTATGTGGACGCCAACTACGGTGGTGATTTAGATCGGAGAAGATCACTTTCAGCCTATATCTTTACACTCTGCGGATCTGCTATCAGTTGGTATTCATCACTTCAAGCCATTGCGGCTTTGTCCACCACTGAAGCACAATATATTGCTGCTACTGAAGGAGTGAAAGAGGCTATCTGGCTCCGAGGCTTGGTTGCTGAACTTGGTTTACAACAACACATTCTTGTTATGTTCTGCGACAGTCAGAGTGCTGTCCACTTGGCCAGGAATAGCAAGCATCACTCAAAGACCAAGTATATTGATATTAAACGCCACTTTATCCGAGATATTATTGATGAAGGAGAAATTACTGTGGAAAAAATCCAAACAACTGAAAATCCTGCAGATATGTTAACCAAACCACTTCCAGCCGCTAAGTTCGATCATTGCTTGGACTTAGCTGGTATTATTCATTGTTAACAGGTTTTCATGGCGAGAGAGTATTTCCGGTCAAAAGGAGATCAAGGTGGAGATTTGTTGGTCAACAATTGTTGCTCTCCTTTTGTCAACAATTGTTGCTCATATTTCAACAATTGTGGATGATGAAGACATTTTTAACTTTGTGTTTTCAACATCGGTGGCTGCATTCACACATGAAGGCAAGACTTTTGAGGTCCAGATTTGGCTATAAAAGTCAATGCTACTTCATTTGCAAAGACACCCACACAACATTTCAATAGCCAATCTCTCCTTTATATTTTCTTCTTTCTCTACTTCTTGGTTGAGTATTTCTATACTCGTAGAGAATTTGTAAGGGGCTATTTTGTCTTGTTAGTCCCGAGAAAATATTTTGTACTCTCGTCAATATTAGTGAAATTTTTGGCTCTCTCGCCGGTGGTTTTTTACCTCTATTTAAAGAGGGTTTTTCCACCTAAAACCTTGGTGTCAATTTTACTGTTTTTATTAATTTCTCGGAATTTTTGGTTGAATTTATCACGCTTCCACACTCTGTAGCCCAACAGTTTGCATAGTGGTTTGTGATGGAATAACAAAATTGGATAAATGAACGTATTCAAGAGTTCTTTTCAATGTTAGTATCAAAAACTAACTCTGGACAAACCATTTATCCATCCAACATAACGCAAAGGCAAGCATCCTAGAATCTTTTGAAGAACATCGCAAGGCAAACTACCGATTCTATCCTTGCATGGGGCTCTTCCCACCCCTCTTCAGCCTTTAAATATAGATTTGATACTTTTGATACATTTATTTTCTTGATTTATTTATATATGTTTCAATTGAATTGTTGATTACTTGGGAGGGAATCGGAGAATCTAATGGCTCCGAGCCTAAAGTTTATACACCACTAGGCTTTATGCTTAGCAATAGCTATTTCTATTGTAGGGGATCTTCAGGTGATACAAGATCGAACCACGAAAACTAGAAACAAACACAAACACTAAAGAATCGATGAAATTAAAATATGTAAAGTAAAGGGATGAAAAGATAGATTGATAAAGATAGATAGATAGACACAAAGAAGATAAGACAATTAAGAACTAAAGAGTATATTAAACTCTTAAACCCCTATTTCAATTATCAACAAACACCAATCCCTTATGTTGACCGCAAGGGAATTAAAACGCCCTTACAATCACCGTTTCTAAGCAAAATGCAACATAAACTTTTTCAAGCTTTCAAACACTCTCTCAAGATTTTTCATATTTAATCAACCTCAAAACACTAAGGAAATAACCTAAGATAGCTAGTATTTATATCCTTAAGCTATTTAGTACATAAGTGCACCCAAAAGTGACCCAAATTAACTAAAACCTCAATTATGTCCACTTTGGCATCAGCTTAAGCAGATGGGGAGCACCTTGGACGCACCTTGGGAACAGATGCCACTGTTTTGACTTCTTCAAGAAGGTTAGTGCACCCTGGGCGCAGTTCCCCTAAAAAGGGCCTTTTAACCTCATTTCACACTCTTTGAACACCTCCAAAGCCCTTTGGTCCTTCTTGTATGCTTTGGGAACTCTAAAATACTACTTAAATGGTATCTAGATGGCTTGGAACACATATAACTTTGTCAATATTATGGGAGATTTTATATTCCTCGGGCTTGCTTCCTTATTGAGGTCTTGGGATGAATTCGGCTCCCGACTCCAAGCTATCCTCCACACATGGTGTTGAGATCTTGAGAGCTTGAAATTGATTTCCCAAACATGTCCTTGCCTCCCATAGATGACCATTTGGGATCTTCATGTCGTCCTTGGATTATAGTCTTTGAAAGTTTGATGCCAATTTTGCATGTATCATCAGGATATTGTTTGAAGATATGATACAAGCCAAATTGCATCTAAACCTTTGAATAGGATATATATGATACTTGAGGTTCTTGATGACTCCGTAGAGCAATTGAAAGATGCCACATGGATAAATATTACCATTAAGGAAGGTCAAAGGACTTTGAAGAGGTTGAAAGAGTGCAAAATGGGGATCGAAAACCCCGGGGAAGGGACATGCACCCAAGGCACTTTAGATCTGACTTTGATCTGTTCTAGCATCTTAAAAGGTCAAAATAGCCTCTAGTGGGACTTTTATTGCATTTGGGTCACTTTTGGGCTTTAATTATGTAATATATAGCCAAACTATAAATACTTGATAGCTAGGCTTATTTTTTGAGTTAGTTTTTGTTTAATGATAATGATGAATTCATGAAAACTCTATTGGGTGTGTTGAGTTCTTGGAAAAGCTAATGTTTAACCTTGTTTAGAAACAGTGGTTGTATCGGAGATTCGGTCCCCCTTTAGGTCAATGTAAGAGCTAGGTGCTCATAGGTAATCAATAATGGAGGTCTCTGGGTTTGATAAACTCTTTGGTTTCCCTTTTGTTATCTTCTAGTGTCTATCTTTCTATCATCTATCCTTTTTTAATCCTTTTACTTTATGTTTGTCAATTTCATCATTTTTAGTGTTTTTTCGTTTGTTCTCATAGTCATATATTAATATCATATAATTTGATATTAGAGTCAGGATTGATTTCATTCTGGCTTGATTTTGTTCCTATGAAGTCAATTTTGGGTCTAATCATCTTAGAAAAATAAAAAATCTCAAAAAAAAAACTATTCACATTTTTTATCTTAGGTCAATTTTGATTTTTTTATTTTAAGTTTTCTTGTGTTTCTAGTGTTAGATTTGAGTTCCTAACACTATTAGAGTACAAATATCAAATTCAAGCTAAATCGGAGCATTATTGAGTATTCTAGTTGAAAGCTTAGGAAGAAAAGTTTGAAGTGAATTGAAAATCTAAAGATTTTGGTGAAGGATTTGAGCAAAATAATATTTGAAATGAGTTTAATATATTGAAAAGTGCCTAGGTTAGAAATTTAACTCATTCCGAGCTAAGGAGAAAAAGCTAGCAAAGTGGGTGTTCTTGGTGAAATTGCTATCTTTAAGTTGGAAAATTCAGCAAAATTGATTGTTTGATCAAAAAAGGAAAAGTGTGAAAAGGTGTCTATACTAGAGCATCTACAAATATTTCATGGATATTCCAAGAGAAGATTACACAATGGACATTAAGAAGGGCATTTTCAGCCATTTAGGGAGCAAAGGGCGGCCAACTTGTGCCTAAGGTGCGCTGGAGGTGCTGCAACATATACAACGCACCTCAGACCAGTAACTAGCCCCTCACCTTCTCTCAAAGTGCAATGAAACTGTGTACAACCTTCTTGATAAGGTCCCCAAACATATGTCAGGGAAGTCAAATGAATTTCAACCTCCAAAACACATTTCAAGCCAACCCAATGCCAAATTGAAGTTCCAAATGTATTTTAACGCTCCTAAACTCCAATTTGCTCAAGGTTTGATTCCTTAGTTTCATTTTCTTGATTACTAAACTCATATTTTTTATTCTTAAACTACTCAACCACTAAGTAATTTATCTACTAAGTTGATTGATTAGTTCTTGAGTCCCATATCTTTCACCGTCTGATTTCTTTCAAGATTTTCTTTTTTTTATATCGTTGTAATTGCTTGAATTTAAGTCCTTCCAAATTTTATTTGAGTCACTCAAATAAGAATCCACTCCGTCCGTAAGTAGAGACAAACACCTTATTTATCACTGGAGTATAAGTAACTTTCAACATTCGCTGCTCCAATTATGAGATTTAAAATGTGAGATTCTTACGAGTGTTGGTGAGGAGCTTTACTACTAATCTTGTTTGTTCATTTTCTAGGTACAAGGTGATATAAGGAAGTATGCCTTCAATAGCCTTGGATAATTGTGACTACGACATAGGAGAGTACTATTGTGGTGAAGATAGTTATGGCTATGAAGAAGATGGATATTATAGGGGCTATGAATATAGGCATGATCAAGATATGGATGAAAATGAGGGATACTGTTCTGAAGGAGAATGTGATATGAATGATGATCCTAGTTCTTATAGTAAGTATGGAGATGATGAAGAGCCATGTGAAGGTTCTTATAAGGAAGATGAGGCATATGAGGAGTATTACACTTTCTACCCTGAGCATAGAGGTGTTGTAAGGTATAAACTATTCATTTACAAATCTTATGAGGATCATGGTGAGAATGTACGTGAGGATTATGAAGTTCCGTATTCCTCGTCTTATAGTACTTCTTATCAAGGTTAGCTCGATATGAATAGTTTGTTATCTAATAGTAGAGGTTGCTCCATGGGAGTAAAAGAGTGTGCATCTCCAAAGCCTAGGGGTACTACATCTTATTGTTCTTATCCTAGTGCCCACACACATTGAAATGGCAACCAAGGTAGAAATAAAGGGTATAGTAGATATTTCTACTCTTCCCATATTCATAAGATAGTCGGGTCCCAAAGATTATCTTGATTGAGAGTGGGAGTGTGAAAGGATCTTTAAAGATTATGATATGAGCAAAGTTGAAAGAGCTACGTGTGCCCTTAAACATATTAAAGGTCTAACCTTGTTGTAGTGAAAACTCAAAAGAAAGTTTGGCCGAACATGAAGTTCCTTGAAATGACTTATGAGGGGAGCCCATGTACCAATAGGGTATACAAAGGTTTACAATTTTGATCCAAGAAGAAAAGTTCACTCTGGAAAGGTAAGCATTTATGGGGTTCCGGGATGCCTCCTTGTGCTAGATGATTGGTGCTATAATATATACATCATCCAACCCATTATTGACAATCTAGGGATATCTTGAGAGCCTCTACTTATTCCATACTTCTTGGAGGGGTATAGAGTTTTTGAGAGAGTCAAGATTTGCTTCACCTGGTGTGGGTAGTATAAGAAGGTTGGGTGTGACATCTTCCCCTTGGAACGTGGACATTTATGTTTGGGTGCGAATTGGTTTGCATGACATAGATTTTCAAATGAGCAAAATTATCTTGAGGTTGTAAAGGACCAATGGGGAAAACATCTCTTTCCACCTGTTGTTTCTAAATCTCAAAGAAATATGACCATTTACTCCAAGCCTAATAAAAATGAGAGACAAAATATTGAGAGGAGTAAGAGAGTGCATGTAACGTCCCGAAATCAGGTCCTGAGACGTCACACGGTGCTTAAGGTCATAAGTGACCCCAAGCTAACCCTTCTACTGGCATAACGCATAAGCAACTGAATAAAAATACAAATCCATACAAATCAACAGAAATTAACTCTTTTCTGAATCTGATCGATACAAAAATGGAATTTTAAAGGATTACAATTCTTGCTTTACAACCAAAATTGAAACAAAATACATCAACTTCTACTGCCTGACTACCCCAGCTCAATACGACTGAATAAAGAAAATACAACACTATAAACTGTGCATATCTAACCTAAGCCCTTGAATCAAAAGGACTCATCACCTGCTGACTGGATACCACGAACTGACTGGATCTAAAGGTACAACTATACCTTGTTATGTGGGTCAGTACCATGAAAAAATACCGAGCATATGGGGGTGCAATGCATATATAAAATAATATATTAATATAATCACAGTTTATAAAATTATGCATGCTGATATAGATGACTCACTTAGCTCGAATTAAATCATCAAAATCATGGATGAATAATACATGTAATGTAAAATAAGTGAGTCATTACAATACGTTCTCAATTCACTTTCATCTCAATTTCAAATCATCAAAACAATCAAATCTCATGTCAATTATCATTAGAATATATTCCTTAAATCTTTTAAGAATAATAACTTTCTTAAACTCAGCCTTTTAAGCAAATATGTTTTCATCTCAGATAGAAGAGTACACGCACATACATTGGGAGATCCTATAACCGACATAAACCATGTGAGCTACATAGAGTCCAACGTATAACCCACGTTGGGGAGAGCCGTCCTATCCTTGCCATCGGAGTAGGACTTACAGTATCAATTCAAAAACACTAGTGATCACTATATAAATCAGCCTCAGGCTCACATCCTACGGGGGTACGTAGTTCTAGGGAAGTAAGGTCACTTTATACCTCCCACTTGGTTCTAAAGATTACTTCCAAACTTAGCTCAGAAATTTAAATCAGCCTCAGGCTCACATTAAAGAAAATCCACAATAAACACTTCAACAATTTTCATCGGGAGCCAATTTGATACCCCTTTATCATAATCTATAAAAACATGGATTTCTTTCACAGTCGAGTTCAAAATAACTCATTCACAATCAAAAGGTCAAATCATTCAAAACATCTCAAATATTCAACATCAACGTGCTTAGAACACACATTATCTCAAAAACATAATTTCAAATGGGGTTCGCGACACAAATATCAAAATCATGATAAATATCATTCAAGATTCATACTTTTTACTACCACACATGTAAATTCATCTTTCAAAATCATAAACATCAAGATTTCATAATAATCATCATAAGATATGGGTTCATACTTCAAATTCATAAAAATCAAATAAAAATCATGCCTTTGTAAAGAAAATTACTTTTGGGCACAATAACGAAAGAGAATTCTTGTTGAAACCCCCCACATACCTTGAATGATGAACTTTAGATCGATACTCATTTTTGAGATGTTAATCGTGCCTTTGAATGATGGTTCTTGGAGTTCTTGAACTAGGAACTTAGAATCTTGAATAAATTTACAGAATTAATGGTGAACTTTGGAGGTTCTTGAAGTTGGATGTAGGATCTTAGGGTTTTCTTTTTGAGGGAATTTGATAAAATATAACATTTAATGCTCCTAATAGGCTTTAATATAGGGTTTGGACGGATTTTGGGTGAGGGGAAATGACCAAAACGCCCCTAAAAATCAAATAATTCTCGAATCTATCCTTTGGTGGACTGTTTTGATAGTCTGAAGTAGATCAACCATAATATTTTACACTGATATCCAAATTAGATGAAACCAATTTCATTAGAAAGAGGACTCTCAGATCTTTCCATTGATATATAGTATCTCACCCAGATCATTCTTTACGAGGAGTTATAATTGGTTGAAGTTGACCCAAAAAATCACTTTTGATAGGCTGAAGTAGATCAACCATAACTTTTTGCTCAGATAAACAAATTGGATGAAACAAATTTCATTGGAAAGAGGACTCGCAGAGATTTCCGTTGATATATAGTAGATCACCCAGATTATTATGTACAAGGAGTTATGATCATTTAAATTTGGAGCAAAAATACGCCAGGCCTCAGTACTTTTTTTCCTGCACGTTTTACTGTTCACAGTTCGATCGGAATGGTCATAACTCATCGCTCGAGTGTCCGTTTTCAATGATCTACATATCGTTGGAAATCTTATTGGATACTATATGCAATGGTAGGTCAACATATTATAAATACAACAAAAAAAATTTAGGGATCGCTCTAAAGCGTAGAACTCAATACGTTTCTCACAAAATCTTTACGAAGAAAATTTTCCGGGGTATTAGATTATCTCCCCCTTGGAAACTATCGTCCTCGAATGTCACTTGATAGGATAAAAGCACTTATCAACTAACCTTCTTAAGGGATGTGAATATCTGAGACATATCGGTACGATTGGAATTACAGTTTCCTAGGCCTCATTCTGAATATGCATATCTGATGCATAAATATCTAGCTGAACTGACTATGTAATGTATGAATGCGTATGCAACAATAGCTAATTCAAGGCTCGTAATGAGAACTTGAGCATGAACTAGATGTGTTTAAAACACGGATGCTTTAAGAAGTCATGGGGTATCTCCCCCTTGGGACTCTATGTTTCTCTACAACACTTATTTCACAGGGTCAGTAAGATTGTGCACGGGGCACCTATGAATTAGCTCATATGCATGACACACGAATAGAGATATACTCGTAACTACTGAGATGCTCCGTATGGATTTCATTCCTAAGATCCTTGGATAACATGATGAATGATAAATGAGAAGGTACACTATATGATTCTGATTGACTGAGCTGGAATACTTGGAAAATAAAGATCGTTTAGTAGAAGTTTACGAATTGAAGCATAACTAGCTTCCAGAATCTGAAACATGTACACCACAATCCCTCAAGATAACCACTTAAAACTTCAAATAACCACAATATACATGAAATCTTAATCTCAATATTACTTCACATTATCACTTAGCTCAAAATAAGCATACACCATCTAGAGCTTCAACGCTTTTAACTCAACTTCGGAATTTCAATCTTAGAGTCTAACGCTCAACTCAAAATTTTCTCATCCTTAACGGACCACACTACATCTGTCATCGCTTATTAAAATCATGCTTGTAAACTTATATTTCTAAACCATAAGAATCAAAATCACATCTAAGAAGCTCAACCATCACAGTCATACACTAATCCTTGAAATTAAAGCAGTCCCATAATATCTTGGGTGAACTTTCTCATCATAAACACAACATCAAACTTAATCATGAATCAACCAAACTTAGGCTCTTATATCGACTATTCAAGCCTACTAGATCACTTCCTAATAACTAATACCATTAATCAAGAAATCATCACAGTCACCTTCACGATCACCAATCATTCAAACTTAACTTTTAGCACACAATATAACTTAAAACTTTTCGCACGAAATTTCCACTTAGAAACTATAAAACAATCCTCAACAAATGCTAGCCCATTTAAACTTCATAACAATAATAATTGGTCATAATCATATGGCTTATCTTATTCACAATCCATTAACACATCCTTCTTTCACCCGTCACTACTATCTATCCTTCATACAAAACTTAATTTAGTTCATATCTCTCTAGTTCTTAACTTAACTTCCTCTTGCAATTTGGAGAGCATCTAGATTAACAACACTTACCCACCGAGTACTTCCATCACTAACTTATACTCTCTGTCATACAATACCGTCAACACCCGTTTCATACCTCAAACAAACTATATCACTTCCTATTAACCCAATTGCATGCAAAAAGGGATTTCTCTATACTTGGGCTCAACAAATCACACTTACCATCCTTCTTACTACTACAGCTCCATATCCCACATTTTCAGCCAGCACATGGAACAAGATGAATTATAAGTTGCTAGTGGATCGAAATAGGCCGCACACAGCTCCACTAGGCTTTGAATATGAGTTTTGAAATTTTTTTTGAGATGAATAACAAAGCAGATGTGCTAGTGAATCGAAAGAGCCCCACACGGCTTCACTAGACTTTGCTTTTTCACAAACATAATGATAACAAGATTACATAATATAAGAGATAGAAACTTGACACACAACATTCAATGATCTAAGAATACAACTTAATCTGTCTTAATTAAATAACTCATAAGAATGAGGGCATAACTTTGAACTTAAGGAACTTAACACACTAGAGAGCTCTTCTCAAGCCCTTTGTATAACTTTTGAAATTTCTTCTAGAAAATATAGAAGCATTACCTGGGGAAGAACTGGAGCTTGCGAATCATGTTATCTCAAAAATAATACATAGAGGGATAAGTATAGATTAACATTGTAAATTCTAAGGAGGAATCTGAAAGCACACCTAACCTAGGCTTAGTTCACGACTTTTATGAACATAAATAAAGTACTTCAATCTTTGGAACTCAAAAGCACTGAGAGGATACTTTCTAGCTCTCTTACAATCCCATAACTATCTACGGAGAATTAAGCTTAACTATTTCTGATACCTTGAAAATGAGGCAGAGTTGGCCAGAATAGAGTAAGATGAGAATCTATATATGCTTCTTGGAGAACCTTTTTATAACATGATCTTGGACTTGAAAGAAGTAAAATATTTTTGAAATGCCCTATAGCCTCTCAAAGAAAGTACAGACGTCTCCGTACCATTCTGCAAGAATCTACTAGACACGACTTCATAGACACCCTAGGACACTTGAACTTTGTGCTCTGATACCAAGTTTATAATGCCTTGAAATTGGGTCCCAAGACGTCACACGGTGCTTAAGGTCACAAGTGACCCCAAGCTAACCCTTCTACTGGCATAAATCATTGGCAACTGAATAAAAACACAAATTCATACAAATCAGCAGAAATTAAGTCTTTTCTAAATCTGATTGATACAAAAATAGAATTTTACAGGATTACAATTTTGCCTTTACAACAAAAATTGAAACAAAATAAATCAACTTCTATTGACTGTCTATGAAGCCTCTACTAGTACTGACTGTAGGTAGCCAGGTCATGACTTCTGACTACCCCAACTCAATATGACTGAATAAAGAAAATACAACACTATAAACTGTGCATAACTAACCCAATCCCTTGAATCAAAAGGACTCATCACCTGCTGATAGGATACCATGAACTGGCTGGATTTGAAGGTACAACTATACCTTGTACCTACATTCTGAGAAAATATAGCCCACATACGAATATGTGGGTCAGTACCATGGAAAAATACCGAGCATATGGGGGTGCAATGCATATAAAAAATAATATCTTAATATCATCACAATTTATAAAATTATGCATGTTGATATAGATGACTCACTTAGCTCGAATTAAATCATCAAAATTATGGATGAATAATACATTTAAAGTAAAATAAGTGAGTCATTACAATACGTTCTCAATTCACTTTCATCTCAATTTCAAATCATCAAAACAATCAAATATCATGTCAATTCTCATTAGAATATATTCCTTAAATCTTTTAAGAATAATGACTTTCTCAAACTCAGCCTTTTAAGCAAATATGTTTTTATCCCAGATAGAAGAGTACACACACACATTGGGAGATCCTATAACCGATATAAACCAAGTGAGCTACATGGAGTTCAACATACGAACCACGTTGGGGAGAGCCGTCCTATCGTTGCCATCGGAGTAGGACTTCCAGTATCAATTTAAAAACACTAGTGATCACTATATAAATTAGCCTCAGGCTCACATCCTACGGGGGCACGTAGTTCTAGGAAAGTAAGGTAACTTTATACCTCCTACTTGGTGCTAAAGATTACTCCTAGACTTAACTCAAAAATTTAAATCAGCCTCAGGCTCACATTAAAAAAATCCACAATAAACACTTCAATAATTTTCATCGGTAGCCAATTTTCTACCCCTTTATCATAATCAATAAAAACGTGGATTTCTTTCACAGTTGAGTTTAAAATAACTCATTCATGATCAAAAGGTGAAATCATTCAAAACATCTCAAATATTCAACATCAACATGCTTGTCACACATATTTTGTCAATAACACAATTTCAAATGGGGTTCGTGACCCAAATATCAAAATCATGATAAATATCGTTCAAGATTCATACTTTATATCACCACGCATGTAAATTCATATTTAAAAATCATAAATATCCAGATTTCATAATAATCATCATAAGATATGGGTTCATGCTTCAAATTCGTAAAAATCAAATAAAAATCATGCCTTTGTAAAGAAAATTACTTTTGGGCACAAGAACGTAAGAGGGTTCTTGTTGAAAACCCCCACATACCTTGAATGATGAACTTTAGATTGATACTCATTTTTGAGATGTTAATCGTGTCTTTGAATGATGGTTTTTGGAGTTCTTGAACTAGGAACTTGGAATCTTGAATAAATTTGCAGAATTAATGGTGAAGTTTGGAGGTTCTTGAAGTTGGATGCAGGATCTTAGGGTTTTATTTTTGAGGGATTTTGATGAAATATAACATATAATGCTTCTAATAGGCTTTAATATAGGGTTTAGACGGATTTTGGGTGAGGGGGAATGACCAAAACAACCCTAAAAATAAAATAATTCTAGAATCTGTCCTTTGGTGGACTGTTTCTGAAGTACATCAACCATAACGTTTTACTCCGATATCCAAATTGGATGAAATCAACTTAATTAGAAAGAGGACTCTTATATATTTCCATTGATATATAGTATCTCACCCAGATCATTGCGTACGATGAGTTATGATCATTTGAATTGACCCAAAAATTCACTTTTGATAGGCTAAGGTAGATCGACCATAACTTTTTTGCTTAGATAGTCAAATTGGATGAAACCAATTTCATTGGAAAGAGGACTCGCAGAGATTTCCATTGATATATAGTAGATCACCCAGATTATTATGTAGACAGAGTTATGATCATTTAAAGTTGGAGCAAAAATATGCCAGGCCTCAGTACTTTTTTTCCTGCACGTTTTACTGTTCACAGTTCGATCGGAATGGTCGTAACTCATCGCCCGAGTGTCCATTTTCAATGATCTACATATATTTGGAAATCTTATTCGATACTCTACGCAATGGTAGGTCATTATCTTAGAATTACTACACAAAAATTTTTTGGATCGCTCTAAAGCATAGAACTCGATATGTTTCTCATGAAATCTTTACGAAGAAAATTTTTTAGGGTATTACTGTTCAAGGTGGAAACCGAAGAAAGAAAAAATAAGATATTGTGAGGAGGGTTTCACAAAACCAAGCAAATAATGTTTGTCCTTCTTTTAATATGGACATGTGTGTAGGTACCAACTTGGCAAGCTAGGAGAAAACATACCAAAAAATAAATTATCCTTTTAAGATTCTACAAGGGAAATCTTAGATGCTTCCAAAGCTTGTGGAGGACCTTCACACCAATATAAAGAATAATATTCTCAAGAATTTCAAGGTATCATAACTAACTCTTTCACTTCAGTACATATGAATAATGATTGTGTGGCAAGTAGGCCATTGAGTGTGAGTAGTAGTTTACCTATACGTGAGTATCATCATTATTTACCTCTTAATAATGATGAATTTTTTGAGAGTGGGATACACTAGTTTATCCCATTGATGATCAAATTCACTCTTTTTGTAAGATCAATTTGAGTCCACCTAGTGTTGATGCCAATGTGATGAGTGATGAAACATTATCTTGTGAAAATCATGTACATCAACTTGACTGTAGAACTAGACCACCACTTGTGGAGGTTTTTGATTTGATTAATAAGACTCACGTGAGTGACGATGTTAAAAATATTGGACAATTAAATAGGAGTGATCCTTTGAGCTTGTCCCTTGATGATGATCCTATCATTTTCTTTGCTCATAAGGATGATTTTGTATTTTAAACTTCTTTGAGACATGATAGTTGTATTTTTGAGAGTGAACTTACATGTTCTAATTCTTCTTTAAGGATTGATCTTTCACTTTTTAAGTACAATGTCTTTTTTAAGATGATAAAATCACTCATAGAGAATTTCCTAGTGGTGTGGATAATGTTGATGATGTAGCTCATCTTGAGGGCTATATTCTATATAAAAACCCACTATGGTGTGATAACGTTCCTTCTAAAGATAAAAATCACTTCTTGGTAGATGAGAGTACTCTTAAGGGAAAGAAATATGAAGGATTGAAAGGTGATCTTGTGTACCCATTGCCTACTCTTATCTGAGTGTTCCAATTCTTAAACATTCCCTTGATAATGTTCTTGGGAATCATAGTGAGCATGTTCTTGAGGACACCTTAGATGAAATAAATTTTTATGATACCTTTCTTTACTCTCTATTTGCTTTTGAAGATGCTTATGTTAGTATAAAGAGTATTTTATTTTGTTTTAGTGATACCTTGGGGGAAAAAAGTATAGTCTAGACCCTGGTCTATGGCCACTATCCATTTGACCCTGGTGGAAAATTTGGATATGGTGATTGTTATACACCCGATTTAGTTCTTGGTCAAGATGACAAGAAAAGTTTGAATAAGGATGATGATATCCTTCCTTGTGATAGAAGTCTTTCTTAGAAATTCATATTCCACTTGATGGGCCCATATTTTGTAAGAAAAAGATCTCCAACAAAGATGATAGATCTTCAAAGAAGGGGAGCAATAGAAATATTAGTGAGTGTTCACCATGGTGTTTTTCAATTCTTGATGAAGGTTTCATTACTTGTAGGTCAAAGAGTGAGTCTTCCTATTGAAAGAACTCTTATTGAACCCCATTTATGTGATACCTTTCTTCATCACTTGTGTAATATTGATGACCCCTTTCTCAAAGGAAGTTGTTTGAAAGGAAAAGGTTCTGTGAGCTTAAATATTTTGATTCCATCCTTGTATGCATTATATGCTGAATATTTTGAGCTAAATGACATTTTTAAGGATAATAACACCTTAGATGATGAATTTATGCTTTATTTCTTTTTATACTATCTCTTTTCTTACGATGATGTCCATACTAGTCTTGGAATTATCTTATTGGGGGGGGGGGGGGGTTAAGAAACTAGTTGGTTGAATAAAAATGCTTTATGGGTCATTCACATCTTTGACCCCGAAAAAACCTTGTGGCTTGATGAACCATTTATGGTACCATTTTTGATATGGTCTCTCGGAGAGATAATGAAGAAATTGTGTCTTATACCTCCTAAGATAAATGTAGTCTTACTTTATAGGCTTGTTGATGCCATTATGACCTTTGTGGTTTCCTTATCTCCTATTATTTGTCATAGCCTATTCCTTTGTAACCTTTTCAATAAGCTTTTGCATCATTAAAACAAAGGATACTTGATTATATATTAAGAGTGTGCAACCTTAGCATGATGCTATAAATTTTTGTCCTAACCCTAACCCTCATTCATCAGGCTGTTTTATTTTTTTATCCTTTTCTTTGTTTTGCAAGGTTTGGATTTGAGGTCGAATTCTTTACAAGAAGGGGAGGATAATACAAACCAAAATGCTAGCAAACCTTTGGATATGATATGTATGATGCTTGAGGTGCTTGATGAGTCCTTAGTTCTTTTAAAAGATGCCACATGAATGAATATTACCATGAAGGAGGGTCGAAGGAGTTTGAAGAGGCAAAAATAGTGCAAAACGAGGTTCGAAAGCCCCTTGGAAGAGACAAGCACCATAGGTGCTTCAGATCTACCTTTAATCCGCTCTATCTTTTCAAGAGCTGGTAAAAATATCCCCTAGTGGGCCTTTTCTTGCATTTAGGTCACTTTTGGGCCCTAATTTTTCCAAACTATAAATACTTGATAGCTAGGCTTATTTTCTTAATTGGTTTTTGTTTAATGATGATGATGAATTTATGAAAACTCTATTAGGAGTGTTGAGTGCTTGAAAAATCCAACGTTGAACCTTGTTTAGAAACAGTGGTTGTAAAGGAGATTCAACCCCGCGTTAGGTCAACGTAAGATGTAAGTCCTTAGGGGTAATCAATAAGGGAGGTCTTTGGGTTTGATGCATACTTTGGCTGCCTTTTTGTTATTGTAATATCTCAAATTTTCTCTAAGTAGAGTTTCATCCTTAAGGGGGAGTGTACCACCTGCTACTTTAGCGCATCGCGGAGCCAGCCAAAATGGTAATTGTCAAAATCCAGTAAGCCTACATGATTCCACCGCATCACGGTGGCTTTCCAGTTCGCAACCAAGGTGGCAATGCGATTTTTACCGCGTCGCGCCAATGCTCAATTTCCCAATTGTCCTATTTCCAGTAAGCTGGCGCGATTATAGCGCATCGCGCCAGTATGTAAAATCAGGATTTTTCTAGTTCCAGATTTTAATTCCAAGGGCAAGACGGTTATTTTGCTACCCCTATATATACTCTTTAACATGAGATTTCTCATTATTTCACCCACATATACAAGTTTTCTCTCAATTTTTTTCAAGAACAACTATTAGGGTTCTTAGCTCAAGACCCAAGTCATCAATATTCCTCTGTATATCTTCTGAGATTTATATAAAAAGGTATGCAGATGTTGATTCTTGGGTTCCTTCCACCCAAGAAGTTCAAGAATCCTTTTATAAATTCAAAGATCTTATATTTATGAGTTTTCATGATTCATGTGAATTGAAATTGGAGTTCATGTTATTATTGAGTTGTAATTCATGATTTAGACTACCAATTTCAAGATTTGATTCTAGTATGTGATGAATTGTATGATGTTTATGATAAACCCTCTTCAAGTTGCATGATATTGATGTATTCATGATAATTAAGTATAGAATCTGTGGTATAACTAAAGCATGCTCCCCATATGTTTGATAGAATGCTTAAGTAAAGAGAATAGTGCCCTCTTTAGCATGTTAAGCATGAAATCCCCATTTTATGTGATAACTAGTGCATGCCAAGCATTTGTTTAAATTCCTTAGTGAATGTATTATGATAAGTTGCATGCATTCTTATCCATGTGTTTTCCTTATTGAACAACAATGAGGTATTAGTATGCATTCCCTATACATTTACATGTTTATGACATTCAAGTGATTGATGAGATATCATAATGATTGTATTGTGAATGAAAGTCCATTGTCATGATACTCAAGTATGGTCCTGTCTTATTTATTTATGTTATCGAGTCCCGGGGGTATTTATACCATAAAATTTAGCTGTGTGTCTAGAGCCGAGTCAGTCTCAAGATAATTTTAGTCCTGCTATGATCAGAAGAATTCAGCCAGTACAGAACTTAAGAAAATTCAGTATTCTCAGTACTACTTCAGTTCAGTCTCAATATCAGTCTAATCCAATTCGGTATTCAGTTCTGATTCAATAGTATTTAGTAGTATCTAGTATTCAGTTTAGACTTCAGTGAAACTCAGTAAGCTAATAAGAATTCAGTAGCATTCCATCAGATAACGAAACCAAGTAAATTCAATCAGCTCAGTCAAGCAAGAAAACCAGTAACAGATTAAGCTTAGTCTAGAACAGTCTAGGAATCACTTCAGTGTCTATTCAGTTAGGAGTAGGATTCAGCACAGAGCGAGGCCAGGGATGACGTCTTCCCCATTATTTTAGGCAGAGTTGTTAATAACAATCCCTGCATTCCAGAACTGTGTAGCCAGTGATGGATGAGAAGTCACCCATCATATTAGGCTTGTTTACCTCCCCAGAGTCACCCATTATATTAGGCTTGGCTCTAAATTGGTGTCACCCATTATATTAGGCATGACATCCTGTGTTTAGTGAGAAGTGTATTTACCCATGGCACAGTACTGACACCCTTCCAACTAGGGTTACAGGTTGGACCCCAAAGAAGCTAGAAGGGGCATATCGGTTAGATAAATACCTCTCATAGTCTCAGTTTTAGATTGAGTCTCAGTAATAGAATTCAGCTGAGGAGTCACCCGTTATACTAGGCTTGACTACCTCTCAGGGATCACCCGTTATATAGGCTTGATCTCAAATTCTGGCAATCATATTAATTATCTATAGACTTAGAGGTCACCCGTTATATAGGCTTGATCTCAAATTCAGTTTATCAAGTATCAAGCATCATTACCAGTAAACTTTGAGGTCACCCGTTATATAGGCTTGATCTTAGATATAGTAAATTAGTATCAGTATTAGTAAGATTAGAAATCAATCTCAACAGACTCAGTTATTCTGTGTCTTAGTATCAGTAAACTCAAACATCTTACTAGTAGACTGTAATACCCCGAGAAATTTTTTGTTGAAATTTTGTGTGTAAACGTGTTGGGTTCTATCTTCTAGAATGAATTATAAATTTTATATATTGAATGTCTTCTATTATGACCCACCATTTCATAGAATATCAAATAAGTTTTCCAACTATATGTGGATCATCCAAAACAGACACGAGCGACGAGTTATGAACATTCTGATTGAACCGTGAATAGTAGTGAACAGTAAAATGTGCAGGAAAAAGTACTGAGGCCTGGCGTATTTTTGATCCAACTTTAAATGATCATAACTCCTTGTACATAATGATCTGGGTGATCTACTGTATATCAACAGAAAGCTCTGTGAGTCATCTTTCCAATGAAATTGGTTTCATCCAATTTTTCTATCAGACCAAAAATTTATGGTCGATCTACTTCAGCCTATCAAAAGTGAATTTTTGGGTCAACTTCAAACGATCATAACTCCTCATACACAATAATCTGGGCGAGATACTATATATCAACGGAAAGATATGAGAGTCCTCTTTCTAATGAAATTAGTTTCATCCAATTTGAATATCGGAGTAAAACCTTATGGTTGATCTTCTTCAGACTATCAAAACAGTCCACCAAAGGACAGATTCGAGAATTTTTTTGATTTTTAGGGGCATTTTGGTCATTCCCCCTCATCCAAAATCCATCCAAACCCTATATTAAAGCCTATTAGAAGCATTATATGTTATATGTCATCAAATTCCCTTAAAAAGAAAATCCTAAGCTCCTACATCTAACTTCAAGAACCTCTAAAGTTTACCATTAATTCTGCAAATTTATTCAAGATTCCAAGTTCCTAGTTCAAGAACTCCAAGAACCATCATTCAAAGGCATGATTAATATCTCAAAAACGAGTATCGATCTAAATTTCATCATTCAAGGTATGTGAGTTTTTTCAACAAGAACTCTCTTTTGTTCTTCTGCCCAAAAGTAATTTTCTTTACAAAGGCATGATTTTTATTTGATTTTTATGAATTTGAAGCATGGACCCATATCTTATGATGATTATTATGAAATGTTGTTGTTTATGATTTTGAAAGATGAATTTACATGTGTGGATATTTAAAGCATGAATCTTGAACGATATTTATCATGATTTTAATATTTGGGTCGTGAATCCCCATTGGAAATTATTATTTTTTGATAAAGTGTGTGTTATAAGCACGTTGATGTTGAATATTTGAGATATTTTGAATGATTTGACCTATTGGTTTTAATGGAGTTGTTTTGAACTTGAGTGTCAAAGAAATCCACAACGTTGTTGATTTTGATAGATGGGAAGCATGATGGCTCCCGAAGTATATTTATATATTACTGAAATTGTTTTGTTATAGATTGTCTTTAAAATGATCTAAGCTAAGTTCGGGAGAAATCTTTAGCTCCGAGTGGGAGGTATAAAGAAACCTTACTTCTCTAGAACTACGTGACACCGTAGGAATGAGCCTGAGGCTAATTTATATAGTGATTACTAGTTTGTATGGATTTGATATTGATAGTCCTACTCCAATGGCAAGGGTAGGCTGACTCTCCCCAATGTGGGTTGTACGTTGGACTCCATGTATCTCACATAGTTTATGTCGGTTATAGGATCTCGCATTGTGTGTGTGTTTACTTGTGTCTATGGTGAATGGTGAAGTGATTTGAAAGTGGAATTGTGAAAGTTATTCTTTCAAAAGATTTAAATGATATTTACATTATGAGAATTGATATTCTTGATGAACTGAAAGTGATTAACAAATTATATGATGACTCATCTGTGTTATTGTAATTATTTCATCCTCTCTTGATTATGATGATTTTCTTAGGGCAACGTGAGTCTTTCATCTGCATATCTCTTATAAATATTTATGATGATGATGTTTATACAACTGCATACAACCCCATATACTCGATTCCTTTCCATGGTACTGACCTACATATTTGGATGTGGGCTATATTTTCTCAGAATGTAGGTTTAGGTGCTCAGTTTCAGGTTTGACAGTGATTCTTCGGGCACACTGTTCTACATTCTCTATTATTGTGAGTCCTCATTTTTCGAGGATGTGATGTCTGATGTTGGTTTCACAGAATTATTTACATTTGATAACTGAGTATGAGTCAGTTGGGGCATGTCTCAATGGCTAGTTGGATTTATTGATTTTCTTAGAGTCTTGTCAGACTAGTATAGAAGTTGGGATTTGACTAATAAGTCATATTTTGTTATCTTTCTGAAATTCTTTTATTCTTGGATGATGATTACTTTGTTGATATTTGAGGGTTATTTATGGAAACCCCATTGATTTGTGTTGAACTGAATGAAAATGGATCAAAGGGTAAGCATGGGGATACTCGTAGCATCAAGCACTGTGTGACACTCTGACACCCATTTTTCAGGGCATTACATAGACTCAGACATCAGTAAGTCAGTATTCAGAAACCAGTATTTAGAGTTCGTATTCAGTATTACTACGATTTCATTTTTGGTTTGTGTATTCATGCATATGTCCTCATTCAGTACTCTCATGTTATTCAGTTAAGCTATGTTCATGCGTAAACCCTTGCATTTAGCCTTACCATATCTAGCATACCAGTACATTTAAAGTATTGACACATACTTTTCTCTTGCGCTACAGTGTCTTATACCATAGGTTCTGAAGAATGAGATCCAGAGCACCCTTAGCAATTGTAACACCCTAATTTTCTGAACCAAAATGCTACACGGTGCTCATGACCCCGAAGGACCACAAGCTAACCCATGACTAATATCTGTACCTATAAACTGTATAATATCTCATAAAATATGTAGAAACATGAACTGTAAGGCCATAAGGTTCAATACTAATATATATTTGAAAAATAAGGTATATCAATACAAAAAAGGAACATAAATACTCAATTTTGAACATCTAATCTGACATCTAGTTTGAAACCCTCTAACTGAACTGAATAAGGAGTTGATGGGACATGTCCCCAACTAACTCCACCTACTGAAATAAAGTGAAAACTAAAATAGAAATGAAATCATCATGTCCTCTAAGGATGAGGACTCACGTCTAATTTTGACGGTTGACCCTCGAATCTATTGCTGATTTGGAGCTCATGCCTCTAAACCTATGGTGTAACATATGAGAAAGAACCATAGCACAATTGTGTTAGTACATCTGAATGTACTGAGTATACGAGTGAGGTAGGCTAAAGGTAAAGGGTTATATGCATGGACAATACTGACCGATATGAACGTGAGAGTACATACATGCATACATAACTGTAACTAAACTTGTGGATATACGATCTACTCAGTCTGAAAACTGACAACATGAGTGTACTGATAATGAGATTTTGAAAGATTGAGTTTACTGATATTCATATGTAAAAAACTAATAAGTGATGGATCTGATACTGTATTACTAAATACTAAGAGACTGATATTACATTACTGATAAATGAATGATTGTTTCTGACAGTTCAAATTATGAAGAACTGATCTTATTGACTGTATCTGACAGACCTGAAGCTGAGTACTGATAGCATGAGTTTTGATAAATTTTGTGATTGATAGCATAAGTGGCTGTATCTGACATTCCATAAATCTGAAGGAAACTATCTGAGTTTAATTCTATTTCTGAGTTGACTGGATTTGACAGTCCTGATATACTAAAATTTGAAGAACTATCTAAGGTTTTTATTAAGACAGGGTACCTATAGCTGATAGTCCTGAAATCTATAACTGAAACTGTGGGAAGTAGTTATCTAATCAACATGCCCCAAATACGCTATAATAGCTAAGCTGGGGTCCAATCTCTTCCCCGACTGGAGGGGTGCCAATACCTCGCCATTGGTAAGGACAACTGTGAGAACCCTATACTGGCAGGTACTCAATGAGAACAGTGGGAACCCTAAACAGATGTGTTAATCCACCTCATCAACCCTAATCTGACGGGTTAAGATGTCTCAAACTACAATGGCTACGTAGTTATGGAACACAAAGATAACTACTAAGAATCACACCCTGAACTGGCAGGTGAGTTCCCATCCTTGGGTTTACTCGATGCTAAGTTTTACTCCCATATGAAGGACACTGAACTGAATAACTAAGATGAACTAAGTAACTGAACTGAACTGATTAGCTAAACTGATATTGATTAAATGGACTGATACTAGTGGTATTATTTAGGAGAGCTAAACTAAGTTTACTGGATTCCAATGACAGACGGAATGTACTGAGTTTTGAGGACTGGTTGAGAGTACTGAAGTTACTGAGATTGACTATGAATACTGAGGTTGCTGAAGTTATTGAGCACTGAGATAACTGAGATTACTGGGCTACTGAGATTACTGAGATTTCTGAGTTTTTTCCTGAGTCACATGACTGGCTAAATTCTATAGATCATGGCTTGACTGAGAGTATCGTGAAAACATGACATGGCTGTTGGCACACAACTATATATTTTTGGGTACAAGTACCCCCAGGTCTCGATGGAAGGATACTGACACAACTTGAATTTCTTGAGTACACGACCGTCAATAAAAATCCATAATACATGAGTGGGGGATTTCATGAAGTACATGCTCATCATAATATCTATCATGAATAGGAATGCTTATAATCAAGTCATAAATCTCATATTCTAATATCGTGGGCATTCCGACAACATATACTATTCATAGCAATCGCATGGAAACCATTCAAGCATAAAGGAACGACAACATGTAATGTTTAGTTCATATTGTAATGATTTGGGGATATTATACTTCATGTATTTATTCAACATCTCAAACATGGTAGGGAAAACATGGATATATTTTGTGTACATAATTTATATCTCCATTATCATACAGGCTTTATACAACAACAATAAGAACACATAATTTTCATGGGAATTCATATTGGAGTGTATGACTAACATGAAGTTGTTATTTAGATATCATGAAATCATGTAAATATGAAGTTCTAACATACTAGGCATTTTATCAAACACCTTGCATGCATTATTTAAGGCATATGTGGATTTCATTCTTGCATTCTGTCAATCCATCTAAAGATCATGTTTTTCAACTAACAACATAACTTTCATGAGATATACAGTCACGATACTATTATATAGCAAAACAAACAAGCATCAACATGGGTATGATCATATCACCACAATCAACCAAGCTTTTGTATTTTCAAGATTGATTCTTGAACTCCACAGACGAAAGGAATCCGTAGATGACTACTACGCATACCTTGGAAGGGAGGTTCTTCATGATTGATGGAGGAATTTCCTTGAAATTGGATCTTCAAGCTTAATTATGAAACCCTAGTTGTTTTTTCTCTTTTAGTGCTCTTGGATGATGAGATTTGAGATGTTAATAGGGTTGTAATGTGTTTAGAAGCTATATATTTCGTAGGGTTAAGTTTAGGGACATGTAAGGAGTATTAAAAGACTTAATTACCCTTAAAATAACTCAAAACAGAGTATTTTTGGCACCTGGAATTGACTTAGGCGGCGTCTAACCAATCGCCTAAGTTTGGTTGGGCAGTACCTAACCAATCAGCTATCCTTACTGTCTCTCACGAAAATGGGCATAACTTTTTGCTTGGGTATTAGATTAAGGCGAAATTGGTATTGTTGGTAATATAATTTGATTCTCGACAATTTGGTGGGTCTAAATATGCAAAAATACCGCATTATCATCGAGTTATACTCGTTCAAAGATGACCCTTGCAAAATCAAACACTAAAACTTGATGGATTGAAAAACTCTTAGCTTGTATTACCTTAAGTGACTCATATGAACATGATTATCGCATAATAAGCTATCTTATCACTAGGATACTCATTGTAAGTCATGCACTAAAATGCTACTCACTGAATAGGAGGTTTCATACGTAGAAAAAATGGTTCATCTCCTAGCTTAGAAACATATGGGGTATTACAATATCTCCCCCTTGGGAACATTCGTTCTCAAATGGAAATTCACTGAGGCGGGAAAGATGATAAGATTAAGTACGTACAAGATATACACTACTGAAACATGGGTTCATGACTGACATGACTGAAAGCTGAGCACAACATATTGAACGTGCATATCTGATGCATGGGAAGTTGATTAATGAATATAAGACTGAGGATTCTAATAAAGTTTTCTCAAATGAGAATGCATATCTGATGCACAACTGAAAGGCTAAATCCATGCATATCAGATCCATGATTGTATGACTGACATAATACGTGAATGCTTGACTGAAAGTACTAATGAGCTGATCACACATATCTGATTCGTGAATTCATAACAAAACTTACTCATGAACATGCAAAGGTAAAGGTATCAAGTTTGAATTGAAAACTGAGCATGGAACTGAATACCAAGTTTGGCACTGAAATATGAACATGAGAACAAGTAAGTTTAAGAAAAACTATTACCTTGAACTAATAATACCGATAAGTTTGAGATTAATTACTCCATATGCATGATCAGAGACATGAGAACATAACTAAGTATGGGACGTGTTAGATATACTGAATATTATGATTTGAACTAAATCTTGAAAACATGGCATACGACTGAATTTGGAGTTTGAGGGTTAACTTATGAGTACCCCTTCTCCAACCTGGATTCATAAAAAAAAAATAGAGCAATAAGTTTATGTCATGAAAGTTTGGGGGTATGATGTATCTCCCCCTTGGGACACTATGTCCCTCAAAGAAGACTGACTTGGATGAGCTACTGAAGGAAATTGAGGCGATGTTCAAAACACCTAGGAACTGAGTCATGGCTGAATAACTAGGATCTGAAACTAAGAAATGATACATGAACTGAGCTGAACACGAGTGCATAAATATACTAACTTATCTGATTAACTGAATAACTGATAGCTGAATAGTAGATCTGCAAAGCTAAATTGTACTTTGTTTGAATAGCTGGGCTAGGATTTTTGAGTTTTATGCATAGGAGATAAGGACTAACTGAGTAGAATGAGGTATCTGAGCATGGATTCATGAAGTCTGTATTATTTTAAAATGTGAGACCAAGCATACAACTTGGCTCTGAGGTATTCTATAAATTGGGGTACTGAACCATTGATAACTGAGCACTAACAACCTGAATGCTATGGTCAAGCATATCTGGAATTGAACTGAGTTTCAAAACTGGTTACTAAACTAAAGATGACATTATAACTAAGCCTATAAGCTAGTAAAGAAGTACTGAATTCAAGGACTGAACACTGATCACTAAGTTTTGGATACTGAAACTATAATTGAGTTGGAAACTGAGGTTTTGATGGCTACATACTGGGGACTGACATAAGTCAAGGATCTAAATGTACACTTACACTTTGTACTTTCCCAACTTCTAAATGCAACCCCTTGCTAGAAATTTACTTGAACATTTATCATGACATACAAGCCTATCTTCACAACTACACCCTCGTGTAAAGTAAGCATGCAACAATCTTCTCTTATCTAAACAACTGCTCATTACTACACTATTCGATAAGGAGAGCCAACTGGAGGAGTAAATCAAGAGGACCTGAAACATGAATAGATCCAAACTAAACTTGACACATGACTGAAACTTGAGGAATAAAATATCAATAGTTTGGATTTACCAATAAGGTCTGAACTGAGGATATACATGACATAGTCTAAATGCATCTGATCTGTAGGGGCATAGCATTAGTCATGGAAGCTAAGTATACTGGAAAGCATGATATGCGTACATGAGTCATGAGCTGCATGACCTGAGTCTAGAGTTTTCTGTACTCGTGGGACATAATTCGTAATACTGAGGGAGCTGGAACTGAACCCTTTATACTGGGAAATAAAGGCGCACATGATCCCGTGGAAAGTGTGAAAGTAGATTGTGCTCATGGAACATGAATCGTACTGCGGGGAAAAAGGGACTCCTTATGGTGGAAATTGAATTCATATATGATCATGGAAAAAGAGATACATGAGCATGGTTCGTGACCATAGAGTTGATATGTAAGACCTGAGTGGATTTTGTGATAGCTAAAGTACAAATCTTTGTACTGAAAAGAGGATGGGTTGGGAGTCATCTTTCCTTACTGCTTTTCTATACACACTGGCACTACTACTGGAATCTTAAGAGTCTGAATTGGTCACTTGATCTACCATCACATACATACATTCTGTTCAACACTGCCTGTCTTACTAAATATATTGTCTAATTCTGTTTCCTCATATATTGCTAATATCACATTCACACCTTCATGCTTAATTTTGAGTCAATAAACTTAAGTGTTTAGCTCATAATGTTCCAGCCTACTGATCTAATCCCCATGAATACATAATCTGATCAAATAGAATAATACTATCCCTACTCTACTACTGCTAAACTTCTGGGTTCAAGAATAAGTTCTCATGATCATGAATAAAATCTGTACGACCTGGGAAAATAATGAACAGATGGGATACTGTTTGAGTCTGTTGCTAATCTCATAACTGACCGTAGGGACTGTCTGAGAAGGCCCTATCTTTAGGACTTTGAACATTACTATTTCTATTACCTTGAAAGTAAGGTAAATTTAACATGAGGGGTGCATGATATGAATCTACATGGTTTCCTTAAAAACTTGCTATAGCACGATCTTGAGACATGAAAGAAGGGAAACTGTTCCTAAAACATCTCTTAGCCTCTTGCACATAAGTGTGATGCACAAGACGCCCATGTACTAGACTCTACTTGATGCAGCTTTCAGACTTCCTAGGACACTGTTAAACCTTAGGCTTTGATAAGAAGTTTGTAACGCCCCAATTTTCTAAACTGAAATGCTACACGGTGCTCATGACCTCGAAGGACCACAAATTAACCCATGACTGATATATGTACTTGTAAACTGCATAATATCTCATAAAATATGTGGAAACATGAACTGTAAGGCCATAAGGTTCAATACTAATACATATTTAAAAAATATGGTATAGCAATACCAAAATGGAACATAAATACTGAAGTCTGAACATCTAATCTGACATCTAGTCCGAAAGCCTCTAACTGAACTGAATAAGGAGTTGATGGGACATGTCCCTAACTAACTCCAACTACTGAAATAAAGTCAAAACTGAAATAGAAATGAAATCATCATGTCCTCAAAGGATAAGGACTCACGTCTAACTCTGACTGCTGATCCTCAAATCTACTGCTGATTTGGAGATCATGCCTCTAAACCTATGGTGTAACATAAGAGAAAGCACCATAGCGCAAATGTGTCAGTACATCTGAATGTACTGAGTATATGAGTAAGGTAGGCTAAATTCAAAGGGTTATATGTATGGACAATACTGATTGATATGAATGTGAGAGTACATACATACATACATACATAACTGTAACTGAACTCGTGGAGATACAAACAACTGAGTTTGAATATTGACAACATGAGTGTACAGATAATGAGATTCTGAAAGAATGAGTTTATTGATATTGATATATAAATCACTAATAAGTGATGGATCTGATACTGTATTACTGGATACTAAGAGACTGATATTGCATTACTGATAAATGAATGATTGTTTCTGACAGTTCGAATTTTGAAGAACTGGTCTGATTAACTGTATCTGACAGAGCTGAAGCTGCGTACTAATAGCATGAGTTCTGATAACTTTTGTGATTGATATCATAAGTGACTGTATCTGACAGTCCATAAATCTGAAGGAAACTATCTAAGTTCAATTCTATTTCTGAGTTGACTGTATTCGACAGTCCTGATATACTGAAATCTGAAGAACTATATGAGTTCTTTACTTAGACTATGTAGCTATAGATGATAGTTTTTAAATCTATAACTAAAACTGTGGGAAGTAGTTATCTAACCAACATGCCCCAAATACACTAGAATAGCTAAGCTGAGGTCCAATCTCTGCCCCGACTAGAGGGGTGTCAATATTGCGCCACTGGTAAGGACAACTATGAGAACCCTATACTAGCAGGTACTCAATGAGAATGGTGGGAACCCTAAACTAACGGGTTAAGCCACCTCGTCAACCCTAATCTGAACGGTTAAGATGTCTCAACCTACGCTGGCTATGTAGTTCTGGAATACAAGGATGACTACTAAGAATCACACCCTTAACTGTCGGGTGAGTTCCTATCCTTGGGTTCACTCGATGCTAACTTCTACTCCTATATGAAGGACACTGAACTGAATAACTAAGATGAACTGAGTAACTGAACTAAACTGATTAGCTGAACTGATCTTGATTAACTAGACTGATACTAGTGGTATTGTTTAGCAGAGCTAAACTAAGTTTACTGGATTCCAATAACTGATGGAATGTACTGAGTTCTGAGGACTGGTTGAGAGTACTAAATTTACTGAGAATGACTATGAATACTGAGGTTACTGAGGTTACTGAGCACTGAGATAACTGAGATTACTGGACTACTGAGATTACTGAGATTTCTGAGTTTTCCTGAGTCACATGACTGACTGAATTCTATAGATCATGGTTTGACTGAGAGTATCGTGAAAACATTACATGGCTCTAGGCACACAACTATATTTTTTGGGTACAAGTAACCGCAGGAGTCGATGGAAGGAAAATGACACAACTTGAATTTCTTGAGTACACGACCATCAATAAAAATCCATAATACATAAGTGGGGGATTTCATGAAGTACATGCTCATCATAATATCTATCATGAATAGGAATGCTTATAATCAAGTCATAAATCTTATATTCTAATATCATTGGCATTCCGACAACATATACTATTCATAGCAATCGCATGGAAACCATTCAAGTGTAAGGGAACGACAACATGTAACGTTTAGTTCATATTGTAATGATTTGGGGATATTGTACTTCATGTATTTATTCAATATATCAAATATGGTAGGGAAAGCATGGATATATTTTGTGTACATAATTTATATGTCTATTATCATACATGCTTTATACCACAATAATAACAACACATAATTTGCATGGAAATTCATATTGGAGTGTATGACTAACATGAACTTGTTATTTAGATATCATGAAATCCTATAAATATGAAGTTCTAACATACTAGGCATTTTATCAAACACCTTTCATGCATTCTTTAAGGCGTAGGTGGATTTCATACTTGCATTCTATCAATCCATCTAACGATCATGTTTTTCAACTAACAACATAACTTTGATGAGATATACAGTCATGATACTATTATATAGAAAAACAAACAAGCATCAATATGGGTATGATCATATCACCACAATCAACCAAGCTTTTGTATTTTAAAGATTGATTCTTGAACTCCACGGACGAAAGGAATCCGTAGATGACCACTATGCATAACTTGGAAGGGAGGTTCTTCATGATTGATGGAGGAATTTCCTTGAAATTGGATCTTCAAGCTTAATTATGCAACCCTAGTTGTTTTTTATCTTTTAGTGCTCTTGGATGATGAGCTTTGAGATGTTAATAGGGTTGTAATGTGTTTAGAAGCCATATATTTTGTAGGGTTAAGTTTAGGGACGTGTAAGGAGTGTTAAAAGACTTAATTACCCTTAAAATAACTCAGAACGGAGTATTTTTGGCACCTGGAATTGACTTAAGTGGCCCCTAACCAATCGCCTAAGTTTGGTTGGGCGGTGCCTAACCAATCGCCTGTCCTTACTGTCTTTCACGAAAATGGGCATAACTTTTTGCTCGAGTATTGGATTAAGGCAAAATTGTTATCGTTGGAAAGCTAATTCGATTCTCTACAATTTGGTGGGTCTAAATATACAGAAATACTACATTATCATCGAGTTATACTCATTCAAAGATGACCCTTGCAAAATCAAACACTAAAACTTGAAGGATTCAAAAACTCTTAGCTTGTATTATCTTAAGTGACTCATATGAACATGATTATTGCATCATAAGATATCTTATCACTAGGATACTCATTCTAAGTCATTCACTAAAATGCTACTCCTAGGATAGTGATGATAGGCAAATTTACACGCCTATAGCAATATATTATGCCCATATTTTAGCCTAGTTTTGAGAACAAACTATATATTTCAGGCACTTTTAGTCCTTTTTCCTATAAATGAGCTAACGAACATGATTATAAAAGTTTCAGGTATAAATGATTCAAAATACAGCATTTTATGGCTTACTTGATGCAAAAGAAAGCTCACGAACGAAGGAGAAGGAAGTGGGACGCCTAAAGGACCAAAACTGCTGCATGGAAAATCTGTCCCGGGCTAAAACAACAATTCTGAAGACTTTGGGGACTTACAGACACAAAGCTGGATTTTGACAAAGATACATTAACCTAGTACAATTAGGTTATGTATTTCATTAGTTTATTTGGATTATGATAATGTTACCTTAACCTAGTACATTTGGGTTAAGCGTTCCATAGGCCTAGTAGGATTTGGTTATTTATTTCATTAGCATAGTAGGAGTAGGATAGGAGTATTATAAATACCCTATCATGCTAGAGATTTCAATGAATTCCTCCCTTAGTGGAGAGAACTCATCCCTCACCATAATACATTCTTCCATCCCTCTCTTCTTCCACCACAACAATTCTACAACTCTTCTAATCTTCCATTAATTCTATTTTTCTTCTTCTATTCATCTATTCAATTCTTAATTTCCGCAACAAGAGAAATGTTACTTTTCTAAGGAATTCACGCCTAACGCCTATCACTTGATCTACACGCCATTACTCAATATTGTGATATAATAACAATGTCAATCGTGATCTCCTTCGCATTCATGGGTAACTAAACCTCTCTGTTGGGGTTATGGAAGCCGAATGAGATACTATCTATTGTTGTGAGTTTGTGAGTTCATGACACTTATATTGCTTATATCATTATTCTCTTCATCTTAATCTACATTCTTTGCGGTTGCAAACGCAAGAATACGCCAGTCTAACATTTAACTTATTCGAGAGAAAGGTTATTTGTCTGGAAAAGAGATAATGTCAAGGTAGTAGGACACCCTTTCCTATTAAAAAGCTAGTGCCGTAACTGGAATAACCTCTTGGAGAATTCGTACCGCTAGACACACTTTAAGCTCGAGAGAGTTAAAGTGAAATAGTCCTTGTTGAGGTCGAGAGACGCTTGGATTTACCATCGACTACAATTCTCTATAAGCGATTGCATGTCAGAATTCTACACACTCATAGCCAATGGAGACGTATACCTCAGAAGGTGGACATAACCCCAACGCTTCAATTCTCATTATTTACAACTCACGTGACATTCTTTCTTTTTATTTTCAGCTTTTGTTTACATTACTTGCACGACAAAACTCCCCCCTTCTTACGAGACTTGCACCAAAAGTTTAGTAATTTTACTTACTTGTTGGCCAAGCTATTCCCTGTGGGATCGACACCCAACCCAGGTTGGGTTCTATATTTGACAAACGACCGCTTTACACTCCTGCGAGAGCTGTAGATTGAGCGTTATTAGATAGGAGGTTTCATACGTAGAAAAAATGGTTCGTCTCCTAGCTTAGAAACATACAGGGTATTACAGCAGTCCAGACTCAGTCTGCTGCAGTAGACGTAGCAATGAGTCCTCTTCATTCGAGGATGATCCTTATTTTCTTATGGATTTATACTTAGTTTATTTTCAGTAGACGAAGTTTTTTGGGGACATGTCCCATCAACCCCTCAGATCAGATAAGTTAAGAGGTTTTTCGGACAGATGTATTAGTATTCAGTTTTCAGTATTGATTATTTGTAGAATTTTGAATCTTATGGAAAGTTTTTGCCAGTTTTCCACATTTATTTCAGTATATTATGCAGTGCTCATGTACATAGATCAGAAAAGGGTTAGCTTGTGCTCCTTCCGGATCAAGAGCACCATGTGGCATTCCGATTCTAGAAAATTGGGGTGTTACAGTTATCTTCTTGTGTCTATCTTTCTATCATCTATCCTTTTTCATACTTTTACTTTCTGTTTGTCAATTTCATCGTTTCTTTAGTGTTTGTGTTTGCTCTCATCGTCGTAGATTATATTCATATCAAGATGGTCATTTGAAGTAGGATTTTTGGAATTTTAATGAAGATCACATTTGTATATAGGCATCTATGATTTGTAGTAATTTTCTGGAGTTGCATATGATCCACGTGATACACATATATATGAAATTTTGAAGCTGGTTTGTTACTTAAACTTGGAAATTGGGTTGGCTCCTTTAGGGTGTGTAAATTTAAGTTTTGTAATGTACTGAATTTATATTTGGTTTTGTAAATATGTATAAATGTTAAAGATTCCATATTACAAGAGTTTGATAATTATTCATAACATGGGTCTGTAGTGGTTTGAAATGATAAATATAATCTTGTAAGGTACTTACCGATTTGGTTTGAAAGGTTCCTCTGACATAAATTGAAACACATACTTTGTTTAAACTGGATAATATGAATTAGTAAATAGCAAACCTTTGTACCTCTCTTTAGGAGGCAAACTTATTGGGCATAAGCCTATGTGATTCCATCTAAAGTCATCAAAGTTGTTGATACACATTGTAGAAGTTGCGTGGTCAGGAGTTAACACAATCACTGAGAAGGCAAGGCACTGATTTCATGGGAACAGGTCAAGTCTGCTGGGGATTTGAACCTTATCAATCTCCTATGGAATAAGGCAGCCATTGCTTAGAATTGTTGGGACCTCATACATAAATAAGATAAGCTTTGAATGATGGATTAATGTATACTACTTCATCAAAGGCCATAATCTAAATAACAATGAAATCCCAAAGCAAACATGCTGGATGACTAGGAAACATGTAGAAGCTAGAACAATTCTTAACCAAGACAACACAAAACAAGAGCCTCATAAGAATATATCTTCTTTCGATTGGAGAATGTGCCAGAATGAATTGGAAATGTTTGCTTTGTAGCAATATAGCTAGACCTAAGGCCAAGTTTACAATGTGCTTACAACTTCAAAGGAAATTACCTATCACGTGTAGACTGGCCAACTTGGGTTAAATGTGGATCAAAACCATTGCATATACTCAGATGATGGGGAATTAAGAGACCATTTATATGTGCAATGTGATTACGCTAAAAACTTTATGGGAAAGACTACTGACTTGGATTCGTAAACAGTTCTGGATGCTTCAAACATGAAGAAAAATATGGATTGGCTAGTAACAAATGCAAAAGGGGAAAATTAGAAAACATAACTGCTTAAGATGGTGTATATTGAGTTTGTTCATGCTATTTGGATGGCGTCGAATCAAAGAATCTCTGAGAAGAAATTGTGTATGTATGTAATTTCAGAACTATGGTGACCTTGCTTTTATGTTTTTTTCCTTTTTCTCTAAGGCCAGTAAGTTGTTAGTGCCTATGGATAGAACAACATGCTGTAATAACCTAGCTAAAGTTTGGTAATGTTTAATGGTGATTAATATAAAGGCAGCAAATTACCAAAAAAGGAATGACAACTCTGTAATTTGAGAAAAAAATGGTCTATACATTAAGAAAGAGGATATCAAGAGAGCTCAGTATTACGAAGCAAAACTTAATGAACGACCTTTAAAATTATTTCACTTTATCTGTGTTTTTTTGTTGCAAAAATCAACTGCCCAATGGCAACCATGATAAGAATGACCCTTAGGAGTCCAAATATGCACCAAAACATGTAATTTACTATGATTTACTGAAAAATTAAAGTAATATTACATTCTAAAAAACCATAATTGAATGATAAAAATTACATAAAACGTGTTATGTACAAAGACATTAATGCATGGACTTAATGTGGAAAAGTATTTTGGCAATGTTAAGTCCTCAGTTTTGATGATTGACAAATTCATAGTTTGGGACCTGTTCCTTAGAGTTTTTGTGATGAAAAAATCTGCTACACTTTAGGGAACAAGTTGACCTCACATGTCGTTGTCACAGTCAATAGTCCAGCTAACACAAGGTACAAAGTTGGTGATAAACTGCAACCACCTTTTTACCTCAACCAATGAGATCTCTCCTAGGTTTTCTTGTGTCATAATATATATTTCTTATCTTCCTCAATAAGAAAACCAATACTTTCATATACTTACAATTAAATATCTCTCTGAGTTGCAAATCAACGGTTGTTGCAGCAACAAGGAAATGATCACTCATAGAGTTGTATTTTTATTTCTTTGTTGCAATTGACTTCTTGTAATATTGTTCTTAAATTTTTGCCTACGCTTGCTTATGATTGTCAGTAGGTTTTGAGGTACAAACCTTCCATTTTAATCATCTATAGTTAGGTGATTATTCAAGCTAGAGTTAGCTTGTGAAGTCCAGTTAGAGTTAGCGGTAGGACATAACAGTAGAGTTACTGTTGGGGTTTCCTTATAATAGAGTTATTAATAGGGAAGTGAGGATTAAAATTTTGATCCTCAAAGAGTGGAGTCTTTATTTAAGAGGTTTCTTGAATATATTGAAGCTTAGAAATCTTAAAGACAGGTTGTGGTTTCCGCTTCCTTGAGCAATGAGTTTTCACGTAAAATTCTTGTGTCTTTCCATTTATCTTTCCATGTTATTTATTGCTTGTACTCTATTACTTATGCTTGTTGACTTTATTTGGGAATAGTTTCTTAAGCTGAGGAGCAACCTACCCCAACCCTTTAATTGGTATCAGAGCGGGTTTTCCTATAAAGGCTAACACCTTGGCAGGATCCTGAGAAATGACTATTCCTCCTGATTTAGAAGGCCAGTCTACCACCAGACCCCCAAGATTTAATGGTGAATATATGGGTGGTGGAATACAAGAATGCATAACTTCATCATGGCTGAAGATTGTGTGCTTTTGGATGTGATAGAGGATGGTCCTTTTGTCCCCACCAGATCAGCAAAAGTTGATGATATTACCACATAAGATCCTAAAACCAAGAGGGAGTTTGATGATGCTGATAAAAAGAACTTAAAAAAGAACTACAAGGCCAAGAAGATTCTTGTATATGGCACTGGTCCAGATGAGTGCAATTGGATCTCTCCCTCTTAAACTACCAAGTAAATCTGGGATTGTCTTCGAATAACCCATGAAAGAACCCCTTAGGTTAAGTAGTCCAAGGTGGACATGTTGATAAACTAGCATGAGAAATTCACCATGTAGGAAGATGAATCCATTCAGGAGATGCTCTCCAGGTTCACTTCCATAACCAATGCACTGTATTGTCTTGGAAAAGTCATTCCAACTCATAAGAAGGTTAGAAAACTTTTAAGTATATTTCCCAAGAGATAGGAGAGAAAATAAATGCCATTACTGAAGCCAGGGATCTCAAAAAAGGCCATGGATAAGTTTATAGGAAATCTCAAAACTTATGAGATGCTAATGAAATTTGGGAATTTGAAGTTTGAGCCCAATACTGAGAAAAATTTAGCTATTAAATCTACTAAGAAAACTATCAGTGCTGATGATGAGGGTATAACTTATATTGCCAAGAGGGTTCTCAAATCCTTAAGTAAGTTGGGGGCACTATCAAAGGGAAGAGATGATAGTAGGATCTCTAAGAAAGAAAAATAAGATGACACATGTCACAAATGGGGTAAGCTTGACCACTACATCAAGGATTTCCCTATGCACAATATAGAATATAAAGAATATTCTAGGAAAGTTATTAATAAGGAAAAAGGGAAGGGTCAGGTTCATGGAAGGTTTAACAAGAAAGTTGAAGCCGACAAGATTGTGAATCAAGTATTGGTATCCTACTGGGGTGACTCTTATAGTGACTCAAATAATCTAAAAGCAGTAAATAATACTTCCATGAAGGTAATGGAAAATAAAGTCTCAGTGTTTGATTCACTGTTTGCTGTAATGGCTGATAGTGATAGTGATGATAGTAAATCTATGACTCTCATTGAAATCAAAGATATCCTGAAAGATTAATCCCTAAATAATCGGAGATCCCTTTCATCTGTGTTGATTAACTCTCTAAATAATTTAGCTAAATACATAGAAAGTCTAAAGAAGGTTGCAAAAAAATATGAGGAAGAAGTAATTAATATAAGTGTTCAAGTAACTGAGATTACATATGACAAGGAAAGATTGAAGGAAGAATTCGATAAATTTGCTCAAGAGATAGTGGAACTGAGTGTGTAAGTGGATGAGTAAAAAAAAACTTATAAGACCCTAACTTGTGAAAATGATTGGCTGAGTAAGAAAATAGTTGAGATCTCAAAGAAAGTTCTCAAAGGTAAGGGCGGAGAAATTAGAATTCAGTTTCAGTTAAAAGAAGAGTTGACAAGTGTCAAGGCTGACATGACCACCTCAATTGATAGAAATTCTATCCTTGAGGAGGAACTTACTAATGTGAAGAATGAACTTAAGAAAGCTCTAAATTGGACTGTCTCTTCACAAGCAATGCCTAATCTTGACAGCTAAGAAGATGGATCTAGCTCCTTATTCTAACTGTCAAGGGGTAAGAATTATATCCCATGTACAAAATGTGGAGAGGATGTCCACTTCAAAGAAAATTGTTCTCCCAAGAATACAACCTTAAAGGATAGGAGAACCTCCACAGTACTAAAAAAGAGAAAGCAAAGACTGCCAAACTAGACAAGGAAAAAACTAATCCTTCCTTTGTCATATTTTTAAGAACTCAAACTCAAATGGCTTCCCAAAGATAACAAATGAGTAATATTTCAGGGATAGGCAAAATGGAGCAACAACCATAAGTTGATGTTAGTAATGAGATCAAAGATGAGAAGATTGATTAATACGGATGATAATATGGTTTAAATCAAATTGGTTTATTTCAAGTTTAAGGTGTGTCCTTGGCACTTCCCTAGTAAAAAAAATTAGGGAACTAGTCAAATAATACTTAAGAGGGGGATGTTATGAATCCACATGGATGTAGGAGATACTCATGATCCCCCTCTCATGGCTACAAATTGGTAAGCAGGTATCTGGGTCGAATAATGTCTTACTTGTCTAATTCAGTCTCATATCTGTACAGATATACACCCATGGCAAGAAAGGAAAGATATGAACAGAGTGGTGAGACAACATAAGTCATCTGATTTTAACATTTCTTAGGGACTAGGTTACTAATCAGGTTAGTATAACTTGTTATTCCTAAATAATGTCTGTTCTAAATATTTAGTAACTGTGCCACATAACTCATCTTCCTTTTCAAAAGGTTGCCTCTAATACTTTAAACTCAATATACTTATCCATCCATCTGATCGGACATGTCCCATCAGATGCTATTCATTCTTCAATCTTAACCATTCCTTTGTTCCATATATTTAGTTAAAAATAGATAAGTTTCTATCTCCTTTAATAAACTCTCTCACCAAGAATCTCATCAGTTCCCTAACTATTCAGCAATCCTGATTCTATCATATTTTTCAAACACATCAACTTTTAAAAGAGGTATTTGGCATTTAATTCATCCATGAAGAAAAATATAAAAGCTTTAAGACTCCCACCCTCAAGTACTAAACCTCCCAGATGGGAAGCCCCTTACCAATCCTGTCTATCAAAAGGAAAAATAACTTTTCTAAAAGTATTGATGATGATGCTATGCACTTCCACTCAATCCCAATTTATCAGGTAACCATAAAGGTAGTATAGAAAGCATTGAAAGAAAAATATTTCAAGAAAATTAAGATATTGCCCCAACTGAATCAACTACTAAATGAAGAACAATCATAGAAGAGACAAATAATGATACTAAGTTCTTGTTCAATAACAGTAAGGACTGCGATGTAGAAAATATGTTTGAAGGAGTAAGTGACTATGAGGATGAGTCACTTAAGTATGACCATGACAAACACTCTATTGATCCTAGAGTGAATAAGAGAAGAGATAAGAATGTACTTCTGAAAAAATGAAAAGGGATTTTAGTTATGAAGCTATAACTGGTGTCCTCTATCACTGGAAAAAGGAAAAGATCAGACCAAGTTACTATCTAAGAACCAGGCTCAGGCTCAATCTTGTCTAGAAAGGCAAGGCTCGAGTTTCTTAGAATCAGGAAATCCTAGGTGGAAGAGTATTTAAACCTATTTTAACTAATACACAAAAAATAAGAAAGTTGCTTGAGATGGTAAAATTTAAAAATTGGGAACATTTGTTTGATTTTGGTGTGACTCATGTGTATGAGGAGAAAGTGAAAGTGTTTTATCATAATTTGGAAACCTCTGCTAATGGATTATATCTAACATTTCAGGTAAATAGTTTGGATATGACATGTGATGTAGAGACACTCTATGAAATCCTTGGTGTTCCAATTATGGGAATCAGGTTCGTCAAGTTGAAAAAGGGATCTGCAAAGTTTTTCAAATTATATGGTCCTAAAGGTTTCAACAATAGGGCTCTCAGGGGGAATTTTAGTTGCTACTTGAATTTGTGAGAAGAGAAATACTCCCTAGATCTGATAAAGAGATTACTCTAACAAGTAGTGATCTGTTTCTGATGGAAATGTTGTTTAAGTACAAAAAAGTAAATGTAACACCCCGCACTTTTGGGCTAAAGTTTGAACCATCCTTTCTTTGTGTATAGACCCGAACACAATGATTCTTTGTTAATATATGTGTAATTATTAATAATATAGGGTGTGAATACCTTTGAATATGAATTGAGGTCACAAAAGTCCCTAAATTCTCAGACGAGTTGAAAAATCTTCTGTCAATTAAGTTTTGATGAATGTCTAAACTTGTGTCAAATTCCATCAACTATAACTTCTTGTATGTAATAATTTAGAGGCACTAATATATATCAAATGAAAGGTCTTTGAGTATTATTTTGAATGCCACTAGTTTTTCCTTAATCCGATATCGGAGTAGAACGTTATGCATATTTTACTTCGAAGTGTCTGTCTGCCAAAATGTGACGATGAGGTTGACGACCTATTAATTAAGTGACGGACCATCAGCCCTAGTCATCAGCCTAGGGTAGAAACTGGTAAAATCCATCCCAAAAGAGATGACCTAGGTGATGGACTATCAACCTTGGTCATCAACTAATGAAGTTCTGCGACTTTTTTGGTTTTCTTAGGGGTATTTTTGTCTTTTCCTCACTCTAAAAGCCTTCCCACGATTTTAATTACACTTTAAATGTTATTAATCAATCATTATCAGTTATACAACATAAAAATTCTCTCTTTAATCTCAAATACAATATAAAACTAGGGTTTCCTCGAAGAACAAGAAATCAAGAAAAATCAATCCTTAAGTCCAAGATTTCCAAGGAACAAGTCAAGATTCGAGTTCTACGCTTTATACTAAGTAATATAAGGTACGTGGGATTTTTCTAAACTACATGGTCATGATGAAATTGTTTCAATAACATTTAATCATTAAGAAATCATTAATTTACAAAAGTATATTTAAAGTTCAACTACAATTATGCATTGTGAATCTTTCTTGATATAAATGGTTTGGTCGTAAGGCCTTCCCCTTTAAACTCAATTTTTGTTCATATATATATATATATATATATATATGTATGTATGTATGTATGCATGTGGTTTGATTGTTGAAACTTGAATTGAGAGCATGAAGAGTTATAATCCCTCTTATGTTATAAAACCCCTTGTTTTCATATGTTGTGCATTACTCAATTGCATATTGAGAAGCATGATTCTAATGTCTTTACTATTTTAAGCCTTGATTTTGGATATGAACTGAAGAGAGGGGAATTCTTGCTAATATAAATGAAATGTGGTGATTCAAAGAGATTGCATGGTTTGTTACAAAATACTTGACCATCACATATTTTTTAAAATATTGAAAAGAGAGAGTCTTTTCATAATTTAACATATGTTTTGAAATATGAATTCTCTTGAACTGTTTGAATGATATGGTAGTCCAAACTTTATATTATGAATGAAGAGACTGTAACTTGATATTTTATGGCTTAGAAATATTACTTGTAAGTCTATGTATGATGATACCAAATCAGATAATGCCATAATAGACTCAGAACAAAACATAAGTCAGATTTCATTCATATTTTCAGATTCTGAAATCAGAAAGATGCATATTTAGAACAAGTTAAAAATGGGCACTAAGAAAGTTAGGTGGTTACCCGAAGTAGGCATGAGTCATTCTATTCATGAACAGAATTGTGTTTTGCTGATATGGGTTAATTATATCCCGAACGAGGGATTATACACTGGCCTAGTGCCTTATGGTGTATCAGATTCAGATACTCCAACCCGTGCCACAAACTTAGGTTGGGGGCTTGGCCGCTGAGCTAAGGGTGGATCCGATATAGAATGTGGTTATGATTATTCTTAGTACGGGAGTACACAAGGATATCAACTAAGAACACTATGATAAGCATATAAAGATATTGTCTAAACACTCAATTCATGAGGTCTATGAAAGCTGCTGGAGCATTGGTTAGACCAAAATACATGACTAGAAATTCAAAGTGACCATAGCGGCTTCGAAAGGCTTTCTTTGGATTATCACACTCCCCCACTTTAAGTTTATGATAGCTGGATCTAAAGTCTATCTTAGAGAAACAACTTGCACCTTGAAATTGATCAAATAGGTCATCAATTCTAGGAAGAGAGTACTTATTCTTGATTTTGACCTTATTAAGATGATGATAGTCAATGGATATATGCAAAGTACCATCTTTCTTCCACACGAATAGGACGGGTGTGCCCCAAGGAGAAATACCGGGCCTTATAAAACCATTGTCTAGAAGATCTTTAAGTTGCTCTTTCAACTCATTAAGCTCTGCAGGTGCCATATGGTATGGAGAAATATAAATAGGTTGTGTATCGAGAAGAAGGTCAAACCCTAATTCTATCACTCTATCAGGAGGTACCCCTAGGAGATCTTCCAGAAAGACATCAGGAAACTCATTAACTATACTGACTGACTGGATAGTCAGAGCCTCAGACTTAGTTTCCTTAACCAAAACTAGATGATAGATGCAACCTTTGGATACTAGCTTTCTAGCTTTAAGATAGCATATAAAATGACTCTTGGGAGATACTGAGCTCCCGAACTACTCAAAAATTAGCTCATCAGGAAACTGAAACTTAACCACATAGGTACGAAAGTCTATAGATTCATACCAAGAGTGAAGCCAATCCATACCCAGAATAATATCAAAATCCACCATAGCTTATTCTATCAAATTTGTAAATACGAATCTACGAGGAACAGTGACGGGACACTTCTTATACACTTTCTTAGCAACAATTAACTCATCTACTAAAGAAGAAACTAAGAAAGGCAAGGGAATCCTTACGGGACTCATTTCAAAATTCACAGCAACTAATGGGGTCACATAAGAGAAACTTGACCAAGGATCCAACAAAACATAAATATCAAAGTGAAAGACACGGAGCATACCAGTAACAACATCGGGAGAATCCTTTTGTTCCTGATGGGATGGTAAGGCATAAAATCTATTTTGGTGCTGGCCACCAACCATACTGGATGAAGCGCCCTAAGGAGGGGTTGGATGGGCTATAAGAGTTGGTGCACTAGTAGTCTGAGTCTGAGGTAGAACATCTCTACTCCCTTGCCTAGCATGTAGGCACTCTCTAAATCTATGGCCCATTTTTCCACAACCAAAACAACTCCTCCGATTGGCTAAGCACTCATCGGGATGATCTCTGCCACACTTAGTACAGGGAGGATAACAAGGTTTGTTACTTACACTATATTGGGACCTGGACATGGAAGGCCTATTCCCCTGCTCCTGCCAGTTTCTGGGCGTGGGAGCACTAGCTAATAAAGGTGATGGCATAGATGAACGATCCCAAAAATGGGGTCGGTTCCCTCCATGGGATCTAGTCTGGCCATGCTCAAACTGCTCCAATCTAGCCCTCTTATTTCCCCTTACTCTATCTCTCTTCCTTATCTTATTTGCCTTAAGTTATTGAGCATGAATCATCAGCCTGGAAAGATCTATATCCCCTTTGAGCATAGCAGTCCTACATTCTTTCAGCACCAAACCAGACATATTAGTCACGAACATACTTATACTAGATCGGGTGTTAGCTAAAAAGTATGGAGCATACATGGCTAACTGGTTAAACTTGAGGCAGTACTCCTTAACAATCATAGAGACTTACCTTAGGTTCATGAACTCCTCTATCTTTGCTTCCGTCATCTCAAGTGGGAAGAACTTATCAAAGAATGCATCTTGGAACACCTGCCATGTCATAGAACAACATCCTCCCCCTACTCTTCCTCCATGCCACAACTCAGTCATAAGCAATGCCTTTCAAATGATAAGAGGCTAGTTACACACTCTCCTCTTCTATCGCATGCATAACTTGGGTGATATTCTTCATCTCATCAAGATACAAATGTGGGTCCTCTCCTGCCTTCAACTCATATACTCTGATGCATTCATCCTTATAAAATCTCCAATCCTAGCTATAGCTAAATCACCTCTTTGCTGATGTAGAACGGCAGTCTGAACATTAGTAGTTAATGCCTGAGCTAACGCCTGAAAACTACCTGAAACTCAGTGTGAGACACATTCTCATTTAGGGGATCAACAGGCTAAGGTTTCTGGTTATCATTCCTATGGGCATTAGCTCTTTAGGGAGGCAGTTTCAATCATAAAAGAGCACGAATTAACAGCAGAGAGAGACAAGTATAAGCACGATAGATTGTGAAAGAAAGAGGTGACCTTTTTTTCCCTAAAATGTCTTATAGCCTCTTACTCGTAGATGTGGTGTGCTACACACCGATGATCAAAACTCTATGTAACGTGGCTTGTCAGACTCCCTAGGACTTCTTAAAACTTAGGATTTGATACCAAGTTTGTAACGCCCCAAAATCTCATCCCGAGAGGTCACACGGTGCTTAAGGCTATAAGTAGCCCTAAGCTAACCCTTTGAGCCTGTTACTACTTCTAACACTTACTTTAAGATGGATAGAGAAAAACAATGGCACTGTCATAGCATATCTCAACTAAAATAACAAATGAATCCTGTCTAAATAGCAATATACTGAAAAGTCTAAAACGCCACTAATAGTCTAGTCTGACAAAGACTCTACTACTCAAGAACTAGAGAGTCATTGGGATAGATCCCCAACTGACTCATACTCAACTGAACAAAAATAACCCAGCTACTATGAAGACTGAAATCAGAGAAAACAGGTCCTCAAACCATGAGGACTCACCAACTATGGATGTGTAAATCAAGGTATTCAGAGATCACTGACGCTGCTGAGACTAAGCACCTAAACCTACATTATGAGACAATGTAGCACACAGACGTATATGTGGATCAATACTTTGTGTGTATGGGGTTGTATGTGATACTTAAAATAATAATATCATCCATCTTAATAGAAATCATGCATGCTAATATAACTGACTCACATAGCTCGAATAATCTCAAAATGCATATCACGTAAATTATGAATATTGGAACACATAGTACAAATCTCATCTCAAGGAATAGACTTTACTTTAGAAACTAATTACTTACTCTTACTAATAAGGAAAACTACTTTCTTCTTAGGAAATTTTACTTTAAGAAATTACTCTGAAAGATCCTATTATTAGAGTGGTTCTCCTAACCGACATACACCATGAGAGCTACATGGAGTCCAACGTCCTGTCCTCCTAAGGAGAAAGCCTCACATTGGGGAGAGGCATAATACTCTTGCCAAGGAGTATAATCTCAACTTAGTGATCACTATCTCGGCCTCGGGCCCATAAATATCAATCCCGTGGGGGCACGTAGTTCTGGGGTATGAAACCTTAGTAACTTACCCAACTCGGTGGTAAATACTACTCCCTTTAGCTATCTATTCTAATCTCATGGAAATCCACTTTAAAATAATATTGTGGTTCCTAAAGAACCCAACTATAAAATCAATAACCTCATTTAGAAAAGTTGATTTCAAAGCTACTATGACCGTTAAGGTCAAAACTTTCTCAATAATTTCAAAATACTCAAATCATGGGTGCTTATAGCACAAAAATTCTGAAAATTTCAATCTCAAGTAGGGATTCATGACACATATATCAATCTTACGTTAAAACGTATCAAAATTCATACTCGATATCATAAAGATTCATAAATCATGTAGAAATCTAGAAATTTTCAGCAATATGCATTATGATCTCAAAATACTCATGGACTTCAATTTTTAAAACATTGAAACCATCATAATCTCAATAAATAATAACATAGGGTATAAACCCATACTTCAATTTCATAAGAAACTTGTAAAACCATATCTCTTTGTAATTAAAACAACTTTAGGGCATAAGGATAATTAAAAAATACTTTTGGGAACAAGGAAGAAAGGTGTGTCCTTGTTCAAACCCCACATACCTTAGATTCTGAATTGGAGATGAACAAGCGTGGTTGAGACTATTTTTCGTACTCTTGAGTGAGGGTTCTTGAACCTTTTGACTTTGGAACCTTGAATCTTAACTCAATTTGTAGAAACTATAGTTGAATCTTAAGGTTCTTGGAGAATGATTTAGATTTTCTCTTGAGAGTTAATCTTGAGAGAAAACACTAGTTCTTGATGCTTTGGATGATTCTGAAGTTCTATGCTTTGTTTTGATTTATCTAGGTGTTTAAAAGGGTGGGAAAAGACTAAACCTTTATAAAAATGTCTTAGAAATGCTGAACGAGATCTGTGATGGCTCGTGTGATGATTATTCACTGGCTCGACAATTCATCGGTCCAACCATCGCACATGGACCAAAATAGGGGCTCCCTGACTTAGTAGCGACGGCTTAGGCGATGGTCCATCGCAAGCTCAATGGTTCGTCGGCCTGACCATCGCACTTGGCCAGTGGATGGGTTTACTGCCTTAATTGTGATAGCTCAATCGATGGTCTATTGCAAGCTCGACGGTTTGTCAACCTACCCGTTGCACCTTGGCGGTTCTGATAGCTCTCTGTAAAACGACCATAACTTCTCATTCCGATACCAGATTTGGACAAAATTAGTATTGTTGGATAGCTAATTCAAATTCCCACATGATGAAAAGTAAATATTAGGAAAACTCCATCTGATTTAAACACTACTTACTTTGGAAGTCATTTCTTAATCTTCTAGAGATATAATTTAGACTTAAGGAAAGTTTGGGGTATTACATAAATCTGCTAACATAATCCTATGAAGGATTGTGATAGGAAACATTCTATAAATATTTTTGGCAACAACTGACTCACCTAATGGGGTAGAAACTGAGAAGGTATCGGAAAGCTTTTCAGGATTTATTCTAAAGTTTACCACAACCAACAGAGTCACATAAGAAAGATTTAACCCTAGGTCTAATAATATATACACATCAAGATGAAAAACATGAAGCATACTAGTAACAACATCTGGTGAACTCTCCTGCTCCTGGAAGGATGGTAAATCATAGAATCGATTCTAGCGCTGTCCACCCCTGGTACTGGATGATACACCCTGAGGAAGAGTTAGGCGACCTAGTGATACTAGTGTACTACTAGCTTGACTCTGTGGACAAATATACCTATTTCCTTGCTTAGCATATAGACACTCTTTAATTTTGTGACCCACCATACCACAATCGTAGAAACCCTTTGTTCCCTTCAATCACTCACCAGGATGGGCTTTACCACACTTAGTATAGGTCAGATAATTGGGACTCCCACTTATACTATTATGGGACATGGACACAGAAGTCCTACCCCACTGCTCCTGCTTAGTTCTGGGTGTAGGGTTACTAGCTGAAGATGGCTCCAACAAAAGAGAGTGACCCTGAAACTGCGAACGACCGCCCTCTCTAGACCTTTCTTGGCTATAGTCAAACTATCTGATTCTTTCCTTCTTGTTTCCCCTTTCTCTTTATATCAACTTCTCCACCTCAATTTGTTGAGCATGAATCATCAGCCTAGCAAGATCCATGTCCCAAATAAGCATGGCAGTCCTACACTCCTTAACAACCAATCCAGACACACTAGTAACAAACTTGCTCAAACTAGATCTACAGTCAGCTATCAAATCTAGAGCATAGTTAGACAGCTGGTTGAACTTAAGGTAGTACTCTATCATTATCAATGAGCCCTGCCTTAGGTTCATAAAATCCTCTATCTTAGCTTTCCTCATCTCACACGAAAAGAACCTATCTAGAAACGCATCCTAAAACACCTGCCAACTTATGGGAGATGCATCCTTACCTCTACTATTCTTCCACATAACAACCCAGTCATAAGAAATATCCTTCATCCTGTAGGATGCCAATTCTACGCTCTCCTCCTTAGTAACATACATAATTTGGGTGATCTTTTTCACTTCATCAAGATAGAGTTGTGGATCCTCACCTACTTTTGACCCAAAAAATTTAGACCATTTTATTCATATGAAGTTCCAGACCTTGGTTGCAGCTAAATCATTATTCTACTGATATGGGACTGTAGACTAATAGTTTCCCTGAAAAATTGGTTGTCACAGCATAGGCCAATGTCTGTGAAGCAACTCAAAATTTAACATCGGATACGTACTCATTCAGGGGGTCAGCCTCTTGCACATATATTTGGTACGCTTTACATCCATAATCAAGACTCTACGTAATGCAGTAATCCAACTCTCTAGGACTCATTTAACCTTATGCTCTGATACCAAGTTTGTAATGACTTAAAAATATGTCTCAAGACATCACACGGTGCTCAAGGCTACAAGTAGCCCCAATCTAACCCCCTTTGAGCCTTCTTCTAATTTTGGAACTCATAATTTAGGTAACTTAGGCACGTGAATCCACTGAAATATAGAAATACAACATTTATTGTCTTAACCGATTTGAGCTCAGATAAACATAAAGTCTAAAAGTGCATAACTTAAAGATCAAAACACCAATACTAAAAAATCTAAAATATTTCTAACAGTCTAACAAGCGTCTACTTCAAATAACTAGAGAGTTGTTGGGACAAGCCCCCCAGCTGACTCAAATTGAAAAGAAAGAAATTGACCAAATACTACATAAAGATAAAAATTTAAATAAATGGATCCTCGGACAATGAGGACTCACCAACTTTCGGGATGTATATAAAAATGCTTGCGATCAATCATGCTGCGAGAACTGAGCACCTGAGCCTACATAATTAAATAATACAACACATAGACGTATATATGGATTAGTACTTTTGGAATATACTGAGCATATGAGGTGAATGCATAAGTAAAAATAGTAATGAAATGTTCATACAAATATAAAAAAACTACATGCTAAGTGTAAGTGACTCACCTTGGCTTGAGTAATCAAAACTGTAAAATCATAATCATGAGGAGTAAAGCATAAAAGTAATTGTGTGAACCACTATACTTGGTTTCTAAGATCTGTTCTATCATTCTATCTTAGGAATTAGGGACTTTGGGAGGTACTCCAACCGACAAAAACCAAGTGAGCTATCATGGAGTACAATGTCTTACCCAAGTTAGGGAGACCTATTCTACCCTTGCCATCAGAATAGAACCTTAACTTAAGTGATAAAAATATTAGCCCACTATAGACAAATCATAAACCTATGGTGGCATATAATTCTAGGGCATGAGAACATGGAATCATACCCAACACGTTGCTAAATACTACTCACATACTTATCACTCAGAACTTTAGGAAATCCACCTTAAAATAGCACAAGGGTTTAAAATGAAAACCAATTATGCTTCTCTTTCTTTAAATCTAAAACTATATGAAAATTGTGGATTCGTTATCTTAGCTTAGGATCAAAATATCATTTTCTTTTCTTAAAATCTTGGTAAACAATTATCAAAGCAACTTTAGACCATAGTCTTCTTGAAATCGAAAAATCATTCTTGATATGCCTTATCAAATAAATCTTAAGAGCATGATCTTCTTAAAATCGCAACACTTACACTATGGTCTTAAAATTCATGCTTAAACTTATGACAATTCACAACAAAGCTTCATGCTCAATGTCATTCTTGAAATCATTAAACAATACTGATTCATAAGAAAAAAGTTCAATTCATGATATAAACCTTCAATTCAAATCATAAGTAGGAAAGATAAACATGAACTTCAATACTTAAAACATTTATAAATTCATAAAATCAAAACAAGATAAGTTTGGTATAAACCCTAATATGAAATTCATGAAATCTTAACTTAAAAACAAGTTTTGGGCACAAGGATGAAAGGATATGCTTGTTGATAAATCCCACATACCTTATATTATTGGATGTAAAGGATTGATATTTGAATCTCTAATGGTGTTCTTGAAGATTATTCTTGAAGTCCTTGAATTAGGAATCTTGGTTTCTTGCTTTTCCTGAAGAAAATTTTATGAAGTTCTTGGTGTTCTTGAAGGGGCTAGGGTTTTCTTTCAGGGAAAAAGATGAATAAAAATGTGTATAGAGGGGGCTAGAGTTTTCTTGGAGAGAAAAAGATGAATAAGAATGTGTATAATGCTTTTGGGGGATGAAATTAAGTGTTATGGGAGGATTTGGGTGAGGGGAAGTGACCAAAGTGACCTAGACCCTTTAAGAACTGAAATGGCATATGAAACTATTCTGTAACGCGATCTCCATTGCATTACATCGCTAATCGTGTTGATATCTAATGCATCACATCCCAATCGTGTCGGCTTACTGCCTCAAACAGAAAATGCCATAACTTTTTGCTCGGATATTGGATTTAGGAAAAATTGGTACTATTGGAAATCTAATTTTATTATATACAATTTGTGTATATTAATCTACCAAATACCACATATGCAATAAGTTATGCTCATTCAAAGATGACTTTAGTGAAATCAAACACCAAAACTTGATCGTTTCAAAAGCTCTTAGCTAACATTACTCTAAGTGACTCTTATGAACATGTTTTACACATCATAAGCTCTCTTCTCCCTAAAATAATCATCATAAGTCATGTACTCAAATATGAATTACAATATTAGAGGTTTCACACTTAGGAATAACGTTTCTTTTTCTAGCTTAAAAGTATATGGGGTATTACACTCACCAACTGCAAATCTCTGACAATTCAATCAACGTCTTAGCAGGCCCCCGATCCAGAGCCTAAAATACTGAAACATAGGGGATTTATACAGATTTACTGGTACACAGAGCAATCCAAAATAATGTACTTGTAAATATAACATAAGTGAGAGCATTTCATAAAACATTATACATGTAATAATTTAAAATACATGGGCAATTTCAAATTATCTTAAAACAATTCTAGAGGTGCAATTGGTTTCTTTGTTTTACTTCTGATCTAGGTGGTACACCCTACATATTTGAAAGTATAACAGATCATCTTAGAATTGTCTTACAAACTCTTAGAGATCTTCAGTTGTTCGCCAAATTCAGCAAGTGAGAATTTTGGCTAAGGTTAGTAGCCTTTCTCGGTCATATTATTTCAGCCGAAGGCATTAGAGTTGATCCCCAAAATACAAAAGCTATAAGAAATTAGCCTAGACCTATCTGTCTACCAGATATTAGAAGTTTCTTGGGTCTAGCGAGCTATTACCATCGTTTTGTTGAAGGTTTTTCATTTATTGAATCTCCTATGTCTAGACTGACCCAAAAGAAAGTTAAGTTCTTGTGGTCAGATTCTTGTGAGAAGAGTTTTCAGGAGTTGAAGACTCGACTCAGTTCAAACCTCGTATTGACATTGGCTGATGGTACGGATAGTTTTCTGGTGTATTCTGATGCCTCTAGAGTTGGTTTGGGTTGTTTGTTGATGTAGAGAGATAAGGTTATAGCCTATGCCTCCAGAAATAATTACCTAATCCATGATCTTGAATTAGCTGCTTTGGTTTTTTGTTTAAAAATTTGGAGACACTATCTGTATGGTGTTCAGTTTGATATGTTGATGGAACACAAAAGCCTGCAGTATGTGTTTTCTCAGAGGGAGTTGAATCTTTGTCAGAGAAGATGGTTAGAGTTGTTAAAATATTATGATATGAGCATCTTGTATCATTCGGGCAAGGACAACGTAGTGGCAGTGTTGCTCATGTGGAGAATGATAAGAGAGAGTTAGCTTGGGAAATACATCGTTTGGCTAGAATGGGTGTTAGGTTGCTTGATTTAGCTGAGGGGAATGTTTGGGTTTAGAGTGGTTTTGAATCCTCTTTAGTTTTGGAAGTGAAAGAGAGGCAAGACATAGATACTAGTTTGGTCAAACTGAAGGAGTTAGTTAAGGACCAAAAGGTAGAGGTTTTCTCCCAAGGAAGAGATGGTGTGTTAAGATATCAGAATAGATTTTTCCATGTGTTGGTGATTTGAGGCAGAGAATTATGGCTAAGGCACATGGTCCACGGTATTCTATTCATCCCGATGCCACCATGATTTATCCCGACTTGCGGGAAGTCTATTGGTGGAGTGGCATAAAAAAGGACATAGTAAAGTTTATGGTGAAGTATGTAACTTGCCAACAGGTTAAGGTAGAGCACCAAAGATCTAGTGGTAAGCTGGAAGAGTTTGGTATCCCTACTTGGAAGAGGTAATATGTGAATATGGATTTCGTGACTGGTCTACCCCTTTTGCGTCGTTATCATGATTCAATTTGTTTTTTTTAGACAGGTTGACTAAGTCAGCGCATTTTTTCCAGTGCATACATCTTATATAGCTGAGGATTATGCTAGGTTGTATATCTGGGAGTTAGTCAGATTGCATGGAGTTCCCTTCTCTATCATCTCGGATAGGGGTACTCAGTTTACTTCCCAGTTTTGGAAAGCTTTTCAGAAGGGTCTTGGTACCAAAGTGCATATTAGTTTGCCTTTCACCCGCAGATAGTTGGACAGGCTAAGAGGACCATCCAGACTCTAGATGATTTGCTGAGGGCATGTGCTATTGATTTCAAGGGTAGTTGGGATGAGCATTTTCCACTGATTGAGTTAGCGTATATCAATAGTTATCACTCTAGAATTCAGATGGCATCATTTGAGGCTTTGTATGGTAGAAGATGTAGATCACCCATGGGTTGTTTTAAAGTAGGTGAGGCTTTTGTGTTTGGTCCTAATGTAGTGTTTGAGGCTATAGGGAAAGTTAATATGATTAGAGAAAGGTTGAAGACAACCCAGACTCGTCAAAAGTCATATGTCTATGTGAAAAGAAGAGATCTTTAGTTTGAGGTGGGTAACTTGGTGTATCTGAAAATTCCACCCAAGAAAGGGGTGAAAAGGTTTGGAAAAAAAGGGAAGCTTAGTCGCTGTTATGTTGGCCCTTACAGAGTTCAGAGTTATGTTGGGAGAGTAGCTTATGAAGATGAATTGCCCACAAATCTATTAGCTATAATACCTCAATTTTCTGAACCGGAATGCCACATGGTGCGCATGACCCCGAAGGACCACAAGCTAACCCATGACTGATATCTGTACCTATATACTGCATAATATATCATAAAATATGGAAACATGAACATGAAATGCCATAAGGTTTGAACTGAATAAACGTCTGACAACAAAATATCTGAAAAAGGTATAACAATACCAAAACAAGTCATTAATACTGAAAATAATGAGATCTGAATATCTAATCTGACATCTAGTCTGAAAGCCTTAAACTAAACTGAATAAGGAGTTGAAGGAACATGTCTCCAACTAACTCCATCTAGCATCTAAATAGTAAATATAGCAGTAATCATATCATACTCGAATGAGAAGGACTCATTGCAAATTCTGAACACTACAATGCTACTACTGATCTGGAGCTCGTGCCTCTGAACCTATAGTGTAACATAAGAGAAAGCACTATAGTGCAAATACGTCAGTACATCTGAATATACTGAGTATATGAGTGACGTAGGCTTAATGAAAAGGGTTATATTCATGAACAATGCTAACTAATATGAACATGAGAGTACATACATGTATAAACAACTATAACTGAACTCGTGAGATGCTGACTACTGAGTCTGAATGCTGAAGACATGACTTTACAATTATGGAGGTACTGAATTGATTATTGACTATTTCTGACAGTTCAAATTTTGAAGAACTTGTTTGAATGACTATGCTTAACAATCCTAAAACTGAATACTGGTAACGTGAGCTATGACAACTGATATAGCTAATATAACTGTAATGAGCGAACTAATCTATATAATCGATACTAAGCGACTGTATCTAATAGTCTAACTTCTGATGGAACTATCTGAGTTTCGTTCTACTTAGAGTAACAAAATCTGAGATCAGTCCTATCTAGCGAGTGATCATGAGTATACTGATACTAAGGATGATTTAACTCAGTCTGAGATCAGTCCTATCTATCGGGTGATCTTTAAATCTGATGATTTTGATATAGCTTAACTATAGTTGAGATCAGTCTAAGCTAATGGGTAATCTTGAAGTCTATTTGTAATGATAAGGATTGACTGTATATAATAGTACTGAATCTGTACTACTGAACTGAGTTGACTATAGCTGACAGTCTTGAATCTATAATTGAAACTGTGGGATGTGTTCATCTCACCGACATGCCCCATGCTAAGATGACTGGGGTCCAATTTCTGCCCTGACTAGAAGGGTGTTAGTACTGAACCACTAGTAAAGTCATCTGCTGTGGAGTTAGTCCTAATCTAGCGGGTGACTCCTGGGATCAGTCCTATACATATAAATGTACTAACGGGTGACCCCTGAGTATGTCAGTCCTATCTAACGGGTGACATCTCGTACCTACACTGGTAACGTAGTTCTGGAACTTAGGGTTTGCTTCTAGGGATCTCAGTCCTATTGTAGTGGGTGAGTCCCCATCCCTTGGCTCACTCGGTGTTGAATCCTACTCCCATCTGAAATACACAAAACTGAATAATAGAGATGAACTGAATAACTAAACTGAACTGATTAGCTGAACTTATACTAGTGGTATTGTTTAGCGGAGCTAAACTGAGTTTACTGAATTTCGATGACTAACAAAATGTACTGAGTTCTGAGGACTGATTTAGAGAACTAAAGTTATTGAGATTGACTGTGAATACTAAAGTTACAGACTGAGTACTAAGATCACTGAGATTACTGAACTACTGAGACTACTGAGATTTCTGAGTTTTCCTGAGTCACATGATTGATTGATTTCTATAGATCATGGCTTGACTGAGAGTATCGTGAAAACATGACATGACTCTAGGAATACAACTATATTTTTCAAGTAAAAGTACCCGCAGGACTCGAAGGAAGGAAACTGACACAATGACTGACTTGATCTTAAGAGTAGAGTCCATAATCCACAGTATCACAAATAAGGTATTTCATACTAAGCATGGTTCTCCACAATCTATTTCTTGGAAGGGAATTTCATACAAGATGTACATACTAGCATAGATTTCAATATCATCCTCATTACATATTACAACCACAATCCATAATATCATAACTTGAGGAATTTCATGAAGTACATGGGTATTCTACATCTTGTACGTGAGTGGGTTTTGCAAGTAAGCATAGCATAATTCCATAAGACTAGTTCATAAGTAATCCAACAGTGTTCACAAGACACATTATCAACATGGATGACATTGAATCATAGAGGCCTATCATGAATCCTTCAAATAGTCACAATTTAGCTATAATGCATGATTTCTAGTCTCTTAGGTATTTTATCAAACACCTTACATGCACAACTTAGGCATAGGTGTAAATCATACAATTACACATCATAAATAATCAACCTTACATGTTTTCAACTCATATGATGTCATAGATTCATAATAACACATAAAGATTCTATCTTGGCATAATTCAACACATAAACATGATCAACAATCCATTCATAACATCAAAACCATAATAAATAGTTTTACAAAAAAAAAAGGGTTTTTGAACTTCATGGACGAAAGGAGTCCATGAATGAACACACGCATACCTTAGAAAGGAAACTTTGAAGATTTGTTGGGGAGTCCTTGAATTGGAAAACTTAATTCTCGATTATCTTGGAAAAAGGCTTGAATCTTGGTTTTGAGAGATAATTTTGATGGAAACACTAATCTTGTGGTTGAGAATATAAGAGAGGGTTTTTGAGATGCTTAACTGAAGATAAATGGAAAAAATTATGCCTCTTTAGGGTTATAAGTCGTGGAAGGTAAAGAAAATGACCAAAATACCCTTGCAAAAACACCCTTGAATTGCTGAAAAAATATACTTGACGCCATCTGTGATAGGCCGTTAAGTCCCTGATAGGCCGTCACGAATGGTCATCACAAAAGGGGTCCAAATTCTTGATTTTCTACCTAGGGCTGATGACGTCGTCAAAATGTGATGACGTCGTCAAAAAGGTCGCCAGAAATGTGATAGCCCATCAAAAATGTTATCACCGTTTCCCAGCTTGACATGCTGGAATAAAATGGGGATAACCCTTTGCTTCGATATCAGATTTAGGGAAAATTGGTATCGTTGGAAAGCTAATTCAAAGAGATTTCATTTGATATATATATATATATATATATATATATATATATATATATATATATTAAACCACCTAGTTCATCATATACAACGAGTTATGATCGATTGAAGTTGACCCAAGTTTTGACGCTCACTAAAACTTGAATGATAGGAAAGCTTTCAACCTGTACTTGAGTTAGGGGACTTATATGATCTAAATTCATGCTCAAATAGATTCACACACTACATAATTTATTAACACACTAAATTTTCATAGGATTCAAGGTTTTTGAAATGTCTACGCATTGGAATGATGAATTTTCATCCTATTCCGAAATGTGGGGTATTACATCAGCTGTCGATCCTTTCTTTTACGTATCTATGCTAAAGAAGAGCATTGGTGATTATGTTGTTGTAGATCTTTCAGAGAGCTTAGATACTCATACCAGTCTTTCTTACAAAGAGATTTTAGTCGAGATTCTAGACCATTAGATCCGTAGAATAAGGAACAAAGAGGTTCATTTGGTCAAAGTTCTCTTGCGGAACCAATACGTGGAGGGCGCTACTTGGGAAGCCGAAGTGGACATGTGAGCCAAGTACCCTCATCTCTTCCCCACAAACTCAGATTTAGCTGAAGGTATTACTTTCCCTTAATTCCAGTTTCTTTCTAATCCTGTGTATTTAGCTATATAGTTGTCTTTTCCATGAGTTCATGCATTCTCAGAAGTACTCAAAAGTTTAGAATGAGGTAGAGTTAGTTTAGAAATTCTTTTAGTGATGTATTCTCAGTATTCTATGTATTCTTAGCTTAGCTAGTGACATTCGAGGATGAATGTTCCCAAGGGGAGAGATATTGTAATACCCCAAACTTTCCTTAACTCTAAATTGTATCTCTATAAGATTAAGGAATGACTTTCAAAGTGAGTAATGTTTAAATCAGATGGATATTTCATAATTTTGACTTTATATCGTGTTGGAAGTTGAATTAGCTTTCCAACGATACCAATTTCGTCCAAATACATTATTAGAGTGAGAAGTTATGGCCGTTTTACTGAGAGCTGTAAGAACTAGCCAAGTATGACGGTCAAGACGACGGACAGTCGAGCTTGCGATGGAACGTCGCCCAAGCCATCGTTACTAAGGCAGTGACCCCCTATTCTGGTCCAAGTTCGACGATCGGACCGATGGACCATCGAGCCATTGATGGACCATTGTACGATCCATCGTAGATCCCGTTAAGCATTTTAAAGCCATTTTTAAAAGAGATTTTTGGTCTTTTCCACCATTTTTAACACGTAGATATATCAAAATGAATCATAGAACTTCAGAATCATCCAAAGTATCAAGAACTAGGGTTTTCTCTCAAGATTAACCCTCAAGAGTAAATCCAAATCATTCTCCAAGAACCTTAAGATTCCACCATAGTTTTTACAAATTGAGTTAAGATTCAAGGTTCCCAAGTCAAAATCATCTAGAAGCCTCACTCAAGAGTATGAAAAAGAGTCTCAAGAAAGCTTGTTCATCTACAAGTAATAATCTAAGGTATATGGGATTTGAACAAGGATACTCCTTTCATCCTTGTGCCCAAAAGTTGTTTTAACTACAAAGATATATGTTTTTATAGGTTTCTTATGAAATTAAAGTATGGGTTTATACCCTATGTTATTATTTCTTGAGATTATGATGGTTTCAATTATTTATAAGTTGAAGTACATGAGTATGTTGAGATTATAATGCATATTGCTGAAAATTTCAGATTTCTATATGATTTATGAATCTTTATTATATCGAGTATGAATTTTGATACATCTTAATGTGAGATTGATATATGGGTCATTAAGCCCCACTTGAGATTGAAATTTTAAGAATTTTTGTGCTATAAGCACCCATGATTTGAGTATTTTGAAACTATTGAGAAAGTTTTGACCTTAACGGTCATAGTAGCTTTGAAATCCACTTTTCTAAATAAGATTACAGATTTTATAGTTGGGTTCTTTATGAACCACGAGATTATTTTAAAGTGGATTTTCATAACATGAGCGTAGTTAACTAAAGAGAGTAGTATTTATCACCGAGTTGGGTAAGTTACTATGGTGTCATACCCCAAAACTATGTACCACCGTAGAATTGAGATTTATAGGCCTGAGGCCAAGATAGTGATCACTGAGGTGAGGTTATACTCCCTCGAAAGAGTATGATGCGTCTCCCCAATGTGAGGTTTCTTCCTTAGGAGGATAATACATTGGATTTTATGCTACTCGCATCGTGTATGTCGGTTAGGAGAACCTTCCTAATAGCAAGATTTTTTAGAGTAGTTTCTTAAAGTAAAATTTTCCCATGAAGAAAGTAGTTTTCCCTATTATTAAGAGTAAGTAAAGAGTTTCTAAAGTAAAGTATGTTCCTTGACATGAGAATTATACTATGTGTTCCATTATTCATAATTTACGAGATATGTATTTTGAGATTATTCGAGCTATGTGAGTCACTTATATTAGCATGCATGATTTTTGTAACAATTGATGATTTTAATTTTTTAAAGTATCGCATACACCCCCATATACTCAGTACATCCTCAATATACTGATCCACATATACGTCTGTGTGCTACATTGTGTCATAATGTACATTTAGGTTCTCAGTCTCAGTAGCTTAGTGATCTCCGAGTACCTTGACCTACCCCTCCATAGTTGGTGAGTCCTCATGGTTTGAGGACCTATTTTCTCTAATTTCAGTCTTTATAGTAGCTGTGTTATTTATCTTCAGTTGAGTAAGAGTCAGTTGGGGATCTATCCCAATGGCTCTCTATTACTTGAGTAGTAGAGGCTTTGTCAGACTAGACTATCAGTGGCGTTTTAGACTTTTCAGCATATTGCTATTTAAGCAGTATTCTTTGGTTATTTCAGTTCAGATATGCTATGACAGTGCCACTATTTTACTTTATCCATCTTAAAGTAAGTGTTAGAAGTAGTAACGGGCTCAATGGGTTAGCTTAGGGCTACTTGTAGCCTTAAGCACCGTGTGATGTCTCGGGATGAGATTTTGGGGCATTACAAGTTAATTGAATTAGACATGGTCGACTTTGAACTTATTCTTGATATGGATTGGCTTCCCGATGAGCTAATTTTTTAGAGGGAAGGTAATTCAGTATCTCCCAAGAGTCATTTCATTTCCTATCTTAAGGCTAGAAATTTGATATAAAAAAGGAGCATCTATCATTTAGTTCAATTCTAAGACACTAAGACTCAAACTCCAATTATTTAGGTACTAAGTTTAGTCAATGATTTTTCTGAAGTCTTCCCTGAAGATCTGCCAGGGGCACCTCTGGGTAGAGAAACAGAATTCAGAATTAATTTTCTTCCCAATACTCAGCCCATTTCCATTCCTCCATACCTTATGGATCTTGCCGAGCTTAAAGAGTTTAAAGGGAAACTCAGTGACCTCTTCTATAGGGTTTTTATAAGGGCCAGTGTCTCTCCTAGGGTTCTATTCGTGAGTAAGAAAGATGCCTCTCTCCGAATGTGCATCGACTACCATCATCTGAATAAAGTCACAATAAAAAACATCTATCCTCTTCCTAAGATTTATGACTTATTTGACCAACTCCAAGGTGCAAGTTACTTCCTAAGATAGACCTTAGATCAAGCTATCACCAACCTAAAGTAAGGGAATGTGATATTCCAAAGACAGCTTTCAGAACCTGTTATGGTCACTTTGAGATTTTAGTCATGTCCTTCGAGTTAACAAATACCCCAGTATCCTTCATGGATTTGATGAACCGAGTGTTCATATAATACCTAGAAAATTTTTTATAGTCTTTAACGATAATATTCTTGTCTATTCCTATAGTGAGGATGACCATGCAAACCATCTTAGAATCGTGTTGCAAACTCTTAGAGATCACCAGTTATTTGCCAAACTTAGCAAGTTTGAATTTTGGTGGAGGTCAGTATTTTTTCTCGGTCATATTATTTTAAATGATGGCATTAGATTCATCCCCAAAAGATTAAAGCAGTAAGAAACTTTCCTCGACCCATCTCTCTATCTGACATCAAAAGTTTCTTAGGTTTAGCTGGCTATTACCGATGGTTTACTGAGGGTTTTCAGCTGTTGTATCCCCCATGTCTAGATTGACTCAAAAGAAAGTTATGTTTCAGTGGTCAGATTCCTATGAGAAGAGCTTTCAGGAGTTGAAGGCTCAACTCACTTCAGCCCCAGTATTGGCGTTACCTAATGGAACGAATGGATTTTTTATTTATTATGATGCATCTAGATTTGGTCTGGGTTTTGTTTGATGCAAAAAGGTAAGGTGATATCCTATGCCTCTAGGTAGCTTAAGCCTCACTAAAAGAACTATCCTACCTAAAATCTTGAGTTAGCGGATGTTGTATTTGCCTTGAAAATCTGGAGACTATCTTTATGGGGTGCATGTTGATTTGTTTATAGACCATAAAAGTTTGCAATATGTGTTTAAGTAGAAAGAGTTAAACCTCTACCATAGAAGATGATTAGAAGTGTTAAAATACTATGAAATGAGTGTATTGTATAATCCGTGCAAGGCCGATGTTGTGGTAGATTCCTTTAGTAGACTGTCTATGTGTGGTGTAACTCATGTGGAGTATGATAAGAAAGAGTTAGTCGGGAAGTTCATCGGTTGTCTAGACTAGGTGTGCGATTGGTTGACTCAGCTGAAGGGAACATGTGGTTTCAGAATTTTCCTTAGTTTCTGAAGAGAAAGGAGAAGCAAGATAAAGATTCTAGTTTGGTTAAGTTAAAAGAGTCAGTTAGAGATCAGAAGGTAGAGGTTTTATTCCAAGGGGGAGATGGTGTGTTAAGATACCAGAGTAGACTATGTGTGCCGGGCGTGGATGGTTTGAGGCAACGGATTATAGCAAAAGTGCATAGTTCACGTTACTCTGTTCACCCAGGAGAAACTAAAATGTACTGCGGTCTATGGGAAGTGTATTGTTGGAGTGGTATGAAGAAATATATCGCAGAATTTATGACCAAGTATGACATTTGTCAATAGGTTAAGGTGGAACATCAATGGCCTGGTGGTACCTTGCAAGAATTTAGTATTCCCACTTAGAAGTAGGAAGAGGTGAATATAGAATTTGTGATAGGGTTACCTCATTCGCATCGGCAGCATGATTCATTTTGGGTGATTGTAGATAGATTGACCAAATCAGCCTATTTCCTACAAGTTTACACGTCTTACTCGGCCAAAGATTATGCTAAGTTGTACATTAGAGAGTTGGTCAGACTGCATGGAGTTCTTTTATCTATCAATTCTAATAGGGGTACTCAGTTTACCTCTCACTTTTGGAAACCTTTTCAGAAGGGTCTTGGTACCCAAATTCACCTCAGTTCAGCTTTTCACCCTCAGATAAATGGTCAAGCAAAAAGGACCATTCACACCCTTGAGGATATGTTGAGGGCATATGTTCTTGAATTCAAAGGTAGTTAAGATGATCACTTTCTACTGATTGGTTTGCCAACAACAACAATTACCATTTGAGCATTCAGATGGCCCCATTTGAGGCTCTCTATGGGAGAAGGTATAGATCAATGATCGATTGGTTTAAAGTGGGTGAGTATTCTTTGATAGGCTAAAATGGTGCTTGAAGCCATGGATAAAGTCTAGTTAATTCGAGAAAGGTTAAAAATAGCCCAGAGTCATTAGAAATCCTATGAGGATGTGAGGAGAAAGGATCTTGAGTTTGAAGGGGATGACTTAGTTTACTTGAAGGTTTCACCTATGAAAGGGGTGAATCGATATTGTAAAAAATGGAAGCTTAGTCCCTGATACGTTGGTCCTTACAGGATATTAAGCCTGTTGGGAAGGTGGCATATGAGCATGAGTTACCTGCGAATTTGTCATCCATTCAACTTATGTTCCATGTATCCTTATTGAAGAAATGTATTGGTGATATAGCTGTGGTAGTACCCTTACAAATAACATATGTTCATGATAGCCTCTCTTATGAAAAGATTCCAGTTGAGATTCGTAATCACCGGACTCGTAGACTAAGGAACAAACAAGTTCCCTTAGTCAAAGATCTTTGGCGAAATCAGTCCGTTGAGGGCACCACTTGGGAAGAAGAAGCAGACATGCGAGCCAAGTGGCTTCACCTTTTCTCCCTAAGTTCATACTTAGTTTAAGGTAAAAAGTTTCCTCAAATTTTCTCTTTTCAATTTTCAGCTCCATCTTTATATAGTTGTTTCATGATAGTTCATGCAATCACCGATTGGCCTAGTCATGCAGTTATGTTTTGATTCATAAGAAGTTTGGTACGTTATCTCAGACCCTTAGTATTCTTAGTCTAGCAAATCTCATTTGTGGATGAATGTTCCCAAGGGGGAGATATTGTAATAATCCATATACTTCTAAGCTAGGAAACAAACTGTTGTTCCTACGTATGGAGCCTCTAATATTGTAATTCATATTTGAGTACATGACTTATGATGATTATTGTAGGGAGAAGAGAGCTTATGATATGTAAATATGTGCATAAGAGTTACTTAGAGTAATGTGAGCTAAGAGCTTTTGAATCGATCAAGTTTTGGTGTTTGATTTAACTAGAGTCATCTTTGAATGAACATAACTTTTTGTATATGTTGTATTGGGCAGATTTAGGCCCACCAAATTGTAGATAATAGAATTAGATTTCCAACGGTACCAATTTTGCCTAAATGCAATAGCCAAGCAAAAAGTTATGGCATTTTTCGTGTGAGGAAGTAAGCCGACGCGATTAGGACGCGACACGTCGGTCATCGACATGATGGACATGATGTTACGGAACTGTTTCACACGCCATTTCTGTTCCTAAAGGGTCTAGGGGCACTTTGGTCACTTTCCTTCACCCAAATCCGCCCATAACACTTAATTTCATCCTCCAAAAGCATTATACACATTCGTACACATCTTTTTTTATCCAAGAAAACCCTAGTCCCCTCAAGAATACCATGAACTTCAACAAATTTTCTAAGTGAAAAACAAGAAACCAAGCTTTCTAATTCAAGGAATTCAAGAATAAGCTTCAAGAACACCATTAGAGATTCAAATATCAACCCTTTACATCCATTTAATCAAATAAGGTATGTGGTGTTTATGAACAAGGATACCCTTTCATCCTTGTGCCCAAAACTTGTTTTTAAGTTAAGATTTCATGAATTTCATATTAGGGTTCATACCCAAATTATCTTGTTTTGAGTTTATGAATTTATAAATGTTTTAAGTATTGAAGTGCATGTTTATCTTACCTATTTATGATTTGAATTGAAGGTTTATATCATGAGTTGAACTTTCTTCTTGTGAATTAATATTGCTGAATTATTTGAAGAATGACATTGAGCATGAAGCTTTGTTGTTAATTATCTTGAGTTTAAGCTTGAATTTTAAGCCCACAGTCTAAGTGTTGATATTTTAAGAATATTCATGCTCTTAAGTTTTATTTGATAAGTCATATGAAGAATGTGTTTGAGATTTCAAGAAGACTATGGTCTTAAGTTTCTTTGATAATTGTTTACCAAGATTTTAAGAAAAGAAAATTATCTTTTGATCCTAAGCTAAGATAAGGAATCCACATTGTTCATATAGTTTGAGATTTAAAGAAAGAGAAGCATAATTGGTTTTATTTTAAACCCTTGTGCTATTTTAAGGTGGATTTCCTAAATTCTAAGAGATAAGTATGGGAGTAGTATTTAGCACCATGTTGGGTATGATTCTAAGATCTCATTCCCCAGAACTATGTGACACCGTAGGTTTATTATTTTCCCATCGTGGGATAAGATAGTGATCACTTAAGGTAAGGTTCTATTTCGATGGCAAGGGTAGAACAACTATCCCCAATGTGGGTAAGACATTGAACAACTACAGCTCTCGTAAGAGTTTAAGCGGTCGTCATCAAATATAGAACCCAACAGGGTCGGGTGTCGAATCCCATAGGGAATACTTGGTCACTAAGTAAGCAAAGATTATTAGACTTTTGGTGAAAGATTCTCGTACTTTACTTTTAGTTTTTGGTTTTGTTTTCTGCATATTTTTGTTCAGTGCATGCCAAATACTCGAAGTTCGAGACAACCATTATTACCCATAAACCCTGAACCGCAACTTATTGGAAGGATGGATGCACAACGTGACATTGAGATAAGGGCTGCTCAACAGGAGCAGGCTAGACTAGCTGCGTTGGCCACTGCCCAAGTACATCAACAAAATATCGATAACCCTGGGCGAGAAGCAGATCCTGATGATGAGGACTTAGGTGATGATGAGTTACTAAACCCTAGGCGTGATGCTGAGGTGGCGACACCGGCAAATAGAAGAGATCGTCAAGCAAGATTTCGGCCTGAACGCCAAGCCATGCAAATACCATTCGATGATGATGATGATGATCTTGATGGAGCTGGTGCCACAGGAGCCATTATTCCTCCGCCATTAGTGCCTGGAGCCAAGTTCAACATCACGAGCACCATGATTCAATTATTGCAACTCAAGGGATTATTCGGTGGACTAGCAGGCGATGATCCGAATATGCATCTGATCAACTTTATTTCTACATGCAAGTCATTCGACAATCCTGGCGTTGGACAGAATGCAATTCGGTTGCGCTTATTTCCATTGTCTCTATCTGGGGAGGCAACTCTATGGTTGAACGGGCTGACTCCTAATTCTATTACAAATTGGAGGCAATTGAAAGACGCTTTCCTAGAAAGATTCTTTCCGCCATCCAAGAGAGCACAATTGAGAGATGAAATCAGCAATTTTTGTCAGCTTCCAACTGAAGCCCTCCACGAAACATGGGAAAGATTCAAGAAGAAGATTATGAGGTGCCCAAACCATCACATGACCAATGTCCACTTGATGGAGATACTATACAGATCCTTAAATTCAGTAACTAAACCAGTGGTGGATAATGCGACTGGAGGATCATTTATGGACCTCACCTTTGTTCAGGCGAGTGATATGCTAGACCGGATGAGAAAGCAAAGTAGAGCTTGGCATACTAGGGATTCTGAGATAGCAAGCCCCACTTTGTCTATTGGCATGACTGCAGAACAAAGGAGAAAAGAAGAAGAACGTGATCAAGATATGGCACACATGAAAACAGATATGGATCTTCTTACAAAGCATCTATTATCAGGGAAGACAGAAAAAGTCAAAGCAGTTGCGTCAAAAGGAAGAGAGGAATCTAATTCTAATGAAGAAGCCAACTACGTGAACAATCAGGGGGGTTTTCGAGGCAATGCCCAAGGAAACCAAGGTCGGAACTATTATGATAAATCTGGAAACAAGGACCACGATCAAGGAAGTTGGAAGAACAAGATTGATAAGAGTGGTCTGTATGTTCCCCCAGGAAGATGTGACGCCACTGCATCTGGGTCTGGAAATATGTCCATGGAAGATATGATGGCTAAGCTGTTAAAAGGAGTGGAGGCAACCAACATGGGAGTAACTGAGGTAATAAATGACTTAGCCTCAATGAAGCAATTGGTTGACTCATATTCCACTTCAATAAGACAGCTGGAGCAACAATGAGTCAAATTTCAGCCACATTAAATCAAAGAAAAGATGGCACCTTACCTAGCGACACAGTGCAAAACCCAAGGAACGATGGAACATGCATGGCCATGACTACTTGGAGTGGTAAGGTTCTGGAAAATTCATCCCAAAGCAAGCAAGTGGCCGATGATACCACAAATAAAGCAGCAGCCACCGAAGAAGCTGAAGAAGATGTCAAAGACGTCACCCCTCAGCGTCCACAACCCGAAAATATTGCTAATCAGAAGCAAGATGAAAAGAAAGTCGTAGAGAAAACTATTCCCCTTCCACCACCACCTTTTCCTCAAAGATTAAAAAAGAGAGCTGATGATACCAAGTTCAATAAATTCATGTCAATGTTAAAACAGCTGACCATTAATGTTCCATTGGTTGAGGCGCTAGAACAGATGCCTGGCTACGCAAAATTTATGAAGGATCTTTTAACAAAGAAGCGGGAAGCAAGTGGTGAGTTGACAGATGCTGTTTATCATTGTAGTGCAATTGCTACCAGATCACTAGTTTAGAAGAAGGCCGACCCCGGAGCCTTCACTATTCCTTGCACTATCGGATCTTTGAATTTTGCCAAGGCATTATGCAATTTAGGAGCCATCATCAACTTGATGCCACTATCTATTTACAAAAAGTTGGGGTTGGGTGATCCTACTCCAACCAATATGAGGCTTGTGATGGCTGATAGGTCGGTAAAATGACCTGTTGGTATTTTATGTGATGTATTGGTGAAAGTTTCTTCATTCATCTTTTCGGAGGACTTCGTTATTTTGGATTGTGAGGTAAACTCTGAAGTTCCCATAATCTTGGGGCGCCCTTTCCTTGCAACAGGAAGTGCGCTTATTGATTTAAGAGCTAATGAGTTTCTGTTCCGGATGAATGACGAAGTAGTCCGCTTTGATGTATGTAAATCAATGAAGCAACCCAAAGATCTGATCGTGTTCTTGGTAGCTGATGTTTATAGTGATGATGAGAAAGAATTACCTGTAGAGGAGCAGATTGTTGATAACCCATTGGCGGTTATACTTATTAATGCTGAGCATAAGGATGCTGAAAATTATGAAGAAACTATTTGTGCTCTAACAGGATTAGGGTCATATCCTCATGCTCCCAAGAAGCTGGACCTTGATCTCAAAAACCAACCAACACCACCAGCTAAACCATCTATCGAGGAACCACCCACATTAGAATTGAAGAAGCTGCCTAGCCATTTAAAGTATGCATTCTTGGGAAGCGATAACATACTCCCGGTTATTGTGGCGGTAGATTTGGGTGAGCAGCAAGTTGCAGCTCTCATCATGGTTCTACGAAAGTACATGAGAGCCATCGGTTGGACCATCGCTGATATCATTGGTATTGCGCCTGGGATTTGTACACACAAGATTTAGCTTGAAGAAAATTGCTTACCCACTATTAAGCATCAAAGGCGTTTGAATCCACCTATGCAAGAGGTGGTGAAGAAAGAAATTATTAAATGGTTAGATGCAGGGGTTGTGTATCCAATCTCCGACAGTAAATGGGTAAGCCCGATACAATGTGTACCAAAGAAAGGTGGCATGACGGTAGTTGCGAATGAAAAAAATGAGTTAATTCCACTCAGACCTGTCATAGGGTGGAGAGTATGCATGTACTACCGTAAGCTAAATTCGTGGACACTTAAAGATCACTTTCCAATGCCCTTTATTGACCAAATGCTTGATCGATTAGTAGGGAAAGGATGGTTTTCTTTCTTAGACGGTTATTCCGGCTATAATCAGATATGTATCGCCCCCGAAGATCAAGAGAAGACAACGTTTACATGCCCCTATGGTACGTTTGCCTTCAAACGTATGCCATTTGGGCTATGAAACACACCCGCCACTTTTCAGCATTGTATGATGTCCATTTTTTCTGATATGGTGGAAAACACGCTGGAGGTATTCATGGACGATTTTTCAGTTGTGGGTGAGTCATTTGAATCGTGCTTGACAAATCTAAGTATGGCGTTGCAGAGATATGTGGAATTCAACCTACTGCTGAATTGGGAGAAGTGCCACTTTAGGGTGAAAGAAGGTATTGTGCTTGGGCATAAAATCTCCGAAAGAGGAATTGAGGTGGATCGAGCTAAAATCGATGTTATCGAGAAACTACCACCCCCAATTTCGGTCAAAAGAGTTCGTAGTTTCCTCGGTCACGCACGCTTCTATCGGCGGTTTATCAAAGACTTCTCTAAATTTGGAGAAATATGCTAAGTTTGACTTCAATGAAGATTGTCTGAAGGCATTCGAACGCCTCAAAGGGAAGCTAATTGAAGTTTCTATCATTGTAGCACCAGATTGGTCTCTTCCGTTTGAAGTCATGTGTGATGCTAGCGGGGAAGCTTTGGGTGTTGTACTAGGCCAAAGAAGAGAAAAGTTATTCCATCCAATCTACTATGCGAGCAAGGTCTTGAACGTAGCCCAGAAGAACTATACTGTCACAGAACAAGAACTTCTAGCGGTTGTGTATGCTTTTAAAAAGTTTCGTGCTTATTTGTTGGGAACCAAAGTGGTAGTTCATACAGACCATACAACTCTGAAATACGATGCAAAACCAAGGCTAATTCGATGGGTATTGTTGCTGCAAGAATTTGATTTGGAGGTCAAAGATAGAAGAGGTTGTGAAAACCAAGTGGCTGATCATCTCTCTAGACTCGAGAGCAAGCATATAGCGCAGCCTGATCTAGAGATTGATGATGCATTCCCTGATGAAGAGATCTTATCCACCATGATGGAAGAGTTACCATGGTATGCAGACTTTGCAAACTTTGTGGTAAGTAATGTGATGCCTGCGAATCTATCATTTCATCAAAGAAGAAAGTTCATACATGATGTAAGACACTACTTCTGGGATTAGCCATATTTGTTTAGACGATGCGCGGATGGTATGATCAGACACTGGATATCTCATGAGGAAGTGCCAAGTATCTTGGAAGCAAGTCATGCCTCACAAGTTGGTGAACACCATGCAGGCGGGCGGACAGTAAGAAAGGTATTGCAAAGCGGCTATTATTGGCCTTTGATATTTAGAGATGCCTACGAATTTGTGAGAAGATGTGACCAATGTCAGAGACAAGGCACAATTTCGAAGCATCATGAAATGCCCATGTCAAAAATTCTTGAAATTGAGCTCTTTGATGTATGGGGTATTGATTTTACGGGCCCATTCGTGAATTCATTTGGAATGAAATATATCCTAGTTATTGTAGATTATGTTTCAAAATGGGTCGAAGCAGTAGCATTGGCTGATAATGAAGGAAAGCATGTTGTTGCATTCTTAAAGAGAAACATCTTCTCTCGTTTTGGGGTCCCACGTACTATCATAAGCGATGGAGGATCTCACTTTTGCAACAAATTGTTCAAATTCGTGTTGGCGAAATATGGTGTCAAGCAACATAAGGTAGCCACACCTTATCACCCACAAACTAGTGGACAGGTAGAGGTTTCCAATCAGAGATCAAGCAAATCCTTCCTAAGACTATAAATGCTAATAGGAAAGATTGGTCTCGGAAGCTGGACGATGCACTATAGGCATATAGGACTGCATTCAAAACGCCAATTGGCATGTCCCCATACCAACTAGTTTATGGGAAATCTTGTCATTTACCCATTGAGCTCGAGCACAAAGCATTGTGGGTGCTGAAGCAACTGAATTTGAATTTGGATGATGCTATGAACTTGAGGTTGGAGCAGATGAATGAGATGGATGAATTCCGTCTACATGCATATGAAAGATCAGACCTCTACAAGGAACGGATGAAAAAGTATCATGATCAGTGGATTGTTCAACGAAACATTCAAAAGGGTGATATGGTACTTCTTTTCAATTTCAGACTAAAGCTATTCCCAGGTAAGTTACGGTCCAAATGGTCTGGTCCGTACAAAATTAGCCAAGTTTACTCGTCTGGAGTAGTTGAGCTAGAAGACAATAATGGTATTGTCTTTAAGGTGAATGGCCAACGAGTAAAACCATATATCGGTCCTCTTGACTCGATAAACTATATGGCCACCATCTATCTCGACGAAGTCTAAGTACTCGAGCTAACTATGTCGTGCCGCGACAATAAATCAAGCGCTAGATGGGAGGCAACCCATCGGGTTTTTTTTATCATTACTTTTGTATTTGTTTTTACTAAGTAAAAATCCAAGAAGAAGAGTCGAGCCACGACCAAAACTAAGGCGCTAGATGGGAGGCAACCCATCATTCTAATCGTTTTTGTTGTCTTTGAGTAAATCTAGGTGCAAGAGGTATAAAGGAGGAGAGTGGTTTCAACTTTTGATTTGGAAGTATTGCATGTGGAAGGTGGTAAGTTCGGAATGAAGAAGCAAGAGGCTATGGGTTAGGCATTGCTTATGAAAATATAGGCAAAGAACAAGGCAAGGCCTATGTAAATCTAGGCCACGAAAAAGGCATGGCCTATGCTATAGCCTAAGCTCTCGGATTCTAGAGTGCCATAGCATAGGCGCCGCCTATTCTCAACAATGCCATAGCATAGGCGCCGCCTATACAAAAGCCTTTTGTCTCTGAATCTCATATGCCATGGCATAGGCGCCGCCTATGCCTAACAATGCAATAGCATAGGCTCCGCCTATGCTCAACAAGGCTTTGCAAAAGGCGCCGCCTATGCCAAGCATAGGCAAAGCTTTAGGCGTCGCCTATGGTCACTTTTGGTCTCCAAATCCGATTACAAATGGGTCAAAACCCGACCCAAGATTGTCCTATAAATACAACCTTAGTCTTAAAACAAAAACACATTGCAATTCCACCCTAAAGCGCCGCCTACCAAATTCTCCCAAAAATTTTCCTTTTGCTCTTTTATTTTGCAAGAACATCTTCGAAAGGCCATCAACCAAGTAAGTACTTCTTTGTTCTTCTTTTATATTCTGTAAGTACTACATTACTACACCTATAACAAGTTGTTAAATCTTGAAGTAGTGTTGATGATTTGAATGTGGTTGATTTGTTGTGATACAACTAAGTGAGTGAAAGAATACGTAAGGATACTCTTGAATTGTTTCCAACTTGTATCTAATTCTTATACACTGTCATACTTTTGCGGAATTGACATGGCCAAGGAAATTGCATAATCTTGTGCTTATAAAGCTTACATGTTGGAATGACTTGTTCATCAAAATGAGAATCATGATTGATTACAAACATACGATGTTGTGATTATTTCTAAATGCGATAAATTGATCCAATATCTATGTAGTAGTCTTGCTCAAAAGATACATCAATCCAAACATGAAAGTATTGCCAAGATTTCATGAAATAGAATAAAAAAGGATAGTTAAGATGACAAGAAAAGTATGAATGCACTGATTATATTGTTGGAACATAACACCTAAACGTATATCGATGAAGTCTGAGTAATCGACATCGTTCACTTCACTAGTATGTGCCAACAAATTAAGTGTGGGGTGGTGCTACTACTGCTTGTTTGTTGATTGTATCCACCGGGATGAAGCTAACATGACTATTATTTTAATCTCAGGTACAATGGTACCAAAAGCAAGACAAGGAAAAGAAAAAGCAACCACTTCACAAAAAGGCCAGAAAAGGGGATGAAAAGAGCAAGGAGAATCCTCCTCGCTACAAATACCTCGCCGCATGTTTGGAATCAAATGGGTCATAGAGGATCAAGGAAAGGAGTGGTATAGGAACAATAAAGAGAAAAACTATGTTCATGTGGAGTTGATACACAAGGAAAGCCTAGCAAAAAAAGAACCTAGCATGTTGGCCAAGTTAATGGCGTTACATCTTGATTTCATCTTCCAAGATATGGGAGAATGCATTCTCGATCTAATACGAGAATTTTATGCCAAATGGTCACCGAAAACTACAGGGAGTGAAGTAAAGATTCGGGGCCAGGTCCTTCAACTAAATGTGGAGTTCTTCAACTCTTTTCTAGGTTTGCCATCTGTTGATCCATCACCACTCAAGGATCTGTATAACAGACCTCCGTATAGGGCCATTAGACACACATTGTGTGGAACAAGATATATGGCATGATGGAGCAGACACAAGTACACTGGTCGGCACAACACCTTCCCATATGCTTCCTTAAATAGGGAAGCTAGGATCTGGTTGCGAATAGTCAACTCTTGCCTGATTCCAGGAACACAGTACACAAAGATAACACGATATAGAGTGTGCTTGGTGTACGCATTGATGACGAATGTCCCTATCAATATTGGGGCAATTATTCGATCTACAATGCGTAAGGCTAGGCTGCACAAGAGGTCCCATTTCAGCTTTGGCAATCTGTTGACTGCAATATTGAGGAAGAAAGACATCGAAGAGGAACCGACTGATCATAACCTTCCACACAACCCGAAGAAGGTTGACATCACAAAGGTTAAAGATGTTGAATCCACACATGGCGTCAACCTTACCACTGCAGAACGTCATGCTCGGGATGAGAGTTTCTTTCGCCATCTTTATGGCATGACTCGGTTTACCATGATGAGCAGAGGTCGTGTTCCAACTGCTGTAGAGCTCCAACAGTTGGATTATGACTACCCAATGAACGAGCATGCAAGGGCTATGTGTGGAGTAGGTGTGTACTTTGAGGAACCTCTTGATGACGATGTGCCAACCGATGATGATCGTCGAATGCCAGACTCCGACGTGGAGGAGAACTCTGATGGCGACGACTCTGATGATGATTTCGATGAAGGGGGTATGACCCTAGACATAGAGGAAGAGTCCGACTAACCAGGTTCTTCTTATTTATTTTCCACTGAGGGCAGTGTGTCCCGTCTAAGTGTGGGGTGTTGGTATTTGTATGCTATACTTCCTTATCTGCATTTGCATTCATTTATGTTTGTTTTCATTTATGTTTGTTTGTTTTGATTTTTTTAGTAGTAAAATGTTTTTACTTTGCATGAAATTGTTCTAATAAGCAGCATGGTATGATAACAAGAGTCTGTGATAAAATCATTACTATTGAGACGTTTAGGCTCTAATTGTGACTCACTATATGATAATTGTGTTTTTCAATTCCTTCATCTGTTGGGTCAAGAGTCTATACTACTCCCAATAAAGTCGACCATGTGCCTTGTGTGTGTGAGGCAATAGTATATTCTGTGTTGGTGACTGATGCTAGAACTTGCCTGGTGTGTGTGTAAAGCGAAATAAAGAGTGTAAGTTTAGGAGATGATTTAGTCATTTCTTTGGCAACCTATGATTGTTTACCTTCATTTTATCTACCCATGGACATCATCCTAGATAACCCCCTTTGAGCCTTAAGCCTATTTTCTTTGACAGCCTCATATGTAAGCCCAATCCATTTTTTTCAAGACCATAATTTGATCCAAATTCCTAAGTGCTTTAAATTGCAAAGTCATGTGACAAAATAAGAGGAAATTGGGTGAGAGTAGTGCCTTAAAGAGAATTGGTACTTGAATTCGTTATGATAAAGCATGGTTAGTATAGAGGTGTGTTATAAAAAAAAAGAGAAAGGGAAGAGAGAAAAATGAAAAGAAAAATAAAAAGTTAATTCTGTTCAAAATTGGAAAACAAAGGAGGTGAGAAAGGGTGGTAGATTAAAAGAAAGTAGAAAGGTTTTTTGAAAGAAAGCATAAATGGCATAATGTAATGTATTAAAGCACTTAGGAACATAGTCACTATTTCTGGCCAAAATAGTCCTACCCGTCCCTTAGCCTACATTACAACCTGTAAAAGACCTATTTGATCCTAGGCTTAGCATTTTGATATTTAGTGGAGCATTACACTAAGGGCAAGCCTATGGTCATCAGTTGCAAAATATGAATTCTTTGTTAGAGTGAGAGCAAGGAGAATAGTGTACCCATGTTTCGGAAAAATGCAAAACTTGTGAGTGATTATGGGTGATATCTTGTGTGAGACACATGGTTGACGAGTTTTGGGTAGTTGTATATGATTCTTTGTGCCTTAACTTCTTGAATACAAATTAACCATCATCACGAGTCTAAATTGGAGGTTGAATTGTTTCTAGTAGTGATTAGAAAACTACTCTTTGTTAATAAATGTCATGCCTGTCTTGATGAATATTTTGTGTTGTTACTGTGAAACCCTAAGTAGATGTTTATATGGACATGATATCTTGTTTGAGGACGAACAAAGCTTTAAGTGTGGGGTGTTGATGTTAAGCGTATTTGCACGCCTAAAGCGCCCTAAATTACCCATATTTTAGTTAAGTTTTAAGGACAAAATATATAATTCCTGCACTTTTAGTCCTCTTTCCTGTAAGTGAACTAACAAACGTGATTAGCAAGTTTTTCAGGTATAAATGATGAAAATTTCAGCATTTTATGGATAACTTGACGCCAAAGGAAGCTTCACGAAAGAAGGAAAGCAGTGCTTGGATGCCTAGGGACTAAAAGTGATGCATGGAAAACCTGTCCCGGGCAAAAACAACATTTCGAAAGACTTTAGGGATCAGCAGTAACTTAGTAGGATTAGGATAATGATGCAGTAACTTATTAGGATTAGGATAAGTACGCAGTAGCCTAGTAGGAATAGGATATGGGTATTATAAATACCCTATTTTACTGAAGCTTTTGAGACTTCAGACTTCATACTTCATACTTCTTCAATCAATTACTTTTTATTATTCATTCAACACTTTCAATTCATTCTCTTTCAATTAATTCTTATTACTTTCTCTTCATCGACTTCTAAATTTTCACAACAAGAGAAATGCTACTTGCAAGGAATTTACGCCACAAGCACTACCAAAGCATACTTCACGTTAGACTCTTATTTTGGTATAATAATAATGTCTATTGTGATTTCCGTTGCACTCATGAGTAGCTAAACTTCTCTGTTGCGGTTATGGAAGCTTTATGAGACACTATCTATTGCTATGATTTTGTGAATTCTTGACACGTATGCTGCTTATATCATTATTCTCTTCATCTTAATCTAAATTCTTGTGGTTGCAAACATATAGAATACACCAGTATAGCATTAACTTGTTCGAAAGAAAAGTTACATGTATGGAAAAGAGATAATGTCAAGGTAATAGGGCACCAACCCCTATTAAAAAGTTAGTGCCGTAACTGGATTAACCTCTTGGAGAATCTATACCATTAGATACGCTTTAAGCTCGAAAGAGTTAAAGTGAAATAATCCTTGATGGTCGAAAGACGCCTGAATTTACCATAGAATACGATTCTCTATAAGCGCATGCATGTCTGAATTCCGCATAACTCATAGTCAATAGATACGTATAACTCATAAGGTGGACATAACCCTAACTCTCAATTCTCATTGATCAAAACCAACCAAATAATCCATTTTACTCTTTTATTTTCCGTTCTTACATTACTATATTTGATACTCTTAAATTCACGCTATAATCCCCCCTTTTTACAAAACTTTCACCAAAAGTCTAATAATCTTTGCTTACTTAGTGACCAAGTATTCCCTGTGGGATTCGACACCCAACCCAGTTGGGTTCTATATTTGACGACGACCGCTTACACTCTAACGAGAGCTGTAGTTTGAGCGTTATCAACACTCTAAACGTTATTAATCAATCATTATCAGTTATACAACATAAAAAGTCTCTCTTTACTTTCCAGTATAAGATCAAACTAGGGTTTCCTCCAAGAACAAAAAATCAAGAAAAATCAATCCTTAAGTCCGAGATTTCCAAGGAATAAGTAAATCTTCAAGTTCTACTCTTTAAACTAAGTAATATAAGGTAAGTGGGATTTTTCTAAAATACATGGGCATGATGAAATTGTTTCAATAACATTTAATTATTGAGAAATCTTGAATTTACAAAAGGGTATTGAAATTTCAACTACAATTATGCATTGTCAATCTTTGTTGATATAAATGTTTTGGTCTTGAGGCCTTCCCTCTTAAATTTGATTTTTGTTCATATATATATATATATATATATATATATTTATATATATGTATGCATGTGGTTTGATTTTTGAAATTTGACTTGAGAGAATGAATAATTATAATCCCTCTCTTGTAATAAAACCCCTTGTTTCTATATGTTATGCATTATTCAATTGTATATTGAGAAGCATGATTCCAATGTTTTTACTATTTTAAGCTTTGATTTTGAATATAAACTGAACAGAGGGTGATTCTTACTAATATAAATTAAAAGTGGTGATTCAAAGAGATTGCATGGTTTGTTACAAAATACTTGACCACCACATGTTTGTTGAAATGTTGAAAAGAGAGAGTCTTTGCATAATTCGACATATATTTTGAAATATGAATTCTCTTGAACTGTTTGAATGATATGGGAGTCCAAAGTTTATGTTTTGAATGAAGAGAGTGGAACTTGATATTTTATGTCTTAGAGATATGACTTGCAAGTCTTGGTATGATGATACCAAATCAGATAATGCCATAATAGACTCAAAACAGGACATAAGTTAGATCTCATTCAGATTTTCAGATTTTGAATTCAGAAAAATACATGCTTAGAACAGATTTGAAATGGGAACCAAGAGAGTTAGTTGGTTACTCTAAGTAGGCATGATTCATACGATTCCTGCCTGAAATCATGTTTTACTGATACTGGCTTATTATATCCCCAACAAAGGATTTTACGCTGGCCTAGTGCCCTATAATGTATCAGATTAGATACTCCAACCCTTGTGGCAAACTTGGGTTGGAGGCTTGGCCGCCGAGTTAAGTGCGGATCCAATATAGCTTGTGGGATACTTTCAGATATGTAGGGTATACCACCTAGCTCATAAGTAAAACAAAGAATGAAATTGCATCAACAGAATTATTTTAATATCATTTGAAATTGGCCATGTATTTTAAATTATTTCATGTATAATGTTTTATGAAATGCTCTCACTTATTATATATATAAAAGTACATTATTTTAGATTGCTCTGCATACCAGTACATTTTTATTGGCCTCCTATATTTTAGGATCTTAGGCTAAAGCTCGGGGGCCCGCTAAGACATAGATTGAATTGTCCGAGATTTGCCTTATTTCGGAAGGCCTAATCTTAAAGTCATTGTTACATTATTTTGATTCATGGTTCAATTGGGGGCCTTGTCCTAGATTTTAGATAGATGTTATTTTTTAGTTAGTAGAGATTTCGTAGAATGATGTTGGATGTTGTCAAAGTGTTATATATTTCATTTTGAACCATTTAGTTGAATTATACTATTGACCATGATTCCATATTATGATTTATTCTACATTTTACTTTATATTATATAAATGATTGTATGATTTCCAGATAGAGAAGGGCGCTTAGGCCTTCACGATTTGAGATACCCGTCGCAGCTAGGGCCTTGGCTCGGGTCTTTAAAGTAATCCTATTGTCCATTGTTTTTGAGCATATAAACTCTATTATCAATGTCAGAGATCGAAGGAATGGTCTACCCTATGGTTTTTGGATGAATAGGGTATTTTTTCACTTCAACATTGAGTGTGGAAAAGTGAAAGATGACTCAGTGAAGGGAGTGTTTGGTATCTCAGCTCTTGAGGAGAGTACATTTAGAGAGATCCTCATCAATCTCACCATTTCCCTGAATCATAAACCCAAGATACTTAAAACTATCCCTCTTACAAATATCCTGGGAATCCAACCACACCACCACTCCATCCTCCTACTTTAAGTCACTAAACTTGCATTCCATATACTTCGTCTTGGACCTACTCAACCTGAACCCCTTAGTTTTAAGGGTTTTCCTCTAACCCTCCAATTTTTATTTACCCCCTGCCCCACCCTGTATCTCATCAATCAGCACTACATCATGTGCAAATAACATACACCAAAGAACCTCATCTTGAATATTTTGCATTAACACATCCATCGGTAGCACAAGCAAAAACGGACTGAGAGTCGATCCCTGATGCAGCCCTGTCTCGATTTGGAAATGTTCTAAGTCTCCTTCTACTATCCTTACCTGAGTCTTTCCTCCATCGTACATAGACTTTATTGCTTTAATGTATGCCATTGGGACCCCTCTCACCTCTAAGTATCTCCAAAGAACCTCTCTAGGGATTTTGTCATATGCCTTCTCTAGGTCGATAAACACCATGTATAAATCCCTCTTCATTTCGTATACTGCGCCACCAATCTTCTCACCAGGTGGATTGCCTTTGTCATCAAGCATCCAGGCAAAAATCCAAACTGATTCTCTGAAATAGACATGACCTTCCTCCATCTCCACTCAACCACCCTCTCCTAAATCTTCATAGTGTGACTAAATAGCTTAATACCCCTATAGTTGTTGCAAATCTGAATGTCACCCTTTTTTTATGTAAAAGAATCATCGTACTCTATCTCCAAGCCTCAAGCATTCTCATAGTCTTGAAAATGTTGTTAAACAAATCAGTCCACCACCTTAAACCTGCTCCACCAGTATACTTCCAAAAATCTATCAAAAATTCGTTAGGCCCCGTCGCCCTATCCCTCCACATCCTACGAATATCCTCTCTGGCCTCCTCAACCTTAAAACATCTACAGTAACCAAAATCCCAATTTTTCACCGAGTGCTCCAACTCCCCTATCTCAATGCTTCTGTCCCCCTCCTCATTCAATAAGCCATGAAAATACTCCTGCCATCTCATCTTAATATGGATATCCTCCACCAGAACTCTCATATCCTACCCCTTAATGCATTTCAATTAATCAAGATCATGGTCCTTTCTCTCCTTAGCTTTAGCCAGCCTATACAATCTCTTTTCCCCACCTTTCTCTTCTAACCCCGCATACGGGCTCTCAAATGCTATTGTCTTAGTAGCCCTAACAGCTAACTTAGCCTCCTTCCATGATACTTTGTACACCTCCCTATTCATCTACTTTTCTTCTACATCATTACTCTCAATCAACTTGACTTACACCCCCTTCTTACTCTCCACTTTCATTTTAACTTCTTTAGTCCACCACCAGTCGCCCTTATGCCACTGACCGACCCCTCGAAACACCCAACACTTCTTTTGCACTCTCCGTAATGCAACTGGAAGCCCTATCCCACATAATATCTATGTCCCCCTTGTACTCCCACACCGCTATTCCTACCACCTTTTCCCCTATCTCTAGCTCACTAATAGGCATCAATCCTCCTCACTTAATTCTAGGTTTACCCTTCCCGGCACTTTTCTTTTTGCTATTCCTAATTATTTAGTCCATCACTAAAACCCTGTGCTGAGTTGAAAGATGCTCACTCGGGATGACTTTATATTCCTTACAAAAGGCCATATCCCCCTTCCTGAGAAGCAAAAAGTCAATCTGAGTCTTGGCTATCACGCTTCGGAAGGTAATCAGGTGATCCCCTTTCTTCGAAAAGCTCGAAGTTCACTACCACCATCCTAAAGGCCCTCAAAAACTCCAACAAAGCAGCTCCCTCACCATTACGATCACCGAAATCAAAACATTCTATACACATCAGAATACCCTCCCGATAAAATCCCACTATGCCCATTGAAGTCCCCTGCTATGAAAATCTTCTCTGAGCTAGGCGCACTTCTCACTACCTCATCCAAAGACTCCTAAAAACTCCCTTTCACCTCCTTATCGAAGCATGCCTACAGCATATAAACACTACACACATGCAGTGTAAACCCCCCAATGACCGACTTAATCGTCATCAGCCTATCACTGACCCTCCTGACCTCCACTACCTACCTTTTAAGCTCTTCATCCACTAATATGCCCACTCTATTCCAACACCTTTCACTCTCTGAGTACCACATTTTGTACCTATCCGTATCCCTAGCCTTAGACGCTACCCACTTAGCCTCTTGAACACATGCAATATTAATTCTCCTCTTCTTAAGAATCTTCACCAACTCTACGGACATACCCTGGAGGGTCCCTATGTTCCAAGACCCTATCCTCAACTAATCCTATCTCGCCTTTCACCTACCTCTACCACCTCTTACCGAACCAATCCTAACACTCGACTTAGACACCATAAAAGAATTGCATAATTGTTTAAGAAATTGACCACCATATGTTGAAATATTGAAAAGAGAATCTTTGCATGGTTTGACATATGTTTTGAAATCATGAACCCTATTGTAGATTCAGAATAGACTAAAGGACAGATTTTACTCATATTATAAAAATTTGATTTCAGAAAAATAAATGTTTAGAACAAATTAGAAATGGGCTTAAAGAGAGTTAGATGGTTACTCAAAGAAAGTACGAGTTGAAAGACTCTATGCTAGAAACCGTGATTTGCCAACACGGGGTTAATGTACTATGCTTTATGGTCTTGTGTAACTTATTTCATATCATCCCAAATTGACTATGGTTAGGAGCCATGCTTTGTGGACTTGTGCACTACCATGACATGTTGATTTGATTAGGGATCATGGCACCATGCTGTGTGGTCTTGCGTGCGTCCCCTTATATATACTCCAATCCTTAGGGTAAACTTGGATTAGGGGGTTGGCCGCCGAGTCAAGAATAGATTCTACATAACTCGTGGAATTACAGATTGTAGGGTGTACCATCTAGCTCAGAAGTAAGATAATGAGTAGGTCAGGATTTTCAAAGAAATGTTTCAAAGTATTTAAAAGTGCCATTTGTTGTCATATATATTATTTGTAAAAATATTTTTTGAATTGCTCTCACTTATGTTATATGTAAAAGTACATTATTTTTTATTGCTTTGCATATCAGTACATCTGTATTGACCTACTATATTTCAGGTTCTGAGGCTCAGTCCAAGGGTCCCACTAAGACGTAGATTTTTTAGATAGAGGTGTGCAGTTGGTGAGCCTCCCGTATTTCAGAAAACCTGTTTTAAGAACATTTTTTTTTCATTTTGGTTTTTGGGTCCGACTGGGGGCCTTGTCCCAAATCTCAGACCGTTGTTATTTTTAAGTATTAGAGATTTGACAGACTGATGTTGGATGTTGTTAGAGGGTTATGTATTTCATTTTGAACCATTTAGTTAAATTATCCTATTGACCATGATTCCGTATTATGATTTTTTTTTCGAATTTATTATTATTATATGAACATTACGTATGATCTCCAGATAGACAGAGGCGCCCAGACCTTCATTGTTTGGGATGTCCAATGCGGCCAAGGTCGCGGCTCGGTTCATGAGAGTGAACTTTAAAGAATATAATAATATAATTCACATGTGGAAATATAGTGGCATGGCTTGAATTCAAAAATACTACAAGACATTGAGTAAATTCATAACTAATCGTTGGAATTTCATAAAAAAGGGGGAAATGGTTTACACTTGAAAAACAAAAGATTTTTGGGAATCAATGGGTGGAAGGAACCCATTAATAAATACTCCTCATACCTGGACTTGTTGATTTCTTGAAGGAACATTTGAGTTGGGAGCCCTTGAGATTAATTTTTTTAGATAAACCCTTATGTTGGTGTTTTTGAGAGTTTTGAGAGGAGAGAAATCGATGATTTTAGTTTTTGGTACAAGGTAGAATGTGAATTTATCAATTATAGGGTTATTTCGGACGTAAAAGACTTCTTTACCCTAAAAAAATGACGAGAAACACGTGTTTTAACTTTCCAGAACAAGGTCCGTGTCTCTTTGCAAAATGTGGAGACTAAGATTCATGGCATGCTGCGAAATGGGGAGCTTAAGGCCGTGCCATACTGAAATCGTGGACCCTTGCTGGTTCCTCATGAAAATGCTCATAACTCTTTGCTTGAGTATCAAATTAAGGCAAAATTGAATGTGTTGGAAAGAAGAATCAGTTACTATAATTTGGTGGGTCTTAATCTCCAAAATTAAATATAATACAAAAGTAATCCACGTTCAAAGTTGACCCAAGAAGAATCGAATACCAAAATTTGGTCGAATCAAAAGTTCTTAGCTCAATTGTTTTGCTGTAAGTATTTCCTATGAACATTTTTCACCTCAAAAACACTCTTCACACTAGGTTAATGATCATGAAACTTATAGGAATCATTGGATTAGAGATTATATACGTAGGAACGACGGTTCAAATTCTAGCCTAAAAATGTATGGTATTAGAAATAGAGTTATTACTAGAGAAGTGAGGATTAAGAGTTTGATCCTCAATGAGTGGAGTCTACATTCATGTGGTTACTTAAATATAGTGGAGCTTAGAAATCCTGGAGGCAGGTAGTGGTTTTATCTCCCTTGAGCAATGAGTTTCCAGGTAAAACTCTTGTGTGTTTCCATATTCTTTACTGCTTGTAATCTATTACTTCTGTTTGTTGACTTCATGTGGGGACTAGCTGAGGAGCAACCCACCCCAACCCTTCGGGCAATAAACCTATATCGTTAACAATAAAGTCTATATGATGTATTGAATGCATGATTAATGTTAAATGTTTCATTTAGACATCTCAAATAAAGGTGTGACCTAATGAAAGTTAAAAATGTGTTTGTTTCATTGTTTTCACAATCAATAAAAACACTTGAAAGCATGTGGTTCAAATACACTGTATGGCTTCTACATATGAAAACACCAACAATTCATCGCAAAATCTTTCATTCTAGCATTCTTAGAAACATTTTGGAGCTCCAAAGAATTTGGTTCTTGCAATGAAGGGAGATGAGTATCAATGCCTCATCCCCAATATTCTTTAATCCAAAGTCACATTTCAAAGTAATTTTCAAAGCCAAAAAAAATTGAGAAAGAAATTAAAGGGATTATGGCCCTGATCTTTGACACAGAGTTAGCGGCTATAGAAAAAAGGGAACAACTTAAACGGTCAACTGATTTAAGAGAATAAAAAATGGAAGCTGAAGTCACCATGAATGTAAGATGAACCAAATGCCAAAATCAAACGGATAAACACTACTAGCACTGCCATGGAATAGGACAAAGGTCCATAAAAACTTATATAAGAGTGATCCTAACCTATAGAAAACTAGGTTTATGAATTGCATATCCCCTAGCAATTTCCAAAACTCATCTGGTTCAGCGTGAAATACTTCTTCATATATAAATTCTACATTGGGTGACACTCGAGGGAATTGGTTCATTTTCACCATTATTTTAATTCCCATGAACTCCTATGTATGTTCTACATCATACACATTTTTCATAACATAGCCCACATAAGTCTCTAACACATAATTTCTCCAGTTACACTGCAACAGATAACATGTATTTCAAAAATTCTATTTTAGATTCGTGAGCTAGAAGGATCTTCATATCGACCCTTTTGAGCTACTTCAATGCAGTATGAGGCATTCCTTGGGCACGTAAGAGATGTACAATAGGTTCCATAAGATTCTTAGAGGTAAAAGACTAGAGGAAGTGAAAGAAAAAAGGGGGAATAATTAATTGTCAGAAGAAGACACGCAGCAAAGCAACCGATTTAAAATCAAAAGCTGAAAATGAGACTTACTGCCATTGTGAGACTCTCTACGTTGGGGCAGCAGTTGATGAAGTTGAGCTTAAATGAAACCCCCTTAACACAGTTAAAGTTGAAATTCGTGAAACTTAGAATTTGGATGTTGTTTAGCGTTACCTGAGATACTGGTAGACCAACTGTAAAGGACTAAAACAAAGTGCAACATAATTAGCTAAACTTACATGGGAAATTTAGCAATACATTTGAAAAAAATTTCAATGACGGCTGTTACCTTAAGAAAGTTTGAAGTTATGCTCATTATAATTTCCTCAAGCAGAGGGGTATTTTCAAAGCAAATGGATTTTTTTGTTCCGTTAAATTCAAAGAATTTGAGACTAGGGGCATCCATATTTAAGTTATCAAATGGTGTATTGAAGTTGTCAAATGGTGCACACCAGTCCGATGTTACACGTTCAATTAAGGGGCAACCTGAAAGGAGGGTTTGAAAAGATGTAGGCTCGAAGGTCACATGCTGAAAAATAAGGGTAACGAGTCTACTAAAAGATCTAAAGTTGGGAGGAGGGTGAAGTTTATAATAAAAATGCTTCAGGTGCCTTAGATCCTGAAATTTTAATAGGTGCGAAGGGAGACGAAAGTCCGTGCAGTAAGGAAAACTAAGTTAGAATTCTTGGACATTTTTCTTGCATAGAAATAGAACCTAGTGATAAATATCTGTAAAAAGCTTAGAGTCACTGACCGGGAGTCTAAATTTGCATAGTGGTCCTTCATGAATTAACAAAGCTTGGTAAATAATCATTTTCAAGAGTCCCTTGTCCATGTTATTAGCGTCAAACACTAATTCTGAATGTACTTCAACCCATTTGTACCTCCAATCCCTTGATAAAATACTTGTCCTTATAGTGTCACACAATGGTAAGGATCTTAGAATCTACTCAACAACATTGTAAGGTAAATTACTAATTCTATTTGCAGCAGGACTCCTCATATTAATGGTCATTATAATATTTCAATAACAACTCTACAAATTGAGAAATAGGTGGTCATCAGTTAATTCAGTAGCTTTAATAAATGTGATAGATGTCATGAACGAAAATGGAAGAAGACAAGAATGGTCTGTAAAGAAAGACATATGCATTAATTTTAGAAAGGCCAAAATTAAAGACAAAAGATAGTTTTGAGCAAAGAAGTACATTATTAATTTGTCATTAGCGTAAACATATAACATCAAAGAAGAGAACAGATTCATATATTATTTGCTACTATATAAAGTTTGTGCAGGGAAAGTGATTAATAATGAGCAACCTATTAATTATATTGTTAAGAATTAAAAAGAAACAGATCAACGTACCGATGGATGAAGAGGAATGGAGATATGGGCAAAATGAATCACATCACAAATTGATAATTGCTAAGATGAACAAGAGAGTGTATTAAATAAGTAGAGAGTGCCAAAATAAAATATAATTGTATGGAAGACAAAAGATGATTGCTTTATAAGAAATAAAGAGTTCCAATATAATTAATGCCCACATTGTTCAACAAGTAATCATCTTCGAAATTGGCTTATAAGAAGTGATGCCACTAAAGATGAATTTCACTTTTCATCTGGCTATATACGAACCTGGCTTAACATAATGATCTAGGGTTAATTATCTGAATTGGGAATTAGGGAAGTGAAGAGTAAAGTGAATAAATGGGAGAAAATGGAGTGGGACATATGTGTCGAGGAAAATAGGTCACGTAGGAGTCCAGCTGACAGCTGACTTAAAAGGAACATACGATATTAATCTCATCAAGGGTGGGGATTAAAGTTCTAGAAGCTCTAGCTCAGCTCTCTGAATAAATATCTCAATGAGAATTGGGATTATTGAGTTAGACAGTTATTGGTAGCATTTTTCTATCAAATTTTTCTCTCCCTACTCGACTCTCTTTTTTTATCTCTGCCTTCCTCACTAGTAATTCTCCATTACACAATTCATTGAAGCTTAAAGATACATCAGTGGAGTAGTATCTAGGAATAATAATTCAATTGATTATAGTTTCTCAAATTAAAGTGTTATTGTGAAGGATTGATTGATAATAAAATCCTAATTTAGCCCTAATTCTAAATTCTATTGTGAATTACATTACCAAGTGGTAGCAGAGATCTTGATAGACCTAATGACTATTACGGAGACAAAAACTCTGGAGGAAAGTATTAAGAAATTGTAATCTCAGTTTTCCTCATATATTTAGTTGTGGCCCGGAAGGCGTAGGCGACTGATGCAAAGATTAATGACCTAGGCAAGAAATTTGACTTATTGATAGAGCAACTGGGTTCAACCAAAGATGAAATTTTCGAACCTTCATACTGTATGAAAGCTAGTAGTTCAGGGGTCCAGAACTATGATGGGAATCCCAATTGTGTACCAGATATGGAGACACAATAAGATGAGTATATTTGTAACACCCTACATTTTTGGGCTAGAATTTGAACCATCGTTCCTACGAGTATAGACCAGAACCCAATGATTCTATACCAATATAGGTGTGATGATTAAATCTATAGTGTGGTAATATATTTGGAGGTCGAGTGATATCATAAAAATCTCCTAACTCAAAGACGAGTGGAGTACGTTTCTATCGATAGAGTTTTAGCGGATATCCTTACTTGTGTCAACTTTTAATGACCATTACTTCTAGAATATAGCGATTTAGAGGCCTACCATATATCAAATGACAGATCTTCGAGTCTTCTTTCCAATGCATTTGGTTTTACCTTTATCTAATATCGGAGTAGAATGCTATGATCATTTTTACTTTGGAGTGTCATTTGAGAGAAGGTGATGACTTGAGTTGATAAACTATTAACTAAGTGACGAACTATCAACTTAGTCATCAGCCCTAACAAGAAAATACCTTAAATCACTTAGGAAAAGTGATGACTAGGTTGATAAGTCATCACCCAAGTGATAAGCTATCATTTAAGTCGTCACCCTTAACTAGAAAGTGTCCAAGTCCAGCTAGAGGGTGACAACTACGCTGATAAGTAATCAACTAGGTGATAAGCTATGACCTAAGTCATCAACTAAAAATCCCTACTATTTTTATTCAGTTTCTTTAGGGGTATTTTGGTCTTTTCCTCACCTCAAGCCCTACCCCCATGATTTAAAATAGACTTTAAACGCTATTTGTCCATTATATGTCAGTTTCTCACTGCTCCTTCTCCTCTCCACTCTCAAGATAGAAAAGTTAGGGTTTCTTTCAAAAATTCATGCTTTCAAGGAATTGATTCAAGAGGTTTTGAATTTTTGTTCATCAAAAAGGTATGTGGGGATATCCTAAACCTCATGAGCTTAATTTTATCATTTTTAACAGGCTTTAAGAATATATGATTATGTAGATATGGAAAAGGGTCTTTGAAACCATTTGAAGGGAATGTATTATGAACCCATCTTTATGAAAGTAGGTGTTTCTTATGAAATTTCTCCATAAACTTGAATTACTTTTATTTGTATATGGGTTAAGAGTTTCAAAAATTTATACGAGAGCTTGCCTTAAAAATTCCCTCTCTTATTGTGAAATCCATTGTTTATACATGTTATGGGTTGTTCAACGCATGATAAAAAGCTTGGGTTATAAGTTTTAATGCCCATGTTGAATTAGTATGGTATTTTGAATTTTAAGAGAGGGCATTTTCCTTACTTTCAAATTGTTCAGTTGTGTTAAATGGAAGATTTCATACAATTTATGTAAGAAGTTACCACCCATAAGTTTTAGTATGAAAAGGAGAGTGTCTTGTATAAGTTTCATATGTTATATGACATAAGAACTCTCACTTGATGTTTAAATCCTTTAGGTGGTCATTAATTTGTTTTTTAAATAAGAAGGGCTACAGATATGAAGTGGTATGAGATGAATGACTTGCAAGTCTAGGTACAATGATATTCGTTATGATATTCCCTTAACAGAATAAGAAAAGAACAGTTTATAAGAATAAAGTATGTTTTTAAGAGGCTAAAATTGGGCTTAAAGAGAGTAAGATGGTTACCCATAGAAGGCACGAGTTCAGATAACTCATTGCTTGAAATCGCGATTTGCCAACACGAGTTTTATTTCGCCTTTAAATAGGGGATGGTATGATGGCAATGAACTTATGGCGTAGTAGATATCAAAAATTCTAGCCTTTGTGGCAAACTTGGGTTGGGGGCTTGGACGCTGAGTTAAGGGAGGATTCCATATAGCCCGTGGGATTTTAGAAATGTAGGGTGTACCATCTAACTCAAAATTAAAGCAAGTAGTGGAGTCAATGTTTTACAAGAATGTTTTGAATCATTGAATTATGCCCATGTGTTTTACCTATATTATGATAAATTGATTTCGAACTGCTCTCAAATATTTTACATAAATTATATGTTATTTTGGATTGTTCTGCATAACATTACTTTTCAAGTATTAACCCTTTCAATACAAGTTCTAAGGTACAATCCCATGGTCCATCACATCAGTAGAACATTTGGAATGACAGAGTGGTTTAGCTATCCATCTTTTGGAAGTTTATTTATTCATATGTTGATTTCTTTTACTTTATGGTCCAGCCGGGGGCCTTGTCCCTCCCTAGAAAATTAGTTTCAATAGAGGTTTGGTATATGGGATTTGAGTATTGTATTTTCATAACTTTAATGACATATTTTGATCATATTATCAAATTGGATTTCAATTTTATCTTCTACACCTTTATTTCATATAAATTATGTTCATGATCGCATGTTGTGTGGTCTCTTTGACCTTCGTGGCTTGGGATACCCATTACGTCCAGGGCCTCAGCTTGGGTAATGACAAGCTTAGTATTAGAGCATAGTTCATAGTCCCAGGGTGTCTACGAAGTCGTGTCCAGTAGAATCTTTCTTATGGACATGTTGTGCACACACTTATAATCAGGAGGCTATTGAGCATTTAGAAGATATTTCCCATTCTTTCATACTCTAGATCGTGCAATAGTGTTCTCTATATGAAAATCATTCAAATTCCTTCTTTTCTCTAATTTTAAAGGCCATGTCTCATTGTCGAGGCGGCATTAGTTAAAAAGTTTATATTCCTATGTCACAACCTAATTTCTATGGTCATGATGGTGCCTACTATAACCCACTGATGTGTGAGGAGATGCTAATACATTTGAGGCTTTTAACTAAGAATAATTACAAAATCTTAAGCAACTTTTATTATTTTTAATTATTTTCGGTTTGAATTGTAGTAAAAGTTAAGATTTAAGAGAACCAGTAATAATAGAAGTAAAACAGTTGATTTCTGAGCAAGTAGAGAGGGAAGTATGGCTGATGACTTGTCTGATAAGTCATCAGTCTTGTGATAAGCTATCAGAGTTGCCATCAGCCTTACACAGAGAATGGGTTTTAGCTGAAATTCATGACGACATCTGTGATAGGCCGTCAGAAGTGTGATAATCCATCAAGTTCGTTGTTAGGCTTAGACAGAGAATGAGCTTCAGCTGAAATTCATGACGACATCTATGATAGGCTATCAGAAGTGTGATAAGCCCTCAGGCTCGTCGTTAGGCTTAGGCAGGGAATGGGATTTAAAGTGAAGAAGCAATACCAATTCTAATAAGTCATCATATGTCTGATAAGCCATCATGTCTCATTGTCAAACTAAAGGAAGATGTTGTCAAAAGTGAAAAGGGAATGACGACATTCTTTATAAGTCGTCAGACTCCTGATAAGCCATTACACATGTCATCACCTGCACGAGAAAACACTGTGATCTATGATTTTATTTCCATAATTAGGATGAAGTATTTAAAACATATGTTAGGGTTTTCATTCATCATCTTGAACATCTTGAAATGGCTGGAACTCATTCCAAATGCCAGTTTATCTCTCTTTAGGGGCTCTTAACTTAGAATTCAGTTTTAACTCTTTGATTTGGTTGTGGGAATTTTCTCCTGAACTTTGAAGAGAATCAACTACAGACTTCATCTATTTTAAGTTTAATTACTTTGAATGATGAATAAAATTGTTGCTATCTCTTTCTTTTTTATGTGGTACTAAAACCCATAATTAGGGTTGTGGGATCTATGATTATTATTCCATAGATTTAATAGTTGATTAGGGTTTGAGTGATTGTGGGGTCATCTTGATAATTTCTTTGTTATGATTGTTATTTATTGGTTGAAAACAATAGATCTAGCCTTATGTTGATTTGCTCTAACTGAGAAATAAACTAAAGGTAGCGAATTATCAATGAGGATTTGGGAAGGTTAAGGCCTCATCTAATTATTAATGTTGTAAAAATATTGATCAACTTGAGATAAATCAGTATGAATAGCGTGTTTTCTTAATTTTGAGAGAATTAGGGAGTTCAACATCTAGGTATGTTGAGAACTTCTTAGATAGACTATCAAAACTGATAATATGGTGTTTCCCATAAATCATGAGAACCCAATGCTAGTGCTATTATTGAATGGGGATTCATAATCATAGTGATCACAACCCTAGTATTTTCTTTATCATTTATTTGACCTATTGAAATTTTGGCTTTGAGTTCTGAAGCACGTTGCAACCTTAACATTTGTTTGATCATTGAAAACCCCCATTTTATCCTTTCATATCATTTGTTTGAATTTAACTTTTAGCTTTAGTTTCAAATTAGTCTAATCGCCACTCATATTGTTCCTTGTGGATTCGACCCCGACTCCAAAGTTGGGTAAATATATTAACGACGAGCACCTTGCACTAAATTGACGTGTAAGTTCTGTGCTATCAAAAATGGCACAGTTGCGGGGGAACAATTTAGCGTATTGAGTTGGTTTGAAATTTTAGCCTACTTTCTTGAATTCAAACTTGTAAATATTTGTTTTTAGTTTTCTTTTATTTTTTGTGTTAGGTAGATTTTTATTTTAGTTTACTTATTACTATGGCATCGTGGAATGAACATGAGCTTTGTGGTTGGAAATCTTATCTTGACGAACCATGTTCATATTGTGATGGACTTATATTTGACAAGATTTTAGATATGCTCCCGAAGAGAGATGTGAGCACCATCTCCATCCCACCGAGATTATGATTATTCTTTATGTGGTGGTCAAGATGGACATTGGAGTGATTGCCCAAATTTTCTCTCCCTCTATTATGCTAACCCAAATTCTAGTTCTTCTTATGAGTTTGATAGGTCTTATGGTCAAGAAAAGTAAGAACGAAGAACCACAAAGAGTGGCATTGAATATATGTTTCAACTAATATTGGATCTCCAAAAAGAAATTTATGATATCGTATGTGATATGCGTCAAGACATGAAGCCAATCATTAATGAGGAGATGGATATAGAGGTCAATCATTCCAAGCATTCTTTTATATTATGTTTAGATGATATCTTGTCTGTGGAATCATTTAAAGTAATGAAAGAGTTTGAAGATGAGGAGCAAGAACCTTATATTGATGTTGATCTTGATAATAAGCTAACCTCGGTGATTTCCCAACCAACCAAACCAACCATGAGAGATGATGCCAAGATTGAGGAAATGGTGCTACAGGAAAAAAAAGAAATCAAGCCAATCTTTTATAAAGACCCTAGCCCAATTCAGGGTGAAGAGGTCTAGAAGGATGCAAATCCAAAATTAGGGATAAGACCTCACTCGAATCACTTTTCAACATTATGCTTGGTGGATATGATGAAAGTCGAATCACCCAAGAAAATGATGAATTTTGGAAATAAGGAGGAAAATTCCTACATTTTTGAGTTTGTCATGCTGAAAGGGTATAATACAACCCCAATCTTGAAGGCTAAGAAGCTTAAAGATCGATGTGCATTTATTGGATTTTTAAGAATCTCACCATTTCCAAATGAGCCCAAATGAAAGTTCTGTGCAAAATTGGGTAAGTGGTTCAAGTCTTCAAAGTGGCGTGATAGAACTTTCCTTATCTTGCTCTCACATTTTTCCAACACACCTAAAAGATATAAAGATGGAAAGATGGGCCAATGATTCAAATTGTCTAATTGGAGGGATAAGGGATGAAACACTTTTAAGGTATCTTAATGAATTATGAGTAGTCAAGATAACCTAGTCGTGCCGTGACATTAAATCAGGCGCTGCTTTGGAGGCAACCCAAGGTATTTTATTTTTTGTATTTGTACTATATGATTGACATCAGATCTTCGCACCCATGGTGCCACAGGTATATTTCTAACTCTCTTGTTTTGGTTTGACGTATTGGGGACATTGCATGATTTTCAATTGAGGGTGGGGCTACTTGTGGGAGTTGATGTCCACTTGGGATTTTTGTTGTCGTACCTCTTTTTCTCGGAGTCTTGTTCCTAGTATATCCGGCATGTTTAGGCATATTGTATTTTTTGTTAAAATGTTGTAGTTGACTAGGAGAAATACAAGTACCTTAGGTAGTTAACATGTTTTTGTTTGTTTTTGAACACCTCTCCTAAGGTCTATTTTATAACTGTATGGTTTACATTTATGTGTGACCACTGTATATCTTGTTATGGCATTAGTACTAGTGACATGATAACTATTGCTAAACAATTGCATGAACCAAATGGGTAGTAGTTTGTGATGTACCTTTATGCCATGTGTGTGAGAGATACTACCTAGTTCCTGGTGTGTGAGCTAATGATAACATATTTGAGGCTTTTAGCTATGAATAATTGCAAAATCTTAGCAATTTTTATCGTTTTTGATTGTTATATATTTGATTTTACAGTAGAAGCTATGATGCAAAAGAACCAACAAGGATGGAAGCAAAGGATTTGAAATCTGAAGTAATTCGAAGAGACGTATGGCTGACAACATTTATGATAAGTCATCAGCCCTATGATAAGTTATCAGCTTCATTGTTAGCCTTAGACAAAGAATGCACCTGAGTAGAGAGTTGTGACGACATTTTGTGATAACCCGTCAAGGAGCTCATAGGTCGTCAAAATTGCCATCAGCCTAAGGCAGAATATGAGAGATGAGGTAGAGACTTGACGATATTCATGATAAGTAATCAAGAATTTAATAGGATGTCATAGTTTGTCACCAGCCTAAAGCAGAAAGTATCAAAAGCAAAGAGGAGCTGACGACATTTGTGATAAGTTGTCAGCCTCATGATAGGTTGTCACGAATGTCGTCACCTAATTCGAGGGATTATTAAACTCTGTGATTTTGTTTCCTTATTTAGGATGAACTATTTAAAGTCTTTTTGAGGGTTTTCTTAAGGGTTCCAAACATCTTTTAGAGACACGTACTTTGATATTTTCTCTCTCTAGTTTCTTGACTTGAACAAGTAATTACTTTGAAGAGATTATCATCACTATTTTGGGATTACTATTGTGATCTAATTTGAGAATCTGTAGTTTCTATTCATCTTGTGGTAAGTTTATCTTTCAAATCATGAATATAACTAGTTGTTTAGATTATTACATCATGAGTGGCTAGATTCCTTTAACCTGAATTATGGGATCTAGGGTTAATCTAGGGTTAAAGATTCAAAAGGTGGTAGGAATCCTTGATAATTCTGAGGTTTTAATTATAGTCTATTGGTTGAAAACGATTGATAACACCTATTTTGATTTTCTTGAGAAAGAAATCAAATATAGTGCGAAGTGAATTATTAACAGGGACTTGGAAGCACCAAAAACTTTCATTTAATAATTGTTGTTGTAACAAGGTTGATTAACCTGAGGTAAAATCTGGTCATGAGTATAAATTCCCTAAGTCTGAGAGGATTAGGTAATTAACTGCTTAAGTAGGTCAAGAGACATTTAGGCATAACTTCGATAAAGTTAACTTGTTGTCCTATCTACTGTGAGAGTTTTGAACCACTATTAGCATCTGTCAAGTACTAAAACCCTTAGTGAACATAATTCTGGTTTTTTTCATAAACTCTTGATTATGAACACTGTAACTAAAGTGACCAACAATTACTTACTAAACTAAAAAATCCCTTTTCAGGAAACATCCAACTATCAGTTGATTAAATTGCAACCGACTTAAGTTCAGACCATATTTCTGTGGGATTTGAACCCAACCTAGTTGGATTTTATATTGACAACAATCGCTTATATTCTCATTAGATAGGTGTAGTTTTAGCGTGATAAAAAATGGCGCTGTTGTTAGGGAATACGATTGTAAATTGAAGTTGGGTGCGATAATTGGCTGTTAGTGAAGTTTCCTAGTTTTACATTTATTTGTTGTTTTTGTTTATTGCAGGATATTTGTAGTGTATGAAAAGAACCAGAAGTTCTAGAGAACCATTATTACCACTTAATATGGAACCAGAACGAATTAGAAGAATGGCAGAACAGCAAGAGGCTGGCAGATTGGCAGCCTTAGCTAGAGCTCAAGTGACTGTGCAAAATGTCAGTCAAAAAACATGACATCAAAGTGCTAAGGATGAAGATTTGATAGGCGAGTAGCTGGTAAATCACGATAACCCAAGGCATGCAGAGCAAGTAGCTGCACCAGTACGGCGTAATGTTAACAAAAACCATCCGTTCTGAGAAAGGCAGAAGTACCAGCCGATCTAGTATGAACTCAATGATGATGATAATAGAATGGATGGAGTAGGTGCAACGGTGCAATCATTCCTCTACTATTGGCACTTGGGGAAAAATTCAACATTACGAGTACTATGATTCAGCTTCTCATTATGAAAGGGTTGTTTTGTGGCTTTCCTGGGGATGAATCAAACTTGCATATGGTGAATTTTGTCACCATCTATAAATATTTTGATAACCCAGGAGTGGGCCAGAATGCTATCCAGTTGAGATTGTTTCCGTTGTCTCTGTCTGGGGAGGCAAACATGTTGCTAAATGAGTTGACACCCGATTCTATAACCAACTGGAGGCAGCTGGAAGGAGCTTTCCAAGACACTGTCTTTCCACCTTCCCATTTATTTCCTCTATTTTACTTAAAGTTTTATTTTCTGTCCATACTTAGTTTATTTTCTTCCCTTTTTCAAAGTGTTTCCAAATAAAACAAAAGAAAGCTTCCTTGTGTGTTTGGGTCTGCAATCAAAATAAAGAATATTTCATTACTTCCTCTTTCTCGTGTAATCAAAGTGAAGGTACCCACCATGTATGCTCGAAACCTAGCCCTTCTTTTCAATTGGTAAGTGATAAACTTAGGAGAACCCAAGTTCCCAAGAAGTTTGAATCAAGTAATCTTGCAAATGGCTAAAAATTGGGAACTAGGGTTTGCTGTGAAAGATTGAGACTTACAAGCTTAACTCAAAAATGACAACCAATGGGGTTTTAGGGAGAAAGCAAATTAAAAAGCATGTTAAAGTCGAGTTAGAGTTGTATCCGGAGTAGCTAACTTTCATTATAAGTTATCACAACTTGATGGATTATCAGAAATGTATTCAAAGGTTGCTCAAAATATTATGGGTTCTGTTTAGAGCTGACGACATTCATGATAAGTTATCACAATTGTGACGGCTTATCAGAAATGTCGTCAGAAGTTGATCAAATTTTGTGGGATCTATTTAGAGTTGACGACATTTGTGATAAGCTATCACATTTGTGACGGATTATCAAAAATATCGTCATACCTGGGATCTGAAGCATGAATAAGCCCTTTCAAGGGGTGTGAAACTTAAAATGATTGATGTGTTTGTGTTTATACTCTTGAGGGTTGAATAATAGTTTTTTTATTGCTACTTCTTTAGAGGTAGAGATATGGACTGCGTACATCTTACCCCCCCCAGACCCCATTCTGTGGGAATACACTGGGTTTGTTGTTGTTGTTGTTGTTGTACAGGTTATAAAATGGCACCTAATGGAAAGAACTCAAAATATACAAAGAGAGTGACCAAGGGAAGTGTACCTCGGAGACTTTTCAATGAAGAGTCTGATTATGAAGAGGAAGAGCCTTTGCTCATGAAGCAAAATAAGAAGAAAAGCCCTAAAAATTCTTCACCACCTCCATCATTTGAAGTGGAAGAGAGTGAAGAGAGTGACACTGAGCCAACAACAGCTGAACACACAGCTTCTAAGTAGACGACCTGTGAGCAACAAGATTCTGAACATGCTAAATCTGAAGAGCATGATTCAGATCATATTGATTTTGAGAAGAATGTGTCTGGGCAACATAAATCCATGGGACCATTAAATGAGTCACCTTCTTCCAAGCCACAAGATGAGGAAGAATCTCTGATTAAGGGAACTATAGTTAAATGCAAGAATCCTGAAGTCTGAGACGGTACTAGGTGGCAGATTCCAAACGCTCAGAAAATTTTCTTTGATGGGCTTCGCAGAACTAATAGAAGGGCTGTTAAGAGGCCAATTTCGAAGAGAGAAGAATCATTATTAAAGGGTTGAGCAGATACCCCGAGATAGAGTAGAAATTTTGTGATTACAATTTGGGATGGACGAAAAGAGGAGGAAATTCATTTTTCCCTACACTAGTTAGGGAGTTCTATGCAAATTACGAAGCTCACTTAGAAAACATATGTATAGAAATAGAGAAAGAATCTGACCAACCTTTGTTGGATAAAGTCCCGGTATGGGGTGTAATGGTCGATGTTTCTGAAGAAACGATTAAAAGTTTCCTTCATGGCCCAAACTTCACTCCTTAGGCCACTTCAACTACTTTCTATACCCAGTTGAAGCATTGAGAAAATCAAAGGTCTTGTCTAGCCACATTCATAGCTGATGAAGAACCAGAATGGCTGACCAACAAAAATGAAAGAATCTTCAGGGCCTCCCTGAATTCAGAGGCAAGATTTTGGTGAGGGATTGTACGTACCTGGTTTGTACCAATAGATGGCGATAACATCTTTGGGGATGATAGAAAAATATTAGTCGTAAGTCTTATGGCTAACCACAAATTGAACTTTAGAGAGATCACCACTGAAGAGATAAAAATTTAGGTCTCAAGGTCTGATACAACATATCCCTTCCCTTGTTTGATTATAAGGTTATGTAGGGAAGTCAATGTGCTCAAGATTGTAGGGTTAGAAGAAGAAATCCTTGCCAAGAAGACCCACAATCCTATCCGAAATGAGGAAAATCAATCGAGGCTAATACTTGAAAGGGATGCAGAGATTCCAGCTGATCCACAAGTTATAGGTACCAGCTCAATGCCTAATATAGAAGTATAGGATTCCGAGGTTGCACCACCAACATCTTCAGCATGCACAGGTCCAGTGTTTAGAGCTGAGACAAACCCTTATGCTGCGTTGACTACAACAGAATTTTCCTTCAACCCTATGAATTTCAGAAGAGTAGCAAAGCAGTCCAAGTGGTATAATGCGAAGCTTAAACTCTTTGACAAGCAATTTGCGACTGTAGTGGACAAGAGGGTTAAGGCTGTACTCAAGCCCTACAAGTCTCTATCGAGTTGAATTGATGAATTAGAGAATCGCTTCAACGCACAGACAAAAGAGAGGTCAACTCCAGAGATGACATTATTCAGATCAAACCTAGACAAAGTAAAGGCAGATGTGGGGAAGCTATAACAACACCACTTTATAATGTCAGCAGATTCAGCAGCTAAGAAGTCTGAGGCAGAAATCTGGATGCTTGATCTCATAGAGAAGCCCGTGAAGAAAAAGAAAAAGAAAGGTGAGAAGAAAGGCAAAGGTAAGAGAGAGGACCAACAGTGATGAAGAAAGAAAAATAGAGAAGAGGGTAAGAAAGAAGTCTGAAAAAGAAGAGATAAAGAAGGCGAGGATTGATTCCCTAGTGGACAATAAGATATGGGAGAAAGACATCCAAGCAAGAGCCGCAGGGGCCTCTACTAGAAGGCCTTTAAATACTGATAGACCAGCTACACCAGAGCAGAACAAGGCTCCTAATAGAGAGAGGGCAGCTAAGGATGCGGTAGCAGAGTCAGGAACCCATGACCCCCGGGATCGATCTATTCCAGGTATACTCTAATCCTAAGTTTAGATTTTTTTTTTAATTTTAAGTTGAGGGTGTAGGGTAAATTGTTGTTGTAAAATTTTGTAGCCGACTAGGAGAAATACTTGTACTTAAGGCAGTTGAATAATTTTGTGATTTTTGTACGCCTCTTCAAGTAGTCTACTTCTATAACTGTGTGATTTTAATTTAAGTGTGACCACTATGTATCTTTGTACGACATTAGTTATAGTAACACAATAATCATTGCTAAATAGCTGCATGAACTGAATAAGTAGTAGATTAGGATATACCTATGTGCCAAGTGTGTGTGAGACGCTACTTAGTTCCCTCTGTATGCTAAAGCCAGAACTTTCCCGGTTAGTCTTACCTAGGTTGAAGGATAGGGGTTAGGAAAGGACATAGGCCATTTTGATATGAGCTCACTTTAGCCTAAATGACCTTTCCTATGTGCATAATTCCCTATGATCCCTATTTTGATCTTGATTAGCCTATTTTTTTATGACACATGTCACCTTCCCATTTAGATCACAATGAACTTGGTTTGGCCCTGGTCCTCCTTAGACACTGTGTACCTTGACTTAGGCAAATGGCCTAAGTTGAGGGTGGCTATCATAGGGGTGCATGATAGAGAATAAGTATGACAAAAGGTAGAATAAAAGAAAAGAATAAAAAAAGCTAAAGTAGGGAGGAAAAGATAAAGAAATAGAAAAATTATGAAAAAGAATAAGTGATTGTGGAAAAGATCGCACCCAGCCTAAATAAATGTGATCAATAAAAGAAAAGAGTGCAAAAGGCTAATAAGTGAAATCCCAAAAAGCTAGTGTAGTATCAAGGAGGCTTATTCACTTTAAATACCATCGAGTATCATATCAGCCCCTAACCTACATCACACGCCTAATAAAAGACCTATAGTAATCGTAGCTGACCTATCTAAATATCCGGGTAATGAAAATAAGGGAAAGCCTATGGTACTTCACATACATTAGATGGAACTTCATTCTGAGAGTGAGTGTTTTGATTGTCCCAATGGTTACATATAGGATTATTGATATGAGATGAGGAGGATTTCTTTATTGTGAGGGCACACCAGATCTGTTTCTAGTTACTAACTTGTTTGGAGAGTATAATACTCGTATATGCATGGTTAATGTAGCTGAATTAATGTCGTATATTGATTTATGTGTTTTGCATTGGTGTTCTTCATTGTTCTTAAATTGACTGACCTTGAAGAGGGTGAAAGTATTTTGAGATGATATGGATGATTGACTGCCAAATGTACTTTCTATTCTCTTAGTTTTGTTGAGTTGCTAGAGGACAAACAATTGTTTTAAGTTGAGGGTTTTTATGTGTGAGCTAATGATAACATATTTGAGTCTTTTAACTAAGAATAATTGCAAAGTCTTAAGCAACTTTTGTTGTTTTTGATTGTTTTAAGTTTGATTTTGCAGTAGAAACTATGATGCAAGAGAACCAACAAGGATGGAAACAAAGGAGTTTAAATCTTAAGTAATTCTAAGAGAAGTGTGGATGACGACATTTCTGGTAAGTTTTCAACCTTGTGATAAGTTATCAGCTTTATCGTCACCTTCAGATAGAGAATACACCTAAGTCTGGAGTTGTAACGACATTTTGTGATAAGCTATCAAGGAGCTTATAGGTGATACACCCAAATTACAGCTCTCATTAGAAATTGTAAGCGGTCGCTGCCAAATATAGAACCCAACTGGTTTGGGTGTCGAATCCCACAGGGAATACTCTGTCACTAAGTTTGGCACTTATCAGTAGACTTTTGGTCGAAATTTCCAAGAAAAAGAGGTGTTTGATTTAGGCGTGAACTAATATTAACCAGGTAATGAATGAGACAATATACGTAACAAGATTTAATCACAGAGAAAAATAAGTTAGGGTTATGTCCACCTTGTAAGTTCTACTTCTCTATTAACTATGAGTAACGCAGAATTTAGACATGCATGAACTTATTGAGAATCGTATTCTAATTCTAAATCCAAGTGTTTCTCAACCATCAAGGATTTATTTCACTTTAAGTCTCTCGAGCCTAAAGTGTATACTAATGGTACGAACTCTCCAAGAAGTTAATCCGGTTAAGGCATTAACGTGTAAATAGAGGTTGGAAGCCCTATTTCCTTGTCACACTCTCTTTTCCAAACATGTAACTTTTCTCTCGAACAAGTTAATGCTATAATGGCGTATTCCCTATCTTTGCAACCGTAAGAATTTAATTAAAACGAAGAGAGTAATGATATAAGTAGCATACACATCAATAATTCACAAACTCATAGTTAATAGATGGTATCTTACGAGGTTTTTATAACCCTAACAGAGAAGTTTAGCTACTCATGAATACAACGGAAATCACAGTAGACATAATCATCATACCACAACTTAGAAAAATCTCGGCTATGGAGATGAAATGTGTTTTCTCTTTCTGTTGCTCACGTAAGCCGTTTTCTGTTCTCCAACGTGAATTGTCAATAATGATAATGATAATAATGCTGAAAAATTCAGCAATAAGGTTTTTAATAGCATCCTTGTCTAATAAGTTGCTACTGCACCCTTAAGTATTTAAAAATATTGGGTTTGCCCGGGAAAAAGTTCTCATGCATCACTTTCAGTTCAAAAGCTGTCTTCCCTCTAATGTGAAGTTTTCCTTTGCTGCTCACAAGTCCATAAAGTGCTGAAATCTTCATCATTAATACCTGAAAAACATGCTAATCATGTAGGTCAGCTCACTTAAAGGAAAATGGACTAAAAGTGCAGGAATTATATATTTTATCCTCAAAACTTAGCTAAAATATGGATAAATTATAGTTCTTAGGGGTATAAATACGCCTAACATCACCACCCCACACTTAAAGCTTTGTTTGTCCTCGAACAAAATATTACATCCATGAAAACACTCAACTAGAATTTCACAATAGCAATACAAAATGTTCAACAAGACATGCACATCAATTATTAACAAAGAATAGGTTTCTTGATCACTACTAGAAATAATTCAACCTCCAACATAGACTCGTGAGGATGGTTAATTCGTATCCATAAGTTAAGCCACAAAGAATCATACAAAATTACCCAACAATCATCAACCATGTGTGTCTCACACAAGATATCACCTATAATCACTCACAGTTTTGCATTTTTCGAAACATGGGTATAAGACTCTCCTTGCTATCACTCTCATAAAGAATTCTTATGTTGCAAATGATGACCATAGGCTTGCCCTTAGTGTAATGCTCCAGTAATATTGGAATGCTAAGCTTAGGATCAAATAGGTCTTCACAGATTGTAATGTAGGCTAAGGGACAGGTAGGACTATTTTGGCCAGAAATAGTGACTATGTTCCCTAAGCGCTTTAATACACTACGTTATGCCATTTACACTCTCTTTTAACAACCCTTCTACCTTTCTTTCATCTACCAACCCCTTTTCACCTATTTTGTTATTCAATCATAAACACAACTATCTTTTAATTTTTCTATTTCTTTTCCTCTTTTTTTTTTCTTTTTATTTATTTATTTTTTATTTTTTTTATTAAGCACCTCTATGATAGCTACTTTTTTTCACAACATTTTCAAGCACCAATACACTCTGAGGCGTCACTTTCACCATTTTCCTCTTATTTTACCACATGAATCTACAATTTAAAGCACTTAGGAATTTGGATCAAATTATGGTCTTGAAAAAAAAATGGATTAGGCTACATATGAGGCTGCCAAAGAATATAGCTAAAGGCTCAAAGGGGGTTTACTTGGACAATGTACAAGGGTAGGTAAAAAGAAGATAGACAAATTCAGTGCTGCCAAAGAAATGCCTAAATCTTCTCCTAAACTCACACTCTTTATTTCGCTTTACACACACACCAGGAAAGTTCTAGCATCACTCACAACGCAGAATATAATATAACCTCACACACACAAGGCCCATGGTCAACTTAATTGGGAGCATTATAGACTCTTGACCCAACAGATGAATGAATTAAACCACACAATTATCACACAGTGAGTCACACTTAGAGCCTAAATGACTCAATAATAATGATTTAGCACAAACTTTTGTCATAATACCATGCCGTTTATCAGAACAATTTCATGCAAAATCTAAAAATCTAACTAGGTAACTAACTACGACTAATTCAAGCAAAAAAAAACAAGAATAAATGTAGGCAAAGAAGTACATCATACAAATACCCACACCCCACACTTTGGCGGGACACATTGCCCTCAGTGGAAAATAAATAAGGAAAACCTGATTAGTCGGACTCCTCTTCTATGTCTGGGGTCATACCCCCTGCGTCGTAATTATCAACAGAGTCGTCATCCTCAGAGTTGTCCGCCACATCTTAGTCTGGCAGTCGGCGATCATCATCAGTTGGCACGTCATCATCGAGAGGTTCCTCAAAATGTACCCCTACTCCATACATAGACCGCGCATGCTCATTCATCGGGTAGTCATAGTCCAACTGCTGAAGCTTTGCATCAGTCGGAATACGACCCCCACTCATAATGGTAAACCTAGTCATTCCATATAGATGGCGAAAGAAACTTTCATCTCGAGCATGTCTTTCTACAGTGGTAAGGTTGATACGATGACCAGTTTCAGGATCTTTAACTTTCGTGAGATCAACCTTCTTCGGGTTGTATGGAAGCTTATGATCTGCAGGTTCCTCTTCAATGTGCTCCTTCCTTAAGATCGCAGTCAACAAATTGCCAAAGCTAAAATGGGACCTTTTGTGTAGCCTTGCTTTATGCATTGATGATTGTATAACCGCGCCAATGTTGATGGGAATATTCGTCATCAGAGCGTACACCAAGCATACTCAATCACTTGTGATCTTTGTGTATTGTTTCCCAAGAATCAAGCAAGAGTTGACTATCCTCAACAATATACGAGCTTCTCTATTCAAGGAAGCATACGGGAAGGTATTGTGACGACCGTTATCCTTGTGACGAATCCACCGGGCCATGGACCTTGTTCCGCATAGTGTATATCTGATTGCCCTGTAAGGAGGTCTGTGATAAAGCTCCTTGAGCGGTGATGGATCCACAGATAGAAGTCCCAGAAAAGATTTGAAAAACTCCGCATTCAGTTGCAAGACTTGGCCCTGAATCTTTACTTCACTTTCGGTAAGTAGATGCTTTTTCTTTAGTGCCATGATTTTTGCCAAAATGCGGGGCTCTTTCTTTGCTAGACTCTCCTTCTGCATCAAATCCACGTGAACATATTTTTTTACTTTGTTGTTCTTGTACCACTCCTTTCCTTCCTCCTCTAGGACCCATTTGATTCCAAAAGTGCGTCGAGGTATTTGTAGAGAGGAGGACTCATCTTGCTCTTTTCTTCCCCTTTTTTGACCTTTCTATGAGGTAGATGCTTTTTCTTTTCCTTCTCGTCCTTTTGGGTCCATTCTTCATGAGATCATAATAGAGTCATGTTAGCTTCATCTCGAAAGATTCAATCGAAAAAATAAACAGTAATGGCACCGCCCCACCCTTAATTTGTTGGAACAGACTAATTAAGTGAGTGATATCGATTACTCAGACTTCATCGACATACATTTAGGCATTATATTCCAACAATATGTTTAGCACAGTCATACTTACATGTAATCTTGACTATACTTTCATGTTTGGATTAATGCACTTTTTGAACAAGACTACCACATAGACATCGTATCATGTTATTACATAGAAATAATCACACCATCTTATGTTTGTGGTCAATCATGATCGATATCTCGATGAACGACTCGTTCAAACATTCAAGCTTTCAACTTTCAAGATTATGTATTAGCTTCACAATTTTTACTTCATGGAAATATGACAGTGTATAACAAACAAGTACAAGTCGGAACAAAGTCAAGAACACCCACACGTATTCTTTCACTCAACTAGATGTATCATAACAAACCAACCACATTCTAATCACCAACACCACTTCAAAATCTAATAAATCATTATAAACGTAGCATTTCAACAACTACGGAATATAAAGGAATAACTTATGTGATGATGGATTCGGAAGATGAGCTTGCAAGATTAGATGAGAAAAAAGAAATTTTTTGAAAGAATTGGGGAGCTTGGGCAGCGCCTATCTTGAGCAAACAATGGACTTGTGTTCTAAGATTGGGGATCTATTAAAAGACTAAGCCATGGGTTAGGTTTGATCCATGTATAATCGGGTTAGGAGGCAAAAAATGATATGTAGGTGGCGCCTAATGCTTTGCCTATGCTTAGCATAGACAACGCCTTTGTCAATGCCTAGTTGAGCATAGGCGGCGCCTTTGTCAATGCCTAATTGAGCATAGGCGGCGCCTTTGTCAATGCCTAGTTGAGACAGTGAGCATAGGCAATGGCATAGGCGGCGCCTATGGCATTGCCTAGATTTGCATAGGGAATGCCTTGTCCGTTGCCTAGATTTGCATAGGCAATGCCTTGTCCGTTGCCTATGTGAGGCAGTGAGCATAGGCAATGGTATAGGCCTTGCCTTGTCCATTACCTAGATTGGCATAGGCAATCCCTTGTCCATTGCCTAGATTAGCATAGGCAATGCCTAACCGATAGCCTTTGCTCCTTCATTCCTAACTTACCACCTTCAACATGGCTCACTTTCAAATCAAAATTTGGAACTAATCCCTTCCTTTGTACGTCTTGCACCTACACTTAATCAAAAACAACAAAAACGATTAGAAGGATGGGTTGCCTCCCACCAAGCGCCTTAGTTTTGGTCTTGGCTCGACTTTTCTTTTTGGATTTTTATTTAACAAAAATAAAACGATTAAAAACAATGGGTTGACTCCCATGTAGCGCTAGATTTATTGTCGCGGCACGACATAGTTATCTCAATTACTTAGACTTCATCGAGATATATGGACCATTATTTTCTGAATGGATTCAGACGACGCTGATGCTTAATAGTGGGTACACAATCTTCCTCTAGCTGAATCTTGTGCATACCTATCCTAGGAGGGATACCAATTATATCAGCAATGGTCCACCCAATGACTCTCTTGTACCTCTTCTTAACAGAGATGAGAGCCGCTACTTGCTGTTCACCTAAATCAGCCGCAACAATAACCGGAAGTGTATTTCCACTTCCCAAGAACACATACTTTAGATGACTGGGCAACTCCTTCAATTCTAGCACTGGTGGCTCTTCAATGGATGGTTTCGGTGGTAGTGAAGGTTGATTCTTAAGATCAAGGTCCAGCTTCTTAGGAGCATGAGAATATGACCCCATTCCTGTTAGAGCACAAATAGTTTCTTCATATTCTTCAACATCCTCACGCTCAGAATTCAAAAGCACAGCAGACAATGGCTCAACAGTAAGCTGCTTCTATAGAGATAATTCTTTCTCATCCTCATAATAAACATCAGCTACAGAGAACACATTCAAATCTTTAGGCTGCTTCATCGATTTGCATACATCAAAGCGGACCACTTCATCATTCAATCGAAATAAAAGCTCATTAGCTCTTAAATCAATAAGCACACTTTCTGTTGTGAGAAAAGGACGACCCAAGATTATGGGAACTTCAGAATCCACCTCACACCCCAAAATAATAAAGTATGCAAGAAAAATGAAGGTAGAAACCTTCACCAGTACATCATATAAGACACCAACAAGTCGTTTTACCGACCTATCTACCATCACGAGCCGCATATTGGTTGGTGTAGGATCGCCCAACCCTAACTTTCTGTAAATGGATAGCGGCATCAAATTGATGGTAGCTCCCAAATCGTACAACGCCTTAGCAAAATCCAAAGATCCCATCGTGCAAGGAATAGTGAAAGCACCAGGATCTGCCTTTTTCTATACTAAAGATCTCATGGCAATCGCACTGCAATAATGAACATCATCTGTCAGTTCATAGCTTGCTGCCCTTTTCTTTGTCAATAGGTCCTTCATGAATTTGGCATACCCTGGCATTTGCTCCAGTGCCTCCACCAAAGGCACATTAATAGTAAGCTACTTCAACATAGTCATGAATTTACTGAACCTGGTGTCATCAACCTTCTTCTTCAGTCTCTGAGGAAAAGGTGTTGGTGGAAGAGGAAGAGTTTTCTCAACCACTTCCTTTTTATCATGCATCTGATTATCAATATTTTCAGGCTGGTGACGTCTAGGTGTAGTGTCATGAACATTCTCATTCTGATTTTCAACTTCTACAGAATCATCACAATCTGCTTCAATAACATTTTCTTCTATATTATCAACTACCTGCTTGCCTTTGGATGGATTTTCCACCACTTTACCACTCCTGGTAGTAATAGCCATGCATGATCCATCATTCCTTGGATTTTACACAACATCACTAGGCAAAGTGCCAGCCTTTCTTTGATTGAATGCCGCTGAAAATTGACTCAGTTGTTGTTCCAGCTGTTTTATTGCAGTGAAATGCGAATCAACCAATTGATTTATTGAGGACAAATCATTTTTTACCTCAGTTACGCCCATGTTGGCTGCCTCCACTCCTTTCAACAGCTTAGCCATCATATCTTCCATGGACATCTTCCCAGATCCAGATGCCACAGCCTCACAATTTCCAGGAGGAACATACAACCCACTTCTGTCAGACTTATTCTTCCAACTCCCTAGATCGCGGTCCTTGTATCCAGATTTATCATAATAGTTCCGACCTTGGTTTCCTTGGGCATTTCCTTAGAAACCCCCCTGATTATTCAAGTAATTAATTTCCTCCTCAGAATCGGATTCATCTCTTTCCTGTGATACAACGGCCTTAACCTTTTCTATTTTCCCTGATAGTAAATGCTTGGTAAGAAGATCCATCTGCGTTTTCATGTGGGCCATATCCTGGTCATGTTCCTCTTATCTTCGCCTTTGTTCTGTAGTTATGCCAATAGATAAAGTAGAGCTTGCTACCTCAGAATCCCTGGTATGCCAAGCTCTACTCTGCTTTGTCATATGATCCAGCATATCACTTGCCTCAATAAAAGTAAGGTCCATGAATGACCCACCTGCAGCATTATCAACCACTGGCTTTGTCACCGAGTTCAAAGCCCTATATAATATTTCCATCATGTGGATATTGGTCAGCTGATGGTTTGGGCACCGCATAAGCTTCTTCTTAAACCTCTCCTATGTTTCGTGGAGAGCTTCAGTTGGAAGCTGTCGAAAATTGCTGATCTCGTCTCTTAATTATGCTCTCTTGGATGGCGGAAAGAATCTTTCTAGGAAAGCGTCTTTTAGTTGCCTCAAATTAGTAATAGAGTCAGGAGTTAGCCCGTTCAACCATAGAGTTGCCTCTCCAAATAGAGACAATGGAAATAAGTGCAGCTGAATTACATTCTGTCCAACTCCTGGATTGTTAAACGACTTGCATGTTGAGATAAAGTTGATCAGATGCATATTCGGATCATCGCTTGCAAGACCACCAAATAACCCTTTGAGTTGCAATAGCTGGATCATGGTGCTAGTGATATTGAACATGGCTCCGGGTGCCAAGGGTGGAGGAATAATAGCCCCTGTGGCACCAACCCCATCCAAATCGTCATCATCATCATTAAGAGAAACCTGCACAGCTCGGCGTTCAGGTCTCCATCTAGCTTTAAGATCTCTGTTGGCATTCCTATTCACTGGTGCAGCCACATCATCTGCACGCCTGGGATTTAACAACTCGTCATCACCTAGGTCCTCTTCATCAGGATTTGTTGCCCGACCTGGGTTATCAATATTTTGTTGATGCACTTGAGCAGCTGCCAATGCAGCTAATCTATCCTACTTCTGTTGAGCAGCCATCCGTTCAAGGTCTCGTTGTGCATCCATTCTGCCAATAAGATATGGTTCAGGATTTAGAGGTAATAATGGCTGACAAGAACTTCGTGTATTTGGCATGCAGTCTACCAAACCTGAACAGAACAAAAATAACAAACAAAAAGTAAAATTCGAGAATCTTTGACCAAAGGGTCTATTAACTATCACAAACTTAGTTGACAATTGTATTCCCCGACAACGGTGCCAAAATTTGATAAGCCCAAATTATAGCTCTCGTTAGAAAGTGTAAGCAGTCGTTGTCTAATATAGAACCCAACTGGGTTGGGTGTCGAATCCAACAGGGAATACTCTGGTCACTAAGTATTGCAATTATCAATAGACTTTTGGTCGAAAATTCCAAGAAAAAGGGGGGTTTGATTTAGGCGTGAACTAATATCAACCAAGTAACGAATGAGACAATATATGTAATAAGATTTAATCACAGAGAATAATAAGTTAGGGTTATGTCCACCTTGTAAGTTCTACTTCTCTATTAACTATGAGTAACGCGGAATTTAGACATGCATGCACTTATAGAGAATCGTATTCTAATTCTAAATCCAAGTGTTTCTCAACCATCAAGGATTTATTTCACTTTAAGTCTCTCGAGCCTAAAGTGTATACTAATGGTACGAACTCTCCAAGAAGTTAATCCGGTTAAGGCATTAACGTGTAAATAGAGGTTGGAAGCCCTATTTCCTTGTCACACTCTCTTTTCCAAACATGTAACTTTTCTCTCGAACAAGTTAATGCTATAATTATGTATTCCCTATGTTTGCAACCATAAGAATTTAATTAAAATGAAGAGAGTAATAATATAAGTAGCATACACATCTCGGCTAATAGATGGTATCTTACGAGGTTTTCATAACCCTAACAGAGAAGTTTAGCTACTCATGAATACAACGGAAATCACATTAGACATAATCATCATACCACAACTTAGAAAAATCTCGGCTATGGAGATGAAACGTGTTTTTTCTTTCTGTTGCTCACGTAAGCCAGTTTCTGTTCTCCAACGTGAATTGTCAATAATGATAATGATAATAATGCTGAAAAATTCAGTAATAAGATTTTTAATAGCATCCTTGTCTAATAAGTTGCTACTGCATCCTTAAGTATTTAAAAATACTGGGTTTTCCCGGGAAAAAGTTCTCATGCATCACTTTCAGTCCAAAAGCTGTCTTCCCTCTAATGTGAAGTTTTCTTTTTTTGCTCACAAGTCCATAAAGTGCTGAAATCTTCATCATTAATACCTGAAAAACATGCTAATCATGTAGGTCATCTCACTTGAAGGAAAATGGACTAAAAGTGCAGGAATTATATATTTTGTCCTCAAAACTTAGCTAAAATATGGGTAAATTATAGTTCTTAGGGGTATAAATACGCCCAACATCAATAGGTCGTCAAAATTGCCGTCAGCCAAAGGTAGAACATGAGAGCTGAGGTAGAGACTTGATGACATTCGTGATAAGTCATCAAGAAGTTGATAGAATGTCACAGTTTGTCATCCGCCTAAAGCAGAGAGTATCAAAAGCAAAGAGGAGCTGACGACATTTGTGATAAGTCCTCAGCCTCCTGATAGGTTGTCATGAATTTTGTTACCTAATTCGAGAAATTATTAAACTCTGTGATTTTGTTTTGTTGAGGGTGTTCTTGAGGTTTCTGAATATCTTTTGGAGACACGTATTTTGATATTTTCTCTCTCTAGTTTCTTGACTTCAACAAGCAATTACTTTGAAGAAATTATCATTATTATTTTGGGATTAATATTATGATCTAATCTGAGAATCTCTAGTTTCTATTCATCTTATGGTAAGTTTATCTTTCAAATCATGTTTATAACTAGTTGTTTCAATTATTACATCTTGAGCGACTAGATTCCTTTAACCTGAATTATGGGATCTAGGGTTTAGTCTTGATAAGGTGCTGAGTGTTCAAGATTCAAAAGGTGGTAGGACTCCTTGATAATTCTAAGGTTTTAATTATGGTCTATTGGTTACAAATGATAGATAACACCTGCTTTGATTTGATTTAGAAAGAAATCAAATATAGTGGGAAGTAAATTATTAACAGGGACTTGGAAGCACTAAAAACGTCCATTTAATAATTGACGTTGTAACAAGGTTGATTAACTTGAGGTAAAATATGGTCATGAATATAAATTCCCTAAGTCCGAGAGGAATAGGTAATTAAGTGATTAAGTAGGTTGAGAGACATTTAGGCAGAAATTCGATAAAGATAACTTGTTGTCCTACATACTGTGAGAGTATTGAACCACCATTAGCATCTGTCAAGTACCAAAACCCCTAGTGAACATAATTATAGTTTTTCCATAAACTCTTGATTACGAACAATGTAACAAAACTGACCAACAATTAATTGCTAAACTAAAAAAACCCCATTTCATGAAACATCCAGCTATCAGTTCATTAAATTGAAAACGACCTTAGTTCACACCATATTCCCTGTGGGATTCCACCCTAACTAGTTGGGTTTTATATTGATAATGATGGCTTACATTCTTATTAGAGAGGTGTATTTTGAGCATTATTAGTTCCCATTGTGTGTTAAATCCAGAACTTGCCTGGTTGGTCTTTCCTTGGTTGTATGATAGCGGTTAGGAAAGGATCATAGGCCATTGTTGTTATTCGTCCACTTTTAGCCTAAATGACCTTTCGTTTATGCATAATATCCCAGGATCCCTATTTTAAGCCTGAATAGCCTATTTCTTTTTATGACACCTATCACCGTCCCATTTATATCATAATGAACCTGTTTTGGCCCTGGTCTTCCTTGGATATTATGCACTTTGACTTAGGCAAATAGCCTAAGTTGAGGGTGGCTATCATAGGGGTGTGTGATATAAAGTGAGTATGAAAAAGGGTAATAAAAATATATGCAAGGCTGGATATGGTAGAAAAGAACAAGAAAAGAAAAGTTGTGAAAAAAAGAAGTGATTGTAAAAAAGACCGCACCCATCCTGAATATATGTGATCAAGAAAAGAAAAGAATCGAATAAGGTTTATAAGTGAGACCCCAGAAGCTAGTGTAGTGTCAAAGAGGCTTAGTCACTTTAAATATCATCGAGTATCATACCAACCCCTAGCCTACATTACATGACAAAGGGAAGACCTATAGTGATCCTATCTGACCTGTCTGAAAATCTTGGTAATGAAAATAAGGGCAAGCCTATGGTATTTGGCATACATTAATTGGAACTTCATTATAAGAGTGAGTGTCTTTTGATTGTCCCTATGGTTGCATATGTGATGTCTGATATATGTGGAGTGATACTTCTTTGTAGTGAGGGAACACTGGTTACGTTGCTAGTTGCTAACTTTTTTGGATAGTGTAATCGTGGTACATGCATGGTTGTTGTTGCTAAATTCATGCCATATCTTTATTCCTCTGTGTCACATTGTTGTTCTTCAATAATATGCACAGTTGTTGTTTTTAAATTAATTGACCTTGGAGATGGTGAAGATGTTTTGAGATAATATGGATGGTTAACTGCTGAATGTACTCTGTATTCTCTTGGTTGCGTTTTAGTTGCTTGAGGACAAACAATTATTTTAAGTTGAGGGTGTTGATGTGTGAGCAAATGCTAACATATTTGTGGCTTTTAACTAAGAATAATTGCAAAGTCTCAAGTAACTTTTGTCATTTTTAATTGTTTTCTATTTGATATTGCACTAAAAGTCAAGATGCAAAAGAACTAGTAATAATGGAAGTAAAATAGTTGATTTTGGAGCAAGTAGAGAGGGACGTATAGCTGACGACTTTTCTGATAAGTCGCCAGCCTTGTGATAAGCTATCAGAGTTGCCATTAGTCTTAGACAGAGAATGGGTTTTAGCTGGAATTCATAACGACATCTATGATAGGCCATTAGAAGTGTGATAATATGATAGGCTTGTCGTTAGGCTTAGACAGAGAATAAGCTTCAGCTAGAATTCATGACGACAACTGTGATAGGATATCAGAAAGGTGATAAGCCATCAGGCTCATCATTAGGCTTAGGCAGGGAATTGGATTTGAAGTGATGAAGTGACGACAATTTTGATAAGTCATCATATGTATGATAAGCTTTCACGTCTAATCGTTAACCTAAGGTAGAGATTGTCAAAAGTGAAGAGGAGTTGACGACATTCCAGATAAGTTGTCAGACTTCTGATAAGCCATCACACACTTCGTCGCCTGTTCGAGAAAATACTATGATCTATGATTTTGTTTCCATTATTAGTATGAATTATTTAAAGCATATGTTAGGGTTTTCATTCATCATCTTAAACATCTGGAAATGACTGGAACTCATTCCCAAAGCCAGTTTATCTCTCTTTGGGGGATCTTAACTTAGAATTCAGTTTTCAATTCTTTGATTTGGTTGCGGGAATTTTCTCTTGAACTTGGAAGAGAATCAACTTTAGACTTCATATTTTGTAAGTTTAATTGCTTTAAATGATGAATAAAATTGTTGCTACCTCTTTCTTTTTCATGTGGCACTAAAACCAAAAACTAGGGTTGTGGGATCTATGATTATTCCTCCATGGATTTAATAGTTGATTAGGGTTTGAGTAGTTGTGGGGACATCTTGATAATTCCTTTTTTATGATTGTTATTTATTGGTTGAAAATGATAGATCCAGCCTTATGTTGATTTGCTCGAACTGAGAAATAAACTAAAGGTAGCGAATTATCAACGAGGATTTGGGAAGGTTAAGTTCTCATCTAATGATTAATATTGTAACAAGATTGATCTACTTGAGATAAATCAGTATGAATAGCATGTTTCCCTAAGTTCGAGAGAATTAGGGAGTTCAATATCTAGGTAGGTTGAGAAACACTTAGATGGATTGTCGAAACTGATAATCTGGTGTTTCCCGCAAATCATGAGAACCTAATGCTACAGTTATTATTTAATGGGGATTAGTAATCATGGTGATCACAATCCTAGTTTTTTCTTTATCATTGATTTGAAATATTGAAATTTTGGCTTTGAGTTCTGAAGCCAGTTACAACCTTAACATTTGTTTGATCATTGAAAACTCCCATTTTATCTTTTTGTATCATTTGTTTGAATTTAACTTGTAGCTTTAGTTTCAAATTAGTTTAATTTCCACTCACATTGTTCCCTGTGGATTCGACCCCGACTCCAAAGTTGGGTAAATATATTGACGATGACCGCCTTGAACTAAATTAAGGTATAAGTTCAGCGTTATCACCCACTAGTAGGAAGGACCAACCCGTAGTCCTAAATGTCTAGTAATAGACTAATCAATAATATATAGAAAAGAATACAAAATAAATTAAATAAAGATCAATTACATAGGTCAATCCCAAAACATGGTGGTATCAGTACAAGAGCTTCTAATATATTAGAGTACAAGAGTGAAATATCAGTGAAATTACACCGATACAACTTTTCTTTGAATAAAATACAAAGACTAGACTAATATATAAGAGGGAGGTAAGTAATACTCTAGGCGTGAGGAACTCACTCTCATTCTCTAAACCATGGCTGCTCTGCACGACATAGACACAACAATAGAGATAACTCATACTATGATCTTGAAGCTACAAAAGTGTAGTATGAATACCAAACAAATGGTACTAGTTAGGCAACATCCAACTAAGCTTCAAAGATAAAACAGATATATACAATATATAAACAGAATGAAAATTACACCCAAAAGTCCATAAATCATATAACAGGTCAATGAGACAATAATGACAGCCTATTCTATTCATGTCCAAGAAATTAACATGATAAGTCTAAGCAAGTATCAAGGATGAACCATCCTATTCATGTCCAAATTCATAAATATCAATACTATACTGTATATCCCAGGCTAATATGTGAATAAAGGTAGAAAGAAAGTTAGATAACAATATAAAAGTCTAAGGAATAAATATACAATGTGAACAAATAAAAGTGGGATATACGGTAGTACCAAAGCTAGGTATATAATGTCCTCATTTTAAGACCTCATTATAATCTGATTAGGATTTAATACTCTCATAATAAGGGTTTCTAACCCGCATGGCTAAACATGAATTTATCATGTATAATAATGCAATCATAAGATAAAAAAGGACGGGAACATACCACAAATGTTGATACCAAATCAATGACCTATCTGTCATAAGCTAGCCATAAAAATAAACATAATAATGACAATAACAATATCAATAACAACACGAGTAACTGGTTATTCTGGAAAACCAAACACCTGCACGAGCCTATATGTACCCGTACCGCCCAAGGCTTGGAAGGTTCAGTCAACGTATAATAACACAAGGTAAATTCATTACTCATATCCATACAACTATCCCATACTGGCTAGTAGACATAGACGCATACTGATGATAGGAAATGTACATGCAATAATGAATGTAGGGTACCCAATAAACATCACAATATCATCACTGTAACCATACTCATCATCTTAATCAACCTCCATCCTTGTCGGGCATTAATATATCATCATAATATCATCAGGAACAGAACTAGGTATATATATATATATATATATCATCACAACAATATCCTCCAGACTCAAATCGAGTATATATATCATCATAATCATCGCTACATATATATAGATATATAATAGATGCACAAACTCAATCCATGGCTAAAAAAGTGTAAATTCGTAAGTCTGTTGCCTGGAATGATCTTCGAGACAAAATCATTGTAAAATTGTAGAAAGGGTTGAAATATCTCATGATCGAAGTAAATAATAGTGTTAAGTCATGGACCAGAATTTTTCTTGGTCAAATTTTTAAAACAATATTCTTTATGTATTTTATACATATAAATATTCCATTTTGTTAGACAATTATTATAGTAAAGAAATCCATTGTTAAGGTGAAAAATGAGCTTAACACCTATTTAGAAAAATAGTGATAAGGTTGTATTTTAGCTAGGATCACATCAATACCGATATAATAGTCACGAGGGTATCAAATCTATGCATGCCATCACCAGTATTCAGTCGATGAAATCATAGGCAACATACACATATATGCGTCCATATTCTACAATTGTATCCTTTAAAAGGATAAATACTTCCTGGATATCCAACAAATATCATAAAATGAACCTCAACTCAATAATATAACTAGAATAATCATGAAATCATAATCACGACCTTAAGCCCATATACATATTCGAAACGTATATCGACAATCATATTAATAAGTCATAGTATATCTATAATCTTTTCACATCTAGGAGGCTTCCCACATCTAGGGCGCATAATATTAATGAGCATATCACCTCTATTAGACATCTCATATCTATACGTCATACATTATGACCAAAATAAAAATCATCTTTATAAACCCAATAATCATAACTAAGAGGAAAATTATATCTATAGACCAAATATCATAACTAAGAAAACAATGCATCTTTATGGGCCAAACATCATAACTAAGAGGAAAATGCATCTCTATGGGACAAATATCATAACTAAAAGGAAAATGCATCTCTATGTGTCAAATATCATAATTAAAAGAAAAATGCATCTTTATGGGATAAATATCATAACCAATAGAAAATTAACATCTCTATAGTCCATTAATCATAATCTGGTGAAATCATCAGAATTTATCAATTCACCAAGTATATCTCAAAAATAAGACTCATTAGTCTCAGCTAGGCCTACTATCTACAACTAAGCCCATAACAGCTGACACAAGTCTTAGCCTAAGTAAGTCAGATGATCTCACTTTAATCTTTAATCTCCATATTTAGGTAAACTACACCAAAAATTAGGCTAAGGTATCTAGTTCAAATTCTAGATGTAAAGTAAGTCATAACCAATCATAAAATTGGAAATTCATTTAGAAACATAGGCAATTATGTCGATTTTACCCCAACATATAGTTTCAGGATCACTAGACTAGCCCAACTAAGGTCAACCACATGAACCATGATTCCAACACTTGGACCACATCCCAAACCTAGCATCATAATATTTCCATACTAAAAACTAATTTAATCTAGGTATAAGGAAATAGGATTCTAAAAAGGTCATAAACATACAACCTTGCGGGTCCAAAACCTTCATCTAATTTCCTAAACAACATTAATCAATACTAGGTTATTTATTAATAATCAAGCCTAACATTCATATTTATATGTCATACATAACACATATCATCTTTGAAGAAGAGTAAGTAGAAGCCTACCTCAAGGACAAACCATAAAACCCCACATCATGTGCCACATGCTCTTCTTCACTTCACAATACCAAAAATGCCATCATTCTATCCATAACACAATCTACTCATTAATACGAGTCTAATGATACCCATATTACACTATTGTGCTTTAGGTCTAAAAACAACAACAAGAACCCTAAGTGGATCCCACGTATAGAAATCATGTTTCCAAGGTCAACCTATATTCATAGATCACCCAGGAATCATAACCGTCAATTAATAGGTACAAAAAAACAAATTTGGGTCTAAATAAAGCCCTACGCTAAATTGGAATTTTGGGTCAAGAACTAATAATATCAATAATAAAGTGATAAATCTTACCTTAATCTAAATGATAATCTTGATAAAAGATGTTTACCAAGATCCGTAGACACCTAAAAGACTTAATTTTGATTTATCATACTCATTTAGGGTTTTAGGCTCTAAAAGATAAAGAGAAAATGCCCAAATAATATGATCCAATAGTAAAATTTGAGTCTAAACTAGATTTCAAATCCATTGAAATCATCAAGACTTTCATTAAAGATCATTTTGAAAAAAAGTGGGGCCTATACCTATAGTTTAATTTTTCATAAAATCTGCTCAATAGCTAAAAATAAGTTTGGAAGCTTTGTGACCTGAACCAAAGGTCCTCCTAGCCTAGAATCGATGTTCTAGATGTGATAGATAAATTAGATTTTTAATCAGAGGTCATTTCCACTAAATGTGGGTTCCACACCCATATTTCAATTTTCAACTTTCTGATCAATCTGTCCAAATGAGCTCGGGTGAATTGGAACCCAAATCAAAGGTCTATCTATACCAAGATTGATATTTTGGATCTACTAAAATAGTCAAAATTAGTATCCGAGATCATTTTAATGATGTTTTTGCCTTATGGCTATTTGGAACTAACAAGGACTTTATAATAGGGAATTGGCTCAAAAAATCAAATAAACTGCCCAAAAACTGACCCATCAGTCCCAGCAAGTCTTAAATGACTAGGGGCAGCGATGGAGTAGCCCTAATGACAAAGATAAGCAGAAATATGAAAAAAAAACAAAAGGATCATTACATCCTAATGATATGATCCTTTTTGATTGAGTTATCCATAAAGTGATGAAATAACACAAAGACTTGAGAGGATTCCATTCGTGCATCAAGTTTATTGACTCAAGTGTATACCTCTATCGTTATCAATTATGCATTTGAGCCAAAAATAGAAAGTGTATTCAGTCATTTTTCAAAAGCTGTGGTGCAGATGTCACGCTTAAGGGTAATGATATCTAGCAAAAAGTTTGAACAATATTTCCATCAGAGTGGTAGTATATGTTAAGGTGTTAAAATCTATGAGTAATAAGATGGTTCTTAAGTTAGTGGTATGATGAAATATGTTTAGATGTTAGAGTGAGGATAAATCTTGAGTGAAGAAGGTAGTTGTGGTTGTATGACCTTTAAGTAGAGAGTGGTATGGCCTTTTATAGTGATTGGATAAAGTTGTAGCACGATTTATAGAGATGATATTTAGAAGAGCACATATTAGTTATGATGATTAGAACTATGTGGAAAGAGGGAAAAAATCATGATACATACTTAGTGTAGTAGAAAAAAATTAATCTTAAGTTGTCAATAAAAGGGATAGATTGGCTTGCAATTCATAATTTTTCCTCCAATTCGAAAATCTAGTAAGGTGGAACTCATTGATGGTTGTAGAATTTTGAAGGTAGTTGGGATGTATGCATGGGTAAGTCGATAAGATGTGCTAAAATAAAATATGCTAATATATCATAATGGGTCATAATGTAAGCTTAAGGTCGACTATTCTTATTATGTGACTTTACTGCCCCCTTAATTCTCCTTTCTCTAGTAGTTGTAAACTAGTACAATATGCGAAAAGGCGTGGAATGAATATTAATGTGTAGCACTAATGTTGTGGAGGAAAATGTTCTTGTATGTTGTAGTTGAAAGAAGTAAAGATTTTAAATTGATTTCTCTATTCAGTAGACTAGTATTTTATGTGGGATGTTTCATTGATCGTACATTATTAGTGCTAGACACTAGGTTTGGACTTTAGATATGGATTGTGGAGGTAAGAATTTTAACTAGAGAGTAGTGATACGAGAATTGTGGAAGTAAGTTAGGAGGCTTGATTTGATGTATGCCATAGCCTAGGTTGGAAACTTGTGAAAAACGTGATTGGAAAATTGTGATATATATACATGAGGATTATTGTTAAAATGATGAATTGCGTCTGAGACACTAGGTGGATAAAAGTGTTGGGTTTATAAGATTACGTTGAACCCCAGGTAGCTTGTTGTTTGATGAGGTCCTTAGTGTATAAGTTTTATATGTACCAAGTTCATGTTCTTGAAGTTATTAATATAGATAAGGCTAAAGAGCTGCTATATGGTGTTATTTAGAGATGCATTAAGGGATATTTAGATAGATGATGTGTGCTTTTCGTCTGGTTTTAAAAACTTTGTTAAGTTGTGAGTATATGCAATTAGAGGTTTAATACTAGTATACTTAGTAGTAAAAGATTGACTGTTATGTGTTAAGAAGGGTGAATGTGTATGCTTATGAGAGTGTGAGTTATATGGTGATGCCTATGGAACCTTGAAAAAGTTAAGATTAGTATCCCTGAAGGGTAGTGTCTTCATATTATATCTATTAGGGGAGTTTGTCGTTCACGTGAAAGGTGATAACCCTATTGTGCTTAGTGTTGTGCTTGTAGATTTAATAAGAGGATATGTCCTCAAGTCTAGAATGGTGACCTTAGACCTAAGGGGGAGATAATGAACTAAGGCAGATCCTGAATTTTCTAATGGTGGTAAGTTTTAGGGAAGGGCCATGGTAACTCTGTTCTTATTCTAGTAGATTCTTCTACTTCGGATCAAGAGGACATTCTACTAATGTCTTATGTATTCTAATTGTGTTCCCAGTTGTCTATGAAAATTATGTCCATGCTCTAACCCCTTAACTAGAAGCAATAAGGTCTCTAAGCAATCCAAGCTTCCAAATATTCAATCTCTATGTTATGATTTCTTGTGATCCATAAATCCATGTCACATATCATGCTTAGTTCTAAGAAACCATGCTTTCTATAAGTACCGATTCATTTTATGTCCGGTCTAGGCCAGAGATATAAGGCTTATAAATCTTATGGTTTTTCTCAACTCTTAAATTTAGAAGCTATTGCTTCGAGCAACAATCCTTATCCTTTGAATATGAATTTTGGATTTATTCTATACAACTTATGATGTATGCACTCATGTCTCTCATTGTGCCCAGTCTGAAGAACTCATGCTACTTTATGTTTATTTCTGAAGAACCCTCTACGTATGACATAGGTGATTTCTATGAGGTAATTCTTGCCTATTTCACTGTATCTCACTCCCACCCCAAATGCTTGTACTTTTGTCCCTCAATGTCCTTCCTTATATTGGAATGATAGTGATAATAGCAACTGAGTAATGTTTTAGATATAGGAGTGGATGTTCTTTAAGGTTAAAATTTTATGTGTGGCTACTCGAGTTAAGGTTATAGGTGAAGAGGTAAGAAGGAGATGAACTTTTGTTATGTGAACTAGTTAGGAAAGGGATATGTGGACAAAATCTTTCTGAGAATGATTGAAGTGCTATTTTTTACTGTGGAGATCTATATAATGGGTGTAGTTGACATAGGATTGAATATTGTGATTGATGAATACGTAAAACAATGTGCTATGTAGTTAATACTCCTTAATTTAAGACTTGAAAGTTGTTTAATTGTAGTGATAAGGTGAAATAATGTTCTCAAAGAGATGTATAGGGTCCCATAGCTTAAGTTAGCACCTTTTTACTATGGGTTAAGCTTTAACATGGAAGTACTATGCAGTTAGACTCAAGCTCTAGTAGTTATTTATTTAGCAGTAGAATTTGTAACACCCTTTACTTTTTCCTAGTTTAATTCTGCTCATAGGGCATGCATAAGAGTCTTAGAACCTGAAAATTTAACCAAGTGTTGGGAACTTAGTATTATATTTGGCCTCTTAACTTCGAGGATCTTTAAAGTCGCCTTCTCGATACCGAGACGTAAGTTATTGAGTTAATTCATGTTCAGAGGTGAAAGAAGCATGTCTGGGAAAGTTTTGGATTTTTTAGACAACAATTGGGCATGTGTTGATTTCAATTCAAGCAGCTCAACGCGATTGCGGCGCGTCGTGGTTGTATAGCAATGAGACCTATACCATGTCATAGTGATCCTTTAATCAGCGTTCCAGTTATAAATTTAGTCCCTGAGGGGCAATAATGTCTTTTCCCCACCGAACCAATTCATAAAAACACGGGATTAAACTTCAGTTAGGGCATTATTTGCCCTAATTCTCCAAATTACTCTAAAATTCAAACCCTATCCTTCCCTAAGTTCATAAAATTCAATCCTTTTCCTTCCAAGAAATTTTGTCTCCCAATCCAAGAACTTCAAGAAAGCTTTCAATATTCTTTTTCCCAATCAAACTTAAGTGTTTAAGGTATGTGTGATATTCATCCATGGGCCCTTTTCACCCATGGAGTCTAAAAATCCATTTTTATATTTTAAATTATGAATTTTACATGTTTGTGATGAATTATCTCCATGAAACTATGAATTTTTATTACAAACTAGGTTTACACGTTTTTTTCGATGAGTGAGTCTTTACCTATTTGAAAGATGGAAACTTTCATGTTAAAATCCCTAATTCATGGTGTTAGTATTGTAATTATGTTACTATCACATGTTTTACCAATTCACATGTTCATTACTCCCATGTGTTTGATGAAATGTCTAAATGTTGGGTTTTGGGCAATGATCCTCTATTATGGTTTTAAAAGCTTTCATATGTCATCATTGTTGTTTCCATTTAGTTTTGGTAGGTTTTGAACACCCGATACCTAGTTGTTTACATAATTTTAGTAACTTTCAAAATCTGTGTGCACTGTTGTTTTTAAAATACCATGACTTGAGCTTACCATCTTCAATGCATACACCAGTTAGTATTTCATTGTCATTCAGTTGGGAGTAACCTTTAGCACTGAGCGAACCCATGGATGGTGTCTATCCCCATTAGTTAGAGATGAGGCATTAGTAGCAATCCCTAAGTTCAAACCTCCAAAACCACCGTATATTTTGAGGGGTATCAGCACAACACCCTCGACCATTGGGACATCAACTCAGCCTTATGGATTCCACATCGTGAGTTAGTTTCTTGTAACCTTGGAAAGGTACCAGTATCCATCAAACTGGGGTTACAGGTTGTATCAGCCTATCGGTTATAGCTTGCTCTCGTAGTCTTAGTTTAGTATTCAGTACTGAATTCAGTTAAGGTATGCTTGACCATAGAATACAGTCTATCAATTATTGAGTTAAAAGATTTTAGTATTTTAGTTTACAAACTATTTCAGAATTATGTTATTTGCTTGGTCATGCATTCTTATATTTTACAGCTATCACCTATTTATATTTAGTAATATCATGCTAATCAGTCAGTCTTTACTTCATGCACACAAACTCATGCATCTCAGACTAACCTCATCTTATATACCAGTACATACAAAGTACTGATCTCATACTTTTCTTTGTGCTATGATGATTAATATCATAGGTTCAGATGCTCAGTTTCCAGAACGCACTTAGACAATCTAGCTAGTCAGCAGCAGCAGTAGTGAGTCCTCATATTTTGAGGACCTGTTATGTTTCTTTCTGTCATTTTAGTTTTTCTTTTTCTCAGTCATTTGGAGTTAGTTAGGTTTTGTCCCATCAGTTTCACAGTCACTTAGTTAGAGGCTTGCAGACATTTTAGACAGTCAGTTCATTTGTCTGTCTTATCTGTTAGATTTTAGTATTTTCACATATGTTTCAGACTTGTTAATTCAATTGTAATGTCTTTAGTACTAAAGAACCTTATGGCGTAATAGTTGAATTTAGCACATGTGTAGTTTCTTACTTTACTTAGTGCTCACGGCAGGTACCGGCCATAGGTTACCTTGTGGTCACTTGTGATAATAAGCACTGTTGTTGTGACTAGGAGATAGCCACGGGTCATGAAAAAAATTATTATCAAAGCCTAAGGTTTTGCAGTGTCCTAAGGAGTCTGAAAGAAGCACTGATTAGAATCTTGTGCATGAGTGTGAAGCTCGCCACACTTATGGATAAAAGGCTATAAGATGTTTTAGGAGAAATTGCTCTTATTTCAGTATTCATGTCATGGGAATGAGCATGATCTCTATTTAAAATATCTTTCTAATTAATCCATCCTTTCATTTTTAAAAAAGGCCTCCCAGAAAGAACAATGGAAGAAGAAACAGAAACCAACCCGCACCTCCAACTGTTCATGAAGATCCCCTGAACGAGAACGTCTTTTATGACGAGTTCAGAGGTATATTCATTGCCTTATCTCACTTAGTAGATGCTAATATCAACCAATAGGCTATTTCCCTAGCTAATCAAGTGCAAAACACAACTGCATCTTGGATTCGAGACTTCACCTGCATGAATCCTCAATAGTTTTTGGGATCCAAGTTTGATGAGTATCGACAAGAGTTTCTTGATATGGTTTAGATGGTGAAAGATATCATTGTATAGTTCAAAAGATGATAGATATCATGGGTTTCACCTCAAGTGAGAGTGAAGAATTGGCCGCTTACCAGTTTTAGGATGTAGCTCACACCTACGATAAGCAGTGGAAGAAGGATAGGGGCATAAATACAGGGCCTATAGAGTGGGAGGAGTTTGCTACAACCTTTTTATACAAGTTCTTTCCTTTAGAGTTGAGGAAAGCTAAGGTGCTGGAGTTTATTAATTTGAAGCAGGGTAATATGACGGTGGAAGAGTACTTGCTTAAGTTTACTCAGTTGGTAAGGTATATTCCTTCGATGGTGACTGATAATAGGTCTAGAATAGGTAATTTTGTTTCTGGTGTAGCTGATATTGTAGGACCGTAATGTGATTATGGAGATGGACATATCTAGGCTTATGGTCCATGCTCAACAGATTGAGCAACAAATGCTTACGGAGAAAGATAGAAAGAGAATAAAAGGACCAGGATAGGTAGCTTTAACTTTTCTTAAGGTTAGAGGGTGGTAACTATTGTTAGTTTCATCAGAACTTCTCATCCCCAACACTGTCTTTTACTAGTGCTCTGGTGGAAAAGTTTAGGAATGACAGTCGAGATAGGGTGCCAGACTCTAAGTCACAGGGTAGTGTGAAAAGTGGCCGTACTAACCCACTTTATAGGAGATATGCTAAGAATTATCCAGGTGCATGTAGGGTTGGTAGTGATGTATGTTTTGGATATGGTAGGCCAGGCCATAGAATCAAGGATTGCCCAACAGGTATATGCAAAGGTAAGAATTATCACCGACAGGGTTAGAATAATTCTCTAGCAGCACTTGCAGGTTGTCCAACTCAGCAGGGTGCCATATCCAGTGCCACCAGTAGACAACGCCAGAATAGGATATATATACTTCAGTCTTTAGAAGATCAGAAAAGTTCTCCTAATGTGATTATGGGTATGTTACAGGTCTTTTACCCTTATGTGTATGTTTAACTAGACCCCTGGGCCTCACTTTCTTTTTTAACCCCCTATATAGCTGTTAATTTTGGTGTCAGCCCATAATTACTAGTAGAACCTCTCTTAGTATCTAGCCAAGTGGGTAAGTCTATCATAGCCAGAAGGGTGTACTAAAATTTCCTAGTTATGGTATCCCAAAAAATCATTTTAGTAGATCTTGTAGAGTTGAGATGACTAATTTGATGTCATTTTCGGCATGGATTGGCTTCACTTCTGCTATGCTTTAGTTGACTGTAAAAATAAGGTCATTCAGTTTTAGTTTCCGAATGAGCTAGTTGTTGAATATAGAGGTAGTACTTCAGTGGTTAGGGTCAAATTATTTCATATCTTAGAGTGAGAAAGATGATATCTAATGGGTGTATTTACCATCTTCTTTGAGTCAAAGACTCTAGTTCTGAGACTCTAAGTCTTGAGTCAGTTCCAATAGTGAGCCAATTTTTAGATGTATTTCCTGAAGATCTTCCCAGAGTTCCTCCTAAGAGGGAAATTGACTTCAAAATATATATCCTTCAAGATACCTAGACTATCTTTATTCCACCTTACAGAATTGCTCTTACCGAGATTAAAGAGTTAGAAGAACAGTGAAAAGATCTCTTAGATAAGGGTATCATTAGGCCTAGTGTTTCCACATGGGGCACTCCATTCTTGTTTATGCATAAGAAAGACGGTTCCCTCAGAATATGCATCAATTACTGTCAACTGAACAAAGTAACCATCAAGAATAAGTATACACTCCCTAAAATTGATGACTTATTCGACAAACTTCAGGATGCCTATCACTTCTCTATGTCAGACCTTAGATCCGGCTATCATCAAATTAGAGTTAGAGAATATGGCATTTCAAAAGTAGCTTTCAGAACCCGGTATGGTCACTTCGGACTAAAAAATTCCCCAGTAGCTTCTATGGATTTGATAGATAAAATGTTCAGGTAGTACTTGGACACGTTCATCATAGTCTTCATTTATGATATTATTATCTACTCCCATGGTGAATATTATCATGCAGACCATCTCAGATTATTATTGCAGGCTCTTAGAGCCCATTCATTATTTGCCAAATTTAGTAAGTGCGAGTTTTGGCTAAGATCAATAGCTTTCCTGGCCCATATTGTTTTCGGTGATGGCGTTTGAGTTTACCCTCTAAAACCCAAAGTTGTGAGAAACTGGCATAGACCTATATCTGTGTCAGATATTAGTAGATTGCTCCCAAGCCTCCCTGGCATGCCTCGGTCTATTTTGGGCGTAAAAGACGCTTGAGTCACGAGCCTACCCTTGGGCTTGTAGATGGCGGTACACAAGACTGGCTTGAAAAGTTCTAATTCACCCTGTTTTGCCCGTTTGAACACCAAATTAGGATCATCTATAGAAACATCCCTTACTAGGCCTCTCCAAAGCCTCCCTGGCATGCCTCGATAGATTTTGGGCCCAAAAGAGGCCCGAGCCACAAGCCCACTCCCAGGCTCATAGGTGGTGGTACATAAGCCTGGCCTAAAAAGGGCCAGTTTAACCTGTTTCACCCGTTTGAACACCAAATTGGCATCATCCATAGAAAAGGACCACACTAGGCTGCTCCCTAGCTTTCTTGCCATACCTTGGTTTTCACGGATCATAAAAGTTTGCAGTATGTGTTTTTGCTGAGAGATTTAAATCTTTATAAGTTGAGGTAGTTAGAATTGTTAAAACATTATGATATGGGTGTGTTGTATTATTCAGTCAAGGTCAATGTGGTGACAGACGCCTTTAGTATATTGTCTATAGGTAGTGTTGCTCATGTTGAGAATTATAAGAAGATGTTAGTTCAGGAGGTTCATTAGCTTGCTAGATTAGGTGTTTGATTGGTTGATTTAGTTGGAGATAGTGTTTGGGTTCAAAATAGTTCAGAATATTCATTGGTTTCCGAAGTAAAGGAGAACCAAGATAGGGATCCCAATATGGTTTAATCGAAAGAATCAGAAAGAGATCAGAAAGTTGAGGCTTCTCCCAAGGAGGAGATGGTGTGTTACAATGTCAAGGTAGACTATGTGTGTCGTGTGTTGATATTTTGAGGTAGCAAATTCTTGCAAAAGCGCATGGTGCACATTATTCTATTCACCCAGGAGCCACAAAGATGTACCGTGATTTGCAAAAAATCGATTAGTTGAGTGGTATTAAGAAAGATATCGCAAAGTTTTTATCTAAGTGCGCTAACTGTAAGTGGGTTAAAGTTGAAATCCAGAGGCCTAGTGGTATAATCTAGGAGTTTAGCATTCCTACTTAGAAGTGGGAAGTGGTGAACATGGATTTTGGGATGGGTTTGCCTCGTATACATCGTCAACATGATTTGATATGGGTCATTGTCGATATAATGAGCAAATCAGCTCATTTCTCTTTAGTTCATACTTCTTACTCAGTGAAGGATTATCCAAAGATTTACCTCAAGGAGTTGGTTAGATTATATGGAGTCCCGTTGTCTATCATTTAAGATAGAGGTACTTAGTTTACCGCTCACCTTTTTAAGGCATTTCAAAAAGGTCTTATTACCCAAGTTTACCTCAGTATAGCTTAGACTTATGGTCAGGCCGAGAGGACTTTTCAGACTCTAGAGGACATGTTAAGGGCTTGTGACATTGACTTTAAAGGTAGTTGGGATGACCACATACCCTTGACCAAGTTTGCCTTCAACAATAGTTATCATTGCAGTAACTAGATGGCTTCGTTTGAGACACTCTATGTGAGGAGATATAGATACCCTATTAGTTGGTTTGAGGCAGGTGAGGCGGCTTAGGTAGGTCCAAATTCAGTTTTTGATACAATGGAGAAAGTTTAGTTGATTAGAGAGAGGCTTAATACAACCCAAAATAGTCAAAATTTTTATACAGATGTGAGGAGAACAAATCTTAAGTTTGAATTTAGGGATTTTGTATATTTGAAAATCTCTCTCATGAAGGGAGTGAAGAGATTTAGCAAGAAAGGAAAGCTTAGTCCCTGCCCTTACAGAATCTTGACACATTATACGAAGGTAGCGTATGAGCTTGAGTTTCCTGCAGATTTGTCATCAGTGCATCCAGTGTTCCACGTGTCTTTGTTAAAGAAGTGTAATGGTGATTTACTAGTAGTAGTTCTGTTAAAGGCTACAGATGTTCAGGATATCCTATCCTAGAAAGAAATTCCCGTTGAGATTCTTGATCATCAGATTCGTAGACTAAGGAACAAAGAAGTTCCCTTGATCAAAGTTCTTTGGCAGAATAAGTCCGTTAAGGGAGCCCCTTGGGAAGCAGAAGGAGATATGCATACCAAGTACCCTCATCTGTTCTCCAAAAACTCAGACTCGGCTTAAGGTAACAATTTTCCTTAGATTATCTCTTTTCCATTAAAATATCCAATGATATAATCATCTTTATGCCATTGCATGCATTAACGGATTAGTTCAGTGATCAATTATGTTTCAGACTCAGTCAAGTAATCATACTTTAAGTTATACATGTTCAGTATATAATCTCAGTTCCTTAGTATTCTTAGCTTAATTAGTCTCATTCGAGGACAAATGTTCCCAGGGGAGATGTTGTAATACCCCATACTTTTTCCTAGTTCAGTTCAACTCATAAGGTATGCATAAGAGGCTTAGAACCAGAAAATTTAACCAAGTGTTGGAGACATAGTCTTATATTTGGATTCTTAACTTCAATGATTTTTAAAGTAGACTTCCAAACCCCGAGACATAAGTTTTTGAGTTAATTCATATCCATAGGTGTAAAGACCATGTCTTGGGTAAGTTTTGAATTTTTCAATAACGATTGGGTCGTGTTTGGAATTTGATTCTAGAAGCTTAACGTGATTATGACACGTCCCAATGGTATAGCGATGAGGCCTATACCGCATCGTAATGATCCTTCAATCGTCGTTCTAGTTACAAATTTAATCCCTGGGGGTCAATTATGTCTCTTCCCCACCAACCCTATTAGTAAAAACACATGATTAAAATTTAGTTAGGGCATTATTTTCCCTAACTCTCCATATTACTCTCAAATACAAACCCTCCTCTTCCCCAAGTTCAACAAATTCAATCATCTTCCTTCCAAGAAAACCAAGAAATTTCATGTCCCAATCCAAGAATTTCAAGAAAGCTTTCAAGATCGTGTTTCCCTACCAATCTTAAGGGTTTAAGGTATGTGTGATATTCATCCATGGTTTCTTTTCACCCATGGAGTCTAAAAATCCAATTTTATGTTTTAAATTATGAATTTTACATTTTTATGATGAATTATCTCCATGAAAATCTTATGAATTTTGAGTATAAACTAGGTTTACATGTGTTTTATGATAAGTGAGTATTTCCCATTTGATTAATGGAAATATTCATGTTAAAATACCTAATTCATGGTGTTAGTATTGTAATTATGTTATTATCACATGCTTTACCCATTCCCATGCTTAAATTCATGACTCCCATGTGTTTGATGAAATGTGTAAAGGTTGGATTTTGAGGAATGATCCTCTATTATGGTTTTTAAAGCTTAAATATGTCATCGTTGTCATTTTCATTTAGTGCTGGCGAGTGTTGAACACCCGATACCAAATTTTGTATATAATTTCAGTATCTTTCAAAATCTTTGTTCACTATTGTTTTCAAATGCCATGACTTAAGCTTACTAGTTTCAGTGCATACACCAGTCAGTATTTTAGTGTCATTTAGTTTGGAGTAACCCTTAGCATTGAGTGAACCCATGGATGATGTATTCCCCCATCAGTTAGGGACGAAGCACTAGTAGAAGTCCCTAAGTTCCAAACCTACGGTGCCACTATAGATTTTGAGGGGTATCAGTGTGATACCGTCTTCCTTTAGGATATCTGCTCTGCCTTGTGGAGTCCACATCATCAGTTAGTTATTTATACCCTTGTCATAGTACAATCACCCTTTCAACTAGGTTACATATTGGATCCGCCTATCGGTTATAGCTAACCCCCACAGTCTCAGTTAAATATTCAGTACAGAATTTAGTTCAGGTTTGCTTGACAATAGCATTTAGTCTACCAATTATTCAGTTATCAAATTTATTATTTCAATTTACAAACTATTTTAGAATCATGTTATATGTTTTCGCATACCTTCTTAGATTTTATAGATATTACGTATTTATATTTAGTAATGTCATGCTAATCAGTCATTCTTTACTTCATGCACATAAACTCATGCATCTCAGCCTAACCACAACTCATTTACCAGTACACTCAAAGTAATGATCACATACTTTTCTTTGCTCTATGATGATTAATATAATAGGTTTGGATTCTCAGTTTACCTATTGTGCTTAGACAGTTTAGCTAGTCCGCATCAGTAGTGGTGAGTCCTTATATTTCGGGGACCTATTATTCTTATTTCAGTTATTTTCAGTATTTCCTTTTCTTAGTCATTAAGAGTTAGTTGAAGGTTTGTCCAATCATCTTCCTAGTCAGTCAGTTAGAGGCTTTCAGTCATTTCAGACAGTCGGTTAGTCTGTCATTCTTATCAGTCTGATTTCAGTATTTTCATATTTGCTTTAGACTTGTAGATTTAATTGTATTTTCTTAGTTCTTAAAACACTTATGATGTAACAGTTGATTTCTGTACATGTATATTTGGTTAATTTATTTAGAAATCACAATAGGTACCAGTTCATGGGTTAGCTTGCAGTTACTTGTGATCGTAAGCATTGTTGTTGCAACTAGGGGGTATCCTTGGATCGCGACAAAAATTAGTATCAGATCCTAAGGTTTTACACTGTCCTAGGGAGTCTGAAAGATGTATTGAGTAGAGTCTTGTGCCTCGGTATGAAGCGTGCCTCACTTATGGACAAGAGGCTTTAAGACATTTTAAGAAAAAATGTCTTTCTTCTAGTATTCATGTCGTGTGAATGAGCATTAGCTCTATTTAAAATATCTTTCTAATTCATTCATTCTTCCATTTATAGAAAATACCTCCCAGAAAGAATAACAGAAGAAGAAATGGAAAAAAGCCTACACTTTTGCCTGTTCAAGAAGATCCCATAAATGAGCACGTCTCTCATGCCGATTGCATATCTGTATTTGCCACCTTAGCTCACTCAGTATCAGCCCATAACAACCAATAGGTTATTGCCCCATCTAATCTAGTGGAAAACTCAACTGCAGCTAGGATTTGGGACTTCACCTTAATCAATCCCCTTAGTTTTTAGGATCCAAGTCTGATGAGGATCCAGAAGAGTTTCTCTATATGGTTCAGAAGGTGATAGATACAATGGGTGTCACCTTAAGTGAGAGTCCAGAGATGGCTTCTTACCAGTTCTAAGATATAGCTCATACTAGTTATAAGTAGTAAAATGAGGATAAAGGCGTAGATGTAGGACCTATAGAGTGGGAAGAGTTTGCTACAACCTTTATAGATAGGTTCTTTCCTTTAGAGTTGAGGGAAGTTAAGGTTCTGGAGTATATTAATTTGAAGCAGGATAATATGAGTGTGAAGGAGTTCTCTCTTAATTTTACTTAGGTGGCAAGGTATGTTCCTTTGATGGTCATTGAAAATAGGTCTAGAATGAGTAAGTTTGTTTATGGTGTAGCTGATAGTGTGGTCAAGGAATGTAGGACCACATTGTTCATTAAGGAGATATACATATCTAGGATTATGTTCCATGCTCAACAGATTGAAGAACATAAGCTTCTGTAGAAAGAAAGAGAATAAGAGGGCCAGATAGGTAGCTTTAACTTTTCTAAGCTGAGGACAGAGGGTGGTAACTGTTGTCAGTTTCGTCAGAACTTCTTAGCCCTAACTCCATCTTCAGGTAATGCACTAGTGCCAAAGTTCAAGAATGACACTCCAGATAGGGCGCTATCTCTAAGTCATAGGGTAGTATGAATAGTAGTCGTACTAACCTACTTTGTCGAAGATATGGTATAAATCATCCAGGTAAATGTAGGGCTGGTAGTGATGTGTGTTTTGGGTATGGAAGGCCAGGCCACAGAATCAACGAGTGCCTGGTGGGTATGTAGAAAGGTAAAAATGATCGCCAATAGGGTCAGAATAATTCTCTAACAGCATAAGCAGGTCGTCCAACTCAGCAGGGTACCACATCCAACTCTATCGATGGACAACTCTAGAACAGGATATGTACTTAAGTCCCAACAAGATGAGGAAAGTTCTCCTGATATGATTACGGGTACATTACATGTCTTTCACCTTTATGTGTATGTTTTACTAGAACCCGGAGCCTCACTTACGTTTTTAACCCCCTATATAGCTATTGGTTTTTGTGTCAGCCCTAAATTATTAGTAGAACCTTTCTTAGTGTCTACACCAATGGGTAAGGCAATCATATCCAGACGGGTTTACAAAAATTCCCTTGTTACGGTATCCTAGAAAATCACTTCAGTAGATCCTGTAGAGTTAGAGATGACTAATTTTGATTTCACTCTCGGCATGGATTGGCTCAACTCATTCTATGCTTCAGTTGACTGTTGAAATAGGGTTGTTTAGTTTTAGTATCCTAATAAGCCAGTTATTGAGTGAAAGGGTGGTACTTCAGTGCTTAGGGTTCAAATTGTTTCATATCTTAGAGTGAGAAAGATGATATCTAAGGGGTTTGTTTACCATCTTGTTCGAGATAAAGACTTTAGTTCTAAGACTTCAAGTCTTAAGTCAGTTCCAATAGGGAGCAAATTTTAATTTTTTTTTGGAAGATCTTCCTGGAGTTCCTCCTAAGAGGGAAATTAACTTCAGAATAGATCTCTTTCCAGATACCTAGCCTATCTTTATTCCAACTTAAAGAATGACTATAGTCGAGATTAATGAGTTGGAAGAACCATTAAAAGATCTTTTAGATAAGGGTTTCTTCAGGACTAGTGTTTTCCCATAGGGAGCTCCTATCCTGTTTATGCATAAGAGAGACAGTTCCCTCAGAATGTGCATCGAGTACTGTCAGCTGAACAAAGTCACAATTAAGAATAATTATCCACTCCACAAAATTGAGGACTTGTTCGACCAACTTTAAGATATTAGTTATTTCTCTAAGATAGACCTCAAATTCGGCTATCATCAGCTCAGAGTTAGAGAATATGACATTCTTAAAACAACTTTAAGATCCCAGTATGGTTACTTTGAATTTTTAGTGATGTCGGTTGGACTAACAAATTCCCCTGTAGATTTTATGAACTTGATAAACAGAGTGTTCAAGCAGTACTTGGACATTTTTGTCATAGTCTTCATTAATGATATTTTTGTCTACTCTTGTAGAGAAATGATCATGAAGACCATCTCATAGTAGTATTGCAGACTCTTAGAGCACATCCATTGTTTGCCAAATTCAGTAAGTGCGATATTTGTCTAAGATCAATAGATTTCCTTGGCTATATTATTTCCGATAATGACATTAGAGTTGACCCTCAGAAGACCAAAGCTGTGAGAAACTAGCCCAGACCCATCTCTCCATCAGATATCAGGGTTTCTTGGGTTTGGCTAACTATTACAAATGGTTTGTTGAAGGCTTTTTGTCTATTTCATTTACCATGTCATGATTGACTCAGAAGAAAGTCAAGTTTTAGTGGTCAGATTCTTGCGAGAAGAGTTTTTAGGAGTTGAAGACTCGACTCACTTCAATCCCAGTCTTGGCTTTTCCAGATAGTTCAGATGGGTTTGTTGTTTACTTTGATGCTTCCAGAGTTGGTCTTTATTGTGTATTGATGACTAAAGGTAAGGTCATAGCCTATGCCTCTAGATTGCTTTAAGCCTATAAAAATAATTATCCTATCCATGATCTTGAATTGGCAACTATTTATTTTGCCTTGAAAATTTGGAGGCACTATTTGTATGGGATTCAGGATGATGTGTTCACGGATCACAAAATTTTACAATATGTGTTTTCTTAAAGAGATTTATATCTTTATCAGAGGAGTTAGTTAGAATTGTTAAAAGAGTATGATATGACTGTATTGTATCATCCGAGAAAGGCCAATGTGGTGACAGACACCTTTAGTAGATTGTCTATAGGTAGTTTTGCTCATGTTGAGAATTATAAGAAGAGGTTAGTTTAGGAGGTTCATCAGCTTGCTAGATTAGGTTTTTTCTTGGTCGATTCAGCTGAAGGTAATGTTTGGGTTCAAAATAGTTTGAAATACTCCTTGGTTGTCAAAGTAAAGGGGAAGCAGGATAGGGGTCCATGCTTTGTTCAGTTGAAAGAATCAGAAAGAGATCAAAAGGTTAAGGTTTTCTCCTAAGGGAGAGAGAGTGAGTTGCAATGTCAGGGTAGGTTATGTGTGCTGTGTGTTGATGATTTGAGGCAGCAAATTTTTGTAGAAGTGTATGGTGCAACATTCTATTCACCCAAGAGCCACGAAGATGTACCGTGATTTGTGAAAAATCTATTAGTGGAGTGGTATAAAGATATGTATCATAGAGTTTTAGGCTAAGTGTGCTAACTTTCACCATATTAAAGTTGAACACCAGAGGCCCAGTGATACAATGAAGTATTTTAGGATTCCTACTTGGAAGTGGGTAGTGACCTTAACTTTGAGGATTTTTAAAGTAGCCTTCCCGATCCCAAGACATATGTTTTTGACTTAATTCATGTTCAGAGGTGAAAGGATCATGTCTCGGGAAAGTTTCAAATTTTTTTGACAATGATTGGGTCATGTTTTGATTTTGCTTCCTGAAGTTCAACATGATTATGGCAAGTCACGGTGGTATAGCGATAAGGCCTATACCGCATCATTGTGATCCTTGAATCGGCGTTTTAGTTATGAATTTAATCCCTGAGGGGAATCATGTCTTTTCCCTACTAACCAAATTCCTAAAAATACGGGATTAACCTTCAGTTAGGGCATTATTTGCCCTTATTCTCTAAATTACTCTTAATTACAAACCCACTCCTTTCTCAAGTTCATCAAATTCAATCCTCTTTCTTCCAAGAAAACCAAGAAATTTCATCTCCAAATCCAAGAACTTCAAGAAAGCTTTCAAGATTGTGTTTCCCTATCATGCTTAATGGTGTAAGGTATGTCTGGTTTTCATCCATGGGCCCTTTTCACCCATGAAGTCTAAGAATCCATTTTTATGTTTGAAATTATGACTTTTATATGTTTATGATGAATTATCTCCATGAAACTCTTATGAATTTTGATTATAAACTAGGTTTACATGTGTTTTTCGATGAGTGAGTCTTTACCCATTTGAAAGATGGAAATTTTCTTGTTAAAATGCCTAATTCATGGTGTTAGTATTATAATTATGTTACTATCACATGCTTTACCCAGTGCCATGCTTAAATTCATAACTCCCATGTCTTTGATGAAATGTCTAAACGTTGGGTTTTGCGCTATGATCCTCTATTATGGTTTTTAAATATTTCATATGTCACCATCGTTATTTCCATTTAGTGTTGGTGGGTTATGAACACCCGATACCTAGTTGTTTACATAATTTTAGTATCTTTCAGACTCTGAGTTCACTGCTTTTTTCAAATTACCATGACCTGAGCTTACCAAATTCAGTGCATACACCAATCAGTATTTCAGGGTCATTTTGTTAAGAGTAACCCTTAGCAATGAGCGAACCCATGGATGGTATCCTCGCCCATTATTTAGGGATGAGGCACTAGTAGAAGTCCCTAAGTTCCAGACCTATGATGCCATTGTAGATTTTGAGGGGTATCAGCTTGACACCCTCTTTCTTCAAGACATCAGCTCAGCCTTGTGGAGTCCACATCATCAGTCAGTTTCTTGTACCCTTGGCAAGGTACCATCACCCTTCCAGCTGAGATTATATGTTTGATCAAACCATTGGTTATAGCTAGCACCCACGGTTTCAGTTTAATATTTAGTACAAAATTTGATTCAGATTTGCTTGACCATAGCATACAGTCTATCAGTTATTAGATTTTAGTATTTTAGTTTAAATACTATTTCATAATCATGTTATATGCTTGGCTATGCATTCTTAAATTTTACAATTATAAATTATTTATAGTCATTAATCTCATGCTAATCAGTCAGTCTTTACTTCATGGACATAAACTCATGCATCTCATCCTAACCACATCTTATATACAAGTACATTCAAAGTACTAAGCACATAATTTTCTTTACGCTATGATGTTTTATATCATAGGTTCGATCGCTCGGTTTTCAAACCGAGCTTAGACAATCTAGCTAATCAACAGCAGCAGCAGCGGTGAGTCCTCTTATTTCAGGGACATGTTATGTTTCATTCAATCATTTTAGTATTTTCTTTTCTTAGTTATTTTCAGTTAGTTAGGGGTTTGTCCTATTAGCTTCACAGCCAGTCAGTTAGAGGCTTTTAGACTTTTCAGACAGTTAGTAAGTTTGTCAGTCTTATCAGTCAGATTTTAGTATTTTCACATATGTTTCAAACTTGTGGATTCATTTGTATTGTTTTAATTACTTAAAAACCTTATGATGTAACAGTTGATCTCCGCACATTTATGTTTTGTTACTTTATTTAGTGCTCAATGCAGGTACTAGCTCATAGGTTAGCTTGTGGTCACTTGTGACCATAAGCACCATTGTCGCGACTAGTGGGTAGCCTTGGGTCCTGCCAGAATTAAAAGATTGTGATGTTGAAATATGGCATTCATAGCTGAAAGCATATTTGAGAAACGTCACAAAATTTAAACCCTATTAGGTAAATCAATTGAGGTAGAGAATGTTTCTATTCTATTCTTATGTCCCACAAAAAATCTCAGTTCATGTCTTGTACCAATCTTAATTTGGCCAAGGATTCTTAGGAAAATTTATTCCTTACAATATTAGGATCATGGGCCATAGAACACATGCCAATATCATATCTATGTCAAGTCTCACTATTTCATGCTTACACGATTTACTTGGGGATATCATGAAACTCTTCATAAATGCCTATGTTGAGGGAAAAATTAGGTAATGTGAGGTTAAGTCCTTTATTCCATACTTCTACAGCTTCAATAGGTTCCTACCCATCATTTGAGGACGAATGATTCCAAGGGGAAGATAATGTAACACCCCATATTTTTGAGCTAGAATTAGAACCTGTGTTCCCACGCTTATAGACTTGAACTCAATGGTTCTATATCAATATAAGTGTAATGATCAAATCTATAGTGTGGTAACATTATTTGGGGTTTAGTGATATCATAAAAATATCCTAACTCCAACACCAGTGGAGGACTTTTCTATCGAAAGAGTTTTAGAAAATATCCTTACTTGTGTCAAATTCAAATGACCATTACTTCTATAATATAACATTTGGGAGGACTACCATATATAAAATCAAATATCTTCGGGATTTCTTTCCAATGCATCTAATTTTACCTTAATCCGATATCGAAGTAGAAACTAATGATCATTTCTACCTCGGAGTATCTGTCAGAGAGAAGGTGATGACTTTCATCTAAGTCGTCACCCTTAACCAAAAAGTGTACAAGTCCATCCAGAGGATGAATACTAGGATGATAATTCATTATCTAGGCGATAAGCTATCACTTAAGTCATCAACTAAATATTCTTGCAATTTTTTTTCAATTTTCTTGAGGGGTATTTTGGTCTTTTCTTCACCTCAAACCATACCCCCATGATTTAAACGAACTTCAAATTCCATTTACCCATTATATGTCAGTTTCTCATTGCTCCTTCTCCTCTCCACTTTCATGAGAGAAAAGTTAGGGTTTCTTTCAAAAACTCATGCTTTCAAGGCATAGATTCAAGAGGTCTCAATTTTTTGTTCGTCAAAAATGTATGTGTGACTATCCTAAACCTCATGGGCTTAGTTTTATCATTTTTAACAAGATTTAATACTATATGATTATGTATATATGAAAAGGGGGTTTTGAAACCATTTCAAGGGAATGTATTGTGAAACTATTGTTATTAAAGTAGGTGTTTTTATGTATTGTGAACCCATCGTTATGAAAGTAGGTGTTTCTCATGAAATTTATCCATAAACATGAATTACTTTTATTTGTACATGGGTTGTGAGTTTCAAAAATTGCTAAGGGAGCATGCCTTACAAAATTCCCTCTCTTACAGTGAAATCCATTGTTTATACATATTGTTGGTTGTTCAACTGCATGATTAAAAGCTTGGGCTATAAGTTTTACTATCCATGTTGAATTGGTATGGTCTTTTGAGTTTCTAGAAAGGGTACTTTCCTTAATTCCAAATTTTTCAATTGTGCTAACTAAAAGTTTTCATGTAACTTACGTAAGAATTGACCACCGTACGGTTTAGTATTAAAAGGAGAGTGTCTTGGATAAGTTTCATATGTTATTTAACATAAGAACTCTCACTTATTGTTTAAATCTTTTAGGTGTTCATTAATGTGGTTTTAAATAAGAAGGGCTACGGATAGGATGTGGTATGAGATGAATGACTTGCAAGTCTGGGTAGGATAATACCCAGTTATGATATGCCCTTAACAGAATAAGAAAAAAATTGTTTATAAGCATGAAGTACATTTTTGAAGAGGCTAAATTGGGTTTTAAGAGAGTTAGATGGTTACCCAAAGAAGGCACGATCTCAGATAACTCATTGACTGAAATAATATTTTTTTGACATGGGTTTTATTTTTCCCTGAAATAGGGGATGGTACGCTGGTGACGGCCTTGTGGAATATTAAAGATCAAAAACTCCATCCCTGGTGGAAAACTCGGTTTACGGTCTTTGCCTCTGAGTTAAGGATGTATTTCATATATCCCATGGGATTTTAGAAATGTACGGTGTACTATCTTGCTCAAAATTAAAGCAAAGAGTGGAGTCAATCTTTTACAAGAATGTTTTGAAGTCTTTCAAGTATGCCCATGTGTTTTACCTATATTATGTTAAATTGATTTTGAATTGCTCTCAAATATTTTGCATGAATTATATGTTATTTTGGATTGTTCTGCATACCAGTAATTTCCAAGTATTGACCTTTTTATTACAAGTTCTGAGGTACAGTCCCATGGTCTAACACATCAGTAGAACATTTGGATATAACTGAGTTGGTGAGCCATCCATCTTTCAAAAGGAAATTTATTTGTATGTTGATTTATTTTAGTTTGTGGTCCAGCCGAGGGCCTTGTCCCGGCCTAGACAGTTAGCTTTAATAGAGGCTTTGTAGATGGGATTTGAGTATTATATTTTCATAAATTCATTGATATATTTTGATCATAAGATCAACTTGGATTTTAGGTTTCTCTTTCACACCTTTAGATAGTATTAATTATGTTCATGATAGCATATTATGGGGTCTCTTGGGCCTTCATAGCTTAGGATTTTCGTCGTGGCTAGGACCTCATCTCGAGCCGTGACAATATTTCATCACAAAATTGAGTTTTCATATTTTAAGGATGGTGACCCACTGTCCTGGTTGGGGAAATGTGAAAGATACTTTCAATATAATCATATCACATAGCCTGAAGAAAAATTAGAGAATGTTGTTCTCCATTTCAGTGGTAGGGCAGAATCATCATATGTTTCTTACCATTTAAAGTGTGGAACAATCAATTTCACCCCTATAAGTAAAAGAGGCAGTAGTTTTCATGTGGAAAACATCCAGTTCAAAAAGGTGTAAAAAAATACGACCTATACCTCTACAATATTTCACCCTAAACTTTACCAAAAAACTTAAGCCTTAGCAATAACAAATTACAAAACTTTTGTAATCTAGGAATTATAAACTCTAACTCCTATTCAATGCTTAAATTACAAACCTCCCAAGGTATATCACCCCAAGTCTTTGACTTCCCTAACTTGAAGACAATAACCTAAATCAGTTTAAAACTCACTAAACTAGGACTACATTGGTATTACAACTCAATAACCAGCACCGAATACATAAACACTAATACTCCTTATCTTCCTTAGTAATTGGAGCAGGTTCAGAAATGTGTTCCTTCTGTCTCCATGATGCACACTTCTAAGTTAATTTGTCAATTGATTTTTTCTTTTTAAGTGCGTGAGTGACTATGAAAGTGACTCCCTCTATTTAAGCATAACTCTCAGAGACTTTTTCTTCAAATCAAACTTCTTCATCCATCTGGACTCTCATTTGTTAGAGTTCAACTTCAATTCAAACTCAACCTTCTTCAAGTTTTGTAGTCCACTCCAGCTCCTATATTCACACATGGTAATTTATTTTGAGTTTATCAAATAAATCCACATATCTATTCCTTCAATCGAGCAACCTTGTCTTCTCATATGAGTGATCACTATATGAGCTTATCATCTTTCACCTATGCATCTATGAACCAGCTTGACCAACATATTTCATTCACTTGGTCAGTCTTCAAAACTTCACAGAGCCTAATAATTCCTACTTTTTGTTGATGACAAGCCTTTTGTCGTTGTGCATCCAACACCTTTACCTGTAAAAACTTAAGCATAAAGCACTAGGATTAAACAGCTCGGTTATTTGGTTATCAATATTGTGCAATCCTTAATCTTCCTCCATTTGACATCATCAAAAAGCTAGATCAAGATAAACACTTAGCTAAAGAACAAATTTTATTAATCCATGGACACTAGTACTATCACTAAAACATGCAGAACTAGATGTAATTAAAGAAAAAATGCATTAAGGAGTGCAAGAACACAATACACCATAGGAAAAAAACACCATTTCATTAATACTTCAAATATGATCTACAAAATATGTAGGACTAAAATTATACAATTTGAATATATTAAGCGCCAAAAATATCCTAAGGAACTAAAAGGAGGAAGAAGGAGGAACATTGTGGAGGAGTTATTTCAAGTGACAAGTAGTTTCACAATTCTCAGATCTTTCAAGAGAAAGATCTATTTGAAGTGCATCAATTCTAGCCTAAAGGGTTATCCCCTTAGCCTCATGAGTATCATGTACAACTGCTAATTCAACAGTCTTCTCAGCAAGAGCATTTTGTATTTCTTGCAAAGGTTAGTCTACATGCCTCAATAAATTGGGTAATACAACTTGGTTCACAGTTCCAACCCAATATTAGTGGTCTGCAGAGACCAAACTTGAACTTGTATTAAATTTTCCTAAAAATGTGAGCTGGCGAAAATGTATAAGGAAGAGCATGCCCATTGTCATCTTTTAGCAAAACATGATGCATGTGTTTAATAACCAGGCCAGGCATGTCAATATTGACCTCAGTGTCAAGAAGCTCTATGTGAGTTATGTCAAGAAAATTTACCTCAGTGTGGTGCTCCTTTTCAGGAACGATTATCTTGTGAGCACATTAAAATATAACTAATATAGAGGGGACATCTCTCTCTTTAGAACTCAATGATGGTAAAGGAGATGTTGGTCACCTTAGAACTCTCTATTAATATTTAGTGAAGAGGACAAGTTATATAATGGAGGACGTTTGAATTTCATATAATATTCCCATCCCTCCATGGTTACATCTAGAGTTCTAGAGATGTCCTCTGCCACTGCTACTAGTTGAATTACCACTCCACTCATAATGGTAGAGAATAAATCCCCATATTCAAAGCCATCTGTGTAAAATACATAAACCTCTGATTTTCTAAATTTTTGTTGGGTTTCACCCTAAAATAACAGGTGAGACAACCCTTAGACTTCCGACGTAGATAAAAGGACAACAACTTTAGGTCCACCAAACCCAATAACAACACAACCATCAACAACCTTTCTCTTTTAAAAGTGGTAAATAAGATGGAGTTTTTCGTTAGAAACATTAAGGCACTCAACCTACTATAAAGTATAAGACTTAGTTGACTCAAAGGCTAAGTCATTGGACGGAACAGGTCGAGGAACCCATTTTGAGAAATGAGAAGATGCTGCAGATTTGGACTTATAAAGGGACTTCAAAGTGATAGAAGGTTAGGTATTTAGAGCAGATTTAGAGATAGAAGGAGTGTTAGATGAATGGAAGGAGGAGGCCTTAGGAATAAAGGATTTAACCGTTTTTCCTTGGAAGATTTTTTAAACTAAATAGTCATCCTCTAAAGAGATGGGTTTAGATATAGAGGAAGAAAATAAGGTGGGCATTTCTCATTGCTTTGTATTGAGGGTCTGAGGAGTCCTGGGTGAAGTAGAAAAAGGGTGTGGCTCAACATAAGGCTCATTCTCATCAACCATGGTTGGAGTTATGGACTTCTTTCTTCAATTAGATCTAGACCTTATAGGAACTAAATCTTCTATTACAATGCCATTAGTGTCCATTATTTGGAGGGGCCAACATCGCTGACCACAAAAGATGGATGTCACATCCCGAGGACACCCCCTAATCACGACAACGGTGCTAATGGTCACAAGTGATCACAAGATGACCTATGAGCTAGTACCTTCTACGAGCACTAAGTACAATGATGATGATAAATATGTGCGGAAAATAACTAATAATGCCATAAGGTCTAAATGCTGAAAATATGATGAAATCATAAGTCTGGAACATTTGATAAAACTGCTAAAACTATTGATAAACTGACTAACTGCTAATTGAATGTCTGAATGTCTGAAAAGCCTCTTACTGACTAAGGAGTTGATAGGAAAAGCCCCTAACTAACCCCGACTGACTAAAATTATGGAACAATAGAGATTAACTAAAATAAAATAATTATGTCATAGATAGATGAGGACTCACCACAACTGTTGCTACTGATAAGTTTAGTTATCTAAGTGCTGTTAGAAAATTGAGTGTCCGAACCTATGATATAAGACATCATAGCGCAAAGAAAATTATGCGATCAGTACTTTGAATATACTGGTATATGAGATGAGGTTAGGCTCAAATGCATGGTTTAACTATAAATAAATTAATGATTGACTTAATAGCATGAGATAACTGAATATGAAAGCATAAAAACTGAAATATTTTAGAATGCAAAACCAAGCATATATATCCATTTCTGAAATAATCTGTAAACTGAAATACTGAAATATGATAACTGAATGACTGATAATTTGTATGCTTTGGTCAAGAAAACCTAAACTGAATTCTAAACTAAAAGTTGCACTGAGACTGTGGGAGGTATCATCTAACCGATATGCCATAATTTGACCTAATTGAGGTCCAAATTGTAACCCCAGTTGGAAGGGTCTTAGTACTGTGCCCCAGCTACTAACACTTGTTGTGTGGATCTTCTTATCTGACGTCCTGAAGTACTAGGGAGTTATTCCTAAAATTGTGGGTGACCCCTAAGAGAGTGTCATCCTAAACTGGATAGTGACATCTCATAATCCTATGCTGGCTACATAGTTCTGGAACTTAGGGACTACTACTAAGGATCTCGTCCTAATTGATAAGTGAGCCCCCATCCTTAGGTTTGATCCAAGCTAAATCGTACTCCCAATTGAACTAACACTGATTACTGCACTAAACTATGCTTAACTAAACAAACAACTAATCATAAATATCTGACTAAAAGACATTTCTCGTAGTTTATCTGAAATCATTATGAAGATACTAAAATTATGTAAACAACTAGGTATAGGGTGTTAATAACCCACTAGCACTGAATGGAGATAACAGTAAGGACATATAAAAGCTTTGAAAACCATAATAGGGAATCATTATTCAAAACCCATCACTTTGGAATTTCATCAAACACATAAGCATCAAGACTTTAACATGGGGATTCTTCTAAACAAGATGAGATAGCATGATCACATGACAAAATCATAAGTTGAGGATTTTTTTTGATTCCCATAAACATGATATAGAAACTACACCATTTAAAACCTTCTATAATCCAATCCATATGAAAACAATTGAAATCTTAACTTGAAATGGAAATAATAAGGGATTCATGGAGATAATTCAACAAAATCATGTAAAAACTCATAATTTGAAATCAATAAGGGTTCTTAGACTTCATGAGTGAAAAAAGCCCATTGATGAACATCACACATACCTTAAACCCTTAGTATGGAGAGAGAAACCCAATCTTAATGCTTTGTTGAATGTTCTTTAACTGGGGAACTTACATTCCTGGTTTCCTTAGAGAGAAAGTAATGAATTTTAATGAACTTGGGGAAAGAGAGGGTTTGGTTTTGAGTGAAAATTAGAGAAGATGGGCAATTAAAGCCCTAAATGATGTTATAATTCATGAATTAACAAATTGGGTTGAGAGGAAAAGATGCAATTTCCACTCATAGAATCAAATTCATAACTTGAATACCTTTTTTAGGATCACCACAATGCAATGAGGTTCCCATCACTATTGTTATGGCGGCGCAGCACTATCGCAGTGAACTGCTGGAATCGTGATCCAAATGTAATCCAATCCTTATTAAAAAATCCAAAACTTCCCTGATACATGCTCCATACAACCCTTAACATGAATTAACTAGAAAACTAAAATCTTGAGGTTGGGAAGACCAATTTAAAAAATCCTTGAAGAGGCCTTAAAAATGACTAAGTCCCCAACACTTGGTGGAATTTTCAGGCTATAAGACTCTTATGCATGCAACTAAGAGTTGGCTGAGCTAAGAAGAGCTTGGGGTATTACAATATCTCCCTCTTGGAAACATTTATCCTCAAATAAAACTTATTAAGCTGACAATACTGGGGAAACTAAAATAGTATACTGAACATACATAATTGGAAGCATGATTACATGACTGAGTTTGAAGCATGATACATAAACTAGACTAATTTCATGAATACATGCAATGACGTGAGAATGATCATATAGCTAAAATAGAGGATGAAAAGAGACAATCTAAGGGAAACTATTACCATAAACTGAGCTTGAGTTTGCAGAGAAAATATGAGGGTACATGGTACACATATCTCCCTCTGCTTCCCAAGTGGCTCCCTTAATGGACAGGTTTCACTAAAAGAACTTTGACCACTAAATTTCTTTGTTCCTCTGTCTATGAATCAGACGATCAAGGATCTCGACTGGGATTTCTTTGTAAGATAGGCTATTCTAAACATCTATGCTTTCTAAAGGAACTACAACAACTGGATAACCAATACACTTCTTTAATAAAGAAACATGAAACACTGGATACACTGACGCAAAGTCTGCAAAAAACTCAAGCTCATTAGATACCTTCCAAAAATAACTCAAAATCCTATAAGGGCCAACATAGAGGGGACAAAGCTTCCACTTCTTGTCAAATCTTTCACCCCCTTCATGGGCAAAATTTTTAGATAGACTAAGTCACCAACATCAAACTCAAAGTCTCTTCTCCTCACATCTGCATAGGATTTTTGATGACTTTTGGTTGTATTAAGCCTCTGTCTAATTAGCGGAACTTTGTCCATTGCATTAAACACTGAATCTGGTCCTATCAACATAGCCTGAACAACCTCAAACCAACCAATAGGAGATCTGCATCTCTTAACATAAAAATCCTTAAACGTAGCTATCTGAATATTGGAGTGATAATTATTAAAGTTGGAAAACTCAATCAAAGATAAATGATCATCCCAAGTTCCTTTAAAGTCAGTAACAAACACCCTCAACATGTCCTTTAACGTCTAATTGGTCCTCTCTACCTAACCATCAATCTGAGGATGAAAAGTTGTGCTAAGATGAACTTGGGTACCAAGACCCTTCTAAAAAGCCTTCCAAAAGTAAGAGGTAAGCTTAGTACCTCTATCTAAAATGATAGACCACGAAACTCTATGAAACCTAATCAAATCTTTAATATAGAACTTGGTTTATTCCTTGGCTAAATATGAAGTATGAACTGGGAAGAAATGAGCTTATTCAGTCATTCTATCTACAATCACCTATATCGAATCAAGCTGACAATACGTATGAGGCAACCTTGTCAAAAAATCCATGTTCACGTCTTCCTACTTACAAGTGGGAATGCTAAACTCCTTCCATGTGCCACTAGTCCTCTGGTGCTCAACCTTTACTTGCTAATAGTTAGAACACTTAGCTGTAAACATTTAAATATCCCTCTTTATACCACTCCACCAATAGATTTCACACAAATAGCGGTACATCTTTGTGGTTCTTGGGTATAAAGAGTAATGTGCATTATACGCCACTGCTAAAATCTATTTTCCCAAACCATCAACGCACGACACACACAATCGCAACACACCATCCCCCCCTTGGGAGAAAACCTATATCTTCTGATCTTTTACTGATTCATTCAACTTAACCAAACTAGAATCCCTATATTGCTTCTCTTTTACTTTGGCAACCAAAGAAGATTCCAAACCATTCTGTACCCATAGACTACCCTCAGCTGAATTAACCAACTGAACACCTAATCTAGTAAGTGGATTAACCTCCTGGACTAGCCTCTTTTTATCATTCTCATCATGAGCAACACTACTAGTAGATGATCTACTAAGGGTATCTGCCACTACATTGACCTTTCCTGGATGGTATAACACATTCATATCATAATATTTCAATATCTCAAGTCATTTTCTCTGATGAAGATTTAAATTATTCTGTAAAAACACATACTGCAAACTTTTTTTATCAATAATACATCAACATGAACCCCATAAAGATAGTGCCTTCATATATTTCAAGGCCAACACAACAGCTGCTAACTCAAAATCATGGGTAGGGTAATTCTTTTCATGGGGTTTAAGTTGTTTAGAGGCGTAGGCTATGATGTTACCTCTCTGCATCAAAACATAACCAAGACCAACTCTTGAAGAATCAAAATGAATAATAAACCCATATAAACCATCTAGAAAAGTTAAGACTAGGGTTGAGGTGAGTCGAGTCTTCAACTCCTAGAAACTCTTCTTGTAAGAATAAGAACAGTGAAACTTGACTTTCTTCTGAGTCAATCGAGACATGAGGGATATAATAGATGAGATCCCTTCAAAAAACCATCTGTAATAGACAACTAAACCCAAGACGTTCCTGATATCTAATGGAGAGATGAGTTTAGGCTAGTTTCTTACTACTTCGGTCTTTTGAGGTTCAACTCTAATGCCATCACTGAAAATAATATGGCCAAGATAATCTACTAATCTTAGCCATAATTCACACTTACTAAATTTGGTGAACAACTAATGGGATCTAAGAGTCTGGAATACAATTCTTTAATGGTCTGTATGATCACTTTCACTACGAGAATAGACAAGAATATCATCAATGAAGACTATATCGAACATATCCAAGTACTTCTTGAACACTTGCTTCATCAAGTCCATGAAAGCTGTTGCAGCATTTGTTAGTCCAAAAGAGATTACTAGGAATTAAAAGTGACCATATTGAGTTATGAAGGGTATCTTCGGAATGTCACACTCTCTAACTCTATGTTGATGATAGCCGGATCTGAGGTCTATCTTAGAGAAATAAATGGCACCTTGAAGTTGGTCGAATAAGTCATCCATCAAGGGGAGTGGATACTTATACTCAATTGTAACTTTTTTCAACTGGCGGTTCTTGATATATATTTTGAGAAAACCGCCTTTCTTATGCACGAAAAGGACTAGAGCACCCCATGGGGAATCACTGGGTTTGTTGAATCCCTTATCTAAGACATCTTTCAACTATTTTTTTAACTATTTTAGCTCAGCTAGATCCATTATGTAGGGTGAAATAGAGATAGGTTGGTTATATTGAAGGATATCTATTCCAAAGTTAATTTCCCTTTCGGGAGAAACTCCTGGAAGACTTTCAGGAAAAACGTTTGGAAATTCCTTGCAACTGAAACTGACTCGAGGCTTTGAGTCTAAAAACTAGAGTCTTTGACTCAAACAAGAGGGTAAACACACCCCTTAGATACCATTTTTATTACCTTAATGTATGAAACAATCTGACCCCTAAGCACTAAAGTACTACCTCTCCATTCAAAGACTTGTTCATAAGGAAATAAAAATTAGACGACTCTATTTCTACAGTCAATTGAAGCATAGAATGAGTGGAGCCAATCTATGCCGAGAATGACATCAAAATTAGTCATCTCTAACTAGATAAGATCAACTGAAGTGTCTTTTTGAGATACTATAATCGGGCAATTTTTGTATACCTGCCTGGATATGATAGACTTACACTGGGGTAGAAACTGAGAAAGGCTCTACTAATAATTTGAGACCTACACAATAATTAATAGCTATATAGAGTGTTAAAAAAAGTGAAGCTCCAGGATTTAACAAAGCATAAACATGAAGATGAAAGACCCGTAACATACCCATAACCATATCAAGAGAGCTCTACTGACCATGATAGGGATGGAGTGCATACAATCTATTCTAGTGTGGAGCACTGGTGGCACTGGAAGTGCCTCCCTAATGAGTCGGGAAACCTGCTAGAGCTGATGACTGTAATTCCCTGACTCTGTACCTTGGATGCTACACGATGCTCATAATCTCAAGGGACCATAAGTTAACCCATAATTGGTACCTACTGCAATAGCTGAACAATAATACTGAATATTATGCAGAATTAGGTGGAAATATGCCATAAGATTAAATCTGAAAAATAATACTGAATAATAGTAAATGCGGTATTAAATACCAAAACTAAAAAAAGTACTAAAATTTGAATAACTATATGAAAACACTATTGTCTGGGAATCCTCTAATTGTCTGATCTGTTGAGTTGATAGGACAAGTCCCCAACTAACTCTGTCTAGTAACATAAATTAAAATGTTGTAAGTAGTAATCATGTCCTCGAACAAAGAGGACTTACCAATATGATGAATGCTAAAAGTCTGGTCTACTGAGGGTGCTTTGGAGCTCGTGCATCGGAACCTATGATATAAGACATCATAGCGCAAAAAAAGCATGCGTCAGTAATTTTAATGTACTGGTATGCTTAGTGAGGTAGGCTAAAATGCATGGATTCATATGCATAAACAATAATAAATGGATAACATAGGTATGACTAAATAAGAGTACATGCATTAATATGTATACCGTAATTAAAATTATGATAACACTAAACATTGAGTATGAATATTGATCAACTAATTTACTGGATAACTATTACAATACTATGAATAACTAAATAACTATATCTGACAGTTCTCAATTCTGAGGAACTATACTGAGTTCCATACTGAGCTGAGTTGGGTAACTATATCTGATAGTCCTGAATCTGTAGAACTGAACTGAGTTCTATTCTAAGACTGAGATTGAAATTGAGACTGTCGGAGTTAATCATCTAACTGGCATGCCCCTCTATAAATAGATTGGGGTCCAACCTATAACCTTAGTTGGAAGGGTGTCAGTACCGAGCCACGAGTAAAGACAAACTGTGAGTGAACCCTCTCTAATAAGAAGCTCTTTCGTCAACCCTCGCTGGCAGGATAACTCAGACAAGAAGTATCAACCCTCAAAATTTCTGGAAGGAAGATTCCTCGCCTATATTGGCTACAGATTTCTGTAATGCAAGGATTGCTGCTAAAGGTCAAGCTCTCAGCTGACAGTAATGCCCCGTACCTGGGTTAACTTGGTGCGGAATCCTACTCCCAACTTAAATAGACACTGAGTTGATTTTGGTCTGTACTAGGATAGACTGAACGGTTACTAAGATTACAATTTAGTTGAACTGAACTGAGTTCACTGAGTTTCATTGACTAATGGAAATCTACTGAATTCTATTAACTAATAGATTTTACAAAGCTCTGAACTGAATACTGGGTTAGACTGAACTACTACTGAATCTATTGAGCTTTCCTGAGTTCTATAACTGACAAAGAATGCTACTAATTATGACATGATGGATATTATTCAATGACAGACCATGGCTCTAGGTAATCAGCTAAATTGTTGGGTACAAGTACCCCCAGGACTCGATAGCATAGATTAAGAGACATGGCATAAAAATGAAACATGTAAACTATAAACTTGATCATCATTTATTCATTGGGGCATTTTAACAAACACTTGCATGATTTCATTCTCTTAATAGTTCACTTGAGTAATTTATCAAACACTTAGAAGGCATAGAACATATGCATAACACTAATCAACATGTGACACACAATTCAATTATCAAATTCACAATTTTAAGGCTTTAACATGATCTCACATGGTAAGACATATAAATCAATAAAATCCACATGAAACTTTCCATAACACATGGATTTGAAACTCAAATAATCATTATAAACATGAATATTTTCAAACCCATCATAGTACTCATGAAATTCATATACTTGAAGTTTGAAAACTAATTCTCATACTTCAAGGGTGAAAGACACCCTTGGATGAACACCTTACATACCTTGTTGATAAATTTCTGAAAGTTTATTGTTGAATATTATGTTTTGGATTTGAAACTTAAGCAGATAGGGTTTTGTTCTTGAGGAAATTGGATAATGAATGAGTATATTTGCTCTAAAAAAAGGCTAAATTTCATGTGTTGAGGGTTGAAAGAAGTGGGGAAAAAACCCGAATACCCCCAAGAATGCAGTCTGTTAATTACTGAAAATTGGGCTACCGACACACAGGTCAATGCAACGCGTCGATGGCATCGATGCAATAGCCAACACGCCGATTTACTGGAATTAGACGCTGGTATCTAGGGAAAATATTAATCAATGCGATAGTCAATGCGGTGTGCCAAGATCGTGCTGATCCACTATTTTAAGATTCCAAAGGAGATTCAAACAAAGTCCAAAAAATCTAAAACATGTCTAAAAGCACCTACGGACATTCCTAATCATAAGTAAACCTAAAAATCAACAGTTAATAGAGGTAAAGGTCACTAAATAATATTTCCAACTTTCGTAGTCTTAAGTGACACTAAGTCTGAGTACTTAGCTAAAATATTCTAAGTCTGGGAGCCCTTGATAAGACAAAAAGACTGAATTAAGCTTAGGATTTTGCAGGGTCTTATATTATCTATGCCCTCAATAGGGACTATGACTGCTGGGTCACCTATGCATTTATCAAGAAAGGAGACAAGGAACACTAGGTCAACTGAAGATAAATCTGAAGGTAAATCAAGGTCATAAGCTACCTTTTCAAAATGGCTGAGGATTCGGTAAGGATTGACATATTGGGGACTGATTTTTCCCTTCTTACCAAAATGCTTCACTCCTTTCATAGGAGAGATATTTAAGTACATATAGTCACCAATCTCAAACTCGAGATCCTTTCTGCAAATATCTGCAAACGATTTCTGTCGTCTTTGAGATGCCTTAAACCTTTCCCTGATTAACTGGACCTTCTCAAAGGTATCAAACACTAAGTCATGCCCTACCACTGTGGCCTCACCTACTTCAAACCAATAACGGGACATCTACACCTTCTCCCATAAAGAACCTTAAACGGGGCCATCCAAATACTGGAGTGATAGCTGTTGTTATATGCGAACTCAATCAAAGGCAAGTGGTCATCCCAACTACCTTTAAAGTCTATCGCACATGGTTACAACATATCTTCTAAGGTTCAAATGGTCCTTCCTTCTTGACCATCTGTTTGAGGATGAAGGTTGTATTGAAATGAACTCGGGTACAAAAATCCTTTTAAAATGCTTTCCAGAAATAAGAGGTCAACTGGGTACCTCTATCTGAGATAATAGATAATGGAACACCGTAAAATCTGACCAACTCCATGATATAGAGTTTGGCATAATCCTTGGATAAATAAAAAGTATAAACTGGAAGGAAATGAGCTAATTTGGTCATCCTTTGTACAATGACCCAAACTAAATCATGCTGACAACGAGTACTAGGCAAACCCGTCACAAAGTCCACTTTCACTTATTCCTATTTCTAGGTGGGAATACTGAACTCCTACATGGACCCACTAGGCTTCTGATGCTTAATCTTAACCTGCTGACATGTTCTGCACTTAGCCACAAACTCTGAAATGTCTCTTTTCATTCCACTCTACCAATAGATCTCCCACAAATCACAGTACATCTTGGCGGCCCCTAGATGAATAGAGTAGCATGCACCATGCGCTTCTACAATAATTTTCTACCTCAAGTCATCTACACCTGGCACACACAGACAATCCTGACAATGTAATACACCATCTCCCCCTTGGGAGAAAACCTCTACTTTCTAATTTCTGACTGACTCCTTTAACCGGAATAGACTGGGATCCATACCCTACTTTTCCTTCATATCGTAAACTAAGAATAATTCTAAGCTACTCTGCACCCATAAACTACCTTCTTCTAAATCGACTAAGCGAACACCTAGTCGGGTTAACTGATGAACTTCTTGAGCTAACTTCTTTTTACTGTTCTCATCATGGGTAACACTACCCAAAGACATTTTACTGGGAGCATCAGCCACTACATTGGCCTTGTCCAGATGTTACAGAACACTCATGTCATAATCTTTCAACAATTGCAACCACTTTCTCTGACAGAGGCTGAGGCCTTTCTCAGAGAACACATAATACAGGTTACTATGATTAGTGAACACATCAACATGCACACCATACAAGTAATGCCTCCCAATCTCTAAGGAAAAGACTACAATTGCTAACTTAAAACATGTGTAAGGTAGTTCTTCTCATAGGGCTTAAGCTGTCTAGAGGCATAGGCTATAACCTTACCTCTCTACATGAGGACACAACCTAATCCAACTCTAGAAGTGTCACAATACAAAATAAAACCATCGAAACCATCTGGTAGGGTCAAAATAGGAGCTGTAGTGAGTCGAGTCTTCAACTCCTGAAAACTTTTCTCATAGGAATCTGACAATTTGAATTTGACCTTCTTCTATGTCAATCTGGGTATAGGGGATGAAATAGAATAAAACCCCTTAACAAGTCATTGGTAATAGCCAGCCAAATCCAAGAATCTCCTAATATCTGATGGAGAGATGGGCCTGGGCATGTTTTTTACTGCTTTGGTCTTTTAGGGATCAACTTTGATGCCATCATCGGAAATGATATGGCCAAGGAATGCTACTGACCTTAGCCAAAATTTGCACTTACTAAACTTGGTGAATAACTGATGATTTCTAAGGGTCTATAGTACTATTCTAAGATGGTCTACATAATTATGTTCACTATAGGAGTAAACAAAGATATCATCTATAAAAACTATAATGAACATGTTCAAGTACTACTTGAACACATTATTCATCAAGTATATGAAAGCTACTGAGATATTGGTAAGACCAAAGGACATGACTAGGAATTTGAAGTGACCATATCGAGTTTTGAAAGCTACTTTTGGGATGTCATATTCCCTGACTCTGAGTTGATGATAGCCTGATCAGAGGTCTATCTTCGACAAATAACTGGCACCCTAAAGTTAGTCAAACAAGTCATCAATTCTGGGGAGCGGATACTTGTTCTTGACCGTAACTTTATTTTACTAATTGTAGTATATACACATTCTGAAAAAACCGTCTTTCTTACGCATGAATAAAACTGGTGTGCCCCACGAGGACACACTGGGTTTGATGAATCCTTTATCTAAGAGATTCTTTAGCTGTTCTTTCAATTCTCTGAGTTCTACTGGAGCTATTTTGTATGGAGGAATAGAGATGGGCTGAGTATCTAGGAGAAGATCAATTCTGAAATCAATTTCCCTTTAAAAAGGAACTCCAAGAATATCTTCGGGAAACACATCTAGGAATTTACATACTACTAATACAGATTCAAGAGTAGGGGTTTTTGAACTAGAGTCCTAGACTCGCACAAGATGGTAGACACATCCCTTAGATATCATCTTTCCAGGCCGAAGGTAAGAAATAAGTTGACCCCTAAGTGATGAAGTACTACCCTTCCCCTCTAGGATGGGTTCATTTAAAAACTAAAACTGGACAATTATATTTCTATGGGTGACTGAGGCATAGTAGGAATGAAGCCAATCCATACCGAGAATGACATCGAAATCAGTCATCTCTAATTTGACTAAAGCTACTAAAGTTACTTTCTTAGATATCATAACCGGACAGTTCTTGTATACTCGTCAGGCTATGATAGACTTACCCACTGGGTAGAAATTGAGAAGAGCTCTACTAAAATTTTGGGACTGACTCTTAAATCAACTGCTATATATGGAGTAACAAAGGACAAAGAAGCTCCTAGATCTAGTAAAGTGTAAACATGCAAATGGAAAACGTTTAACGTACCAATAACCACACCAGGAGAACTTTTCTAATCCTGTCAATACTGAATAACATAGAGTCTATTTGGGTGCTGCCCACAGGTGGTACTGGAAGAGGTACCATACTTATTTCAGCGACCAGACTAAGATGGGGGGACGGTTATGCTGACTCTGCGAACCAACCTAAGGACACTTTCTGACCTAGTGGCCTGACTTACCATATCCAAAACTCACATTGCTGCCAGATCTGCTAATATCCTGGTGGTTTCTACCATATTTCTAGCAAAGAGGGTTGGTTCGAGCATAACTAACACTGCCCTGGGGCTTAGCGCCTGATGCCCTGTCTCAGTTGCCATATCTGAATTTTGGCACTAGAGCACTGACTGAGGAAGGAGATAAAACTAAGGATTTTGGGCCAAACTGAAATTGATTCCCACTTTTTGACTTAGGCTGAGCGAAATTGAAACTACCTATTCTCTCTTTCTTATTCTCCTTCTCTTTGTCTTTATTCTTAGCCTCCTTGATCTGCTAAGCATGGACTATGAGCCTTGTTGTGTCTATCTCCTTAATAATAATTATGTTTCTACACTTCTTGACCATGCTACTAGACACTCTTGACACAAACTTACTCATCTTCACTCTACTATCTAATACAATATGCGGGGTATATCTGGCTAACTGAGTAAACTTGAGAAAATACCCCTGCACTATCATATTTCCCTACTTCAGGTTTATAAACTCCAAAATCTTTGATTCTCTTAACTCTAGCGGGAAGAACCTATCCAGAAAAGCAACTACAAACTATTTCCATTCTATGGGCCCTACATCTGTGGCCCTTTCTGCCTTCCACTATTTGAACCATAAGTGAGCCACATCCTGTATCTAATATGTGGCCAACTCAAAAATTTTAATAGCATTCACCCCCATGATATTAGTAACCTTTTGTACCTGATCAAGAAATTCCTGAGGGTCTTCATCTTACTTAGAACCTGTGAAAGACGGAGGGTTCATTCGGTTGAAGTCTGAAATCCTGGAAGCAATAGTATTGGCCACTGGGTTTGCCAGAACCGCAACTAAGCGTTCATTAGGGGATGCCACAGAATGAGCTAAGGTGGTAAAGGCAGCTCTAAACTCCGCATGAGAGACATGTTTTCCCAAAGGATCTGGATGGATGGGATGAAGGGCTAACTGATCTCCCGTTACTCTTCCCTAAGTCCTCTTTGGAGGCATATTCTATAAATGAAAGAGAAACTATGATTAGAAAGAGAATGTAACTAGAGCTCACGCTCACTTGCATGACATGAAACTAAAAGAAGGGAAATTGTTCCTAAAACATCGCATAGACTCTTTTGCATAAGTGTGGCGTACAACACACCTGTTCATAAGACTCTACTAGATACGGCTACCAAACTTCCTAGGACTCAATTGAACCTTAGGCTCTGATACCAATTTTTTAATTCCCCAAGTTTGTACCCCAGATACTACACGGTGCTCATAATCCTGATAGACCATAAGCTAACCCATGGCTGGTACCTACTGTAATAACTAAACAATGATACTGAATGTGGTATTAAATACCAAAACTGAACAAATTACTAGAATCTAAATAACTATCTGAAAACACTCTAGTCTGGGAAGCCTCTAACTATCTGATCTGTGGAACTGATAGGACAAGTCCCCATCCAACTCCATCTATTGACATAAAATAAAATACTGTGAGTAGTAATTATGTCCTCGAACTAAGAGGACTCATCACTATGCTGAATGCTGAAAGTCTGGTCTACTGAAGGTGCTCTGGAGCTCGTGCGTCAGAATCTATGATATAAGACATCATAACATAAAAAAAACATGTGTCAGTACTTTGAATGTACTAGTATGCTCAGTGAAGTAGGCTGAAATGCGTGGGTTCATATGCATGAACAATAATAACTAGATAATATGAGTATGACTGAATAAGAGTACATGCATGAATATGCATACCGTAACTAAAATTGTGATAACACTAAATACAGAGTCTGAATACTAATCAACTGATTTTACTGGATAATTGATACTGTGCTATGGATAACTCGATGACTATATCTGACTGTTCTAAATTTTGAGGAACTATACTGAGTTTCATACTGAGCTGAGTTGGGTGACTATATCTGATAGTCCTGAATCTGTAGAACTCTACTGAGTTCTATTCTGAGACTAATACTAAGACTGAGATTGTGGGAGGTAATTATCTAACCGACATGCCTCACTAAACAATTGGGGTATAATTGTTAACCTCAGTTGAAAAAGTGTCAATATCGTGCCACGGGTAGAGACAAACTAGGAGTTAACTTTCGTCAAACCTCGCTGACCAGATAACTCGAATGAGAAGTATCAACCCTCATAATTTATGGTAGGTAGATTTCTCACCTACATTGGCTAAAGTGTTCTGTAATGTAGGGATTGTTGCTAAGGGTCAAACCCTCAGTTGGAAGGAAAGCCCCCATCCCTGGGTTAACTCCATACTAAATCTTACTCCCAGCTAAAATAGACACTAAGTTGATTTTTAGTTTGTTCTAGGCTGGACTAAATGGTTACTGAGATTAATGTTTAGTTGAACCAAACAGAGTTCACTGAGTTCTATTGACTGACAAAATTCTACTAAATTCTGTTAACTGGTAGAGTTTAGAGATGTCTGAACTGAATACTGGGTTAGACTGAACTACTACTGAATCTATTGAGCTTTCCCGAGTTCTATAACTGACAGAGAATACTACTAATCATGATATGACAGATATTATTCTATGACAGACCATGGGTCTAGGTAATCAGCTAAATTGTTGGGTACAAGTACCCCTAGAACTCTACAACATAAATTAAGAGACATGGCATAAACATTAAACATGTAAACTATAAACATGATCATCATTTATTCATTGGGGCATTTTAACAAGAACTTGCATGATTTCATTTTCTTAATAGTTCACATAAACAATTTATCAAACTCTTAGAAGGCATAGAACATGCACATAACACTAATCAATATTTGAGCACACAATTCAATCATCAAATTCACAATTTTAAGGATTTAACATGATCTCACATGGTAAGACATATAAATCAATAAACTTCACATAAAATTTAACATAACACATGGATTTGAAACTCAAATAATCATTATAAACATGAATATTATCAAACCCATCATGGTATTCATCAAATTCATATACTTGAAGTTTGAAAACTGATTCTTAGACACCAAGGGTGGAAGATATCCTTGGATGAAGAAATTCTAAAAGTTTAAAGTTGAATCTTGAGTTCTTGATTTGAAACTTGAGTACCTAGGGTTTTATTCTTTTGGAAATTGGAGAATAAATGAGTATATTTGTTCTCAAAAGGGCTTAATTTCATGTTTTGGGGGATGAAGGATATGTGGAAAAGAACCAAATGCCCCCAAAAATGTGGTCTTTTAATGAATGAAAACTAGGCTACCGACGCGTAGTATCAACGCGATAGCAAATGCGTTCTGCCATGTTCGCATCGATTCACTGGAATTAGATGCTGGTAGCTAGGGAATTTATTAATCAACGCAATAGTCGATGTGGCACTCCAAGATCACATTTATCCACTATTTTAAGATTCCAAACAAGCTTCAAACAAAGTATAAAAAATCCAAAAATTGTCCAGAAGAAGCTACGGACATTCCTGATCATTAAATAACCTAAACATCATCATTTAATGGACATAATGGTCGTGAAATAAGATTGCCAACCTCCGTAGGCTAAGATGAAACTAAGTATGAGTACTTAGCTAAAATAGTTTATATCTGGGACCCCTTGACAAGCCTAAAGGACCGAATTAAGCTTAGGATTTTGCGGGGTCTTACAATTACAGGTCGGACTGGACCTTATGGCACAAATACTTTCTAGTCTAAATGATTACTAGACATTCTCTAACCTTATGTCCTGGCTTGCCACACCCAAAACACATATCACTACCAGCCTTATACACACCTTGATGATTCCTACCATACTTCTCATAGAGAGGATTAGTACGACCACTCTTCATACTAACCTGGGACTTGGAGCAAGGAGTCTTATCCGAAATGTCACTGCTGAACTTTGGCACTAGCGCACTAGCTGAAGATGGAGTTGTAACTTAAAATTTTTGATGAAACTAAGAATGGTTACTATCCTCTGACCTTGGCTGAGATAAATTAAAACTACTTATTCTGGACCTCTTATTCTCTCTTTATTTCTCCTTAATTTTCTCCTCATCAATCTACTTAGCATGGACCATAAGCCCAGACAAGTCCATCTCCTTAATCAACATTACGGTCCTACACTTCTTGAACATACTATCAGATACACTAGAAACAAACTTACTTATTCTAGACCTATTGTTTGCATCCATATTAGGAGGATACCTCGCTAACTAAGTAAACTTAAGTGAATACTCTTTCATACTCACACTACCCTGCTTCAGGTTCATAAACTCTTGCACCTTAGCTTCTCGCAACTCTAGAGGAAAGAACTTGTCTAAGAAAGCTATGGCAGACTCCTCCCACACTACAGGCCCTGCCTCAACACCCATATCTTCCTTCCACTGCTTATACCACGCATGATCTACACTCTACAACTGGTAAGAAGCCAAATTTACACTCTCACTCAAAGTGAAACCCATGATATCAGTCACTTTCTGATCCATATCAAGAAACTTGTTTTGATCCTCCTCGGACTTAGATCCCAAAAACAAAGGAGGTTTCACTAGGGTGAAATCCTAAATCCTAGGTACAACTATATTTTCCACTAGGTTAGCTGGGGAAAAAGTCTACTGGTTGTTTTGAGCAGCTACTAAGTGAGATAAGGTAGTAAAACTAGATCTGAATTTGGCATGAGTGACATGCTCTTTTAGGGGATCTTCCTGAATAGGCGGTTGTGCGGGCTAATTTATATTTCTTTTTTTGTTGTTTCATTTAGAAAGCATTGACTATAAATAGAAGGAAGAGTAAGCCAGAAAGAGAGTTTAAATAGAGCTCATGTTCTTTAGCATGACATGAATACCAAAAAAAGGGAAACTTTTCCTAAAATATCTTGTAGCCTCTTGTCATAAGTATGGCACGCTTCACACTTATGCACAAGACTACTAAATGCAGCTTTCAGACTCCCTACGACACTATAAAATCATTTCATTTGATACCAAATTTTGTTATGACTCGGGGTGCCCCCTAATCACGGCAATGATATTTACGGTTACAAGTGACCATAAGCTAACCCATGAGTTGGTACCTGCTATGAGCATTGATTACAATGATGATAATATACATGGATAAAAATAACTGATAATACCATAAGGTCTAAATACTAACAATACGATTAAATCATAAGTCTAAAACATTCGATAAGACTGATAAAATAACTGATAAATTGACTAACTATCTAATTGAATGTCTGAAAAATCTCTAACAGACTGAGGAGTTGATGATACAAGACCCTAAATAACTCACACTGACTAAAATTATGGGACAACTGAGATAAACTAAAATAAAATAATCATGTCCTTGATAGATGAGGACTCACCATAACTTTTGCTACTAATAAGCTGAGCTATCTAATCATGATTGAGAAACTGAGTGTCCAAACCTATGATATAAGACCTCACAGCACAAATAAGAGTATGTGATCGGTACTTTGAATGTACTGGTATATGAGATGAGGTTAGGCTAAACCTTATGATTTAACTATACATGAATTAATGATAGAGTGAATAATATGAAATAACTGAATATGACTGCATGAAAACTAAAATATTTGAGAATGTAAGACTAAGCATATATATCCAATTCTAAAATAATCTGAAAACTAAAATACTAAAATATGATAACTGAATGACTGGTAATCTATATGCTCTTGTCAAGCAAACCTGAGCTGAATTCTGGGTTGTAAACTGCACCAAAACTATGGGAGGTATCTTTTAATCAACATGCCCCAATCTGAGCTAATTGGGGTCCAACTTGTAACCCCAGTTAGAAGGGTGTCATTATCGTGCCATGGGTACTAATACTGGCTATGTGGATCCATTAATCTAATATCGTGAAGGACCAGGGAGTCAGTCTTAAACTGGTGGGTGACCCCTAAAAGAGTGTCAGTCCTAAACTAGCAGGTGACATCCCAGAATCCTATGTTGTCTATGTAGTTCTGTAATTTGGGGAATTCTACTAAGGACCTAGTCCTAACTGACAGGTAAGCCCCGATCCCTAGGTTCGCTTAGTGCTAAATCCTACTTCTAATTGAACTGACACTATTAATGGGCTAAACTAAACTTAACTGAACAAACAACTGATTATAAATAACTAACTAAATGACAATGCTCATAGTTTATCTGAAATCATTTTAAAGATATTAAAATTCTTTAAACAACTAGGTATCGGGTGTTCATAACCCACCAGCACTAAATGGAGATAATAGTAAGGACATGTAAAAGCTTTGAAAAATAAATAATTTGACATCATTATTCAAAACCCATCATTTTGGCATTTCATAAAAAACATAGGGAACAAGACTTTAACATGAGGATGCTTTTAAATGAGATGAGATAGCATGATCACATGACAAAATCATAAGTTGGAGATTTATTTTGATTCTCATTAACATGATATGGATACTATAATATTTAAAGCCGTCTATAATCCAATGCATATGAAAAAAATTAAAACATTAATTTGAAATTGAAATAATAAGGTATTCATGGATATAATTCAACAAAATAATGTAAAAACTCATAATTTGAAATCAATAAGGGCTCTTTGACTCCATGGGTTAGAAGTTTACATGGATAAATATTGCACATACCTTAGGCCCTAGTATGGAGAGAGAAACACCAATCTTGATGCGTTTTTGAATGTTCTTGAATTGGGGAACTTGAATTCATAGTTTGCTTGGAGAGAAAGTGATGAAATTTGATGATCTTATGGTAGGAGAGGGTTTGTTTTTGAGTGAAAATTGGAGACTATGGGAAACTAATTCCCTAAATGGTGTTATAATTCGTGAATTGATGAATTTGGTTGAGGGAAAAAGAAACAATTTCCCCCCAGACAATTAAATTCATAACTGGAATAGACTTTTAAGAGTCACCGCGACATGATAAGGTTCCCATCACTATTGCCACCGTGATGCAGTACTATCATGGTGACCTACTGGAATTGTGATCCAAACGTGACCCAATCCTCATCCAGAAAAGCTGAAACATCCCCAAGATATGCTCCTTACTCTACTGAACATGATTTAACTTAAAAACAAACATTTCAGGGTTGGTAAGACCAATTTAAAAATATTCAAAGTTAGAAGGCCTTACAAAATGACTCAGTCCCCAACACTTAGTATAATTTCCAGGCTTTAAGACTTTTATGCATGCAATTAAGAGTCGACTGAGCTAAGAAGAGCACGGAGTATTAAAATGGAATTGTGGAAAAGCGAGGTCTAGTAGAGAATTGATAGAATTTATTCTTAAATTTGTTTTAAGCAGAAGAATCAAACAATTTGATTAGAATATTAGGTTGAATTTTGGGTGTAATATTTGCACTTTCATGGACCACTAGCTCAGATGATTCAGAGTCAGCGAGTGTGGTTGACTTAGGAATTTTAGAAGAGAATGAGAAAGCCATTTTTGATTGTTGAGAGAGATGAGGAAATTTCTTTTGGTGATAATGGAAGAGAAATACACTAAAGAAGAGAGATTTTTTAGAAAAAAACTTGATGAATCTTTAATTTAATAGGAGAGATTAGGAAGATGAAACGTGACAGATTAGGAGTGAAGTGGTCAGAAAAAAATTCAAAGGAAAAGGTGATTAGAATGGTGATGGGAAAACAGTAGAAACTTTTTGAAAAGTAGTGGACTCTTGGAATTTTGGCGGCTATATTTAAAGAGTGAAATTATTAGGAGAATTAATACTTTATACCAGGTTTTCTCATGTGTTCCAACTCATGCAACTTTAGAGTTAAGTTAGTGTAAAATCATACCATGAGAATTAATGCATGGACATGATTACTTGTATGCTCTAATATATCTACAAAATTTTATACACAATTTAATCAAATCAGTCAAAATTTTGAAATTAGAACACACAACTAAGTATGCAAATCTAAATCATCAGATTTAGTCAAAAGCTTGACCAAGAATAGTTTATTCAAGTATTAAAGGGGTTCATGCAATCTTAATCATCCCCAAGTGTAACATATTCTTTTCAAAATGTTCCCTCCTTGCTGGGTAAATATTTCAGGAATTTGCTTTTTAGTAGAACAAAACATAATTGATATATAATCCTTCTCAACATTGTCTCTAAGAAAATGTTGTCTAATGTCAATATGTTTTATTCTCTTATGTTGAATTAGATTTTTTATATATATTGATGACACTAATATTGTCACAAAAAATTAAAACATAACCAAACTGGGATAGGATTTATCTTGTATGGGGCAGCAAACTAGGGGTTCCTTATCGAAAATTTGAATTCCTTATCAAAAATTTGAACTCAAACTCAAACTCTGAAATCGGAAAGAGAGCAAGAAAAATAAGAAGGAATAGTAGTATGAATTTCCATATTGTTTTTTGCTAATTTGATAATTGCTCTTTGTGATTCCCCTTCTAAAGGGTGAAACAGACTCCCTTTTATAGGCAAAGAGTGTGTTGCAATGGCTTCTTGTAGGTTCTTTGAAAATTTTGAAAATTTGAAATTCTTTGATCCTTGAGAACAATAATTAGGGGAGGTAAGTCAGAGGGATAAACAGTGAAGGAAATAAAAGAAGAGAAAGTGTCACCTTTTCAGAAGATTTTAATAAAAAAAGACGGATTGGTGGTGGAGAGGCTTAGACCCTTCGGTTTAATCTTAGTAGCTGTCAAATCAAATAAAAAACATCTTGAAATTAGTGGATACTCAATTTCTCCATCTCTTCCCAAAATTGTAGAATCTGGCTCTATTTCCTCTAGTAAACTGAGTGAGAGATGGATGATGTTGCTGAAGATGAAAACAGAATAGAGGAGAGAGGATACAATCGAATTTTCCATTATCCAACAGTTTCAGCATTGTTCGGCGTTAATGGTCATGGTTTTGATAGAAAATGGATTGCTATTGCACGTATTGGTGGGTTGCTGATATTTTTTGGGTTAAGGGGATAGGGGGTGGGTCGGGTAGGGGCTATTTTGGGATGAGGTAATTATGTTAGGGTTGCTATATTTTTATCTTTTAGGTTTTATGGTCGGAAAGTTTAATTGAATAAATTGGCCCAAATGGATAAATTAATTAATCTTATTCTTCTAAATCGATTTCACTTGACTAATTCAACGATTCTTATTTTGTTCTAATTAATTTTTTCAAAAGCATATACATACATATATATATATGTATATATATATATATAATTTTCACAAATATAGATTAGTATACACACATGCACAATTTCAAATATGTACATATGTTATATTTAAAATACGTGTAGCTATAATTCAAAATTAAAAATATAAAATATAGTAGATTTGCAAAAAAAAATGATAATATAGAAAATTTTATGTTAAAACTCTAATATGTATGTAAATATATATATATGCATATATTAATTTTAGAAAAAAAAAAGAGAAATGATAATTTAAAATACATTTATTTATTCATTAGTCTCCATTTTTCTCCAAGAAAATTTATAAGATTTATAGAGTATTTTAATATAAAATATTAGAAAAAAAATATTTTCAAACTGTTAATGTTAAAAATAGAAAAATTTTACATTGGAAAATATTTAACAATCCTAAGCATCGAGAAATTCTTTTTTATTAAAAAAGGGAGACAAAATTAAGTGTTAACAGATTGTCCCTCTTAGACCAAAGATAATGAAAGAGTCTTTCACCGAAGACATTGACTTAAACTAATTTTGTATCGAGGGGTAAATTAGATTGATTTTGAAAATTCCATACCTAAAAAGGTGGTGAACGTAGAGTTGACATGATTGTGATTATGAATTTGATCAAACCCTAGCTTCTAAGCTGCCTACATATCTTGAGTTTTACAAGAATCAGGTCGATGCAGTTCAAAAATATGTTCTGATAAAATTTTAAGAGAAACTCAAAATTTTGTCGTAGTGTCGAAATTATGATTATGCCGGTTTTACTTGTATGAGAAGAAGAATGATTTAACGGGAATGGAGTGGGTAGGATCATGTCTAGAGTCAAACTACTTATAGTTTCAAATTATGATAACACTGAAATATAAGTACATATTTGTGAATAGATTTAGAGTTATGTGAGAATTTGTAACAATTAAGTCGAGTTGAGTTCTAAATAATCGATGTTGCTAGGGATGCATGATATTCCTCTAGCTTACCCCGGTTCGCTGCTAAGAGATAGTTTCATATTGTGATACATGTCTTGTTATTGCAAATTGTATTTCCTATCAAATTGAAACTCACAAAAAAATAGTCGGTTGAACGTGAAGTTATATAAGAAGATGTAGAGGTAAGAGTGTAGTAGTTTGGATAATAGTGATTATATGATGAAATATCCAATGGTCTTTGAAAATTTTAATAAGGCCTCCGCTTGTCTTCGAAACTCAATGATAAATGATGCACGAAGTCTCTGGTTTTATTTAAAGACTTGATGATAAATGATGTCTGTGGTGGTCTTTAGAGAGTTAATGATGCATGGCGTCTGTTGTATCTTGTTTTGATGATGAGCAAATGACTACAAGGGATCAAGTCCCTGGATGTTGAAGGCAACAATATAGCTGGCATGCATCTACACAGATTTGTCCTTTTATGTAATAAACTATGCAGGCGCTGCTTGTATTATTTTGGACACCTGGCCCAATTATATTAAAACCTAATAATCACTCATCTATAAAAGAAAAAGGATGCTTCTCTATCAAGTGGGTTTTTGCAAATACAAAAAGCTGATGAGTGAAAGAAAGGAAAAAATCTAACTTTAACATTGCTCAAGTTCTTATTTATTGTTAGTGCTAAAATAGCAAATGTTCTTGAGACCATCTTGAGTTTGTAAATAACTTATACATTCTATAAGAGTAATGATTTTTTTTCTTGTTTTGAGAGTGCTTTAGGTAGAGTTTCCTAAGCTTAAAACTAGTTAGAGTTAACCAGTGTTGAGGAGTCTTGGCATAGTTGTCAAGTTGAAGTTGTAGTAGAGTTACTACAAAAAGTAGGAGCCTGGAGTTAAGTTCAAAGTTGAGTCTATAATCAAGAGGTTGATTAAAGTAAACTTTTGATGTGCTTGTGAGAGAAAGCCGTGGGTTTTCCTCCCTTGAGCAAGGAGGTTTCTATCACAACCCGAACCAGGGCCTTGGCCATGATGGACATCCCAAACCATGAATACCCGAGATCCCTTCTAACTTGTAATCATATACACCATTAATATACAAATAGAAAATGCGGAAATAAAATTTTCTACGGAAACATGGTCATAATCTAAATTTAGTTTAAAAATGAGGAATAAAATCCAATATCAACTAAACACCGTCTGAAAACTATCTGCGAAATCTATACTACATGATTAAATAACAATTGTCTGAAAACTGGGACAAGGCCCCCAGTAGAACAAAACTATAATAAATAATAACTGTCTAAAAGAAACTAGGCCTTCTGAAATATAGAAGGCTAACTGGTACTATTTACTCCTATCTGATGAAATCTACTGCTTATCAGGACCCCTCGACTGTGCCTCAGAACCTGGAGGGAAGGGGTTAATACAGATGTACTGGTATGAAGAGCTATCTAAAATAAAGATTTTATATAAATAAAATAGTTGAGATCTAGTCATAAACATCATGAAATATATAATTTTCAAAACACATGGTCATTCTTGAAAAAAACATAAAAAAAACCTTTCTGTCAAAAGCAGTTTCAGATCTTTATATTACTTTTGAGTTAGGAGGCACTCCCCTAAAAGTCTTATATTCTATGGGCTATTTGAAATCTATCATTGACTCAGCGAGGAAGACTCCAACCCAAGTGTACCAAAAGGGTTGCAGTGTCTGAGTCTGATATGCCACAGGGCACAAAGCCAGCGTATAATAATATATTCAGATCAGAAAATCACGATTTTGGGCAATGAGTTGTCTGAAATCATGCCTTCTTTGAGAAACCACCTAAGCTCTCTTTATGCCCAATTTTATCCTATTTTGAATCACACATTATTCTAATTTCAACATCTAAAAAATCTGACTTCAAACATGCATTCTATTATGTTTTGAATTACAATGTCATTATCTGGATTGGTGTTGTCACACCAAATCTTGCAAGTCCTAATTCTGAGCCATAATGCATCATGCATGATTATTTCATTAAAACATATTTCAAACCACCCAAACATGCATTTTAACAATGGAAATTCATGTTCCAAAAACATAAGTCAAAACTATGCAAAATTCCCATCCTTTCAATAAACAGGTAGTGGTCATGTAATCTTTAACAAACCATGCAACCCTTCTCATTATATGATTATGTTCAACATTTGTCAACAGAAACAACCCTCTCTCTTTTGAAATCAAAATCATAATCAAAATATAACATTATTCAAGACATTTCATAACATGTTTTTCATGATGTATTCAAACGATTTCATAGTATATCATAAGTAAATGAAAATCATCACAAGAGAGGGATTTTTCATGAATCGTGCTCTCAATTCAATCATCAACCATAAAACACATGCTTACAATATATACACAATTTTAAATCAATTTGGGGAAAAGCCTAAAGGCCAAAACAATATCATCAATTCTTCTAAAGCATGAATATATTCATAAATCTGAAAAACCCTTTCTTAAAGTCAAGATTTCCATACCCATGAGATTTTAGGAAAACCTCGCGTACCTTAAATTAGAATCTTTTGAATGAACTCTAGATTTTGGGATGCTATACGTATGATTGATGGGTGCCTCTTGTATCCCTCGCAATGCATATTCTGAATCTTGAAGAATTAAGGAATACTCATGGTTAAATCTTGAGATATTTGGGTTTTTAGTTTGGAAACCTAGGGTGAATTCTTGATGAACTTGAGAGAAAAGAATCATATTTTGGTGTTTTGAGAGTTTAATACCGTGTTATAGCTGGATAAGGGACGGAATATACCCATGCTTCCCTTAAAAATGTGGAAACAGAACCTGAAATTTTGTTGTGTGCGTCGCATGCTTATCACATGATGCTACTATCTCAGTCACTAAAATGGCCATAACTTCTCGCTCAGGTATTGTATTCAAGCAAAATTGGTATTGTTGGAAAGATAATTCAAAGAGATTTCATTTGATAAATATTAGGCCCTCTATTTTATTATATACAAAGATTTATGGTTGATTGAAGCTGACCCAAGTTACGATGCTCACTCAAACTCGAATGATAGGAAAGCTTTCAACTCGTCCTTGAGTTAGGGGACCTCTATGATCTCAATTCATGCTTAAATAGGTTCACACGCTACATAAATGATTAACATGCCAAATTTTCATAGGATTTATGTCTTTTAGATCATCTATGCATAGAAACGACGACTTTTATTCTAGCCTGAAATGCAGGGTGTTACATTATCTCCCCCTTGGGATCATTCATCCCCGAATAATGGGTAGGAATGTTGAAGTCTTAAAGGTATGGAATAACGTGGTCATGATATTTCTTCTAAGAAAGAATATATTGATCTGAAACATTTAAGTTTCCATCATGAAATTAAATTCTAAGCTGACTTTCCCTTACATGCTTTAAGGAGCTGATTCATGCTGAGAATTTAGGATTCCCTTGAGGTGTTCATGATCCAATCATACGTATCGAATTGAGAAGTGATAACTTATGTAACTACAAATCTTGAGACAACAAGATTTAGATCATACAAAGGTATTACACTGTCTAAGCTAAAATGCCTAGAGAGATTTAAGACTATGCGCTAAACTCTTATGAACTGAGTCATGACTAAATAGCTGAATCTTAAACATGATGTTCAGACTGAACTGAATTCGCAATTTCTATGGATGGAATAGATTGTCTATTGGGATGGTCATACACATGGGACTTCGGATAGCAGGACTGGGTGTAAAGTTGGAACACCACAGTAACTTGTCCGCCTGACTGTTAAACTGAACTGCTGGTTATACTGGCTGAATTATACTAGAAACTTATACTTAACTGGAGTATCTCTTTGACACTCTTTCTAAAGAAGTTCTAGTAGCATTCGAGAGAAAAGAATCTTGGGCATGATTTACACAAGATACCCAACTAAGGAATCACAGTAGTGACACTACTCTATAGCATGGAATATAGACATATAACTCATAAACTAGGATAGAATTATTAGGCCTTAGGCATTGCAACTTCTTACTTTCAAGCATAGCGTACTTCTCGAATACCCCCTTAACTATATTATTCCCTTTAAATACAATACTCATTTGATTCAACTTAGAATTCTTATTTGGGCATTGATACATCTTTCTACTTATGCCTAAAGTAACATAAGTCCTCTCACCATGATCAAGTCTAACTTCAAATCACAAAATACAACATGCCACACCACGATACTAGTCTAAATCATATGATACAATCTTCTCTCTATATATATATAGATTAGAGATCACACCGTAAGCATATTGTGCCTTACCACTTCAATAACTAACTCTGATCTCTTTCTATGGATTCACTAGCACATTTTGCGTTCCTCCACTTAAATCTTAACATGCCATTCAAGCCTATCTTTATAACCACATAAGAACTCAATGGCAAACACCCATAAGGAAATACTTCACCTATTCTCCAATATAATATCAATATAACTCCCATGCACTACCCTAAGAACATACACACACAAATTTCCACTAACCATCACATATATCAAAGACTTGGCCCCAGATCTTACTTCATACTTATGGCCTTATCTAAAACAAGCATACTACGATCTTCCATTAAGAAGAAACATTTACTCATTACCACTATCATCACATAAGGAGGAGTCACTAAAAGCTTGGAATATAAGACCTTAAAGCATGGGAGGATATTATACGAGACTTAACACATAACTGAGGCCGAAGGAATAGAAAATCAACATCAGGGATTCATGAAAGTGATCTAAATTAGGGCATACATGACTATAAAATGAATCTCGTCAATCATAAAGAGTATAAAATAAATTATGAGAATTGAGCATACTATAAAGCGTGAGTACATGAGTCATGAGCTGCATGACCTCAATTTGAAGTTCATAACATATGGAATGTGATTTTGACTACTGAATGAACTGGAACTCCTCATTTTAGAACTGGTAAAATATATGATTCTCTATCATATAGATGAACATGAACTATCATCATGGAACTAAAATGTAAGGCATGTGTAGGTATTGGGATCACTGAAAAATACAGAGATTAGAATGGGTTGAGTCTCAGCTTCACTTTCTGATGATCTATATCATACTTACATCACTACTAGAATCTGAGAGCCTGACTTGGTTAATTTTTCTATCATCTCCTTCTTACCTTTAAGCCATCATCTTAAGTTTGAGAGATACCTTACTAGACTCTAAACTGAACTACACTCACTGCACTCTGGCGTCTGGAATACGACAATACACATAATTAATAGAACTTAACCTGATTGGCTACACCTTGAAGGGGAAAACCTACTGCTAATCCTACCTTCTGAGACACACTCTATCTTTCTATAGCCCCAATAGTCAATCATATAATACTTGCACACTTACTAACTTCGAATCCTAATGAGTATTCCCATAGTCGGAGTACATACCCTATAGCACTTCAGCTCTTATTTTTGTCGGTTCAAACTTCAAAAATTCAAACTTAGATTATAACACTTAATCATGGATATCACCAAGGCTTTGATGAATCATACTACTAGTCTTTCTCCACCTAGAAATTCAACAGTACTACTATGTCCACTAGTCACACGCAACATGTAATAATCTTAGAAAATTCCGCAACTCCATATCACCTTGTGCATACTTCTACCTCATACATCCAACATCATACTTTGCTACTAATCAAATAAACTTAATCTATTGCATACACCATTCAAGCCTATTAGATCACTTCCGTATAACTAGTATCATTAACTAAGAAATCATCACATCCACCTTTATGGACATCAACTATTCAAAGTTAATGTTTAGTGCTAAGCATGATTTACAACCCAACTTGACACATAATTCTCACAAAACATTAATCATTTATCTTAAGCCACTATTCTTACATACACATCCTACATTAAATTCAAGCCAATAGTCTAGCATCAATCATCTACCACCAATGAAGAAGGTAGCATAATATACTAGTCCATCAAATTAGGACATTCTATCCAAATACCTCAAAATTATACTACATACCTTCTTACAAGTAGTACTAGTTTACAACTACCAACGAAAAGTAGGTTAAGGGGGGGGAGGGGTAAAGTCATATAATAGACATGGTCAACCTTAATCTTATATTGTAACCCTATACAATCTTATCTACTTATACGGTTATCTCATATCAAACTTACTTACCCAAGCATATATTTAGACTACCATCAAATTCCACAAACAACCATGAGTCTATAACTATAACTTACTGTCTCATCTGGCCATTTTCATACTTCAAGCAGATAATTATTTACCTTAACTAATAACTCCTTCTCTACCTTCTACTAAACTAACACACAAGGACGTATCACTTTATTACCAACTAAATCTCATGCGAAAAGATTCGACTATACATATATTCAACTAATACACGAACAACAAGTTGTTAGTGAATCGAAATAGGCCTCACACGGATTCACTAGACATTGATTTTTGTGTTTTGAACAAGAAAATGAAATAAATAACAAAGCAACTATGCTACTGAATCGAAAGAGCCCCACACGGCTTCACTAGACTTTGAGTTTTTTCAAAAACACCATAATAATAAGATTACATATTACAAGAGATAGAAAATTGACACACAATATTCAATGATCTAAGGATACACATTTTAATTTGTATAAATAAAAATCTGAGTCAAACACTTCCCCCACAGACTACCGTACAATCCACACATGCTACTAGCTACCATATTAGTCTATCACTATAAAGTGGTAGATCATCCTCAATCATCGGTTATTTAACTAAAATATTTATTTACACAAAAGTCACCCTCACTCTAAATTCAAACTTTGTGACTTCACATCACGAACCTCTTGGTCTAATCTCACTACCAATAGGTCATGACACCGATACTTTAACTTATACTATTAATCGAGTGGAAATACAGTTCCAATATTTTGCTACACATCACTCCCTAAAAGCATGACATCCACAACATAAATTTTTGAAAAGAGACAGAATACTCTTAATACAGTAGGCCGAAAAGCACGATTACATCAGAATCAAAGTTCACACAAAAATCAATACACTCTAAAGCACTGAAAGAATTTTCTCAAGTCCTTGCAAAAATTTTAAACTCTTTTAGGGTTCAATCAGAAAGGACCATACCATTTAGACACTAAACTTCTGAACTTGAATCACCCCAATAACGAGACATATCTGGGCACATAAAAGTCAGGAAAGAATTAGGATAACTTTACTTTTGTATGGGCGAAATCATAGCACGAATTAGAGTATAGAAGAGCAATATTCTGGCTCAATAGCATGAACTAGAACATGAAGAAAGGGAAACATTCTTAAATGCCTAATATTCTCCTTGTTATAAGTGTAGTGCACTACATACCCATAAATAAGACTGTACATAACATGATTTTGCAGAGACCCTGGGATCATGAACAGTGCTTTGATACCAAGTTTGTCACGACCCGAACAAGGGCCTTGGCCATGACGAACATCTCAAACCATGAAGGCCCGAGAGCCCTTCTAACTTGTAATCATATACACCATTCATATATAAATAGGAAATGAGGAAATAAAATCTTCCACGGACACAGGGTCATAATCTAAATTTAGTTTAACAATGAGGAATAAAATCCAACATCAATTAAACACCATCTGAAAACCATCTGCAAAATCTCTACTATATGATCAAATAATAACTTTCTGAAAACTGTGGAAAAGACCCCCCAGTAGACCAAAACTATAATAAGTAATAACTATCTGAAAGAAACTAGACCTTCTAAAATATAGAAGGCTCACCAACTAGTACTCTTCACTCCTATCTGATGAAATCTACTGCTTATCAGGATCCCTGGACTATGACTCAAAACCTGGAGAGGGGGATTAATACAGATGTACTGGTAGGCAAAGCAATCCAAAATAAAGCTTTTATAAAAATAAAATAGTTGAGAGCTATTCATAAACATCATGAAAGATACAATTTTCAAAACACATGAGCATTCTTGAAAAAAAACATAAAAAAGCCTTTCTGTCAAAAGCAATTTTTGATCTTTGTATTACTTCTGAGTTAGGTGGCACTCCCCTACAAGTCTGATATTCCACGGCCTATATGGAATCCGCCATTGACTCGACGGGGAAGCCCCCAACCTAAGTGTTCCGCAAGGGTTGGAATGTTTGATCCTGATATGCCACAGGGCACTAGGCCAGCATATAATAATATACCCAGACCGGTAAATCACAATTTTGGACAATGAGTTGTCTGAACTCATTCCTTCTTCGAGGAACCACCTAAGCTCTCTTTATGCCCAATTTTATCCTATTCTGAATCATGCATTATTCTAGTTTCAATATCTAAAACATCTGACTTCAAATATACATTCTATTCTGTTCTGAATTACCGTGGCATTATCTGGATTGGTGTCATCACACCAAGAGTTGTAAGTCCTATTTCTGAGACATAATGCATCATGCATTATTCTTTTATTATAACATAGTTTAGACCACCCAAACTTGCAATTTAACAAAGGGAATTCATATTTCGAAAACATAAGTCAAAACTATGCAAAATTCCCATGCTTTCAATAAACAAGTGGTGGTCATGTAATATTTAACAAATCATGCAACCCTTTTCATTATATGATTATGTTCAACATTTATCAACATAAATAACCCTCTCTCTTTTGAAATCAAAATCATAATTCTAGTAGAACACTATTCAAGATATTTCATAACATGCTTTTCAATATGCATTCAAACGATTTCATAGTATATCACAAGAGAGGAATATTTCATGAATCATGCTCTCAATTCGATCATCAATCTTAAAACACATGCTTACAATATATATATATATATATATAATTTTTAATCAATTTAGGGGAAAGCCTAAAGGCCAAAACAATATCATCAATGCTTCTAAAGCATGAATGTATTCATAAATCTAAAAATCCCTTTCTTAAAATCTAGATTTCCATAATCATGAGATTTTATGAAAACCCCGCATACCTTAAATTAGAAGCTTGTGAATGAACTTTAGCTTTTGGGCTTCTATACATATGATTGATGGGTGCCTCCTCTATCCCTTGTAATGGGGATTGCGAATCTTGAAGAATTAAGGAAAACCCATGGTTAAATCTAAAAATATTTGGGCTCTTAGTTTGAAACCCTAGGGTGAGTTCTTGATGGATTTGATAGAAAAGAATCATATTTTTGTGTTTGGGGTGTTTAATCACGTGTTAAAGCTGAATAAGGAATGGAAGATACCCATTTTGACCTTAAAAACACAGAAACAGAACCTAAAATTTTGGTGTGTGCGATAGGGTGTGCGTCGTATGCTTATCGTATGATGCTACTGTCATAGTCACTAAAATGGCCATAACTTTTTGCTCGGGTATTGGATTTAGGTGAAATTGATATCATTTGAAAGCTAATTCGAAGAGAATTCATTTGATGTATAGTAGGACCTATAATTCATTATATACAAAGAGTTATGATTAATTGAAGCTGACCCAAGTTTCAACACTCACTAAAACTCAAATGATAGGAAAGCTTTCAACTCATCCTTGAGTTAGGGGACCTCTATGATCTCAATTCATGCTTAAATAGGTTCACAGACTACATAATTGATTAACATGTCTAATTTTCATAGGATTTATGGATTTTGGATCATCTATTCATAGAAATGACAATTTTTATTCTAGCTCGAAATATGGGGTGTTACAGTTTCCATGTTAAATCATGTATTCTCTACATTTCCTGCACTGTGTCGTGTTCCTGGTTGATTTACTATTTTATTGCCTATGACTAATTTTAAGGGACTTGGTCCCTCACTGTGTAGTACAACCCCCATGGTTTCAATAATTGGTATCAAATTCAAAACACTCTAAAAGGTTCACACCTAGAGTGATTTGGTTAGCATGGAAGCTCTACCTAACCTGGATAAAGGACAATCTACCACTAGACCACCTAGATTTAATGGGCAGTATTATAGGTGGTGAAAAACCTAGGTGTTTGACTTTATTATGACTGAGGAAAGTGAACTTATTGATATAATTATTGATGGTCCTTATGTCCCAGTTAAAGAAGTCAAAGAAGAAGAAATAACAAGGATGCTAGTAAAAATCAGAAGGGAGTTCAATAGTGAAAATAGAACAAAAATTGAGAAAAACTATAAGGTCAAAAACTTTTAGTTTATGGCATAGGACCCGATGAATACAACAAGATTTCTGCCCGTGAAAATGCCAATGAGATTTGGGATTGTTTGAGGACTGATCATGAAGGTACTATTAATGTAAAGAATACTAAAGTGGACATAATGACCACTCAGTATGAAACCCTCATTATGAAATAAGGAGAAATAATCCAAGAAATGCATACAAGATTCACTTTTGTCATAAATGAACATCACTAATTGGGAGAAGTGATTCGATTGTATAAGCAAGTAAGGAAGATTCTTACAGTTCTTCCTATATCCTGGGAAAGCACAGTGGATGCCATAACTGAAACAAGAAACCTAAAGACCCTCACTATATATGAACTAATTTAAAATCTAAAAACCCATGAGCTAAAGAAGCAGCAAGGGAAGGAGACAAATAAAGTAAAAATAGAAAGATTGTTGGCACTGAAAGCTTCAAAACCTAATTTAGCTGAAGAGTAAAAAGATATTTCCTATCTGGAAAAAAGGATTTTCAAAGCCATGGGAAGGAGTGGTCAGTTCCAAAGAAAAGGAAGCGGCAGAAAAGGAGAATGCAATGTTGAAAAAATGTAGAAGTCCTGAGCATTTTACTAAGGACTATCTAATGCACAAATTGGATTATTAAAAGTATATCCAGAATGGAGGGTATAAGGGAAAGAACAGGGACCTAATCCCTAAAAAATCAAGAAGGACAACTATAGCTGAGTATGCAGTATAGTAAGCTCTGGAAACATAGGGAGATTTCTTTGAGTGAATATGATTAAGATTAGAAGTCAGGAGATGTTTCTTTGCTAGCAGTGGAAGCTAGTCCAGTTATCTATGATTCCTGGTTTTCACTCATGGCAAACACAGAAGATGACGAAAAAATGAGGTAACTCTTTAAGATATTAAGGAAAATCTAGATAACTACTCTACTAGGAACATAAAAAAGCTTGCAAGTATGTTGATAGACTCTGTATGTGAACTAACTATTGAGAAGAATCCCTTAGAGGAAAAGGTAGAGAATTAAAACCATAAGTTAATAGCCTTAACTCTTTAGATATCTGAACTTGATGAAATGATCACTAAATTGAAATATGAAAATATCAGTGGTTTGAGGCAACAGAAGAAGGAAAATGATTTAGATAGTAAAAAAAAGAAGGAAGATTCAAGGATTCAGATTGATCTTGTGGAGAAACTGAGGGATTCTCAAAAACACCTTATGTCTGCACTTCATAAGAATGAAGAATTAGAAAGGGACCTGGTCCATTTGAGAGAAAAGATCAACAAGTCTCTTAAACGGACTGCTTCTTCATATATTTTTTCTAATTTGACTAGTCAGGGTGTAAATAATGGAAATGGCCTAGGCCATCAAAGAGAACTCCAACCTACTAGGTCTCAAGGAAAGATTTTCAATGTCGCTAGAAAAAAGGGCACAAGCTCCTATGAACTCATTACAAAGAATATGGGCACACTAAGGAAAATTATCAAAGTTGGATGAGTGAAAGAATGAATGGTTTCAGAAATGTTCAGTAGAAGAATACAAAACCTAAGTATTTCAAGTCTTAGAAAAAGGAAAAAAAGAACTCTTTGCCTAGATGGGACAAATAGGTTTAGACCAAACCATTGTCTTCCTACTGGAAAATCAAGCTCAAGTGGGTTGCCAAATCCAACAAGTAATCATGGTTTCAAGTATGAGAAAGGAGATTGCAGTCAGGAATGGGTTATTAATAGCATGCTCTCCAAGCTTAATTTTAGAAGTTCTGGCTATATCCACTCTCTCAAGACACTTCAGGTGAAGGTTTTTCATTTTAAAGTAGTTGATTTCAAAAACCTAGCCCACTACAGAACATAGATGAAATTTCAAAGACAAGAAAAACTCATTGGAGCAAAGATAAAGGGTTGGTGATGCTGTAGATGATGGGAAAAGTGCTGAAAGATGCAGAAAAGAAGTCATGATTCTAAGAGAACTGGTCCCTAGGAAACTCATATCTAAAGTAGAAGCTTCAGTAGCCTGATTGAAGAAGTTAAGTTTGAGACCTAGTCCCCAGACCTGCTTTGAGAACTAATTTTGAAATAAAAAGGGGTGTACAGAGGGTAAAGCAGGGAGTGACATAATTGACTTGACCTAACATGTAAATCAGTGTCTCTCCTCAAAATTTGGCTATGTTTATGAGACAGGTATTATTTGTAGAATAGTTAAATGTTGGCTAACTCAATGTCATACCTTTGCAGGTATACACCCATGGGAATAGCTTAGGAAATGGACAAATATGGTAAGTACAAATTTGAAGATTCACTCAAAGAAGAGGGACCTGGTCCTATCTCAGGTTAGTACGTATACAGGATGCTCTAACAATCATAAAATTTGTCTGAAAAGGACCATGCATCTTTCTTTCTCTGCAAAAACAACCAGTTTCTTTACAAAACTAAATAGTCACACTTATTAGGTTCAGACTTATCAGTTCAAAAGGAACATTTTTAATGACATTGGTCACCACTTAAAATTGCAAAATCACACATTTTTGTCATTTTTCTTCAACTAATCAAATTTATCTTCCTAAATCGACAATCTTCTCGAAACCAAATTGGTCCTAGTTCATCTCTCTCTTAAAATTAAGTGGATGATATTACCACTTTCTCAAACTTAGTTAAAAACCTAGAAGTAGATAAAACTCTAGAAAATAAAACTGAACGTACCCAAATTGAGCACCTTGATTCTTCAAAAATTAAAACCTTGGAAAATATCGCCTCAAGTCCCCAACAAAAACCTGAGTCAATTCTTCAAACAGAATTTTCCTTAGAAAGTTTAGAATCCAAAATCAAGTTAGTCTCCATTGAACCGTCCTTAACTTTAAAAATTTATGCTTAGTCAATATTGATAGAGAATACAAACCAAGGGTTTGGGTCACCAATTGCACAAGAAATTTCTCAATCTGAAACTCTATCTTCACTAGGAAATTCAAAACTACCTAAAAATTTCCAATTTCTTAGGTTATCTAAAACAAAGCTCTTCTACACCATCGGATTAAACTATATTTTTGCTTAGTTATTTGGTGAAAAAATATCAGTAAAAAGGGTTGATCTTTTCTATAATAAGAATTAGGTGGCTGAAAATCTGCTTTTGCTTTCTATATGATACCAAGGAAAGCTCAGTTAAAGGAGAAGAATAGTAAGTAGGATGAAGTAAATGAGGGAAAAGATATGTTATTACCTCCAAATGAGGAGGATGAGGATGAAGTGCCTCTGAGATGGTCTGTGAAGAAACTAAAGGGAAGTATAGGTAAGGAGAAAGTGGTGGACTCTGAGATGAAAGTGACTAGATCCTATTCTACAAGAGGATCTGAAAAGAAAATACTAGAATATGCCATGAAAGCTAACAAGATTTGTACCATAAAAAAAGAAGGCTCAAGAAATCTATTGCCATAGAGGAGGAATAAGATATTAAAGTTGTGGAGGTTGAAAGAACGGAGGACATAGAATTAGGAGTTACTACTGCTACAAAGGAAAAAAGAAAGAAAGTTCAGGTTGATGAGACAACCAGGCCATCTAAGTCAATGTCTGGTAGCCCTACTGTAAGGATACAAAAAGACATAGCTGATAAGAAAAGGAAATACTCTGAGGTACCTGGTCCAAAAAAAGATAAACTATTGAAAATGAAGAGCTGAGTAGTGAGCTTAAGAGAAATAAAAGGGAGGAGGAAAAGAAAAACATATCTAGAGAAAGAAGGATTGGGAACTTGAGAATACAAAAGGTTTTGTTGGGAAGAGTTTTTGATACTAGAATTGATAAGAAGCCTAGAATGACAGAGTTGAGTATGTTAGGCACCAAGCATGGCTACATCTATTTAAGGAATCAGCTCCTATGGTTTTTGAAAAGGAAGTTAGAGAATTCTATTAGTCAATAAATTTCTGAGAAGATAGACTAAGTCTAAAATCCCAGGTGTAAGGAAAGCCAATCAATCTGGATGAATAATTATTAGGAAAAATATTGGATGTTCCTATTATCGGAGTGAGGACAATTGTGAAGAAGCATCCCTGAATTGAGGTTATGATCAATACATCAAAGGTAGTAGGGGAACCTATAGCTGCAGTTAAAAAGAAATTCTTAATAAGTGAGTATTAGCTGGTATTTGAATTCATCAATAAGGTCTTGTTGCCAAGATCTAAAAAAGGAACAATTGCCTCTGGTATTGACCTATTTTTGATAGAATGCTTGAGCAAGTTTGAAATTGATAAGTCTTTCATTTCTAATAATAGACCATATGCATAAAGTACTTCATGAAAAGAAAGGAAGATATGGAATGCCATGTGGATATCTCATATACATGGTGTTTTAACATTATGGTGTATAAGGAACTAAGGGAACACCTAGAATAGCCAAGCAGATGTTTAGTCTGACAACTCTAGTGGTGAATGAATGCATAGAGGGAAAAGCTGGATTAGTGTCTCAAGTATCTAAGTTGCTAGTTATTCAAGAAAGATTAGGCAAGAAAATAGAAGAGTTAAGGATCAAGTTTACTAGAAAAGTTGTTGATATAGTGCACCTGGAGTTGTAGAATCAAAAGATATATTTTGAGGGACCTCCTTCCACTAATGAACTTGTAGCTGAAAATTACAAAACTCCAGGCAAAAGTGGCAGAACTGACTGGTAAATTTCAAGGATTGAATACTAAAGTGATGTAATTCCCTAAAAATCTGTCTTGAGATGTAACACGGTACTTAGGACCACAAGTGATCCCAAGCTAACCCATGAACTGGCATACTATTAAGCAATTGATTAAATATGTATGAAATAACTTAGTTTACTGTGTGGAAACATAATAGTAATGGAATATATAAAAATATAATATTGATAAAATTTTACATTCTAATAAAGTCTAAAAAAAGGAACTAAAATTACATGACTGACTCTAACTGACATTTGTGAAGCCTCTACTATACTGACTATAGATTGCTAGGACACGACCCCAACTACCACTAATCAATACGTAGGAGTAAGAAAGAAAATAACATAATAATATCTAACTGAAGTACTCAAAGTAGGAGGACTCATCATCTACTGGCTGAAATCTGCAAATTGTCTAAATATGGTATGCGTGCTACAACTCGTACCTATACTATGAGACAATGTAGCACATAGATATATATATGGATCAGTACTTTGAGGATGTATTGAGTATATATGGGTGAAATGCATAAGTAAAACATCATCTCATCATCAAAATTTGTAAAACAATGCATGCTAAATATAAATGACTCACATAGGCTTGAGTAATCTAAAAACTGAGGATCATAAAACATGAACAATAAATCATATAATATAAAGATTATTAGCCATTATATTCAGTTCCAAAATCTGTTCTTTCTGAAAACTACCACATTATCTTGTCATCTGTAAGGGAAATACTCTATCTGAAGACTTTAAGAATCTTAAAAACCACAGCTTCTTAAACATATGTTTTTATCTTAAAGATTTAAACCAATAGACTATTTTAAGAGTAGGGAACTTCTTCTGGGAGGTTCTTCTAACCGACATAAACCATGTGAGCATTCATGGAGTCTAACATCTTATCCACATTGGGGAGAGCTGTTCTACCCTTGCCATCAGAATAGAACCTTTATCTTAAGTGATCACAATCTTAGTCATCCACGTAGAAGTGGGAATAATCTTAATACTATGGTGGCACGTAGTTATGGAGAATGAAACCTTGATAACACACCCATCTTGGTGCTAAATACTACTCCTATTTTTATTCTCAGGATCTTAGGAAATTCACTTCAAAATAGCAAAAGGGTTTACAAGAAAACCAATTATGCTCTTTATTTTCTTTAATTCTCAAGTCATATGAAAAAAGTGGATTTTTTTTTCTTAGCTTAGGACCAAAAGGTCAAATCTTTATAAAAAATCTATGAATAATCTTATCATTGGGTGCTGATAGCACAAACAAATCTTGAAATAGCAATCTTTAATTAAGGCTTAATGACCCATGCATCAAACTCACATTAAAACACCATAATATTCATGCTTGGTAATGTAAACATTTACAAATCAACTTAAAATCTAGAAATTTCTGAAATATGCATGAAAATATGAACATAGACATGGAACTCAATTTCTAAATCCCTTAAAATCTCATAATCTCATAAATTGCAATATTAGGTATAAACCCTAACTTTAGTTTCATGGGAAATCACATAAAATTCAGCAAATTTGAAATTAAAATGACTTTTTGGGCACAAGGGTGAAAGAATTATCCTTGTTGAAAAACCCGACATACCTTAATTGACAATCTTAGATGAGAAAGCTTGAATCTTGGATTTCTATGATGCTTTTAAAGATGAGTTCTTGGAGTTCTTGAATTGGAAATTCTTAATCTTGAACTATATTGGAGAATTGATGAGGAATATTGGATTTCTTGGAGAGTAAGTTTGAGCTTTAGGATTTTCTTTTTAAAAAGAATTGATGAATAAGTTTGACTTGATTTCTTATTTGTGTTCTTGAATATTATTTATTGAAGAAGATAACTCAAATTGATGTTCTTGGGAATGTTCTTGAATGATTTTCTTGAAATATTTGGAATAAAAAGCTTAATTCTTGATTGTTTTCTTAAATAGAAGGTGGTGGAATGGATGAATCTTGAAGAGAATTGATTAGGGTTTGCTCTTGGGAGTAAAGTAGGATAATGGGTGAAAAATAATGCCCCCATGGCGGCTATACATTGCTATATTACAACCTGAGTTGAGGGAGGAGAAGACTCCATTGTTCCTCATTAACTTAAAGCAAAAATTTGTAACCCGTACCCCGATTTTTCTCTTTCTCGCAACATGGTATCATTGCGGTAGCTTACTGCCTCACATGAAATTGGCTATAACTTTTCGCTCGGGTGCCGGATTAAGATGAAATTCATATCATTGGAAAGCTAATTTAATTATATATAATTTTTTGGGTCTTGAGTAGGAAGATTCTACATACATAAAAAGTTATACACTTTCAAAGTTGGCTCTTGAAGAATTAAACACCAAACATTGAATGAAACTAATGTTCTTAGCTCCACCTAGCTCTAAGTGACTTCTATGAATATTATTCACCTAATAAGAACTTTAGATACATAGGATAAAAGTCATAGCACAAGTATTAGAATTATGGATCAATAATACGGTGATTATACCTTCACTGTGACGCGGTGAAATCGCGTTAAGCTACTGAAAAAAGACGAGTGTGAATTTGCACTCTGGCGCGACACTGTGCTATCGCGTTGAACCACTAGAAATTGACAATTGGGAATTTGGACCTCTTCGCAATGCGGCAATATCATTGAGGTCCACTAGAATTGACAATTATAAAGTTTTCCTTCACCGAGATGCAGTGGTTGCTCAGGTGGGACACTATCAACTTAACAATGCTCTAACTCCTCAATCGAGTATCGAATTTAGGCAAATTTTGTATTGATGGAAAGCTTATTAAATTTCCCACACAATGGGAGGTCTAAATCTGGAAAATTCCAATGAAATAAATATTTTTTATTTTGGAAGATATTCCTTAACATTCTAGGAATGAATTTAAGATACGTAAATTTCGAGGTGTTACGATATCTCCTCCTTGGAAACATTAGTCCTCGAATATAGCTAGATAAGATGAAAATATTTAGGAATCTGAGGCTATAAGATATCATTCACAATTAAAATAAGCTGAATAACTGAATCTTAAATCTAATGAGCTACTGAACTAATCTGCCAGTGCATGAATTCTCATAAAAATAACTATATGGCTGAGATAGAAGCGAGAGAGTCAGTTTATGAGTAACCATTACTTTAGGCTAGATCTGATTTTTCAAGAAAAAGAATGAGAGGTTTATGACATAAAAACTCGGGGTATTACAACATCTCCCCCTTGGAATTGTTCTTCCCCAAATGATACTGATTTGAGTAAAATACTAGGAAATGACTGAGATGACACACGGGAAACTTACGAGTTGAATCATGACTAATCATCTGGATTATGAAACCGATGCATGATGCATCAACTGAGCTGAATTCATAAAGTACATGAAGTGAACAAATTTTCTCTTAGAATGATGTGACTAAGTGAGATGATTAAAAACCATAGAAACTTGCCTTTATGGCCGCTAGATTGAATTACTAGCTAAACGGGTTAACTCATACTGTACATTCCACTTCAACAACTACATTCAAACTTTTACTAGGAATTCATTAATGTACAACACACATATCCCCTTATATACTGACATGACGTTCAATCATATCTTTAACACCACATATGCGCTTCAAAACAAATACCCATAAGGGCATCTTACTCAAATTGTCTAATACCTCTATCAATAACAACTTCTATGCACTATTCAATTCTTAGGAAGACACACATAAAATATTCCCAACTAACCAAGTCATACACAAAAAGCTTCACCTCAATAATCCTTCATTTATAGACCTACATAAAACAAGCATATAACAATCTTCCCAAACATAACACATTCACTTTCTCCCATCTACACAAGTATTCATCATCACTAGTAGAATTTGGAATCTGACCTTGTTACTCACTCTATCATCTCCCCCTTAGCTTTAAGTCATCACTCTAAGTCTGTGTAACCCTTTGCAATACTCTAAACTTTACTACACTCACTGCACTCTAGAGTCTGGAACATAACAATTCACGGAAATAATAAACTTACTCTGAAATACTAAACCTGAAAGTGTAAAACCCACTTCTAATACTTCCTTTTGAAGTACAACTCTATCTTTCTATAGCCCACTAGTCATCACATAATATCTTGAACACTTACTAACTTAGAATCTTCATGAGTATCACTAAATCCTAAGTTCACACCATCTAGACCTTTAACTCTTATTTCTATTCGCTCAATCTTCAAAGTTTCCAACTTAGATTCTAACACTTAACACGGATATCTTCAACCTTAAATAAACCATACTGCTTCTGTAATATCCTACTAATATCGCATCTCTAAACTTAAATTCCTAAACCATGATAATCAAGATCATTCCAAGGATCAGCCTCATCTATCCATAACCTCTTAACTTAGCTATTAAGAATATCATATACTATAAAACTAGTCTCCTTTCTCTTAACAACTCAACGATACAACTAACCACATACAAGACGTAATAACCTTGGAAAATAATGCAAACCCTATCACCTTGGTCATACCTCTACATCATACCTGTAACATCATACTAAATTACAAATAAATAAACTTAAGCTCTTGCATATACTATTCAAGCCTACTAGATCACTTCCATACAACTAGCCTCACTAGCCAAGAAATCATTACATCCTCCTTGACGACCACCCACTGGTCAAACTTAATTTCTAGTGCTAAATATGAGTAACAACCCAACCTCATATACAATACTATTTTCGCTAGGAAGCTTTATGATAAAATATGAAGAAACACTAGTCCACTAGAATCTCATGACAACAATAACTGATCATAATCATATGGCCTATCTTATTTACAATTCATTAACACATCCTACTTCTGCACATCATAATTATTTACCCTTCTACACATCTAAATTACTATCATAGATCTATAAGTTTCAGCTAAACTCCTTTTTGCAACCTCAAGGGAAGCCTAAATTAATGATACTAAACCACCAAAAACTTTATTAATATCCGATACTTTTCGACAGAATAACTACCATCAATAACTCCTTCCATACTTAAAGCGAACAACTATTCACCTTAACTAATAACTCCTTCTTCACCCTCCACTAAACTAAAACACAAGGACATATCACCTTAACACATCTTGATAACATGCATAAGATTATCTCAATACTTTCTATCAATCACTACTCCCACTTTTCTTGTCACTACTCTTCTATACCCATACTTCCAACTATAATAAGGTTCTACTATTCATAAATCATAACACTGAAGTTCATAATATCCCTCGAATGTACATTATGTTTAATAGTCTTGGTTCATACTATCTCCTCTTATGACCACTATCTGTATTGAAAAGGATCAATAGGTAATCTGAATACATATCTAATTCTATCTCAACTGAACAACTCATAAGGACAAGGACATAACTTTCAACTTGAGAAACTTATAAAATACTAGGGAGCTCATCTCAAGCCCTTTGTGTGACTTCTGAAATTTCTACTAGTAAATCTTAGAGCATTATTTGGAGCGGAATTAGAGCATATTAATATGTTATCTCAAGAAAAAGTCATAGATAAAGAATTTTGGGATAACACACGAGTAAACAGAAATTTTTGAAGAAACAACTTTACAGCACGATCTAGAGTATGAAAGGATGGAAAAAAATTTTAAATGCCTTATAGCCTCTCAAAGAAGAGTACAAACATCTTCTTACCATTCTACAAGACTCTACTAGACACGTATTCATAGACACCCTAGGATACTTGAACCTTGTACTCTGATACCAAGTTTGTAATGCCCCAAAAATTTGTCCTGAGACGTCACATTATGCTTAGGACAACAAGTGATCCCAAGCTTACCTATGAATTGTCATACTATTAAGCAACTGATTAAAAACTTATAAAATAATCGATTTTACTTTGCGGAAATATAATAGTGATGGAATCTATAAAAATATAACACTCATATAATTTTATATTCTAATAAAGTCTGAAAAGAGGGAGTAAAATTACATGACTAACTCTAACTGACATCAGTGAAGCCTCTACTATACTGACTATAGATAGCTAGGATGCGACCCCAACTACCACTAATCAATGCATAGAAGTAAGAAAGTAAATAACATAAATAATATCTAATTGAAGTCCGTTAAGTAGGACTCATCATCTGCTAGCTAGAATTTGTAAAGTGTCTAAATATGATATGCATCCTATAACTCGTACCTTTATTATGAGACAATGTAGAACATAGATATATATGTGGATCAGTACTTTAAGGATGTACCGAGTATATGGGGGTGAAATGCATAATTAAAACATCATCTCATTATCAAAATTTGTAAAACAATGCATGCTAAATGTAAATGACTACATATGAAAAATATAGCATATAATATAAATATTGTGAAACTTTACATTCAGTTTCAAAATGTTTTCTTTGTAAAAACTACAACATTATCTTGTCAACTGTAAAGGAAATACTTCATCTCAAGACTTTTAGAATCTTAAATACCATAGCTTCCACAATATATGCTTTTATCTTAAGGCTTTAAACCAATATTCTATTTATAGAGAAGGGGACTTATTTTGGGAGGTTCTTCTAACTGACATAAACCATGTGATAATTCATGGAGTCCAATGTCTTACCCATGTTGGGAAGAGCTATTCTACCTTTTCCATTGGAATAGAACCTTTATCTTAAGTGATCACAATCTTAGTCATCCACCTAGATGTGGGAATAATCTTAATCCTATGGTGGCTCATAGTTTTGGGGCATGAAACCTGGGTAAAATACCCATCTTGGTGCTAAATACTACTCCCATTCGTATTCTTAGGATCTTAGGACATCTACTTCAAAATAGCACAAGGGTTTACAAGAAAACCAATTATGCTCCTTCGTTTCTATAAATCTCAAGTCATATGAACAAAGTGGATTCTTCATCTTAGTTTAGGACCAAAGGGTCAAATCTTTATCAAAAATCTGAGAATAATCTTATCATTGGGTGCTCATAGCCCAAACAAATCTTGAAATAACAATCTTTAATTAGGGCTTGATAACCCATGCATCAAACTCACGTTAAAACATCATAATATTCATGCTTGGTAATGTAAACCTTTACAAAACAACATAAAATCCAGAAACTTCTACAATATGCATGAAAATGTGAATATAGGCATTCAATTCAATTTCTAAAACCCTTAAAATCCCATAATCTCATAAATAGCAAGATTGGGTATAAACCCTAATATTAATTTCATGGGAAATCACATAAAATTCAGTAAATTTGTAGTTTAAATAAGTTTTGGGGACAAGGATGAAAGAATTATCCTTGTTAAAAAACCCCACATATCTTAATTGACAATCTTAAAAGAGAAAGCTTAAATCTTGGATTTCTATGGTAATTTTGAAGAAGAGTTCTTGGAGTTATTGAATTGGAAATTCATAATCTTGAACTATCTTGGAGAATTGATGAGGAAGATTAGATTTATCGGAATGTAAGTTTGGGCTTTAGGGTTTTCTTATGAAAGAGAATTGATGAAAAAGTTTGACTTGAATTCCTATTGGTGTTCTTGAATATTGTTTCTTGAAGAAGATAACTCAAATTGATGTTCTTGAGAATGTTCTTGAACTTCTTCAAATAGAAAGCTTAATTTTTTATGTTTTCTTTAATAGAAGGTGGTGGAATGGATGAATCTTGAAGAAAATTGATTAGATTTTGTTCTAGGGAGTAAAGTAGGATAATGGGACCAAAATAATGCCCCAATGGTGGCTATACATTTTTATACTACGACCTGAGTTTATGGGGGGAAAGAACCCTTTGCCCCTTATTCATTTAAAGCAAAAATTTGTAACTCGTATCCTAATTATGCTCTTTGCTGCGATGTGGTACCATTGTGGCAGTTTACTGTCTCACACAAAAATGGCTATAACTTTTCGCTCGGGTGCTAGATTAAGATGAAATTGGTATTGTTGGAAAGATAATTCAATTATATATAATTTGGTCAGTCTTGAGATGGATGATTCTCCATACATAAAAAGTTATACACTTTCAAATTTGACCCTTGAAGAATTAAACACTAAACATTGAATGAATCTAATGTTCTTAGCTCCACTTGACTCTAACTGACTTGTATTAATATTATTCACCTAATAAGAACTTCACATACTTGGGATAAAATTCATGGATCAGGTATTAGAATTATGGATCAATAACACAACGATTATACCTTTATCGCGATACGGTGAAATTGCGTTAAGCTACTGTAAAGGACAAGTGTGAATTTCCACTTTGGCATGACACGGTGCTATTGTGTTGCGCCACTAGAAATTTACAACTGAGATTTTGGACCTCTCCATGATGCACCAATGTCGTGGAGGTCCACTAGATTTGACAATTATGAAATTGTCCTTCACCGCGATGCGGTGGTTGCTCAGGTGGGATACTGTCAACTTAAAAATGATTTAACTCATCAACCAAGTATCGTATTTGGGCAAATTTTGTATTGATGAAAAGCTAATTCAATTTCTCATACAATGGAAGATCTAAATCTGGAAAATTCAACACAAAATAAATATTCTTCATTTTGGAAGCTATTCCTTAACATTCTCAAAATGAATTTAAGCTAGGAAAACTATAGGGTGTTACAAGTGAAGGTTCTCATCAAATATTTATTGGAAGCACACAGTTCTAAAAATACAAGAATGAAGATGTTGCTTAAATCCTTTCCCCTAAGCCTCCTGCTACCGAAGTCATGTTATCCCTGTCCTCTTATTAATCTTGTGGCAGTCTTATATTTTGGTTACTATGTTTTCATTTGAAGACAATTTATTTTATATGTTATTTTTGTATGATTGTAATGGTATTGAATTTTGTTTTATGAATGAATGAATTCTGGATTTGTGTGCAACATTTGTCTCTTTATTTTAATACTATTCTTCATGTTAGTGTTGCCCCAGTGACCATGAGTTAACTAACATGTGCTTATCTTTACTCTTGGTTTACTGTTATTCATTTCCAATAATGCCAAAGGAGGGATACTGACTTCAAGAGTTAAGGACCAGGTGTGTGGGTATGTACTGATGATCTTAGGGACAAGGCTAGGTACTAAGTACAGCACATATATGATAATATGTTTGAATATGGAGGCATAGTGACAAGGGGAAAGTATAAAAATGCATTAAATGATCGATGGTGCATGATTACAGGGGGAAGAAATTGAAGCTTGATAGCAATTGACAATAATGGACCAGGTCCCTAAGTTGTATAATGGTGGAAGCATGATGATAGGGGAAACTTTCATCTTCAGTAATGGTAATTACACTGATTAAATATGATGAATGTGTATTAATGCTCAAAAATCTATGGCTGGTTTGTCATCATCAAAAAGGGAAAAAAATTTGTATCTTGTTTTAATGATAAGCAAATGATTACAACGGATCAGGTCCCTGGATGTTCAACGCAATAGTACAGCTAGCACGCATCTACATAATTTTGTCCTCTTGTGTAACAAACTATGCTGGTGATACTTGTCCTACTTAGGACACCTGGTCTAATTATATTTCAATCCTAATCATCACTTTTCTATAAAATAAAAAGGATGCTTCTCTATCAAGTCATTTTTTGCAAATACGAAAAAAATGAAGAGTGAAAGAAAGGAAAAAACCTAATTTCAACATTGCTCAAGTTCTCAATTATTATTTGTGCTAAAATAGGAAATGTTCTTGAGTCCAGTTTGAGTTTGTAAATGAATTAGTCATTCTATAAGAGTAATGATCTTTTCTTTTTATTTTGAGAGTGCTTTAGGTAGAGTTTCCTAAGATTGAAATTGGTTAGAGTTAACAAGTATTGAGGAGTCTTGGCAGAGTTGTCAAGTTAATGTTTTAGTAGAATTACTACAAGAAGTAGGACACTGGAGTTGCGTTCAAGTTCAATTTTGTAATCAAGAGGTTGATTATAGTGAACTTTTAAGGTACTTATGAGGAAAAGACGTGGTTTTCCTCCCTTAAGCAAGGAGATTCCCACTTTAAATCATATGTTCTTTACATTTCCTGCACTGTATTGTGTTCCTGGTTGATTTACTATTTTATTGATTGTGATTGATTTTGAGGGATCTGGTCCCTCACTATGTGGTGCATCTCTCAAGGTTCCAACAGTTTCTCTGATTATCAACAAGGAATTGATGATGAATGATGTCTCTAATTATCTATGAAAACTTTATGATCAATGATGTGTCTGATTGTCCATGGGGACTTGATGGTAGACTCTGATTGTATATGAAGATTGGGCAGTGAATGATGTCTACGATTGTCTGCGAGACTTAGTGATGAACCTCGATTCTCCATAGAGACCTGATAATAAATAATGTCTCCGATTGTCTATGGGGCCAATGTTGATGAACTCTCATTGTCTACAGACACATAATAATGAATGATGTCTTCAATTGTCTACGAGGACCAATGTTGATGAACTACGATTGTCTAAGGAGAATAGATAATGAATAATGTCTTCAATTGTCTACAAAAACTAATGTTGATGAACTCTGATTATCTACGGAGACCTGATAATGAATGATACCTCCAATTATCTACAGGGAACAATGTTGATTGTTGTAAATCCTTGCTTTGCTTTAAATAAAAGTTGTTGAATAAAGTCATAAAAGAAAAATAGAGTAAGTAATGAATAAGAAATAAATTTGAGTGGCTTATGGTCAAGTGATATATTCGTTGTGTTCGATGAAATAATGTCAATTCCTGAAAAAATTCAAGGTAAAATTATCAAGTGGATAAAGTGAATTCTAAAATAAGTTATTAGAGTAAAAAATAAAATATGTGTATCCACTCGACTGCAGATAGTGATTGGTTGAATGTCGTCTTTTTATCTTCGACATTTAACCTTGATGAGCAATTTCTTGTAGGGGCCAAATAATATTTTTTGCCATGATTGATAGTCCTAGTGTTGTCATCCAGTAACTTTGTTGTCCTATAACTCAAAGAAAAATTCTTAATATTATGATAAATGTATTTTGACAATGTCCAATCGTTCAAGTCTTCTCAAAATTTGTCCTAGCTTTGGCCTTCATAATGTATACTAAGTTTTATGTTGTGGTGAGAACGAACCTTATATAGGCTTTTAACGTATCTCAAAAATAGAATCAGGTTAGAACGTAGTTCAAGATACATAAAAATATTATGAAAATTTTCTAATAAAGGGACTGAACACGAAATCAATTTCCTACATACTCCACCAAAAGAATCAGACCATGTGCAGTTCAAAATTACCTAAATAATGTTTCTAGTTTCTATCCTAATATGACAGAAACATACGTGGTTCGACCATGTATTGTACTGAGGGAATCGGGTAAAAATATAATTTGTATTAAAATAAGAAATTGAGTTTCTGCTATTTTATAACTGAACCCTATGTGGGGTGCCAACGTATCCCACCAAAGGAATCAGGTTAGAACATTGTTAATAAATTACATGAAAACTAAAGTTTACATCCAAATAAATCCTATCTAAAGTCGTCCTATGATGTAGTGTCATCACTTCTCTTGAATGGATATTCTTTGTGCTCAAACAATTTCCTAGTTCATCATGTTCCCTAGTTGGTTGATTGAGATCTTAGTCAACTTTATATTTTCCAAGGTCTTGCTTGGCACCAAGCTTTGCTCATTTATTTCATTACGTCACAATCATAAATTAAATGATTCTGATAATATATATAAAAAGGATAAAAAGTAATACATAATAGAAAGTTAAAGAAAAATATAAAATGCATTCATAGTTTTTGCAATTAACCTTTAAAAAGATGAGGCAAAACAACATAAAGTTCTTGGCACGATCAAGCTTCAGTTCTTAGAATTGTACTTTTTCTAAAAGTGTTACAACTTGTTCAATCTACCAAGACCCCCCGACGAACCAGGTACGAAGTACAAGTACAATTATTCAAAGTCTTCTCTGGTTCAGCACCCCAAATGGTCGGGGTCTTAGTGCTAGTAGTGCTAACCTCTATTGGTGTTAGTTCTTGGACTGTTACCATAGAAGTGTCAAAAATTAATGATGTGTAATTTCCTATATTTCCAATTGGTACACTACTTTCTTTCAAATCCAAATCTTCCTTAATAGCTATCATGTTGACATTAGTATTATGTGGTTTGGAAAATGGTTGTTGCTCACATTAAGTTGAGGCCTAGTAAGCTGGATTTCTCTTTCGTTAATTTAGGCCTCAATCTTGTTTTTTAGATCATAGCGATTCACGGTATCATGCCCAACAACTCCTGAGTGATATGCACAATGTTACGAACCATCAAACCATTTTGGAATAGGATCTGGAATTTTTCTTTTAATTGGTTATATCACACTTGCTTTTTTTAATCTTTCAAATAGTTGAGCATATGATTTAGTTATTTTGGTGTAGTTGCAATTATTTTTTATTTCTAGATTTAGACAAACTTCAAGTGCATGTAAGCAATTTTGATTGGTTAGAGATGCGATAGACTGGTATGGAAGTGGAGCTTAGTAAGAAAGACCTAGAGGTTGGTAGTAATTTGTTGGGTATTGTAAACAGGGTAAGGAGTTGGTGGAAGTTGATAGAGTGCCTAGGAAGTTCCATCATATTTTTAAGGATAAATAGGTTGATGTGGTTAATTAGGGTATAGAGGAGCTTAATTTGGCTTGTATCCATGGTCAATCATGAGAGCAGATGTATCTTGTTTATTCTTTTTGTTCCCATTAATGGAACCATATTGAATTGTTTTACTTGCATCTTGCAAAGTTGTATAGTCTTAGATTCTCCCTGATTTTTTATCCCATCTTCAAAGATTTTCCCCATTCTGACAACTTCTATGAACTTTTGTCCCATCATAGTTATCATTTTCATATAGTAGAGAATGTTATCTTGGGATTCAATTAAGGTAGCCTTCATTTCACTTTCACTCATTGGTGGTTGCACTCTAGATATTTTATCCCTCCAACGCAAAGAATACTCACAAAATGTATTAGTTGGCTTCTTCTTTAGCTTGGCCAAGTAGAACCTATCTGGTGTGATTTTAGTGTTGAACCTAAATCTATCCATAAATTCTTGTGCCATATAATTCCAACCATACAATTTAGGGAGATCCTATTGTGTGAACTAAGCAAGTGCTTCACCAGACAAAGTTTTTATGAACAGTTTCATTCTAATCATTTCATTTCTCCCTACTCCTACCAACTTGTCATAGTAGTCTCTTATATATTTATTTATGTGGATCACCAACGCCATTGAACAAATCATATTTTGGAGGTTATACCCTATAGGTAAGTCAATATTAGGTTGCACACACAAATCCTCATACTCTAGGCTTTTGCTTCTCCTAGTAGTTTGGAGGTTTCTCATTGCTTCCTTATGATCGGGAATCTCCTTTGCTAGCACATCATCAGCCTATCCTTGGCATCCTACTTTATTTTCTTATATAGTTCTACATTGCATTGGAACATTACCATGATTAGGTTGGTAAAGGTTTAATTTTTTAATGAATATACCAGAGGAAATATTGAGTGTAAGGAATGAAAACATGTGCCTCTTATATATGCTAGGATGGATAAATTTATATGGTGGGAGTATTTTAAATTACAGGTAGTGGAAGATTATAAGAGATATTAATGGGTAGTTTATTTAGTTGGTTGTTGAGGGTAGTTTTATATAGTGGATAGGTGTTGATAGGCGGTGATATGTGAGAAATGTGAACAAGAGATTGATTGGATAGATTGACGAGTGATGGATTAGGAGGAGTAGCATAGGTATTGTAGGTCGGTGGTTGACTTTGTGTAGGTGGATAGATGGGTAGTTGATTTGGTGGGTTTATGGGGGTAGTTAGAGGTAGATTGTTGTTGGTAGGTGGAGTATGTTAAGAAGGAAAGTATTTGAGGACTGGTGAATTAAGTGATGGAAAATGTCGTGGATTTGGTGTGGTGTTTCCAAGCCCAGGAGGTGAACTTTTGAGCGTAATAGAAAAATTAGTCAAGTACTTAAACCAATTTTATCTCTTTGTGAATATCCTTAATCTCTTGAGTCAAGCGGGCAATATGTTCATCATATTTAACAATAGTTTCATTTTTAAGAGTCTGAAGAGAGTCCCTAGGAATCATAGTATTACCAGTACCAATAGGATTAGATGTGGTTGGATCAGACATATTATTTTTCTTCCTTGAATGGCCCAACTATGTCATGGTAATATTGAAGCCTTAGACCTTGTGAAGTATGGATGGTTGGCCCGTTCAATTTTCAATGCGAATCAACTCTTATTTGGGGAATAAAATAAAAGGAAAAGAAAATAACATACAAATGATGTTAGTTTTAAATAAGGAGATTAAGTAAATTCATGTTCATATAAATTTGATAAATCATATAGCAAGTAAGCTGTCAGGTAAATTCAAATAAATTATAAGATAGCATGTAAACAAATACATTAAGCAACAATAACACACCCTAGTATGTGTAGGACCCTTTTTATGCTGGAGGTAGGCCTAACAAAACTTTGAAGAATAAAATGTTTCATTATATGTCATTCCTTTGCACTTTAATCAATTAAAAATTCATATATTAACCAAAAAAAAGTACATGAATAGCTTATAGATATTAAATGAAATAAAGCATAAATGATCATAATAGATGTAATGCCCCTAATATTTCTAGATCAGTCTAGCCCTTAGTACGTACTTGTAGCATTAGAATCTGAAAGGTAAAGTTAGGAGTTGAGGGACTTAGTCATTTTGACTCCCTTCAAACTTGAAAGATTTCTAAATTGGCCCTGTGGGCTCCGAGACAATGGTTTTTGAGTTAAATTATATTCAGGAATGAAAATATCATGTCTTGGGTAAGTTTCAGGGTTTTACGATGAGGATTGGACTGCACTCAAAATTGTCAAAACATTAGCTTACCGCGATTAGGCCGCGTTGCAGTGAGTATTGTGATGAGGAGGCCACCGCATCGCGGTGGAGGCCAAATCGGCATTTGTCAATTTCTAGAGGGTTATCGCGATTGCACTGTGTCGCGGTGAACCCCAAAACAGCAATTTCCTCAATCCAATAAGTCATCATGATTTCACCACATCATTATAGGTATCGCGATGACCCTCTCACCACATCACAGTGAGGCCTAATCGTAGTTCCAGTTGCGGGAGTTTAAATCCCAAGGGCAATTTTGTCTTTCATCAAGCCCCCAAAATCTTGTAAACAGAAGATTTAGCATAATATTGAGAAAAATATGCTCATTGTTCATCAAATTCCTCTTAATTAAAACCCTAGGCTTCAACCTTCAACTTCAATAATCCTCAAGATTTCACCAGTTTTTTTCCAAATTAGTACAATATTCAAGGTTCCCAATTCAAGAACTTCAAGAATCAAACAAATAGGATCTCAATAATAAGCTTGTTCATCTAGTAAGTTAATAAAGGTATGTGGGGTCTTGAACAAGAATAAATATTTCATCCTTCTGCCCAAAACTAGTTTTAAATAACCAATTTACATGGTTTTACATGAAATTCAAATTAGGGTTCATACCCATTTATTGCTATTTGAAGATTTTGATGTTGTCAGTTTTTTTATGTTTAAATAGATGTCTACTTTCGTAAATTGACTCATATGGTTATAATTTCCAGATTTTGAGTTGAGATATGTATAATTATATTATCAAGCATGAACTTTATGGTGTTTTGACCCAAATTTGAAGCATGGGTTATAAAGATCTAGTTGATTTGGCTATTTTAAGAATGGTTATGTTTTTTTCAAGCCTCCCATGATATGTTTATAGTCAGTTTTGCATAAAGATTTGATCTTTTGATCATTAGCTACTATATAGAATCCACTTTACAGCTTAAACTCAGCTTTGAATAAATAGATACATAGTTAGCTTTTAGTATGAAATATTATGACTTTTAAAAGTGGATTTTTTCTACAGAATAAGCATATAATTGAGGTAGTAGTATTTAGCACCGAGTGGGAAATGTGGGATTAGCATGCCCTATCTTCCACAGAATTATATAGCCAACATAGGTAGAGATTCAGTATTCCCATTTCTATATGAATGACATTCACGGATGTGATCACTTAGCTCAAGTTAAACTCCTTGGCAAGAGTATGACACCTCTCCCCAACGTAGGTTTTCTACTTAGGGGAACGATACGTAAGACTCCATGATAGGTTACATGGTTTATGTCGATTAGAAGAACCTCTTTAACAGAAATTAATAACAAAAAAGCTTTTAGAAACTAAGTGTAAAGGTTCACAGACTTACTTAGATATTGTTGTACATAGGTCGGGATGGTTCGATTTTTTATTAGAATATAACCAAACCAATAATGTTGGTTTTGTAAATCTATAAACCAAATTAAACCAATATCCAATCGATTTTTTATTTTGGTTTTAGTTGGGTTTTTTTCAGTTTTTTTTTCGATTTTCTAGGGTTTTTTTACAATTATAACGTGATTGAAGAAAAAAATTAATATTTTCACTAAAAAGATTAAAAAAACAACAATGGTCATAGAGTAGTTCCAGTAAAAATTAAGTTGGCAAATTACTAAGACGTCTAAACTACTATCTCTCAAAGTAATATTAAGTGGATACGTAAGTAGTTTAATTTCTACCTCACTAGTCACAGTAGCTTGTCTGAAAGTTTCCTTCACATAAAATGTGAGCACACAAAAGAATGAAGAATTAGACAACTTATTAAAAACTTAACTCCATAAAGTAATTAATTATAACATAATTCCATAAAATAGAATGCAGAGACACAAACTTAAATATCAACTTGACGAATGAGAAAAGTAAGATGAGAAAATAATGAGAACTCTCTGAAAACTTGGAAAGTAAAATGTAAAAGGGAAGAAATTAAGGAGTTTTAGTTTTTTATATTAACTAGTTAAACCCCACGTGTCTCGCATGTGTAACATTTGATTATTTAAAATTAGATGATATTGTCTATTGCAAAATTTTTTAATGAAGAGCAAAAAATTTAAATCACTTCTCAAAGATCCTTCACACTTTAATAAAATAGCACAAATATAACATATGTTTTATTAAAATATTTAATAAATTTTCAATTCTTAAATATTGAAGAAATATTTTTTTCTAAAGCAGACACTTTTAACGAAGGACAAAAATTTCAAATATTTCTGAATACCGAATCAAATAAAAACAAAGTTGAAAGAAAACAAACCAAACTGAAATATTTCAATTCGATGTTCGATGTCTACTTTTAAAATTGTAAATTAAAGAATTGAATTGAAATTTGATAAAATCGAGTCAAAGAGCAGAACGTGTACTTCTAATCAATACCTTAACTACATAAATCGTGTTAATATGAATAAGACATAATTCTTTTTTTCAAAAGAAAACACCCTTAAATCCTCTTGTAATCGGCACGTAGTCTCAACCACACACTCACATAACTTTTCTTTACCTGCACATCATGTGAAAGCCAACAATTGAAAATACAATAAATTATACGATAAAATATGTTAATAAAAGATGCATAGTATTTTATATTGTTGGCCTACAAATTAAAAACTAATACTAAAGAACATAAAACTAATCTTCTCTTGAACATACTCTTTAACAATTAAATTGTGAATGTTATTTTATTATTTATTGAAAAAAAGGAATGATCAATATATAGATGTACGATTTTTTTCCTTTTAAGAAAGAGTGGATGAAACATGGAAGAAATCTAATCTAATTTGAGAAACTTTTTTCATAAAAAACTAATTTCTATAGAAAATCAAGACAAACTAAACTTAAAAGAAAAGAAAATTAAAGACTCCTAATTAAATCAAAAACCATACTTAAAAGAAAGAAATTAGGTCGTATGCTAACTACAATCTGATACTACTTTTTTTTTTATTTTTAAGGTGGGACGTGTTTTTTTAGTAAAATAGTTAAATAAGAATTTGATAAAATAATAAAATACATTTCTTATTATGTATTTAAAACTTTTAAAAATTTAATATTTATTAAAATTTTCTTATTCTAAGGCTTTTATATTTGTTTCCAGATTTTTCAAATCTTATTAAAATCAAATTTAGTTGTCTTATAATTCTTAAAATAATGAAAAAAGTATTAGTTTTCATTAATTTTGATCACTTTTAATAAGAAAAGGTTTTACCATAAATATATATTAATTAATTATTAACTTTTAAAAATTAGAAAAAAATACTAAAAAGATGATTTTGTCTAAAGCAAAAAAATTTAATGAAGGACAAAAAGTTCAAACAACATTTCTAAGGCCCTTCATACACTTAATATATTATAGATATAGATTATAGATATAAATATAGCTATAGATATTGGGCTTCGTATTAATTTGTTATTAATGAAAAAAATACTATAATTAAAGGTCCAAGAATATATATCTATTTTCTGAATATAAAAAAATAATAAAAGTAATTAGAAAGTAGATTATAAGTAATATTTTTTACGTATAAAAAATTAAAATTATATATGTATTACGTCGGTTCGGTTTGGGTTCAGTTTGATTTTATTTTTTCTAATACCAAACCAAACCAAGAATGATTGATTTTTTTTCGCCAATACCAAATCAATCAAACCAAACCATATGTTTTTTTTCCTTGGTTTGGTTTGATTCATCGGTTCGGTTTGACTTAACGGTTCAATTTGTCCACCCCTAGCTTCAGTTATAGACTTATAGTTTTCAAGTTCTTAGAAGATAAAGGTGAGCCATTTCACTTAGCTTACATGATTTACAAAAAAAACAGAAGTAAAACTTTTTAGAAATGTGTGTTATGACTCATGATATTTATACAATATACTTTACTATTCATGCTATATGATTTTCAGTTTCTAGTTACTCAAGCTGGTATGGGTCATTTTCACTTAGCATACACTGTTTACAAATTAAGTTAACTTATATGCATATACTATTACAGCTTTACTTATGCATTTACTCCTATATACTTAGTATATCCTTAAAGTACTGATCCACATATACGTCTATGTGCTACATTGTTTCATAATATAGGTTCAGTTGCTCAGTCTCAGCAGTGTGAGTGATTTCAATATCTTTATCTACACTCCTAAATTTGGTGTGTCCTCATGGTTTGAGGGCCTATTTTTCCAGATTTCCAACTTTCATAGTATTTGAATTAATGTTTATAGTTTAGTCTGAGTCAGATAGGGGCTTGTCCCAGTGGCTCTCTAGTTTATTAGTCGTAGAGGCTTGTTGGACTACTAGCTATTTTCCAAACTTTAAGTATTTGTTATTCAGACAATGCATTTGGTTTATTCTAGTTCAGTTTTGATATAATGCAGCATTATTACTTGACTAGTTTATCTTGGATTAAGATAAAGATTTAGTAGCAGGCTTATAGGGTTAGATTGAGGCTACTCGTAGTCTTTACCACCATGTGACATCCTGGGACCAGGTTTTAGGGTGTTACAAACTTGATATCATAACCTAAGTTTTAGAGAGTCCTAGGGAGTCAGACAAGCCACGTTACGTAGAGTCTTGATCATGGATATACAGGGCGCCACATCTATGATCAAGAGGCTACGAAATGTTTTAGGAAAATCCTCTCTTTCTTTCATAATCCATCATGCTTATAGCTGAATCTATCTACTATTAACACATGCTCTTTCATGACAGAATATGCCTCCTCGTAGAGCTAATGCTCGAAGGAATGATAACCAGCCACCCTAGCCTATTGATCCCCTGAATCAAAATGTATCTCATGCCGAATTTTGGGCTGCTTTTCAGGCATAAGCCTAAGCTTTGACCGCTAATTTTCAAGCCAATAATCAAGCAGCAATTTTGTATCAACAAAATGGTGATTTAACTACAGCCAAACTTTGTGACTTCATGAGGATGAATCCGCCTGAATTCTTTGAGTCAAAGGTAGGTGAGGACTCGTAGTTGTATCTTAATGAGGTGAAGGCGATCACCCATGTTATGCATGTTACTGAAGAGGAGAGCATAGAATTGGCTTCTTATAGGTTGAAGGATATTGCTTATAATTGGGTTGTTATATGGAAGATAGGTAGGTGTGAGAATGCAGCTCCCATGAATTTGCAGGTGCTTCAGGATGCTTTCTTACACAGGTTTATTCCACGTGAGTTGCTGGAAGACGAGGTTGAGGAATTCATTAAACTGGGGAAGGGCTCAATGACAGTGAAGTGGTACTACCTCAAGTTTATCCAGTTATCTAGGTATGCTCCTGAGTTGATAGCTGACACTAGATCTAGTATGAGTAAGCTTGTTACCGGAGTATCTAAATTGGTAGTAAATGAGTGTAGGACTGCCATGATTAATGGAGATATGGATCTTGCTATATTGATAACTCATGCCCAGCAGATTAAGGCAAAAAAGTTTAAGGGCCGGAACAGGGTTGTTTGAGTATGGCCAGGCTAGGTCTCAAGGAGGAAACTGCTCATAATTTCAAAATCGTTCCTCTATGCCAACACCATCTTTGGCTAGTGCTCCCGCTCCCAAAGGTAGACAGGTGCAATGGGGTAAATCTTTAATGTCCAGATCTTAGAATAGTATAGGAGGAATGTCTAGTTATCCTTCATATGCTAGATGTGATAAGAATCATTCTGGTGAGTATTTGTTTAGTTAGAAGGGTTGCTTTAGATATGGTCAGTTGGGCCACGGTGTCAGGGAGTGCCCGTATGCTAAGAAAGATAATAGAGATATTTGTCCCTAGACTCAGGCTATTAGTGCATCAACTCCCTTCTCTTTCTAAACCCCTCCTCAAGGCACATCATCCAGTACTAGTGGTAGCCAATGTAAGAATTGATTCTATGTTTTACCATCTCATTAGGAGCAAGAGAGCTCCCTAGATATTTTTATCGGTATGCTTCGTGCCTTTCATTTTGATGTTTATGTGTTGTTGGACCCTGGGTCAAGTTTCTCTTATGTGACTCTACTATTTGTATTTAACTTTGGAATAGGTCCGGAAAAGATCCCTGGGCCTTTTTTTAGTTTCTACTCTAGTTGGTGAATCAGTTTTTGCTAAACGGATCTATAGAAAGTGTCCTATCACTGTTTTTCATAAAATCATGTTAGCTTAATTAATAAAGATAGATATGGTTGACTTTGATCTTATTTTTGGTGTGGATTGGCTCCATTCCTTTTATGCTTCTATAGATTGTCGCACTCAAGTGGTAAAGTTTTAGTTTCCATATGATCCAGTCTTCGAGTGGTCAGGTAATTCAGTGTCTCCTAAGAGTCATTTCATATCTTATCTCAAAGCCAGATAGTTGATAGCTAAAGGGTACATATATCATCTAGTTCGAGTAAAAGAAACTAAGTCCGAGACACAAATAGTTCAATCAGTTTATGTAGTCAATGAATTTCTTGATGTGTTTCCCGAATATTTTCAAGGGGTACTTCCCGATAGGGAAACAGAATTTAGAATTGATCTTCCTCCTGATACCCAACCCATCTCTATTCCTCCATATCATATGGCTTCTGCCGAGCTTAAGGAGTTGAAAGAGCAACTCAAAGACCTCTTAGATAAGGGTTTCATAAGGCCTAGTATTTCTCCATAGGGTGATCTTATCCTATTTATGCATAAGAAATATGGTTCTTTATGGATGTGAATAGACTATTATCAGTTGAAGAAAGTCACCATTAAAAACAGATATCCTCTTGCTAGAATCGATGACTAGTTTGATCAACTCCAAGGTGCAAGTTCTTTCTCCAAGATAGATCTTAGATTCAGATACCATCAACTTTATGTAAGGGAATATGATATCCCAAAAATAGCTTTCAGAACCCGTTATGGCCATTTTGAACTCCTAGTCATGTCTTTTCATCTAACAAATGCCCCAGCAGCCATCATGGACTTGATTAACCAGGTGTTCAAACAGTACCTACACATGTTTGTCATAGTCTTTATTGATTATATTCTTGTCTATTCCCGTAGTGAGGATGATCATGCAAACCATCTTAGAATTATGTTGAAAACTCTTAGGGATCACCAGTTATTCACCAAATTTAGCAAATGTGAATTTTGGTTAGGGTCAGCTGCTTTCCTTGGTCATATTATTTTTCGTGAGGGTATTAGAGTTGATCCCCAAAAGACGAAAGTCATGAAAAACTATCCTAGACCTATTTCTCTGTCAGACATTAGAAGTTTCTTGGGTTTAGCTAGCTATTACAGATGGTTTTTTGAGGGGTTTTCATCTATTGCCTCTCCTATGACTCAATTGACTCAAAAGAAATTTAAGTTTTGGTGGGCAGATCCCTGGGATAAGAGTTTTCAGGAGTTGAAGACTCAACTCACTTCTGCCCTAGTCCTAGCATTACTTGATGGTATAGATGGATTTGTTATTTCTTATGATGCCTCTAGAGTTGGTTTGGCCTGTGCCAAAAAAAGTATCCTACTCATGATCTTGAGTTAGCTGTTGTTGTGTTTTCTTTGAAAATCTGAGGCACTATCTTTATGGGGTGCATGTTCATGTGTTTATGAACCATAATAGTTTGCAATATCTGTTTATGCTGAGAGAGTTGAATCTCTATCAGAGAAAGTGGCTCGAATTGTTGAAAGATTATGACATGAGTGTTTTGTATCATCTGGGCAAGGTCAATGTTGTGGAAGATACCCTTAGTAGATTGTCTATGGGCAGTGTTGCTCATGTGGAGAGTGATAAGAAGGAGTTACTTTGGGAAATTCATCGATTGGCTAAATTGGGTGTTCATTTAGTTGATTCGGCTGAGGGTAGTGTTTGGATGTATAGTAGAGTAGAATCCTCCTTAGTTTCTGAGGTGAAGGAGAAGCAAGATCTGGATCCCATCTTAGTTAGGTTAAAAGAGTAGATTGGAGAGTAGAAAGTGGAGGTTTTCTCCCAAGGGGGAGATGGTGTGTTGAGATACCAAAGTAGACTGTGTGTACCGTGCGTTGGTTTATTTTGATAGAGGATTATGGGTAAATCATATGGTGCACGTTATCCATTCATCCTGGTGCTACTAAGATGTACCGAGACTTGCAGGAAATCTATTGGTGGAGAGGTATGAAGAAAGATATTGTAGAGTTCGTAGCTAAATATTCAATTTGTCAACAGGTTAAGGTACAGCACCAAAGGACTGGTGGTATGTTGCAAGTGTTTAGTATTCCTACTTGGAAGTGGGAAGAGGTGAACATGTATTTTGTAATAGGGTTACCTCGTTCGCAATGTCAGCATGATTCGATTTGGGTTATAGTACACAGGTTGACTAAATTAGCCCATTTCCTTCCAGTTCACACATCCTATTCAGCTAAAGACTATGCTAAGCTGTATATTAGAGAGTTGGTTAGATTTCAGGGAGTTTCGTCGACTATCATTTAAGATAGGGGTACTCAGTTTACCTCTAACTTTTGGAAGGTCTTTTAGAAGGGTTTGGGTACCTAAGTTCACCTTCGTTCATCTTTTTATCCTCAGACAGATGGTCAGGAAGAGAGGATTATTCAGACTCTAGAAGATATGTTGAGAGAGTGTGTACTTGATTTCAAGGGTAGTTGGGATGAGCATTTGCCGTTGATTGAGTTTTCCTACAACAATTGTTAACATGGTATATTCAGATGGCCCCAATTGAGGAACTTTGTGGGAGGAGATATAGATCACCTATCGGTTGGTTTGAAGTGGGTGAAGCCACATTTTTGGGCTAAGATATGGTGTTAGCAGATATGGAGAAAGTACAGTTGATTCGAGAAAGGTTGAAAACAGGTCAAAGTCATTAGAAATCATCTATAGATGTGAGGAGAAGAGATCTTGAGATTGAAGTTAGTGATTTAGTTTATTTGAAAGTTTCACCCATGAAAGGGGTGAAGAGATTTGGTAAAAAGGGAAAACTTAGTCTCTGCTATGTTATTCCTTATAGGATATTGGGCCGTGTGGGAAAGGTGGCATATGAGCTTGAGTTGCCAACAGATTTGTCATCTGTACATCCTGTATTCCATGTGTCCTTTCTAAAGAAGTTTATTAGTGATCCAGCGGTTGTGGTGCCCTTAGAAAGAACACACGTTCATGATAGCCTCTCTTATGAAGAGATATTAGTTGAGATCCTTGACTTTCATACTCATAGGCTAAGGAACAAAGAAGTTCCCTTGGTCAATGTTCTTTATCAGAATCAATTCATTGAGGGAGCCACTTGGGAAGCAGAAGCAGATATGCGTACCAAGTAACCTCATATATTCGCTGAAGATTCAGATTCAGTTCAACGTAACTAGTTTGTTGGATCATCTCTTTTCATTCCAAGTTTCATCTTTATATATCCATTCATTCAATAGTTCTTGCGTTTGCAAGTTAGTTTAGTCATACCTTCAGTTGTACGTCCCATTTATAGCCCCAGTTTCAGCATCTCAGTTTCGTTAGTCTCATTCGAGGATGAATGTTCCCAAGAGGGAGATATTGTAATACCCTAAATATTTCTAGCTCAGTCCAACCCTTAGTACGTACTTGTAACACTTAGAATCTAAAAAGTAAAGTTAAGAGTTGAGGGACTTAGTCCTTTTGACTCCCTTCAAACTTGAAAGATTTCTAAATTGACCCTCCGGGCTCTGAGACAATGGCTTTTGTGTTAAATTATATTCAAAAATGAAAATAACATATCTTCAGTAAGTTTCGGGGTTTTCGGGCAAGGATTGGACCGCATTTGAAATTTGCAAAATAGTAGCTCACTATGATTAGGCTATGTCGCGGTGAGTATCACGATGAAGAAGCCACCATGTTGTGGTGGAGGCCAAATCGGCATTTTTCAATTTCTAGAGGGTCACCGCAATTGCACTACATCGCGGTAAAACCCAAAATATCAATTGCCGCAATTTAGTGAGTCACCGCGATTCCATGATCTCTCACCGTATTGCGGTGAGGCCTTAATCAACATTCCAGTTGCAAGATTTTAAATCCCAAGGGCAATTTTGTCTTTCATCAAGCCCTCAAATCGCGTAAACAGAAGATTTAGCATAATATTGAGCAAAATATGCTCATTGTTCATCAAATTCCTCTTAATTAAAACCCTAGGCTTCAACCTTCAACTTCAACAATCCTCAAGATTTCACCATTTTTCCAGATTAGTTCAAGATTCAAGGTTCCCAATTCAAGAACTTCAAGAATCAATCTTCAAGGTCACAAATAGGATCTCAAGAGGAAGCTTGTTCATTTAGTTCGTCAATTAAGATATGTCAGGTCTTGAACAAGGAAACATATTTCCTCCTTGTGCCCAAAACTAGTTTTAAATTACCAATTTACATAATTTTACATAAAATTCAAATTAGGGTTCATGCCCATTTATTTCTATTTGAAGATTTTGCTGTTGTAAGTGTTTTTGAGGTTGAAATAGATGTCTATTTTCATAAATTGATACATATGGTTATAATATCCAGATTTCAAGTTGAGATATGTACAATTATATTATCAAGCATGAACATTATGGTGTTTTGACCCGAATTTGAAGCATGGGATATAAAGCTCTAGTTGATTTGGCTATTTCAAGAATTGTTATGTTTGTTTCAAGTGTCCCATGATATGTTTATAGCCAGTTTTGCATAAAGATTTGATCTTTTGATCTTTAGCCAAGATATAGAATCCACTTTACTACTTAAATTCAACTATGAATAAACAAATACACAGTTAGATTTCAGTATGAAATATTATGACTTTTAAAAGTGGTATTTTTCTACAGAATGAGCATATAATTAAGGGTGTATTATTTAGCACCGAGCGGGAAGCATGGGATTAGCGTGCCATATCTCCCACAAAACTATGTAGCCAACGTAGGTACAAATTCAGTATTCCCATTTCTATATGGATGACAGTTACATATGTAATCACTTAGCTCAGGTTATACTCCTTGGCAAGAGTATGACACCTCTCCCCAACGTGAGGTTTTCCCCTTAGGGGAACGAGACTTTAGACTCCATCATAGCTCAAATGGTTTATGTCGGTTAGAAGAACCTCCCTAAAAGAAAATAATAACAGAAAAGCTTTAAGAAACTTAGTGTAAAGGCTCATAGAATTACTTAGATATTGCTTTACTTAAGCTTCATTTATAGACTTACAGTTTTCAAGTTCCTAGAAGATAAAGGTGAGCCCTTTCACTTAGCTTACATGATTTGTAAACAGAACATAAGTAGAACTTTTAGAACTAAGTTTTATGACTCACGATATTTATACATTATACTTTACTATTCATAACATATGATTTTCACCTTCTAGTTACTCGAGCCAGTGTGGGTCATACCTAGTACATCCTCTAAGTACTGATCTACATATGTTTCTATGTGCTACATTGTCTCATAATGTATGTTCAGGTGCTTAGTCTCATCAAAGTTTGTGATTTCGGCATCTGTATCTACAATCCTACAATTGATGGGTCCTCATGGTTCGAGGGCCTATTTCTCCAGATTTCCAGATTTCATAATATTTGAATTATTATTTCCAGTTTAGTCTGAGTTAGTTGGGGGTTTGTCCCAGTGGCTCTCCAGTTTATTAGTCGTAGAGTCTTGTCGGACTACTAGCTATTTTCCAGACTTTCAGTATTTGTTTTTCAGAAAGTGTCTTCAGTTTATTCTAGTTTGGTTTTGATATAATGCAACGTTATTACTTGACTAGTTTATCTTAAATTACGGTACAAACTAACCAGCCGGCTTACAGGGTTAGCTTGAGGCTACTCGTAGTCTTGAGCACCATGTGACATCTCAAGACCAAGTTTTTGGGGTGTTACAATAGGCTAAATTCAAATCATTGTCTTGTCTCGACTTTTTTCATACTGCTGATATTGCTAAAGGACATCTTTTATTGTATAAAAGTTTGAAACCTTGATGCTAATCTTCTCTATAAAACAAAGGGTTAGATTATAGATTCCTACTAAAGTATAATCAATTTAGAGCAAATAGTCTCTATTTAGGCACAATCATCCTTCAAATATGCACACAAATTATGATAATGTGCCGCTAGGGCCGTGAACCCTTCGAAAATTTGGATAAGTTAAATAATGGACTTAAAATACCAAGGGTATTAAGCCTCCAAGGTTTGTAATGATGCATGTACCAAAAGAAGTCTTGGTTTAGCTTTATCCGATACTAACTATGAGTGGATAGACATAGACTTGGATTTCCTCTATAAGAAGGCACGTAGGCCCATGATCGTAAAACTTGTGCTCACCCACTATGTGCATCGACTCTCTAACATAAGGTGATTTGAAAGAATTTTGGGAAAGTACAATGTACAATCCGTGTGTACAATGTGTGTGAGTGTCAATTTTTCAAAGTGGAGGAAATATGAACAGAATGTCAATTTATATAAAGTGATAAACAAATATGCAATTTATAAAAAATAATACCAAATAAATAATTTTTTCCACAAAAACATGATAAATCAAGAAAATTTGGATGAAATAAATAACAATATATATAAACTTAAATATTAACCTAATTTTGTTATGGTTAAAATCTTATAGTCTCGAGTGAATTCACCAAGTTGTTATATCCTATTTTAACATGGGTCAAAGCGAGGTATAATGTATTGGAAACCTCCACGTAAAATTAAGGAAGTCACCACCTATAATGCCCCTAATCTGATACCTGGAACGCTACACGGTACTTGCAATCCCGAAGGATCATAAGATAACCCATGACTGATATCTGTACCTGAGCACTGCATAAGATACTGTATAAATGTAGAATAAAAGGGTTGAAAGGCTATAAAGTTTTGATAAAACATAACATCTGAAAATACGGTATATCAATACTAAACTGAAATAAACTATCTGAACATATTAGCCTAAGAGCCTCTAAACTGTCTGAAAACTGTGGAGATGATGGGACAGATCCCCAACTAACTTTGTTAACTAAAACTGAAATAATAAAGAAATCATGTTATCCTCATATTATGAGGACTCACTGTAAATCTACTACTACTGGCTGAATCTGAAGCTAAGCGCGATCGGGAACTTGAGCATCCGAACCTATGGTATAAAACACCATAGCGCAAAAGAAAAATATATATCAGTACGTCTGAATGTATGGTATGAAAAGTGAGGTAGGTTGAATGCATGGGGTTCATATGCATGAACAATAATAACTGACTGAATAACATGAACATGAGAATACATGCATGAATACGTAACTGTAAATGAGATCGTGATAATATTGACTACTGATTTTGAATACCAAAAACATGAGTTTCATATATCTGATATACTGTAAACTGAGTGACTGTGTTTGACGGTCCTGATTCTAATGGAACTAGCTGAGTTTCGTACTGAATTGAGTGACAGTATTTGACAGTCCTAAATCTGAAGAACTATCTGAGTTCTTTCACTGAGACTAAGACTGAGACTGTGGGAAGTAATCATCTAACTGACATACCCCATAACTGAACTGGTGGGGTCCAACCAATGACCCCAGTTTGAAGGGTGTCAATACCGTGCCACGGGTAAAAATAAGCTATGAGTTAACCCTCTCTGACAGGGAGCTCTTCTATCAAATCCTCCTAGTAGGACAACTCAAATAAGATGTAAAATCCCTAGACTCGTAGGGGTACATCTCAACCTACGCTTGCTACATCGTTATGGAACACAAGGATTGCTTCTAAGGATCATACCCTCTACTGACTGTCAGGTGAGCCCTCATCCCTGGGTTCACGCAGTGCTGAATCCTACTCCCACCTGAATAGACACTGAACTGATTTCCTAGTTCATACTAGGCTTGACTGAGATGTCACTGAGCATGTTTCTAAGTGAACTTGACTTATTTCAATAAATTCTGTTTACTGACGGAATACTACTGAGATCTGATAATTGACTGAGATTACTAAGATTACTGAGTACTGTGAAGGACTGGACTGATACTGAATTTACTGAGTTTTCCTGAGTCATGTAACTAACTGAATTCTACTGAGTTCTGAAACTAATTAAGAATACTACTGATCATGGTATGACTGAGATTATCATGAAAGTGACATTGGTTGTAGGAACACAGCCAGGACTAGATAGCATGATACTGACAAGACATGACACTTCTTGAACACATGACCATAGTCAACAATTCATAGTACAAACGTTAGAGATTTTCATGAAGTATTTGTATGTCATAAGCTTACACATGAATAGGAATACATATAAACATGTCATAATTTCATAAGTGTAATCTCATGAGCATTCCACCAAATAATTACAATGCATAACAATAACATGGAGGACATTGTGAACATAAGGGTAAAGCATGGATTCATCAATTTGGTCGCAATTGAGTCATAAAGCATAATTCTTATTCTCTTAGGCATTTTAGCAAACACCTTGCATGCATAACTTAAGGCTTAGGCATGAACATTAAAATAATACATCATGGGAACATTTTTCATTTCAAATACAAGAATTCCAACCGCATGGTAACATAAATTTTATTGTATATATTAAAGATTTCAACTTGGTAATCATACAACAACATAAACATGGATATCATTCAATTCATAACATAGAATTCAAACTTTATATTTTTGAAAGGGTTTATTGAGCTTCATGGGTAAAAGGAACCCATGAATCAACATTTTACATACCTTAGATGGAAGTTTCTTGACGATTAACGGTGGAAATCTCCTAAATTAAAACCTTCAATTGAAAACCCTAGACTTATTCTTGAGGGAATTTGAGATAAACAACTATATTTTGGTGAAAACCTAGCTGAATCTCGTGTTGTAGGCTTATATAGAAGACGCAGATATTTATTGACTAAAACTGGGCACTGATGCATTGAGTGACACGGTGCATTAATGGCACCGACGCGATACTCGACGCATCATGCCATGATCACACCAATCCTAAGTACCTTTGGCTCTGACAACCTACAACAATGTTAACCAATACGATAGGTGATGCGGCGCACCAAGATTTCATTGGTCCACTATTTTGGGACACCAAACGTGGTCTAAACAATTTTCGAAAAATCTTAAATTTTTCCGAAAACAACTATCGACCTCTCTAATCATTAATCAATAAAAATATGGACCATTAAGGGACATTAAGGTCACAAAATGAGATTTTCAACTTTTGAAGGCCAAAAATAAACTATGTTTAGGAACTTAACTAGAATTTTCTAAGTCTGAGACCCCTTGACAAACCCAAAAGGATGAATTAATCTTAGAAATTTTTTGGGGTCTTACAATATCTCCATTTTGGGAATATTTATCCTCAAATGAGACTAACTAAGATGGGAGAAATAATAAGCTAAAGTATATACTAATTATGAACAACTGCAATATGAGTACATGAATGACATGACTGATAAGTTGACTGTGTTATACTGAGCATGCATATCTGATGCATGAATAACTAACTCAATGAATGCATGACTGGGATTACTGGGAAGCTAAATTTATCAAGCTGAGCATGTATATCTGATCCCTGAATACATGACTGAACTGATACCTGAATATATGACTGAATATTCAATGGTAATTGATACCAATTTTATAATGGGAATCTGAGCATGAAATTGAATACCATGTTTGTAATGGAATCTAAACATAGAACTGAGTGTATTCATGGAAGACTGTTACCTTAAATTGAAAATATTAATGAACCCGAGATCAATTACTAGGCATGTGTGAATGGGAACATGGAAACATATCTGAGTTTGAAACGTGGCATATAAACTGAATATCGTGATCTGAACTGAGTAGCTTGAATACATGGCTTGCAACTGAGGTTGGAGTTTGAGGGTCAACTTATGAGTTACCCTTACTCCTAACTGTATTAATTACAAGGATAGAGAGTGGCATATTTATGTCAGGAAAGTTTGGGGGATTATAGTGTATCTCCCCCTTAGGACACTAGGTCCCTCGAAGAATACCAATTTTGCTGAGACACTAAGGAAAACAATGGTGATACACAAGGCACCTATGAACTGAATTATGTCTGAATATCTAGGATTTGAAACTAAGATGTGATACTTGAACTAAGCTAAGAACGGAAAAACCTGGTTGGTCCATCTTAGAATGATCACCTTTGTGGGACTTCAGATAGTGAAACTAGATGGAACGAAGGGAAACCATGCCATACAAACGTATTCGCCTGACTGCTAAACTGAATTACTGGCTACTTGAACTAACTAATACTAAAACTTATACTTAACTGAAGTACTTCTTCGACACTCTTTAAACTATACTCTCTACCTTAGTACAACACGTCACTTGAGACTACTGAAAATATTCACATGGGTATTGAGCACGACTACTTAACTATATTGCTCATCTGATTAACTGAAGGACTGATACCTGAATACTAGGTCTGTAAGACTTAACTGAACTTATTCTGAACAACTAGATAGAAACTATAGAGTATAAATAGAAGGTAATGACTGACTAGGTAGCATAAGGTAACTGATCATGAGTGAGTAAAAATTGTATTACCTTAAGAATGCAAGATCAGGCGTCTAACATAATTCAAAAATATTCTGTAAACTGGGTACTAAAATACTAATAACTAAGTAACTGATAGCCATATGCTATGGTCGGGAAATCTCAAAACTAAATTGAGTTACTGAACTGATTACTGGGCTAGGACTAGGACTGAGATTATAGCTAAGACAGTAATTGAGACTGTAACAGTAACTAAGATTATAACTAAAACTAAATGATAGTTTCTGATAACCGAGGTTTAGACTGGTACTGAAGTACTAAATTTAGATGGCTAAGTAACTGATAACTGAAAGCCATGGTCTTGTAGGACTATCTGAGTTCTTTACTGAATATTGATTACTAAACTGACCCTCTAATTGAGGCCCGAGGAATAAAGCATCAACACCACGACTTCACCGAGGGGTCTAAACTGAGAGTATACGTGACATAATCTGAGTTTGGCTGATCACTAGGACTGGAGCATGAGTCATGAGTTGCATGACCTAAGCGTTGAATTTCTGTGTTTATGGGACATAATTCATAACACTAGGTGAACTGGAACTCCTCATACTAGGAACTTCAAACACACATTATTCTATGAAAAGCGTGTGGATATAAGATGTATTTGTGGGAATAAAACGTAAAGCATGTGTAAGTATCGTGATGGTTGAAGTACAAAACTTTGTATTGAGGTAGGAATAGGTTGGGAATCATCTTCCCTTATGGACTTCTTACACATACTGGTATTACTACTGGAACTGGAAGGCCTGAATTTCTGAGATATCATAAGCACATAGTTCTTGTATACCTACCGGTCTATGATGGGCTGACCCTATGGCGGGGGACTGAGAAAGATTTTGTTAACATTTGGTCTGACCTTAAAGTTGACTGCTATGTAAAGAGTTACAAAAGAAAAAAAATCTCCTGAATTTGAAGAAACGTAAACATGTAAATGAGGAATCGGTAATACACCAGTGGCTGCATAAGGAGGATTTTCCTAATTCTCTCGAGACTGAACAGCATAGAGTCTGTTTGGGTGTTGCCCACTGATAGCGCTAGAATTTGTACCCTACTGATTTGGGCGACCGGACTGGGCTGAATGATGGTCGTGCTAACTTCGAGGGCCAATTTTAGGATAGTATCGAACCTTGTGACCTAACTCGCCACATCCAAAAGACATATCACTGCCGGCTCTCCATATCCCTTTATGATACTTACCATACTCTTTGCAAAGTAGATTAGTAAAACTACTGCTCTCACTACCCTGGGCTATTGACCTTGGTTCCCCATCCCTATGGTAATTTCTAAACTTTGGTACTGGCGCACTAGCTGAGGATGGAACTGGGACTGTAAACTTCTGACTATTCTGAGAACGGTTACCACCCTACGACCCTAGCTGAGAAAAACTATAGCTACCTATTCGGGCTCTTTTATTCTTTCTCTCCTTCTTCTTAAACTTCTACTCTTCAATTTATTAAGCATGGACCATAAGCCTAGATATGTCCATCTCCTTAATGAATATCGCAGTCATGCACTTCTTAACCACTCTACCTAATACCCCAGACACAAACTTGCTCATTCTGGATCTACTGTTTGCTACTATATAGGGAGTATACCTGGCTAACTGAGTTAATTTGAAGGAGTATTATTTTACGCTCATGCTACCTTATCTGAGATTGATGAACTCTAACACTTTGGCTTCTTTCTGCTCTAGGGGAAAGAATCGGTCTAGGAAGGTAGCAGCAAACTTTTACCACTCTATAGGCTTAACATCTGTACCCCTGTCTACCTTCCACTACTTAAACCATGTATGAGCTACATCTTGTAGCTGATAAGCGGCTAACTCATCAATCTCATTGGAAGTCACCCCCATGATATATGTGACTTTCTGAACTTGGTCTAGGAACTCCTGTGGATCCTCTTCGGATTTAGAACCTGAGAATATGGGAGGATTCATTCGGGTGATGTCCTGAATACTAGGTGCAGCAGTATTGGCCACTGAGTTGGATGGAACAATAGCTGGCCGTTCATTCTGAGCTGTGACAGACTTGGCTAGAGTAGTGAATGCAGTCCTGAATTCCACATGAATGACATGATCGTCCAGGGGATCTACCTGAATGTGCTGAGGGGCTGACTGATTTTCATTTCTTCTTTTTGGAGGCATGTTTTGTAAGAAAAAAGGGAGAAACGGATCAAACTAAGAGTTAAATTTGAGTTCATGCTCACTGGCACGACAAGAATACTGAAAGAAGGAAAATTGTTCCTAAAACATCTTATAGTCTCCTGTACATAAATGTGGCGCGCAACACACCCATGCACAAAACTCTACTAGATGCGGCTTTCAGACTTCCTATGACTCTATTGAATCTTAGGCTCTGATACAAGTTTGTAACGCCCCGAATATGATACCCAAAATGTTATACGATGTTAGCAATCCTGAAGGACCACAAGTTAACCCCTAACTGATATCTGTAGCTGAGCACTACATAATATATTGTATAAATGCGGAATAAAAAGGTTGAAAGGCCATAAGATTCAAATATCTGATGAAACATAACATCTAAAAATACGATATATCAATACCAAACTGAAATAAACTGTCTAAACATGTTAGTCTAAAAGCCTCTAAACTGTCTGAAAACTGTGAAGTCGATGGGACATGTCCCCAACTAACTCTTTCTACTAAAACTAAAATAATGAAATAATCATGCTATCCTCGAATAATAAGGAATCACTGTAAATCTACTATTGCAAGATGAATCTGAAGCTAAGTGCTATCAGGAACTTAAGCGTCCAAACCTATGGTATAAAACACCATAGCGCAGAAGAAAAGTATGCGCCAGTACGTCTGAATGTACTAGTTTATAAATTGAGGTAGGCCGAATGCATGGGGTTCATATGCATGAACAATACTAACTTATTGAATAACATGAATATGAGAATACAAAAATGAATACATAACTGTAAATGAGATTGTGATAATACTAACTACTGAGTCTAAATACTGATAACATGAGTTTTGTATAACCGATATACTATTAACTGAGTGACTGTATCTAACAGTCTTGATTCTGATGGAACTAGCTGAGTTCTGTACTGAACAAAGTGACTATATCTGACAGTTCTGAATCTGAAAAACTATCTGAATTCTTTTTCTAAATCTGAAAAACTATCTGAATTCTTTTACTTAGACTAAGATTGAGACTATGGAAATTAATTATCTAACCGACATGCCCCATAACTGAACTGGTGGGGTCTAACCTGTGACCTCAGTTGGAAGGGTATCAATACCATGCCATGGGTAAAGACAAGCTATGAGTTAACCCTCTCTGACAGGGAGCTCTTCTGTCAACCCCTTCTAGTAAAAAAACTCAAATGAGATGAAAAATCCCTAGACTCGTAGGGGTACATCTCAACCTACGCTGGCTACGTAGTTCTGGAATGCAAGGATTGCTTCTAAGGATCACACCCTCTATTGACTGAAAGGTGAGCCCTCATCCCTGGGTTCACTCGGTGTTAAATCCTACCCCTAACTGAATAGACACAGAACTAATTTCCTAGTTCATACTAGGCTTGACTGAGTTGTCATGGATCGTGTTACTGACAGAACTAGACTTATTTCACCAAGTTCTGTTGACTGATAGAATACTACTAAGATCTGATAACTGACTGAGATTACTGAAATTACTGAGCACTGTGAAAGACTGGACTGATACTGTATTTACTAAGTTTTCCTGGGACATGTAACTGACTCAATTCTATCGAGTTCTGAAACTAACTGAGAATACTATTGATCATGGTGTGACTAATATTATCATGAAACTAATACTGGCTGTAGGCACAACTAAATTGTCGGGTACAAGTACCCCCTGACTCAATAGCATGATACTGAGAAGAATAACCGTTCTTGAACACATGACCATAGTCTATAAGTCATAGTACAAACGTTGGATATTTTCAAGAAGTATTTGTATGTCATAAGCTTACACATGAACAGGAATACATATAAACATGTAATAATTTCGTAAATCTAATCTGATGAGCATTCCACCAAAACATTACAATGCATAACAATAACATGGAGGTCATTGTGAACCTAAGGGTAAAGCATGGATTCATCAATTTGGGTGCAATTGAGCCATAAAGCATAATTCTTATTCTCTTAGGCGTTTTAGCAAACACCTTGCATGCATAACTCGAGGCTTAGGCATGAAAATTAAAATAATACATCATGAAAACATTTTTCACTTCAAATACAAGAATTTCAACCATATGCTAACATAAATTTTATTTTATATATTAAAGATTTCAGTTTGGTAATCATACAACAACATAAACATGGATATGATTCAATTCATAACATGACATTCAAACTTTATATTTTTGAAAGGGTTTCTTCAGCTTCATGGGTGAAAGGAACCTATGAATCAACACTTTACATACCTTAGATGGAAGTTTCTTGAAGATTAACGGTGGAAATCTACTGGATTAGAACCTTCAATTGAAAACCCTAGACTTGTTCTTGAAGGAATTTGAGAGAAACAACTATATTTTGGTGAAAACATATCTGAATCTCGTGTTATAGGCTTATATAGGGGTGGAAATTGACCGTTTTTCCCTTAAAGACGTGGACATTTAATGACTAAAACTAGGAAATGACACATTGAGCGACGTGACGCGTCAATGGCACCGACGCAATACTCAATGCATCACGCCATGATCGTGCCAAGCCTCAGTACTTTTGGCTCTTGCAACCTGCAACATTGTTAACCAACGTGATAGGTGACACGGCGCACCAAGATCACGTTGGTCCACTGCTTTGGGACACCAAACGTGGTCTAAACGAGTTCTAAAAAATCTAAAAAAATTTCGGAAACACCTATCAAACTCTTTGATCATGAATCAACATAAATATGGACCATTAAGGGACATTAAGGTTAGGAAATGGGATTGCCATCTTTTGAAGGAAAAAAATAAACTAAGTCTGGGAACCTAGATAGAATTTTCTATGTCTGAGACCCATGACAAACCTAAAAGGATGAATTAAGCTTAGAAATTTTGCGAGGTCTTGCACCACCCAATAAGTTCTACGGTGAATTAGGACACCTATTATAAACTAAGTGATTCACTTTTTAGGTCTAATGAACTTATCAATTATAGGCAAGGGTTTGAATTACCTAAAGGGGGGGGGGGGGGGGGATTAAGCACCCTAAAGAATCAACCAGCTACGGTTAACCGGGAAAACATAGGTTAATTAATAGAATAAGATAGCTGAAAAACTAAAGGAACATATCAGGGTTTGAAAAATGCAAAGTAACAAATGAATTTGATAAGATAAAATAGGTAGAAGTGATACAATTAAGCGGTGAAAGGCGAAACACGGTAAGTAGGATTCCTAGACAACATTTGAACTAAAGGGGATATTTTTTATATATTTAAAATACCAAGGGAAATGCAATCGAAACATACTATCTTTTCTTAAACAAAATGTGTCAAAAACGTTCCTTTAGCAAAAATCTTATAGCTGAATAATGAATTTAACCGACTTTTTGCAGAGCTAGATGATCCACCAATTTAATTCAACAGATGCCACGAGCTAAATATAAATAAAGGGGTTAGTGATTTATTCCAAAAATTAAAATAAGTATTTTCTTTAAGGTTACCTACTGGAAAACTACTAAACTATATTATAGGCCAAAGCGTGCAAACAAAGTCAAATTTAACTACGAACCTAATCAGTTAATAATGAATAAAGAAAAAAAATTAGTAGTAGAGACACAAAAATAGCTAAATGGAGTAATAAATTAATTCACTAACCCCCCCCCCCCCCCCTCCCTCAAAAAAAAAAAATCCAAATAGAGCTATCTTTGCTCTTTCACTGTATTAGCTCGTCCCTTTTTTGCATTTTGTACCGTTCAGATAGACTCTCAAAGAGGAAATAGACAAGACTGAAGATTTAGATGCTCGTTTCAAATCTTGTGGTGACTTCGAGTCTTAAAAGTTACCTTAGAAATCTTCACACCATAGTGTTTAAAAAATATAATAGCACCATAAAATCACAATACGGTATAGAAATGCAAATCTTGAATCACATCTTGATTATGATAGCCGATTAAAGCTAGTCCCTTTTTTGAATTTTGTACCGTTCGGATGGAGTCGCAAAGAGGAAATAGACATGATTGAAGATTTAGATGCTCGTTTCAAGTCTTGTGGTGACTTCGAGTCTTAAAAATTACCGTAGCAGTCTTCACACGATAGTATTTAAGAAATATAATAGCACCATAAGATCACAATGCGATATAGAAATGCATAGCTTGAATCACATCTTGAATATGACAACCCATTAAAGCTTGTCCCTTTTTGCATTTTGTAACGTTTGGATGGAGTCTCAAAGAGGACATAAACATGATTGAAGATTTAGATGCTCGTTTCAAGTCTCGTTGTGACTTCGAGCCTTAAAAATTACCTTAGCAATGTTCACACAATAGTGTTTAAGAAATATAATAGCACCATAAAATCAGAATACGGTATAGAAATGCATATCTTGAATCACATCTTGAATATGATAACCCATTAAAGCTTGTCCCTTTTTGCATTTAGTACCATCCAGATGGAGTTTCAAAGAGGAAATATACATGATTGAAGATTGTCTCAAAGAGGAAATAGACATGATTGAAGATTTAGATGCTCGTTTCAAGTCTTGTGGTGACTTCGAGTCTTAAAAGTTACCTTAGAAATCTTCACACCATAGTGTTTAAAAAATATAATAGCACCATAAAATCACAATACGGTATAGAAATGCAAATCTTGAATCACATCTTGATTATGATAGCCGATTAAAGCTAGTCCCTTTTTTGAATTTTGTACCGTTCGGATGGAGTCGCAAAGAGGAAATAGACATGATTGAAGATTTAGATGCTCGTTTCAAGTCTTGTGGTGACTTCGAGTCTTAAAAATTACCGTAGCAGTCTTCACACGATAGTATTTAAGAAATATAATAGCACCATAAGATCACAATGCGATATAGAAATGCATAGCTTGAATCACATCTTAAATATGACAACCCATTAAAGCTTGTCCCTTTTTGCATTTTGTAACGTTTGGATGGAGTCTCAAAGAGGACATAAACATGATTGAAGATTTAGATGCTCGTTTCAAGTCTCGTTGTGACTTCGAGCCTTAAAAATTACCTTAGCAATGTTCACACAATAGTGTTTAAGAAATATAATAGCACCATAAAATCAGAATACGGTATAGAAATGCATATCTTGAATCACATCTTGAATATGATAACCCATTAAAGCTTGTCCCTTTTTGCATTTAGTACCATCCAGATGGAGTTTCAAAGAGGAAATATACATGATTGAAGATTGTCTCAAAGAGGAAATAGACATGATTGAAGATTTAGATGCTCGTTTCAAGTCTTGTGGTGACTTCGAGTCTTAAAAGTTACCTTAGAAATCTTCACACCATAGTGTTTAAAAAATATAATAGCACCATAAAATCACAATACGGTATAGAAATGCAAATCTTGAGTCACATCTTGATTATGATAGCCGATTAAAGCTAGTCCCTTTTTTGAATTTTGTACCGTTCGGATGGAGTCGCAAAGAGGAAATAGACATGATTGAAGATTTAGATGCTCGTTTCAAGTCTTGTGGTGACTTCGAGTCTTAAAAATTACCGTAGCAGTCTTCACACGATAGTATTTAAGAAATATAATAGCACCATAAGATCACAATGCGATATAGAAATGCATAGCTTGAATCACATCTTGAATATGACAACCCATTAAAGCTTGTCCCTTTTTGCATTTTGTAACGTTTGGATGGAGTCTCAAAGAGGACATAAACATGATTGAAGATTTAGATGCTCGTTTCAAGTCTCGTTGTGACTTCGAGTCTTAAAAATTACCTTAGCAATCTTCACACAATAGTGTTTAAGTAATATAATAGCACCATAAAATCAGAATACGGTATAGAAATGCATATCTTGAATCACATCTTGAATATGATAACCCATTAAAGCTTGTCCCTTTTTGAATTTAGTACCATCCAGATGGAGTTTCAAAGAGGAAATATACATGATTGAAGATTGTCTCAAAGAGGAAATAGACATGATTGAAGATTTAGATGCTCGTTTCAAGTCTTGTGGAGACTTCGAGTCTTAAAAATTACCTTAGCAATCTTTACACTATAGTGTTTAAGAAATATAATAGAACCATAAAATCACAATACGGCATAGAAATGTAAATCTTGAATCACATCTTGATTATGATAACCAATTAAACCTCGTCCCTTTTTGCAGTTTGTACCGTTCCGATGGAGTCTCAAAAAGGAAATAGACATGATTGACGATTTAGATGCTCGTTTCAAGTCTTAAAAATTACCTTAGCAATCTTCACAAAATAGTGTTTAAGAAATTTAACAGCACCATAAAATCACAATATGGTATAGAAATGCATATCTTGAATCACATCTTGAATATGATAACCCATTAAAGCTCATCCATTTTTGCATTTTTTACCATTCAGACGGAGTCTCAAAGAGGAAATAGGCATGATTGAAGATTGTCTCAAAGAGTAAATAGACATGATTGAAGATTTAGATGCTCGTTTCAAGTCTTGTGGTGACTTCGAGTCTTAAAAATTACTTTAGCAATCTTTACACTACAGTGTTTAAGAAATATAATAGCACCATAAAATCACAATACGGTATAGAAATGCAAATCTTGAATCACATGTTGATTATGATAACCCATTAAAGCTCGTCCCTTTTTTGCATTTTGTACCGTTCGGATGGAGTCTCAAAGAGGAAATAGACATGATTGAAGATTTATATACTCTTTTCAAGTCTTGTGGTGACTTCGAGTCTTAAAAATTAATTTAGCAATCTTCACACAATAGTGTTTAAGAATTATAATAGTACCATAAAATCACAATACGGTATAGAAATGCATATCTTGAATCATATCTTGAATATGATAATCCATTAAAGCTAGTCCCTTCTTGCATTTTTACCATTCAGATGGAGTTTCAAAGAGGAAATAGTCATGATTGAAGATTGTCTCAAAGAGGAAATAGACATGATTGAAAATTTAGATGCTCGTTTCAAGTCTTGTGGTGACTTCGAGTCTTAAAAATTAGATGCTCGTTTCAAGTCTTGTGGTGACTTCGAGTCTTAAAAATTACTTTAGCAATCTTTACACTACAGTGTTTAAGAAATATAATAGCACCATAAAATTACAATACGATAGAAATGCAAATCTTAAATCACATCTTGATTATGATAACCCATTAAAGCTCGTCCCTTTTTAAATTTTGTACCGTTCGGATGGAGTCTCAAAGAGGAAATAGACATGATTGAAGATTTAGATGCTCGTTTCAAGTCTTGTGGAGACTTCGAGTCTTAAAAATTACCTTAGCAATCTTTACACTATAGTGTTTAAGAAATATAATAGAACCATAAAATCACAACACGGTATAGAAATGCAAATCTTGAATCACATCTTGATTATGATAACCCATTAAACCTCGTCCCTTTTTGCATTTTGTACCGTTCCGATGGAGTCTCAAAAAGGAAATAGACATGATTGACGATTTAGTTGCTGATTTCAATTCTTAAAAATTACTTTAGCAATCTTCACAAAATAGTGTTTAAGAAATTTAACATCACCATAAAATCACAATACGGTATAGAAATGCATTTATTGAATCACATCTGTAATATGATAACCCATTAAAGCGCGTCCCTTTTTGCATTTTTTACCATTCAGACAGAGTCTCAAAGAGGGAATAGGCATGATTGAAGATTGTCTCAAAGAGTAAATAGACATGATTGAAGATATAGATGCTCGTTTCAATTCTTGTGGTGACTTCGAGTCTTAAAAATTACTTTAGCAATCTTTACACTACAGTGTTTAACAAATATAATAGCACCATAAAATCACAATACGGTACAGAAATGCAAATCTTGAATCACATGTTGATTATGATAACCCATTAAAGCTCGTCCCTTTGTTGCATTTTGTACCGTTTGGATGGAGTCTCAAAGAGGAAATAGACATGATTGAAGATTTATATACTCGTTTTAAGTCTTGTGGTGACTTCGACTCTTAAAAATTACCTTAGCAATCTTCACACAATTGTGTTTAAGAAATATAATAGTACCATAAAATCACAATACGGTATAGAAATGCATATCTTGAATCACATCTTGAATATGATAATCCATTAAAGCTAGTCCCTTCTTGCATTTTTACCATTCAGATGGAGTTTCAAAGAGGAAATAGTCATGATTGAAGATTGTCTCAAAGAGGAAATAGACATGATTGATAATTTAGATGCTCGTTTCAAGTCTTGTGGTGACTTCGAGTCTTAAAAACTAGATGCTCGTTCCAAGTTTTGTGGTGACTTCGAGTCTTAAAAATTACTTTAGCAATCTTTACACTACAGTGTTTAAGAAATATAATAGAACCATAAAATAACAATACGGTATAGAAATGCAAATCTTGAATCACATCTTGATTATGATAACCCATTAAAGCTCGTCCCTTTTTTAATTTTGTACCATTCGGATGGAGTCTCAAAGAGGAAATAGACATGATTGAAGATTTAGATGCTCGTTTCAAGTCTTGTGGTGACTTCGAGTCTTAAAAATTATCTTAGAAATCTTCACACAATAGTGTTTAAGAAATATAATAGCACCATAAAATCAGAATGCGGAATAGAAATGCATATCTTGAATCACATCTTGAATATGATAACCTATTAAAGCTTGTCCCTTTTTGCATTTTGTACCATCCAGATGGAGTTTCAAAGAGGAAATATACATGATTGAAGATTGTCTCAAAGAAGAAATAGACATGATTGAAGATTTAGATGCTCGTTTCAAGTCTTGTGGTGACTTCGAGTCTTAAAAATTACTTTAGCAATCTTTACACTACAATGTTTAAGAAATATAATAGCACCATCAAATCACAATACGGTATAGAAATGCAAATCTTGAATCACATGTTGATTATGATAACCCATTAAAGCTCGTCCCTTTTTTTTGCATTTTGTACCGTTCGGATGGAGTCTAAAAGAGGAAATAGACATGAATGAAGATTTATATGCTCGTTTCAAGTCTTGTGGTGACTTTGAGTCTTAAAAATTACCTTATCAATCTTCACACAATAGTGTTTAAGAAATATAATAGTACCATAAAATCACAATACGGTATAGAAATGCATATCTTGAATCACATCTTGAATATGATAACCCATTAAAGCAAGTCCCTTCTTGCATTTCTTACCATTCAGATGGAGTTTCAAAGAGGAAATAGACATGATTGAAGATTGTCTCAAAGAGGAAATAGACATGATTAAAAATTTAGATGCTCGTTTCAAGTCTTGTGGTGACTTCGAGTCTTAAAAATTAGATGCTCGTTTCAAGTCTTGTGGTGACTTCGAGTCTTAAAAATTACTTTAGCAATCTTTACATTACAGTGTTTAAGAAATATAATAGCACCATAAAATTACAATACGGTATAGAAATGTAAATCTTGAATCACATCTTGATTATGATAACCCATTAAAGCTCGTCCCTTTTTAAATTTTGTACCGTTCGGATGGAGTCTCAAAGAGGAAATAGACATGATTGAAGATTTAGATGCTCGTTTCAAGTCTTGTGGAGACTTCGAGTCTTAAAAATTACCTTAGCAATCTTTACACTATAGTGTTTAAGAAATATAATAGAACCATAAAATCACAACACGGTATAGAAATGCAAATCTTGAATCACATCTTGATTATGATAACCCATTAAACCTCGTCCCTTTTTGCATTTTGTACCGTTCCGATGGAGTCTCAAAAAGGAAATAGACATGATTGACGATTTAGTTGCTGATTTCAATTCTTAAAAATTACTTTAGCAATCTTCACAAAATAGTGTTTAAGAAATTTAACAGCACCATGAAATCACAATACGGTATAGAAATGCATATATTGAATCACATCTGTAATATGATAACCCATTAAAGCGCGTCCCTTTTTGCATTTTTTACCATTCAGACGGAGTCTCAAAGAGGAAATAGGCATGATTGAAGATTGTCTCAAAGAGTAAGTAGACATGATTGAAGATTTAGATGCTCGTTTCAATTCTTGTGGTGACTTCGAGTCTTAAAAATTACTTTAGCAATCTTTACACTACAGTGTTTAACAAATATAATAGCACCATAAAATCACAATACGGTACAGAAATGCAAATCTTGAATCACATGTTGATTATGATAACCCATTAAAGCTCGTCCCTTTGTTGCATTTTGTACCGTTCGCATGGAGTCTCAAAGAGGAAATAGACATGATTGAAGATTTATATACTCGTTTCAAGTCTTGTGGTGACTTCGAGTCTTAAAAATTACCTTAGCAATCTTCACACAATTGTGTTTAAGAAATATAATAGTACCACAAAATCACAATACGGTATAGAAATGCATATCTTTAATCACATCTTGAATATGATAATCCATTAAAGCTAGTCCCTTCTTGCATTTTTACCATTCAGATGGAGTTTCAAAGAGGAAATAGTCATGATTGAAGATTGTCTCAAAGAGGAAATAGACATGATTGAAAATTTAGATGCTCGTTTCAAGTCTTGTGGTGACTTCGAGTCTTAAAAATTAGATGCTCGTTTCAAGTCTTGTGGTGACTTCGAGTCTTAAAAATTACTTTAGCAATCTTTACACTACAGTGTTTAAGAAATATAATAGCACCATAAAATTACAATATGATAGAAATGCAAATCTTGAATCACATCTTGATTATGATAACCCATTAAAGCTCGTCCCTTTTTAAATTTTGTACCGTTCGGATGGAGTCTCAAAGAGGAAATAGACATGATTGAAGATTTAGATGCTCGTTTCAAGTCTTGTGGAGACTTCGAGTCTTAAAAATTACCTTAGCAATCTTTACACTATAGTGTTTAAGCAATATAATAGAACCATAAAATCACAACACAGTATAGAAATGCAAATCTTGAATCACATCTTGATTATGATAACCCATTAAACCTCGTCCCTTTTTGCATTTTGTACCGTTCCGATGGAGTCTCAAAAAGGAAATAGACATGATTGACGATTTAGTTGCTGATTTCAATTCTTAAAAATTACTTTAGCAATCTTCACAAAATAGTGTTTAAGAAATTTAACAGCACCATAAAATCACAATACGGTATAGAAATGCATATATTGAATCACATCTGTAATATGATAACCCATTAAAGCGCGTCCCTTTTTACATTTTTTACCATTCAGACGGAGTCTCAAAGAGGAAATAGGCATGATTGAAGATTGTCTCAAAGAGTAAATAGACAAGATTGAAGATTTAGATGCTCGTTTCAATTCTTGTGGTGACTTCGAGTCTTAAAAATTACTTTAGCAATCTTTACACTACAGTGTTTAACGAATATAATAGCACCATAAAATCACAATACGGTACTGAAATGCAAATCTTGAATCACATGTTGATTATGATAACCCATTAAAGCTCGTCCCTTTGTTGCATTTTGTACCGTTCGGATGGAGTCTCAAAGAGGAAATAGACATTATTGAAGATTTATATACTCGTTTCAAGTCTTGTGGTGACTTCGAGTCTTAAAAATTACCTTAGCAATCTTCACACAATTGTGTTTAAGAAATATAATAGTACCATAAAATCACAATACGGTATAGAAATGCATATCTTGAATCACATCTTGAATATGATAATCCATTAAAGCTAGTCCCTTCTTGGATTTTTACCATTCAGATGGAGTTTCAAAGAGGAAATAGTCATGATTGAAGATTGTCTCAAAGAGGAAATAGACATGATTAAAAATTTAGATGCTCGTTTCAAGTCTTGTGGTGACTTCGAGTCTTAAAAATTAGATGCTCGTTTCAAGTCTTGTGGTGACTTCGAGTCTTAAAAATTACTTTAGCAATCTTTACACTACAATGTTTAAGAAATATAATAGCACCATCAAATCACAATACGGTATATAAATGCAAATCTTGAATCACATGTTGATTATGATAACCCATTCAAGCTCGTCCCTTTTTTTTCATTTTGTACCGTTCGGATGGAGTCTCAAAGAGGAAATAGACATGAACGAAGATTTATATGCTCGTTTCAAGTCTTGTGGTGACTTTGAGTCTTAAAAATTACCTTCGCAATCTTCACACAATAGTGTTTAAGAAATATAATAGCAGCATAAAATCAGAATACAGTATGGAAATGCATATCTTGAATCACATCTTGAATATGATAACCCATTAAAGCTTGTCCCTTTTTGCATTTCGTACCATCCAGATGGAGTTTCAAAGAGGAAATAGACATGATTGAAGATTGTCTCAAAGAGGAAATAAACATGATTGATGATTTAGATGTTCGTTTCAAGTCTTGTGGTGACTACGAGTCTTAAAAATTACCTTAGTAATCTTTACACTATAGTGTTTAAGAAATATAATAGAACCATAAAATCACAATACGGTATAGAAATGCAAATCTTTAATCACATCTTGATTATGATAACCCTTTAAACCTCGTCCCTTTTTGAATTTTGTACCGTTCCGATGGAGTCTCAAAGAGGAAATAGACAAGATTGACGATTTAGATGCTCGTTTCAAGTCTTGTGGTGACTTCGAGTCTTAAAAATTACCTTAGTAATCTTCACACAATAGTGTTTAAGAAATTTAACAGCACCAAAAAATCACAATACGGTATAGAAATGCATATCTTGAATCACATCATGAATATGATAACCCATTAAAGCGCGTCCCTTTTTGCATTTTTTACCATTCAGACGGAGTCTCAAAGAGGAAATAGGCATGATTGAAGATTGTCTCAAAGAGTAAATAGACATGATTGAAGATTTAGATGCTCGTTTCATGTCTTGTGGTGACTTCGAGTCTTAAAAATTACTTTAGCAATCTTTACACTACAGTGTTTAAGAAATATAATAGTACCATAAAATTACAATACGGTATAGAAATGAAAATCTTGAATCACATCTTGATTATGATAACCCATTAAAACTCGTCCATTTTTGCATTTTGTACTGTTCGGATGGAGTCTCAAAGAGGAAATAGACATGATTGAAGATATAGATGCTCGTTTCAAGTCTTGTGGTGACTTCGAGTCTTAAAAATTGCCTTAGCAATCTTCACACCATAGTGTTTAAGAAATATAATAGCACCATAAAATCACAATACGGTGTAGAAATGCATATCTTGAATCACATCTTGAATATGATAACCCATTACAGCTCTTCCCTTTCTGCATTTTGTACCATTCAGATGGAGTCTCAAAGAGGAAATCGACATGATTGAAAATTTAGATGCTCGTTTCAAGTCTTGTGGTGACTTCGAGTCTTAAAAATTAGATGCTCGTTCCAAGTCTTGTGGTGACGTCGAGTCTTAAAAAATACTTTAGCAATCTTTACACTACAGTGTTTAAGAAATATAATAGCACCATAAAATAACAATACGGTATAGAAATGCAAATCTTGAATCACATCTTGATTATGATAACCCATTAAAGCTCGTCCCTTTTTTAATTTTGTACCATTCGGATGGAGTCTCAAAGAGGAAATAGACATGATTGAAGATTTAGATGCTCGTTTCAAGTCTTGTGGTGACTTCGAGTCTTAAAAATTACCTTAGAAATCTTCACACAATAGTGTTTAAGAAATATAATAGCACCATAAAATCAGAATGCGGAATAGAAATGCATATCTTGAATCACATCTTGAATATGATAACCCATTAAAGCTTGTCCCTTTTTGCATTTTGTACCATCCAGATGGAGTTTCAAAGAGGAAATATACATGATTGAAGATTGTCTCAAAGAGGAAATAGACATGATTGAAGATTTAGATGCTCGTTTCAAGTCTTGTGGTGACTTCGAGTCTTAAAAATTACCTTAGCAATCTTTACACTATAGTGATTAAGAAATATAATAGAACCATAAAATCACAATACGGTATAGAAATGCAAATCTTGAATCACATCTTGATTATGATAACCCATTAAACCTCATCCCTTTTTGCATTTTGTACTGTTCCGATGGAGTCTCAAAGAGGAAATAGACATGATTGACGATTTAGATTCTCGTTTCAAGTCTTGTGGTGACTTCAAGTCTTAAAAATGACCATAGCAATCTTCACACAATAGTGTTTAAGAAATTTAACAGCACCATAAAATCACAATACGGTATAGAAATGCATATCTTGAATCACATCTTGAATGTGATAACCCATTAAAGCTCGTCCCTTTTAGCATTTTTTACCATTCAGACGGAGTCTCAAAGAGGAAATAGGCATGATTGAAGATTGTAGAGTAAATAGACACGATTGATTATTTAGATGCTCGTTTCAAGTCTTGTGGTGACTTCGAGTCTTAAAAATTACTTTAGCAATCTTTACACTACAATGTTTAAGAAATATAATAGCACCATCAAATCACAATATGGTATAGAAATGCAAATCTTGAATCACATGTTGATTATGATAACCCATTAAAGCTCGTCCCTTTTTTTGCATTTTGTACCGTTCGGATGGAGTCTAAAAGAGGAAATAGACATGAATGAAGAATTATATGCTCGTTTCAAGTCTTGTGGTGACTTTGAGTCTTAAAAATTACCTTAGCAATCTTCACACAATAGTGTTTAAGAAATATAATAGTACCATAAAATCACAATACGGTATAGAAATGCATATCTTGAATCACATCTTGAATATGATAACCCATTAAAGCGCGTCCCTTCTTGCATTTTTTACCATTCAGATGGAGTTTCAAAGAGGAAATAGACATGATTGAAGATTGTCTCAAAGAGGAAATAGACATGATTAAAAATTTAGATGCTCGTTTCAAGTCTTGTGGTGACTTCGAGTCTTAAAAATTAGATGCTCGTTTCAAGTCTTGTGGTGACTTCGAGTCTTAAAAATTACTTTAGCAATCTTTACATTACAGTGTTTAAGAAATATAATAGCACCATAAAATTACAATACGGTATAGAAATGCAAATCTTGAATCACATCTTGATTATGATAACCCATTAAAGCTCGTCCCTTTTTGCATTTTGTACCGTTCGTATGGTGTCTCAAAGAGGAAATAGACATGATTGAAGATTTAGATGCTCGTTTCAAGTCTTGTGGTGACTTCGAGTCTTAAAAATTACCTTAGCAATCTTCACACCATAGTGTTTAAGAAATATGATAGCACCATAAAATCACAATACGGTATAGAAATGCATATCTTGAATCACATCTTGAATATGATAACCCATTAAAGCTCATCCCTTTTTGCATTTTGTACCATTCAGATGGAGTATCAAAGAGGAAATAGACATGATTGAAGATTCTCTCAATGAGGAAATACACATGATTGAAGATTTAGATGCTCGTTTCAAGTCTTGTGGTGACTTCGAGTCTTAAAAATTACCTTAGCAATCTTTACACTATAGCGTTTAAGAAATATAATAACACCTTATAATCACAACACGGTATAGAAATGCAAATCTTGAATCACATCTTGATTATGATAACCTATTAAACAAAAATAAAGAACTGATATATCCTCCTAGTGTAAAGTTGTGATAAGAATGTTTATGAAAAATACATAAATCATGATAACCCATTTCCTTTTTATCATAATTAAAAAGAAAGAAAAGAAAAACATTGAGAAATAAGCTTAATATAAATAGAGAAAAATTAGAATCATCATATTCATATACATAAATTATTTGAAAGCTATACGTATGGTATCTATATTAACAAGACAAAGTATATTCACATAGGAAGACTTTGCAGACAGGGGAAAACAACCTCTTTGTTAATAGTTTTAATATCATAGATCTCATTTGTCATTTTCTTTAACACATATATATAAGAAGCAAACAGGGATTCCTAAATAACAAACATGACTAACAAGAAGGGTAAAACGGAAACAAAAGAAAGGTTGTCGGGATTACCTCTTGTGGGCCAGTAAATTAGGGATCGTGGCCTCAAATCTATTCTCTCATAATGAACAAATTCAAAAGCCTTTGAAGTGCCTCTGTTGTCGTCCAACAGAAGAAAAAAGAGACAAACACTTCTTTGTTTAGAGTCATAAGCAAACAGTAAAGTTTGAGAGGGAAAGAGGATGGCTGAAAAACCTTTAATTTGGATTGTGTATACTATTTTTGTGAGTATCCAAAAGCCTCCTTTTCATGTTAAGTGAGAAGTTGAGAATCCATTTATGTGCACGGATAAATCAAGACATGTCAAGAGACTAAATCGTTGTTCAAATATTCATGCAAAAGGTAAATAAGATTCCAAGAAAGATAAACAGACAATATACATAAAGTTTTCAGCTCTTTTAGAGCTTTTTCGTGATAAACTGAAGGCTGCTAACGCCTTGTAAATGCACAGCCGAATAGGAGGAAAATAAAGCAGCTATTACCTAGTTTGAAACGTCCAAACCAACATAGCAATGATCTTATAATAAACCACTATCCAGACATAACATTGGATACCTCAGAAAACCTATTCAAAGCAACTTCATAAGTTGTAAATATTTTACAAACACCCAATCAAGAATAGGCAAAACTAATTGACCAAAAAAAACTATTTTGTTTAATATTTTCATGTTCATATAAATCAAATAGAATAGCTAACTCCCAAACCAAACACAGCCAGTGAATAGAAAGCTAAACTAAGAATCATGAAATTAACGCGGAATAGAATTTACTCGAGTTAAATCATAAATCATCTATTTATAAATGTATTTATCTGCATAGTTATCCGCACCCCCCTACAAATGGTATCAGAGCACAGTAATTTAAAAGATACGGAAGTGATATATGTGTTAGAGTTAGTTAAAATAGCTATGTTAGAATTAGTTAGATTAAATTTAGTTAAGATCAGATTTAGTTATTTATTAAATTAATTATGAGAAGACCATTTAAAAATAGAGAAGCTTTTAGAAAAATTAAAGAATCTTTAGTTAGTAATTATCCAGAATATATAAGTCTAAATAAAACAAAAGAAAATCAACAAAGATTAGCCTATATAATTACATTAATATCTAGTTTTGAAGCAAAATTAATAATCCATTTAAAATCTAGAAGAATGAGACATATACCACCTAATTATGATAAAATAAGATTTAGATATCCACCAAAATATTATAAACATAATTCAAATGAATAAAGAGCAAAAATACAAAGCATTAAAATAATTTATCTCTGAAAAACGTAAAGAATTAAAAATAAGAAAAGAAAGATTACATTATAATATATTTGCCGGAGTTAGTAAAAATTCAATAAATATACAAAAAGATGAAATATCAAAATTAGAATCTCAAATAGATAGTTTAGAATATATATACCAACATGAACTATTCACAATAAAATGAATAAAGAAGAATTTATAATAGATGAAAAAATATACGAAAATCACGAAGGATCAAAAATAAAAATAGTATTTTCTAATTTAGGAAGAAGATACAAGAAAATAGGAGAACATTTATATTTAATGGTAGAAAAAGAAGAATTAAAATTAGAAGATAAATTAACAGCAATGGTAAGAATAGAAAAAGAAAATGAAGAAATAGATAGAAAAAAGGAAATAGAAAAAATTAAACAACAAACTACGGAAGAAATACGAAAAATAGAAGAAACTAAAAATAGTAGAATTGCTGAATTAGAAAAAGAACTACAAATGTTAAAAGATTTATACGAACAAAGACAAAAAGAAAAAGAAGAAAAAGATAAAGAACAAAAATTAATAAACGAGATAAATCAATTTAAAGAAAAATTAGAAATAAATAATATAGAGGTAGAAGAGACAGATAATTATGATTCAGAAGATAGTGAAACATATACGGAAATATTAACAAATATAAAAGATTTAGAAATTAATGAAAAACAAGAAAAAATTAATGAAGAAAACTTAGAAAACACCAATACAGAAATAAATACTCTTGATAAAAAAGAAGATGAAAATATAATACCCAAAACAACAGAAATAAGAAAACCTATATATTATAAAAATAAATTTAAAAGATATAATGAATATGACAAATGGACACCAAAACAAATAGTTAATAAAAATTATAACTTTTTAGATCTAGACTGTGTAATAGATACAGAAAAAATAATACAACTATGGATAGGATATATGACAAAACAATTATTAGACAATAATATAAACATAATAGATGCACCAGAAAATATAGAAAAAACACTAATAGGATCAGTAAAATTATGGTTTACAAATTTAACTGAAAATAGTAAAAAAGTATTAAGGACTAATAAACCTATGGAAGGAACATCATCAACAACAACTAAATTAACACCTATAGAATTATTAAAAAAATATGAAACAGCTATAAAAGATGAATTTGGTAGTATGACAACATTAGAAGAAGAACAAGATGAAGAAAAAGATACAAACAGGAATTTAATGATAAAATTAACAATATGTAATATGTGTTATATAGATGAATATACTTGCGCATTTAAAGAATATTATTATAAAGGAGCATATAGTATAGAAGAAAGTAAGGAAATAAGAAAATTATATTTTAATAAATTACCCGAACCATTTAGTTCAAAGATAATAAAAAATTGGGAAGAAGCAAAAATAGTAGATACGTTAGGAGCTAGAATAAAATTTTTACAACAATGGTATAGAAAGTTATGTGAAAAATATAGAGAAGAATTAAAAATGGAAAAAACATTAATAAGAAATTTAGCATGTTGCAAAAATAAAATAGCACCGCAATTTGAATGCGAAGAAAGATATTATAAGAAAAGAAAAGACATAAGAAATATAAGAAATATAAAAAATCAAAATATAAATATAAGAAACCAAGAAAAAGATATTATGTAAAAAATTATAAAAATAAAAGACCATATAGAAAGAAAAAATCTATAAAAGAATGTACATGTTATAATTGTGGAAAGTTAGGACATTTAGCTAGAGATTGTAAATTACCCAAAAATTCAAAAAATAAACAAATATCCGAAATAAAAATAGAAAATACAGAATATATGCAAATAGATTATATAGATTATGAATTAGAAAGTGAAGATAGTATATATGAAATTTCAGAAAACGAAACAAATACTGAAATAGATAGTGAGATAGATGAATCGAATGACTGAAGAAGATATAAAAATAATAACAAAGGAAGAATATTTAAATGATGAAGGAACAGAACAAAAGATAATATTTGACAGTAATATATTTGATGAAATAAAAGGGAAAGAGTTAGATTTAAGTATAGAAAAAATATTTAAAATACCAACAATAAAAAATATTTTTAGTAGGAAAAAAGATGAATATTATGTAGTATGTCAAAAAGAACATGTAATAGACTGTAGATATGCAAAAGGAAAAGTTAGTATACCACTAGTAACAAAAAGAATAATTAATAAAGAAATAAATGATATAAAAAGTAAAGGAGATCCAATAAAAGATGTACACCTTGGAGGTACAGAAATATTAATAAAAGCATGTTTTAGAGAAGGAATAGATACACCGATAGAATTATATTTAGCAGATGATAGAATTATAAAACCTATAGAAAAAAGCATAATAACCGCCGTAAAAGGAAATTTAATATACCAAAAATTTAAATTTATAATAAGTGCAAATTATTCAGTAGCAGTAACAGATAGGAATATAGATAAATCATTAGTATTATATTGGAAGATATCAGGAATAGAATTAACCCCAGGAAGTAAAATATTTACAGCAAGATGTAAAAATTTATATGTATTAACAACAAAACATAAAATAACAGGGAAAAATAAGATTAACAAGATACAAATAGATAGCCCATTTGAACAAATTGTAAAAACAATAGATTATAATGATTATAGCTATAGAGACATAGATATAGAAGAAAATTTAGAAATAGTAAATGATAGAATAAGTACAACAAAAAGAATAGCTAATGAAAAACCAGAATCATCAACCTCATCAACAAGAATGAGTTATGAAACAAATCCAATAATTAACCTAAATCAATATTACATAACAGGAAAAATAAATGAAAAAGAACATTTAATACTATTAAACACAGGACAAGAAGAAAATTATATAGCAAAATATCTAGTAAAAAATGAAGAAATAAAAAATGATAATGATATATGCCCAGATCTACCGAGAAGTTTAATAAATAGTAAAGATACAGTAGAAAAAGAAATAATAATAGGAGGAATTAGAAAAATAAAAATAGAATTTGAGGTAAAAGAAGAAATGCAAAAAGCAGATATAATATTAGGAATAAAATGGTTAGAACAAGTAAAACCATATAATATAGAACATACACAATTAGCCATAACATATAATAGGGAAAGATTATTCTTAAGAAGAGCCTTAACATAAAATGAAAATATATGTATTAATGAAGATAGTAGTGGAAGGATATTACAATAGATATTATACGCCTATGATAGATACAGGAGCAGAAGCTAATTTATGTAGATATAATTGCTTACCAGAAAGTAAATGGGATAAATTAAAGATACCAATAGTAGTTAAAGGATTTAATAATGAAGGAAGCTTAATTACTTATAAAGCTAGGAATGTAAAAGCACAAATATGGGATAAGATATTGACAATAGAAGAAATTTATAATTATGAACTAACATCAAAAGATATACTTTTAGGAATGCCATTTTTAGATAAACTATACCCACATATAATAACTAGAAACGATTGGTGGTTCACAACACCATGTAAACAGAAAGTAAGAGCAAAAAGAGTTAATAATAAAATAAGAAAGAAAACTGATTGGATAAAAGGAAGTGAAAAAATTACACAAAAGTGAGAAAATATAAAAAACGCTGAAGATACAATAGAATTAGTAGTATTTTCGATAAATAAAACAGAAATAACTATATTTTCAATAAATAAGATAGAAATAGTTAAGAAAAAATTAGAACAATTATATAGTGAAGATCCATTAAAAGGATGGGAAAAACATAAAACTACCATAAAAATTGAATTAATAGACAAAAATAGTATAATAACCCAAAAACCATTAACATATAATTTTGACGATTTAAAAGAATTTAAAATGCATATAGATAAATTATTAGAAAAACAATATATACAAAAAAGTAATAGTAAACATAACAGTCCAGCATTTATAGCAAATAAACATAGTGAACAAAAAAGAGGAAAAAGTAGAATAGTTATTGATTATAGAAATTTAAATGCAAAAACTATAACATATAATTATCCGATACCAAATAAGATATTAAAAATAAGACAAATCCAAGGATATAATTATTTTAGTAAATATGATTGTAAATCAAGATTTTACCACCTAAAGTTAGAAGAAGAATCTAAAGAGTTAACCGCATTTACGGTACCACAAGGATTTTACGAATGGAATGTATTACCATTTGGATATAAAAATGCACCAGGTAGATATCAATATTTTATGGATAATTATTTTAAACACTTACCTAATTGCATAGTATACATAGATGATATATTATTATATACAAAAACTAAAGAAGAACATATAAAATTATTAGAACAATTTACAGATATAATAGAAAAATCAGGAATAAGTCTAAGTGAAAAGAAAGCCGAAATTATGAAAAAACAGATAGAATTTTTTAGGAATACAAATAGATAAAAGTGGAGTAAAAATGCAACAACATATAGTACGAAAAATAATAAATTTGAAAGAAGAATTAGATACAAAAAAGAAATTACAATCATTTTTAGGATTAGTAAACCAAGTAAGAGAATATATTCCAAAATTAGCAGAAAACCTAAAACCACTGCAGAAAAAATTAAAAAAGGATATAGAATATAACTATAATGAAGAAGATAAAAAACAAGTTCAAAAAATTACTTTGCAAGGAATTACCAAAATTTCAATTTCCGGATGAAAATAGAAAATTTACATACATAGTAGAAGCAGATGCCAGTGAATATAGTTACGGAGGAGTACTTAAATATAGATATGAAGCAGAAAAAATAGAACACCATTACAGATACTACTCAGGTACGTTCAACGAGACAGAAATAAAATGGGAAATAAATAGAAAAGAATTATGTTCATTATATAAATGTTTATTAGCATTTGAGCCATATATTGTATATAACAAATTTATTGTGCGAACAGATAATACACAGGTACGCTGGTGGCTAACAAAGAAAATACAAAATTCAGTTACAACAAAAGAGATTCGGAGACTAGTTTTAAACATATTAAATTTTACATTTGTAATAGAAGTAATCAGTACTAACAAAAATGTTATTGCACATTATATATCAAGACAAAGCTACACAAACTGAAATGATAGAAGAAAATATACATGAAAAGATACTCAATGCCCTGACTATGCTTTCATTGAAAGTGGACAGTATGGGTACTGAGATAGTAAAGATGGGTACTGAGATAGAAACACTAAAGCTAAAGACTAGTGAAGATAAACTGAAGTCTATAGCTATGAATCAGCTAACTCAGCAATGCGCAGAGCTATGTCGATCGGAAGACAATAAAATTCCAGAGCTAGAAGGAGATGTTGGGATACTCCATAAAACCCATAACGTTTATCAATCTACTTCTGCAGGTACAAGCAAAGGAGTTAGAAAAAATATGAACCTAAACAAGCTATTTGACAAACCATATACACCAAATACATCAAAAGACCCCATATTTATACCCCCACAAGTTACCACATATCGAGAAAGCCTAAATCAAGACAAAAAGACATACAACTACACAGCCCGCACATATATAGAAAATATCTACAACGTACAAACTTTCTTAAATAGCAACCCCAAAGCTACAAATATCCAAGAACCAGATACAAACTATATAACCCAGAAATTGACCGGATACAATAAGCTAATTGCCTTACCTAAAACCAAACCCAGCTTAGTTAAAACTTGCTACGAATATAGATTACTTAGTACCGTATATACCACAGACGGAACTGAGATATCCACTATACCCGAGATATATGAGGCATTTACCACATTTAAAAGAATAACCAAAGGTACTTTATTTTTTATAAAAATTTACACGGCACCAGCAGAGATATTATTTGATGAAGTTAAGAAAACTATACAAGTTGTAAAAATAGGAATGACACGAGATATGATTATACCACAAGATATTGGTACACAGCCAGAGATACCCAGAATCGAGATACCAAAATTTTATGCGAACAAAAGAGTTATCGGACTATCTACGATTTTACAAGAACTAGCAAATACATATTGCAACCAAAATCCTATATGGAGCTATTATTCAAGAAATCATGTATTAATATATTCAAATTAAAAAGAGCTACGAGAAACAGATATGGAAACTATTAGGCAATGGATTATGACGTTGCTTAAACCAGAGACAGAACCTATCGCCAGAGCTATTAAAGAAAAATTTATTTCAGAGGAATTATTGACCAGATATTGCAAAACTATTGGACACAAATACCCAGATCACAGATGTTCAAAATGTAATGGAGGAGATAATGACGTCCCAGCAGTGCAGCTAGAATAAAAAGAAGATAAGGATGACAGCTGGAAAGATAAGACCAGAGCAATAATGGAGATACAACAGATACGGCAAAATAAACGGAAGACAAGATATTTAATATATTTTACAAAGTCTTTAATACATTTAATGTAATAAGACTTTAGCTTTTGTATTTAGAAGTACGTAAACAAAAGTAGTTAGCATATTTATGTTAAGTTTGAAAAGTCTTTAGGTAGGTAGGACTTTTTAAAGTTTTTTAGTTTCTTTTTAGTTTTTAGTTTTTTAGTATATGGATGTAAAAACTTTTGTACATTTTTCATTCTATAAATAAGAGCTCAGAAGGCATTGCAGAGGCAAGCCTTCCAACACAAGCAAAAACTCTCTCCATCCAAAATACTTTTGCCTAGTTAATTAAATATATACTGCAATGGAAAAAGCTATGGAACAACAAACCTCAAAAATATCAAAGCTACCGGAACAGGTATATCTATTTATGATTATGAATAGCTAAATTCATAATTCCCGACAATCATGATATGATAAAATAAATTCATGTTAGTTACTTTATAGTAGAATTATTCGAAAAATAATATGTTAAGAAGATTATTAGCAAAGTGGAAACAGAGAAAAATCCCAAGGAACTATGCCATCCTAAAGGTGAAACCAATGAGGCAAGAAGCCGTGGCGGGGAGTAACCAAAGTCGAGGCGCTGTTTAAGGGAAAAGTATCCGAATTACCATGCTAATAGTGACCGAAGAACATGTTATTTAAGAATAATCTAGTATATAGTAATCTGAAATGACTATATTTTATTATGTATATGGTTGAAGGGAATATTTTGAAGAAAGCAATTTTATGATAATGAATGATAATATATCTGATGTCATGGTAGATAAATTTAAGATACTTATTTTGTATGTACTTAGAGATATAGATGTTGCAGATATAAGAAAAATTATATTAGAAAAAACATATGGAAAAAATTATACGGATAGAATAAATTATATACCGCACATACCTAACTACTCTTATAAATATTTATTATGTTAAGATCAAGCAGAAAATTTAAAGATATACGAAATATACAGTTACTAGAAAAACAGATAAAAATAAATATAGTCAAATACATGGAAAATAAAAAATATATAAAATCTCTTAAAGAACTACTAAGTCTAAAGCAAATAGCTATAAAATATCAATTTTAAAAAATAGCCCATTTAGACTACCTTAGAATTTTAATCTTATATATACTTAAAGATATAGAAATAATAGATATTAAGAAAATGATATTAGAAGAAGTAATAAACTACGAAATAGAAATGATAAATTCGCTAGAACGAGTATACGAAGACATTTACCCAGAAGGATATTATTCAGACCAAGATTGTGGATGTTAGAATATATTAGAAAAACTAGAGAAAACCAAGATAATCTAAATAACGAAGTTAATTATAGAAATCATATTAGAAAAATAATGAAACATCTAAAAGAAAAGTTAATTTGGATAGAAAATACCTTAGAAAATTTAGAAAAAAGCTCATGCGACAGTTTATATAATATAAAAAACTCACTACGAAAAGAACAACACAAAATAATAAATGAAATAGAAAATCTAGAATTAGATATACACTACAGTACAGAAAGAATAAGTTACTACACAGAAATTTGTAACTCAGCAGTAACTACAGGATAAAATACTAAACTAAATAAATTAATGAATACATCTCACAAAAAGAATGACTTATTAAAACAAAATCTAAGAAATAACCACGCACAAAAAAAAATAGATTCATCAGTTATAATAAATCTATTTATAAATCTATTTATCAGCTTAGTTATCCGCACCCCCCTACAAATGGTATCAGAGCACAGTAATTTAAAAGATACGGAAGTGATATATGTGTTAGAGTTAGTTAAAATAGCTATGTTAGAATAAACATAGTGAACAAAAAAGAGGAAAAAGTAGAATAGTTATTGATTATAGAAATTTAAATGCAAAAACTATAACATATAATTATCCGATACCAAATAAGATATTAAAAATAAGACAAATCCAAGGATATAATTATTTTAGTAAATTTGATTGTAAATCAGGAATTTACCACCTAAAGTTAGAACAAGAATCTAAAGAGTTAACCACATAATCTCAAGCATAAAATTATTTGTCTTTACATTTTTATACTTTAAGCCAACCGGTTATCATACCAACTAACTACACAATAAATGATTAACAAAAGCTAAGTGCAAAGTAATTAAAATTGGATAGGATTTACCTTGTGTGGGGAAGCAAAATAGGGGTTCCTCATCAAAATTTGAAATCGAACTTGAACTTTGAACTTTGGAATGAGAGAAAGAATAACAAGAAGGAATAGTAGTACAAATTTGTTGATTTTTTTTTTTGCTAATTTTATACTTGATCTTGGTGATCTCCCATTTAAAGGGGTGAAACGGACTCCCCTTTAATAGGAAAAGGGTGTGTCTCAACAGCTCCTTGTAGGAGCTTTGAAAATTTTCAAAATTCAAAAATTTTTAATCCTTGAGAACACCAATTGCAAGAGGTAAGTCAAAGGGATTAACAGTGAAGAGAAATAAAGGGAGAAAAAGGGTCACCTTTTCAGATGATTTTAAGAAAAAATGATGAATTGGCGGTAGAGAGGCTTGGACTCATTGGTCTAAGCTTGGTAGCTATCAAATTGAAGCAAAAGCATGTTCAAACTAATGGATACTTAATTTCTCCATCTCTTCTTGAAATTACTAATTCTGGCTCTATTTTGCTATAAGAAAGTGATGGGAGAAATGGAAGATATTGATGGAGATGGAAACAGAATAGGAGAGAGAGGAGACCACCAAATTTTCCATTATCCCGTGGTTTCAGCATTATACGGCGTCGCTGGTCATGTTTTTCAATAAAAATTGGGTTGCTGTTGCTTGTATTGGTGGGTTGCTGATATTTTTTGGGCTAAGGGGATATGGGGTGGTTTATCGGGTCGGGGCTATTTTGCACTGGGGCAATTTAGTTTGGGCTTCTCTATTTTAGTCTTTTACGTTTTAAGGGCTGGATGTTTAATTTAAGAAATTGGCCCAAATGGATAAATTAATTAATCTTATTCTTCCAAATCAATTTCACTTGACTAATTCAATGATGCTTATTTTGTTCTAACTAATTTCTCCAAAAGTGTATGTGTATGTATATATAGAGATATATTCATTTTAGAAAAAGAAGTGAAATGACAATTTTAAATATATTTATTTATTTATTTTTCTCTGAGCAAATTTATAAGATGTGAATTATTATTTTAATAGCAAAGATAAGAAAAAAACTATTTTCAAATTGTTAATGTTAAAAATAAGAAAAATAAACTTGAAAAAATATTCAAGAATCCTAAGCATCGAGATATTATTTTTTATCAAAATGGAGAGCAAAAATTGTGTGTCAACAAACTTCGTAAAACATAGACTCAACTATTTACTTTAATTCTATGATAGATGGTACACTCTACAACTCTACAATCCAATGGGTTATATGGAATCTGCCCTTAACTCGGCGGTCAAGTCCCCAAAGTAAGTTTGCCGCAGGGATTGGAGTTTTCATAAACTAGTATACCCCCCATGTGAGTATAACTTAGGCATTCTACCATGTAAGATGTCCTAATTATCCTCCCCTATAGGATAACATATCATAAATTTTGCGTTGGCAAAACACAATTTTTGATAATGAGTTATTTGAACTCATACCTTCGTTGAGTAACCATCTAACTCTCTTTAAACCCATTTTTAACTTCTTAAAATCATACTTCATGCTTATAAAAGTTAATCTCTTATTCTATTAAGGGCATATCATAACAAGGTATCATCATACACAGAACTGCAAGACATATCATATCTTATCATATCATGTTGTATCCCTAGCCTTTTTATCGAAAAACTTATTATCGACCTCCATAATTGATTTAAGTATTACAAAGAGTTCTCTTTCAAAAAGGACATACAAGTTTAGACAAAATAAATTCCTCTTAAGACATAACTCTTTGGTGGTCATTTCTTTCATAATCCACTCAAGTTTTCATGATAAACAAAAGTGTTTTGAAACATATTAACTGCTATGTGAGAATCATATAATGAATCGGTCCATAACTTATTTAAAAGAGTATTCGAAAACATCATCCTTTTCATATTCATTTGGGAATCCACCATAATTGTCCATTTCATAATCATTATCATAAAAGTGGGGTTCATAGTTCAGTCACTTCAAAATCCATAAATTATATACACAAATCATATATCTATTTCATCAAAACCCCATAGTAAATGCAACATCTATCATAGGAAGTAGTTTTGTAAATCATGCTTTGTCAACCAATTTTCAAAGCCTTACCATATACGTATGATACTATTTCTAATGTTGTAAAACATATTTTTCAAGACCATGAACGTTAGGATAGTTCTACATACCTTGAGTGGAGAGATCATAGTGCAAAATTTACCTTTGAAGCTTAGAATCCTCAAACCCTAGGTAGTTTTCTCCTCTCTTGCTATTACAATAGTGATTAGGAAATTACTAAGATGTAAATATTTTTTAAGGCCCTATATTCGTCCATAATGAATTGTGAATAGTTTAAGGGTGTGAAAAGAACCCTATGCCCTTAAAATATTACAAAACTGGAACATATTTGACTGTAATAATCCTTTCGATTATTTTTTATATTTTTGCTTATATTCACTGTTAGGGATTCTCCATAGCTACCACAAGTCATTTATGACTTATTGGTATCAATGATTCGATTATCGGTCAGTTCATTTAGTTTTTAGAACCCATTACTTATTTTGAAGTCTTTGTTGGTTTCTAATGACCACCGGACAAAAACTTCAGTGAAATGATTTTTGATGCAAATTTTAACTGGTTCAATAGATCCAAAATATTGATTTCAAGCTAGGTATACCTTTGGTTTGGGTCCCAATGCATCTGAGCTCATTTCGACCTATTAATCGTAAAGTGAGAAAATCAAGAATATGGGTGCACGAGCCAAATTTGGTCAAAATGGCCTTGGATGAAAAATTTGACTTTATCATCACATCCAGAACATCGAATTTAGGCTAGGGGGACCTCTTTTTCAGGTCTCAAGGCTCTCAGACTTATTTTGGGTTATTGAGTGGATTTTATGAAAAATGGAACTATAGGTGTGGGCCCCACTTTTTACCGAAATGATCTTGGATGAAATTTTTGAGGATTTCATAGATTTGAAATGTGATTTACACTCGAATTTCACTATTGGATTATATTATTTAGGTTCTAAATGAGTTTTGAGGGTCAAAAATAAGTTTTTGACTTAGCTGTCATGAAGATACCGCGGCTCTTCATCGAGGGAGTCTATAAATAGGCCCAAAGGTCGCAAATTTGGCATTTTTCTTTCATCCATAAGATTCTAAAATCCTAAATAGGTATGATAACTCAAAATCAATTTGTGTGGGTGACTTAGGAGCTTGATTATCATCTATTATCACGATTACTATCCGAATCAAGGTAAGATTTCATCTATTTGATGATGAATTTTATATTCTTGATCCAAAATCTCAAATTCACTTAGATCTTTATTTTAGACCAAAATAATATTTTTTAGCACCCATTTATTAAGGGTTATGATTCCTTGATGATTTGTGAGTGTTGGGTTGTAACACCCCACACTTTCGAGCTAAAGTTGATCATCTTTCCTGCGTTTATAGACCTGAACCCAATGATTTCTACTTAGATATAAGTGTAAATGAAACTTAGTATGGAAATATCCTTGGATATGAATATACACCATCAAAATATCTTCGCTCAAAAGTTGAGTTGAGCACTTTTCTATCGATTGATTCTTAGTTGACAATTTTGCATTGGTCAACTTCCAATGATTATTTACCCTAGCATATAAAGAGTCATGTGGCCTACTATATATTGACTTAAATACCTTCTAGTCTTCTTTCTAATGCCACTGACTATTTATCAATTCATATCCAGAGTCAAAAGTTATGAGTGTTTGAATGAGACATTGTCCAGGCTATGCAATGGGGCATGCGCCACCTACTTAAGGACTATGCAATGGGATGTGCGTCGCCTACCTTGGCTTGTGCCATGGGCTGTGCTCCGCATGGCTAAGGAAAAGTGGCGTGTATGCTCTGTTTTTATGTTATATAAGGGAAGTAAGGTCCTTTCACATCCCATAACAATCCCGAAACAATTATAGATGAATTACAACCCTTATACATGTTATTTCCTCTTCAAAAATCTCCAAATCATCTTCCTTAAACGAAAAGGGGAGAAACTACCTAGGGTTAAGGAATTCAAGCTCTGGGGATCCAATTTCTCGACGTTCTCTTTGATTTCTCGTCGTCAAAAGGTACGTGGGGCAATCCTAAATCTCATAGGAATAGGTTTTATGATTTTTAAAATCTTTAAATTATATATATGTATGTATATGAAATGGATTTTGAGAAATTGTTTTAAGAGCATGCATCATGAATCCAATTTGATGAAAGTATATATTTTTATAGGGTTTTTTCCTAAGCTTGATTTATAATCTCGTGCATATGTGATTTGAATTTAGAATGTGATTTACAAATGCAACTTGTGAAATTCCCTTCCCCATGATAAAATTTATGGCCTTTGCATGGTATTAAAATGTGAATTGTTTTGAGAAAATGAATTAAAATCCCCTTTTGATCATGAGATTTATGTATAAACAATGTTGGTGGGATGGTTTATGATTGATGACAAATTCTTGAGTATTATATGCCACTTTAACCATTATGCATGTGTTGAATAAATAGAATTGAAGCCATGTGTTAAAGATTTGTAAAGAGGGTATGTTTACATAAGTTTCATATGATTTTGATAATCAAAACTCTTATGTAATTTGATAAATCTTTCAGTGGTTATTTACATATTTTGAATGTGAAGGAATGTGGAATTTATATGATATGAATGACTTGCAAGTCTGGGTGTGATGTTACCCGGTGCTAATATGCCCTTAACAAAATAAGTATTGAATGTTTTTACAAGCATGGAACATGATTTTAAACGACTAAAATTGGGCTTAAAGAGAGTTAGATGGTTACCCAAAGAAGGCATTTGAGTGTAAGTGTTCATTGCTGGAAATGGAGTTTTTTCGATTCGGGAGACATGAATGGTTATGGACAATTTATACTTTCCCTCTAGGCACTGGTATACTAAAATAGTATTTAGGACCCCAATCCTTGTGACAAACATGGATTTTGGGGCTTGGTCAATGAGTTAAAGGATATAATGCCCAGAGTCTGTACCCCGGATGGTACCCGGTGCTAGAAACCCCGAAGGACCACCAGCTAACCCATGACTGGCACCTGCTATGAGCACTGAATAATAATAATACTGCAATACTGATATTACTGAAATAAATGTGGAAGGTAGGCTGAAATCGACATAAGGTTCATAGCTAAAAACAAATACTGAATACTAAAATATCTGTCTAAAATACTTTAGTTAGAAAGCCTCTAACTTTCTAACTAGGGAGTTGATGGGATAAGTCCCCAACTAACTTCATCTACTAAAATACTGAACTAATGAAATACTGAAAGATATCATTGTCCTCAAACTATGAGGACTCACCACTAATCTACTGTTGGTAATCTGGGCTACTAAGAATGTTCAGGAGCCCATGCGTCAGAACCTATGATATAAGACATCATAACATAAAAGAAATGTATGCTTCAGTACTTTGAATGTACTGGTATGCTAAGTGAGGTAGACTAATATGCATGAATAATAACTGACTGAGTAACATGAACATAACTGAACGTGAGTACATGCATGTATACATAAACTGTAACCGAGGTCCTGATAATACTAGATACTGAGTTCTAAATACTAATTTACTGATATCTAAGTTTATTGATACTGTATTACTAATAACTGAGTGACTGTATTTGAAAGTCCGAATTCTATAGAACTGATTTGAGTTCTATACTGAACTGGGTGAATGAATCTGACTGTCATAAATCTATATAACTGAACTGAGTTTTGTACACAAATCGGTGACTATAGCTAACCGTCATAAATCTGTAGCACTGAACTAAGTGCTATACTAATCTAAACCTGAAACTGTGGGCAGTAATCATCTAAATAACATTCCTAAAATCTAAACTGATGGGGTCCAACCTGTAACCCTAGTTGATAGGGTTTTAATACCGTGCCACGGGTACTAGCATTGGATAACCAGGATGCCCAAGCTTAACTGATGGGTGACACTTGGGTTGAGTTGAGCCTAATCTGATGGGTGACCCATGGGAGGTAGTCAAGACTAGTTTGATGGGTGACTCCTCATCCTACGCTAGCTACACAGTTCAGGAGTTTAAGGATTTCTACTAACGACTCTGCCTATCTAACGACGAAGTCGTCATCCCTACTCTTTCTCGGTGCTAAATCCTACTCCTAACTGAATAGATACTGAATGGATTTCTAAACTGTACTAGACTTGACTGAACTATTACTAATCATGCTGTCTAATTAAACTTAGTTCACTGGGTTCTATTGACTGACAAAATACTACTGAGTTTTGTTAACTAAGAGAGTTTACTATGGTCTAAAATGAATACTAAACTGAGACTGTGACTAATTATTGAGTGCTACTGTTAGTGATACTACTTAGTTCTATGCAGAATACTGAACTGTGACTGATTTATGAGTACTACTATTCGTGACATCACTGATAATATTCATTAGCTTACTTTAATTCGAGGTAAACAACTAAATTATCAGGTATTAAATACCCCTAGGACTCAATAGCATGATGTTGAAAGAATTACAATGTTCATAACTCATTCATAAGGATATTTGTCAAACACTTGTACGACATAAGCTTTCACATATGCTAGCATGTCATGATTTTCCCATTTAATTCACATAAGAAATTTATAAAACACTTGGGGAAACATAATCTATACACATAATACCAAAAAACATGTAGACATCATGATTTCAAATTCAAAATTTACAATTCAAGTGCTTGAATATGAATTCACATGATATAACACATTTGTCAAATAAATTTATATGAATCTTATAATAAGTCATGGATTAAAAATCCAATTAACATCATAATTATGGATACAATCAAACCTAATATGTAATTTATGAAATTAATAAACTTAGAGTTTTAAAAGAGATTCTTGAACTCCAACGGTGGAAGGAAACCTTTGGATGAACATTTCAAATACCTTGGTACTTGAATTAATGAAGACTGATGGAGTGTTCTTGAAGATTGAGCCTTGAAAGTAGATTCCCTAAGGTTTGTTCTTGAGTAATTTAAGAGAAAATAATGAATGTTTTTTCCTAGGAATGATTAATTTCATATTTTGGGGGATGAATAGGGGTGGGAAAATTACCTAATTACCCCTCTGTGTGCGAATTTTAATGAGAAGAAACTGTACCCAGTGACGTGCAGGACGGCGTGCCGCATCGATGAGGTTGATGCTATAGCTGATGCATCGTACCGAGTTCACATTCGCTCACTGGAATTTGACACTGGGAACTAGGAAAAACATTTATCGATGTAATAGGTGATGTGGCACATAGAGATCACGTCAATCCACTGGTTTGGACTCCCAAACTTGAATCAAACGACGTTCAAAAAATCCAAAACTTGTCCAGGAATAACTGTCAACCTAAAAATTGGTATTTAAAGGTCATAAGAGTTGTAAATAAGATTTCCAACTTATGAAGGATAAAATATTTCTGTGTGTAAACACTTACCTGAAATTTTCTAAGTATGGGACCTCTTATCAAGCTCAAAGGGCAGAGTTGAGCTTAGAATTTTATGGGGTCTTAAAATATCTCCTTCTTGGGAACATTTGTCCTTGAATGAGTATGACTAAGCTGAGAATACTGATAGATTGAATGTACACACTGGTCATGCACAATTGAAGCATAATTTTATCATTGAATTAATGATGTACTGAATTATTATACTGAACATGTATAACTGATGCATGACTGAATTCTGAAGATATGATACATGACTGATCTATTTCGTGAGGGTATGCATGATATCAGAATGCTATACAGCTGAACTAATATCCAACTCATAAATGAAAGCTGAATATAGAATTGAGTAAATTAAAAAACACTATTACCTTGAGTTGAATTTGAGTTTGCGGAGAAGAAGTGAGGATACTTGGTCCGCATATCTGCTTCTGCTTCCCAAGTAAATCCCTGAACGGACTGATTTTGCCAAATAACTTTGACTAGAGGGACTACTTTGTTCCTTAGAATGCGAATCTAATAATCAAGGATTTCTACTGGAGCCTTTTCGTAAGAGAGACTATTCTGAACATCAATACCCTCTATTAGGACTACAACTGCTGGGTCACCTATGAATTTATTTAGCAAGGAGACATGAAACACTGGATGGACTGAAGCTAAGTCAGAAGGCAACTCAAGTTCGTAGGTTACCTTTCCAAATGACTGAGAATTCGATAAGGACCGACATACCGGGGACTGAGTTTCCCCTTCTTGCAAAACCTCATTACCCCTTTCATTGGAGATATTTTGAAATACACATAATCCCCAATCTTAAACTATAGATCCTTTCTGCGCACATTGACATACGATTTCTATTGGCTCTGAGCTGTCTTAAGCCTTTCCCTAATCAACTGAACTTTTTCTAAAGCATCAAATACAAAGTCAGGACCTACCACTGTGGCCTCACCCACTTCAAAACAACCGATGGGAGATATACACCTCCTCCTAAAAATCACCTCAAATGGAGCCATTTTAATGCTGGAATGATAGTTGTTATTATATGCAAACTGAATCAGTGACAAATGGTCATCCCAACTGCCCTTAAAGTCAATGGCACACCCTTTAACATATCTTCTAGAGTCTGGATTATCATTTCTGCTTGACCATCTATCTGAGGATAAAAGGTTGTACTGAGGTAAAGTTGGGTACCAAGACCCTTTTGGGAAGCTTTCCAGAAATGAGAGGTAAACTGCATACCTTTGTCTGAAATGATGGATAATGGAACTCCATGCAATCTGACCAACTCTCTAACATAGATCTTGACATAATCCTCAATTGAATAAGAGGTATGGACTGGTAGGAAATGAATTGATTTGGTCATCCTATCTATAATGACCTAAACTGAATTATGTTGACGACAAGTGCAGGGTAAACCCATCACAAAATCCATGCTCACCTCCTCCTACTTCTAAGTGGGAATACCAAACTCCCGTATAGTCCCACTAGGCTTCGGTGCTTAATCTTAACCTACTGACATGATGAGCACTTTCCATAAACTCTATAATATCTTTCTTCATCCCTCTCCACCAATAGACTTCCCGCAAAAAGCGGTTGATAACGCTCAATCTACAGCTCTCGTAGGAGTGTAAAGCGGTCGTTAGCAAATATAGAACCCAACCTGGGTTGGGTATCGATCCCACAGGGAATAGCTTGGTCAACAAGTAAGCAAAATTACTAAACTTTTGGTGCAAGTCTCGTAAGAAGGGGGATTCTTGTCGTGCAAGTAATTAAATAAAGTATCAAAATAAAAGCTGAAAATAAAAAGAAAGAATGTTACGTGAGTTGTAAACAATGAGAATTGAAGCGTTGGGGTTATGTCCACCTTCTGAGGTATACGTCTCTATTGGCTATGAGCGTGTAGAGTCTTGACATGCAATTGCTTATAGAGAATTGTAGTCGATGGTAAATCCAAGCGTCTCTCGACCTAAACAAGGACTATTTCACTTTAACTCTCTCGAGCTTAAAGTGTGTCTAGCGGTACAAATTCTCCAAGAGGTTAGTCCAGTTACGGCACTAGCTTTTTAATAGGAAAGGGTGTCCTACTACCTTGACATTATCTCTTTTCCAGACAAATAACCTTTCTCTCGAACAAGTTAAATGTTAGACTGGCGTTAGTCTATGCGTCTTCTTTTCTAGACAAGTAACCTTTCTCTCGAACAGGTTAGATGTTAGAATGGCGTGTTCTTGTGTTTGAAACCGCAAAGATTGTAGTTTTAAGATGAAGAGAATAATGATATAAGCAATATACTTGTCTTGAACTCACAAACTCACAGCTATAGATAGTAACTCATTCGGCTTCCATAACCCCAACTAAGAGATTTAGTTACCCATGAATGCGAAGGATATCACGTTTTGCATGGTGGATGGCGTGAATAGTAGGTGTTTGGCGTGTGGTTTTGGTGATTCCGTAGCAAGTAACGATTCTCTTGTTGTGGAATTTAAGAATAGAAGAATAGATTAGAAGTGTTTGTGGTGGAAGATGAGAGAGATGGAAGAAAATTAATAGTTTAAGAATGAATTTCTTGAATGAAGGGAGGAGTTGCCTCCACTAAGGGAGGACTTGATTAAAATCTCTAGCATGATAGGGTATTTATAATACTCCTATCCTACTCCTACTATGCTAATGAAATAAATAACCAAATCCTACTAAACTAAGGAAATACTTAACCCATTTGTACTAGGTTAATGTAACATTCTCCTAATCCAAATAAACTAATGAAATACATAACCCAATTGTACTAGGTTAATGTATCATTGTCAAAATCCAGCTTTGTGTCTATAAGTTCCCAAAGTCTTCAGAAATGCTGTTTTAGCCCGGGACAGATTTTCCATGCAGCAGTTTTGGTCCAGGTCCCCAGAGTCTTCAGAAATGTTGTTTTAGCCCGGGACAGAGTTTCCATGCAGCAGTTTTGGTCCTTAGGCGTGTAAACTCCCTTTCCTTCCTTCGTGAGCTTTCTTTTGCGTCAAGTAAGCCATAAAATGCTGAATTTTGCATCATTTATACCTGAAACTTTGCTAATCATGTTTGTTAGCTCATTTATAGGAAAAAGGACTAAAAGTGTATGAAATAGATAATTAGTTCTCAAAACTAGGCTAAAATATGGGCAAAATATATTGATATAGGCGCGTAAATTCGCCTATCATCAACACCCCACACTTAGAGCTTTGTTCGTCCTCGAACAACATATCATGTCCTTCTAAGCATCGACTTAAGGTTTTTACAGAAACAACACAAAACATTCTTCAAGACAAGCACAACAATTATCAACAAAGAGTAGCTTTCCGAATATAAGTAGAAACAATTTAACCTCAAGCATAGACTCGTGATGGTGATCAACTCGCATGCAAACGTTAAGGTGCATAGAATCATATACAACTATCCAAGACTCATCAACCATGTGTGTCTCACAATATAGTACCCATAATCACTCACAAGTATAGCATATTTTCAAACATGGGTATCAAAACATCCTTGCACTCACTCTCACAAAGAATTCATATGTAGCAACTGATGACCATAGGCTTGCCCTTAATGTAGTACTCCACTAAATGTCGAAATGTTAAGATTACGATCAAGTAGGTCTTTTAATGGTTGTAATGTAGGCTAAGGGACGGGTAGGATCAACTATTTTGGCCAGAAATAGTGACTAAGTTCCTAAGCACTTTAATACATCACATTGTATTATTGACACTTTTTTATTTCAACCTTTCTTCTTTCTTTTGTTCTACCACCCTTGTTCTCCTCTTTTGTTTTTCAATTTTAAGAACAACTCACTTTTCAGCTTTCTTTTCCTTTTTTTTTTCTTTTCACAACATACCTTTTATGATAGCACTTTATTTTTCATAACACATTCAAGCAAGCACCTTTGCAATTTAAAGCATCATTCTTACCCAATTTCCTCTTTATGTTTGTCATATGACTTTTTCTCTTCAAAGCACTTAGGAATTTGGATCAAAATTGTGGTCTTGAAAGAAATGGATTAGGCTTACATACGAGGTTGTCAAAGAAATAGGCCAAAGGCTCAAAAGGGTTTGACTAGGATGATGTCCATGGGTAGGTAAACTGAAGGTAAACATGTATAGGTTGCCAAAGAAATGCCTAAATCATATCCTAAACTTACATTCCTTATTTTCGCTTTGCATACATACCAGGCAAGTTCTAGCATCAGCCACAAACATAGAATATACTATTATCTCACACACACAAGGCACATGGTCGACTTGATTTGGAAGTAATATAGACTCTTGACCCAACAAGTGAAGGAATTGAATCATACAATATCACATAATGAGTCACAACTAGAGCCTAAACATCTCAATAGTCACAATTGTAATACATACTCTTGTTATAATCTCATGCTGCCTATCAAAATAATTTCATGCGAAGCTAGAAAGATTTTACTCCTAAAAAAAACTAAAAAAACGTCAAACAAACAAAAAAAAAAACGAACTCAAATAAACAAAGTAAACAAACAAACATAGGTGCAAACAGAGAAGTATAGCATGCAATGCCACCCCACACTTGGACGGGACACTGTCCTCAGTGGAAAATAAATACGAGAAACCTGGTTAGTCGGACTCATCCTCTATGTCTGGGGTCATACCCCTTGCATTGGAATCATCATCAGAGTCGTCATCCTTAGAAGTTCCTCATAAGTATCCCACTTAATTCCAAGCGTGAGTCGGGGTATTTGCCGCGAGGAGGGTTCTCCTTGGTCCTTGCAACTTCTCTTTTTGCCCTTTTGGGAGGTGGTAGCCTTCTCCTTGCCTTGTCTCGCTTTAGGTGCCATTGTACCTGAGACTAGAAATAGTGTTAGTTGCAGCACAATCTCACTTGATACAATCTATAAGCAAGTACTAGGGGTACCACCCCACACTTAGTTTTGTTGCACAAATCAGCGAGGTGAACGTAGTCGATTTACTCAGATTTCGTCGACATACGTTTTAGGATTGTATTCCAACAAGAAAATCAGCATTGTATCACTTATTTGCAGCCATTGGACTACTTTCATGGTAGATATAGCAACACTACGACATAGGGGTTACCACATGGAATCGATATTCTTACAACAAGCACAACCTCCTAAGTCGATAGGCACTATCATCTTATCCCGATGGCCGGGATAGTCTAACATGTAAGCATCCAAACAACACTCTTAAGCAATATTCATAGCCATATCTATTCAGCAAATATCATAACAATGCTATTGAAACCAAATTCAAGTCGAAAATAAGTCAAGAATTCCCTACGTATATGTTCACTCACATGATTATGTAACAACAATTCAAACACATGAACATCACCAACAATCTTATATGATTTAGCAATTTATAATAAGCATAGCAACGTAGTACTTACGATGAAGAATAAGAGAGTACTTACTTGCTTGAAGCTTGTGGAGACGGTGTTGTGAATTAGAAGAGCAAAAGAAGAAAATTTTGAGAAGATTTGGAAGGTTATGTGGTGCCTTTAGGGTGTTTTCTAATGTGGTTGTGTTGTAAAACTATGTCCCCTTTATATAGGAAGAGTATGGGTCGGGTTATGACCCATTTACAATCCGATTTGGGGACAAAATCACCACATATGCGGCGCATATCTCTTGGCATATCAATGGCATATGCGGCGCATTGTCCATGGCATAATGGGACATATGCGCCGCATATCCTATGGCATTTCTAGACATATGCGCCGCATAGTCTATGGCATTTGGTCTCAGTATCTCAAATGCCATAGCATAGGCGGCGCATAGTCAAAAGCACACCTAGGAATAGGCGGCGCATAGTGTATAGCACACTAGATTCCGAGTCCTTAGGCTATAGAATAGGTTGTGCATCGTTCGTGGCCTATTTCTACCAAGGCCTAGCCTTCCTCAAAGCCTATTATGACGTGAGAAAGGCTCAATTCATAGCCTTATGCATCACCATTCCTAACTTACCGACTTTACCATACAATGCGACCAAATCGTCAATTGAAATCAATCTCCTCGTTGCATACTTCTTGCACCTACTTTTGCACAAAACCAAATGAAAATGATTAGTACGATGGGTTGCCTCCCACCTAGCGCCTTAGTTTTGGTCGTGGCACGACTCTTATTTTTGGATTTTTCATAAAACAAAACAAGTACTAGAATGAAAGAAAACGAAAAGATGATAAAACGATGGGTTGCCTCCCATCTAGCGCCTTATTTATTGTCGTGGCTCGACATAGTTACCTCGAGTACTTAGACTTCGTCGAGATAAGTTATGGATCATTTTCTAAAAGGATTTAGACGACAATGAGGCTTACCTGTGGTCACGCGATCTTTTTCGAGCTGGCTCATACGTTTCTCCGGAGAGTCACCAATTATATCATCAATAGTCCAACCCATAGCTCTCTTGTATCTCCTCAGAGCAGAGATGAGAGCTTCTACGGTTCACTTAAATCATCTGCTCTCTCTGGAAGTATATTTCTACTTTCCAAGAACACATACCTTAGATAATCGGGGAGCTCTTGCGATTCTAGCATTGGTGGCTCGTCAAAGTGAGTCTTCGCTGTTGGTTGATTCTTGAGATCACAATCCGGTTTCTTAGGAGTATAAGACTCTATTTCTGTTAGATCACCCATAAGTTCTTCATAATCTTCATTATCGTCATGCTCAACATTCAGTGGCGCAGCAGACAATGGCTCAACAGTAGGTTGTTTCTCTATAGATAATGCTTTCATATCCTCATAATGAACATCAGCTACAGATGACTCATTCATATCGCTGGGCTGCTTCATTGTTTTGCATATATCAAACCGTACCACTTCGTCAACCACTTGCTTGCCTTTTTCTGAAGTTTCCAGCACCTTACCACTTCTGGTAGTTATGGCCATGCATGACCCATCATTCCTTGGGTTTTGCACATTATCGCTAGGTAAAGTGCCAGCCTTTCTTTGATTAAATGCTGCTGAAAGTTGGCTCAATTGCTGCTCTATTTGCTTGATAGAAGTGGAATGAGAATCAACTAGTTTCTTCATGGAGGACAAATCATCAATCACCTCCTTAACTCCTACGCTCGTTGCTTCCACTCCTTTCAATAACTTAGCCATCATGTCTTCCATACTCCCAGAATTAGATGTGGTGGTATCACATCTACCAGGGGGAACGTACAAACCACTCTTTTCATTTTTGTTCTTCCAACTACCTTGGTCTTTGTTTCCAGATTCATCATAATGGTTCCGACCTTGGTTTCCTTGGGCATTCCCACGGAAACCCCTCTGATTGTTCAAGTAGTCGGCCTCCGCTTCAGAATCAGATTCGTCTCTTCCTTTTAGCGCTACAGCTTTCACTTTTTCGGTCTTCCCTGATAATAAGTGCTTGGTAAGAAGATCCATCTGCATTTTCATGTGAGCCATGTCTTGGTCACGATCCTCTTGTCTTTGCCTCTGCTCTGCAGTCATGCCAAAAGATAAAGTGGGGCTTGTTACCTCAGAATCCCTGGTATGCCAAGCTCTACTTTGCTTTGTCATCCGATCTAGCATATGGCTTGCCTGCCCAAAGGTGAGGTCCATAAAAGATCCTCCAGCCGCATTATCAACCACTGACTTAGTCACCGAATTCAAAGCTCTGTATAATATCTCCATCAAGTGGTCTTTGGTCATATGGTGATTTGGGCACCGCATGAGCTTCGTCTTGTACCTCTCCCATGTTTCGTGGAGAGCTTCAGTTGGAAGCTGTCGAAAATTTATGATCTCATCTCTCAACTGTGCTCTTTTGGATGGCGGAAAGAATCTTTCTAGGAAAGCGTCTTTCAATTGCCTCCAATTAGTAATAGAATCAGGAGTCAGCACATTCAACCATAGAGTTGCCTCCCCAGACAGAGACAATGGAAATAGACATAATCGAATTGCATTCTGTCCAACGCCCGGATTGTCGAATGACTTGCATGTGGAAATAAAGTTGATCAGATGCATATTCGGATCATCGCCTGCTAGTCCACCAAATAATCCCTTGAGTTGCAAAAGCTGAATCATGGCGCTAGTGATATTAAACTTTGCTCCAGGTGCCAATGGCGAAAGAATAATAGCTCCAGTGGCACCAGGTCCATCAAGATCATCCTCCTCATCATCAAACGGTATATGCACAGCTCGGCGTTTGGGCCTATATCTTGCTTGACGATCTCTTCTGTTCGCTGGTATCGCCATCTCAGCAGTATGCTGTGGGTTTAGTAGCTCTTCATCGCCTAGATCCTCATCGTCAGGATTTGTTGCTCGCCTACGGTTATCAATATTTTGTTGATGCACTTGAGCAGTCATCCTTTCAATTTCACGTTGTGCCTCCATTGATGGAATGAATAAACCTAAAAAAAACAAAAACAACAACTAAAAGTAAAAGTACGAGAATCTTTGACCAAAGGGTCTAGTAATTATCACAAACTTGATTGACACTCGTATTCCCCGGCAACGGCGCCAATTTTTGATAACGCTCAATCTACAGCTCTCGTAGGAGTGTAAAGCGGTCGTTAGCAAATATAGAACCCAACCTGGGTTGGGTATCGATCCCACAGGGAATAGCTTGGTCAACAAGTAAGCAAAATTACTAAACTTTTGGTGCAAGTCTCGTAAGAAGGGGGATTCTTGTCGTGCAAGTAATTAAATAAAGTATCAAAATAAAAGCTGAAAATAAAAAGAAAGAATGTTACGTGAGTTGTAAACAATGAGAATTGAAGCGTTGGGGTTATGTCCACCTTCTGAGGTATACGTCTCTATTGGCTATGAGCGTGTAGAGTCTTGAAATGCAATTGCTTATAGAGAATTGTAGTCGATGGTAAATCCAAGCGTCTCTCGACCTAAACAAGGACTATTTCACTTTAACTCTCTCGAGCTTAAAGTGTGTCTAGCGGTACAAATTCTCCAAGAGGTTAGTCCAGTTACGGCACTAGCTTTTTAATAGGAAAGGGTGTCCTACTACCTTGACATTATCTATTTTCCAGACAAATAACCTTTCTCTCGAACAAGTTAAATGTTAGACTGGCGTTAGTCTATGCGTCTTCTTTTCTAGACAAGTAACCTTTCTCTCGAACAGGTTAGATGTTAGAATGGCGTGTTCTTGTGTTTGAAACCGCAAAGATTGTAGTTTTAAGATGAAGAGAATAATGATATAAGCAATATACTTGTCTTGAACTCACAAACTCACAGCTATAGATAGTAACTCATTCGGCTTCCATAACCCCAACTAAGAGATTTAGTTACCCATGAATGCGAAGGATATCACGTTTTGCATGGTGGATGGCGTGAATAGTAGGTGTTTGGCGTGTGGTTTTGGTGATTCCGTAGCAAGTAACGATTCTCTTGTTGTGGAATTTAAGAATAGAAGAATAGATTAGAAGTGTTTGTGGTGAAAGATGAGAGAGATGGAAGAAAATTAATAGTTTAAGAATGAATTTCTTGAATGAAGGGAGGAGTTGCCTCCACTAAGGGAGGACTTGATTAAAATCTCTAGCATGATAGGGTATTTATAATACTCCTATCCTACTCCTACTATGCTAATGAAATAAATAACCAAATCCTACTAAACTAAGGAAATACTTAACCCATTTGTACTAGGTTAATGTAACATTCTCCTAATCCAAATAAACTAATGAAATACATAACCCAATTGTACTAGGTTAATGTATCATTGTCAAAATCCAGCTTTGTGTCTGTAAGTCCCCAAAGTCTTCAGAAATGCTGTTTTAGCCCGGGACAGATTTTCCATGCAGTAGTTTTGGTCCAGGTCCCCAGAGTCTTCAGAAATGCTGTTTTAGCCCGGGACAGAGTTTCCATGCAGCAGTTTTGGTCCTTAGGCGTGTAAACTCCCTTTCCTTCCTTCGTGAGCTTTCTTTTGCGTCAAGTAAGCCATAAAATGCTGAATTTTGCATCATTTATACCTGAAACTTTACTAATCATGTTTGTTAGCTCATTTATAGGAAAAAGGACTAAAAGTGTATGAAATAGATAATTAGTTCTCAAAACTAGGCTAAAATATGGGAAAAATATATTGATATAGGCGCGTAAATTTGCCTATCATCAGCGGTACATCTAGGTGGCCCCTGGATATATTGAGTAGCGTGCATCATACACTTCTACGAGAATCAGCTGCCTCAAGTCATCTATATTCGACACACTTAACCGACCCTGACAACGTAATACACCATCTACCCTTTGGGAGAAAACCTCTACCTTCTGATCTCTAACTGATTCTTTCAGATTAACAAGACTGGAATCTTTGTCCTGTTTTTCCTTTACTTCGGAAACCAGAGATGATTCTAAACTACTCCGCACCCATACACTACCTTCTGCTGAATCTACTAAGCAAAAACCTAGTTAGGCAAGTTGATGAATTTGCTGGACTAAATTTTTCTTATCATCTTCCATATGAGCAACACTACCCATAGACATTCTACTGAGAGCATCAGCCACTACTTTGGCCTTTACCAGATAGTACAGAACATTTATGTCTTAATCTTTCAACAACTCCAACTACCTTCTATGATGGAGTTTAGGTTCTTTTTGAGAGAACAAATAATGCAGGCTGTTATGGTCAATGAACAATCAAAGTGCACTTCATACAAATAGTGCCTCTAAATCTTTAAAGGAAACACTACTACTGCTAACTCAAGATTGTGAGTGGGATAGTTCTTGTCATAGGTCTTAAGCTATCTAAAATCATAGGCTATGACCTCACCTCTCTGCATTAAAACACACCTCAAACCAACCCTAGAAGCATTATAATATACCATAAATTTGTTTGAACCATCTGCTAGAATCAAAATTAGGGCTGTAGTGAGTGGAGTCTTCAACTCCTGAAAACTCTTCTCACAAGAATCTAACCACTGGAATTTGACTTTCTTCTGAGTCAATCTGGACATTTGGGATGTAATAGAGAAAAATCCCTCAATAAACCACCAGTAATAGCCATCAAAGCCCAAGAAGCTCCTAATATCTGATGGAGAGATGGGTCTGGGCCAGTTTCTCACTACTTCGATCTTTGGATATCGACTCTAATGCCATCACTAAAAATGATACGAACGAGGAAAGCTACTGACCTTAGCCAAAATTCACACTTAGTAAATTTCACGAATAGCTGGTGGTTTGTGAGATTCTGTAATACTATTCTGAGATGGTCTGCATGATTATGTTCACTACGGGAGTAGACAAGAATGTCATCTATGAAGACTATGGCAAACATGTCCATGTACTGCTTGAACACATAGTTCATCAAGTCCATAAAAGCTATTGGGGCATTGGTAACACCACATGACATGACTAAGAATTTGAAGTGACAATATCGAGTTCTAAAATCTGTTTTTAGATGTTGCATTCCCAGACTCTAAGCTGATGATAGCCTGATCTGAGGTCTATCTTAGAAAAGTAACTGGTACCCTGAAGTTGGTCAAACAAGTCATCAATTCTGGGAATGCAATAATTATTGTTGATCGTAACTTTATTTAGCTGATGGTAGTCTGTACATATTCTAAGAGTACCATCTTTCTTGAGCATGAATAGAACTGGTGCACCCCATGAGGACGCATTGGGTCTGATAAATTCCTTATCTAGGAGATCCTTTAACTGTTCTTTTAATTCCTTGATTTTTGCTAGAGCCATTCTATATGGCAAAATAGGTATGTGCTAAGTATCTAGAAGAAGGTCGATTCCGAAGTCAATTTCCCTTTTGGGAGGAACTTTGGAAAGATCTTTGGGAAACACATCTGGGAATTCACATGCTACTAAAACTAATTCAAGATTAGGGGTCTCTGAACTAGAGTCTTGGACTCAAAAGAGATGATAGATACATCCTTAAAATATTATTTTTCTTACCCTAAGTTAAGAAACAAGATGACCTATAGTTCTTAAGTACTACCCCTCAACTCTAGGACAGGTTCATTTGGGAACTGGAATTGGATAATTTTGTTTCTGCAGTCAACCGAGGCATAGCATGAATGAATCCAGTCCATGCCGAGAATGACATCAAAATCTGTCATCTCTAATTCTATTGAGTTTGCTGAACTGACTTTCTGAGATACCATAACTAGACAGTTCATGTATACCCATCGAGCTATGATAGACTTACTCACTGGGGTAGAGACTGTAAAAGGCTCTGCTAGGATTTCAAGACTGACTCGGAAGTCAATATCTATATAAGGAGTTACAAAGGATAAGGAAGCTCCTGGATCTAGCAAAGTATAAACATGTAAATTATAAACTTGTAACGTACCACTAACCACATTAGGAGAACTTTACTGATCCTATCAGGACTGAAGTGCGTAGAGTCTATATGGTCGTTGCCCACTAGTGGCACTAAAAGAGGCACCCTGCTGAGTTGGAAAACCGACTGGAACTGACGACTGATGGGACTAGCCTTATTGATGCAGCTCCCTACCTTTCTAAGCAACTACCCGACACTCTCAAATCTGATGGATTGGCTTGCCATACCTGAAGCACACTCTATTGTTAGCTCTACACTCACTGTGATAGTTTCTGCCATACTTTTAGCTAAGAGGATTCATTTCTAGCACAACTAACACTACCTTGGGGTTTAGAGCCTAATGCCCTATCTCTATTGCCATCTCTAAATTTTAGTACTGGAGCACTGGCTGAGGATGGAGCTGGAACTAAGGATTTTGGATAGAACTAAGGACGATTTCTACCCTCTGGCTTAAGCTGAGCGAAGTTGAAGCTACCTGTTCTCGGACTTTTATTCTCCCTCTCCTTCTCTTTATATTTAGCCTCCTCTATCTGCTGAGCATGGACCATGAGCCTTGATATATCCACTTCCTTAATCAGAATTACGGTCCTACACTCTTTGACCATACTGTTAGACACCCCCGACACAAACTTATTGATCTTAGACCTGCTATCTGCTACCATATGAGGGGAATACAAAGCTAACTGAGTAAACTTGAAGAATACTCTTGTACTGTCATGTTTCCCTACTTCAGATTAATAAACTCTATAACCTCTTCTTCCCTCAACTACAGTGGGAAGAACCTATCATGGAAAATAGTGGAAAACTCCTCCCATTCTATGGGCCCTGCATCTGCGACCTGTTTTACTTTCCACTGCTTGAACCATGAGTGAGCCACATCCTACAACTGATATGCAGCCAACTCAGCACTCTTACTAGAAGTCACTCCCATAATGTTTGTGACTTTCTACACATGATCAAGGAATTCATGTGGGTCCTCATCTGACTTAGACCCGGTAAATGATGGAGGGTTTATTCGGGTAAAGTCCTGAATTCTAGCTGCAACAGTATTGGCTACTAGGTTGGCTGGAATGATAGCTGAGCATTCATTTTAGGCTGCTACTAAATTGTCTAGAGTGATAAATGTATCCCTTAATTCCGTATGGGAGACATGCTCATCCAGAGGATCTACCTGGATGGGATGAGGTGCTAGCTGATTTTCTATTCTTCTTCTATTCTTTTTGGAAGTCATGTTCTATAAACAAAAAGAAGAAAAATATTAGGCTAAGAGTTTACTATGATTTTATGCTCTCTCGAATGACATGAATACTAAAAGAAGGGAAACTTTTCCTAAAACATCTCATAACTTTTGCCCATAAGTGTGGCGTGCTACGCACCTATGCACAAGACTTTACTTGACGTGGCTTTCAAACTTCCTAGAACTCTGTTAAACCATAATATCTGATACCAAGTTTGTAACATATCGAGTCTGTACCCCATATGCTACATGGTGCTAGCGAACCCAAAGGACTACCAGCTAACCCATGACTGGTACATGCTGTGAGCACTGAATAATAATAACACTGCAATACTAATATTATTGAAATAAATGCAGAAGGTAGCTGAAATCGCCATAAGATTCATAAATGAAAACAAATACTGAATACTAAAATTTGAATTCTAAAATATCTGTCAGAAATACTCTAGTTTGAAAACCTCTAACTTTCTGAATAGGGAGTTGATGGGACAAATCCCCAACTAACCCCACCTACTAAAATATTGAACTACTAAAATACTAATAGATATCATTATCCTCGAACTATGAGGAATCACCACTAATCTGTTGCTAGTAATTCGGGAAGCTAAGGATGGTCAGGAGCTCATGCATCTAAACCTATAATATAAGACATCATAGAATAAAACAAAAAGTATGCGTCAGTACTTTGAATGTACTGGTATGCTAAGTGAGGTAGGCTGATATGCATGGGTTCATATGCAAGAATAATAATTGACTGAGTAATATGAACATAACTAAATGAGAGTACATGCATGAATACATAAACTATAACTGAGCTTCTAATAATACTGGATATGGAGTTCTAAATATTGATTTACTAATATCTGAGTTTACTTATACTGTATTACTAATAACTGAGTGACTGTATATGACATTCTTAATCCTGTAGAACTGATCTGAGTTCTATACTAAGCTGGGTGACTATACTTAATAGTTATAAATCTATAGGACTGAACTGAGTTCTATACTGAGCTGGGTGACTGTATCTGACAGTCATAAATTTGTAGAACTAAACTGAGTTCTATACTGAGTTGAAAACAAAATCATGGGAGGTAATGATCTAACCGACATGCCTTAAATCTAAACTTCTGGGGTCTAACCTGTAACCCCAGTTGGAAGGGTGCTAATACCGATCCATGGGTACTAACATTGGAAAACCAGGATGCCAATCCTAACTGATAGGTGACACCTAGGTGAAGTCAAGCCTAAATAATTGGTGACCCCTAGGAGGTAGTCAAGCCTAGACTGACGGGTGACTCCTCATCCTATGCTATTTACGTAGTTCTGGAGTATAAGGATTGCTACTAATGACCTTATCTATCTAACAGGGAATCCATCATCCCTGCCCTCGCTCGGTGCTGAATCTTTCTCCTATCTGAATAGACATTGAATGGATTTCTACACTATACTAGACTTGACTAATTTGTTACTGATCGTTTCGTCTAACTGAACTGAGTTCACTGGGTTTCGTTGACTGATGGAATACTAATGAGTTTACTATGGGCTAAACTAAATACTGAAATGAGACTGTGACTAATTACTGAGCGTTACTATTCGTGACACTACTGAGTTCTTGACTGAATACTAAACTGTGACTGATTTCTGAGTTCTACAATTCGTGACATCACTGATATTATTCTATAGCTTACTGTAATTTTAGGTAAACAGATAAATTGTCAGGTATTAAATACCCCTAGGACTCGATAGCATGAAAAGTACACATAGCATGATCTTGAAAGTATTACCATGTTCATAACTCATTCATAGGGATATTTGTCAAAAACTTGTAGGACATAAGCTTGCACATATGCTAGCATGTCATGATTTCCCCATTTAATTCACATGAGCAATTTATCAAACACTTGGGGGAACATCATCTATACACATAATACCAAACAACATGTAGACATCATAATTTTAAATTCCATTTACAATTCAAGGGCTTGAACATGAATTCACATAATATAACACACATGTCAGCTAAATTTATATGAATCTTGTAATAAGTCATGGATTATAAACCCAATTAACATCATAATCATGGATACAACCAAACTCAACATGGAATTTATGAAATCAATAAACTTGAAGTTTTAAAAAAGATTCTTGAACTCTAAGGGTGGAAGGAAACCCTTGGATGAACATTTCACATACCTTGGTACTTGAATTAATGAAGGCTGAAGGAGTGTTCTTAAAGATTGAGCCTTGAAAGTAGATTCCTTAGGGTTTGTTCTTGAGTAATTTAAGAGAAATAAATGAATGTTATTCCCTAGGAATGATTAATTTTTTGTTTTTAGGGTTGAATAGGGTGATAAAATTACCCAATTATCACTCTGGACGCGACTTTTAATAAGCAAAAACAATACCTAGTGACACATACTACATCATGGAGGTCAATGCTATGGATGTCGTGCCATGCTGAGTTTGCATCAGCTCACTAGAATTTGACACTTGCAACTGGGAAAAAAATTTATCGACGCAATAGGCGAAGTGGCGCGTCGAGATCGCATTAATCCACTAGTTTGGACTCCCAAACTTGAATCAAATGAGGTACAAAAAATCCAAAACTTGTCTGAGAATAACTACTGACATTCCTGATCATGAATCAACCTAAAATCGATATTTAAAGGTTGTAAGAGTCATGAAATTAGATTGCCAACTTATGAAGGCTAAAATAATTCTAAGAGTAAACACTTAGCTAAAATTTTCTAAGTATGGGACCCCTTATCAAGCTCTAAGGGATGAGTTGAGCTTAGAATTTTGTGGGGTCTTACAATGGCGGACCCATATAGCCCGTGGGTACTAGTAATGTAGGGTGTACCCTCTAGATCTGAAGTAAGAAAAAGATTTGAGTCATGATTATGAGAAAATTGTTGAAGCTCACCAAATTATGCCCATGTATTTCCAAATCTTTTATGATGAAATATTTTTATGAAATGCTCTCACTTATGTTGTATCAAAAATATTTTATTTTTGAATTGTTCTACGTACCATTACCTTTGTGTATTGACCCCCTATATTTTAGGTTTTACGATATAGTCCCATAGTCCATCACATCAATAGAACACTTAGGATTTGACAGAATTAGTGAGCCGTCCATCCTTTCGATGACATTTACTTATATGTTAAGTCTTTCAGTATATGGTCCAGCTGGGGGTGTTGACCCAATCTATATAGTTAGTTTTCATTAGAAGCTTCATCAATGAGAGTTGAGTATTGTATTGTAATAAGTTTCTTGACAAATTTGTATTATAATGAATCTCTATTAAATACTATTATATCTTATGCACTTTGATTTATGTATGGATTATGCTTATGATTATACGCTAAGGGGTCTCTTGGGCCTTGAGGTATGGGATTTCCATCATGGCCAGAGCCTTGGTTCAAGGTGTGATAATATTGGTATCAGAGCATGGTTCATGGTCCTAGGGTGTCTACAAAGTCGTGTCGAGTAGAGTTCTTTTTATGGGTGTGTAGCGTGCCACACTTATAAAGAGGAGGATATAAGGCAATTCGCAGATGTTTCCCATTCTTTTATACTCTAGATCGTGCTATTGTGATGTCCATATTAAAGTTATCCAAAATTCCTTATTTACTCTTATTTTATTAGTTATATCTCATTGTGAGGTAATACGAATTCAAGAGTTTAGATTCCCTAATGACATGCTCTTTTCTGATTGAGATATCCATAGAGTTATTGAATAGCACAAGGACTTGAGAGGAGTCTATTAGTGTTTTAAATTGTATGGATTTTAGTTTATATCTCTATCTTAATTAAATCGTGCTTTTTAACTTGAGGTATGAAGTATATTCAGTCCTTTTCAAAATCCTTATTGTGGATTTCATGCTTAAGAGTAGCGATATGGGTCAGAATGTTGGAACAATATTTCGTATATGATAAAGTTTCATGACCTATTGGTAGTGAGATGGTCCAGAAGTTGGTGATATGACGTCACAAGGTTAGAATCAGAGTAAGGATGACTTTGCATTAATAAGCGAGTTATAGTTGTATAACCGTTGATGGGGGGATAAATTGCAATTTTATAGTGAAATACTAATGTGGTGACAATTTTGTAGATTGTATGGTAGTCTGTGAATTAAGTGACTGACTATGATCATTATTTATTTAAAATAGGAAAGGATCCCAGAGTGGATTTAACACCCCACATTTCGAGCTAGAACAAAAACCGTCATTTCTATGCGTAAAAGTTCCGAAAGCCATAAATCCTATGAAAATTTGGTATTTTAATCAATTATGTAGTGTGGTAACCTATTTGGGCATAAATTGAGATCATAGAAATCCCCTATCTCAAGGACAAGTTGAAAGTTTTCCTATTTCGAGTTTTAATGAACGTCAAAACTTGAGTCAACTTCAATCTACTATAACTCCTTGTATATTACGAACTGGGTAGCCTATTATATATCAAATGAAATCTCTTCAAATTATACTTCCCACGATATCAATTTTTCCTAAATCCAATATCGGAGAAAAACGTTATGCCCATTTTAATCCAACATATCAGCCTGAAAAACTGAGTGACGACATTCATGATAACTTATCATAAGTATGATGACTTATCACGAATGTCGTCAGCCTTAGGTATAAATCCATCATTCTAGCCCCCCCATACCAATATTTGTGATGACTTATCAGAAGTCTGACGGCTTATCACAAATGTCGTCAGCCTTAGATTTTCAGCAACTGGAAAGCGGATTAGTAAGGGTATTTTGGTCTTTTTCCTCCACTTCCCACGACTTATAAACCTCAAGGAGAGTATTATATTCCATTATATTTAGTTAAAAATCTCAAAATTCTCTGCACACCTTCAACCACAAGGTTAGGGTTTCAACATAAAAACCTAATTATCTAGAGATTCAACCGTGAGAATTTGATAATTCTTGCATATTTGAATTCCCCTATAAGAGGGATACGAGGGACACCCAATAGTTCATGAATAACCTTTTGGAATTTTTGAAGTCATCAAAAAACTCCAAGTTTAAGGTATGTGGATTTTGAACAAGAACACTCTTTCATTCTCGTGCCTAAAAGTTTAAGTTTTTCTTAAAGAATTTCGTATTTTCAAGAATGAATTCATATTATTTTACTATATTTCAAGTTTATTAGATTATGTAATTTTTCAAGTCTTGAATTGCATGATTATCTTATTCAATTATGGTATAAATTGAGATTTCATGACATAAATTACATATTCCTATAATGATATCATATTTTCAAGAATTTCCAAGATTTGTTGTCTTGAATTGAGCCTTATTGTGAAATTATGAGTCTTTGAGAATGAATAATTGATACTTTTTAAAGTGTTTCAAGAAGAGTACATATATTTCTATGTTATTGAGACTTTAAAGCTTATTCATGATAAGTCTATCAAGATTTCAAGAGAGAAGTGAGTTTTGATCTTAAGTTAGGAAAGAAATCCACATCCTTGATTTTGAGATAAAAGGGATGCATTTTGGCTCCCATCATATATTGTTGAAATGTTTTTAAGGTGGATTTTCTTAAATTCTAAGCTAAGTAAGGGAGTAGTATTTAGCACCGAGTTGGGCTTGATTTCGATATCTCATGCCCCAGAACTACGTTCCCTCGTAGGTTTCTGAGTTACCCAAAGTGATTTAAGATAGTGATCACTAAAGTTAAGGTTCTATCCAATGGCAAGGATAGAACAACTCTCTGCAACGTGGGTAAGACGTTGTACTCCATGTAGCTCACACGGTTTATGTCGGTTAAAAGAAACTCCTAAAGATGTCCCACACTCTTGAAATAGTTTTATTAATTTAAAGTATTGAGATAAAGACTTTACTATACAGAATGAATTTCAGATTTCATCTAGCTTATAAGTTTTGAGAATAAGTGGAGAATACAGATTTTAGAAGCAAGTTAATGACTCATGAGATTTATACATGTTTCATTATTCATGATTTATGAGATTTATATTTCAGATTTATTCAAGATATGTGCGTCATTTATGTTAGCATGTATAATCTTATAAACTATGATGATATTGAGATATTGTCTACTTATTGCATTGCACCCCCATATACTCTGTCAATTCCCAAAGTGCTGATCCACATATATGTCTATGTGCAACATTATCTCATAATGTATGTACAAGACTTAGTATTCACATTCAGATTTAGTCAGTTCGCAGCTTCTAGTCAACAGGTGATACATCCTTTTGATACAAGGGTTTGAGCAAGATAGACAGTTTGGGTAGTTCTTTATTTTCCTATTTTAGTCGTATTGAGTTGGGATAGTTAGGATTTATGACCCAGCTATCTAAATTCAGTACTCGTAGAGGCTTCATCGACAGTCAGTAAAGTTAATGTATTTAGTTTCAATTTTATTTTGCAAAAGCAGAGTTGTAATCTTATAAAGTTCAGATTTGTATTGATCAAGTTTATAAAATGTTTATGTTCTCATTGATTTTATACAGATTTAAGCATTTTATTCAGTTGCTTATGAGTTACACCAGTAGAAGGGTTAGTTTGGGGTCATTGGTGACCCTAAGCACCGTATGACATCTCAGGACCTAATTTTGGGGTGTTACAAACTTGGTATCAGAAAACAGAGTTCAAGTATCTTAGGGTGTCTATAAAGCTGTGTCTAGTAGAGTCTTGCAAAATGGTACGGAGATGTCTTTACTTTTCTTCGAGAGGCTTCAAGGCATTTAGAAAATGTCTCCATTCATTCAAGTCTCAGACCGTGCTATAGAAATGTTCTTTAAGAAACATATAAAGATTCTTATCTTACTCTATTCAAGCCATCTCTGCCTTATTTTCAAGATATCAGAAATAGTCAAGCTAAAATCTTTATAGATAGTGCTTTCTTAGACAGTCTCCACAGATAGTTATCAGATTGTAAGGGATCTAGAAAGTATCCCATTAGTGCTTTTGAGTTCTGATGATTGAAGTGCTTTATTCATGATTCATAAAAGTCGTGTACTAAGCCCAAGTCAGATGTTCTTCCATATACCTCCTCAGAATCTATAATGTAAAGCTATACTATCCTATGAAAGTATTATTCTTGAGATAGCATGATTAGTAAGTTCCAATTCCTCCCCAGATAATACCCTCAGATTGCCTAGAAAGAAGCTTTAGAAGTCACAAAAAGTGTCTTGAGAGTAGTATTCTAGCGTGTTATAAGTCTCTCAATAGCAGAGTTATGTCCTCACTCTTATGAGTCATACAAGTAAGACAGAATAAGATGTGTATTCTTAGATCAGTGAATAATGTGTGTCAATTTTCTATCTCTTATAACCTTGTTATCATTGTTTTATTGAAAAATCAACGTCTAGTGAAGTCGTATAATGCCTATTTTGATTCACTACCAACTTGTTGTGCATCTTGTTGTTTTTGTGTTGGTTGAAACTGAGGGTTTAGAGTTATAGTAACAAGAAAAGTGGTAAGGGAAATTCACTAACTATATGTATAGCCGAATCTTATGCATATGATTGATTTAGTAATGAAGTGATATGTCCTTGTGTTTTAGTTTAGTAGAAGGTAAAGATGGAGTTATTAGTGAGGGTGAATTGTTGTTTACTTAATGTATGAAAAGAGTTGTTGATGATATTTATTGTGTTAGGAAAGTATAGGTTATTGATGAGATTACTTGGTGGATGAGCATTGTTAATTTAGACTTTCCTAAGATTTGCAAGAGGAAGTTTAGTTGAAATTTATAGAGCTATAAAAGAAGTTTAGGTGTATAAATAGGTAGATAGTAATGATGTGTAGAAGGATGATGTGGTAATGGATTGTAAGTAAGATAGGCCATACGATTATGATCGATTATTGTTATTATGAGGTTCAAGTGGGCTAGTTATTCTTGATGTTTTATTCTATAGCTTCCAAGTGAGAACAACACTATGTATTAAGTTTGAACGATTGGTGGTCATGAAGGTATGTGATGATTTCTTGGTTAATAATACTAGGTATAGGGAAGTGATATAATAGGCTTTAACAGTGTATGCAAGAGCATATGTTTACTTGAGTCGTAATCAAGTTCGACGTGGTATGTATGATGCAGAAGTACGCCCAAGGTGCTATGGGGCTGCATTATTTTTTTTAACGATTATTTTATGTTGTGGAATTAGTAGTACCATTGAGATGTTAGGTGGAGAAAACTATTTAGATAATGAGTAATGTTCTTGATAGCTAAGTTAAGGAGTTTGATTGAAGATGTTAAGCCTTTTTAAGTATGAACGTGATTCTCATGGTTTAGAAACATAATTTTACAATCGTGATATTAGTAGGCTATGAAAGAAGTTGTATGGTCCATCAAAGGTTTGGAGATACCCATGTTAAGCGTTAGATTATAAGTTTGAAACTTCGAAGATTTAGCTAATAAGAATAAGAATTGAAGCACTAGATGGTGTGAAATCCAACTATGGGGATGCTTATACAGATTCAAAGTTAGTAAGTGTTCTAGTGTTATATGATGTCTATTAGGGCTATAGAAAGATAGGGTGTAGCTTAGAAATGAGTACTAGAAGTTGGTTTTACTCTTTCTGGTGTAGTCATTTGGGTTAAGTTCTTTTGTTCATGTGCGTTGCTATATCACAGACTCTAGAGTAAAGTGATTATAGTTAGAACAGAGTTTATATAATGGTTCACGACCTTAGAGTGATGGCTTACATCTAAGGGGGAGATGATAGAACAAGCAACCAAGTCAAGCCTTCAGATTCTAGTAGATATACCAGTAAGTTGTAGAATAGCTATGAGAAAGATTAATGCTTGACCCAATTTTATTTCAGTATTTTCAGTTGTCCTAATACCTATTCATGCCTTACGTTCAGTTCCATGATCTTAATTCATGTTCATGCATATGATGGAGAATTATGTACTCTCCTAGTTTCCAAAAATGAGGAGTTCCAGTTCTTTAAGCAGTTAGAATCATATTCCATAAGTTATGAACTCTAAATTCAGGTTATACAACTCATGACTCATGTACTCAAGCTTTACAGTATGTTCAGTCCAAGTACTCAAGCAATACTTTTAACGATCAACAAAATTCGGTTTTATATCTTGCATGTCCTCAGATTATACTTCTTTGATAAGTCCATGATGCAATATATTCTATTCCTCAAGCCTCAGTTGAGTGTCAAGTTATTCATAGTATCCCCTTATATTTTGGGCCCTCATGTTCTAACCTTCTATTACCTATCCTTCGGTCAAGATATTGATGATAATCAGTTGTCTGGATGGGAAAAATTAAACATTTCTTGTTACTGGAAGATCATTGTATGCTTATTCTATCTAAGGCAGTAAAGTGTGAAGTAAGGTTGAAGCCAAGTCTTTAATACCCTCCATGGTTAGTCAAAGTTTTATATGAGATGTTTGGGTAGTTGAAATCTTATGTATGTCTTCTTAGGAGAAGTGCATGGAAGTTGTTCTTGATATAGATTTGTAAGTTGTGACAAAGGTATTTTAGGGGAGTGTGTTTAGAAGTGCATATTTGGTTATAGAAGTGAGGCTTGAACATCATGTTTGTATATTTAGATGAATGCACTGCACATTAGTAAAATGTCTAGTACGAGGTTGAATGTGGTTGTTGGAGTAGTAATGAGGATTTTCATGAGATGAGAAGTTGTGAAGTGCAGGGTGTGTTGTATTACGGTTCAGACTAGTAGTACAGTGTTATATGGTGTACCCTATGATTTTGGGTTAGGCTTGAAGATGGTGAGGGAGTTTAGTTCAGTTTAGACATGAGTGGAAGGACATATCAACGACCTTGTTAGAATTAGAAGATGAATCAATAAGTATGGTTTTTAAGGTAAAGTATTAGTTGACAACATATTTTAGAAGTGTCTCTAAGTTTTAAGTAAGGTGTTGCATTGCCTAAAGCCTAGTAAATTCTACCCCAGTCTATGATTCCAAGCTATGGAATTGTAGCAATATTGTAATCCTTTATTCAGATGTCTTGTTTAGATCTTGACCAAAATTCTTGTCTTCTTCAAATCGTTAGAACTCCCTAGAGGGGTGTTGAAGAAACCCTCCACTTAAGCATGAGTATCTAGTATGATTCAGTTTGAATATACTGTAGTTTAGTTTAACAATCAGGAACATAGATTTCTATGGATTTCTATTTTTTTGAACTAGCCTAGTTTTACTACCTAAAGTTTCATAAGTACGGTCATTCCGAAATAGTTTTGCAATTGTGAATTCAGCTCAGTATGTGTATCAGGCATCAGTTTCAGAATTTGGATATCTAGACATGATTTAGTTCATAAGTATTCACCAATCGATCTTCATTTTTCAAGTATTCCAACTCAGACACTATGATACCCATTGTCTGATCTTAGCCTTGTTTTCTAATGATTTGTACCTGCATAAACTATCACTTCATAGTCTATAAGTGAGATCGCACCATGAGCACATCAAGAAAATTCTAAACTCTCAGCATGAGTCATCTCTTCATAAATAAGTAAAAAGGGCAAGTTAGCTCAGATTCAGACGAAGGTAACAACCTTCCTTCATTCAGTTTCCCTCTAATCAAAGATTCGGTTAGATAGCCATTCTTATCATAAGTATATGCATTCATCGAAGTATGACAAAGTTTAGAAAGATATAGATTTATTTTAATATGTTATTTCAGTTATGTATTCTCAGTATTCTTTGCATTCTTAACCTAATAAGCTATATTCGGGGATGAATGAACCCAAGGGGAAAAAATGCAACACACCGCAATTTGGGTTAGAATGAAAACCATCATTTATACGTGTACATGTTCCAAAAAATATAAATCCTATTCAAATTAGGTATGTTAATCAATTATTTAGTGTAGGAACCTATTAGGCATGAATTGAGATCATAGAGATCCCCTAAATCAAGGTCAAGTTGAAAGCTTTCCTATCGTTTGAGTTTTCGTGAGCGTCAAAACTTAAGTCAAATTCAATTTACCATAACTCCTTTTATATGAGTAAATAGGTGGCCTACTATATATAAAATGAAATCTCTTCAAATTATCTTTCCAAAAATATCAATTTCGCAAAATTTCAATATTGGAACAAAATGTTATGCCTATTTTACTCCAGGATGTCAGCCTGAAAAACTGAGTAATGACATTCGTGATAACTTATCACAAGTATGACGACTTATCATGAATGTCATCATCCTTAGGAAGAAATCCATCAATTCCAGCCCCCCCACTCCCCACCCCCCATGATGACAATTGTGATGACTTATCACAAGTCTGACGGCTTATCACAAATGTCGTCAGCCTTAGATTTTCAGCCACTGGGAAGTGGTTTAGCAAGGGTATTTTAGTATTTTCGATCACTTCCCATGACTTATAACCCTCAAGGAGCGTATTATCTTCCATTATCTTTAGTTAAACATCTAAAAATTCTCTGCACACCTTCAACTACAAGGTTAGGGTTTCAACTTAAAAATCTAATTATCTAGAGATTCAACCGTGAGAATTTGATAATTCTTGATTATTTGAATTCCCCGTTAAGAAGGCTACGAGGGACACCCAATAGTTCGTGAATAACCTTCTGGAATTTCTGAAGTCATCCAAAATCTCCAAGTTTAAGGTATGTGGATTTTGAACAAGAACACTCTTTTGTTCTCGTGCCCAAAAGTTTTAGTTTTTCTTAAAGAATTTCATATTTTCAAGAATGAATTCATATTATTATTCTATATTTCAAGTTTATGAGATTATGGAATTTTTCAAGTCTTGAATTGCATAATTATCTTATTTAATGATGGTATAAATTGAGAGTTCATGACATAAATTCCATATTCCTACATTGATATCATATTTTCAAGAATTTCCAAGATTTGTAGTCATGAATTGAGCCTTATTGTGAAATTGTGAGTCTTTGATAATGACATATAGATACTTTTTAAAGTGTTTCGAGAAGAGTACATATATTTCTATGTTATTGAGACTTTAAAGCTTATTCATGATAAGTCTATCAAGATTTGAAGAAAGAAGTGAGTTTTAATCCTAAGTTAAGAAAGAAATCCATATCTTTGATTTTGAGATAAAGGGGATGCATTTTGGCTCCCGTCACATATTTTTGAAATATTTTTAAGGTAGATTTTCTTAAGTTTTGAGGTAAGTAAGGGAGTAGTATTTAGCATCGAGTTGGGCTTGATTCCGAGGCCTCATTCCCCAGAACCACGTGCCCCCATAGGTTTCTGATTTACCCGAAGTGGGTTAAGATAGTATCACTAAAGTTAAGGTTCTATCCAATGGAAAGGATAGAATAGCTCTCCCCAATATGGTTAAGACATTGGAATCCATGTAGCTCACATGGTTTATGTTGGTTATAAGAAAGTCACAAAGATATCCCCCACTCTTGAAATATTTTTATTGATTTAAAGTATTGAGATAAAGAGTTTACTATAAAGAATGAGTTTCAGATTTCATCTAGCTTACAAGTTTTGAGAATAAGTGGATAATACTGATTTTAGAAGCAAGTTAAATGACTTACAAGATTTATACATGATTAATTATTCATGATTTATGAGATTTATATTACAGATATTATTCAAGCTATGTGCGTCATTTATGTCAGCATTCATAATTTTATAAACTATGATGATATTGAGATATTGTTTACTTATTGAATTGTACCCCTATATACCCAGTACATTCCCAAAGTGTTGATTCACATATACGTCTATGTGCTACATTGTTTCATAATGTAGGTACAAGACTTAGTATGCATATTTAGATTCAGTTAGTTCACAACTTCTAGTCAGCAGGTGATGAATTTTTTTAATTCAAAGGTTTGAGCCAGATAGACTGTTTGAGCAGTTCTTTATTTTTCTATTTCAGTCGTATTGAGTTGGGATAGTTAGGAGTCATGACCCGTCCATCTAAATTCAGTACTAGTAGAGACTTCATAGACAGTCAGTAGAGTTAATGTATTTAGTTTCAATTTTATTTTGTAAAAGAATAGCTGTAATTTTGTAAAGTTCAGATTTGTATTGATCAAGTTCAAGAAAGTTTTATGTTCTCGTTGATTTTATAAAGATTTAAGCATTTTATTCAGTTGCTTATTATTTATGCCAGTAGAAGGGTTAGCTTAGGGTCACTGGTGATCCTAAGCACAATGTGACATCTCGAGACTCGATTTTGGGGCATTACAAACATGGTGTTAGAGCACAGAGTTCAAGTGTCCTAGGGTGTCTGTGAAGTCGTGTCTAGTAGAGTCTTGCAGAACAGTACAGAGACGTCTATACTTTTCTTTGAGAGGCTTCAATGCATTTAGGAAATGACTCCATTCTTTCAAGTCTCAGATCGTGCTATAGAAATGTTCTTTAAGAAACTTATAAAGATTCTCATCTTACTCTATCTGAGCCATCTTTGCCTTATTTTCAAGGTATCAGAAATAGTCAAGCTTAAATCTTTACAGATAGTGCTTTCTCAGACAGTCTCCACAGATAGTTATTGGATTGTAAGTGATCTAGAAAGTATCCCATCAGCGCTTTGAGTTTTGATGATTGAAGTGCTTTATTCATGATTCATAAAAGTCATGCACTAAGCCCAAGTAATATGTACTTCCAGATTCCTCAGAATCTATAATGTAAACCTATACTTCCCTATCATGTATTATTCTTAGGATAGCATGATTATTAAGTTCCAGTTCCACCCCAAATAACGCTATCAGATTGGCTAGCAAGAAGCTTCAGAAGTTACACAAAGATACTTGAGAGTAGCATTCTAGTGTGTTATAAGTCTCTCAATATCAGAGTTATGTCCTTACTCTTATGAGTCGTGCAAGTAAGCCATAATAAGATGTGTATTATTAGATCAGTGAGTATTGTGTGTAAAGTTTCTACCTCTTGTAACCTTGTTATCATTGTTTTGTTGAAAAATCAAAGTCTAGTGAAGCAGTGTGAGGCCTATTTCGATTCACTAGCAACTTGTGCATCTTGTTGTTTTTATATTGGTTGAATCTGAGGGTTTAGAGGTGTAACAGAAAGAAAAGTGGTAAGGCAATTCACTAACTATATGTATAGCCGAATCTTGTGCATATGATTGAGTTAGTAATGAAGCGATATGTCCTTATGTGTTAGTTTAGTAGAAGGTAAAGATGGAGTTATTAGTGAGGGTGAATTGTTGTTTTCTTAAAGTATGAAAAGAGTTGATGATATTTATTGTATTAGGAAATTATAGGTTATTGAACTGGGACCATGAACTGTGGTCTGAAACCAAGTTTTTCACGACCCGAACTGAGGCCCGGGGCGTAACAATCATCCCAAACCATAAAGCCTCAGATACCCATCTCTATCTAACAATCACACACACCTTTCATATACTGTAAAGAAATGCATAAAATATAATAAGACAAAAACATGGTCAATCTCTTAGTTAAACAGAACAATTTAAAAGAGAGTTCTTAACATTCAAAACACATGACACCAGTCCATAAAATCTCTAATAATACAAGAACAAACACACATAATAAGACTGGTACAAGGCTCCAGTCGGACCATGAATAAAAATTAAATAACAATAACTCATAACAAGGTCTTCCGAAATAAGGAAGGCTCACCAACTGCGAGTTTGGACCAAATAACTCTACTGCTTAATGGAACCCTGGGATTGTACCTCAGATCTTGAAAAATAGGGGGTCAATACAATTGTACTGGTACATAAAACAATCCCAAAATAACATTTTTATTTTATAATGTAGATGAGTGCATTTTATAAAACATTATACGTGAGCTAAGTAAAATAGATGGGCATATTTTAGAATCTTCAAATGCTTCCCTTGAAATCAAGACTCACACTTTATCTTAATCCTAAGATAGATGGTACACCCTATAATTCAACAATCCCATGGGCTATATGGAATCCGCCCTTGAATCGGTGTCCAAGGCCCCAATTTAAGTATGTCGCAAGGATTGGAGTCCTAATTTCTATTCTAGTATACTACTGCCTCAAGGACAAGTATACATTGGCATTAGCCAATCATGTCACCCGAATCGACAAACTCAGTTTTCAGCGATGAGCCCATACATTCAAACGCCTTCTTCGGGTAACCATCTACCTCTCTTTAGGCCCAATTTTAGTTCTTTGTACTTTATGCTTCATTCAGAAAATCATTCAATGCTAAAAATATTACGGGCATATCATCACCGGGTATCGTCATACCTAGACTTGGAAGTGATTCATATCTTATCAATTTCATATCTCATCTCATTCAAAACATACAAATGACCACAAAAGATTAATAACATCACAAGAGAGTCATCATTTTGAAATTTCATGAAATATTTATGAAATTACTTTCTATTCACAATACTTAAACATGCGGTAGTCATGTCAATTTATTTATTCACATGCAATTCTTCTTTTTAATGCAAGGGTATAGTTATAGCAATAAAACTCTCTCTCATCATACCATAAAACATGTCAAACACCATGAGGTTAAAGAACTTACTTCCAAACCTTAGTTCATGCATTCGAAATCATTGACAATACAAATAGAAACTATATTTCGCAACAAGAGGAGGAAATTCATTGTTTATGCTCTCAATTAAAATATCCCAAACTATATACATATATACATAAAGGGTCAAAATTTAATTACTACAAAAAGGGTTCAACACAATACATATATTTTCATCAAAATGATTTAACAACATGCTTTTTGAAATAATATTCAAAAACCTTTCTTGCAACATGATTATAAATTTTAAACTTGATAAAAACCAAAATTCCATGCCCGTGGAGTTAGAGGCTAGTCCCACATACCTTAGGTTTTTTAATTTGAAAAATGGAAACTTAGTCTTGAAAACTTTATTGAGAATCTTGAATTGAAAGGCTTAAATTATTGATCTTTGGGGAAGAAAAGTTGAACTTGGAGGTGGCTATGGGTTTGCTTTAAGAGAAATTGAATAAAGATACAACCTAATTCTCCTTGGGGCTGAAATTTTATGTTATGGACGAAATTTGGGTGAGGGGAAGTGACCAAAGTTCTCCTAGATCCTTTAGGAACTTAAATAGCATGTGAAATAGTTCCATAACATGAATATCATCGTATCACAAGGCTAATCATGTCGACAACTGATGTGTCGCTTCCCAATTGCATCGGCTTACTGCCTCTCATGAAAAATGCTATAACTGTCGCTCGAATATCGGATTTAGGAGAAATTGGTATTATTGGAAAGATAATTCAATTATGTATAATTTGGTGGGTCTTAAGCTGAAAAATTACACGTGTATCGAAAGTTATACATGTTCAAAGTAGACCCTTGTATAATCAAATATGAAACTTTGGATGAAGGAAAGATTCTTAGATCAACTTTTCTCTAGGTGATTTCTATGAAAATTTTTCATTTCAGAATAACTTCATACGCTAGGGGAAAGATCATGACACATGAATTTAAATATAAATCATGGGATTAAAGTTTACACACATAGGAACGATGGTCTGATTTCTAGCTCAAAAATGCGGGGCGTAACATTAACTCCCCTTTAGGATCATTCATCCCCAAATGATTGGTAGGGGCTTTTTGAGGCTCTAAAAATGTAGAATAAAGAATTTAATCTCTCATTGAACATTTTCCCTCAACAAAATATACAAAGGCAATGAACGAGTTTCATGATAATCCTTAGTGACACATGTAAGCACGAAATGCGACGTAACAAGACTTTTACATAGGGATGATTTAGCATATGAGTTCTATGAATCATAATCATACAACATAAGGCATGAATTAATTTTGTGATAAAAGGGCTGACTTATATCGGTACTAATCATGAAATAAGGTTTTCATAAAACATAGGATTAGAAGCATTCTCTACCTTACAAGGTACAACGAATAGACTTAAACTTTGAAATACTCATCGTCTATGCCTCAAGCAATAAATAGCGTACTTCACACTTTCCAAATTATAATTCTCCCATAACACATCTAACCACAAGAGTTTGAGTCCCATTGCAAAGTGCTTTTATGTTGAAGCCTAACTCGGAGTAACAAAGTAATAACTTAAGCTACAGGACCCTGTAGTCCACATCCCACTAAGAATATTACCTCATCTTATCACTATCATTAAATACCCTCGGGGTTTTAATTCAGGGAGACTAACCACAAAGTACATGGGTTGTGTTTTCATCAATCACAACAATTACGCCTATTATTACTACACCTACTTCATGGATTTCCCCCCCTCAAGACCAGCAAATTCAATCACATTTACAGAGATTTTTTCCATGTATCTCCTTCCTAACTATTTCTCATAATAAAAGTCCATCCCCTTCTTTCCCCATTTTCTATAGCCTTAGCTTAAAAAATCACATAAAAATTTTCACCTTCAAGAAAATCTACTCACCTACCTGACAGATTACTACGCTTCCACAATCACCATCATACTAACATATGGAGGGTCATTAAGGGACCCGATAACAAGCATCATGAATGGGTGAAATACTACTTAATTATAACCTGTATCTATTAATCTACTCAAGGTGGGACATAAGGTGAACATATGATACCATCATGAAGTACTTCCTATATTAAGCGTCTAGGTCAAAAAGAGAGAGTCATTCAGAAGAAAAACAATAAAACATGAATTCTTAAGTTAGAGCACAGTGAGAAAATATTATTGCACATATCATGATAAAATGAAGGGAAAAGGCTGAATTACCCTCCTGGGTCCAAAAATTAGCAGAACGAACTGGGAACCTAATGCGTTAAGTGATGCACCACATCAGCCCCTACCAATGCGATTCCTGGCTCAACACGTCAATATTACATTGGCCCACTGATTTGATCTTTCAAACATGCATCAAATATCATCTAAAAATCCAAAATTTCCTTGAGACACCCCCTTTTCACCTCTGATCTTGAATCAACTAAAAAATCTATGACTCTGAGTCTGGAACATCAATTCAAAATTCGTGAATGTTCAGAGCTCATAAATATGACTAAGTCTTTTTACAATTAGAAAATTTTTTAGGTTGTAAGCTCTCCATATATGCAACTAATAAGAGTGGTATTGAGTCGAGAATGCTACAGGATGTTACTTTACAACTAAGACAAAGATTACCTCTTGAAGCGATTGCTCCTCATTTAAAGAACTAAAATTTTTCCATGAGTTAGCATAAACTTTATCACTTTGACTAATCCTGATCTAAAATGAATCAGTAATGTATGGAAAGCATAGTTTCTTCGAATCAAGTATCATGTGAGACATGGATTTTTATCGATAATGGGCAACATAACATAGAGTTTGAATACATTAAATAGTGGATCACTAAGGTATATTATTGCTTCTAGTTTGGAGGGCGAAACATGACATGAGTTACATAGAGAGGTCAAACCTTAGACATAGGCCGAACTTTAATACATAAGACATTGTTACATGTTCATTCAATTTGAAGAGGAGGATATTTCTTGAATAGGAATTGATTTATCATAATTCTTACTTAAAGCTTAATACTACAAGAAAAATTCGGGAACTACTTTAATACATCATCTCCCCCTTAGACCAAAGTCACACCCCTAGACTTGCAGACATATCCTCACATCAAGATCTGTAGCCACAACACTCAACGCAAACGAGACATCACCATAAACCTAAACTCTAAACTCTCCTTAATGAACTATACTCTGCCGACCTTTCTTTTTAAAAAAATACTACTCTTTACTTTTGCTAACCTCTATAGCCATCACTCTACAACCCCCAGTCTTATGAGTATACATATCCACACTCCTTATCATAAAAGAGAGGGTATCAATATGCACATTAATACAAACTCTCCTTAATAATTATAAAGATACTAAATTCTTTCTAGAACCTACTCTCTCAGGTACATTAATAATAAATTCCTCGAACTCCCAAGGTCATCAACTTACGACTACCATTATCATAGGCATAGAAACCCATGCTTTTAAACACTTAACACTCTATCTTCAATTTCTTAGAATACTAGCTTTACACCTCTAATCACACAACCTACAACTTAACCAAAATTTTGTGAAACTATACAAAAGGTACATATTTCCTACCTATATTTTCTCAATTTTGCTATAACCAACACCACACAACAACTCCTTGGTCTTCCAGACAAGGTATACCAAACACTTATACACACAAAACTTGATCCAAAACTCATGGCTTGAGTTGTGATGATTATGATCCCTAAAAATCTTGTGCAAGGTTATCTCTATGTCAATTCTTATTATCTCTTGCTTTTTGATTACATTTTTTAGTAGGGGTTATCATGAAGCGCTTTGATGCCTTTGCATATTTTGTTAAGAAATAATGTTCAATGCAAGGTTACGTTCCTTATTCCATACTTTTAGAGCTCAAACAAGTTCCTACCCACCACTCAGGGATGAAAGATCCCAATGGGGAGATAATGTAACACCCAACACTTTTGGGCTAAAGATAAACCATCTTTCCTGCATTTATAGACCCGAACACAATGGTTTCTACTTATATAAAAGTGCGAATGAAACTTTATTAGTGTGGAAATATCCCTGGATATGAATGCACACCATAAAAATCTCCTAGCTCAACAGTTGAGTTGAGCATTTTCCTATCGATTGATTCTTAGTTTACAATTTTGCTTGGGACAAATTCCAGTGACTACTTATCCTAGGATATAACTAGTCATGTGTTCTAATATATATCAAATTAAATACCTTCAAGTATTCTTTCCAATGCCACTATCCATTCGTCAATTTGAGTATGGAGTCAAAGGTTATGAGTGTTTGAATGAGACATTGTCAGGATGTGCGATGGGGTGTCTTCCTCCCAATTATGCACTATACCATGGGCTGTGCGTAGCCTACGTTAATATAACGCCCCAAAATTGGGTCCTGAGACTTCACACGGTGCTTAGGATCACAAGTGACCCCAAGCTAACCCTTCTACTGGCATAACTCATAAGCAACTGAACAAAAAGTATAAATCTATACAAATCTGCGGAAAATAACCCTTTTTGGAATATGATAGATACAAAACTAAATTTATAAGATTACAACTCTGCTTTTACAACCAAAACTAAAACGGAATATATCAACTTCTACTGACTGTCTATGAAGCCTCTACTAGTACTGACTATAGTTAGATGGGTCATGACTCCTTACTATCCCAACTCAATACAGCTGGATAAAGAAAATACATAACTTCTCGTACTGTATAACTAACTCAAGCCCTTGAATCAAAAGGACTCATCACCTACTGGCTGGATGCCGCGAAGTGATTGGATCTGAAGATGTACACAATACCTTCTACCTACATTCTGAGAAAATGTAGCCCACATAAGAATATGTGGGTCAGTACCATGGAAACGTACTGAGCATATGGGGGTGAAATACATATATAAAATAATATCTTAAAATCATCACTGCTTATAAAATTATGCATGCTGATATAAATGACTCACTTAGCTTGAATTAAAATCATCATAATCATAAGAGTGTAAAATATATCGGGTGAAACATGTGAGTCATCATAATAAAGCTAAATTTACTTTCATCTAGATTCCAAATCATCAAAGCAATCAAATATCATACAATACTCTTTCGAATATATGTTCATTAAATATTTCGAAAACAATGACTTTATAAAACTCAGTCTTTCAAACAAATATGTTTTCATCTTAGATAGAAGAATAAGACTTTTCATATTAGATAGGAGAATACACACACACATTAGGATTCTCTCATAACCGACATAAACCATGTGAGCTACATGTAGTCCTACGTCCAATCCACGTTGGGGAGAGTTTTACTATCCTTGCCATCGGAGTATGACTTTAATCTTTTATTCACTAGTGATCACTATATATAAATCATTCTCAGGCTCACAACTTATGGCAGCATATAGTTCTAGGGAAATACAAATCCTGCTATACCTCCAGCTCGGTGCTAAAGACTACTCCCGGACTTAGCTCAGATCTTTTCAAAAGAAAATTCACTAATAAATATTTCAACAATTCACAACAGGATCCATCATGCTACCCCTTTCATAATAAATCAATAAAAGTGGATTTCTTTTCTTATCTCGGTTACAAAAACAACCCTTTTTACGACCAAAAGGTCAAAGCTTCTTTATCATCTCAAATCATTTAAACTCAAGGTGTTTATAACACATGATTTTCACAAAATAATAATCTCAAATAAGGTTCGAAACACCCATACATCAATATCACCATAAAACATTCCAAAGTTTCATACTTTATGACATAAGCACAAAAATAATCACTTAAAACTTAAAATTTCAGCTTTATAATCATACATCTTGCTAAAGAAAATTAGCTTTGGGATTCAAATCTCATTGTACTTATAGCACATAATTTCTCAAAGTACAATCCCAATTAGGACTAAAGGTCTCATATATCAAAATCATATTAAATTTTCTCAAGATTCATGCTTTTCATCATAAATATATATAACTTACTTTAAAATATGAAAAATTTAGCTTTATGCACAAAAATGTCATCATTCTTATTCAATTAAACTTCCAAAACATAGAGAGTATCATAATCTCATGTAAAACCATATAGGGTATAAATTCATGCTTCCAATTCATATCAAAACATGTAAAATCATGTATATTCATACAAGAAAAATCAATTTTGGCACAAGAACGAAAATGTGTTTTTGTTGAAAACCCCCACATACCTTAAACTTGAAGATTTGAATGACTTTCTGAATGACGTAATACTATTCACAAACTTTTGGGTGTCCCTCGTAGCTTTTGTTACGGGATTTCCGAATATGTAAAAATTATAGAATTCTCACGGTTGAATCTCGAGCTATTGGGGTTTTTATGTTGAAACCCTAAAGGTTGTTCTTGGTGATTTTGAGCAAAGGTAAACTTATTTTGATGTTGTGGGAGTTTAATCCCGTGTAATAGACATATATAGGGGTGTCTTTGGCACTTGGAAATGAGGTATGCAGCACACAACTCATGGCAGACCTTAAGGTGTGCATCGCACACCTTATAGAAGACATTTAAGTGTTCCTCGCACTTCCAATCGCACACATTTGATTGGGCGGCGCATTGCCTATCGAACACCCTTACTGCCTCTCATAAAAAAGGGCATTACTCTTCGCTCGGGCATCGGATTTTTGTGAAATTGGTATCGCTGGAAAGCTAATTCAATTATCTACAATTTCATATGTCTTGAGATGAAAAATTCCATGTATATTAAGAGATATTCACATTTGAAGTTGACCCTTGTAGAATCGAATGTCAAACTTTGGATAAATCAATTGGTCTTAGCTCAACTTTGTTCTAGGTCATTGCTATAAACATTTTCCACCTCTAAATTACTCCATAGACTACGATAATGATCATGAAACTTTTATTCACATGAGAATTACTTGGATTAGACCTTAGATGCGCAGGAACGACGGTTAGAATTCTTGCACGAAAATATGGGGTATTACATTATCTCCCCCTTAGGAACATTCGTCCTCGAATGTGCATAATTAACCTAAAACGCAGAGGAATATTAGTCTTCAATCTATCATGTGTAACTAATAGAACTGAATCACTGGATCTCAATAATAATGAGGTACTGAACTGGTCAGCAAGTGCATGAATCCTCAAGAAAAATAACTATATGGCTAAGATAGAAACAAGAGTGTCAACTTATGAGTAACCATTACTTTGCACTGGATCTGATCTCATGAGAAAGGATAAGAGGTTTATGAAATGAAAACTTGGGGTATTACAACATCCCCCTCTTGGGATCGTTCTTCCCCGAATGATAATAATTTAACAAAAATACTAGGAAGAGACTATGATACTACACAGGATACTTACGAATTGAATCATGACTTAATATCTGAAACTGAAACTGATGCATGAACTGAGCTGAATTCATAATTTAATTGGACACAAACATACTGCCTCTTGGAATGGACATACGCATGAGACTGCGGATAGTAAGACTAGGTGGAAAAATTAAGAATCTATAGGAGATTATCTCCTTGCGTGCTAAACTAGATTACAGGCTATATTGACTGGATCATACTGACTACCCATCCTCAAATGGAGTATTTCTTTAGCACTTTTCTACAAAATTCTATTGACATTAAGGAGCAAAGAATTTTGGCATGATCTGAACAAAACATCCAACTAAGGAATCACAACATTGATATAACTCTATAACATGGAATATAAATATATAACTCATAAACTAAGATAGAATTTCTAGGCCTTAGGCAACGCAACTTCTTACTTTCAAGCTTAGCATCACTTCTCAAATTCTCTCTCAACTATACTATTCCCCTGAAATACCATACTCATTTGATTCAACTTACAATTCTCATATTGGCACTGCAAAATCTTTCTACTAAGGTCTAAACCAAACTATGTTCTCTCACCATGATCAAGCCTAACACTAAATAATAAGATACAACATGCCAAACCATAATACTAGTCTAAACGACAAGGTTCAATATTCTATATCTTCTTAGAGCTCACACCCTAAGCATAACATGCCTTACCACTTCAATGACTAATTTAAAATTCTTGTTATGGATTAACTAGTGCATATTGCATTCATCATCTTACACTCAACATGACATTCAAGCCTATCATTAAAAATCACATATAACTTTGAGGCAAATACCCCTAAAGGCATACTCCACATATTCTCGAGATTGAGCGATAATTTCATCATTCTAATATCTACAAATAAATGCTAAACTCACAAGAATAAACTAATTTTGAACTTACTGAATTCATTCTTGAACAACCCATCCATATGCCATCCTTAATTCCTAGCTTCAATAATCATCATCAAAGACTTACACTCTCATTTGCAACCATATCTACATCTCTAATCACATAATCATAGCCTACCAAGATCACACTTCTATACTTATATTTTTCCCAAACCATGAGAATAAAATCATACTAAAAAGACTCAACATCTTCAATCATAACTCCTTAACTTAGCTATCAACAACAACATAAATTATCTAACTAGCCTTTCTCCACCTAGCAACTTAACGTTACTACTAACCACACAATATGCAATAATCCTAAAAAAATATTGCATCCCCATAGCACCTTGGGCACACCTCTACACCATACTTAATTACAAACGTATGATCTTACACTTTTGCATACACTGTTTAGTCCTACTAGATCACCTTTATATAACTAGCATCAATAACTGAACCATCAACTGTTCAAACTTAATGTCTAGAGATAAACATGATTTACAACCCAATGTCACACACAATTTTCACTTCAAAACAATAGAACATAGCACTAAGAAAAACTAGTACACAATGACAATCGATCATAATCATATGGCGTATCTTACTCATAATCTGTTAACACATCCTCCTTCTTCACATCATTACTATTTACCCATCTTCACACTTAAATTACTTTCATAGCTCTATAAATTTTAACTAAACTTCCTTTTGCAATCTTAGGAAAGCCTAAATTATCAATACTCAGCCACCAAGTACTTCCATCAAAACCTATACTTTCCTAGCACAACAAATACCATCAACAACTCTTTTCATACTTCAAGCAAACAATAATCCACCTTAACTAATAGTCTCCTTCTCCAACTTCACTAAACTAACAAACAAGGGTATATCACTTCATTACTAATTCAATCATAACCAAAAATTTAGCTATACATATTCAATAAATCGGCCTTACCACCATTCTTTCCACTACACTTCTAAACTTACAAGTTCAACTAACACAAGACTTTCAACTAAACGTTACTATTTCTATCACCACACAGAAACACACACTTTCAACTATCACCAGAACAACAAGATAAACAACTAGTTGCTAGTGAATCAAAATTGGCCTCACATGACTTCACTAGACTTTAGTTTTGTATTTTGAACAAGAAAACTAGATGAATAACTAAGCAACTATACTAGTGAATCGAAATAGTCCTCACACGACTTCACTAGACTTTGATTTTTCACAAAAAATAATGCTACCAAGATTACATAATACAAGAGATAGAAACTTGACACACAACATTCAACGATCTAATAATACACCTTACTCTGTCTTTATTAAATGACTCATAAGAACAAGGGTGTAAATTCAAATCTGAAGGACTTATAACATACTCGAAGGCTCCTCTCAAGACACTTTATGAAACTTATGAAACTTCTGCCAGCAAATATAAGAGCATTAGCTGGGGAGGAAATTGGAACTTGCTGAACATGTTACCTCAAGAATAGTACATAGATAGAGAAGTATAGATTATCATTATGGATTCTATGGATAAATTTGAAAGCATATCTGACTCGGGCTTAGTGCACGATTTCTATAGGCTTGATAAAGCACTTCAGTTTTTAGAACTCAAAAGTACTGATAGGATACTTTTTTAGCTCTCTTACAATTCAATAACTATCTATAGAGAATTAAGATCAACTGTTTTTGATACCTTAAAAATAAGGTAGAGATGGCCTGACTACAGTAAGATGAGCATCTGTATAAGTTTCTTGGAGAACTTTTCTATAGCATGATCTCAGACTTGAAAGAATGGAGACATTTCCTAAATGCCCTATAGCCTCTCAAAGAAAAGTACAGACGTCTCCGTATCATTTTGCAAGACTCTACTAGACATGGCTTCATAGACACCCTAGGACACTTGAACTCTGTGCTTTGATACCAAGTTTGTAACGCTTTGAAATCGGGTCTCGATACGTCACAAATTGCTTAGGATCACAAGTGACCCCAAGCTAACCCTTCTATTGGCATAACTCATAAGCAACTGAACAAAAAGTATAAATCTATACAAATCTACAAAAAATAACTCTTTTCTTAATATGATAGATACAAAACAAAATTTACAAGATTAGAACTATGCTTTTACAACCAAAACTGAAATGGAATACATCAACTTCTATTGACTGTCTATGAAGCCTCTACTAGTACTAGCTATAGGTTGCTGGGTCATGAATCCCGACTATCCCAAATCAATATGGATGGATAAAGAAAATACAACACTTCTCGAACTATATAACTAACTCAAGCCCTTGAAACAAAAGGACTCATCACCTGCTGACTGGATACCACGAACTGACTGGATTTGAAGATGTACACTATACCTTGTACCTACATTCCTAAAAAATTTAGCCCACATATGAATATGTGGGTCAATAATATGGAAACATACCAAGCATATGGGGTGCAATGCATATATAAAATAATATCTTAATATCATTATAGTTCATAAGATTATGCATGCTAATACAAATGAATCACTTAGCTTAAATTAAAATCATCATAATTATAAGAGAGTAAAATATATCGGGTGAAACATGTGAGTCATCATAATAAACCTCAATTCACTTCCATCTCGATTCTAAATCATCAAAGTAATCAAATCTCATAACAATTCTCTTTGGAATATAAGTTCATTAAATCTTTCAAAAATAATGACTTTCTCAAACTCAGTCTTTCAAACAAATATGTTTTCATCTCAAATATAAGAATAATACTTTTCATATTATATAGGAGAATACACACACACACATTGGGAGTCTCTCATACTCAACATAAACCATGTGACCTACATGGAGTCCAACGTCCAACCCACGTTGGGGAGAGCTGTCCTATCCTTGCCATCAGAGTAGGACCTTAATATTTTATTCACTAGTGATCACTATATATAAATCAGCCTCAGGCTCACAACCTAAGGGGCATGTAGTTCTAGGAAAGTACCAATCCTTCTATACCTCCAGCTCGGTGCTAAATACTACTCCCGAACTTAGCTCAGATCTTTCATAAGAAAATCCACTAAAAAATATTTCAAAAATTCACAACGGGAGCCATCATGTTACCCCTTTCATAATAAATCAATAAAAGTGGATTTCTTTTCTCATCTCAATTTCAAATATAACCCTTTTTATGACCAAAAGGTCAAAGCTTCATTATCATCTCATATAATTTAAACTCAAGGAGTTTATAATACATGATTTTCACAAAATAATAATCTGAAATAAGGTTCGAAAAATCCATACATCAATATCACCATAAAACCTTTCAAAGTTCCATACTTTATGACATAAGCACAAAAATAATCACTTAAAACTTAAAATTTCAGCTTTATAATCATACATCTTTCTAAAGAAAATTATCTTTGGGATTCAAATCTCATTGTACTTATAGAACATAATTTCTCAAAGTACAATCCCAATTAGGACTCAAGGTCTCATACATCAAAATCATAATAAATTTTCTCAAGATTCATGCTTTTTATCATAAATATATATAAGTTACTTTAAAATCTGGAAAATTCAGCTTTATGTACAAAAATGTCATCATTCTCATTCAATTAAACTTCCAAAACATATAGAGTATCATAATCTCATGTAAAACCATATAGGGTATCAATTAATGCTTCAAATTCATATCAAAACATGTAAAATCACGTATATTCATACAAGAAAAATTAATTTTGGCACAAGAACGAAAGGGTGTTTTTGTTGAAAAACCCCACATACCTTAAACTTGCAGCTTTGAAAGACTTTCCGAATGATGTAATGCTATTTATGAACTTTTGGGTGTCCCTCGTAGCCTTCGTAACAGGATTTCCGAAAATGTTAAAATTATAGAATTCTCATGGTTGAATCTCTAACTGTTGGGGTTTTTATGTTGAAACCCTAAAGGTTGTTCTTGGTGATTTTGTGAGAAAGTAAACTTATTTTGATGTTGTGGGAGTTTAATCCCGTGTTATAGACATATATAGTGTTGTCTTTGGCACTTGGAAGTGAGCTATGCGGCACACAACTCACGGCAGACCTTAAGGTGTTCCTCGCACACCTTATGGCAGATATTGAAGTGTACCTCACACTTCCAATCACACATATTTGATTGGGCAGCGCATTGCCCATCGCACACCCTTACTGTCTCTCACAAAAATGGGCATACGCTCAGGTATCAAATTTTTGCAAAATTGATACCGATTGGAAGATAATTCAATTATCTAAAATTTCATATGTCTTTAGATGAAAAATTTCATGTATATTAAGAGATATTCAAGTTGAAGTTGACTCTTGTAGAATCGAATGTCAAACTTTGGATAAATCAATTTGTCTTAGCTCAACTTTGTTCTAGGTCATTGCTATAAACATTTTCCTGCTCTAAAACAATACATAGACTAGGATAATGATCATGCAACTTGTATTCACGTGAGAATCACTTGGATTAGAGCTTAGATGCACAGGAACGCCGATTAGAATTCTAGCACGAAAATATGGGGGGTTACACTTGACCTGTGCAATGGGCTATGTGTTGCATGGTGTAATACCATAGTTTTTCCTTGCTAATTTCATCTCAAGAATGTCTAGAATTAGATTCTAAAATTAATGATGGTTATTCCATTAGGAATTTTCAAGATTTTCACTTTCTCTCATTTGGGAAATTCAATAAGCTTTCCATCAGTATAAGATTCGCCCAAATCCAATAACCGGGTTAGAAGTTATGAATATTTCAAGTTTTCATCATAAAACAATGCCATATTAGACAGTAGCACACCATGCCACGAGAGGAAATGGCATTTGGAAAATTCCAGTGGGGGTCCGCAATTATGGGGCATCGTGCCAGGGCATAAATTCAGAATTGTCCTTTTCCAGTTTCTTAGCGCAATTTACTCCGCGTTGTACCACAGTTCTAGGTAACAAAAGAAGGGGCAACACGATGTCTCTGTGTCGCGCCATCCTTTAGTTTCCCAATTTTCAAATTCTAGTGACACGGTGCGATAGCACCACATCGCACCAGGGGTTCAGTTTGGGAAAATTTTTACTGAAATTAAATGACGTGTCCAATGTTAAAAGGGTCAACTTCTCACCCCTATTTAATCCATTTAACACATGATTCAACCACTTTTACCCAAAATACACTCTTTTCTCTCAAGTTTCTCTCAAGAACAAGCTAGGGTTTTAATAGAAGATCCAACTTAAAGAAAGTTTCATCGTCAATCTTCACGAAACCATGAACTAAGGTATGCGTAGTGTTCATTCATAGACTCTTTTTGTCCATGAATCCCAAGAATCTCTTTTATAAGTTTAAGTTTATGAATTTCATGTTGGGTTTGTTTTGCTTATGTTGAGAATGATCAATTGAAATAATATCCATGTTGGGTGATCAATTTTATGTGGAATTAATTTGTATAGATGTATATTCAGATGAACCTATGAAAAACCTTAGATGATAAAATTAGAGATGAATTATGATGATTAATTGTTGTATGATGTTATCTACCTGTGCTATGCCTTCCATGTGTTTGATTAAATGCCTATATGAAGGAACAATGCCCAACTAGTATGATATCATGAAATTCCCATGTATGTACAAGTTATGTCTATCACAAGTTTTGATGGAATGATTCTATAAATGTATTATGGATTATGATGTTAGTTATATGCTCAAGTAAGTTATGCTTGGCCAGTTTCCTTTCATTGAGTCCTAGGGGTACTCGTATACAAAATATTAGTTGTGTGCCTAGAGTCATTTCATGTTTTCATGATACTCTCAGTTAAGCTATGATCCTTAGACTTCAGATAGTCTTATGACTCAATAAATCTCCATGATCTCATGAACTCAGTCAGTTATCAGATATCTGTAGTATTTTGTCCATCAACGAAATTTAGTAACTTAGCCGATGTTCAGTTTAGTAAATCATGTTCAGCGTCTATTCATATGGGAGTAGGAATTAGCACCGAGTGAACCCAAGGATGGGAAGACACACTATCAGCTGAGGGTGTGATTCTTAAAAGTCATCCTAGCATTCCAGAACTATGCATCTAGCATAGGTTGAGACATCAACACTGTCTGATGAGGGTTGATGAGGTGGATAATCATAGTTAGATAAGGTCCCCACTATTCTATTTTGGGGATGCTATTAGATGAGGGTCGCCCATAGCTTTTCCTTACTGGTGGTGCAGTATTGACACACTTCCAATTGGGGTTACTGATTGGACCCCAACTCAGTCATAATGGTGTATCAGGGGAATGTCGGTTAGATAACTAATTTCCACAGTTTGATGTTTTAGAGTCAAAAAAGTCAAACACAGTCAATCAGTCTCAGTATTAGAACTTAGATAGTTCTTCAAATTTTAGGACTATCAGATACAGTCAACTTAGATACAGTACAGAACTCAAATAGTTCCATCAGATTCAGGATTTTGAGATACAGTCACTCATGTTATCAGTTATATTTAGATTTAGTAATTATGTTATCACAGTATTAGTATCAGTTGTTATATCTCATGCATGTATTCTTACGCTTATGATAGTTAGTCAGTAATTATTATTGTTCATGAATATGAACCCCATGCATTCAGTTTACATCACATGTATTATATTACATTCAATGTACTGGCGCATTTTGATATGGTGTTTTATACCATAGGTTTAGGGACATGAGCTCCAGAGCAACAGTAGATTCTAGATATCCGTAGACAAAGATAGAAGTGAGTCCTAATATTTTAAGGACATGATTATTTTCCCTATTATCTCTTTAATTAGTTTATTAGTTTAAGTTAGTTGGGGACATGTCCCATCAACTCCTTAATCAGACAGTTCAGTCAGTTAGAGGCTTTCTAGACTATCATGTTTCAGACATTAGTATGTTCAGTTTTTTTTTGGGTGTTCTATTACCCCACACAGATGTTATATCATTCAAATCATATTCAGTATTGAACCTTATGGACTTTCAATTCATGTTTCTGGATGATAAAGTATTTTATGCAGTATACAGGTACAAATATCAGTCATGGGTTAGCTTGTGGTCCTTTGGGATCATGAGCACTGTGTAGCATTCTGGGTACCAGATTTGGGGCATTACAAACTTGGTATCACAACCTAAGGTTCAATAGAGTCCTAGAAAGTCTGAAAGCCATATCTAGTAGAGTCGTGTTTATGGGTGTGTTGCGCGCCTTATTTATGTGTAAGAGGCTATAAAATATTTTAGGAACAATTTCCCTTCTTTTAGTATTCATGTCGTGCTAGTGAGCATAATCTCAAGTCAATCTCTCAATCTAATCCATTTCTCCTTTTATTCTACATAACATGCCTCCTAAAAGAAGAAACAAAAATCAGCCACCCCCTCAGCCCGAAGAACTTTTAGGCGATCATGTTTTTAATGTTGAGTTCAGGGCCACATTTACAGCTCTTGATCAATCAATCGCCGTTCAAAATAAATGGCTAGTATTCATTTCGGCCAACACAGTGGCCAACTCAGCCGCGGCTAGGATTCCGACTTCACCCAAATGAATCCTCCATCCTTCCTCGGTTCTAAGGTAGATGAAGACCCTAAGGAATTCATTTATCAGGTTTAGAAGGTGACAGACATCATGGCAGTGACTACTGTTTAGAGTTTTGAGCTTGATGCATATCATATGCAGGATACGGCTCATACTTGGTTCAAACCGTGGAAGTTAGAGAGGTCAAATAATGTAGGTCCTATTGAGTAGGAGGAGTTTGCATCTACTTTCCTTGATAGATTCTTTCCCCAAGATCTTAGAGAGGCTAAGGTAATAGATTTCATCAACCTCAGGTAGGGTAATATGATGATGAAAAAGTATTCTATTAAGTTTACTTAATTAGCCAGATATGCTCCTCATGTGGTTGTAGACAGCAGAGCCAAGATGAGTAAGTGTGCTTCATGGGTAAATGATAGCTTGGTAAATTAGTGCAGATCTGCTATACTGAATAGAGACATGACTTTAGCCAGTCTTATGACTCATGCTTAGTAGATAGAGGAGCAGAAGATTGAGTAGATAGAGAAACAAAATAAGAGAGTGAAGATAGGTAGTTTCAACTTCGCTCAGCCTAAATCAAAAGGAGAAAACCGTTCTCAGTTTCATCCTAAGTCATCAATTCCAGCTCCTTCTTCAGCTAGTTCTCCAGTTCCTAAGTTCAGGGAGGGTAACAGAGATAGTGCGCCAGGCTTTAGGTCTTACGTCAGTGTTAGCAATGCCCGAACTAATCCTCTTTGTCAGACTTGTGGCAAGAACCATAAGGGTGTTTGCAAAGCAGGTAGAGATGTTTTTTTGGTTGTGACAAACCAGGACACAAAGTCAGAGACTGCCCTTAGTCAGGTTATTAGAGTCATCTCCTCTCCTCAGCTCAGTCCAGTCACCTGAATCAGTAGGGTGCCACCATCAGTGCTACTAGTGGGTAACACCCAAATCATCTCTATGCTCTTTAGTCCTGACATGATCAGAAAAATTCTCTTGATGTAGTTACTGGTACGTTATAGATATTTCATGTGCCTGTTTACACTTTGCTAGATCCAGGAGATTCTTTGTCTTTTGTTACTCCCTATGTAGCAGGCAATTTCAAAACCATCCCTAAAATTCTAGCAGAGCCCTTTTTAGTCTCTAACCTAGTGGGTAAAACCATAATAGCTCGGCGGATATACAGGGACTACTCGGTTATGATATTTTAGAAAGTTACGTTAGTAGACTTAGTCGAATTAGAGAAGACTGATTTTGATGTTATTCTCAGCATAGCTTAGCTTCATTCCTACTATGCCATAGTCGACTGCAAAAATAGAATTGTCTAGTTTAAGTTTCTGAATGAACCCATCCTTTAGTGGAAGGGTAATTCTTCAGCATTCAGAGGTCAACTTGTTTCCTACCTTCGGGCAAAGAAATTGATATCTAAAGGATGTCTCTATCATCTTGTTCATGTTAAGGATTCTAGTTCTGAAACTCCCAATCTTGAATCAGTTCCAATAGTAAACGAATATTCAGATGTCTTTCTCAAAGATCTTCCAGGACTTTGGTATTGATCTCCTTCCAGATACTCAGCCTATATCTATTCCACCATACAGAATGGCACCAATAGAACGTAAAGCACAGAAAGAACAGTTGAAGGAATTCTTAGATAAGGGATTCTTCAGACCCAGTGTTTCCTCATAGGGCGCTCTAGTATTATTCGTGTCCAAGAAAGACGGTTCTTTCAGAATGTGTATAGACAACCATAAACTCAATAAGGTCACGAACAAGAACAAATATCCTCTCCCCAGAATCAATGACTTGTTTGACCAACTTCAGGGTGCCAGTTATTTCTCTATGATGGACCTCAGATCCGACTACCATCAGCTCATAGTCAGAGAAGGTAACATCCTAAAAATAGCTTTTCATACTCAGTATGGTCACTTTGAATTCTCAGTCATGTCATTTGATCTTACCAATGTCCCATGCACTTTCATGGACTTGATGAACCGTGCATTTATGTAGTACTTGGACATGTTCTTCATAGTCTTCATAGATGATATTCTGATCTATTCCCACAGTGAGCAAGATCATGTAGGTCATCTCAAAACATTGCTTCAGACTCTCAGAGATCATCAGTTATTCATAAAATTTAGTAGGTGTGAATTTTGGCTAAGGTTAGTAGAATTCATTGGTCATATCATTTTTGGTGATGGCATTAGAGTATATTCTCAAAAGACTGAAGCAGTAAGAAACTGGCCTCGCCCTATCTCTCCATTAGATATCAGGAGTTTCTTAGGTTAGGCTGGCTATTACAGACGATTTATTGAGGGATTTTCTTCTATTGCATCCCCAATGTCCAGATTGACTCAGAAGAAATTCAAGTTTCAGTGGTCAGATCCTTGCGAGAAGAGTTTTTAGGAGTTGAAGACTCGATTCACCTCAGCTCTAGTCTTAACTCTTCCAGATGGTTCAGATGGGTTCATTGTATATTGTGATGGATCCAGAGTAGATTTGGGTTGTGTCCTCATGAATCATGGTAAGGTCATAGCCTACGCCTTCAGACAAATTAAACCCCATGAGAAGAATTATCCTACTTATGATCTTGAGTTAGTTGCCATAGATTTGCCTTGAAAATTTGGAGTCATTATCCATACCGTGTTCATGTAAATGTCTTCACAGATAATGGGAGTCTCCAGTATGTCTTTTCTCAGAATGATATGAATCTTCATTAGAGAATGTGGTTAGAGCTCTTGAAAAATTAAGACATGAGTGTTCTTTCTCATTTGGGCTAGGCCAACGTAGTGGCCGATGCTCTCAGTAGATTGTCTATGGGTAGTGTTTCTCATATGGAGGATAGTAAGAATAAGCTGGCTCAGGAAGTCCATCAGCTTACTAGACTAAGTGTTCGCCTAGTCGATACTTTAGAGGGTGATGTATGTGTTCCGAGTAGCTCAGAGTTATTTCTAGTTTTTGAGGTGAAGGAAAAGCAAGATAGAGATCCCAGCCTAGTCAAGTTAAAAGAATTAGTTCAGGATAAAAAAAATAGAGGTTTTCTCCCAAGGGGGAGATGATGTTCTTCATTGTTAGGGTCGTCTTTGTGTTCCAGATATAGATGACATAAGATAGTGAATTCTTGCAGAAGCGCATAGTGTGCGCTACTCTATTCATCTAGGGGATACAAAGATATACCGCGACTTGTGGGAGATCTATTGGTGGAGTGGGATGAAGAGAGATATTGCAGAGTTTGTGGCTAAGTGCTCTACATATCAGCAGGTTAAGATAGAGCATCAGAAGCCTAGTGGGTCCATGCAGGAGTTCAATATTCCTACTAGGAAGTGAAAAGTTGTGAACATGAACTTTGTGATGGGTTTGCCTCGAACTCGTCATCAATATGATTCAGTCTGGGTCATTGTTCATAAAATAACTAAATCAGCTTATTTCTTTCTAGTTCATACCTCTTATTTAACCGAGGATTATGCCAAAATCTATATCAAGGAGTTGGTCATATTGGACGGTGTTCCGTTATCTATTATCTTAGACAGAGGTACCCAGTTCACCTCTCATTTCTTAAAAGCATTCCAAAAGGGTCTTGGTACCCAAGTTCATCTTAGTACAACTTTTCATCCTTAGAAAGATGGTTAAGCAGAAAGGACAATTCAAATATTAGAAGATATGCTAAGGGCGTGTGCAATCGATTTCAAGGAAAGTTGGGATGACCACTTACCTTTGATTGAATTCGCATACAACCAAAACTATCATTCCAGTATTCAGATGGCTCCATTTGAAGCTCTCTATGGTAGGAGATATAGGTCTCCAATTGGTTGGTTTGAAGTTAGTGAGGCCTCAGTCATTGGTCCTGACTTGGTATTAGACGCTTTTGAAAAAGTCCAGTTGAGTAGAGAAAGACTCCAGGATGCTTAGAGCTGACAGAATTCTTATGCAGATGTTTGCAGAAAAGATCTCAAGTTCGATATTGGTGACTATGTCTATCTAAAGATCTCTCCCATGAAGGGAGTGAAGATATTTGGTAAAAAGGGAAAGCTCAGTCCCCGATATGTTGGACCCTTCAAGATTCTCAGTCGATTCAGCAAAGTAGCTTATGAGCTCGAATTGCCTTTAGATCTAGCCTCAGTTTATCCAATCTTTCATATCTTTTTGCTCAAGAAGTGCATAGGTGGCCCATCATTTATAGTCCCTATTTAGATCATTGATGTTCAGAACACTCTCTTTTATGAAAAGATTCCAGTAAAAATCTTAAACTATCAGACTCGTAGATTGAGAAACAAAGAAGTCCCTCTAGTTAAGGTTCTTTGGAGAAATCAATCCATCGAGGGAGATACTTGGGAAGTAGAGGAAGACATGCGTACTAAGTAATCTCACCTCTTCTTTGCCAACTCAGATTAAGATCAAGGTAACAGTTCTCCTTAAGCTTACTTAGTTTTATGTTCAGTGTTCATCACAAACTTGGTATGCAGTTTCTTGCTCATGTTCCCATTATAAACTTGGTATCAAGTACCATTGTATATTCAGTAATGCACTCATGTATCAATTCAGTCATGTAATTATGAATTCCATTGACTGGCAGAATGTTACTGATATCTGACAACTGACTAAGATCATGAGGTTTTCCTAAGTCACATGACTGACTGAAGTCTATGGAATCATAGCTTGAGTTCGGATATCGTGAAACATGACGTGGATCTAGGCACACAGCTATAGTTTTTGGGTACAAGTACCCCCAGGACTCAATAGGAGGAAACTGACATACATGACATGACTTGATCATAAGATTTGAGTCCATAATTCACAATATCATAGGTAAGGTTTTCACAATAAGAATGATTCTAAGAAAACTATCACATAATCGGGAATTCACACAACATGTATATACTTGCATGGCTTCAATAACATGGTCATTCCATATCGGAACAATATCATGAGCATCTCGTACAACTTCTTTAATTCAAGACAATAGCACGGGGATCACGTTGAACATAAACTTAGTACATGGAATAGTCATTTAGGACTTATTATGTCATAAAAGCATGATTTCTATACCCTTAGATATTTTCACAAACACCTTACATGCACATCTTAGGCATAGGTGGATTCGTTAAGATTACAAATATTCAACCACTAATTTCACATATTTATACGTTAAATACCACAATATCCTCACAATAAATATACAAAGATCCCATCTTAGGCATCATAAAACTCCAACAACATGAACATCAACCACCAACAACATAAACATCATGATACAAAATTTAGAAGATGGTTCTTGAGCTTCATGGACGAAAGGTGTCCATGAATCAACTCACGCATACCTTAGAATGAAGATTCTTGATGATTGATGGAGGAATTTCCTTAAAATTGGATCTTCAAGCTTAGTTACGCAACCCTAGTTATTTTTCTATTTTAGTGCTCTTGAATGATGAGCTTTGAGATGATAATAGGGTTATAATATGCTTAGAAGATATATATTTCGTAGGGTTAAGTTTAGGGACGTGTAAGGAGTGTTAAAAGACTTAATTACCCTCAAAATAACTCAAAACAGAGTGTTTTTGGAACCTGGAACTGACTTAGGCGGTGCCCAAGTGATTGCCTAATCTAGGTTGGGCGGCGCCTATCCAGTCGCCAATATTTGGTTGGGCGGCTCCTAATCAATCGCCTATCCTTACTGACTCTCACAAAAAGAGGCATAACTTTTCGCTCGGGTGTTGGATTAAAGCAAAATTGGTATCGTTGGAAAGCTAATTCTATTCTATGCAATTTGGTGGGTCTAAATTATCCAAAATACCACATTAAAATCAAGTTATACTCATTCAAAGATGACCCTTGCACAATCAAACAATAAAACTTGATGAATTCAAAAACTCTTAGCTTGTATTACCTTAAGTGACTTCATTGTAAGTCATGTACTAAAGTATGAATCACAGGATAGGAGATTTCGAAGGTTGGAATACTTATTCACTTCCTAGCTTAGAAATATGTGGGGTATTACAATATCTCTCCCTTGGGAATATTCGTCCTCGAATGAGAATTTACTGAGAAAGGATACAAGACAATAGAACCTTAACTAAACATGAAGAACTGAAACTTGATCTCATGACTGACATGCTAAACATACTAAACTCATACATATATGATGCACGGACAACTGACATATAAATGCATGACTGAGTATGAAATGGTTAATAGGTACTAAGTTTATACTGGAAACATGAACGTCAAACTGAATAAGATTAAGGAGAACTGTTACCTTGAGCTTGATCTAAATTGGTAGGGAAGAGGAGAGGATACTTGGTATGCATATTTTCTTCTGCTTCCAAAATAGCTCCCTCATGAGACTGATTTTGCCAAAGAACCTTGACTAGAGGGACTTCTTTGATCCTCAATCTACGAGTCTGATAATCTAAGATTTTGATTGGAATCTCTTTATAAGAGAGGCTGTTCTGAATTTCGATGTTTTGAATAGGGACAACAACTGTTGGGTAACTTATGCACTTATTTAGGAAAGAGACATGGAAGACTCGATGGACTGAGGCTAGATCTGAAGGTAACTCAATCTCATAAGCTACCTTGCCGAAGCGACAAAGAATTCTGAAGGGACCGACATACCGGGGACTGACTTTCCCTTTCGTGCTGAACCTCTTCACTCCCTTAATAGGAGAGATATTAAGATAGACATAGTCATTGACCTCAAACTCGAGATCCTTTCTACAAACATCTGGATAGGACTTTTCTCGACTTTGAGCAGCCTGGAGTCTCTCTCTGATCAACTGAACTTTCTCTAAGGCGTCGAATAATAAGTCAGGACCTATGATTGAGGCCTCACTAACTTTGAACCAACCAATCAGAGATCTACATCTCCTACCATAGAGAGCTTCGAATAGAGCCATCTAAATACTAGAATGATAGCTATTGTTGTATGCAAACTCAATCAAAGGCAAGTGGTCGTCCCAACTTCCCATGAAGTCAATTGCATACGCCCTTAGTATATCTTCAAGAATCTGAATGGTCCTCTCTACTTGACCTTCTGTCTAAGGATTAAATGTTGTGCTGAGATGGACTTGGGTACCGAGACCCTTTTGGAATGCTTTCCAAAAGTGAGAAGTGAACTGGGTACCTCTATCTAAGATGATAGATAGTGGATCACCGTGTAAACTGACTAACTCCCTAATATAGAGTTTGGCATAGTCCTAGGTGGAATAAGAAGTACGAACAGGAAGGAAATGAGCTAACTTAGTCATTCTATCTATAATGACCCAGACAGAATCATGTTGATGATGAGTTCTTGGCAAAACCGTCATGAAGTCCATGTTAACTTCTTCCCACTTCCAAGTAGGAATGGTGAACTCTTTCATGGAACCACTAGGCTTCTGATGCTCTATCTTATCTTGCTGACATATAGAGCACTTAGCCACAAACTCTGCAATATCTCTCTTCGTCCCACTCCATATCTCGCAGTACATCTTAGTGGCCCCTGGATGAATAGAGTATCTCGCACCATGCTCTTCAGTAAGAATTCACTGCCTCAATTCATCTACACCTGGAACACATTGACAACCCTGACAACAAAGAACACCATCTCCCCCTTGGGAGAAAACCTCAACTTTCTGATTCTGAACTGATGCTTTGAGATTGACAAGGTTGGGATCCCTTTATTATTTCTCTTTCACCTTGGAAACTAGAGATGACTCTAAACTACTATGAATACATACACCACCCCCTGAAGAATCGACGAAGCGAACACCTAGTCTGGCAAGCTGATGGATCTCCTAAGACATATTTTTCATACTATCCTCAACGTGAGAAATATTACCCATGGAGAGTCAACTGAGAGCATTGGCCACAACATTGTCCTTGCCCGGATGATAAAGAACACTCATGTTGTAATCCTTCAAGAGCTCTAACCACCTTCTCTGGTGAAGATTGAGATCTTTTTGAGAAAAGACATACTGGAGGATTTTATGGTCTGTGAAGACATCTACATGAACTCCATAGAGATAATGCCTCCAAATCTTCAAGGAAAAAACTACCGCTGCTAACTCAAGATCATGAGTAGGATAATTCTTCTCATATGGCTTTAACTGTCTGGAGGTGTAGGCTATGACCTTACCATGTTGCATGAGGACACAACCTAATCCCACTCTGGATGCATCATAATAGACTAGAAAATTGTCTGAACCATCTGGAACATCTAGAACTGGAGATGAGGTGAGTTGAGTGTTCAACTCTTGAAAGCTCTTCTCACATGAATCTGACAACTGAAACTTAATCTTCTTCTGAGTCAATCTAGATATGGGAGATGCAATAGAATAAAATCCCTTAACGAACCGTCTGTAATAGCCAGCCAAACCTAAGAGATTCCTAATATCTGATGGAGATACGGGTCTGGGATAGTGTTTTACAACCTCAGTTTTCTGAGGATCTACTCTAATGCCATCACCAAAAATAATATGGCCAACGAATGCTACTGATTTAGCCAAAATTTGCACTTGTTAAACTTATCGATTAACTGGTGATCCTTGAGAGTCTAGAGAACAATCCTGAGATGGTTTGCATGATCACGCTCTGTGCGAGAATAGACCAGAATATCATCAATAAAGACTATGACAAACATGTCCAAGTACTTCTTCAACACACGGTTCATCAAATCCATAAAAGTTGTAGGGGAATTGGTAAGACCAAATAACATGACTAAAAATTCGAAGTGACCATACCGAGTACAGAAAACTATTTTTGAAATGTCACATTTTCTAACTCTGAGCTGATGATAGCTTGATCTGAGGTCTATCTTGGAGAACTAACTGGCACCCTGAAGTTGGTCGAATATATCATTAATCCTGGGAAGAAGATATCTGTTCTTGACCGTGACCTTGTTAAGTTAATGGTAATCAATACACATCCTGAGAAAACCGTCTTTCTTGCACACGATAACACTGGCACACCCCATGCGGAAATGCTGGGTCTGATGAATCCCTTATCTAAGAGATCCTTCAACTGAGCTTTTAGTTTCTTGAGTTCTACTGGTGCCATTCTGTATGGCGGAATAGAAATAGGTTGAGTATCTAGAATAAGGTCTATGCGGAAGACTATTTACCTTTTGGGAGGAATGCCTGGAAGATCTTCGGGAAAGATATCTGAGTATTAATTAACAACAGGGACTATTTCGAGGCTGGGAGATTCAGAACTAGAATCTTTAACATGCACGAGATGATACACACACCCCATAAAAATCATTTTCCTTGCCCGAAAGTAGGAAACAAGTCGACCCCTGAACGCTAAAATGCTACCCTTCTACTCTAGGATGGGCTCATTCGGGAACTGAAACTGAACTATCCAATTTCTGGAGTTGACTGTGGCATAGCAGGAATAAAGCCAATCCACGCCGAGAATGACATCAAAATCAGTCATCTCTAACTCCACTAAATCTGCTGACGTGGATTTTTGAAATATCATAACTGGGCAGTTCCTGTATACCCGTCGAGCTATAGTGGTTTTACCTATTGGGGTAGAGACTGAAAAGGGCTCTAGTAAAATTTCGGGACTGATTCCAAAGTCGCCTGCTATGTATGGAGTAACAAAAAACAAGGATGCACCTGGGTCTAGCAAAGCATAAACATGAACATGGAAAATCTGTAACGTACTAGTAATGACATCATGAGAATTTTCCTGATCTTGTCGGGACTGAAGAGCATAGAGTTTGTTTGGGTGTTGCCCACTGGTAGCACTGGAAATGGCACCCTGCTGGTTCGAGCGACTGAACTGAGCTGTAGAATGATTTTGCTGACTCTGAAGACTTGGCAGCAGACACTCCCTAATCCTGTGGCCTGGCTTGCCACAACCAAAACAGACATCACTACCGGCTCTGTAAAGGCCCTTGTGGTTCTTACCACAAGTTTGACAGAGGGGTTTCATTCGAGCACTGCTAACACTACCCTGAGATTTAGAGCCTGGCTCTTTGTCTCTATTGCCGTCTCTGAACTTCAGCACTGGAGCGCTGGCAGAGGAAGGAGCTGGAACGGCTGACTTAGAGCTAAACTGTGAACGGTTTCCTCCATCTGATTTGGGGAGAGTGATACTCCCAAATTACAACTCTCGTTAGAAAGTGTAAGCGGTCGCTGTCAAATATAGAACCCAACTGGGTTGTGTGTCGAATCCCACAGGGAATACTATTGTCACTATGTATTGCGATTATTATTACACTGTTGATCAAAGGTTCCAATATAAGGGGGTTTGGTTTAAGTGAACAATAATATATCAGTGTAACGATGAGATGATATGTGTAATTATATTTGATCACAGAGAATCATAAGTTACGATTATGTCCACCTTGTAGCTTCTACTTCTCTATTAACTATGAGTAATACGAATTTTATACATGCATGCACTTATAGATAGACGTATTCTAATTCTTAATCCAAGTGTTTTTCAACCATCAAGGATTTATTCACCTAATTTCTCTCAAATCCAAAGTGTACAACCAATTTTACGAACTCTCCAAGAAGTTAATCCTGCTAAGGCATTAACGTATAAAATAGAGTTTGGAAATCCTATTTTCTTGTCACACTCTCTTTTCCAAACAGTATCTTTTCTATCGAACAAGTTATTGCTATAATGGCGCATTCCCTATGTTTGCAACCACGAGAATTTAATCAAAACGAAGAGAGTAATGATATAAGTGGAGTGACATATCATGAATTCTAAAACCCATAGCAATAGAGACTATACTACAAGGTTTCCATAACCTTAACAAATAAGCTTAGCTACTCATGAATAAAACAGAAATCAACATCGAAATATTCATCATACCAAAACTTAGAACGATCTTGATGATGAAGATGACTAGCGAAATTAAGAGAGAAACACGTTTCTCTCTCTCTTTCCTCAAGCTACGTTGCTATTTCTTGTGTTCAAAATATTACAGAATCTGAATAATCCCTAAAAATTCAGAAATAATGCTTTTAATAATATCCTTCTCTAATAAATTGCTACTGCAACCTTAACTATTTAAAAATCATACATCACATTCAGTCCAAAAGTTGCTTTCCTTTTTATGTGAAGTTTTCCTTTGCTGTCCACAGGTCCCCAAAGTGCTGAAATCTTCCTCATTAGTACCTGAAAAGTATGCTAATCACATAGGTCAGCTCACTTAACTAAAAATAGACTAAAAGTGCAAGACTTATGTATTTTATTCTCAAAACTTAGCTAAAACATCGGTAAGTTATGGTACATAGACGTATAAATACGCCCAACATCACCACCCCGCACTTAAAGTTTTGTTTATCCTCGAACAAAATAATACATCAATGCGAATACCTAACTAAAATTCACAAGAGTCAACACAAAATTTTCAACAAGACATACACTGCAATTATTAACAAAGAGTAGATTTCTTGATCATTACTAGAAACAACTCACCCTCCAACATAGACTCATTAAGTTGGTTAATTCGTATACACAAGTTAAGACAAAGAAAATCATATAAAACTACCTAACAATCATCAACCATGTGCGCTCACACAAAATGTTACGCATAATCACTCATAGTTTTGTATTTTTCAGAAATATGGGTATAGGAACTTGCTTGCTCTCACTCTCACAAAGAATTCTTAGATTACAACTGATGACCATATGTTTTCCCTAAATGTAATGCTCCACTAATATCAGAAATCTAAGGTTAGGAACAAATAGATCTTTACGGGTTGTAAAGTAGGCTAAAGGGACGGGTAGGACTATTTTGGCCAGAAATGGTGACTATACTCCCTAAGAGATTTAATACACTACCTTATGCCATTTACACTAACTTTTAACAACCACTCTACCTTCCTTTCGTCTACCAACCCCCCTTAACCCATTTTGTTACTCAATCAAAAACACTATGATGGGAATATACAACTCTACGCCATTTTTTTTTATTTTGTTTTTCTCTTTTTTTTTTTCTTTTTTTTCCTTTTTTTTGTTAAGCATCCCTATGATAGCCACCCTCGATCACAAGATTTTCATGTACCAATAACTAAACTTTGGGGTATCACTTTCACCATTTTCCTCTTATTTTGCCACACTCTTTATTCAACTTGATTCTACAATTTAAAGCGCTTAGGAGCTTTTGGATCAAATTATGGTTTCTTCAAAAAAAAAGGATTAGGCTACATGTGAGGTTGCCAATGAAGATAGCTAAAGGCTCAAAGGGTTTTCACTAGGACAATGTACAAAGGTAGGTAAAAAGAGGATAAACAAAATTAGGGATGCCAAAGAAATGCTTAAATCATCTCCTAAACTCACAATCTTTATTTCGCTTCACACACACACTAGGCAAGTTCTAGCATCAGTCGCAACAAAGAATATACAATAACCTTACACACACATGGCACATGGTAAACTTAATTAGGAGCATTATAGATTCTTGACCCAATAGATAAATGAATTAAACCACAAACAATTATCACAGAATGAGTCACAACTTAGAGCCTAAATGTTTCAATAGTAGTGATTCAGCACAAACTCCTATTATAATGGCATGCCGTCTGTAAGAACAATTTCATGCAAATATCTGACTAATTACAACTAACTAACTATGACAAAATCAAAACGACTATAGAATAAATGTGTGCAAGCAGTACGCAGTGCAACACCCCACACTAAGAAGGAACCCACTGCCCTCGGTGTAAATAAATAAGCAAAAACCTGGTTAGTCAGAGTCCTCCTCTACATCCAGGGTCATACCCCCTGCGTCAGAATCACTATCAGAGTCTTCATTATCAGAGTTGTCCTCCATATCAGAGTCTAGCAGTCGATGATCATCGTCTGTTGGCACATCATCATCTAGAGGTTCTTCAAAATTTACCCCCACTCCACACATGGCCTGAGCATGCTCATTAAGCGGGTAGTCATAGTCCAACTGCCGAAGCTCTGAATCAGTCGGCATAAGACCCCCATTCATCATGGTAAACCTAGTCATGCCATATAGATGGCGGAAAAAACTCTCATCTCGAGCATGTCTCTCAGCAGTGGTAAGGTTGATGCCTTGACTAGTTTCTAGATCTTTGATTTTGGTGAGATCTACCTTCTTCGAGTTATGTGGCAACTTATGGTCAGCTGGCTCCTCCTCAATGTGATCTTTTCTTCAAATTACAGTCAACAAGTTGCCGAAGCTGAAATGAGACCTTTTCTGCTCCCTTACTTTTCACATCGACGTTCGTATAACTGCACAGATGTTGATGGGAACATTCATCATTAGAGCATATACCAAGAAGACTAGATCATGTGTGACCTTAGTGTATTGTGTCCCAGGAATCAAGCAGGAATTGACTATTCTTAACCATATGCAAGCTTCTCTATTCAAACAAGCATATGGGTAAGTATTGTGACGACCATTATCTTTGTGACGAGTATACCGGGTCATGGACCTGGATCCACACAACGTATGTCTGATGGCTCTGTAAGGAGGTCTGTTGTAGAGCTCCTTGAGTGGTGATTGATCCACACTTGGAGTACCTAGGAAAGAGTTGAAGAAATCAGCGTTCAATTGCAAGACTTGCCCCCAAATCTTTACTTCATTTCCTATAGTCCTTGGGGACCAATTGGCAAAAAACTCTCGAGTCAAATCAAGATTACATTCACCCATGTCTCGAAAGATAAAGTCAAGAATTATTGCCATAATCTTTGCCAAAATGCGAGGGCAGTTCTTTGCTAAACTTTCCTTCTGCATCAACTCCACATGGACATATTTATTCACTTTATTATTTCTATACCATTCCTTCCCTTCCTCCTCCAGAACCCATTTGATCCCAAAAGTGCGTCGAGGAACTTAATGAGAGGAGGAATCATCCTGGTCCTTTCTTGACCTTTTTTGACCTTTTTGTGAGGTGGGTGCTTTCTCCTTTCCCTATCGTCCTTTTGGAGCCATGTTACCTGAGATCATAATAGGGTCATGTTAGTCTCATTTCGTAAAATTCAATATAATCGAAAAAGAAAATAGTGATGGCACCACCCCATACTTAATTTGTTTGCACAAACTAATTAAGTCAGTGATGTCGATTACTAAGACTTCATCGACATACGTTTAGGTGGTATGTGCCAACAAAATTATTAGCGCAGTCACACTTTCAACCCTTCACTTTACATAACAATTTCTCAGTTTGATATAGAGAAGCAACACATAATGGTCTTGTAATCTTGACTATCATTTCCAACTATATTTCATTGGAGCAATGCAATCTTTGAGCAAGACTACCACATAGAAATCTTATCATGCTATAGCATAGAAACAATTACACAATCTTATGTTTTTGACTAACCATGAGCATTACATCGATGAACGAGTCACTCACATAGTCAAGCTTACAACTCCCAAAATTATGCATTAAACTTCAATATTTCAGCTCCATAATAATAAGAAAGTATGACAGTTAATACCAATCAATATATACCGGAGTAAAATCAAGAATACCCACAAGAATCCTTTCACTCAATGAGATGTATTTTTCAAAAATAATAACAAATTAACCATACCCTTATCACCAAGCACAACTACAAAATCTAGTTAACCATTATAAGTGTAGCACTGAAACAACTACGGAACATGAAAGAACAACTTACTTGGTGATGAATCGGGAAAGTGAGCCTACAGGATTAGATGAGAAAAGAGAAAAGATTGGAGAGGGCAGGGGTGCTTGGGCGACGCCTAGGTTTAATAAAAATTGAGTGGTGTTTAAGGGTAGAGGATATATTTAAAGGATGAGCCATGGGTCGGGTTGGTCCATTCACAAACAGGTTAGTAGTCAAAAATCATAAGTAGGCGATGCCTAACCTATTGCCTATGTTGGCATAGGCGGTGCCTAACCTATTGCCTATGTTGGCATAGACGGCGCCTAGCCTATCGCCTATGTGAGACAGTGAGCATAGGCAATGGCATAGGCGGCGCCTAACCTATTGCTTATGTTGGCATAGGCGACACCTAGCCTATTGCCTATGTTGGCATAGGCAATTGGGAAAATGGCGCACTCTTGGTCGAAAAAGGTCCATACCTCGGGGTCACAAAATAAAGTCGCACCGCAAAACTTTTTATTTGGGTCGAACCTACATAACTCGAGGCGCGACTCTAATGCAAATTATAACTGAACCTTACACATTTGACCACTCCGACTTACCTGTATTGTTCCATCATTCCTAGACTTACCACCATTGACATGACTCACTTCCAAATCAAAATTGGGTCTAATCTCCTCCTTTGTACTTCATGCACCTACACTTAGTCAAAAACAACAAAAATGATTAGAAGGATGGGCTGCCTCCCACCAAGCGCCTTAGTTTTGGTCGTGGCTTGACTCTTTTTTTGAATTTTTATTTACCAAAAACAAAATCCTAGTAAAATGATAGGTTGCCTCCCATGTAGCGCTTGATTTATTGTCGCGGCATGACATAGTTATCTCGATTACTCAGATTTCATCAAGATATATGGTGGCTATATATTTTATCGAGTCGATTGGACTGATATATAGCTTCACTCTATGGCCATTAACCTTAAAGACACCACCATCATTGTTTTCTAACTCCACTACTCCATCGTTCTAATCATTTTTGTTGTTTTTGAGTAAATGTAGGTGCAAGAGGTGTAAAGGAGGAGATTGGTTTCAAATTGTGATTTGGAAGTATTGCATGTCGAAGGTGGTAAGTTAGGAATGATGAAGCAAAAGGCTATGAGTTAGGCATTGCCTATGAAAATATAGGCAAAGAAAAAGGCAAGGCCTATGTAAATCTAGGCCACGAACAAGGCAAGGCCTATGCTATGGCATAAGCTCTCGGATTCTAGAGTGCCATAGCATAGGCGCCGGCCTATGCTCAACAATGCCATAGCATAGGCGCCGCCTATGCAAAAGCCTTCTGCTCAACTAGGCAAAGCATTAGGCATGGCCTATGCCATGGCCTTCTGCTCAACTAGGCAAAGCTAAAGGCGCCGCCTATGCCATTGCCTTTGCTCTCTGAATATACAATTCCATAGCATAGGCGCCGCCTTTGCCTCCCAAAACTCTCAAAACTTTTATTTTTGCTCTTTTAACTTTGCAAGAACATCTTCCGAGGCCATCAACCAAGTAAGTACTTCTTTGCTCTTCTTTTATATTACGTAAGTATTACAATACTACGCCTATAAGAAGTTGTTAAATCGTGAAGTAGTGTTGGTGATTTGAATGTGGTTGAAACAACTAAGTGAGTGAAAGAATATGTATGGATGCTCTTGACTTGTTTCCAACTTGTATTTGATTTTGATACATTGTCATACTTTTGCGAAATCGACATGGTCAAGATAATTGCATAATCTTGTAACTCGAAAACTTACATGTTGAAATGACTCATTCATCAAAATAAAGATCATGATTGAATTCAAGCATAAGATGTTGTGACTATTTTCTATACCATAAACTTGATTCAATCTCTACATGGTCGTCTTGTCCCAAAAATGCATTAATCCAAATCATAAAGGATGGTCAAGATTACATGACATAGAGTTGAAAAGAATAGTTAAAGACAACATGCAAGTATGACTGTGCTGGACATATTGTTGGAACATATCGCCTATATGTATGTTGATGAAGTCTGAGTAATCGACATCACTCACTTAATTAGTTTGTACAAACAAATTAAGTGTGGGGTGGTGCCACTATAGTTTGTTTGTCGATTATATCTTCCGAGATAAAGCTAACATGACTCTATTAAGATCTCAGGTAGAATGGCTTCAAAAAGGACGACAAGAAAAAGAAAAAGCGCCCACCATAAAGAAAGGTAAGAAAAGAGGAAGAAAAGAGTAAGCCGAATCCTCCGTGCTGCAAATATCTCGACGCACTCTTGGAATCAAGTGGGGTACTTATGAGGAACTTCTGAGGATGACGACTCTGATGATGATTCCGACGCAGGGGGTATGACCCCAGACATAGAGGAGGAGTCCGACTAACCAGGTTCTTCTTATCTATTTTGTACTGAGGGCAGTGTGTCCCGTCTAAGTGTGGGGTGCTGGTATTTGTATGCTTTACTTCTTTATCTGCATTTGCATCTATTTATGTTTGTTTGTTTTGTTTGTTAGTAGTTATATTTTTTAAATTTTTTTTTTTAACTTTGCATGAAATTATTCTGAGGGGCAGCATAGTATTATAACAAGAAGTTTGTGCTAAAATTATTACTATTGAGATGTTTAGGCTCTAATTATGACTCACTATGTGATAATTGTGTGGTTCAGTTCCTTCATACGTTGGATCAAGAGTCTATACTGCTCCCAATAAATTCGACCATGTGCCTTGTGTGTGTGAGATGATAGTATATTCTATGTTTGTGGCTGATGCTAGAACTTGCCTGGTATGTATGTAAAGCGAAATAAAGAGTATGAGTTTAGGAGATGATTTAGGCATTTCTTTGGCAACCTGTGATTGTTTACCTTCGTTTTATCTACCTATGGACATCATCCTAGATAACCCCCTTTGAGCCTTTAGCCTATTTTCTTTGACAGCCTCATATGTAAGCCTAATCCATTTTTTCAAGACCATAATTTGATCCAAATTCCTAAGTGTTTTAAATTGTAAAGTCATGTGACAAAATAAGAGGAAATTGGGTGAGAGTAGTGCCTTAAAGTGAATTGGTACTTGAATTCGTTATGAAAAAAGAATGGTTATTATAGAGGTGTGTTATAAAAAAAAAGAAGAGGGAAAAATGAAAAGAAAAATAAAAAGTTAATTCTGTTCAAAAGTGAATAACAAAAGAGGTGAGAAGGGGTGGTAGATTAAAAGAAAGTAGAAAGGTTGTTTGAAAGAAAACGTTAATGGCATAATGTGATGTATTAAAGCGCTTAGGAACATAGTCACTATTTCTGGCCAAAATAGTCCTACCCGTCCCTTAGCCTACATTACAACCTGTAAAAGACCTATTTGATCCTAAGCTTAACATTCTAATATTTAGTGGAGCATTACACTAAGGGCAAGCCTATGGTCATCAGTTGCAACATAAGAATTCTTTGTGAGAGTGAGAGCAAGGATAATCTTATACCCATGTTTGAAATATATACAATACTTGTAAGTGATTATGGGTTATATTTTGTGAGACACACATGGTTGATGAGTTTTGGGTGGTTGTGTATGATTCTCTGTGCCTTAACTTTTGAATACAAATTAACCATCATCACGAGTCTATATCAGAGGTTGAATTGTTTCTAGAAGTGATCAGAAAACTACTCTTTGTTGATAATTGTCGTGCCTGCCTTGATGAATATTTTGTGTTATTACTGTGAAACCCTAAGTGTATGTTTAGAAGGACATGATATTTTGTTCGAGGACGAACAAAACTTTAAGTGTGGGGTGTTGATGATAGGCGTTTTTACATGTCTAAAGTGCTATAATTTAACCATATTTTAGCTAAGTTTTGAGGACAAAATATATAATTCATGCACGTTTAGTCCTTTGTCCTGTAAGTCAGCTAACAAACGTGATTAGCATGTTTTCAGGTATAAATGATGCAGATTTCAGCATTTTATGGATAACTTGATGCCAAAGGAAGCTTCACGGAAGAAGGAAAGGAGAGCTTGGACGCCAAGGACTAAAAGTGACGCATGGAAAACCTATCCCAGGCAAAAACAGCAATTCTAAAGACTTTGGGGATCAGCAGTAACTTATTAGGATTAGGATAATGATGCAGTAATTTATTAAGATTAGGATAAGTACGCAGTAGCCTAGTAGGAATAGGATATAGGTATTATAAATACCCTAATTTGCTGAATCTTTTATTCATTCTGATTATCCTCATTATTCTCATCATTCACATCCTAATTCATTCATCTACAACTCTAAACAATTTGCTGTCAATTAATTCTTATTTACTTGTTCTTCATCTACTCGACTTAAAATTTCCACAACAAGAGAACCGCTACTTGCAAGGAATTCAAGCCACAAGCCCTACCAACATATACTACACGTGAGATCTTTACTTTGGTATATTGATAATGACTATTGTGATTTCCATTGCACTCATGAGTAGCTAAACTTCTCTGTTGGGGTTATGGAAGCTTTATGAGATACTATCTATTGCTATGAGTTTGTGAATTCTTGACACGTATGCTGCTTATATCATTATTCTCTTCATCTTAATACAAATTCTTGTGGTTGCAAACACATAGAATACGCCAGTATAGCATTAACTTGTTCAAAAGAAAAGTTATATGTCTGGAAAAGAGATAATGTCAAGGTAATAGGGCACCAACCCCTATTAAAAAGTTAGTGACGTAACTGGATTAACCTCTTGGAGAATTTGTACCGTTAGATACGCTTTAAGCTCGAAAGAGTTAAAGTGAAATAATCCTTGATGGTCGAAAGACGCCTGGATTTACCATAGAATACAATTCTCTATAAGCACATGCATGTCTGAATTCCGCATAACTCATAGCCAATAGAGATGTATAACTCATAAGGTGGACATAACCCCAACTCTCAATTCTCATTGGTTAAACATCTTACTAAACATTCTTTCTTTTTTACTTTGCTATTTTCCGTTTTTCACTTTGTTACATTATTGCACACTTCAATCCCCCCTTTTTACGAAACTTTCACCAAAAGTCTAATAATCTTTTCTTACTTAGTGACCAAGTATTCTCTGTGGGATTCGACACCCAACCCAGTTGGGTTCTATATTTGACAACGACCGCTTACACTCTTACGAGAGCTGTAGTTTGAGTGTTATCAATACCCCAGACATCGAATAACTCTACTTCAACCATTTTGGACATGGGCATCTTATGGTGCTTTGATATAGAACCTTGCCGCTGACAATGATCACATCTTCTTACAAAATTGTAGGCATCCTTGAATAATGAAGGCCAATAGTAGCCACTCTGCAGTACTTTCTTGGCCGCCCGTTCACCTGCATAGTGACCTCCACCTTGGGAAGCATGGCTTGATTCCAGTATGCTAGGCACCTCTAAATCTGGGATGCACCGCCTAATAATACCATCAACACATCGTCGAAAAAGATAAGGCTCATCCCAGAAGTAATGTTTCACATCATGCATGAACTTTTTCTTTTGATGAAAGAAGAGATGCTCAGGAATCACTTCGCTCACCACGTAGTTAGCAAAATCTGCCTACCACGGTAAGTTTTCCACCATAGTTGCTAGAATCTCTTCATCGGGGAATGCATCATCAATATTAAGGTTGGTCTGCACTGTGTGCTCACTCTCAAGTCTACATAGATGATCAGCTACTTGGTTTTCACAACCTTTTCTATCCTTTTCCTCAAAATTGAATTCTTGAAGCAGTAACACCCACCTAATTAGCCTTGGCTTAGCATACTTCTTTGCCATTAGATATCTTGGAGCTGCATGATCTGTATGAACCACTACCTTGGTTCCCAACAAGTAAGAACGAAACTTTTCGAAAGCATAAACCACTGCTAGAAGCTCTTGTTCAGTGACGGTATAGTTCTTCTGGGCTCCATTCAAGGCCTTGCTCGTGTAGTAGATTGGATGAAATAGCTTTTCTCTTTTCTGACCAAGTACAGCACCCAAGGCTACACAACTCGCATTATATATAACTTCAAAAGGTAGATACCAATCGGGTGCTACAATAATAGGGGCTTCAACTAGCTTCCCCTTGAGGCATTCAAATGCCTTCAAGCAATCTGCACAAAAAAAAAACATTGTTTCCTTCTCCAAAAGTTTTCATAATAGTTTTGCAATCTTGGAGAAGTCTTTAATAAACCTCCGATAAAAGCCAGCATGACCAAGAAAACTATGAACCCCCTTCACAAAAATTGGAGGTGGTAGTCTCTCGATTACTTCAATGTTGGCTCGATCAACTTCAATTCCCTTTTCAGAGAATTTATGACCGAGAACAATGCCTTCCTTAACCAAAAAATAACACTTCTCCCAATTTAGCACCAGATTGAATTCAACACATTGCTACAAAGCCATACTCAGATTTGCCAAGCATGACTCAAATGACTCACCTAAAATCGAAAAGTCATCCATAAACACCTCCAAGGTGTCTTCAACCATATCAGAGAAAATGGACATCATACACCACTGAAAAGTGGGAGGTGCATTACATAGCCCAAATGGCATTCATTTGAATGCAAAAGTACCATATGGGCATTTAAAAGTGGTCTTCTCCTGATCTTTAGGAGTAATGCAAATCTGATTATATCCAGAATAACAATACAAAAAACAGAACCATCCCTTCCCTGCCAATCAATCAAGCATTTGATCTATGAATGGCATTGGGAAGTGGTCCTTTAACATCCACGAGTTCAGCTTCCGATAATCCATACACACCCTCCACCCTGTGACAGGCTGGGGTGGAATTAGATTATTCTTCTCATTTCCTACTACTGTCATGCCCCCTTTCTTGGGCACACATTGTACAGGACTCACCCATTTACTGTCTAAGATCGGATACACCACAACTGCATCTAACCAATTTATGATTTCTTTCTTCACAACCTCTTGCATAGGTGGATTCAGACGACGCTGATGCTCAATAGTGGGTACGCAATCTTCCTCTAGCTGAATCTTGTGCATACATATGACAGGAGGGATACCAATTATATTAGCAATAGTCCAACCAATAGCGCTCTTGTACCTCTTTAGAACAGAGATGAGAGCCTCTACCTATTGTTTACTTAAATCAGCAGCAATAATAACCGGCAGTGTCTTTCCACTACCTAAGAACTCATACCTTAGATGACTGGGTAGCTCTTTCAATTCTAGAACCGGTGGCTCTTCAATGGATGGCTTCGTCGGTGGTAAAGGTCGATTCTTAAGGTCAAGGTCCAGCTTCTTGGGGGCATATGAATACGACTCCATTCTTTTCAAAGCACAGATAGTTTCTTCGTACTCTTCAACATCCTCATGCTCAAAGTTCAAAAACGCACAGCAGCCAATGGCTGAACAGTAAGCTGCTTCTCTAAAGATAATTCCTTCTCATCCTCATAAAAAACATCATCTATAAAGAACACATTCATATCTTTCGGCTGCTTCATTTATTTGCATACATCAAAACGTACCACTTCATCATTCATCCGAAATAAAAGCTCAATTACTCGTAAATTAATAAGAACACTTTTTTTTGCGAGGAAAGGTCGACCCAAGATTATGGGCACCTCAAAATCCATCTCACAATCCAAAATAAAAAAGTCTGTAGGAAAGATGAAGGTAGAAACCTTCACTAATACATCATACAAGATACCAACAGGTCGATTTACCGACCTATCTGCCATTACAAGCCGCATGTTGGTTGGTGTAGGATCGCCCAACCCCAACTATCTATGGATGGCTAGTGGCATCAAATTAATGCTAGCCCCTAGATCACATAAATCCTTAGCGAAGTCTAAAGATCCAACTGTGCAAGGAATAGTGAAAGCACCCAGATCTGCCTTATTTTGTAAAAAAGACCTCATGGTAATGGAACTGCAATGATGAAAATTATCTTCTAGTTCATAGCTCGCTGCCCTTTTCTTTGTCAAAAGGTCCTTCATGAATTTGTCATACACTGGAATTTGCTCCAGTGCCTCTACCAAAGGCACATTTATAGTCAACTGCTTCACCATGGTCATGAATTTACTAAACCTGGTGTCATCAACATTCTTTTTCATTCTCTAAGGAAAAGGTGGTGGTGGATTAGGAAGAGTTTTCTCCACCACTTCCTTTTTATTGTGCTTCCCATTATCAATCTTTTCAGACTACTGGCATCTAGGTGTAGTATCATAAACATTCTCATCCTGATCTTCAACTTCTACAAAATCATCACAATCTGCTTCAATTACATTCTCTTCTATACTATCAACCACGGGCTTTCCCTTGGATGAATTTTCAAACACTTTACCACTCCTGGTTGTAATAGCCAAACATGATCTATCTTTCCTTAGATTTTGGACAATGTCACTCGGTAAAGTGCCAGCTTTTCTTTGATTAAATACCGCTGGTAGTTGACTCATTTGTTGTTTCAGCCGTTTTATTGAAGTGGAATGTGAGTCAACCAATTGATTTATTGAGGATAAATCATTTTTTACCTCAGTTACTCCCGTGTTGGTTGCCACTACTCCTTTCAATAGCTTAGCCATCATGTTCTCCATGGACATCTTCCCAAAGCTAGGTGCAGCAGCTTCACGATTTCCAGGAGGGACATACAAACCGCTCCTGTCATTCTTATTCTTCCAATTCCCTTGGTCTCGGTCCTTGTATCCGGATTTTTCATAATATTTCGGACCTTGGTTTCCTTGGACATTGCCTCAGAAACACCTCTGATTATTCAATTAATTTGCTTCCTCATCAGAATTGGAGTCATCTCTTCCCTGTGATATAACAACCTTGCCCTTTTCTGTCTTCCCTGATAATAAATGCTTGGTAAGAAGGTCCATCTACTTTTTCATGTGAGCCATATCCTGGTCACATTCCTCTTCTCTGCGCCTCTGTTCTGCCGTCATGCCTATAGATACAGTAGAGCTTGCTACCTTAGAATCCCTAGTATGACAAGCTCTACTCTGCTTTGTCATACAATCCAGCATATCACATGCCTCAATAAAAGTAAGGTCCATGAATGACCCACCCGTATCATTATCTACCACTGGCTTAGTCACCGAGTTCAAAGCCCTATATAATATTTCTATCAAGTGGACATTGGTCATCTGATGATTTGGGCACCACATAATCTTCTTCTTGAACCTCTCCTATGTCTTGTGGAGAGCTTCAGTTGGAAGCTGTCTGAAATTGCTTATCTTATCTCTTAATTGTGCCCTTTTGGATGGAGAAAAGAATCTGTCTAGGAAGGATTCTTTCAGTTGCTTCCAATTGGTAATAGAGTCAGGATTTAGCTCGTTTAACCATAGAGTTGCCTCTCCAGATAGAGACAATGGAAATAAGCGCAGCCTAATCGCATTCTGTCCAACCCCTGGATTGTCAAATGATTTGCATATTGAGAGAAAATTAATCAGATGCATATTCGGATCGTCGCCTGCAAGTTCACCAAATAACCCTTTGAGTTGCAATAGCTGGATCATGGTGCCAGTGATATTAAACTTAGATCCGAGTGCTAAGGGCAGAGGAATAATAGCCCCTGTAGCACCAGCCCCATCCAAGTCGTCATCATCATCATCAAACGCAACTTGCACAGCTCGGCGTTCGGGTCTCAGTCTAGCCTGACAATCTCTATTGACATTCCTGTTCACTGGTGCAGCCACATCATCTGCACACCTTGGATTTAATAACTCATCATCACCCAGGTCCTCATCATCAAGATTTGGTACCCGACCTGGGTTATTAGCATTCTGTTGATTTACTTGCGCAGCTGCCAATGCAGCTAATCTAGCCTGCTCTTGTTGAGTAGCCACTCTTTCAAGGTCTCGTTCCGCATCCATTCTACCAATGAGATGTGGTTCAGGATTTATAGGTAATAATGGCTGACCAGAACTTCATGTATTTGTCATGCACTCCACCAAACCTGTACAAAACAAAAACAATAAACAAAAAGTAAAATTTGAGAATCTTTGACCAAATGGCCTATTAACTATCACAAACTTAGTTGACAACTGTATTCCCTGGCAATGGCACCAAAATTTGATACGCCCAAATTACAACCCTCGTTAGAAAGTGTAAGTGGTCGCTTCAAATATAGAACCCAACTGGGTTGGGTGTCGAATCCCACAGGGAATACTAAGGTCACTAAGTATTGAGATTATTATTAGACTATTGATCGAAGGTTCCAAGATAAGGGAGGTTTGGTTTAAGTGAACAATAATATTATCAGTGTAACGATGAGATGATATGTGTAATTATATTTGATCACAGAGAATGACAAGTTAGGGTTATGTCCACCTTGTAGCTTCTACTTCTCTATTAACTACGAGTAATACGAATTTTATACATGCATGCACTTATAGAGAGACGTATTCTAATTCTCAATCCAAGTGTTTTTCAACCATCAAGGATTTATTCACCTTAGTTCTCTCAAATCCAAAGTGCACAACCAATTGAACGAACTCTCTAAGAAGTTAATCCTGCTAAGGCATTAACGTGTAAAATAGAGGTTGGAAACCCTATTTTCTTGTCACACTCTCTTTTCCAAACAGTAACTTTTCTATCGAACAAGTTATTGCTATAATGGCGCATTCCCTATGTTTGCAACCACGAAAATTCAATCAAAACGAAGAGAGTAATGATATAAGTGGCGTGACATATCATAAATTCAAAAACACATAGCAATAGAGAGTATACTACAATGTTTCCATAACCCTAACAAATAACCTTATCTACTCATGAATAAAACAGAAATCAACATAGAAATATTCATCATACCAAAACTTAGAATGATCTTAGTGATGAAGATGACTAGAGAAATTAAGAGAGACACACATTTCTCTCTCTCTGTCCTCAAGCTACGCTGCTATTTCTTGTGTTCAAAATATTACAGAATCTGTATAATCCCTAAAAATTCAGCAATAATGCTTTTAATAATATCCTTCTCTAATAAATTTCTACTGCATCCTTAACTATTTAAAAATATTCAGTTTGCTCGGGAACAAGTTCCCATACATCACATTCAGTCCAAAAGCTGCTTTCCTTTTTATGTAAAGTTTTCCTTCGCTATCCACAGGTCCCAAAAGTGCTAAAATCTTCCTCATTAGTACGTGAAAAGAATGCTAATCACATAGGTCAGCTCACTTAACTAAAAATAGATTAAAAGTGCAATACTTATGTATTTTATTCTCAAAACTTAGCTTAAACATAGGTAAGTTATGGTGCTTAGACATATAAATACGCCCAACATCAGTGAGAAAATTTGAAATTACCTGACCTTGCTCTCTTGTTCTGCCTCTCCTTTGTCTTAAACTTCTGCTCTTCTACTTGCTGGGAATGGGTCATGAGTCTGGCTAATGTTATATCATCAATCAACATCACAGACCTACACTCATTTATCACGCTATCGTTGACCCCTGACACGAACTTGCTCAACTTAGCCCTATTGTCTGCAACTACATGAGGAGCATACCTGGCTAGCTAAGTAAATATGAGGGAATACTCCTTAACCATCATATTCCCCTACTTGAGATTGATGAACTCAAGAAATTTGGCTTCCCTCAGCTCTTGGGGAAAGAATCTATCTAAGAAGGCCGCGACAAATTCCTCCCACTCGATAGGGCCTGTATCATCTAACCTTTCAAACTTCTATTGTTTGTACCAATCATGTGAAACATCCTGTAACTGGTAGGCAGATAACTCAGCACTCTCAATAATAGTAACACCCATGATGTCGATGACCTTCTGGACTTGGTCAATGAACTCCTAAGGGTACTCATCACACTTAGACCCATAGAAAGATGAAGGGTTCATTCGGGTGAAGTCCCGAACCCTATCTTCATTGGGATTGACCACTGGATTGGCCAGAATGACTGGTGGCCATTCATTCTGTGCATCCATGGTCTGAGCAAGTATGGTAAATGTGGCTCTAAACTCCGCATGGAAAACATGTTCGCCCAAAGGATTTCGGGCTGGGGAGCTGGTTGGTTTCTTCTCTTTGGGGACATGATCTGGAATAAGAGAAGAATAGATTAGACTGAGAGTTTAACTTGTGATTATGCTCACTAGCCTGACATGAATAATAAAGAAAGGGGATTGTTCCTAAAACATCTTATAGCCTCCTGTACATAAATATGGCACGCAACACACCTATGTACAAGACTCTACTAGATGTGAATTTCATACTTCCTAGGACTCTATTGAACCTTAGGCTTTGATACCAAGTTTGTAACACCCCGATTCGTTGAACCGGAATCCTACATAGTGCTCATGACACCGAGGGACCACAAGATAACCCATGACTGATATATGTACCTGTATACTGCAAATCATGATATAATAATGCGGAATACATAAAACTGTAAGGCCATAAGGTTCAACTGAATAAAACCATGTGGGTGAAAATACCCAAAACAACTCAATCTGAAAGCTAAGTCTGAACTTAAATCTGAACATCAATCTGAAAGCCTCTAAACTATCTGAATAAGGAGTTGAAGGTACATGACTCCAACTAACTCCGTAAAACTAAACTAAAGAAATAAACAAATGTATCAAATCATATTGTCCTCGAATCAATAAGGACTCACTGTGTCTCTACGACTGGAATGCTACCGCTACTGCTGGGCTAGAGCTCATGTCTCAAAACCTATGGTGTAACATGAAAACTAAGAACCATAGCGCAAATGCATCAGAACAACTAGAGTACTGAGTATACGATGAAGGTAGGCTGAACATAAATGGTTTGATGCATGAACAACACTGACTGACTAATATGAACGTGGGAATGCAAGCACACATATATAGAAACTGTAACCGTGAATACGTGATAGCATGACCTGTAAACTAACACATGTTTTATTGATAACTATCATGACTGATACTAAAATTGATAACATGGACGACTGTATCTGACAGTCTTGTATATACTAAAATCTGAAGAACGCCCTGAGTTCTTTTATTGAGACTGATACTGAAATTGTGGGAAGTAGTGTTTAACTGACATGCCCCATGTATGACATGATGGCTAAGCTGGGGTCTAATCTCTGCCCCAACTAGAGGGGTGTCAATACCGTGCCACGGGTAAGGATAGCCTGTGAGTGACCCTTATCTGGTGGGTACTCAATGAGAATGGTGGGAACCCTAAACTAACAGGTTAAGCCACCTCATCAATGCTAATTTGACAGGTTAAGATGTCTCAACCTACGCTGGCTACGTAGTTCTGGAACATAAGGATGACTACTAAGAATCACACCCTGAACTGGTGGGTGAGTTCCCATCCTTGGGTTCACTCAATGCTAACCTCTACTTCCATCTGGAGGGACTGGACATGAATAACTGACTATGTATGACTTAATCTTACTGAATTCCATTGACTGGCGGAATGTTACTGATATCTGACAACTGACTAAGATCATGAGGTTTTCCTAAGTCACATGACTGACTGAAGTCTATAGAATCATAGCTTGAGTTCGGATATCATGAAACATGACATGGATCTGGGCACATAGCTATAGTTTTTGGGTACAAGTACCCCCAGGACTCAATAAGAGGAAACTGACACACATGAGATGACTTGATCATAAGATTTGAGTCCATAATTCACAATATCATAGGTAAGGCTTTCACAATAAGAATGATTCTCAAAAAACTATCACATGATCGGGAATGCACACAATATGTATATACTTGCATGGCTTCAATAACATGGTCATTCCATATCACAACAATATAATAAACATCTCGTACAACTTCTTTAATTCAATACAATAGCATGGGGATCAGGTTGAACATAAACTTAGAACATGGAATAGTCATTTAGGACTTATTATGCAATAAAAGCATGATTTTTATTCCCTTAGGTATTTTCACAAACACCTTACATGCACATCTTAGGCATAGGTGCATTCATTAAGATTACAAATATTCAACCACCAATTTCACATATTTATACGTTAAATACAACCATATCCTCATAATAAACATACAAAAGATCCCATCTTAGGCATTATCAAACTCCAACCACATGAACATCAACCACCAACAACATAAACATCATGATACAAAATTTATAAGATGGTTCTTGAGTTTCATGGACGAAAGGCGTCCATGAATCAACTCACGCATGCCTTAGAAGGAAGATTCTTGATGATTGATGGAGGAATTTCCTTAAAATCGGATCTTCAAGCTTAGTTACGCAATCCTAGTTATTCTTCTCTTTTAGTGCTCTTGAATGATGAGCTTTGAGATGATAATAGGGTTCTAATATGCTTAGAAGCTATATATTTCATAGAGTTAAGTTTAGGAATGTGTAAGGAGTGTTACAAGACTTAATTACCCTCAAAATAACTCAAAACAGATTGTTTTTGGCACCTGGAACTGACTTAGGTGTCACCCAAGTGATTGCCTAAGCTTGGTTGGGCGGCGCCTAACCAATCGCCTATCCTTACTGCCTCTCATAAAAATGGGCATAACTTTTCACTCGGGTATTGGATTAACGCAAAATTGGTATCGTTGGAAAGCGAATTTAATTCTTTACAATTTAGTGGGTCTAAATCAACAAAAATACCACATTAAGATCGAGTTATACTTGTTCAAAGATGACCCTTGCAAAATCAAACACTAAAACTTGATGTATTCAAAAACTCTTAGCTTGTATTACCTTAAGTGACTCATATGAACATGCTTAATGCATCATAAGCTATCCTATCACTAGGATATTCATTATAAGTCATGTAATCAAGTATGAATCATAGGATAGGATATTTCATACGTAGGGATCCTTATTTACTTCCTATCTTAGAAACATGCGGGGTATTATAATATCTCCCCCTTTGGAACATTCATCCTCGAATTAGTATTTACTGAGAAGGGATGTAAGACAATAGAACCTGAACTAAACATGAAGAACTGAAACTTGATCACATGACTGAGATGCTAAACATACTGAACTCGTGCATATCTTATGCACGGACAACTGACACATGGATGCATGACTGAGTATGAAATAGTTAATAGGTACCAAGTTTATACTGTAAACATAAACGTGAAACTAAATAAGATTAAGGAGAACTGTTACCTTGAGCTTGATCTTAATTGGCGGGGAAGAGGTAAGGATACTTGGAACGCATATCTGCTTCTGCTTCCCAACTAGCTCCCTCATGAGACTTATTTTCTCAAAGAAGCTTGACTGGAGGGACGTCTTTATTTCTTAATCTACGAGTCTAATAATCTAAGATTTTGACTAGATTCTCTTCATAAGAGAGGTTGTTCTGAATGTCGCTGCTATGAATAGGGACAACAACTGCTGGGTCACCTATGCACTTAGTTAGCAAAGAGACATGGAAGACTGGATGGACTGAGGCTAGATCTAAAGGCAACTCAAGATCATAAGCTACCTTGCCAAAGTGACAAAGAATTCTGGAGGGACCGACATACCGGGGACTGAGTTTCCTTTTCTTGCCAAACCTCTTCACTCCCTTCATGGTAGAGATCTTAAGATAGAAATAGTCATTGACCTCGTGATAACGCCCAAATTACGGCTCTCGTTAGAAAGTGTAAGCGGTCGCTTTCAAATATAGAACCCAACTGGGTTGGGTGTCGAATCCTACAGGGAATACTTGGTCACTAAGTGTTGCAATTATTAGTAGACTGTTGGTCGAAAATTCTACGGAAAAGGGGGAATTGATTTATGCGTGAAATAATGTTAACAAAATAACGAATGAGATGATGTATTTAGTAAGATTTAATCACAGAGAAGGATAAGTTAGCGTTATGTCCACCTTGTAAGTTCTACGTATCTATTAACTATGAGTAATGCGGAATTTAGACATGCATGCACTTATAGAGAGTCGTATTCTAATGGTAAATCCTAGTGTTTCTCAACCATCAAGGATTATTTTGCTTTAGCTCTCTCGAGCCTAAAGTGTATAACGAATGGTACAAACTCTCTAAGAAAGTTAATCCGGTTAAGGCATTAACGTGTAAACAGGGGTTGGAAACCCTATTTTCTTGTCATAATCTCTTTTCCAAACATGTAACTTTTCTCTCGAACAAGTTAATGCTATAATGGCATATTCTCTACGTTTGAAACCATAAGAATTCAATTAAAACAAAGAGAGTAATGATATAAGTAGCATACACATCAAGAATTCACAAACTCATAGCAATAGATAGTATCTCACAAGGCTTCCATAACCTTAACAGAGAAGTTTAGCTACTCATGAGTACAACGGAAATCAAAGTAGACATCATCATCATACCAACACTCTAGAATAATCTTAGCGATGGGGATGATTTTTGGCGTTTATAGGAGATTGACGATTTGCCCTAGCCATTCCTCAAGACTTAGCCGTGTTTTTCTCTGTCTGAACTTCCAGAATCTGTAAACTGAATAATGAAAACAACATGCTGAAAAATTCAGCAATAGGGTTTTTATAATGTCCTTGTCTACTAAATTACTGTTGCATCCCTAAGTATTTAGAAATACTGATTTTGCCTAGGATAAATTCTCCATGCATCACATTCAGTCCATAAGTTTCCAAAATTTGCCTTCCCTCTAATGTGAAGTTTTCCTTTGCTGCTCACAAGTCCATAAAGTGCTGAAATCTTCATTATTAATACCAAAAAAACATGCTAATCACGTAGGTCAGCTCACTTAAAGGAAAATGGACTAAAAGTGCAAGAATTATATATTTTATCCTCAAAACTTAGCTAAAACATGGGTAAATCATGGTGTTTAGGCGTGTAAATACGCCCAACATCAACACCCCACACTTAAAGCTTTGTTCGTCCTCGAACAAAATATAACATCCATGGAAACACCTAACTAGAATTTCACAATAGCAACACAAAATTTATCCCTAACCAGAATTTCAATAGCAACACAAAATTTATCCTCAATACATGCACGACAATTGTTAACAAAGAGTAGGTTTATTGATCACTTACTAAAAACAATTCAACCTCCAACATAGACTCGTGAGTATGGTTAATTCGCATCCAGAAGTTAGGCCACAAAGAATCATATAACACTACCCAAAAACATCAACCATGTGTGTCTCACACAAGATATCGCCCATAATCACTCATCGTTTTGCATTTTTCGAAACATGGGTATAAGACTCTCCTTGCTCTCACTCTCACTAGGACTGCCCTTAGTGTAATGCTCCACTAATATCAGAGTGCTAAGCTTAGGATCAAATAGGTCTTTACAGGTTGTAATGTAGGCTAAGGGACAGGTAGGACTATTTTGTCTAGAAATAGTGACTATGTTCCCTAAGCGCTTTAATACACTACGTTATGCCATTTACACTTTCTTTCAACAACCCTTCTACCTTTCGTTCATCTACCAACCCCTTTCACCTATTTTGTTTATGCAATCATAAACACAACTATCTTTTTATTTTTCTATTTCTCTCTTTTTTTTATATTATTTTTTATTTATTTATTTATTTATTTTTTTATAAAGCACCTCTATGATAGCCACTCTTTTTCACAATAATTTCAAGTACCAATACACTCTAAGGCATCACTCTCACCATTTTCCTCTTATTTTGTCACATGACTCTCTAATTTAAAGCGCTTAGGAATTTGGATCAAATTATGGTCTTGAAAAAAATGGATTAGGCTACATATGAGGTTGTCAAAGAAAATAGCTAAAGGATCAAAGGGGGTTCACTAGGATAATGTACAAGGGTAGGTAAAAAGAAGGTAAACAAATTCAGAGCTGCCAAAGAAATGCCTAAATCATCTCCTAAACTCACACTCTTTATTTCGCTTTACACACACACCAGGCAAGTTCTAGCATCAGTCACAACACAAAATATACTATAACCTAACACATACAAGGCACATGGTCAACTTAATTGGGAGCATTGTAGACTCTTGACCCAACAGATGAATGAATTGAACCACACAATTATCACACAGTGAGTCACACTTAGAGCCTAAATGTCTCAATAGTAATGATTTAGCACAAACTCTTATTATAGTACCATGCTGCCTATCAGAACAATTTCATGCAAAATCTAAAATCTAATTACGACTAATTAACACAAACAAGAATAAATGTAGGCAAAGAAATATAATACAGCATACAAATACCATCACCCCACATTTAGACGGGACACACTGCCCTTAGTAGAAAATAACTAAGGAAAACCTGATTAGTCGGACTCCTCCTCTATGTCTGGGTTCATACCCCCTTCGTCGGAATCATCATCAGAGTTGTCCTCCACGTCTGAGTCTGGTAGTCGGCGATCATCATCAGTTGGCACGTCATCATTGAGAGGCTCCTTAAAATGTACTCCCACTCCATACATGGCCCGCGCATGCTCATTCATCGGGTAGTCAAAATCCAACTGCTAGAGCTCTACATCAGTCGGAATACGACCCCCACTCATCGTGGTAAACCAATTCATGCCATATAGATGGCGAAAGAAACTTTCATCTCGAGCATGTCTTTCTGCAGTGGTAAGGTTGATGCCATGACCAGTTTCAGGATGTTTAACTTTCGTGAGATCAACCTTCTTCGGGTTGTGTGGAAGCTTATGATCTGCAGGTTCCTCTTTAATGTGTTCCTTCCTTAATATCGCAGTCAACAAATTACCAAAGCTAAAATGGGACCTTTTGTGTAGCCTAGCCTTACGCATTGACGATCGTATAATCGCACCAATATGGATGGGAATATTAGTCATCAGAGCGTACACCAAGCATACTCTATCACGTGTGATATTTGTGTACTGTGACCCAGGAATCAGGCAAGAGTTGACTATCCTCAACCATATACGAGCTTCTCTGTTCAAGGAAGCATACGGGAAGGTATTGTGCCAACCGTTATCCTTGTGATGAATCCACCGTGCCATAGACCTTGTTCCGCATAGCGTGTGTTTGATTGCCCTGTAGGGAGGTTTGTGATAAATCTCCTTGAGCGGCGCAGGATCCACAGATGGAAGACCCAGAAAAGAGTTGAAGAACTCCGCATTCAGTTGCAAGACTTGGCCCCGAATATTTACTTCACTTCCGGTAGTCTTTGGGGACCAATTGGCATAAAACTCTCGCGTTAGATCAAGATTGCATTCCCCCATATCTCGAAAAATAAAATCGAGATTTAGTGCCATGATTTTTGCCAAAATGCGGTGCTATCTCTTTTCTAGACTCTCCTTCTGTCTCAAATCCATGTGAACATATTTCTTTACTTTGTTGTTCTTGTACCACTCCTTTCCTTCCTCCTCTAGGACCCATTTTATTCCAAATGTACATCGAGGTATTTGCAGCGAGGAGGACTCAGCTCGCTCTTTTCTTCCCTTTTTCTGACCTTTCTGTGAGGTGGATACTTTTTTTTCCTTGTCGTCCTTTTGGTGCCATTCTACCTTTTCCATTGCCTAGATTAGCATAGGCCTTGCCTTGTTCATTGCCTAGATTAGCATAGGCCTTGCCTTGTCCGTTGCCTAGATTAGCATAGGCAATGCCTAGCCTATAGCCTTTGCTCCATCATTCCTAACTTACCACCTTTAGCATGGCTTACTTCCAAATCAAAATTTGGGACTAATCTCCTCCTTTATATATCTTGCACCTACACTTAATCAAAATAAACAAAAATGATTAGAACGATGGGTTGCCTCCCATCAAGCGCCTTAGTTTTGGTCGTGGCTCGACTCTTCTTTTTGAATTTTTATTTAACAAAAACAAACTCCTAATAAAATAAAATGATTAAAAACGATGGGTTGCCTCCCATCTAGCGCTTGATTTATTGTCGCAGCACGACATAGTTATCTCGATTAGTTAAACTTCATAGAGATATATGGTGCATCGTTTTCTGAATGGATTCAGACGACGCTAATGCATAATTGTGGGCATGCAATCTTCTTCCAGATGAATCTTGTGCATACATATCCCAGGAGGGATACCACTTATATCAGCAATAGTCCAACCAATAGCTCTCTTGTACCTCTTCAGAACAGAGATGAGAGCCTCTACTTGTTGTTCACCTAAATCAGCCGTAATAATAACCAGAGGTGTATTTCCACTTCCCAAGAATGCATACTTTAGGTGACTGGGGAGCTCTTTCCATTCTAGCACTGGTGGCTCTTCAATGGATGGTTTCGCTGGTGGTGACTGTCGATTCTTAAGATCAATGTCTAGCTTCTTAGGAGCATGAGAATAGGACCCTATTCCTGTTAGAGCACAAATAGTTTCTTCATAATCTTCTACATCCTCACGCTCAAAATTCAAAAGCACAGCAGACAATGGCTCAACAGTAAGCTGCTTCTCTACAGATAATTCTTTCTCATCCTCATAATAAACATCAGCTACAGAGAACACATTCATATCTCTAGGCTGCTTCATTGCTTTGCATACATTAAAATGAACCACTTCGTCATTCATCCAAAATAAAAGCTCATTGGCTCATAAATAAATAAGCACACTTCCTATTGCGAGGAAAGGACGACCAAAGATTATGGGAACTTCAGAATCTACCTCGCAGTCCAAAATAACAAAGTCTGCAGGAAACATGAAGGTAGAAACATTCACCAGTACATCATATAAGATACCAACAGGCCGTTTTACCAACCTATCTTCCATCACGAGCCGCATATTGGTTGGTGTAGGATCGCCCAACCCCAACTTTCTGTAAATAGATAGCGGTATCAAATTGATGCTAGCCCCAAAATCGCACAATGCCTTAGCAAGATTCATAGATCCCACCGTTCAAAGAATAGTGAAAGCACCAGGATCTCCCTTGTTCTATACTAAATATCTCGTAGCAATCGTGATAACGCTCAATCTACAGCTCTCGTAGGAGTGCAAAGCGGTCGTAGTCAAATATAGAACCCAACTGGGTTGGGTATCGATCCCACAGGGAATAGCTTGGTCAACAAGTAAGCAAAGATTACTAGACTTTTAGTGCAAGTCTTGTAAAAAAGGAGGGACTGTAGTGTGCAAGTACTGTAAACAAAATAGTAAAGTAAAAACAGAAATAGCAAAGTAAACAGAAAGAATGTTTAGTAAGATGTAAAACAATGAGAATTGAGAAGTTGGGGGTATGTCCACCTTATGAGTTGTATGTCTCTATTGGCTATGAGTTATGCGGAATTCAGACATGTATGTGCTTATAGAGAATTGTATTCGATGGTAAATCCAAGCGTCTTTTGTCCTTAACAAAGACTATTTCACTTTAACTCTTTCGAGCTTAAAGCATATCTAACGGTACAAATTCTCCAAGAGGTTAATCCAGTTACGGCACTAACTTTTTAATAGGGGATGGGACCCTATTACCTTGACATTATCTCTTTTCTAGACATATAACTTTTCTTTCGAACATGTTAATGCTATACTAGCGTTATTCTATGCGTCTGCAGCCACAAGAATTTGCATTAAGATGAAGAGAATAATGATATAAGCAACACACGTGTCACGAATTCACAAACTCATAGCCTTAGATAGTATCTCATAAGGCTTCCATAACCCCAACAGAGAAGTTTAGCTATTCATGAGTGCAATGGAAATCACAATAGACATTATCATTATACCACAATAAAAGATCTCACGTGTAGTGTGGTGTGGTGGGGCGTTAGGCGTGAATTCCTTGCAAAATAGCGATTCTCTTGTTGTAAAATTAAAAGTCGAATAGATGAAAAATAATTTCAACAATGAATTAATAAAAAGAATTGTGTTGATGGATGGATGGATGGTGGATGGATGGGAATTGATGGAATGGGGGAATGAATTATAGGTAGAATGAATAAAAATCTCTAGCAAAATAGGGTATTTATAACACCCATATCCTATTCCTACTAAGCAAATGAATTACTTAACCCAATCCTACTTGGTTAATGTATCATTATCCTAATCCTAATAAGTTACTGCTAGTCCCCAAAGTCTTCAGAATTGTTGTTTTTGCCCGGGACAGATTTTCCATGCGCCACTTTTGGTCCTTGGCGTCCAAGATTCATCTTTCTTCCTTCGTGAAGCTTTCTTTGGCGTCAAGTTATCCATAAAATGCTGAATTCTTCATCATTTATACCTGAAAACTTGCTAATCACGTTTGTTAGCTCACTTACAGGAAAAAGGACTAAAAGTGCATGAATTATATATTTTGTCCTCAAAACTTAGCTAAAATATGGGTGAAATATAGTACTTTAGGCGTGTAAATTCGCCTATCATCAACACCCCACACTTAAAGCTTTGTTCGTCCTCGAACAAACTATCATGTCCATCTAATCATCTACTTAGGGTTTTACAGTAACAACACAAAATATTCATCAAGACAGGCATAGCAATCATTAACAAAGAGTAGTTTTCTGATCATTAGTAGAAACAATTTAACCTCTAACATAGACTCGTGATGGTGGTCAACTCATATTCAAAAGTCAAGGCACAAAGAATCAAACACAACTATCCAAAACTCATCAACCATGTGTGTCTCACCATATATTACCCATAATCACTCACAAGTATTGTATATATTTCGAACATGGGTATAGGATTATCCTTGCTCTCACTCTCACAAAGAATTCATATGTTGCAACTGATGACCATAGGCTTGCCCTTAGTGTAATGCTCCACTAAATATCAGAATGCTAAGCTTAGGATCAAATAGGTCTTCTACAGGTTGTAATGTAGGCTAAGGGACGGGTAGGACTATTTTGGCCATAAATAGTGACTATGTTCCTAAGCGCTTTAATACATCACATTATGCCATTAATACTTTCTTTTCAAACAACCTTTCTTCTTTCTTTTATTCTACCACCCTTTTTCTCCTCTTTTGTTTTTCAATTTTAAACATAACTAACTTTTTAGTTTTCCTTTCCTTTTTCTTTTCATAACACACCTCTTATGATAGCAATTCTTTTTCATAACAAATTCAAGCACCAATACATTCTAAGGCATCATACTCATCCAATTTCCTCTTATTTTGTCACATGACTCTTTCAATTTAAAGCACTTAGGAATTTGGATCAAATTATGGTCTTGAGAAAAATAGATTAGGGTTACATATGAGGCTGTTAAAGAAAATAGGCTTAAAGGCTCAAAAGGGGTTAACTAGGATAATGTCCACGAGTAGGTAAAATGAAGGTACACAAGTATAGGTTAAAGAAATGCCTAAATCATCTCCTAAACTCACATTCTTTATTTTCTCTTCACATACACACCAGGCAAGTTCTAGCATCAGCCAGAAACATAGAATATACTATTATCTCTCACACACAAGGCACATGGTCGACTTTATTGGGAGTAGTATAGACTCTTGTCCCAATAGTTGAAGGAATTAAACCATATAAATATCACATAGTGAGTCACAATTAGAGCCTAAACGTCTCAATAGTAATGATTTTATCACAGGCTCTTGTCACAATACCATGCTGCCTATCAGAATTATTTCATGCAAAGTTCAAAAACAAAATTTATTTAAGAAAAAAAGTTAACTACTAAAAAACATAACTACTACTAAAATAAATTTACTACTAAAATAAAAAAAACAAACATAAATAAATGCAAATGTAGATAGAGAAGTATAGCATGTAAATACCAGCGCACCCTACAGTTAGACGGGACACACTGCCCTCAGTGGAAAATAAATAAGAAGAACCTGGTTAGTCGGACTCCTCCTCTATGTCTGGGGTCATAACCCCTGCATCGGAATCATCATCAGAGTCGTCATCCTCACAAGTTCCTCATAAGTACCCCACTTGATACCAAGAGTGCGTCGAGGTATTTGCAGTACGGAGGATTCAACTTTCTCTTTTCTTCCCTTTTTCTGTCCTTTTTGTGAAGTGGTTGCTTTTCTTGTATTTTGGTGCCATTGTACATGAGATCATAATAGAGTAATGTTAGATTCATCTCGGAAGATTCAATCAACAAACAGACAATAGTGGCACCACCCCACACTTAATTTGTTGACACAAACTAATTAAGTGAATGTTGTCGATTACTCAGACTTCATCGACATACATTTAGGTGATATGTTCCAACCATATGTTTAGAGCAGTCATACTTTCATGTCATCTTACTATCCTTTTCGATTCTATTGCATGTAATCTTGACTTATGTTTTCATGTCTTGGACTAATGCATCAAAAACTACTACATAGATAATGTATCAGTTTATGGCATAGAAATAATCACAACATCTTATGCTTGTAGTTAACCCTGATTTTCATCTTAATGAACAAGTCATTCAACGCATGCAAGCTTTCAAGTTACAAGATTATGCAATTATCTTGATCATGTTGATTCCGTAAAAGTATGACAGTGTATCAAAATTAAATACAAGTTGGAAACAAGTCGAGATCATCCTTAAATTTTGTTCCCTCACTTAGTTGTATCACAACAAATCAACCACATTCAAATCACTACTACTATTTCAAGATTAAACATTTCAATATAGGTCTAGCAGTGTAGTACTTATGGAGTATAAATGAAGAACAAAGAAGTACTTACTTGGTTGATGGCCTTGGAAGATGTTCTTTTAAAGTAAAGAGAGCAAAAGGAAAATTTTTGAGAGAATTTGGAGAGGTAGGCCATGTTTAGGTATGATTTGCAATGTGTTTTTTTGTCTAAGACTAAGGTTCTTATTTATAGGGTAAGCTTGGGTTGGGTTTTGACCCATTTGGAATCAGATTTGGAGACCAAAAGTGACCATAGGCGGTGCCTAATGCCTTGCCTAGTTGAGCAGAATGCCACAGCATAGGCCATGCCTAATGCTTTGCCTAGTTGAGCAGAATGCTTTTGCATAGGCGGCGCCTATGCTATGGCATTGTTGAGCATAGGAGGTGCCTTTTGCAAAGCATTGTTGAGCATAGGCGGCGCCTATGCTATGGCACTCTAGAATCCGAGAGTTTATGCCATAGCATAGGCCTTGCCTTGTTCGTGGCCTAGATTTACATAGGCCTTGCCTTGTTCTTTGCCTATGTTTTCATAGGCAATGCCTAACCTATAGCCTTTTGCTTCTACATTCCTAACTTACCACCTTCAACATGCAATTCTTCCAAATCAAAATTTGCAACCAATCTCCTCTTTTACACCTTTTGTACCTACATTCACTCAAAAACAACAAAAATGATTAGAACGATGAGTTGCCTCCCATCAAGCTCCTTAGTTTTGGTCATGGCTCGACAAAATCCTAAGAAAACAAAAATAACAAGAACATTTAAAAACGATGGGTTGCCTCCCACCAAGCGCTTGATTTATTGTCGCGGCACGACATAGCTATCTTGATTACTTAGTCTTCATCGAGATAGATGGGGCATCATTTTCTGAATGGATTCAGACGACGCTGATACTTACTTGTAGGCATGCAATCTTCTTCGATATGACTCTTGTGCATACATACCTCAGGAGAGATACCAATTATATCATCAATAGTCCAACCCATAGTTCTCTTGTTTCTCGTCAGAGCAGAGATTAGCGCCTCTACGTGCTGTTCACTGAAATCATCCACCACACTTATCGGTAGTGTATTTTCACTTCCCACGTATGCATACTTTAAATAATTGGGGAGCTCTTTCGATTCTAGCACTGGTGGCTCTTCAATGGAAGTCTTCGCTAATAATGACGGTTGATTCTTAAGATCAAGGTCCGGCTGTTTAGGAGTATGAGAAAAGGACCCTATTTCTGTTAGAGCACACATAGTTTCTTTATAATCTTCATCGTCCTCATGCTCAACATTCAGTAGCGCAGCAGACAATGGCTCAACAGTAAGTTGTTTCTTTATAGATAATGCTTTTTTATCCTCATAAGCTATGAAGAACATATCCATATCGCTGGGCTGCTTCATTGCTTTGCATATATCAAAGCGTACCACTTCGTCATTCAACCAAAATAAAAGCTCATTAGCTCTCATGTCAATAAGCACACTTCCTGTTGCAAGGAAAAGACGTCCCAAGATTATGGAAACTTTAGAATCCACCTGACAATCAAGAATAATGAAGTCTACAGGAAAGATAAATGAAGAAACCTTCACCAACACATCATTCAAGATACCCACAGGTCATTTTACCGACCTATCAGCCATAACAAGACTCATATTGGTTTTTGTCGGATCGCCTAACCCCAACTTCCTATAGACGGATAGTGGCATCAAATTGATGCTAGCACCCAGATCGCACAATTCCTTGGCAAAATTCAAAGATCTAATAGTGCAAGGAATAGTGAAGGCACCAGGGTCGGCCTTTTTCTGAACTAGCAATCTTGTAGCGATCGCACTGCAATGGTGAACATTATCTTCTGGCTCATACTTACCGCCCGCTTCTTTGCCAACAGATCCTTCATAAATTTTGCATACCTAGGCATTTGTTCTAGTGCCTCCACCAACGGAACATTAATAGTCAGTTGTTTTAACATTGTCATGAATTTGCTGAACCTTGTATCATCCGCCTGCTTCTTCAGTCTTTGAGGAAAAGGTGGTGGTGGATTTGGAATTGTTTTGTCCACGGCTCTCTTCTCCTCTTGCTTTCAAATTTTTGTAGTTTCAGGCTGCAACCTACTAGGGGTGACGTCATGGACGTCTTGGTCAGCTTCTATGGCATCATCATCTTCCTTATTTTCGGCCACTTGCTTGCTCTGGGATGAATTTTCCAGCACCTTACCACTCCTGGTAGTAATAGCCATGCATGATCCGTCGTTCCTTGGATTTTGCACAGTGTCACTAGGTAAAGTGCCAGCGTTTCTTTGATTGAGTGCTGCTGAAAGTTGGCTCAATTGCTTCTCTATTTGTTTTATTGAAGTGGAATGTGAGTCAACCAATTGCTTCATCGAGGAAAAATCATGTATTACCTCTGTTACTCCCGCGCTGGTTGCCTCCACTCCTTTCAATAGTTTAGCCATCATATCTTCCATACTTTCGAAACCAGATGCAGTGGCGTCACGTCTTCCTGGAGGAACGTACAGACCACTCCTGTCAGTCTTATCCTTCGAACTACCTTAATCATGGTCCTTGATTCCAGATCTATCATAATAGTTCCGACCTTGGTTTCCTTGGGCATTGCCTCGAAAACCCCCCTGATTGTTCAAGTAGTTGGCTTCTTCTTCGGAATCAGATTCGTTTCTTCCTTTTGATGCAACAGCTTTGACTTTTTTGGTCGTCCCTGATAATAGATGCTTTGTAAGAAGATCCACTTGTGTTTTCATGTGCGCCATATCTTGGTCGCGCTCTTCTCTGAATGGGTGCCTCAACCTCAGTAGTATGCCGTGGGTTTAGTAGCTCCTCATCGCCCAGGTCCTCATCATCAGGATTTGTTGCACGACCTGGGTTATCAATATTCTATTGATGCACTTGAGCAGCTGCCAATGTAGCTAACCTAGCCTGCTCCTGTTGAGCAGCCATTCTTTCTATGTCGCGTTGTGCATCGATTTTGTCAACGAAACTTGAATAGAACAAAAACAACAACTAAAAGTAAAAGTACGAGAATCTTTGACCAAAGGGTCTAATAACTATCACAAACTTAGTTGACAACCGTATTCCCCGGCAACGGCGCCAATTTTTGATAACGCTCAATCTACAGTTATCATAGGAGTGTAAAGCGGTCATAGTCAAATATAGAACCCAACTGGGTTGGGTATCGATCCCATAGGGAATAGCTTGGTCAACAAGTAAGCAAAGATTACTAGACTTTTAGTGCAAGTCTCGTAAAAAAGGGGGATTGTAATGTGCAAGTACTGTAAACAAAATAGTAAAGTAAAAATAGAAATAGCAAAGTAAACAGAAACAATGTTTAGTAAGATGTAAAACAATGAGAATTGAGAAGTTGGGGGTATGTCCGCCTTATGAGTTGTACGTCTCTATTGGCTATGAGTTATGCGGAATTCAGATATGCATGTGCTTATAGAGAATTGTATTCGATGGTAAATCCAAGCGTCTTTCGACCTCAACAAAGATTATTTCACTTTAACTCTTTCGAGCTTAAAGCGTATCTAACGGTACAAATTCTCCAAGAGGTTAATCCAGTTACGGCACTAACTTTTTAATAGGGGATGGGACCCTATTACCTTGACATTATCTCTTTTCCAGACATATAACTTTTCTTTCGAACCAGTTAATGCTATACTGGCGTTATTTTATGCGTCTGCAGCCACAAGAATTTGCATTAAGATGAAGAGAATAATGATATAAGCAACACACGTGTCACGAATTCACAAACTCATAGCCTTAGATAGTATCTCATAAGGCTTCCATAACCCCAACAGAGAAGTTTAGCTATACATAAGTGCGATGGAAATCACAATAGACATTATCATTATATCACAATAAAAGATCTCATGTGTAGTATGGTGTGGTGTGGTGTTAGGCGTGAATTCCTTGCAAAATAGCGATTCTCTTGTTGTAAAATTATAAGTCGAATAGATGAAAAATAATTTCAACAATGAATTAATAAAGAGAATTGTTTTGATGGATGGATGGATGGTGGATGGATGGGAATTGATGGAATGGGGGAATGAATTAGAGGTAGAATGAATAAAAATCTCTAGCAAAATAGGGTATTTATAACACCCATATCCTATTCCTACTAAGCAAATGAATTACTTAACCCAATCCTACTTGGTTAATGTATCATTATCCTAATCCTAATAAGTTACTGCTAGTCCCCAAAGTCTTCAGAATTGCTGTTTTTGCCCGGGACAGATTTTCCATGCGCCACTTTTGGTCCTTGGCGTCCAAGATTCATCTTCCTTCCTTCGTGAAGCTTTCTTTGGCGTCAAGTTATCCATAAAATGCTGAATTAAGCATCATTTATACCTGAAAACTTGCTAATCACGTTTGTTAGCTCACTTACAGGAAAAAAGACTAAAAGTGCATGAATTATATATTTTGTCCTCAAAACATACTAAAATATGGGTGAAATATAGTACTTTAGGCATGTAAATTTGCCTATCATCAAATCGCACTGCAATGATGAACATTATCTGCCAGTTTATAGCTTGCTGCCCTTTTCTTCATCAACAGGTCCTTCATGAATTTAGGATACCCTGGCATCTGCTCCAGTGCCTCCACCAAAGGCACATTAATAGTCAGCTGCTTCAACATAGTCATGAATATACTGAACTTTGTATCATCAGCTTTCTTCTTCAGTCTTTGAGGAAAAGGTGGAGGTGGAAGGGGAAGGGTTTTCTCTACCACTTCCTTTTTATCTTTCTTCTGATTATCAATGTTTTCAGGAGTGTCATCAGCCTTCTTATTCAGTCTATGAGAAAAAGGTGGTGGTGGAAGGGGAATTGTTTTCTCCACCACTTCCTTTCTATCTTGCTACCGATTATCAATCTTTTCCGACTGGTGACGTCTAGGTGTAGTGTCATGAACGTTCTCATTCTGATTTTCAGCTTCTACAGAATCATCACAATCTGCTTCAATAACATTCTCTTCTGTATTATCAACCACCTGCTTGCCTTTGGATGGATTTTCCAACACTTTACCACTCCGGATAGTAATAGCCATACATGATACATCATTCCTTAGATTTTGGACAGTGTCACTAGGTAAGGTACTAGTTTTTCTTTGATTGAGTACCGCTGATAGTTGACTCAATTGTTGTTCCAGCTGTTTTATTGAAGTGGAATGCGAATCAACCAATTGATTTATTGATGACAAATCATTCTTTACCTCAGTTACTCCTGTGTTGGTTGCCTCCACTCCTTTCAAAAGCTTAGCCATCATATGTTCCATAGACATCTTCCCAGAGCCAGATGCCGCAGCCTCGCGTTTTCCAGGAGGAATGTACAAACTACTCCTGTCAGTCTTATTCTTCCAACTACATTGATCGCGGTCCTTGTATACAGATTTTTCATAGTAGTTTCGACCTTGGTTTCCTTCGTCATTGCCTCAGAAACCCCTCTAATTATTCAAGTAGTTTGCTTCTTCTTCAGAATTTGAATCATCTTGTCCCTGCGACACAACAACCTTGACTTTTTTGGTCTTCCCTAATAATAAATGCTTGGTAAGAAGATCCATCTGCGTTTTCATGTGAGCCATATCCTGGTCACGTTCCTCTTCTCTTCGCCTTTGTTCTGCTGTCAAGCCAAAAGATACAGTAGAGCTTACTACCTCAGAATCCCTGGTATGCCAAGATCTACTCTGCTTTGTCATACGATCTAGCATATCACTTGCCTCAATAAAAGTAAGGTCCATGAATGATCCACCTACAGCATTATCAACCACTGGCTTTGTCACCGAGTTCAAAGCCCTATATAATATTTCCATCAAGTGGATATTGGTCATCTGATGATTTGGGCACCTCATAAGCTTCTTCTTGAACCTCTCCCATGTTTTGTGGAGAGCTTCAGTTGGAAGCTGTTGAAAATTGCTGATCTCATCTCTCAGTTGTGCTCTCTTGGATGGTGGAAAGAATCTTTCTAGGAAAGTGTCTTTCAATTGCCTCCAATTAGTAATAGAATCAGGAGTTAGCCCATTCAACCATAGAGTTGCCTCTCCAGATAGAGACAATGGAACTAAGCGCAGCAGAATTACATTCTCTCTAACTCCTGGATTGTCAAACGACTTGCATGTTGAGATAAAATTGATCAGATGCATATTCGGATCATCGCCTGCAAGTCCACCAAATAACCCTTTGAGTTGAAATAGCTGGTCATGGTGCTAGTGATATTGAACTTGGCCCCAGGTGCCAAGGGCGGAGGAATAATAGCCCAAGTGGCACCAGCTCCATCCAAATCATTATCATCATCATCAAAAGGAACCTGCACAGCTCGGCGTTCAGGCCTCATTCTAGCTTGACGATCTCTCCTGTGCAGAGGCGCTGCCACCTCATCTGCACGCCTTGGATTTAGTAACTCATCATCACCCAGGTCCTTATCATCAGGATTTGTTGCCTAACCTGGGTTATCAGCATTCTGTTGATGTACTTACGCAGCTGCCAATGCAGCTAATCTAGCCTGCTCCTATTGAGCAGCCTTTCTTTTAATGTCTCGTTGTGCATCCATTCTGCCAATAAGTTATGGTTCAGGATTTACGGGTAATAATGGCTGACCAGAACTTCGTGTAATTGGCATGCACTTTACCAAACCTGAACAAAACAAAAACAACAAACAAAAAGTAAAATTATAGAATCTTTGACCAAAGGGTCTCTTAACTATCACAAACTTAATTGACAATCGTATTCCCCGGCAACGGCGCCAAAATTTGATAACGCTCAAATTACAAATCTCGTTAGAAAGTGTAAGTGGTCACTATCAAATATAGAACCCAACTAGTTTGGGTGTCGAATCCCACAGGGAATACTTGGTCACTAAGTGTTGCAATTATTAGTAGACTCTTGGTCGAAAATTCTACGGAAAAGGGGGGATTGATTTATGCGTGAAATAATGTTTACAAAATAACGAATGAGACGATGTATTTAGTAATATTTAGTCACAGAGAATGATAAGTTAGGGTTATGTCCACCTTGTAAGTTCTACGTATCTATTAACTATGAGTAATGCGGAATTTAGACATGCATGCACTTATAGAGAGTCGTATTCTAATGGTAAATCCTAGCATTTCTCAAACATCAAGGATTATTTTTCTTTAGCTCTCTCGAGCCTAAAGTGTATAACGAATGGTACAAAATCTCCAAGAAAGTTAATCCGGTTAAGGCATTAACGTGTAAACAGGGGTTGGAAACCCTATTTTCTTGTCATACTCTCTTTTCCCTACATGTAACTTTTCTCTCGAACAAGTTAATGCTATAATGGCATATTCTCTATGTTTGCAACCATAAGAATTCAATTAAAATGAAGAGAGTAATGATATAAGTAGCATACAAATCAAGAATTTAGAAACTCATAGCAATAGATAGTATCTCACAAAGCTTCCATAACCTTAACAGAGAAGTTTAGCTACTCATGAGTACAACGGAAATCAAAATAGACATCATCATCATACCAACACTCTAGAATAATCTTAGCGATGGGGATGATTTTTGGCGTTAATAAGAGATTGACGATTTGCCCTAGCCATTCCTCAAGACTTAGCCGTGTTTTTCTCTGTCTAAGCTTACAAAATCTGTAAACTGAATAATGAAAACAACGTGCTGAAAAATTCAGCAATAGGGTTTTTATAATGTCCTCGTCTACTAAATTACTGTTGCATCCCTAAGTATTTAGAAATACTAATTTTGCCTGGGAAAATTCTCCATGCATCACATTCAGTCCACAAGCTTCCAAAAGCTGCCTTCCCTCTAATGTGAAGTTTTCCTTTGCTACTCACAAGTCCATAGAGTGCTGAAATCTTCATCATTAATACCTGAAAAACATGCTAATCACATAGGTCAGCTCACTTAAAGGAAAATGGACTAAAAGTGCAAGAATTATATATTTTATCCTCAAAACTTAGCTAAAACATGGGTAAATCATGGTGTTTAGGCGTATAAATATGCCCAACATCACCTTGAACTCGAGATCCTTTCTACAAACATCTGCATAGGACTTCTATCAGCTCTGAGCAGCCTGGATTCTCTTTCTGATCAACTAAACTTTATCTAAGTCATCGAAGACTAAGTCAGGACCTATGATTGAGGCCTCACTAACTTTGAACCAACCAATCGGAGATCTACATCTCCTGACATAGAGAGCTTAGAATGGATCCATCTAAATACTAGAATGATAGCTATTTTTGTATGCAAACTCAATCAAAGTCAAGTTGTCATCCCAGCTTCCCTTGAAGTCAATTGCACAAGCCCTTAGCATATCTTCACAAGTCTGAATAGTCCTCTCTGCTTGACCATCTATCTAAACATGAAATGTTGTTCTGAGGTAGACTTAGGTACCGAGACTCTTTTGGAATGCTTTTCAAAAGTGAGAAGTGAACTGGGTACCTCTATCTGAGATGATAGATAGTGGAACACCGTGTAACCTGACTAACTCCCTAATATATAGAGTTTGGCATAATCCTCGGTGGAATAAGAAGTACGAACACAAAGGAAATGAACTGACTTGGTCATTCTATCTATAATACCCCAGACTGAATCATGCTGATGACGAGTTCTAGGTAAACCCATCACGAAGTCCATGTTAACTTCTTCCCACTTACAAGTAGGAATGGTGAACTCTTGCATAAAAACCACAAGGTTTCTGATGCTCTATCTTTACCTGCTGACATGTAGAGCACTTAGCCACAAACTCTGCAACATCTCTCTTCATCCCACTCCACTAATAGATCTCCCGTATTTCACGGTACATCTTAGTGGACCCTGGATGAATAGAGTATCGCGCACCATGCGCTTCTGCAAGAATTCGCTACCTCAATTCATCTACACCTGGAACACATAAATAACCCTGACAACGAAGAACACCATCTCATTGGGAGAAAACCTCGACTTTCTAATTCTGAACTGACTCTTTGAACTTGATAAGGCCAGGATCCCTGTCTTGTTTCTCTTCCATCTCGAAAACTAGAGATGACTCTGAACTACTATGAACATATACACCACCCCATGAAGAATCGACTAAGTGAACGCCTAGTCTGGCAAGCTGATGGATTTCCTGAGCCAGCTTTTTTTGACTATCCACAACGTGAGAAATACTACCCATGGAGAGTCTACTAAGAGCGTCGGCCACAATATTTGCCTTACCCGGATGATAAAGAACACACATGTCGTAATCCTTCAAGAGCTCTAACCACCTTCTCTGGTGAAGATTGAGATCTTTCTGGGAAAAGACATACTGGAGGATTTTATGGTCTGTGTAGAAATCTACATGAACTGCATAGAGATAATGCCTCCAAATCTTCAAGTCAAAAACTACCGCTGCTAACTCAAGATCATGAGTAGGATAATTCGTCTCATGTGGCTTTAATTGTCTTTAGGCGTAGGCTATGAACTTACCATGCTACATGAGGACACAACCTAAACCCACTCTAGATGCATCACAATAGACTACAAAACTATCTGAATCATCTGGAATAGCTAGAACTGGAGCTTAGGTGAGTCAAGTCTTCAACTCTTGAAAGCTCTTCTCGCATGAATCTGACCACTGAAACTTAATCTTCTTCTGAGTCAATCTAGACATCGGAGATGCAATAGAAGAAAATCCCTCAAAAATCCATCTGTAATAGCCAACCAAACCCATAAAACTCCTAATATCTGATGGAGATAAGGGTATAGGCCAGTTTCTTACAGCCTCAGTTTTCTCAGGATCTACTCTAATTCCATCACTAGAAACAATATGGCCAATGAATGCTACTGATCTTAGCAAAAATTTGCATTTGTTGAACTTAACGAATATCTGGTGATCCCTGAGAGTCTAAACAACAATCCTGAGATGGTCTGCATGATCACGCTCTATGTGAGAATAGACCAGAATATCATCTATAAAGACTATGACAAACATTTCCAAGTACTACTTGAACACATAGTTCATCAAACCCATAAAAGCTGTAGGGGAATTTGTAAGACCAAATGACATGACTAAAAATTCGAAGTGAACATACCAAGTACAGAAAGCTGTCTTTGGAATGTCACTTTCTCTAACTCTGAGCTGATGATAGCCTGATCTGAGGTCTATCTTAGAGAAGTAACTGGAAACATGAAGTTGGTTTAATAGATCATCAATCTTGGGAAGAGGATATCTATTCTTAACCGTGACCTTGTTGAGTTGATGGTAATCAATACACATCCTGAGAGAACCGTCTTTCTTGCACACGAATAACATTGGCGCACCCCATGGGGAAATACTGGGTCTGATGAATCCCTTATCTAAGAGATCCTTCAACTGATCTTTCAGTTTCTTGAGTTCTGCTGGTGCCATTCTATATAGTAGAATAGAAATAGGTTGAGTATCCGGAAGAAGGTCTATACTGAAGTCTATTTCCCTTTCGGGAGGAATGCATGGAAGATCTTCGGGAAAGACATCTGAGTATTCATAAACAATAGGGAATATTTTGATTCTGGGAGATTCAGAACTGGAATCTTTAACATGCATGAGATGATACACACACCCCTTAGAAATTATTTTTCTTACCCGAAGGTAGGATATAAGTTGATCCCTGAACACTGAAATGCTACCTTTCCACTCTAGGATGGGCTCATTCGGGAACTAATACTGAACTATCCTATTTCTGCAGTCGACTGTGGCATAGCAGGAATAAAGCCAATCCATGCTGAGAATGACATCAAAATCAGTCCTTTCTAACTCCACTAAATCTACTGATGTGGATTTCTGAGATATCATAATTGGTCAGTTCCTGTATACCCGCCGAGCTATGATGGTTTTACCCACTGGGATAGAGACTGAAAAGGGCTCTGCTAGAATTTTGGGATGGATTCTAAAATCGCCTGCTATGTATGTAGTAACAAAAGACAAGGATGCACCTAGGTCTAGCAAAGCATAAACATGAACATGGAAAATCTGTAACGTACTAGTAACAACATCAGGAGAATTTTCCTGATCCTACCAACACTGAAGAGCATAGAGTATGTTTGGGCGTTGCCCACTAGTAGTACTGGAAATGGCACCTTGCTGGTCCGGGCAACAGAACTGATCTGTAGAATGATTTTACAGACCCTAAAGACTTGACTATAGACACTCCGTAATCTTGTGCCCTGGCTTTCCACAACCAAAATAGACATCACTACCGGCTCTACAAATGCCCTTGTGGTTCTTACCATAATTCTGACAAAGGGGATTCGTTCGGGCACTGCTAACACTGCCCTGAATTTAGAGCCTGACGCTTTGTCTTTATTGCCTTGTCTAAACTTCTGCACTAGAGCGCTGGCAGAGGAAGGAACTGGAATGGCTGACTTGGAGCGAAACTGTGAACGGTTTGCTCTATCTGATTTGGGGTAAGCAAAGTTGAAATTACCTAACCTTGCTCTCTTGTTCTGCCTCTCCCTTGTCTTAAACTTCTACTTTTCTACTTGCTGGGCATGGGTCATGAGTCTGGCTAAGGTCATGTCACCGATCAACATTGCAGACCTACACTCATTTACCACGCTATCATCGACCCCTGACACGAACTTGCTCATCGTAGCTCTATTGTCTGCAACTACATGAGGAGCATACCTGGCTCGCTGAGTAAATCTGAGAGAATACTCCCTAACCGTCATATTCCCCTGCTTGAGGTTGATGAACTCAAGAACTTTGGCTTCCCTCAGCTCTTGGGGAAAGAATCTGTCTAAGAAGACCATGACAAATTCCTCCTGATTGATAGGGCCTGGATCATGTAACCTCTCAGACTTCCACTATTTCTACCAATTATGTGCAACATCCTATAACTGGTAGGTGGCTAACTCAGCACTCTCAATAGAAGTAACACCCATGATGCCAATGACCTTCTGGACTTGTTCAATGAACTCCTGAGAGTCCTCATCAAACTTCGACCCATGGAAAGATGGAGGGTTCATCCGGGTGAAGTCTAGAACCCTAGCTTATTTGGGATTGGCCGGAATGACTGATGGATGATGTTAGGCATATTTACACGCCTAAAGCACCTTAATTTACCCATATTTTAGCTAAGTTTTGAGGACAAAATATATAATTCCTGCACTTTTAGTCATTTTTCCTGTAAGTTAGCTAACCAACGTGATTAGCAAGTTTTCAGGTATAAATGATGAAGATTTTAGCATTTTGTGGACTGTTGAACGCCAAAGGAAACTTCACGTAAGAAGGAAGGCAGCTTCTGGAAGCTTGTGGACCGAAAGTGATGCATGGAGAACTTGTCCCGGGCAAAAACAGTATTTCTAAAGACTTGGGGATCAGCAGTAACTTAGTAGGATTAGGACAAGGATAAAAACCCTATTTCAGTAGGACAAGGATAAAAACCCTATTTTAGTAGGACTAGGACAAGGGTGTTATAAAAACCCTTATTTGCTGAATTTTTTAGCATTCAATTCAATTCATTCCTCCCCATTCTTTCTTATTACTTACGATTCCTTCTAGTCCATTCGTTAATACAGTGTTGACATTATTATTCATCTATTCGACTTTTAATTTTCATAACAAGAGAAATGCTACTAGCAAGGAAATCACGCCACAAGTGACGCTAATACATACTCATCGTGATATTGTTATTACTTTGGTATGATGATGATATCCTCGTTTTTTTCCTTCACAATTATAAGTAGCTAAACTTCTCTGTTAGGGTTATGGTAACCTTATGAGATACGATCTATTGCTATGAGTTTGTGAATTCTTGATACGTATGCTGCTTATATCATTACTCTCTTCATCTTAATTGAATTCTTGTGGTTGCAAACATATAGAATACGCCAGTATAGCATTAACTTGTTCGAAAGAAAAGTTACATGTCTGGAAAAGAGAGAGTGACTAGGAAATAGGGCTACCAACCCCTGTTTAAAAGTTAGTGCCGTAACTGGATTAACCTCTTGGAGAATTCGTACCATTAGTTATACGCTTTAAGCTCGAAAGAGTTAAAGTGAGATAATCCTTAATAGTCAAAAGACACTAGGATTTACCATAGAATACGAAACTCTATAAGAGCATGCATGTCTGAATTCCACATAACTCATAGCCAATAGATTCGTAGAACTCATAAGGTGGACATAACCCTAACTTACAATTCTCATTGATTAAAACCTAATAAACAAAGTTTTCCGTTTTTACTTTGCTATTCTTAATTTTCACTATAATTCAATCCCCCCTTTTCCGTAGAATTTTCTACCAACAGTCTACTAATCGTTGCATACTTAGTGACCAAGTTTTCCTGTGGGATTCGACACCCAACCCAGTTGGGTTCTATATTTGACACCGACCGCTTACACTCTTACGAGAGCTTTAGTTTGGGCGTTATCAAATTTTGGCGCCGTTGCCGGGGATATGACCCCAGACATAGAGGAGGAGTCCAACTAACCAGGTTCTTCTTATTTATCTTTCACTGAGGGCAGTGTGTCTCGTCTAAGTATGGGGTGCTGGTATTTGTATGCTATACTTCTTTATCTGCATTTGCATTTATTTATGTTTGTTTGTTTTGTTTGTTAGTAGTTAAATTTTTTAATTTTTTTTTTTTGCATGAAATTGTTATGATGGGCAGCATGGTATTATAACAAGATTTTGTGCTAAAATCATTACTTTTGAGACGTTTAGGCTCTAAATGTGACTCATTGTGTGATAGTTGTGTGGTTTAATTCCTTCATCTGTTGGGTAAAGAGTCTATACTACTCCTAAGAAAGTCGACCATGTGCCTTGTGTGTGTGAGGATATAGTATATTCTATGTTTGTGGTTGATGCTAGAACTTGCTCGGTGTGTGTGTAAAGCGAAATAAAGAGTGTGAGTTTAGGAGATGATTTAGGCATTTCTTTGGCAACCTGTGATTGTTTACCTTTGTTTTACCTACCCGTGGACATTATCCTAGTCAACCCCTTTGAGCCTTTAGCCATTTTCTTTGACAGCCTCATATGTAGCCTAATCCATTTTTTTTTCAAGACCATAATTTGATCAAAATTCCTAAGCGCTTTAAATTGTATAGTCATATGACAAAATAAGAGAAAATTGGGTGAGAGTGATGCCTGCGAATGTATTGGTGCTTGAATTAGTTATGAAAAAGAGTGGCTCTCATAGAGGTATGTTATAAAACAAGAAGAAAAGAAAAATGAAAAGAAAACTATAAAGTTAGTTCTGTTTAAAATCGAATAACAAAAGAGGTGATAAGGGGTGGTAGATTAAAAGAAAGTAGAAAGGTTGTTTGAAATAAAGTGTAAATGGCATAATGTGATGTATTAAAGCCCTTAGGGAACTTAGTCACTATTTCTGGCCAAAATAGTCCTACCCGTCCCTTAGCCTACATTACAACCTGTAAAGACCGATTTGATCCTAAGCTTAGCATTCTGATATTTAGTGGAGCATTACACTAAGGGCAAGCCTATGGTCATCAGTTGCAACATATGAATTCTTTGTGAGAGTGAGAGCAAGGATAATCTTATACCCATGTTCGAAATATATACAATACTTGTGAGTGATGATGGGTAATATATTGTGAGACACACATGGTTGATGATTTTTGGGTAGTCGTGTATGATTCTTTGTGCCTTAACTTTTGGATACGAATTAACCATCATCACGAGTCTAGGTTGGAGGTTGAATTGTTTCTAGTAGTGATCAGAAAACTACTCTTTGTTAATAATTGTCGTGCCTGTCTTGATGAATATTTTGTGTTGTTACTGTGAAACCCTAAGTAGATGTTTATATGGACATGATATTTTGTTCGAGGACTAACAAAGCTTTAAGAGTGGGGTGTTGATGTTAGGTGTATTTACACGCCTAAAGCACCTTAATTTACCTATATTTTAGCTAAGTTTTGAGGACAAAATATATAATTCCTGCACTTTTAGTCCTTCTTCCTGTAAGTGAGCTAACCAACGTGATTAGCAAATTTTCAGGTATAAATGATGAAGATTTCAGAATTTTGTGGACTGTTGAACGCCAAAGGAAACTTCACGTAAGAAGGAAGGCAACTTCTAGAAGCTTGTGGACCGAAAGTGATGCATGGAGAACTTGTCCCGGGCAAAAACAGTATTTCTAAAGACTTGGGGATCAGCAGTAACTTAGTAGGATTAGGAAAAGGATAAAAATCCTATTTCAGTAGGACGAGGATAAAAAAACCTATTTTAGTAGGACTAGGACAAGGGTGTTATAAAAACCCTTATTTGCTGAATTTTTCAGCATTCAATTCAATTCATTCCTCCCCATTCTTTCTTATTACTTACGATTCCTTCTAGTCCATTCGTTAATACAGTGTTGACATTATTATTCATCTATTTGACTTTTAATTTTCACAACAAGAGAAACGCTACTAGCAAGGAAATCACGCCACAAGTGACGCCAATACATACACATCGTGATATTGTTATTACTTTGGTATGATGATGATATCCTCGTTGTTTTCCTTCACAATTATGAGTAGCTAAACTTCTCTGTCAGGGTTATGGAAGCCTTATGAGATACGATCTATTTCTATGAGTTTGTGAATTCTTGATACGTATGTTGCTTATATCATTACTCTCTTCATCTTAATTGAATTCTTGTGGTTGCAAACATATAGAATACGCCAGTATAGCATTAACTTGTTCGAAAGAAAAGTTACATGTCTGGAAAAGAGAGAGTGACAAGGAAATAGGGCTACCAACCCCTGTTTAAAAGTTAGTGCCGTAACTGGATTAACCTCTTGGAGAATTTGTGCCATTAGTTATACGCTTTAAGTTTGAAAGAGTTAAAATGAGATAATCCTTGATGGTCAAAAGACACTAGGATTTACCATAGAATACGAAACTCTATAAGCGCATGCATGTCTGAATTCCGCATAACTCATAGCCAATAGATTCGTAGAACTCATAAGGTGGACATAACCCTAACTTACAATTCTCATTGATTAAAACCTACTAAACAAAGCTTTCCGTTTTTACTTTGCTATTCTTAATTTTCAATATAATTTAATCCCCCCTTTTCCGTAGAATTTTCGACCAACAGTCTACTAATCGTTGCATACTTAGTGACCGAGTATTCCCTGTGGGATTCGACACCCAACCCAGTTGGGTTATATATTTGGAAGCGACCACTTACACTCTTACGAGAGCTGTAGTTTGGGCGTTATCAATGGCCATTCATTCTGTGCAGACATGGACTGAGCAAGTATGGTAAATGCAGCTCTAATCTCCACATGGGAAACATGTTTGCCCAAATGATCTTCAGGCTGAGGAGCTGGCTGGTTTCTTCTATTTGAGGGAATGGTCTGGAATAAGAGAATAATGGATTAGACTGAGAGTATAACTTGTGATTGTGCTCACTAGCATGACATGAATAATGAAGAAAAGGGACTATTCCTAAAACATCTTAATGCCTCCTGTACATAAATGTACCATGCAACACACCCATGTACAATACTCTACTAGATGCTGCTTTTAGATTTCCTAGGACTTTATTGAACCTTAGGCTCTGATACCAATCTAACCCATGACTGATATCTGTACCTGTATACTGCAAATCATGATATAATAATGTGGAATACATAAAACTGTAAGGCCATAAGGTTCAACTGAATAAAACCATGTGGGTGAAAATACCCAAAACAATTCAATCTGAAAGATAAGTTTGAACGTAAATTTGAACGTAAATCTGAATGTAAATCTAAAAATAAATCTGAAAGCCTCTAAACTATCTAAATAAAGAGTTGAAGGAACATGTCTCCAACTAACTCCGTAAAACTGAACTGAAGAAATAAATAAATGTATCAACTCATATTGTCCTCGAATCAATGAGGACTCACTCTGTCTCTGCGACTGGAATGCTACCGCGACTGCTGGGATGGAGCTCGTGTCTCAGAACCTATGGTATAACATGAAAATAAAGCACCATAGTGCAAATGCGTCAGTACAACTGAGTACTGAGTATATGAGGAAGGTTGGCTGAACATAAATGGTTTCATACATGAACAACACTGACTGACTAATATGAATGTGGGAATGCAAACACACATATATAGAAACTGGGACCCTGAATACATGATAGCATGACCTATAAGCTAATACATGGTTTACTGATAACTATCATGACTGATGCTGAAACTGATAAGATGAACGACTGTATCTGACAGTCCTGTATATACAAAAATCTGAAGAACGCCCTGATTTCTTTTATTAAGACTGATACTGAAACTGTGGGAAGTAGTGTCTAACTGACATGCCCCAAGTATGCCATTATGGCTAAGCTGGGGTTCAATCTCTACCGCAACTGGAGGGGTGTCAATATCGTGCCACGGGTAAGGACAGCCTGTGAGTGACCCTTATCTTGTGGGTACTCAATAAGAACGGTGGGAACCCTAAACTGACGGGTTAAGCCACCTCACCAACCCTAATCTAATGGGTTAAGATGTCTCAACCTACGTTGGCTACATAGTTCTGCAACACAAGCATGACTACTACGAATCACACCCTGAACTGGCGGGTGAGTACCATGGAAAGGAACCGAGTATATGGGGGTGTATGCAGTTATATAAACATCATCATCATAAATATTTATAAGAAATATGCAGGATGTACGAAAGACTCACATAGCCCGAAGAAACTCATCATAATCATGAGAGGATGAAATAAGTAAAATAACATATGTGAGTCATCATATAATTTGTCAATAACTTTCAGTGCATCAATAATATCAATTCTCATAATGTAAATATCATTTAAATCTTTCGAAAGAATAACTTTCACAATTCATCTTTCACATCACTTCACCATTCACCATAGACACAAGGAAACACACACACACTGGGAGATCCAATAACCGACATAAACCATGTGAGCTACATGGAGTCCAACATACAACCCACATTAGGGAGAGTCTTCCTATCCTTGCCATCGGAGTAGGACTATTGATATCAAATCCATACAAACTAGTGATAACTATATAAATCATCCTCAGGATAGGTCCTACGAGGGCACATAGTTCTAGAGAAGTAAGGTCGCTTTATACCTCCCACTTGGTGCTAAAGATTTCTCCCAGACTTAGCTCAGATCATTTCAAAGACAATCCACAATAAAATAATTTCAGTAATATATAACTATACATTGGGAGCCATCATGCTTCCTATCAATCAAAATCAACCACGTTGTGGATTTCTTTCACACTCGAGTTCAAAAAAACTCCATTAAGACCAAAAGGTCAAATCATTCAAAATATCTCAAATATTCAACATCAACATGCTTATAACACACACTTTCTAAAGAAAACACAATTTTCAATGGAGTTTCACGACCCAAATATCAAAATCATGATAAATATCGTTCAAGATTCATGCTTTATATCTCCACACATGTAAATTAATCTTTTAAAATCATAAACATCAAGATTTCATAATAATCATCATAAAATATGGGTTCATGCTTCCAATTCATAAAAATCAAATAATAAGCATTACTTTGTAAAGAAAATTACTTTTGGTCACAAGAATGAAAGAGAGTTCTTGTTGAAAACCCCCACATACCTTGAATGATGAAATTTAGATCGATACTTGTTCTTGAGATGTTAATCGCGCCTTTGAATGATGGTTCTTGGAGTTCTTGACTAGGAACTTTGAATCTTGAATAAATTTGTAGAATTAATGGTGAACTTTGGAGGTTCTTGAAGTTAGATGTAGGAGATTAGGGTTTTCTTTTTGAGGGAATTTGATTAAATATAACATATAATGATTCTAATAGTCTTTAATATAGCGTTTGGATGGATTTTGGGTGAGGGAGAATGACCAAAGCGCCCCTAAAAATCAAACAATTCTCGAATCTGTCGTTTGGTGGACTGTTTTGATAGTCTGAAGTAGATCAACAATAACGTTTTACTCCAATCGTCAAATTGGATAAAAATAACTTCATTAGAAAGAGGATTATCATATCTTTCTGTTGATATATAGTATCTCACCCAGATCATTGTGTACGAGGAGTTATGATCGTTTAAAGTTGACCAAAAAATTCTCTTTTGATTGGCTAAAGTAGATCGACCATAACTTTTTGCTCCAATAGACAAATTGGATGAAACAAATTTCATTGGAAAGAGGACTCGCAGAACTTTCCATTGATATTATGTACAATGATTTATGATCATTTAAAGTTGGAGAAAAAATATACCAGGCCTCAGTACTTTTTCCTGCATGTTATACTGTTCACTACTATTCACAGTTCGATCGGAATGTTCATAACTCGTCGCTCGGGTGTCCGTTTTGGATGATCCACATATCATTGGAAAGCTTATTCGATACTCTATGCAATGGTTTGTCATAATCAAATATATTCCACAAGAAAAATTTATAATTCATTCTAAAAGATAAAACCCAACATGTTTACGCACAAAATTTTAACAAAAAATTTCCCATGGTATTACATTATCCCCCCTTGGAAACATTCATCCTAGAATGATGCTAGACATTCCAAGATTAGATAGGGAATACAGAATACAGCTGAAACCATTCGTTAGACTCATCACCACATCGTTTCTCACTCCGAATGCAACATAGAATGCATAAATTCAAGAAACAACAGCTGAACACATAATAAATGACAGCTGAACTGCTGCAACTTTTATCTAAAGTACATGATTTAGGAAAGAACGGTACCTTCAACTTGATTGGAGTTCACGAAAAATAGGTGCGGGTACTTGGATCGCATATCTTCCTCAGCTTCCCAAGTTGTACCCTCAACATATTGATTTCGCCACACCACCTTGAACAAGGGAACTTCTTTGTTCCTTATTCTTTGGACACTGAAATCAAGAATCTCAACAGGAATCTCATCAAAAGAAATATTTTCTTGAATGTCAGCACTCACAGAGGAATCCACTACCAAAACATCGCTAATATGCTTTCTAAGCATGGATTCATGGAATATTGGATGAATAGAGGACAACTCGAAAGGCAACTCAACTTCATAAGCTACCTTACCAACAGGGCTAAGAATTTTGTAAGGACCAATATTACGGAGACTAAGCTTCCCCTTCTTGCCAAATCTCTTCACCGCCCTCCCTCATGGGTGAAATTTTCAGATACACTAGGTCACCAACTTCAAACTCAAGGCCTCTCCTTCTAACATCCGCATAAGACTTCTGACAACTCTGCACAGTTTTCAACCTTTCCCTAATCAACTTAACTTTTTCCATAGCCTGAAATACCAAATCAGGACCACTCACAGCCACTTCACCTACCTCGAACCAACTTATGGGTGATCGACACTTCCTCCTATATAAGGCTTCAAACGGATCCATGCCAATACGAGAGAGGAAACTGTTATTGTAAGGAAACTCTATCAACGGTAAGTGAAAATCCCAACTTCCCTTAAAGTCAAGTGCACAAGGTCTCAACATATCCTCTAAGGTCTGGATGGTCCGCTCAGCCTGACCATCGGTCTGCGAATAAAAAGCAGAACTCAAAAGAACTTGGGTACCAAGACCTTTCTGTAAAGCTTTCTAAAAAATGCAAAGTGAACTGAGTACCCCTATCCGAAATGATAGACAAGGGAACTCAATGCAGTCTGACTAGCTCATAGGCATAGGTTTTATGATTTTAACAAATTTAAAGATATATATATGTATGTATATGAAATGAGTTTTGGGAAATTATTTCAAGAGAATGCATCATGAATCCAATTTGATGAAACTATGTCTTTTTCGTGGGGTTTTTCCATAATCTTGTGTATATGTTATTTGAATTTGAAAAGTGATTTACGAATGTGAGTTGTGAAATTCCCTTCCTCATGATGAAATATATGGTCTTTGCATGGTAATGAACTGTGAATTGTTTTGAAACCATAAATTAAAAGCCCCCTTTTTATCATGAGATTCATGTATAACTAATGTTTTGGAGCTAGTTTATGATTGATGACAAATTCTAGACTATTAAATGGCACTTTAACCATAATGCATATGTTGAATAAATAGAATGTCCACCATGTTTTAAAGATTTGTAAAGAGGGTGTGTTTGCATAAGTTTCTTATGATTTGGATAATCAGAACTCTCATGTGATTTGATAAATCTGTCGGCGGTCATTTACATATTTTGAATAAGAAGGACTGTGGAATTGATATGATATGAATGACTTGCAAGTCTGGACATGACGATACTCGGTGATGATATGCCCTTAACAGAATAAGTATTGAATGTTTTTAAAAGCATGAAGCGTGGTTTTAAAGGACTTAAATTGGGCTTAAAGAGAGTTACATAGTTACCCGAAGAAGGCATTTGAGTGTAAGGGTTCATTGTTAGAAATGGAGTTTTTCTAATTCGGGAGACATGATCGGAAATGGACACTGTATACTTTCGCTCGAGGCACTAGTATAAAAGAATAGTATTTAGGACCACAATCCTTGCGGAAAACTTGGATTTGGGGGCTTTACCAATGAGTTAATGGCAGACCCATATAGCCCGTGGGTACTAGAAATGCAGGGTGTACCATCTAGCTCATAAGTAAGAAAAATAGTTGAGTCATGATTACAAGAAAATATGTTGAAGCTTATCAAATTATGTCCATGTATTTCCAAATATTTTATGATGACATGTTTTTATGAAATGCTCACACTTATGTTGTATAAAAAATATTTTATTTTTTGATTGTTCTACGTACAAGTACCTTTGTCAATTGACCCCCTATATTTCAGGTTTTGCGGTATAGTCCCATGGTTCATCGATCAGTAGAACACTTGCGATTTGATAAAATTGGTGAGCCATCCATCTTTCGGAAGGTATTTACTTATATGTTAAGTCTTTGAGTATATGGTCTAACCCGAGGCTTTGTGCCGATCTAGATAGTTAGTTTTCATTAGAGGCTTTGTGGATGAGAATTGAGTATTGTATTGTCATAATTTTCTTGACATAGTTTGTACTATAATGAATCTCCATTGAATACTATTGTGTCTTCTGCACTTTGATTTATGTATGGATTATGCTTATGATAGTACGCTAAGGGGTCGCTTGGGCCTTCGAGGTTTGGGATACCCATTGTGGTGAAGGCCTCAGTTCAGGTTGTGACATGGGTTGGCTTTGGAAATGCATTTTCCGTAAGTGGGTCCCTATTGGGGATATTGGTTTTGTTTTTGGACCCAAAGAATAATAGTGAAATATGGGTGTTGTTAGACTTATATTAGTAAGTAGATTATGGTTTTGATAGCATGATTGAGTTTTGGGGATTGTGATTAAATATGATCATATGGTGAATAATGTAAGGGTTTGTTGTTTGGATTATAGGTTGGCTTCTACCTACTCACCTTCGATGATGATGTGTGTTATGTATGTCATGTGAATATGAATGTTAGGCTTCATTGTGAGTAAAATAACTTAGTATTGATCATTGATGTTTGGGGAATTAGATGATGGTTTGGGAATAGTATGCCTCATTATGAAAATTGAGGATTAGAAGTGAGATTTTAACCCTCTTTAAGCTTGGCCTTATATAGTTCTATTGAACACCTTAGACGCTTGCTAAACACTTAAAGAATGGACTTGGGAGTATGCTGAATAACCATGGTAAATGAGTTATGGTCATAGTATTTGAGGTGATGTATATGGATGGTGACTACATTGTGATTAATTCTATGTGTAGCTATAATATTAATTAAGCCCATGACTATGTTACCATTTAAATCATTGACTATCTTCCTAAAAACAAATACTATGCTCCTTGGTCTCTTCAATTTTTTTTTTGAAGAATAGTGTTAAAATTATATGATTTTTAGCCACTGTAAACCCTAGCAACCGTAAAACCTACCACTATTTTTACTCGTTCACCAATTCACTAGAGAAACCCCCTAAAACATTTGAATCAATCAAACCCAATAAGGATATGGCATACACTGCAGTTTTAAAACCAAAGAAAGCTATTTCGAAATTTGTCCCTCTCAAACCTGTTATGTATTTGTATGTGGAACCAAGAGTAATATGGGAAACGGTTGAAGTCGAGAAGATGATTATTGATGAAAATTTTCATTATGTTTCCATTGAAAAAAATTCATAGGGATAGCCGAACATTCAAGATTTACATAAGCTGATTCCGAAATAATGTGAGTTGAAGGGTCATTGCAATATTGGTTTGTTAAGTAATAGACATGTTTTAATAAGTGCTTCAAATTTAGAAGATTATGGTAATATCTTATCGAAGCCTACATTTTACATCATGCATACAGGATGGACATATTTAATGAGAACTTTGAAGTGGGACCCTATGTTTGACTCGAAAGAGGAAACAACTACAACGATTGCTTGGATTTCTTTTCTAGCACTGCCACCTTATTTTTTGGGGAAGGAAGCGGTATTCCCTTTAGTAGTTGTTGTTCAAAAGACATTATAAGTGGATATGGGCTACAAAAAATCAAACAAGGCCAAGTTGTCCAAGGGTAAAAGTGGAAGTGGATCTTTTAAAAGAATTTCCCAAAAGAAGAAATGTTTGATTAAGAAAGCAAATAGGAGAGATTAGTGAAAAATTGGTACGAATTAAGTATGATTATGTACCAAATTATTGGAAGACATGCATGATTAAAGGTCATAATGAACAACAATGTTATGCAATACATTTGGAATTGTATACAAAGGAAAATTCAGAGGATGTAAAAGATGATACACAAGCTCACAAGATAAATTAGCAGAAAGAGCATAAAAAAGGAGAAGATCAATTTCAAGTGGAAAAATCAAAAAAATGGAGGAGGAAAAGGTAAATACCAAGGAAAAGGGAGACAAGAGAATGTTTGGAACAGGAATCTGACTCAACTGACCCTAAATGTCTGCATACAATAAATCAGTTTGATGCTTTGGATAAAGAAGAAGGTACCAGTAGCGCCCCGGAAAATGGGTCCGGGAGCGTCACATGGTGCTTGAGGCTACGAGTAGCCCCAAGCTAACCCTTTGAGCTATTTCCATTCAGTTCAAAAAAAATCAATGGGGTTTCCATAAATAACCCTCAAATATCAACTGAGTAATCATCATCCAAGAATAAAAGAATTTCAGAAAGATAACAAAATACGACTTATTAGTCAACTCCCAACATCTATACTAGTCTGACAAGGCTCTAAGAAAATCAATAAAACCAGCCAGCCATTGAGACATGCCCCAACTGACTCATACTCAGTTTTCAAATGTAAACAATTCCGTGAAACCAACATCAGACATCACGTCCTTGGAACATGAGGACTCACCACAACAGAGGATGTAGAACAGCGTGCCCAAAGAATCATTGTCGAACCTGGAACTGAGCACCTGAACCTACATTCTGAGAAAATGCAGCCCATATCCGAAGATGTGGGTCAGTACCATGGAAAGGAACCGAGTATATGGGGGTGTATGAAGTTATATAAACATTATCATCATAAATATTTATAAGAAATATGCAGGATGTATGAAAGACTCACATAGCCCGAAGAAAATCATCATAATCATGAGAGAATGAAATAAGTACAAAAACAAATGTGAGTCATCGTATAATTTGTCAATAACTTTTAGTGCATCAAGAATATCAATTCTCATAATGTAAATATCATTTAAATCTTTTGAAAGAATAACTTTCACAATTCATCTTTCAAATCACTTCACCATTCACCATAGACACAAGGAAACACACACACACTGGGAGATCCAATAGCCGACATAAATCATGTGAGCTACATAGAGTCCCACATACAACCCACGTTGGGGACAGTCTTCCTATCCTTGCCATCGGAGTAGGACTATTGATATCAAATCCATACAAACTAGTGATAACTATATAAATCAGCCTCAGGATAGGTCCTACGAGGGCACATAGTTCTAGAGAAGTAAGGTCGCTTTATACCTCCCACTTGGTGCTAAAGATTTCTCCCAGACTTAGCTCAGATCATTTCAAAGACAATCCATAATAAAATAATTTCAGTAATATATAACTATACATTGGGAGCCATCATGCTTCCCATCTATCAAAATAACCACGTTGTTTATTTCTTTCACACTCGAGTTCAAAAAAACTCCATTAAGACCAAAAGGTTAAATCATTCAAAATATCTCAAATATTCAACATCAACATACTTGTAACTCACACTTTTAAAAGAAAACACAATTTCCAATGGGGATTCATGACCCAAATATCAAAATCATGATAAATATCGTTCAAGATTCATGTTTTATATCTCCACACATGTAAATTACTCTTTTAAAATCATAAACATTAAGATTTCATAATAATCATCATAACATATGGGTTCATGCTTCCAATTCATAAAAATCAAATAATAAGCATGACTTTGTAAAGAAAATTACTTTTGGTCACAAGAATGTAAGAGAGTTCTTGTTGAAAAAACCCACATACCTTGAATGATGAAATTTAGATCGATACTCATTCTTGAGATGTTAATCGTGCCTTTGAATGATGGTTCTTGGAGTTCTTGACTAGGAATTTGGAATCTTGAATAAATTTGCAGAATTAATGGTGAACTTTGGAGGTTCTTGAAGTTAGATATAGGAGATTAGAGTTTTCTTTTTGAAGGAATTTGATGAAATATAACATCTAATGCTTCTAATAGGGTTTAATATAGGGTTTGGACGGATTTTGGGTGAGGGAGAATGACCAAAGCGCCCCTAAAAATCAAACAATTCTCGAATCTGTCCTTTGGTGGACTGTTTTGATAGTCTGAAGTAGATCAAAAATAACGTTTTACTCCGATCGTCAAATTGGATGAAACTAATTTCATTAGAAAGAGGACTATCATATCTTTCTGTTGATATATAGTATCGCACCTAGATCATTGTGTACGAGGAGTTATGATCGTTTGAAGTTGACCAAAAAAATCTCTTTTGATAGGCTAAAGTAGATCGACCATAACTTTTTGCTCCAATAGACAAATTGGATGAAACCAATTTCATTGGAAAGAGGACTCGCAGAACTTTCCGTTGATATTATGTACAATGATTTATGATCATTTAAAGTTGGAGCAAAAATACGCCAGGCCTCAGTACTTTTTCCTGCATGTTTTACTGTTCACTACTATTCACAGTTCGATCGGAATGTTCATAACTCGTCGCTCGGGTGTCCGTTTTGGATGATCCACATATCATTGGAAAGATTATTCGATACTCTATGCAATGGTGGGTCATAATCAAATATATTCCACAGGAAAAATTTATAATTCATTCTAAAAGATAAAACCCAACACGTTTACGCACAAAATTTCAACAAAAAATTTCCCAGGGTATTACATTATCCCCCCTTGGAAACATTCATCCTAGAATGATGCTAGACATTCCAAGATTAGATAGGGAATACAGAATACAGCTGAAACCATTCGTTAGACTCATCACCACATCGTTTCTCACTCCGAATGCAACATAGAATGCATAAATTCAAGAAACAACAGCTGAACACATAATAAATGACAGCTGAACTGCTGCAACTTTTATCTAAAGTACATGATTTAGGAAAGAACGGTACCTTCGTCTTGATTGGAGTTCACAAAAAATAGGTACGGGTACTTGGATCGCATATCTGCCTCAGCTTCCCAAGTTGTACCCTCAACAGATTGATTTCGCCACACCACGTTGAACAAGGGAACTTCTTTGTTCCTTAGTCCTTGGACACTGAAATCAAGAATCTCAACAGGAATCTCATCAAAAGAAAGATTTTCTTGAATGTCAGCACTCACAGAGGATTCCACTACCAACACATCGCTAATATGCTTTCTAAGCATGGATACATGGAATATTGGATGAATAGAGGACAAATCGAAAGGCAACTCAACCTCATAAGCTACCTTACCAACAGGGCTAAGAATTTTGTAAGGACCAATATTACGGAGACTAAGCTTCCCCTTCTTGCCGAATCTCTTCACCCTCCCCCCCCCCCCTCATGGGTGAAATTTTCAGATACACTAGGTCACCAACTTCAAACTCAAGGCCTCTCCTTCTAACATCCGCATATGACTTCTGACAACTCAGCGCAGTTTTCAACCTTTCCCTAATCAACTTAACTTTTTCCATAGCCTCAAATACCAAATCAGGACCACTCATAGCCACTTCACCTACCTCGAACCAACTTATGGGTGATCGACACTTCCTCCCATATAAGGCTTCAAACGGATCCATGCCAATACTAGAGAGGAAACTGTTATTGTAATCAAACTCTATCAACGGTAAGTGATTATCCCAACTTCCGTTAAAGTCAAGTGCACAAGGTCTCAACATGTCCTCTAAGGTCTGGATGGTCCGCTCAGCCTGACCATCGTTCTGCGGATGAAAAGTAGAACTCAAAAGAACTTGGGTACCAAGACCTTTCTGTAAAGCTTTCCAAAAAATGCAAAGTGAACTGAGTACCCCTATCAGAAATGATAGACAAGGAAACTCAATGCAGTCTGACTAGCTCTCGGATATACAATTTGTAAACCAATCATGAAGTCCATATTAATATCTTCCCACTTCCAGGTGGGAATACTAAACTCTTGCATCATACCGCTAGGTCTTTGGTATTCAACCTTAACTTGTTGGCATGTTTCACACTTAGCTACAAACGTTGCTATATCTTTCTTCATCACACTCCACCAATAGATTTACCGCAAGTCTTGGTACATCTTGGTGGCACCAGGATGAATAGAATATCGCGCCCCATACACTTCAGCCATAATCCTCTGTCTCAGATCATCCACATTCGGGACACACAATCTACCCTGCAATCTCAACACACCATCTCCCCCTTGGGAGAAAACCTCTACTTTTTGGTCCTTGACTGACTCCTTCATTCTGACCAAACTAGCATCTAAGTATTGCTTTTCCTTCACATCCAAAACCAAGGAGGATTCGGAACTACTCTTAACCCCTATACTACCTCAGCAGAGTCAAACAACCTAACCCTCAATCTAGACAAACAATGTACATCACGAGACAACTCTTTCTTACCTTCTACCATATGCGAAACACTACCCATGGACACTCTACTTAGGACATCCGCCACAACATTGGCCTTGCCCGGATGGTACAGCACACTCATATCATAGTCATTTAACAATTCTAACTATCGTCTCTGCCTATGATTTAATTCTCTCTGGGTAAACACATACTGCAGACTCTTATATTCATGAAAACATCAACATGGATACCATAAAAATAGTGTCTCCAGATTTTTAAAGCGAACACAACAGTAGCCAACTCAAGGTCATGGGTGGGTAATTTTTCTCATGGGGTTTAAACTGTCTAGAAGAATAATCTATCACCTTACCCTACGGCATCAATACTCAACCCAAACCAAATCTCAAAGCATCATAATACACCACAAAACCATCAATACCATCAGGCAAAGTCAAAACAGGGGCTGAAGTGAGTCGAGTCTTCAACTCCTGAAAACTCTTCTAACAAGATTCGGACCTCAAGAACTTCACTTTATTTTGGGTCAACCGACTCATAGAAGATACTATAGAGGAGAAAACCTCAACAAAACAGCGGTAATATCCAGCTAAACCCAAGAAACTTCAGATATCAATCGGAGAAATATGTCTAGGCCAATTTCTAACAGCTTTGGTCTTTTGGGGATCAACTCTATTACCCTCGAAAGAAATAATATGACCCAAAAAAGGAACTCACCTTAGCCAAAACTCACACTTACTGAACTTGGCAAACAACTTGTGATCTCTAAGGGTTTACAAGACAGTTCAGAGATGATCAGAATGTTCATCCTCACTACGGGAATACACCAGTATATCATCGATGAACACTATGAGAAACATATCCAAATATGGTATGAACACTCAATTCTTGAGGTACATGAAAGCTTCTAGGGCATTACTTAACCCAAAAGACATAACAAGAAACTCAAAATGGTCATAACGAGTGTAGAAAGTAGTTTTTGGGATGTCACACTCCCTAACTTTGAGTTGATAATAGCCGAAATGAAGGTCTATCTCTGAGAAATAACTTGCACCTTGCAATTGGTTAAATAAATCATCTATTCTTGGAAAGGGGTACTTATTTTTTACAGTAACTTTATTCAGTTGGCAGTAATCAATGCACATACGCAAAGTGCCATCTTTGCAGAATTAATGGTGAACTTTGGAGGTTCTTGAAGTTGGATGTAGGAGCTTAGGGTTTTCTTTGTGAGGGAATTTGATGAAATATAACATATAATACTTCTAATAGGCTTTAATAAAGGGTTTGGACGGTTTTTGGGTGAGGAGAAATGACCAAAGTGCCCCTAAAAATTAAATAATTATTTAATCTGTCCTTTGGTGGGCTATTTTGATAGTCTGAAGTAGATCAACCATAACGTTTTACTCTGATATTCAAATTGGATGAAACTAATTTCATTAAAAAGAGGACTCTCATATGTTTCTGTTCATATATAGTATCTCACCCAGATCATTGTGTATGAGGAGTTATGATCGTTTGAAGTTGACCCAAATATTCACTTTTTATAGGCTGATGTAGATCAACCATAACTTTTTGCTCCGATAGATAAATTTGATGAAACTAATTTCATTGGAAAGAGGACTCGCAGAGCTTTCCGTTGATATATAGTAGGACACCCACATCATTATGTAGAAGGAGTTATGATCATTTAAACTTAGAGAAAAAATACGCCAGGCCTCAGTACTTTTTTCTGCATGTTTTACTGTTCACTACTATTCACGGTTCGATCGGAATGTTCATAACTCGTCGCTCGGGTGTCTGTTTTGGATGATCCACATATCGTTGAAAATATTATTTGATACTCTACGAAATGATGGGCCATAATCTAAGATATTCCATACGGAAAATTTATAATTCATTCTGAAAGATAGAACCCAACACGTTCACGCCCAAAATTTCAACGAAAAGTTTCCAGGGTATTACATTATCCCCCCTTGGAAACATTCATCCTATAATGATGCTAGACATGCCAATTTTAGATAGGGAATAGAGAATACAACTTAAACGATTCGGTAGACTCATCACGACATTGTTTCTCACTCCGAATGCAACATAGAATGCATAAATTCAAGAAACTACAGCTGAACACATAATAAATGATAGCTGAACTGCTGCAACTTTTATCAAAAGTGCATGATTTAGGAAAGAACGGTACCTTCGGCTTGATCGGAGTTCACGGAAAATAGGTGCGGGTACTTGGATCGCATATCCGCCTCAGCTTCCCAAGTTGCACCCTCAATAGATTGGTTTGGCCACAACACCTTGACCAAGGGAAATTCTTTGTTCTTAGTATTCGGACACTGAAATCAAGAATCTCAACAGGAATCTCATCAAAAGAAAGATTTTCTTGAATGTCAGCACTCACAGAGGAATCCACTGCCACAACATCGGTAATATGTTTTCTAAGCATGGAGACATGGAATATTGAATGAACAGGCGACAACTAGGAAGGCAATTCAACCTCATAAGCTTCCTTACCAACACGGCTAAGAAATTTGTAAGGACCAATATAACGGGGACTAAGCTTCCCATTCTTTCCAAATCTCTTCACCCCCTCTCATGGGTGAAATTTTCAGATACACTATTTCACTAACTGTAAACTCAAGGCCTCTCCTTCTAACATCCGCATATGACTTCTGACAACTCTGCGCAGTTTTTAACCTTTCCCTAATCAACTTAACTTTTTCCTTAGCCTCAAATACCAAATCAGGACCACTCACAACCGCTTCACCTACCTCGAACCAACTTTTGGGTGATCTACACTTTCTCCCATATAAGGCTTCAAACGGAGCCATTCCAATACTATAGTGGAAACTGTTATTGTAAGCAAACTCTATCAATGGTAAGTGATCATCCCAACTTTCCTTAAAGTCAAGTGCGCAAGGTCTCAACATATCCTCTAAGGTATGGATGGTCCGCTCAGCCTGACCATAGGTCTACGGATGAAAAGAAGAACTCAAAAGAACTTGGGAACCAAGACCCTTCTGAAAAGCTTTCCAAAATTGCGAAGTGAACTGAGTACCCCTATCCGAACTGATAGGCAAGTTAACTCCATACAGTCTAACTAGATCTTGGATATACAATCTAGCATAATCCTCAGCAGTATATGAAGTATGAACATGCAAGAAATGAGAAGACTTAGTCAACCTATCAACCACAACACAAATGGAATCATGATGGCATCAGGAAAAAGGTAAACCAATCATGAAGTCCATATTTATCTCTTCCCACTTCCAGGTAGGAATACTAAACTCTTGCATCATACCACTAGGTCTTTGGTGTTACACCTTAACCTGTTGGCATGTTGCACGCTTAGCTACAAACGCTGCTATATCTTTCTTCATTCCACTCCACCAATAGATTTTTCGCAAGTCTCGGTACATCTTAGAGGCACCAGGATGAATAGAATATTGCGCCCCGTGTGCTTCAGCCATAATCCTCTATCTCAGATCATCAGTATTCGGGACACACAATATACCCTGTAATCTCAACACACCATCTCCCCCTTGGGAGCAAACCTCAGTCTTTGGTCCTTAACTGACTCCTTCAGTCTGACCAAACTAGCATCTAAGTATTGCTTTTCCTTCTCTTCCAAAACCAAGGAGGATTCGGAACTACTCTGAACCCCTATACTACCTTCAGCAGAGTCAAACATTCTAAGCCCCAAGCTAGACAAATGATGTACATCACGAGCCAACTCTTTCTTACCTTCTATCACATGCAAAACACTACCCATGGATACTCTACTTTGGGCATCTGCCACAACATTGGCCTTGCCCGGATGGTACAACACATTCATATCATAGTCCTTTAACAATTCTAACTATCGTCTCTGCCTAAGATTTAATTCTCTCTAGGTAAACACATACTGCAGACTCGTATGATCAGTGAAAACATCAACATGGACACCATACAAATACTGTCTCTAGATTTTCAAAGCAAACACAACAGCAACCAACTCAAGGTCATACGTGGGGTAATTTTTCTCATGGGGTTTTAACTGTCTAGAAGCATAAGCTATTACCTTACCCTTTTGCATCAATACACAACCCAACCCAACTCGCGAAGCATCACAGTACACGACAAAACCATCAACACTATCAGGCAAAGTAAAAACAGGGATTGAAGGGAGTCTAGTGTTCAACTCCTGAAAACTCTTCTCACAAGATTCGGAACTCAAAAACATCACTTTCTTTTGGAACCGAGTTATAAGAGACGCTATAGAGGAGAAACCCTCAACAAAATGGAGGTAATAGCTAGCTATACCCAGGAAACTTTGGATATCAGTCAGAGAAATAGGTCTAGGCCAATTTCTAACAGCTTCGGTCTTTTGTGGATCAACTTTACTACCCTCAAAAGAAATGATATGACCCAGAAAATGAACTGACCTTATCCAAAACTCACACTTACTGAACTTGGCAAACAACTTGTGATCTCTAAGGGTTTGCAAGACAGTTCGGAGATGATCAGACTATTCATCCTCACTATGGGAGTACACAAGTATATCATCGATGAACACTATGAGAAACATATCTAGATATGGTCTGAACTCTCGATTCATGAGGTCCATGAAAGCTGTTGGGGCATTAGTTAACCCGATAGACATAACAAGAAACTCAAAATGGCCATAACGAGTTCAAAAAGCGGTTTTCGGGATGTCACACTCCCTAACATTGAGTTGATGATAGTCGGAACGAAGGTCTATCTTTGATAAATAACTTGCACCATGCAATTTGTCAAGCAAATCATTTATTCTCGAAAGGGATTACTTATGTTTTAAGGTAACTTTATTCAGTTGGCGGTAATCAATGCACATACGCAAAGAGTCATCTTTCTTTCTCATAAACAACACAGGAGCACCCCAAGGAGAAACACTGAGCCTTATGAAACCCTTATTTAGTAGATGTTTGAGTTGCTCTTTCAACTCCTTAAGTCCTGTAGGGGCCATACAGTAAGGAGGAATAGAAATAGTTTGAGTATCAGGAAGAAGATCAATTCCAAACTCTATCTCTCTAGCAAGAGGTATCCCTCGGAGATCATCCGGAAAGACATCAGAAAACTCATTGACAAAGTTAACAGACTGGAGAGTTGGAGTCTCAGACTTAGTGTCTTTGACTCTAACCAAATGGTAAATACACCTCTTGGAAATAAGCTTTCTACCTTTGAGGTGAGAGAGAAAATGACTCTTGGGTAAAACAGAATTCCCAGACCACTCAAATACGGATGTACGCGGAAACTGAAACTTGACCACTCGGGTCTGACAATCAATAGAGGCATAAGAAGAATACAGTCAGTCCATACCCAGAATCACATCAAAATCTACCATGTCTAACTCAATCAGATTAGCAAACAAGACTCTTTGAAGAACGGTAACAAGAGACTTTTTATACACATTCTGGGCAACAATCGAATCACCCATTAGGGTAAAAACTAGGAAGGCTCAGTAATAATCTCAGGACTCATTTCAAAGTTCACAGCTATCAAAGGTGTAAATGAGAAACTGGATCCAGGATCCAACAAAGCATACACATCAAACTGAAATATACGTAGCATACCAATAATAACATCGGGAGAGACCTCATTTTCCTAGTGGGATGGTAAATCATAGAATCTATTCTGGCACTTCCCGCCTTCATTGCTTGAAAAGGCGCCCTAAGTTGGGGCTGGGCGAGTCGCTGGAACTGGAGCACTAAGAGTCTGAGTCTGGGTCTGAGGGCGATAGTCACGACACCTTTGTCCATCCTATGGACAATCTCTAACTCTGTGACCCATGTCATCTCACCCGAATACATCCCTCTTCTCACCCCAACACTCACCAAAATAAGCCTTACCACACTTAGGACACATGGGACGATTTGGCTTACTACCAATATGTACTGGGACCTGGATACATATGACCTGCTACCTTGCTCCTGCCTACCTCTAGGAATGGGAGCACTAGCAGATGACGGTCATGGCATAGAAAAATGATCCTAATACTGAGGGTGACTCCCTCTCTGCGATCTAGTCTGACCCTATCCGTGCTGCTCGGACCTAGCTCTCTTATTCTCTTTCATTCTATCTCTCTCCTTAATCTTGTATGCCTTAATCTGTTGGGTATGAGTCATCAGCCTAGAAAGATTCATCTCACTATTTAGCATAGCAGACCTACACTCCTTAACCATATAACTAGACACTCCAATCACAAACTTACTCACACTAGCCCGATTATCAGCCACTAACTCAAAAGCATACTTGGCCAACTGATTGAACTTTAGACACTACTCCCTAACAGTCATAGAGCCATGTCGCAGGTTCATAAACTCTTCCACCTTTGTCTCCCTCATCTCCAAAGGGAAAAACTTATCCATGAATGCATCCTGGAACTCTTGCCAAGTCGTAGGACACCTCACTTATCTTGACCTTTCCTCCAAGCAACAACCTAGTCATAAGCAAGGTCTTTCAACCTATATGCAGCCAACTCCACACTATGTTCCTCAAATACATGCATCACCTGAGTAATCTTTTGCACCTCCTCTAAAAACAACCGTGGATCCTCATCAGACTTGGACCCATAGAATTCTGGCATATTTATCTGCATGAAGTCATGAATCCTGGTAGCAGCAGAATTACCTCCCTACTGCTGTGGAGCCAGGGCTAGGTTGGCCTGAACATTTGCAGTAACAGCTCTGGCTAGCACCTGAAAGGCTGCCGGAAATTCAGTGTGAGACATATTTTCATTCAATGGGTCAGCGGGTTGAGGTTGCTGACCATCATTATTTCTTCTCGCTCGACATGGAGGCATATTTTTGTAAGAGGCGAGCACTAATAAATAGCAGAGAGAGACACTATAAGCACGATAGACTTCTGAAAAAAAGAATCACACTTTTTCCTATAATGTCTTGTAGCCTCTTGATCATAGATGTGGTGCGCTACACACCGATGATCAAGACTCTACTTAACACGTCTTGTCAGACTCCCTAGGATACCTTAAACCCTTAGGCTTTGATACCATATTTGTAACGCCCCAGAAAATGAGTCCCGGAGCTTCACACGGTGCTTGGGTTATGAGTATACCCAAGCTAACCCTTTGAGCCATTTTCATTCAGTTTAACACAAATCAATGGGGTTTCCATAAATAACCCTCAAATATCAACAGAATAATCATCATCCAAGAATAAAAGAATTTTAGAAAGATAACAAAATATGACTTATTAGTCAACTCTCAACATCTATACTAGTCTGACAAGCCTCTAAGAGAATCAATAAAACCAGCGAGCCATTGAGACATGCCCAAACTGGCTCATACTCAGTTATCAAATATAAATAATTCTGTGAAACCAACATCAGACATCACGTCCTCGGAATATGAGTACTCACCACAACAAAGGATGTAGAATAGCGTGCCCAAAGTAACACTGTCAAACCTAAAACTGAGCACCTGAACCTATATTTCCAATAAATGCAGCCCACATCCGAAGATGTCGGTCAGTACCATGGAAAAGAACCAAGTATATGGGGTTGTATCCAGTTTTATAAACATCATCATTATAAATATTTATAAGAAATATGCAGGTTGTATGAAATACTCACATAGCCCAAAGAAAATCATCATATTATGAAAGGATGAAATAAGTAAAATAACACATATGAGTCATCGTAAATTTGTCAATCACTTTCACTTCATCAAGAATATCAATTCTCATAATGTAAATATCATTTAAATCTTTCGAAATAATAACTTTCACAATTCCACTTTCAAATCACTTAGCCATTCACCATAGACACAAGGAAACACACAAACACTGGGAGATCCTATAACCGACGTAAACCATATGAGCTACATGGAGTCCAACGTACAACCCACGTTGGGGAGAGCCGTTCTATCCTTACCATCGGAGTAGGACTATCGATATCAAATCCACAAAACTAGTGATCACTATATAAATCAGCCTCAGGCTTACTCCTACGGTGGCACGTAATTCTAGGGAAGTAAGGTCGCTTTATACCTCCCACTCGGTGCTAAAGATTTCTCCCGAACTTAGCTCAGATCATTTTAAAGACAATCCACAACAAAACAATATCAGTAATATATAAATATACAGCGGGAGCCATCATGCTTCCTATCTATCAAAATCAACCACGTTGTGGATTTCTTTCACACTCGAGTTCAAAACAACTCCATTAAGATGAAAAGGTCAAATCATTCAAAATATCTCAAATATTCAACATTAACGTGCTTATAACTTACAATTTCGTAAAAAAACACAATTTCCAATGGGTATTCATGACCCAAATATCAAAATCATGATAAATATCGTTCAAGATTCATGCTTTATATCTCGACACATGTAAATTCATCTTTGAAAATCATAAACATCAAGATTTCATAATAATCATTATAAGATATGGGTTCATTCTTCAAATTCGTAAAAAGCAAATTAAAATTATGCCTTTGTAAAGAAAATTACTTTGGGGCACAAGTACGAAAGACAGTTCTTGTTGAAAAAACCCACATACCTTGAACGATGAACTTTAGATCGATACTCATTTTTGAGATGTTAATCCTACCTTTGAATGATGGTTCTTGGAGTTCTTGAACTAGGAACTTGGAATCTTGAATAAATTTGCAGAATTAATGGTGAACTTCGGAGGTTCTTGAAGTTGGATGTATGAGCTTAGGTTTTTCTTTTTAAGGTAATTTGATGAAATATAATATATAATGCATCTAATAGGATTTAATATAAGGTTTGGATGGATTTTGGGCGAGTGGGAGTGACCAAAACGCCCCTAAAAATCAAATAATTCTCAAATCTGTCCTTTGGTAGATTGTTTTGAGAGTCTGACGTAGATCAACCATAACTTTTACTTCGATATCCAAATTGGATGAAACTAATTTCATTATAAAGAGGACTCTCATATCTTTCCATCGATATATAGTATCTCACTTGGATCATTGTGTACGAGGAGTTATGACCGTTTGAAGTTGACCCAAAAATTTGCTTTTGATATGCTAAAGTACATCGACCATAACTTTTTGCTCCGATAGACAAATTGGATGAAACCAATTTCATTGGAACGAGGACTCGCAGAGCTTTCCGTTGATATATAGTAGATCACCCAGATTATTACGTACAAGTAGTTATGATCATTTAAAGTTGGAACAAAAATACGATAGGCCTCAGTACTTTTTCCTGCACGTTTTACTGTTCACTACTATTCACAGTTCGATCTGAATGTTCATAACTCGTCTCTCAGGTGTCCGTTTTGGATGATCCCTATATCATTGGAAAGCTTATTCGGTACTCTACACAATGGTGGGTTATAATATAAGACTTTCCGCACGGAAAATTTATAATTCATTCTAGAAGATAGAACCCAACACGTTTACTCATAAAATTTCAACAAAAAATTTCCCAGGGTATTACACTGGGCAAGGCACCACCCACCTTAGCAAAGGCTCTACGCAAGGCGCCGCCCAGGACATATTCTTTGTGCCCATTTTTAAGATTCTTTTCTCCATCTCATTAAAGGTAAAGTTTGTATTTTCCCACTCCTTTATCATCATTAACATGAGATTACACCCCAAAAATACCATATTATTCATACTTTCATCAAAAATAACCAAGAACATAGCTTAGGGTTTCTACACAAACTTCAAGAGAACTCAAAAGTTAACCGTCAGTTTTTAATTATTTTTTGAGAATTGGGATTCCCATTTTTAGGGCAACAAGAAGCATCCATTAATTTCAAGAATAACAACCCAAAGTCAAGAACTCACTCAGATTTTTAATTTTAAGGTATGCGGGGTTTGAACAAGAACACTCTTTTGTTCTTGTGCCCAAAAGTTTTAGATTTTATTAAAGAATTTCGTATTTCCAAGATGAATTCATATTATTTTTCTATATTTCAAATTTATGAGATTCTGGAATTGTTAAAGTCTTGAATTGCATGATTATTTTGTTCAATTATGATCTAAATTGAGAGTTCATGATATAAATTGCACATTCCTATATTGATATCATGTTTCCAAGAATTTCCAAGAGTTGTTGTCATGAGTTGAACTTTATTTTGAAAGTGTGTCATTAAGGATGAATTATTGATACTCCAAGAAGTGCACTCATATTTGCATGTTGTTGAGATTTTGAAACTTTGATGAAAAGTCTATCAAGATTTCAAGAAAAGAATTGAGTTTTGATCCTAAGCTAAGAAAGAAATCCACATTATTTGTTTGATTTGAGATAAAGAGGAAACATATTGGCTCCTATTACTTATTGTTGAATTGTTTAAGGTTGATTTTCTTAAAGTTCTGAGCTAAGTAAGGGAGTAGTATTTAGCACCGAGTTGGGCTTGATTTCGAGGTCTCATGCCCCAGAACTACGTTGTCATGACCCGAGCCGAGGCCCTAGCCATGATGAGCATCTCGAACCATGAAGGCCCGGACACCCTTCTATCTTGAAATCATATACACCATTCATACGTAAATAAGGAAATATGGAAATTATAGCAAGACGAAATCATGGTCACAAATCTGATATGAATTTAGCATTGGCAAACAAAATCAAAAACTAACTAGCAACATCTGGGAAATCTCTACTACATACGCTCTAACATAATCTGAAAGATAGGACAAGGCCCCCAGTAGACCAAAACTTTAACCACTAATAATTTTCTAAAAATAAACAGGCATTCCAGAATACAGAAGGCTCACCAACTGACACTGCAACTCTGTTTGATGAAATCTATTGCTTATCTGGACCCCTAGACTGAGCCTCAGAACCTGAGAGGTAAGGGGGAGGGGGGTCAATAAAATGTACTGGTATGAAAATTAATCCAAAATAAAACTTTTATATAATTAAAATAGTGGAGAGCAAGTTGTTAAAACATCATGCATAAACAGTTCTCAAAATACATGGGCATCTTTCTGAAAATCATAAATCATTCTTGTCAATGCAATGTCTGTTCTTTGTACTACTTTTGAGTTAGGTGGCACTCCCCTACAACTATGATATTCTACGAGCTATATGGAATCCGTCATTGACTCGGCCGGGAAGCCCCCAACTCAAGTATGCCACAAGGGTTAGAGTATCTGATTCTGATACGCCACATGGCACTAGGCCAGCATAATATAATATATCTAGATTGGAAAATAATGGTTTTAGGTAATGAATTATCTGAACCCATGCCCTCTTCAGGGAACCACCTAACATCTCTTTATGCCCTATTTTAGTCTTTTTAAATATGCATCATTCTGAAATTCTTAACATGAAAGTCTGATTTTTGTATTAGATTGTGTCTATTATGGCATTGTCTGAGTTGGTATCGTCATACCAAGACTTGCAAGTCATTATTCTGAGCCATATATGATTATTTCATTCTAAAACAATGTTCAGGCCACTTGATCTTGCATATAATGTAAGAAAAATCATATCTCAAATCATAAGTCAAAAATCATGCAAAGGCTTTCTATTCATTCAACAATTTAAATAAGTAGTGGCCAATTTCTCAAAAACATTCACTAAAGTTTCATTGTTTATCAATCCCAACATTTAAAATCATTAAAGCATTCATCTCTCCTATTCTTAATCATCATGAATTTCACATAAGAAAAATAGTATCTTGAATCATTCTGTAAACCATGAAATGTAAGAATTCATAACTTGTAAAACAAATAATAAAGTAATGGGAGAGGGAGATTATATATTTCATGCTCTCAATTCACAATTCATGGGTTTCAATGCATACGTACATATATAAAATTCAAATCAATATGGGGAAATTCCTTAAGACCAAAACAATACCATCAAAACTTTAAAAACATGAATTAAATCATAAATCCGAAAACTCTTTTCTTAAAAACATGATTTCTATGCCCATGAAATTTTAGAAAAACCCCGCATACCTCAATTATGAAGAATAATGGCTGCTTATTGAAGCCTACGGTTTAGGGATTCCAAATCTCTGATCAATTTCGATAACCAACGGTTGAGTCTTGAGTTTCTTGGAGGAGAAGTATATGAACTAAGGTTTCTGTTTTTAGGAAAATCTTGAGAATGTCGTATATTATTCTTTTAGAGGTCTTAATCTTCTGTCTGGACGTTTTAAGAGAATTGGAAAAATTCCAAACTACCCTTGTTAACTTTTGAATGAACCAGGAAAAATTTAAAATGGGAACCCTATCTTATGGGCCACCACGACGTGCCACTATCTCGGTGGCTCACTAGAAATTTACCAATGGGAATTTGTCCTACTCCGCGATGCGCCACCATCGTGGAGTCTCACTGAAAATTGACCATCGACATTTAATAATGACAGTCTTTTATGACTATGACTTAAATTAACCATAACTCCTTCACCGAGTGTAAGTTTTGGACGAATCTTATGTCGACAGAAAACTTATTCGATCATCTAAGTAATGAAAAGTTGAAATCTAAGGAATTCCATAGAAAAATAAATATAAATCATTCTTGAACCCAATACTTGATACTTTAGGGATAAAAATTTATCTAGGAAAAACTTCGAGGCATTACAATTACCCCCCTTTGGAACATTCGTCCCCGAATGTTGATGCGGGACATAGACAAGCATAATTTCAAGCATACTAAGGCTTACAAAGAATTAGGAAAGGATTGTACCTCCATTTCGTCATCCACTGGATCAAAAAGGTTTGGGTTTCTAGCTCTCTTGTCAACTTCTGATTCCCATGTTGCTTCTTCAATTTTCTGGTTTCTCCCCAAAACTTTAACTGAGGCTATCTCTTTATTTCTCAATCTTCTAACTTGGCGATCCAAAATTTTTACAGGCTCTTCTTCATAGGATAAAGAGTCTTTCACTTTGATTTTTTCGACAGGAAACACTAAAGAATGGTCTCCAACGCACTTCATCAACATAGATATATGAAATACCGGATGAACAGAGCCCAAACTGCCAGGCAATTCTAACTCATACACAACATCATATATCCTTCCCATAATCTGGTATGTCCCTACATAGCGAGGACTCAACTTACCTTTCTTCCCGAATAGGATAACTCCCTTCATGGGACAAACCTTGAGAAATACCCAATCTTTAACATCAAACTCTAGATCTCTTCTCCTAACATCGACGTAGGATTTCTGATGACTCTGAGCTATCTTAAGTCGTTCTCTAATGACTTTCACATCCTCCATTTCCTGATGAACAAGATTAAGCCCAAACATCTGCATCCCACCTACTTCATACCATCCTATCGAAGACCTACATCTTCTCCCATACAATGCCTCAAATTATGCCATTTTAATACTAGAATGGAAATTGTTATTATATGCGAACTCTATCAATGGAAAGTGCTCTACCATACTACCTTTAAAATCAATTAGGCAGGTCCTCAACATATGCTCAAGGGTCAAAATGATGCGCTCAGCTTGCACGTCTATCTGAGGGTGGAAAGCCGTGTTCAAATTCACTTGGGTACCTAAACCCTTTTGAAACGATCTCCAAAACTGTGAAGAAATCTATGTACCTCAATTGGATATGATAGAAACAGGTGTACCATGCAAATGAACTATTTCTGCAATGAATAGCTTGACATAATCCTCTCTAGAATAATTAGTCCTAACAGGTAGAAGTATGCTGACTTGGTCAGCCTATCTACAATCACCCAAATGGAATCATACTACTTTTGGGACCTCTAAAGTCCTGTAATAAAGTCCATATTAATCATCTCCCACTTCCACAAAGGCAAAGCTATCTCTTGAGAAGAAACATCTAGCCTCATATGTTTCACTTTAACTTGTTGACAATTCAAACACTTGGCAACATAGTTAGCCATATCACACTACATATTATTCAACCAATAAATGGTTTTCAAATCATGATACATCTTAGTAGAGCCAAGGTGAACGACATACCTTAACGACATACCTGAACACTAATATATTCCTACTTCAGATTCATAAACTCCTCAGCTTTGGCATCCCTCAACTCTAGAAGGAAGAACTAATCAAGAAAGGATTCCACAAATTCACCCTAAACTGTGGGCTTAGCACTCTATCTCTTCGCATCCTCCCACTTATTATACCACTAATTTGCAACATCCTTGAGCTGATAAGTTGCAAACTCCACCCCTTCAACCTCCTCCTTTTGCATCATCTTAAAGATATTCTCTATCTCATCCACAAACTCCTGTGGATCTTCTTCTACATTGATTCCCATAAACTTGGGTGGGTTGATTCTTATGAAATGACCCACCCTAGTATCCTTAGATGTAACAGATGCAGACCCAACATCTATCGATCATTGAGCCTGATTGGCCACCAACTATGTCAGCATATGAATAGACTATCTGAATTCTACATTAAAAATATCCCTCTGAGAAGTCGAGGGACTATTAACATTGGTATGTGGAGCCCGAGGTGGAGTTATCGGGGCTGGAGGTACTCCTGGAGTAGGAATAGGTTATGGGGTGAGAGCTCTATTATGGGTCCACATTCTGTGAGTAGGACGGACCTAATCTGTCTGTGCATTTTGATTGATAGTGCAACAAGAAGGCATGATCGATTTTTTTGAAAAGCAAGAGATCATTGATTAGAGGTAGATTAGACTCCAAAGTACGAACTAGATTACAAATAGGGGAAGTATTCCAAAATGCCTAGTAGCCCCCTGTTTATAAGTGTGGCGTGCTACACACCCATAAACAAGACTCTACCCAATGCGATTTTGCAGACACCCTGGGACCATGAACTATGCTCTGATACCAAGTTTTTCACGACCCGAGCTGAGGCCCTGGCTGTTACGAGAAACCCAAACATAAAGGCCCGAACACCCTTCTAATTTGAAATCATATACACCATTCATATGTAAATAAGAAACTATGGAAATTATAGCAAGACAAAATCATGGTCATAAATCTGATATGAAGTTAGCATTGGAGGACAAAATCCAAAACTAACTAGCAACATTTGCAAACCATTTGTGAAATCTCTACTACAATCTCTCTAACACAATCTGAAAGCTGGGACAAGGCACCCAGTAGACCAAAACCATAACCACTAATAATTGTCTAAAAATAAACAGGCTTTCTAGAATATAGAAGTCTCACCAACTGGATACTGCAACTCTGTCTGATTGAATCTACTACTTATTTGGACCCCTAGACTGAGCCTTAGAAATTGAGAGGTAGGGGAAAGGGGGTCAATACAATGTACTGGTATGAAAATTAATCCAAAATAAAACTTTTATATAAGTAAAATAGTGGAGAGCAAGTTGTTAAAACATTATGCAAAAATAGTTCTCAAAACACATGGGCATTTTTCTGAAAATCATAAATCATTCTTGTCAATGCAATGTCTGTTCTTTGTATTACATCTGAGTTAGGTGGAACTCTCCTACAACTGTAATATTCCATGGGCTACATAGAATCTGTCATTGACACGGCGGGGAACCCCCTAACCCAAGTATGCCGCAAGGGTTGGAGTCTCTAATTCTGATATGCCACATGGCACTAGGCTAGTGTAATATAATATACACTGATCGGCAAATTACAGTTTTGGGCAATGAGTTATTTGAAATCATGCCCTATTTAGGGAACCACGTAACATCTCTTTATGCCCTATTTTATCCTTTTCTGAACATGCATCATTCTAAAATTCTAAAATAGGAAAGTCTGATTTTTTTATTAGTCTGTGTCAGTTTTGGCATTGTCTGAGTTGGTATTGCCATATCAAGGCTTGTAAGTCATTATTCTGAGCCATATATGATTATTTCATTCTAAAACAATGTTCAGGCCACTTGATCATGCATATAATGTAAGAAGAGTCATATCTCAAATCATAAGTCAAAAATCGTGCAAAAGCTTTCCATTCATTCAACAATTTCAATAAGTAGTGGCCACCTTCTCAAAAACATTCTTGAAGTTTCTTTGTTTAGCAATATCAACATTTAAAATCATTAAAGCATTTCTCTCTCCCATTCTTAATCATTATGAATTTCACATAAGACAAATAGTATCTTGAATCATTCTGTAAACCATGAAATGTAAGGATTCATAACTTGTAAATCAAATAATAAAGTAAAGGGAGAGGGAGATTATATATTTCATGCTCTTGATTCACAATTCATGGTTTTCAATGAATACGTACATATATACAATTCAAATCAATTTGGTGGAAGGCCTAAAGACCAAAACAATACCATCAAAACTACTAAAAAATGAATTTATTCATAAATTCGAAAACTCTTTTCTTAAAAACATGATTTCTATTCCCATGAGATTTTAGAAAACCCCCCACATACCTTGATAATAAAGAATAATGGCTGATACTTGAGGCCTACAGTTTGGGAATTCCAAATATCTGATCAATTTCAAAAAGCCATGATTGAGTCTTGAGTTTTTTGGACGAGAAGTATATGAACTAGGGTTTTTGTTTTGAGGGAAATCTTTATAATGTCGTATATTATGCTTGTAGAGGTCTTAATATCGTATTTGGAAATTTTAAGAGACTTGGAAAAAGTCCAAACTACCCTTGTTAACTTCTGAACAAAACAAAAATAACATAAACTGGGAACCCAATCTTATGGGCCACCATGATGCACCACTATCGCGGTGGCTCACTGGAAATTGATGAAAGGGAATTTGGCACAATCCGCAATGTGCTACCATCGTGTATTCTCACTTTAAATTTACCATAGTTATTTACACTCTCTCCGCAATGCGCCAAGGACAGGAATGTCGGTGTTTTATGACTAGGACTTAAATTAACCCTAATGCCTTCATCGAGTGTTCATTTTGGACGAATCTTATGTTGATGGAAAATTTATCCAATCATCTACGTAATGTAATGTTGAAATCTACGGAATTATAAAAGGAAATAACTATAAATCATTCTAGAAACCAATGCTTGATACTTTAGGGACAATAATTTAGCTAGGAAAAACTTCGAGGCGTTACATATGTGCCCCTGTAAGTTTCTGATTTACCACAAGTTGTTTAAGCTAGTGATAACTAAAATTTTAAAGGTTCTACTCAGATGGAAAGGATATTACATCTCTCCCTAACATAGGCAAGATGTTGGACCTCATGTAGCTCTCCTGGTTTATATCGATTAGAAGAAACTCCCAAAGTTATATAATCCCGAGTCCCAAGAGTCCCAAAGTCTCTTAAGTTTTCTAGAGTCTCAAGTCTTGAAGTTTCTAAAGTATAAAGTTCTTGAGTTTTACAGAATTTTTACAATTCTTAATCTAAAAGTGTAAGTTTGAAGGTATATTGATTTTAAAGGCTATGACCCTATGATTCCTAAAGTTTTCAAGTGTCATGATTATTAAGTTCCCAAGATGTTTCTTTCTTTCATGAGATTATAGCTTATCTCCTGAAAGTTGATATTTTAAGATTTCATCTAATTTACAAGTAGAGAACAAAGAAGGAATACAGATCTAGAATAAAGTTAAATGACTCACGTGATTTCCATTACCTATTTCCTAACCACAACTTATGAGAATTTTATTCAAGTTATGTAATTCATCAATTACAGAATGCATGTTTTATGTTAAGACTTGTGATACTAATTATATATTTGCATACACCCCCATATGCTTAGTACATTCCCAAAGTACTGATCCATATATAATCTGTGTGTTAGATTATCTCATAATGTAAATTCAGGTGCTCCCTCGAAGCCTCATCAGTGATCTCTGAGTGCCTTTATCTACATCTCCACACTGGTGAGTCCTCATGGTTCAAGGACCGGTTATCTTCAAATATTTTGTTTATCTAGTAGTTGTTCATTTCTTTTCTGTTGAGTATGAGTCAGTTGGGGACCTGTCCCAATGGCTCTCTTGTTCTTGAGTAGTAGAGGCTTTGTCAGACTAGTTGTTAGATTGATAGTATGTTGAGATTTCAAATATTATGGTTGATCGAAAAAAGTATTTTCACAATATTTCTTATGATTTGATATAATAGTTCCTGTGATTTGTCTATTTCATCTCTAAGCATGTTATTTTGTTAAGTAACAGGATCAAAGGGTTAGCTTGGGGTTACTTGTTGCCTTAAGCACCATGTGATGCTTTGGGACTGATATCCCCAAATTACATCTCTCTTACGAGAGAATAAGCGGTCAGTGTCAAATATATAACCCAACTAGGTTGGGGTCGAATCCCACAGGGAATATGGTGCTAATTAAGTTGTATGCAGATCAATTGACTTTTAATCATTTGATTTCATAAAATAAATAGGGGGGATTTGATTGAGTTCACAAATTAATGGTTTCAGTTTAACAAGATTAAATATGTGTAGTAGTATTCAAATTCAAAAAAATTACAAGCTAGGGTTATGTCCACCTTGTAGTTTTCAATACTTTCTAATTATGGGATTTACGAATTTATACATGCATCGTGTTTACAGAGAAACATATTGTATTTAATAACATAATCCTTGTGTTTTTCAACCATCAAGGACTAAGTCACTTTAGTTCTCTCGAATCAAAAGCATTTACCAAAAAAAATACGAAATCTCCAAGTAGTTAATCTTGTTAAGGCATCAACATATGAAATAAGGGTTAGAAATCCTATTTTCTTGTCACTACACTCTTTTCTGAACATCAACCTTTCTTTCTAACAAGTTGTGTTTTAAGGCATACCCTCTATGTTTGCAACGACGAGAATTCAAAATAAATGAAGAGAGTATGATGTAAACAAGTCATTGCATAATGAATTCAAAACCCAAAGAAATAGATTGTATGCTACAAGACTTCCATAACCCTAACTAATAAATTTAGCTACTCATCAATAAAATGAAAAGAATCATAAATATATTCATCATACCAAAAACTAGAAGACGATCTTGGTGTGCGAGTGGTGAAAGTAAGAGAGAAGAAACGTTTTTCTCTCTCGCCACCCTCAGCCACTATTCTTCTCTCTCTGAATAATACAGAATAATTGAATAATCAATAAAAATTCAGCATTAAGCCTTTTAATATTCTTTTCTCTCATAATTGCTTTCTAGATCCCTGAATTAATTATAAATGACAAACTGATCTTGGACATAGTTTCTAGGCTCCATATTTGGTCCAGATTGTAGTTTCTAGGTGCCACATTTGGCCTAGGTTTGTACTCTCTCGTGTCATATACCATCCGCATTCCATAGTACCATAATGTCTTCATCTACCTCATTAATTCCTTAAATCATGCTAATCACATCGGTTAGGTCAATTACATTGAAGTAGAGTAAAAACATAAGAAACTAGGCACTTTGTTCTCTAAACATAGCTAAAATATTGATAAATTATGCTGCTTAGGCGTATAAATACACCCATTGTCACCACCCCACACTTAAATCTTTGTTCGTCCTCGAACAACATATCCATTTATACATACTACACAAGCCTTAGCACCCATAAAGGAAGACAAGATGCTCAAATAGGCTGACACAACAATTATGAACAAGAATTAGATTCAGGAATCATTACTAGAGACAACCTACCCTCAAGAATAGACTCATTAAGTTGGAGGTTTCATGCATATTATTTAAGCATAGAAATCATATAACTTACCCAACCTTCATCAACCATGTGCCCTCACAACAAGAAAATTTCCCATAATCACTCACAATTATGTAATTTCTAACAAAATGGGTACAAGAATCAAGTTGCGCTCACTCTCACAAAGAATTCTCAAATTTCAACTGATGACTATATGCTTACCCTTTATGTAATACTCCACTAATATCAGAATGCTAAGATTAGGATCAAATAGGTCTTTTATGGGTTGTAATGCAGGCTAAAGGATAGGTAGGAACTGTTTTGGCAAAAAATAGTGACTATCTTCGCTAAGCGCTTTAATACACTACATTATGCAATTAAGATCAATCTCTAACAACCAATTTCCACTTCTGCTATCTTCACAGATTTGTTTTTCACCCCAACTCATTAAGCTTAAATAATAACACTATGGTGGGAGTATGCAACCCTTTCAAATATTTTTCTTTTTTTTTGCATCCTTTTCACGTTACGCACCCCTATAATAGCCACCCTCAACTTAGGCAATTTGCCTTAGTTGAGGTGCATAATTTCTACGAAGGACCAGGGTTAAAACAGGTTCATTGTAATATATCTGGGATAAAATTTTGAAATTTTTTTTTAACAATTTTAGCTACTCCCAACCACGTCAATTGCCCATGCCAATAATTGGACATTGGGGCATAAATTTCACCTTTTTTCCTCTTATTGTCAAACCCCTAACTCATATTGATTTTATATTTAAGCGCTTAGGAGCTTTTGGATCAAATTACGGTCTATTAAAGAATGGATTAGGCCACATATGAGGCTAAGAAAAGAACAAGCTAAAGTCTAAATGGGGATAGCTAAGATAATGTACAAAGGTAGTTCAAAAGAAGGTATGAACAATGGCTATCAAATAAATTCCTAAGTCATCTCCTAAACTGACAATCTTTTTTTCACTTTGCATACACACCAGGCACGTTCTAGCATCAGTTGCAATAAGGAATATACAATAGTCTTACACACTAATGGCACATGGTCAACTCAATTAGGAGCATTATAGATTCTCTACATTACCTAAATTCAATTAAAACCAACAATCACAACAAGAGTCACAACTAGAGCCTAGGTGTTTCAAATATAATGATCTATCGCATACTTATGCTATCATGTCATGTGATCCACAAGTGCTGTTACATGTAATTAAAAGACTAATTTTATCTTAAGACGGTCGTCATCCATCCATTATCGAGAAAAGCACCTAATTATGACTAAATAACTAACAAAATGAACAAAATAACTAATCCTATCTAGAAGTATACTAAGGAGAAGGTCCTATTTTCTTACAAAACAAGTAGCAAAGTACCCTGCCACCACACACTTAAGCTCAGCACTATCCACAGTGCAAATAACACGATAAAGAACCTGGCTAGTAGTACTTCTCATCCACATTAGGAGTCATGCCACCTGTATGGAGATCATCATTAGAACTATTTTTTCTGTACTCATCACATCACCCATATCATCCATGTCAGTCACACAAAATCAAGTTAACTTCAATTAAGATGGAGATGGTGAAGTCACCACCCCATACTTAATATGTTAGTATAAACCAATTATGTATTTTAATCGGGTACTCAGACTTCACCGACATACACTTTGACATTGTGCATCAACATTAGTCACAATACAATTCATTCACTTCAATTCCCCCAATTCTATTTCAATAAAGCACTTTTTGAACAGAATCATGCTCTACACTTTCAACCATATCAAGATATACAAAATGCCATCAGTTTCACAACATCACCATGGCAAGAATTTCATTCATAATCCTTAATAAATCACATAGCTATAAGATAGAGTCACAATAACTAATTATTAAGAAAGTAAAACTTACCTTGAAGATGAAAGTTTGGTGAAAGAAAAGGAAAATTCTTGAGATAGTTAATATTGAAAGACAAAGAGATTGATGAGAGCAGTCTTATGCAGGTTAGGGGTTAAATAATGATGACTTTGGGCATTCATGGTGTGGATTCTATTAAAGGGTGAGATTTGTGTCCAGTTGATCCATTAAAAAAATAGATTATTAGGAAAAACATACACTGATAGGCGGATCCTAACCTATCGCTTAAGTGAGGCAGTGAGCATAGGCAATGGTATAAGAGGCGCCTAACCTCTCGTCTATGTTGACATAGGCAGTGCCTAACCTATCTCCTAAGTGAGGCAGTGAGCATAGGCGATTTACAATGTGGCACATATCTAATCGCACACCTTAAGATGTGCGGCGCATTGTGCATCACATAGTTGGTCCAATGAGCATGTGCGATAGGATGTGCGGCGCACTCTTGGTCCAAAAGGTCCATACCACCGCAGACCTCATTGAAGTCGTACCACAAAAAATTTGGGTTCGGATTAACATAATTTGGGGCACAACTCTAATACAAATCATGACTCGAGCCTTAACAATTGACCATTCCAATTTACCTGTAATGTTCCCATTACTCGTAAACTTACCACCTTTGTTGTCGCTCAATTCAACATCGACTTTGGTAACAATCATCTCTGTAGTACTTCATGCGCCTACACTTTATAAAAAATAATAAAAATGATTAGAAGGATGGGTTGCCTCCCACCAAGCACCTAATTTAGTGTCGTGACACTACCCAATAAACTTTTTCCTCCACCTTGAGGATATAAATTTCACCCCGAACATTGTATCTATCTTTTTGATTCTCTCATATACGGGTGGTGCAGAAATTAAGAAGCTGAGTAATGGATGATGCATGGTAAAAAACTCATCCTTAAAGTGAGGTGTGTTTTTATGTTGCTTATAAAGTGTAAAATAAAGAATATAGGATTATTGGTCCTCATCTTCACACTCTTCCACTATTTTCAATGATTCCACGGACAATATATCATCTAAAACATAATGTGGAAAAATGCTTCGAGTGAGGCGCAACTAATTCTACTTCAAAAGTCACACTATCTACTACACACTCACTTTTACTCATCTTCTCTTGGAATTGGGCTACAGTCCTTATTAGAGATTTTCTTGGTTTCTTCTTTTGACTTTAGCACCAAGTCCTCAATCTTGGCATCATCTCGCATGGTTAGTTCGATTGGTTAGGAAGTCACGCTGAGGGTTGCTCAACATCAATATAGGGTTCTAGCACATCATCTTCACACTCCTCCATTATGTTAAATGATTTCACAGACAAGATATCATCTAAGTATAATGTAGAAGAGTCTTTTTTATGATTGACCTCTATATCCATCACCTCATGAATGATTGGCCTCATTCCTTGATGCATATCACATACGACATCGTATGTTTCTTCGTGGAGATCCAACATTCATTGAAATAAAGCTTCAATTCCACTCCTTCCAGTGTTTTTTTCTTCTTTTTCTTGACCATAAGACCTGTTAAACTCAAAAGAAGAACTAGAATTTGGGTTAGCAAAATGGGGGGAGGGTGCATTAGGGTAATCTCTTTAATGTCTATATTGACCACCACATAAACAACAATCATACTCCCGGTACGATAGAGATGGTTCACATATCTCTCTCCGGGGAACATATCTACAATCTTGCCAAAAGTGAGGTCCATCACAAAATGGACATGAAACATCAAGATAATATTTCCAACCACCAAGCTCAAGTTCATTCCAAGATGCCATAGTAATAAGTAAACTAAAATAAAAATCTACCAAACAAAAGAAATAAAAGAAAACTAAAATCAAATATTTACAAATTTGAATTCAAGCAAGTAGGCTAAAATTCCAAACCACCTCTCTTAAACATAAAATTAAGAAACTTGACTAACAGTCAATTAACACACATAAACTCAATCGACAATCGTATTCCCCCGCAACGGTGCCAAAATTTGATACGCCTAAGTTACACCTCACTTACACTCTCGTAAGAAAGATGTGATTTGGGCGTATCAAAATTACGAGAGATTAAACGGTCATTGTCAAATATCTAACCCAACTAGGTTAGGGTCGAATACTACAGGGAATATTGTGCTAATTAAGTTGTATACAGATTAGTTGACTTTTAATCGTTTGATTCCGTAAAATAAATAGGGGGGATTTGATTCATTTCACAAATTAATGGTTCCAGTTTAACAAGATGAAATATGTGTAGTAGTATTCAAATTTAGAGAAATATCAAGCTAGGTTTATGTCCATCTTGTAGTTTTCAATACTTTCTAACTATGGGCTTTACGAATTTATACATGCATCATGTTTACAGAAAAATATGTTGTATTTAATAAAATAATCCTAGTGTTTCTCAACCATCAAAGACTAATTCAATTTTGTTCTCTCGAATCAAAATCATTTACCAAAAACAATACGAAATCTCCAAGTAGTTAATCCTGTTAAGGTATTAACATATCAAAATAGGGGTTGGAAATCCTATTTTCTTGTCACTACTCTCTTTTTCGAAGATCAACCTTTCTTTCAAACAAGTTGTGTTTTAAGGCATACCCTCTATGTTTGCAACCACGAGAATTCAAAATAAACAAAGAGAGTACGATGTAAACAAGTCAATGAATAATGAATTCAAAATCCAAAGTAATAGATTGTATACTACAAGGATTCCATAACCCTAACTAATAAACTTAGCTACTCATGAATAAAAAAAAGAATCATAAATATATTCATCATACCAAAAGCTAAAAGACGATCTTGGTGTGCCAATGGTGAAAGTAAGAGAGAAGAAAAAAATTTCTCTCTCGCCACCCTCAGTCGCTATTCTCCTCTTTCTAAATAATACAGAATAATTGAATAATCAATAAATATTCAGAATTAAGCCTTTTAATAATCTTTACTCTCATAATTGCCTTCTAGGTCCCTGAACAAATTATAAATGACAAACTGGTCTTGGACATAGTTTCTAGGCGCCACATTTGGTCCAGATTGTAGTTTCTAGGCACCACATTTGGTCTAGGTTGGTACTCTCTCTTGTGTCATATGTCATCCGCATTCCATAGTCCCGTAATGTCTTCATCTACATGTTATCGCAATTACATTGAAGTAGAGTAAAAACATAAGAAACTAGGAACTTTGTTCTCTAAACATTGCTAAAATATGGATAAATTATTGTGCTTAGGCACATAAATAAACCCATGATCAGGGACCCATTTTTGGGCATTATAAACTTGTTATAAAAGTCAGGTTTAAAGAGTCCTAGGGAGTCTGACAAGTTGTGTTAAGTAGAGTCTTGGTCATCGATGTGTAGCATGCCATATCTATGAGCAATGGGTTACAAAATTTTTTGGAAAAAGTCATTGATTTCTTTTAAAGTCTAACATGCTTAAAAATATCTCTCTCAGCTATTAATTTGGGCTCTTTTATTTCATAAAATGCCTCTTCGTTGAGCCCGCAGAAACAATAATGATCAGCAACCTCAGCCTGCTGATCCCTTGAAAGAAAACGTGTCCCCTACCGAGTTTCGGGCATCTTTTCAGGTTCTATCCAAAGTATTCACTATGAATGTTCAGGCCAATAACCAGGCTGTAGCTCCGCAGTAGCAGGGATGTAATTTAGCTACTGCCAGGATTTGTGATTTCATACGGATGAATCCACTAGAGCTCTATGGGTCTAAGATAGATGAGGACCCATATTTATATCTTGAAGAGGTGAGAAAGATCACACAGGTGATGCATGTACCTAAGAAAGAAAATGTAGAGTTGGCATCTTACAGGTTGAAGGACATTGCTTATGAATGGGTTGTTACATGGAAGAAGAGTAGAGGAGAATATGATGCCCCTATTACTTGGTTGGCATTCCAAGTTATGTTCTTCGATAAGTTCTTTCCATTAGAGATAAGGGAGGCAAAAGTAGAGGAGTTTATGACCTTAAGAGAGGGCTCCATGACTGTTAAGGAGTACTTTCTAAAGTTCAACCACTTAGAAAAATATGCTCCTGACTTGATTGCTGACGCCTGCTCTAGCATGAGCAAGTTCGTGATAGGTGTTTCTGGTGTGGTGTTGAAAGAGTGTAGGACTACTATGTAAAATAGGAATATGGATCTATCCATATTGATGATACATTTACAACAGATAGAGGCGGATAAGATAAAGGAAATATATAGGGTAAGGGGAAATGATGTTGGGCGTATTTACACGCCTAAACACCATAATTTGCCCATATTTTAGGCTACGTTTTAAGGACAAAATATATAATTCCTGCACTTTTAGTCCATTTTCCTATAAGTGAGCTAACCAACGTGATTAGCATGTTTTCATGTATTTATGATGAAGATTTTAGCACTTTGTGGACCTGTCAGTAGCAAAGGGAAACTTCGCATAAGATGGAAGGAAGCTTCTGGAAGCTTGAGGACTAAATATGATGCATGGAGAATCTGTCCAGGGCAAAAACAGTATTTCTTAATACATTGGGGTGCAGCAGTAACCTAGTAGAACTAGGACAAGGGTGTTATAAAAACCCTATTTGCTGAATTTTTCAGCATTCATTCTCATTGTCATTATTTCTCTTTCATTCAACACTTTTAGTATTATTCAGTTTACAGATTCTATAAGTACAATAGGAAAAAACGCTACTCTTGAGAAAATCAGTCAAGGGCAAAACCGTCAATCTCTCTTTTGACGTTAACCTCATCTTCAACGTGAGATCATTCGAGCTTTGGCAGGATGATGATGCTTATTTTGATCTCCGCTGTAATCATGAGTAGCTAAACTTCTCTGTTAGTGTTATGGAAGCCTTGTGATAAACTATCTATTACTATGAGTTCGTGAATTTTTGATACGTATGCTACTTATATCATTACTCTCTTCATCTTAATTGAATTCTTGTGGTTTCAAACATATAGAATACGCTATTATAGCATTAACTTGTTCGAGAGAAAAGTTATATGTTTGGAAAAAAGAGTGTGACAAGCAAATAGGGCTACCAACCCCTATTAACACGTTAGTGCCGTAACTGGATTAACCTCTTGGAGAATTTGTACCGTTAGTTATACACTTTAAGCTCGAGAGAGTTAAAGTGAAATAATTCTGGATGGTCGAGAGACACTAGGATTTACCATTAGAATACGAATCTCTATAAGTGCATGCATATCTGAATTCTGCAAAACTCATAGTTAATAGATACGTAGAACTCGTAAGGTGGACATAACCCTAACTTATTCTTCTCATTGATTAAAACCTTCTAAACAAAGTATTCCGTTTTTACTTTGCTATTCTTAATTCACGCCAAACCCAAAAATCCCCCCTTTCCGTAGAATTTTCGATCAACAGTCTACTAATAGTTGCATACTTAGTGACTGAGTATTCCCTATGGGATTCGACACCTAACCCAGTTGGGTTCTATATTTGACATCGACCGCTTACACTCTTACGAGAGCTATAGTTTGGGCGTTATCAAATTTTGGCGCCGTTGCCGGAGAATACGATTGTCAACTAAGTCTGTGATAATTACTAGATCCTTTGGTCAAAAATTCTTGTATTTTACTTTTAGTTGTTGTTTTTGTTTTATTCAGGGTTTTCAGTGCATGTCAAATACTTGAAGTTCTGGTCAACCATTATTACCCATAAACCCTGAACCGCAACTTATTGGTAGGATGGAAGCACAATGAGAAATCAAAAGAAGGGCGACTTAACAGGAGCAGGCTAGATTAGCTGCATTGGCTGCTGCCCAAGTGCATCAACAGAATATTGATAACCCAGGGCGACCAACAAATCCTGATGATGAGGACCTGGGTAATGATGAGTTACTAAACCCTAGGCGTGATACAGAGGTAGGGACACCTATAAACAGAAGAGATCGTCAAGCTAGATTTAGGCGTGAATGCCGAGCTGTGCAGATTCCTTTCGATGATGATGATGATGATTTGGATGGGGATGGTGCCACAGGGGCTATTATTCCTCCACCCTTGGCACCTGTAGCCATGTTCAATATCACTAGCACCATGATTCAACTATTGCAGCTCAAGGGTTTGTTTGGTGGACTTGTCGGTGATGATCCCAATATGCATTTGATCAATTTTATCTCAATATGCAAGTCATTCGACAATCCAGGCCTTGGACAGAATGCAATTTGGCTACGCTTATTTCCATTGTCTCTATCTAGAGAGGCAACTCTATGGTTAAATAGGCTGACTCCTGATTCTGTTACTAATTGGAGGAAATTGAAATACGCTTTCCTAGAAAGATTCTTTCCGCTATCCAAGAGAGCACAGTTGAGAGATGAGATCAGCAATTTTCGATAGCTTCCAACTGAAGCTCTCCACGAAACATGGGAAAGGTTCAAGAAGAAGCCTATGAGGTGCCCAAATCATCATATGACCAATGTCCACTTAATGGAGATATTATACAGGTCTTTGAATTCGGTGACTAAGCCAGTGGTTTATAATGCTGCAGGAGGGTCATTCATGGACCTTACTTTTATTCAGGAAAGTGATATGCTAGATCGTATGACAAAGCAGAGTAGAGCTTGGCATACCAGGGATTCTGAGGTAGAAAGCTCTACTGTATCTATTGGCATAACTGTAGAACAAAGACAAAGAGAGGAGGAACGCGATTAAGATATGGCGTACATGAAAACACAGATGGATCTTCTTACCAAGCACTTATTATCAGGGAAGACCGAATAAGTCAAAGCAGTTGCGTTAAAAGGAAGAGATGAGTCTAATTCTGAGAAAGAAGCTAACTACTTGAATAATCAGGGGGGTTTTTGAGGCAATGCCCAAGGAATCCAAGGTCGGAACTATTATGATAAATCAGGCAACAAGGACCATGATCAAGGGAGTTGGAAGAATAAAACTGACAGGAGCGGTTTGTATGTTCCTCCTGGAAATCGTGAGGCTGCGACAGCTGGTTCGTGGAAGATGTCAATGAAAGATATAATGGCAAAGCTGTTGAAAGGAGTGGAGGCAACCAATACGGGAGTGAATGAGGTGAAGAACGACTTGTCTTCAATAAATCAATTAGTTGACTCGTATTCTACTGCAATAAAACAGCTAGAGCAGAAATTTAGTCAACTTTCAGCGGCATTTAATCAAAGAAAAGCTGGCACCCTACCTAGCGACACTATGAAAAATCCAAGGAACGATGGATCATGTATGGCTATTACTACTAGGAGTGGTAAGGTGTTGGAAAATCTATCCAAAGGCAAGCAGGTGGTTGATGATATAGCAAATAATGTTATCAGTGCAGAACCCGAAGAGGCCGAAGAAGCTGAAGATTGTATTCATGAAGTCACCCCTAAACATCTACAGCCTGAAAAGATCGACAATCGAAAGCAAGATGAAAAGAAAGTGGTGGAGAAAACTATTCCTCTTCCACCACCACCTTTACCTTAGAGACTGAAGAATAAAGCTGATGATACCAGATTTAATAAATTTATGACTATGTTGAAACAGCTGACTATTAACGTTCCGTTGGTAGAGGTTGGTAATGAAGGAAGGACCTTTTGAGAAAGAAGCGGGTAGCAAGTTATGAGTTGACAGATAATGTTCATCATTGCAGTGAAATTGCTACCAGATCACTAGTTCAGAAGAAGGCAGATCCTGGTGCTTTTACTATTCCTTGCACGATTGGATCATTGAATTTTGCTAAAGCATTGTGCGATTTGGGAGCTAGCATTAATTTGATGCCACTATCTATTTACAGAAAGTTGGGGTTGGGTGATCCTACACCAACCAATATGAGGCTCGTAATGGCAGATAGGTTGGTAAAACGACCTGTTGGTATCTTATATGATGTATTGGTGAAGGTTTTCTCCTTCATTTTTCCTGTAGATTTTATTATTTTTATTGTGAGGTGGACTATGAAGTTCCCATAATCTTAGGGCGTCCTTTCCTTGCAACAGGAAGTGTGCTTATTGATTTGAGAGCTAATGAGCTTGTATTCTGGATGAATGACGAAGTGGTCCACTTTGATGTATGCAAAACAATGAAGCAGCCCAAAGATATGAATGTGTTCTCTATAGCTGATGTTTATTTTGATGATGAGAAAGAATTATCTATAGAGAAGCAACTTATTGTTAATCCATTGACGGTTGGGCTTATGAATATTGAGCGTGAGGATGTTGAAGATTATGAAGAAACTATTTGTGCTCTAACAGGAATAGGGTCGAATTCTCATGCTCCAAAGAAGCTGGACCTTGATCTCAAAAATCAACCTACACCACCAGCAAAACCATACATTGAAGAGCCACCAATGTTAGAGTTGAAGGAGCTGCCTAGTCATCTAAAGTATGTGTTCTTGGGAAGTGGAAACACACTTCCTGTTATTGTGGCAGCTGATTTGGGTGAGCAGCAAGTTACAGCTCTCATCTCTGTTCTGAGGAGATACAAGAGAGCCATCGGTTGGACTATCACTGATATTATTGGTATCCCACCTGGGATATGTATGCACAAGATTCAGCTTAAAGAAAATTGCATACCCACTATTGAGCATCAAAGACGTTTGAATCCACCTATGAAAGAGGTGGTGAAGAAAGAAATTATTAAGTGGTTAGATGCTGAGGTAGTGTATCCAATCTCCGACAGTAAATGGGTGAGTCCGGTACAGTGTGTGCCGAAGAAAGGGGGCATGACGGTAGTTGCAAATGAAAGAAATGAGCTAATCCCACTTAGACCTGTCACAGGGTGGAGAATGTGCATGGACTATCGGAAGCTGAATTCATGGACGCTTAAGGATCACTTCCCAATGCCATTCATGGACCAAATGCTTGATCGATTGGCAGGGAAAGGATGGTTCTATTTCTCAGATGGTTATTCCGGCTATAATCAGATTTGTATTGCTCTCGAAGATTAAGAGAAGACAACTTTTACATGCCCATATGGTACGTTTGCCTTCAAACGTATGCCATTTGGGCTATGTAACGCACCTGCCACTTTTCAGCGTTGTATGATGTCCATTTTTTTTATATGGTTTAAGACACCTTGGAGGTGTTCATGGACAATTTTTTAGTCGTGGGTGAGTCGTTTGAATCATGCCTAGCGAATCTATGTATGGCATTGCAGAGATGTGTTGAATTCAACTTGGTGCTAAACTGGGAGAAGTGCCACTTTATGGTTAAAGAAGGTATTGTTCTTGTTCATAAAATCTCCGAAAGAGGAATTGAGGTTGATCGAGATAAGATTGAAGTTATTGAGAAACTACGCCCTCAAATTTTTGTAAAGGGAGTTCGTAGTTTCCTCGGTCATGCAGGTTTTTATCGAAGATTTATTAAAGATTTCTCCAAGATTGCTAGTCCATTATGCAAACTTTTGGAAAAGGATGCAAAGTTCGACTTTGGTGAAGATTGTTTGAAGGCATTCGAATGCCTCAAAGGGAAGCTAGTTGAAGCCCCTATCATTGTAGCACCTGATTGGTCTCTACCGTTTGAGGTTATGTGTGATGCAAGCGGGGTAGCTTTAGGTGTTGTACTTGGTCAGAGAAGAGAAAAGTTATTTCATCCAATCTACTATGCAAGCAAGGCCTTGAACGGAGCCCAGAAGAACTGTACTGTCACGGAACAAGAGCTTTTAGCAGTTGTTTATGCGTTTGAAAAGTTCCATGCTTACTTGTTGGGACCAAAGTGGTGTTTCACACAGACCATGCAGCTCTGAGATATTTAATGGCAAAGAAGGATGCTAAGCCGAACCTAATTTGATGGGTTTTATTGCTGCAAGAATTTGATTATGAGGTAAAAGATAGAAAAGATTGCGAAAACCAAGTGGCTGACCATCTATCTAGACTTGAGAATGAGCACATAGCGCAGCCCGATCTTGAGATTAATGATACATTCCCCGATGAAGAGATCCTAGCCACAATGGTTGAAGAGTTACCATGGTACGCAGACTTTGCGAACTACGTGGTAAGTAATGTGATGCCTGAAAATCTCTCTTATTATCAAAAGAGGAAGTTCATGCATGATGTGAAACACTATTTCTGGGATGAACCATATTTGTTTCGATGATGTGCGGATGGTATTATTACGTGATGCATATCTCATGTGGAAGTGCCTAGCATATTGGAAGCAAGCCATGCTTCCCAAGTTGGGGGTCATCACGCTGGTAAGCGAACAGCCAGAAAGGTTTTTCAAAACAGCTATTAGTGGCCATCGTTATTCAAGGACGCTTAAGATTTTGTGGGGAGATGTGACCAGTGTGAGAGGCAAGGTATGATTTTGAAACACCATGAGATGCCCATGTCTAAAATTCTTGAAGTAGAACTATTTGATGTATGGTGTATTGATTTTATGGGCCCATTTGTGAGTTCATTTGGGATGAAATATATCCTAGTTGTTGTGGATTATGTATCCAAATGGGTCGAAGCTATAGCATTGGCTGATAATGAAAGTAAGCGTGTTGTGGCATTCTTAAAGAGAAATATCTTCTCTCGTTTTGGGGTACCACGTACCATCATAAGCGATGGGGGATCACACTTTTGCAACAAGCTGTTCAGAACCATCTTGGTGAAATATGGGGTCAAGCAACATAAGGTAGCCACACCTTATCACCCACAAACTAGTGGGCAGGTAGAGGTTTCTAATCGAGAGGTCAAGATGATCCTTGCTAAGACTGTTAATGCTAATAGGAAAGATTGGTCGCGGAAGCTAGACGATGCCTTATGGGCTTATAGGACCGCATTCAAGACACCAATTGGCATGTCCCCGTACCAACTAGTTTATGGGAAGCCTTGTCACTTGCCCATTGAGCTCGAGCATAAAGCATTATGGGCGTTGAAGCGGCTTAATTTGAATTGGGATGATGCGATTAATATGAGATTGAAGCAGCTGAATGAGATGGATGAATTCCGTCTACATGCATATGAATGGTCAGATCTCTACAAGGAACAGACGAAAAAGTATCATGATCGGCGGATTATCCAACAAAACTTTCAGAACGGTGATATGGTACTTCTTTTCAACTCCAGACTGAAGCTATTTCCAGGTAAGTTGAATTCTAGATGGTCTGGTCCGTTCAAAATTAGCCAAGTCTACTCGTCGGGAGTAGTAGAGTTAGAAGACAATAATGGTGGTATCTTTAAGGTAAATGGCCAACGAGTGAAGCCATACATCGGTCCTCTTGACCCGATGAAATACATGGCCACCATTTATCTCGATGAAGTTTAAGTAATCGAGGTAACTATGTCGTGCCACGACAATAAATCAAGCGCTACATGGGAGGCAACCCAACATTTTTAATTGTTTTGTTTTACTAGGAGTTTGTTTTTGTTAAATAAAAACCCAAAAAGAAGAGTCGAGCCACGACCAAAACTAAGGCGCTTGATGGGAGGTAACCCATTTTTCTAATCATTTTTGTTGTTTTTGAGTAAGTGTAGCCGCAAGATGAATAAAGGAGGAGATTGGTCTCAAATTTTGATTTGGAAGTGGTTCATGTTGAAGGTGGTAAGTTAGGAATGAAGAAGAAAAGGCTATGGGTTAGGCATTGCCTATGAAAATCTAGGCAATGAACAAGGCAAGTCCTATGTAAATCTAGGAAACGAACAAGGCAATGCCTATGCTATGGCCTAAGCTCTCGGATTCTACAATGCCATAGCATAGGCGCCGCCTATGCCCAACAATGCCATAGCATAGGCACCGCCTATGCCAAAGCCTTTGATCTCTGAATATAGAATGCCATAGCATAGGCACCGCTTATGCCCAACAATGCCATAGCATAGGCGCCGCCTATGTCCAACTAGGCTTTGCAAAAGGCGCCGCCTATGCCAAGCATAGGCAAAGCATTAGGTGCCGCCTATGCTTACTTTTTGGTCTCCTAAACCGATTTTAAATGGTTCAAACCCGACCCACACCTTGTCCTATAAAAAAAATCTAACCTTAAGACAAAATCATATTGTTTGCTTGACCTAGGCGCCGCCTTTACTCTCCAAATCTTTCAAAAATTTTATTTTTGCTCATTCAACCATGAAAGATCATCTTCCAAGTACATCACCAAGTAAGTTCTTCTTTCATATTTCGTAAGTGTTACGATACTACGCTTATAATGGTAGTTTAGATCTTAAAGTGATGTTGGTGATTTGAATATGTTTGGTTGGTTTTGCTACATCTAGTTGAGTGAAAGAATACGTGAGGGTGTTCTTGAATTGTTTCCAACTTGTATTTGATTTTAATACACTGTCATACTTTTGTGGAATCGACATGGTCAAGTTACTTGCATAACCTTGTAACTCGAAAGCTTGAATGTTTGAATGCCTTGTTCATCGAGATGAAAATCATGGTTGACTACAAACATGAGATGTTGTGATTATTTCTATGCCATAACTTGATACGATATCCATGTAGTAGTTTTGTTCAAAAGATGCATTAAGCCAAACATGAAAGCATAGTCAAGATTACACAAAATAGAGTTGAAAAGGATAGTTAAAGACAACATGAAAGTATGACTGTGCTAAAACGTATTGTTGGAATATATCACCTATACATATGTCGATGAAGTCTGAGTAATCGATATTATTCACTTAATTAGTTTGTACCAACAAATTAGGTGTGGGTTGGTGCCACTATTGTTGTGTGTCGATCAAATCCTCCGAGATAAGCTAACATGATTTTATTTTAATCTCAGGAAAAATGGCACCAAAAGCACGACAAGGAAAAGAAAAAGCATCCACCTCACAGAAGGGACAGAAAAGGGGAAGAAAAGGGCAAGCTGAATCCTCCTTGCCGCATGTTCGGGATAAAACGGGTCCTAGAGGAGGAAGGAAAGGAGTGGTACAGGAACAACAAAGTGAAAAAGTATGTTCATTTGGAGCTGATACAAAAGGAAAGCCTAGCGAAGAAAGAACCTCGCATTTGGCCAAAATAATGGCGTTACATCTTAATTTCATTTTCTGGGATATGGGAGAATGCAATCTTGATCTAACGCGAGAATTCTATGCAAATTGGTCCCCAAAGACTACCGGAAGTGAGGTGAAGATTAGGGGCCAAGTCTTGCAACTAGATGCGGAGTTTTTCAACACTTTTCTGGTCTTCCATCTGTCGATCCATCACCGCTCTAGGAGCTTCAGTAAAGACCTCCATACAGGGCAATCAGGCACACACTATGTGGAACAAGATCAATGGCACGTTGGAGTCAACACAAGGACACCGGTTAGCACAATACCTTCCCGTATGCGTCCTTGAACAGAGAAGCATAGATATGGTTGTGGATAGTCAAATCTTGCCTAATTTCAGGGACACAGTATACAAAGATCACACGTGATAGAGTATGCTTGGTGTACGCATTGATGACGAACATCCCCATCAACATTGGGGCAATTATTCGATCTTCAATACGTAAGGCTAGGCTGCACAAGAGGTCCCACTTCAGCTTTGGCAATCTGTTGACTGCTATATTGAGAAAGGAGGACATCAAAGAGAAACCGGTAGATCATAAGCTTCCACACAACCCGAAAAAGGTTGATCTGGAAAAGGTTAAAGATATTGAATCTATGCATGGCGTCAACCTGACCACTGCAGAAAGACATGCCGCGTTAACTAGAGTCGTGATCACTAGTGTGTTGCGCGCCACATCTATGAACAAGAGGCTATAAGACATTTTAGGAAAAAGTATGATTCTTTCTTTCAAAAGTCTATCATGCTTAAAGTGTCTCTCTCTGCTATTTATTCGTTCTCTCCTATTTCAGAAATATGCCTTCACATCGAGCGAAAAGAAATAATCATGGTCAGGAACGCTAACCCGCTGACCCATTGAATGAAAATGTGTTTCATGCTGAATTTTAAGCAGCCTTCCAGGCACTGGCTCAACCTGTTACTTCAAATGTTCAAGCCAAACCAGCCTCGGCTCCACAGCAGTAGGGAGGTGATTCAGCTGCTGCCAAGATTCGTGACTTTATGCAAATGAATCAGCTGGAATTCTATGGGTCCAAGTCTATTGAGGATCCATGGTTATTTTTAGAGGAGGTGCAGAAGATTACACAGGTGATGCATGTATCTGAGGAACATAGTGTGGGAGTTGGCTGCGTATAGGTTGAAAGACCTTACTTATGACTAGGTTGTTTCTTGGAGGAAAGGTAGAGGTGAGGGAGCTATCCCTACAACTTGGCAAGAGTTCCAAGATGCATTCCTAGATAAGTTTTTCCCTTTGGAGATGAGGGAGTTGAAGGTGAAAGAGTTTATGAACTTGTGACAGGGCTCTATGACTGTTAGGGAGTACTGTCTAAAGTTCAATCAATTGGCCAAGTATGCTCCTGACTTAGTGGCTGATAATTGGGCTAGTATGAGTAAGTTTGTGACTAGAGTGTCTAGTTATGTGGTTAAGGAGTGTAGGTCTGCTATGCTAAATAGTGAGATGAATCTTTCTAGGATTATGACTCATGCCCAAAAGATTGAGGCAGACAAGATTAAGGAAAGAGATAGAATAAGAGGAAATAAGAGAGCTAGGTCCGAGGAGCATGGACAGGGTCATACTAGATCGCAAGGAGGGATTCTCCCTCAGTATTAGGATCGTTCATCTATGCCAACACCATTATCTGCTAGTGCTCTCATTCCTAGAGGTACGTAGGAGCAAGGTAGTAGGTCATATGCATCCAGGTCCCAGTACAATGCTGGCAGAAGGGCTCATTCGGGTGAGTGTTGGGGTGAGAAGAGGGGTTGCTTCCAGTATGGTGATATGGGTTATAGAGTTAGAGATTGTCCACAGGATAACAAGGGCGTCATGACTATCTCCCTCAGACCTAGACTCAGACTGTTAGTGATCCAGTTCTAGCAACTCGCCCAGCCCCAGCTCCGGATGCCTCTTCTAGAAATGCTGGTGGGCAGCGCCAGAATAGATTCTATGCCTTACCATCCCACCAGGAACAGAAGGACTGTCCCAATGTTAGTACTGCTATGCTTCATATATTTCAGTTTGATGTGTATGCTTTGTTGGTCCTGGATCTAGTTTCTCATATGTTACACCTTTGATTGTTGTGAATTTTGAAATGAGTCCTGAGATTATTCCTTAGCCTATCCTAGATTCTACCCCAATGGGTGATTCGATTGTTGCCCATAAAGTGTATAAAAAGTGTCCTATTACCGTTCGTCCTAAAGTCTTGTTGGCTGATCTGATTTAGTTAGACATGGTAGATTTTGATATAATTATGGGTATGGAGTGGCTGTATTCTTCTTATGCCTCTATTGATTGTCGGACACGAGTGGTCAAGTTTCAGTTTCTGGGTGCATCCGTGTTTGAGTGGTCTGGGAATTTTGTGTCACCCAAGAATCATTTTATCTCTTTCCTCAAAGATAGATGTTGGGAGTTGACTAATAAGTCATATTTTGTTATCTTTCTAAAATTCTTTTATTCTTGGATGATGATTACTCTGTTGATATTTGAGGATTATTTATGGAAACCCCGTTGATTTGTGTTGAACTGAATAAAAATGGCTCAAAGGGTTAGCTTGGGGCTACTCGTAGCCTCAAGCACCATGTGACACTCCGGGACCCATTTTTCGGGGCGTTACACTATTAAAGCTCCACCCGTCACTAAAAATAGATGCCCAAAGATGATTGGTACCATCTCAACTGCCTGAAAATCTAAAGTAATAAAGGCAACAGGAATAATAAATTTACAATTTTTATGAGTTCATCCTCTATTACTCATTTTAGATGGGCTATGGTCCTGTTTGATAGCTGTAGCAGTACCATACTTTGTCTAGGTTTTCCTTAACCCAATGTTTTGAACAAAGATAGGGGCATCAATTTGATACTTTCCCCTCAATCACTAAGTGCCTGCACCACCTCACTGTTGCCAATATGAATAGGTAGAGTGAACTTACCATGGTCCCTAAGCTTTTTGGCATCTTTAGAGTAACCACAAAACTACACTCTTCAGTGAGTGCTACCATTTCAACTTCCTGCAAATTCACCTTATTAGAACCACATCCCACAAGTACTTAGCATACTTGGGGATACCTTGCAAAACTTCTAAAATAGGAAGGTTAATTTGAAGCTCTCTAAATGTGTCAAAGAACTTCTTAAAACATGCATCCTCCTTTTCTTTTCTGTGCTTCTGTAGGAAAAGAAGTTATGGGATCTTTTTCACTTCTTCAACAGCTTTTTTGTTCGAGTACTCAAACCTTCTCTAATTTTTAGCAATTTTTCGGATACCTATGGGGCAGTCAAATTTGCGTCTACCTCCTTTGTTTCCTTCGAAAGGTTCTCCATAAAGCTCTTTACCACTCTTAAAAGTGATTACCATAAATTATTTTGGATTTTTTGTATCTCCTGGCAAGCCACCTTAAGGCTAGTATTTACTGATTATTGTAACTATCCCAACTGCAACTCTAAGCTTCTCTGGGCCGTTTGATAGTTCTTTACATCTACATCCAACTATGTCAGATTAGATAGAACCTACTTCATCATCTCTTCATGGTTGCTAGTTGACAGATTCACTTGCGATTTTGGTTACTGAATTTGCTATTGTAGAGATTTGATTCAGTTGTTGAGTTTTCCACTTTATGTTGTAGGCATTACCATAATTTTGCCGTTGATCTTTTCCCACATACATTACCAACTTTTTATTGGAAGAACACATAGCCGTTGAATAACTACTATTACCATAAACTTCACACTAACATGCTGCTTGTTGGACTGCATTGAATGTGGCTGAGAGTTATGCTACTCCGAATTTTGGAATACTTATTTGGTTTTGCAGAGATCTAAGTAGATATGGCAGTGAATTTGTCAACCTCTAATACAGCTGCAATTTTTTTTGTAGCACTTTTAGAATCTGAATGCCACTCAGGATTTCCTCATTCTATGTAGTTCAATAAGTTATACATCTCACCATATGTCAACTCCAATGTTAGAACACCTATGGATGAATCTAGTAAATTTTTGTATTGTGATCAAGTGCCTTTACAATAGTATGAGCGAGTACCTTATTTGATTGTTGGTGATGTGGACAGTCCCACAGAAGACCCTTCAAGCGCTCCCAATATTGATAGAGGTTCTCACCTGGCTTCTTTTCAAAGCTCACTATCTCACTGGGAAGTCTTGCAGTGTTGCCAGATGGAAATAACCGGATCATGAATTTCCTGGCTAAATCGTCGCATGTAGTGATTGAATTAGCCGGCAGTACATTCAACCACCTCTTTGCTTCCCCCAACAATAAATGGCAAAAAAGTGCCATCCTTACATAATCTCTGGACATACCTGTAAGAATGATATGTCAGTAAGCTCAATGAAATTCTGCAAGTTGACTTGTGGATCCTTGTGAGCAAGCCCTGCATTCTGTACACTGCGAATTAGAAGTTGCACCATGATATGCTTTAACTCAAAATTCCTCCCAGCAGCTGGTCTTTAAACTAGGTAACTCAAGTTATTCGAAAGTGGGGCTTCTACTTTGTGAACTATCCTGCGGGCTTCTTGTTCCTGAGCCATTTGAGTAGGATTATCTTGGTCTTCTTGGATTTGTGGAATTTGGGGGAGAAGTATTGATTCTCTTCTTTGTTGATGAAAGTGTTGCTCTGCTTCTGGGCTTGGTTCAATAAATTCCCTAGCCCTTTCCAGCCTATTAACCTAAAAACATGTTTCCTGCAATAACAAAACCAAGGCCAAGTGTAGAGCATCAAAGAAATCTAAAAGTAAAACTAAAAGAAATAGTTGCCAAATTACAAGTTCACCGGCAACGGCGGCAAAATTTTGACAGCTCCTTAGGGTATACACAAGTTTACATGGTCTACCAAGTAGTAAAGTGGCCTTTAAAAAAGCCGGATATCTATCCCACAAAGAATAGTTCCAACAACTATGGACTTCTAGTTTAATCTTAAGGTTAACTTGAGGCAAGGGTAACTAACTAGAGATTTGAATATTGTAAATTTCAAGTAAATAAGAAACTGCGTAAATTAAAGTCTTGAAACAATCAATGGAGTAAAGCCCAGGGTGAAAGCACTTTGAATAGTCATATGATGTTATTGAACTTCATTTTTTAACTTTCTTTTATTGGTTGTTGATTTGTAGGGTTAATTGCATGAACATGGTATCCCGGCCTCTAACCGTTTACCTAACTTTGACATTACAACTACATTGTTGAGTGGAGGATCTAATAATCCAATTAATTTATTAAAGCTATCATCCTACGTTTGAATTTAGTAACGCTTCTAAGTATCCCTATCCGAGAAGCTAATTCGAATTCCTGATTTTATAAAAGAATACAAATCATACTTTGTTTATTCCCAAGTTCTATCTCCCTATTCCCTCTCCGGAGATCACAAGGTAGACAATTAATGTATTCTAAGGGTGATCAATCCACAAAATAGTTAAATCAAGAATAAAAAAACAACAAATAGCAATAATCAAATCAAATGAAATTAATTCAAAACAATAGTACTGATGTTCTTGGCTTTAACACCAGAAAGAGGGTTTTTTGCCACTCATTGTCATAATCATAATCATAAGATTGTAATTAACACCTAAAGGCATTAATGAATAAAATTAAGGTAATGAAAACCTAAAATATGAAGTTATATCTTTCTCGCAATCCTCCAAATACATACAAAATTGACTAAAAACGTGTACAATGATGTATTTATAGCAAAAAAGGTAAGCAAAAGTCGTGTAGGAATAGGATCACCTTTTGGCCGTGCTTGAATTTGCGAACGTTTCGCGTTAATCATTCCCTGAAAGTGGTGGAGCATCACACTGTATATTTCATGGATTTAGTGTCACTGCGCCCTGGTAGATGCACAGGGATATGGGACATGACGCGTCCATATAGCATCGGCTCACTGGAAGTTGCGCCCAAAATTTTGGTTCAGTGTTGAACATCCTATCTTTTTCCCATGACTTTTATAGGGTATTTAAAATGAATTTCCAGCTTAGATATCATCAGTATATCACCATATTCAACTCACAAAGATTCCTACATAATAACAGACCACATATTAGAGATCATAACAAAATAATATACACAATGATGAATTTAAAACAGGAGCGAAGATATGGCTAATTCCATCGATCTTCAACTTATTGCTCCGACTCTTAACATAATCAAATTGAACCTTGCATATTAAAAATAAGTTATTACAATAATAATTACACATTAAAACCATTTGCAACTCCTTTAACGCATTAAAATCAAATGAAACCAACTAGACACATAACTAGCTCAAGCTAGTAACACCAGTTTTGTAAGACCCCGTAAAGTTTCCTCGTCGTCAAAGCCTTCGGAGCAAGTTAAAATAGGCTTAACACTTAGAATTTTAGCTAAGTGTTCTAACACTTAGTTCATTTTGGAGACCTCAAACTTTGATGAATTATTTTGCAACCTTCCCGACCTCCGTTTCTGATTTTGTTATTATGTTGCGATGGGACAAGATCGTAAGGTATCTCGGGTGAGTTTTGAAATTTTTTGAATCCATTTAGGGCACATTTGGGGTGCCACACCAGTAGCTAAAGGCTATTAAGGGGCGCCCCCCATCTTAGCTAAGGCTCTAGGCAAGGCTCCGCCCACCTTAGGAAAGGCTCTAGGCAAGGCGCTACCCAGGCCATAGCCTTTGTGCCCAGTTTTCATCTTATTTTCTCCGTCTCATTAAGGGTAAAGTTGGTATATTACCACTCCTTTATCATCCTTAACATGAGATTACACCCCAAAAATACCATACTATTTATACTTTCATCAAAAACCACCAAGAACATAGATTAGGGTTTCTACACAAACTTCAAGAGAACTCAAAAGTTAACCATTAGTGGCCTCAAGAAAGCCGGATATCTATCCCACAAGGACTAGTTCCAAAAACTATTTACTTCTAGTTTAACTTTTAATATTAACTTGATGCAAGTATAACCAACTAAAGTTTTGAATATTATAAATTTCAAGTAAAGTAAAAAAATTGGGTAAATTGAAGTCTTGAAACAATCAATGGAATAAAGCCCAGGGTTAAAGCACTTTGAATAGTCATACTATGTTATTGAACTTCATTTGTTAACTTTCTTATCTTCGTTGTTGATTTGTAGGGTTAATTTCAAGATCATGGTATCCCGGCATCTAATCGTTTACCTAACTTGAACATTACAACTACATCGTTAGGAGGAGGATGTAATAATCCAATTAAGTTATTAAAGCAATCATCCTACGTTTGAATCAAGTAATACTTCTAAGTACATCCCTGTCCTAGAAGCTAATTCGAATTCCTTATGTTATAAAAGAATACAAATCATACTTTGTTTATTCCCACGTTCTATCACCCTATTCCCTCTCCCCGAGATCACAAGGTTGACAATTAATGTATTCTAAGGGTGATTAATCCTCAAAATAGTTAAATCAAGAATAAAAAAACAACCAATAGCGATAATCAAATCAAATGAAATTAATTCAAAACAATAGTACTCATGTTCTTGTCTTTAACCTCGGAAAGAGGGTTTTTAGCCAGTCATAGTCATACTCGTAATCATAAGATTGTAATTAAAAACTAAGCAGATGAATGAACTAAACTAATGTAATTAAAACCTAAAAGATGAAGTTGCATCATCCCATCAATTCTCTAAATACATCCAAAAGTTATTAAAAATGTGTACAATGATGCATTTATAGATAAAAGGGTAAGCCAATGTCGTGTAGGACAAGGATCACTTTTTGGCCATACTTGAAATTAGCAACGCATCGCGTTGCTCATTCCCTGGAAGTGGTAGCACATTGCGCTATTTATTTCATGGATTTAGTGGAACATCGTGCTGGTTTCTGTACAGGGATAAGGGACGCGACGCATCCATATAGCGTTGGTAGACTGGATGTTGCGTCCAAAATTTTGGTGAAGTGATGAACGTCCTATCTTTCTCCCATTCCTTTTGTAGAGTATTTCCAATGAATTTCCAGCCACTATATCATCAATATATGACCATATTCAGATAACAAATATTCCTACTTAATAACACACCTTATATTAGAAATCATAACAACACAATATCCTCAACGATTAATCAAACAAGAGCTAAGATATGGCTAATTCCATCGATCTTCAACATATCGCTCCGAACCTTAACTTAATCAAATTGAACCTTGCATATTACAAACAATTTATTACACTCATAGTTACACATTAAAACCATTTGGAACTCCTTTAACGCATTAAAATCAAACAAAACCAACTAGACACACAACTAGCTCAAGCTAGCAACACTAGTTTCCTCGATTGAACTTTAAATGACTCAATTAAGTACAAACGTGTTTGGGAAACACTTTGAACCATTGTAATCATGTCCTTAACAACTTTGATGCTTGTTTATATCAATATCAACACACAAAGCATGTGAATTATCCTTAAAACTAAGCTAAATAAGCTAGAATAGTAACACTAGAATGCATAAATACACCCAACATCACCCATCCATTTGAGGATGAAAAGCAGTACTAAGAATCTCCTTAGTACCCAATCCCTTTTGAAAATACCGCCAGAAATAAGATGAAAACATCATACCTCGATCAAAGATAATTTAAATTGGTACCCCATGCAGCTTCACAATATCCTTAAGATATAAATTTGCATTTTCCTCTACCGAAAAGGTAGTCCTCACTGGCAAGAAGTTAGTAGATTTTGTCATCCTATCCACGATCACCCAAATCGAATAATATTGATTCCTAGACTAAGGAAGACCGATAAAAAAATCCATATTGATTAGCTCCTATTTCCATTAGGGAAAAACGATCTCTTGATACAACCCACCAGGTCTCATGTGGTCAACTTTAACTTGTTGATACACCAAGCACTTGGCCACATAATCAGCCACATCACTTGTCACACCATTCCACCAATACATCTCCTTGAGATCATGAAATATCTTTATCGAGCCAGAATATACAATGTACCGCAATTGATGCACCTCAGCCAATATCCTTTTTTGTAACCCGACGATATCAGGAATGCATAACCTCCCTTTGTACCATAAAGTAATGTCGCCGCTGATCTCAAACACGATTACCTTTTTCCCACCAATGTCACTTTTTATTTTCATCAAGATAGGATCGATCACTTGCTTCTTCTTAATCTCTACACAAAGAGAAGACCAAACCACTTCTTGTACCATCACCCCACTACCCTTGGAGTCCAAAAGATAAACTCCAAGATTAGCCAAGCGGTGAATATCTTTCACCGATTCCTGGTTTTCTTCTTCCATATGAGCCAAACTCCTCATGGAAAACTTGCTAAAAGCATCAGTAACCAAGTTAGCCTTACCTAGTTGATAGCGAAGACTCGTGTCATAGTCTTTGAGAAGCTCCAACCATCTCCTTTGCCTGAGATTTAGCTCCTTCTGTGTGATAATGTAGACTCTTATGGTTAGAAAAAATATCTACGTGCACTCCATACAGATAATGCTGCCAGATTTTTTAAGCAAAAACCATTGCCAACAACTCCTAATCATGAGTAGGATAGATTCTCTCATGTTCCTTCAAATGCCTGGAAGAATAGGCAATCAACTTCCCATGTTGCATCAAAACACAACCAAGTCCAACCCAAAATACGTCACAATAAACCACAAACCCCTCACTGCCCTCAAGCAATGTCAAGATAGGAGCAAAAGTTAGCTTATCTTCCAACTTCTCAAAACTCCCCTCATAAGTGTCTGACCAAGAAAACTTTACCTGTTTCTGATTCAACTTAGTCAAAAGAGAAGCTATCATCGAAAAGCTTACCATAAACCACTGATAATACCCAGCCAAACCCAAGAAGCTTCGAATGCTGGTTGGAGTTGTGGGTTTAGTCCGCCTTTTAACTACATCCAACCAAAATATTTTGACTAAGAAATAATATGACTAAGAAAAGTCGTAGCCTTCAACCAAAACTCACACATAGAGAACTTGGCATACAAATATTTTTCATTCAAGGTCTGTAATACCAGACGGAGGTGATTAAAGAGACCCACCTTACTATTTGAATAAACTAGAATGTCATCAATAAATACAATGATGAAGATACCTAAGAACTACCTGAAAACCCTATTTATCAAGTCCATAAATGTCGTCAGGGCTTTAGTCAAACCAAATAACATCACCAAGAATTCAAATTGCTCATATCGAGTATGAAAGGTCATCTTAGGGATACCCTCCTCCCTAATCTTAAGCTGATGATACCCAAACTAAAGATATATCTTACAAAAGAACTTGGTACCTTATAACTAATCAAACAAGTTATCTATCCTTGGAAGAGGGTACTTGTTCTTGATCATTACCTTATTCAACTGTCGATAGTCAATGTACATCCATAGGGAACGATCCTTCTTGCACACAAACAACACTAGTGCATCCCATAAGATACACTAGGCCGAATAAACCCCTAATCCAGAAGATCCTTAAGTTGATCCTTGAGTTCTCTCAAGTCAGACGGAGCCATTCTATAAGGAGGAATACATTATGGATGAGTTTTCGGGACCAAATTTATACCAAAATCTATTTCCCTATCTGGAGGAACACTAGGAAGATTATTCGAAAAGAACTTAAGAAACTCATTTACCACCAAAACTCATTATAAAGAAGGACTTTTCGAGTTAGAATCTTTAACTCAGACTAAGTGATAAAGACAACCTTTAGAGATTAACCTCTGTGCTCTAAGTAAGAAATAAACCTCCCCCTAAGAGCTAGGGAACCACCCTCCCACTCTATAAACAGTTCACCAGGGAACTAAAGACAACATTACGGGTCCAACAATCCAAGGATGCACACAAGTGTGTAACCAATCCATCACCAGAATAACATCAAAATCCACCATATCAAGTTCACAAAAATCCACAAAAGTTTTCCTATCATAAACAGATACCACACACCCCTTATAGACGCTCTTAGCAATAACCGTGTCACCTAATAGAGTAGAAATAAAAAGAGGATTCAAAATAACCTTAGGATCAAAATTAATACATATAGCTATGTATGGGGTGACATAGGTGTAACGCCCTAAAAATGGGTCCCGAAGTGTCACACGGGGATTAAGGCTACAATTAGCCCCAAGTTAACCCTTTGAGCCATTTTCATACCATTCAATACTCATCCAAAGGATTACTATAATCAAACATCAAGATATTCTCCATAATATCATAATTCAAGATGAAAGATATGCGGAAAGTAACAAAATACGACCTCTTCACAAGATTGACCAATCTAAACATCTGGTCTGACAAGCCTTTACTAAACTATATAACACTGAGCCATTGGGATAGACCCCAACTGACCCTAATATTAGGGAATAACTGATAACTCAAAATAATAGAGTGAAATCTAAAATCTCCAGTCCTCGAACTATGATGACTCACCACTGCAGAAAATGTAGACCAGTGTGCTCGAAGAATCACATCAAGAATGGGAATGAGCACCTGGACCTACATTATAGGGAAAATGTAGCCCACATACAAATACATGGGTCGGTACCATGGAATATGGATCGAGTATATGAGGGTGTATGCAACTTTTCATAAAAGTCCTATATCACAAATATTCATAGGAAAATATGCATACTGTAATAAGAGACTTACATAGCTCAAAATAAAATCATCATAATCACCATAGAGTAAAACACTCCGGTGAAAACATGTGAGTCATCATAGTAAATCCAAATCACTTTCATAATCATTTTCAAGTCATTAAAATGAGTAGATTTCATAACAATTCACTTTAATATATAGAAATATTCATCAAATTCTTCAAAAACAATAACATTCTCAACTCACGCTTTCAAACTATTACATTTTTTATCTCAATCAGAAGAATTCACACACACACTGGGAGTCTCTTACAACCGACATAATTCATGTGAGCTACATGGAGTCCAACGTCAAACCCACATAGGGGAGAGCTATCCTATCCTTGCCATCGGAGTAGGACCTTAATCATTTGTTCACTAGTGATCACTATATCAATCAGCCTTAGGCTCACAATCTATGGTGGCACATAGTTCTAGGGAAGTACCAATAATAGCTATACCTCTCGCTCAATGCTAAAGACTACTCCCGGACTGAGCACAGATCACTTCAAAAGAAAATCCACAACAATGCAATTCAACGATTCATATCGGGAGCCATCATGCTAACCCCTTTTCATAATAAATCAACATGTGGATTTCATTTCTCATTCGAGTTCAAAAATAAATCTTCCAAGACCAAAAGGTCAAATAATTCAAATATCAAGGTGTGTATAATACATTACTTCACCAAAGATAATAATCTCAAAGAGGGTTTAAATCTCATATATCAACACTTGAGCAAAACATTTCAAGATTTATACTTTGTATAGCAAACAACTATAACTCATATGAAAATCTGGAAAGTCAACTTGAAACATGATATTAACATCAAAACTCAAGGAATTTATCTTTATGACATCACAAAACTATCATAGTTTCTTGAACAAGAATATAGGATAATAGTTTCCATCTCAAATTCATAATTAAAAAAGTAAAATTACGTATCTTCGTTAAATAATAAATGTTTTTGGGCACAAGAACGAAAGGATGTTCTTGTTGAAAACCCCACATACCTTTATGGTAACGGATTCGTTGAAAGATTGAACCCTCAATGTTGATTGTGTAACCCTAGTTGTTTTTCTCCTTTAGTTCTCTTAGATGATGAACTTAGATTGATAATAGGGTTATGACGTGTTTAGATTCTATTAAATTCATAAGGTTAAGTTTAGGGGTGTGTAAAGAGTGCCAAAAGACTTAATTGTCCTCAAAATAACACAAAAATTGAGTGTTTAAGTACTTGAAACCATAAGATATGTGCCACATATGATATCGCATATATTTACTTAGGCGCCGCATATTATATCGCTTATAGTTACATAGGTGACTCATATGATATTGCCTATATTTACATAGGCGCCGCGTATGCTATCAAATATGCTTTCCTGTGGCCATGTACGAATTGTTAGGCGACGCACTCTATTTCGCAAATCCATAACTCCTAGCTCGGGTGTTGAATTTTGGTGAAATTGGTATCGTTGGAAAGCTAATTCGATTCTCTATAATTTTGTGGGTAGAAATATGCAGAAATACCACATATTTATCAAGTTATGCTCATTCAAAGATGATCCTTACAAATTCAAACACTAAAACTTGATGGATTTCTAAACTCTTAACCTCTAATACCTTAAGTGACTCATATAACCACACTTAACACATCATAAGCTCTCTCATAACTAGGGTACTCTTGGTAATTTAGGTGCCCAAATATGGCTTACAAAATTGGGGTTTTCACATATTGATAACGCTCAAACTACAGCTCTCGTAAGAGTGTAAGCGATCGTTGTCAAATATAGAACCCAACTGGGTTGGGTGTCGAATCCCACAGGGAATACTTGGTCACTAAGTAAGCAACGATTATTAGACTTTTGATGAAAGTTCTGCGAATAAAGGGGGGATTTTGTGCGTGCAAATAATGAAAACAAAATAGTAAAGTAAAAACTGAAAATAGAAGAGTAAAACGGAGTACTTGGTAGGTTTTAATCAATGAGAATTGAGAGTTAGGGTTATGTCCACCTTATGAGTTGTACGTATCTATTGACTGTGAGTTATGCGGAATTCAGACATGCATGCGCTTATAAAGAATCGTATTCTATGGTAAATCCAGGCGTCTTTCGACCATCAAGGACTATTTCACTTTAACTCTTTCGAGCTTAAAGCATATCTAATGGTACAAATTCTCCAAGAGGTTAATCTAGTTACGGCACTAACTTTTTAACAAGGGTTGGTGCCCTATTACCTTGACATTATCTCTTTTCCAGACATATAACTTTTCTTTCGAACAAGTTAATGCTATACTGGCGTATTCTATATGTTTGCAACCACAAGAATTTATATTAAGATGAAGAGAGTAATGATATAAACAACATACGTGTCAAGAATTCACAAACTCATAGCAATAGATAGTATCTCATAAGGATTCCATAACCCTAACAGAGAAGTTTAGCTACTCATGATTGCAACAGAGATCACACTAAACATAATCATGATCTCACGTTGGTCACAAGGGCCGTGCTTTCTCTATTAGAAAGTAACGTGAAGAACTGAATGTCGAATAAAATAAAAATAGAATTGAATAGAAGAATAATGTCTGAAAATGAATTGATGAATAAGGTAAAGAATAGAAAGGGGAATAAGAAAAGAATGCTGAAAAGTTTCAGCAAAATAGGGTTTATATAACATCCATATCCTAGTCCTATTGAAATAGGGTTTTTATCCTTGTCCTAGTCCTACTGGGTTACTACATACTTATCCTAATCCTACTAAGTTACTGCTGCTCTCCAAAGTCTTTGGAAATGCTGTTTTTGCCCGGGATTAGGTTTTCCATGTGTCACTTTTATTCCCTAGGCGTCCAAGCTTTGCTTTCCTTCTTTCGTGAAGCTTCATTTGGCGTCCAGTTATCCATAAAATGCTGAAATATTCATCATTTATACCTGAAAACTTTCGAATCACGTTTGTTAGCTCACTTACAGGAAAAAGAACTAGAAGTGCATGAATTATGTATTTTGTCCTCAAAACTTAGCTAAAATATGGGTAAATTATAGCACTTTAGGCGTGTAAATACGCCTATCATCAACACCCCACACTTAAAGATTTGTTCGTCCTCAAAAAAAATATCATGTCCATATAAACATTTGCCTAGGGTTTCGCAGTAACAACACAAAATATTCATCAAGACAGGCACGACAATTATTAACAAAGAGTAGTTTTCTGACCATTACTAGAAACAATTCAACCTCCAATTTAGACTCGTGACGATGGTTAATTCGTATTCAAAAGTTAAGGCACAGAGAATCATACACAACTACCCAAAACTCATCAACCATGTGTGTCTCACAATATATCACCCATAATTACTCACAAGTATTTCATTTTTTCAAAACATGGGTATAGGATTTGCCTTGCTCTCACGCTCACAAAGAATTCATATGTTGCAATTGATGAACATAGGCTTTCCCTTAGTGTAATGCTCTACTAATATCAGAATGCTAAGCCTAGGATCAAATAGGTCTTTTACAGGTTGTAATGTAGGCTAAGGGACTGGTAGGACTATTTAGGCCAGAAATAGTGACTATGTTCCTAAGCGCTTTAGTACATCACATTATGCTATTTATTCTTTCTTTAAAACAACCTTTCTACCTTGCTTTCATCTACCACCCCTTTTCACCTATTTTGTTATTCAATGATAAACACAAAGATCTTTTTATCTTTTTCTTTTTTTCTTTTTATAACATACCTCTATGATAGCCACTCTTTTTTTTATAACGAATTCAAGTACCCATTCACTTTAAGGCACTACTCTCACCCAAATTCCTCTTATTTTGTCACATGACCTTACAATTTAAAGCACTTAGGAATTTGGATCAAATTATGGTCTTGAAAAAAATGGATTAGGCTTAAATATGAGGCTGTCAAAGAAAATAGCTAAAGGCTTAAAGGGGTTGACTAGGATAATGTCCATGGGTAGGTAAAACGAAGGTAAACAATCACAGGTTGCCAAAGAAATGCCTAAATCATCTCCTACACTTACACTCTTTATTTCGCTTCACACACACACCAAGAAAGTTCTAGCATCAGCCACAAACACAGAATATACTATCATCTCACACACACAAGGCACATGGTCGACTTTATTGGGAGTAGTATAGACTCTTGACCCAACAGATGAAAGAATTGAACCACCCACTTATCACATAATGAGTCACATTTAGAGCCTAAAAGTCTCAATAGTAATGATTTTAGCACAAACTCTTGTCATAATACCATGTCGCCTATCAGAAAAATTTTATGCAAAATTTTAACAACAAAAGAAAAATTTAAAAATTTGACTACTAAAAAAAATAAAACAAATAAACATAAATAAGCAAATGTAGAGAAAGAAGTATAGCATACAAATACCAGCACCCCACACTTAGACGGGACACACTGTCCTCAGTGGAAAATAAATAAGAAGAACCTGGTTAGTCGGACTCCTCCTCTATGTCTGGGGTCATACCCCCTGCGTCGGAATCATCATCAGAGTCGTCATCCTTAGAAGTTCCAAATAAGTTCCCCACTTGATTCCAAGAGTGCGTTGAGGTATTTGCAGCACGGAGGATTCAGCTAGCTCTTTTCTTCCTCTTTTCTTACCTTTCTGTGTGGTGGGCGTTTTTTCTTTTCCTTGTCATCCTTTTTATGTCATTATACCTGAGATCTCAATATATTCATGTTAGCTTCATCTCGAAAGATTCAATCGACAAACAGACAATAGTGGTACCACCCCACACTTAATTTGTTGACACAAACTAATTAAGTGAATGATGTCGATTACTCAAACTTCATCGGCATACATTTAGGTGATATGTTCCAACAATATGTTCAGCATAGTCATACTTTCATGTCCTATTAATGTTATGCAATCTTGACACTGCTTTCGTGTTTGGACTAATGCATCTTTTGAACAAAACTACTACATAGATATCGTATCAATTTATGGCATAGAAATAATCACAACATCGCATGTTTGCAGTCACCCATGATTTTCATCTCAATGAACAAGTCATTTCAACATGTAAGCTTTCAAGTTACAAGATTATGCAATTATCTTGACCATGTCGATTTCACAAAAGTATGACAGTGTATCAAAATCAAATACAAGTTGGAAACAAGTCAAGAGCATCCATACATATTCTTTCACTCACTTAGTTGTATCAACCAAATTCAAATCACCAACACTACTTCACGATTTAACAACTTATTATAGGCGTAGTATTGTAATACTTATGTCATATAAAAGAAGAGCAAAGAAGTACTTACTTGGTTGATGGCCTCGGAAGATGTTCTTGCAAAGTTAAAAGAGCAAAAATAAAAGTTTTGAGAGTTTTGGGAGGCAAAGGCGGCGCCTATGCTATGGCATTGTAGATTCAGAGAGCAAAGGCAATGGCATAGGCGGCGCCTTCAGCTTTGCCTAGTTGAGCAGAAGGCCATAGCATAGGCCACGCCTAATGCTATGCCTAGTTGAGCAGAAGGCTATTGCATAGGCGGCGCCTATGCTATGGCATTGTTGAGCATAGGCGGCGCCTATGCTATGGCACTCTAGAATCCGAGAGCATATGCCATAGCATAGGCCTTGCCTTATTCGTGGCCTAGATTTACATAGTCCTTGCCTTGTTCTTTGCCTATATTTTCATAAGCAATGCCTAACCCATAGCCTTTTGCTTCTTCATTCCTAACTTACCACCTTCGACATCCAATACTTCCAAATCAAAATTTGAAACCAATCTCCTCCTTTACACCTCTTGCACCTACATTTACTCAAAAACGACAAAAATGATTAGAACGATGGGTTGCCTCCCATCAAGCGCCTTAGTTTTGGTCGTGGCTCGACTCTTCTTTTTGGATTTGTATTTAGTAAAAACACATGCAAAGGAAACGAAAAAAATCATGATGGGTTGCCTCCTATCTAGCGCTTGATTTATTGTCGCGGCACGACATAGTTACCTCGAGTACTTAGACTTCATCGAGATAGATGGTGGCCATATAGTTCATCGAGTCAAGGGGGGCGATATATGGTTTTACTCGTTGGCCATTCACCTTAAATACAACACCATTATTGTCTTCTAGATCAACTACTCCAGACGAGTAGACTTGGCTAAACTTGTACGGACCAGACCATTTGAACCTTAACTTACCTGAGAATAGCTTTAGTATGGAATTTAAAAGAAGTACCATATCACCCTGTTGAAAGTTTCATTGAACAATCCGCTGATCATGATACTTTTTCATCTGCTCCTTGTAGAGGTCTGATCTTTCATATGCATGTAGACGGAATTCATCCATCTCATTCAGCTGTTCCACCCTCAAGTTCATAGCATCATCCCAATTCAAATTCAGTTGCTTCAACACCCACAGTGCTTTGTGCTCGAGCTCAATGGGTAAATGACAAGCTTTCCCATAAACTAGTTGGTACGGGGACATGCCAATTGACTTTTTGAATGCAGTCCTATATGCCCATAGTGCATCGTCCAGCTTTTGAGACCAATCTTTCCTATTAGCATTCACAGTCTTAGCAAGGATTTGCTTGATCTCTCGATTGGAAACCTCGACCTGTCCACTAGTTTGTGGGTGATAAGGCATGGCTACCTTATGTTGATTGACACCATATTTTGCCAACACTGATTTGAACAGTTTGTTGCAAGAGTGAGATCCTCCATCGCTTATGATAGTACGTGGTACCCCAAAATGAGAGAAGATGTTTTTCTTCAAGAATGCAACCACATGTTTTCCTTCATTATCAGTCAATGTTGTTGTTTCGACCCACTTTGAAACATAATCTACAGAAACTAGGATATATTTCATTCCAAACGAATTCACGAATGGACGCATAAAATTGATACCCCATACATCAAAGAGCTCTACTTCAAGGATTTTCGACATGGGCATCTTATGGTGTTTCAAAATCGCACCTTGTCTCTGACATTGGTCGCATCTTCTCACAAAGTCGTAGGCATCTTTAAATATCAAAGGCCAATAATAGCCAATTTGCAACACCTTCCTTGCTGTCCGATTACCTGCGTGATGTCCCCCAACTTGGGAAGTGTGACATGCTTCCAATATATTCGGCACCTCAACATGGGATATGCATCGCCTGATAACACCATTCGCGCATCGTCTAAACAAATATGGCTCATCCCAGAAGTAGTGTCTCACGTCATGCATGAACTTTCTCTTTTGATGAAATGATAGATTCGTAGGCATCACATTACTTACCACGAAGTTTGCAAAATCTGCATACCATGGTAACTCTTCCATCATGGTGGCTAAGATCTCTTCATCAGGGAATGCATCATCAATCTCTAGATCAGGTTGCGCTATATGCTCGTTCTTGAGTCTAGATAGATGATCGGCCACTTGGTTTACGCAACCTCTTCTATCTTTTACCTTGAAATCAAATTCTTGCAGCAATAATACCCATCGAATTAGCCGTGGTTTTGGATCTTTCTTTGTCATCAAATATCTCAGAGCTGCATGGTCTGTATGAACTACCACTTTGGTTCCCAACAGATAAGCACGAAACTTTTCAAAAGCATACACAACTGCTAGAAGCTCTTGTTCTGTGACAGTATAGTTTTTCTGGGCTTCGTTCAAAACCTTACTCGCATAGTAGATTGGATGGAATAACTTTTATCTTCTCTGGCCAAGTACAGCACCCAAAGCTACCCCGCTAGCATCACACATGACTTCAAACGGTAAAGACCAATCTGGTGCTACCATGATAGGAGCTTCAATTAGCTTCTCTTTGAGGCATTCAAATGCCTTCATACAATCCTCATTGAAGTCAAACTTTGCATCTTTCTCCAAAAGTTTGCATAATAGACTAGCAATTTTGGAGAAGTCTTTGATAAACCTTCGGTAGAAACCTCCATGACCGAGGAAACTAGGAACTCCTTTGACCGAAATTGCGGGTGTTAGTTTCTCGATAACTTCGATTTTAGATCAATCCACCTCAATTCATCTTTTGGAGATTTTATGCCCAAGAACAATACCTTCTTTCACCATAAAGTGGCACTTCTCCCAATTCAGCACTAGGTTGAATTCAACACATCTCTGCAATGCCATACTTAGATTTGTCAAGCACGATTCAAACGACTCACCCATAACTGAAATATCATCCATGAATACCTCCAGCGTTTCTTCCACTATATCAGAAAAAATGGACATCATACAATGCTGAAAAGTGGCGGGTGCATTACATAGCCCAAATGGCATACGTTTGAAGGCAAACGTACTATAGGGGCATGTAAACGTTGTCTTATCTTGATCTTCGGGGACGATACATATCTGATTATAGCCGGAATAACCGTCTAAGAAACAAAACCATCCTTTCCCTGCTAATTGATCAAGTATTTGGTCAATAAAGGGCATTGGAAAGTGATCTTTAAGGGTCCACGAATTCAGCTTACGGTAGTCCATGCATACTCTCCACCCTGTGACAGGTCTGAGTGGAATTAACTAATTGTTTTCATTCGCAACTACCATCATGCCACCTTTCTTTGGTACACATTGTATCGGGCTTACCCATTTACTGTCGGAGATTGGATACACAAACCCTGCATCTAACCATTTAATAATTTCTTTCTTCACCACCTCTTGCATAGGTGGATTCAGACGCCTTTGATGCTCAATAGTGGGTAAGCAATTTTCTTCAAGCTGAATCTTGTGTGTACAAATCCCAGGCGAAATACCAATGATATTAGCGATGGTCCAACCGATGGCTCTCATGTACTTTCATAGAACCGTGATGAGAGCTGCAACTTGATGCTCACCCAAATTTGCCGCCATAATAATCGGAAGTGTTTTACCGCTTCCTAAGAATGCATACTTTAGATGACTAGGCAGCTCCTTCAATTCTAACGTGGGTGGCTCCTCAATAGATGGTTTAGCTGGTGGTGTAGGTCGGTTTTTGAGATCAAGGTCCAGCTTCTTGGGAGCATAAGGATATGACCCTAATCCTGTTAGAGCACAAATAGTTTCTTCATAATCTTCATCGTCCTCATGCTCAACATTCAGTAGCGCAGCAGACAATGGCTCATCAATAGGCTGCTTCTCTACAAATAAGTTTTTCTCATCCTCATAACAAGCATCATCTACAGAGAACACATTCATATCGCTGGGCTGCTTCATTGCTTTGCATACATCAAAATGGACCACTTCATCATTCAACCGAAATAACAGCTCATTAGCTCTCATGTCAATAAGCACACTTCCTGTTGCAAGAAAAGGACGTCCTAAGATTATGGGAACTTAAGAATCCACCTCGCAATCCAAAATCACAAAGTCTGCAAGAAAAATAAAGGTAGACACCTTCACCAACACATCATTCAAGATACCCACTGGTCATTTTACCGACCTATCTGCCATCACGAGCCGCATATTGGTTGGTGTAAGGTCGCCCAACCCCAACTTTCTGTAGACGGATAGTGGCATCAAATTGATGCTAGCTCCCAAATCGCACAATGCCTTAGCAAAATTCATAGATCCAACCGTGCAAGGAATAGTAAAAGAACCAGGGTCTGCCTTCTTCTGCACTAATGACCTTGTGGAAATTGCACTGCAATGATGAATATCATCTGCTAGCTCATAGCTTGCTGCCCGCTTCTTTGTCAGAAGATCCTTCATAAATTTTGCGTAGCCAGGCATCTGTTCTAGCGCCTCTACCAACGGAACATTAATGGTCAGTTGTTTTAATATTGACATGAATTTATTAAACTTGGTATCATCAGCTCTCTTCTTTTGTCTTTGAGGAAAAGGTGGTGGTGGAAGGGGAATAGTTTTCTCCACGACTTTCTTTTCCTCTTGGTTCGAATTGGCAATCTTTTAAGGCTGTGGACTTGGCGGGGTGACGTCACTAACGTCCTCTGTAGCTTCATCGGTGCCTTTGGATGAAGTTTCCAGCACCTTACCACTCCTAGTAGTAATGTCCATGCATGTTCCATCGTTCCTTGGGTTTTGCACTGTGTTGCTGGGTAGCGTTCCAGCCTTTCTTTTATTGAATTCCGCAGATAATTGACTCAATTGTTGCTCTAGATATTTTATTAAAGTGGAATGTGAGTCAACTAATTGCTTCATTGAGGACAAATCATTGATTACCTCAGTTACTCCCGTGCTGGTTGCCTCTACTCCTTTCAACAGCTTAGCCATCATATCTTCCATGGACATATTTTTGGAACCAGATGCAGTGGGGTCACGTCTTCCAGGAGGAATATACACGCCACTCCTGTCAGTCTTGTTCTTCCAACTACCTTGATCACGGTCCTTGTTTCCAGAATTACCATAATAGTTCCGACCTTGGTTTCCTTGGGCATTGCCTCGGGAACCTCCCTGATTGTTCAAGTAGTTGGCTTCTTCCTCAGAATTGGATTCATCTCTTCCTTTTGACGCAACCGTTTTGACTTTTTTGTTCTTCCCTGATAATAGATGCTTTGTAAGAAGATCCATCTGTGTTTTTATCTGAGCCATATCCTGGTCACGCTCCTCTTCTCTTCGCCTCTGTTCTGCAGTTATGCCAAAAGATATAGTAGAGCTTGTTACCTCAGAATCCCTGGTATGCCAAGCTCTACTCTGCTTTGTCAGACGATCTAGCATATCACTTGCCTGAAAGTAAGGTCCATGAATGACCCACCCGCAGCATTATCAACCACTGGCTTAGTCACCGAATTCAAGGCTCTGTATAATATCTCCATCAAGTGGATGTTGGTCATCTGATGATTTGGGCACCGCATAAGCTTCTTCTTGAACCTCTCCCATGTTTCATGGACAGCTTCAGTTGGAAGCTATCGAAAATTGCTGATCTCATCTCTCAACTGTGCTCTCTTGGATGGTGGAAAGAATCTTTCTAGGAAAGCGTCTTTCAATTGCCTCCAATTAGTAATAGAATCAGGAGTCAGACCGTTCAACCATAGGGTTGCCTCTCCAGATAGAGATAATGGAAATAAGCGCAGCCGAATTGCATTCTGTCCAACGCCTGGATTGTTGAATGACTTGCATGTAGAGATAAAGTTGATCAGATGCATATTTAGATCATCACCTGCAAGTCCACCAAATAATCCCTTGAGCTGCAATAGTTGAATCATGGTGCTAGTGATATTGAACTTGGCTCCGAGTGCCAATGGCGGAGGAATAATAGCTCCTGTGGCACCAGCTCCATCAAGATCATCATCATCATCATCAAACGGTATTTGCACGGCTCGGCGTTTAGGCCGAAATCTTGCTTGACGATCTCTTCTGTTTGCCGGTGTCACAACTTCAGCAACACGCCTCGAGTTTAGTTACTCATCATCACCCAAGTCCTCATCATCAGGATCTGCTGCTCGCCTAGGGTTATCGATATTTTGTTGATGCACTTGAGCAGCGGCCAACACAGCTAATCTAGCCTGCTTCTGTTGAGCAGCCCTTCTCTCAATGTCACGTTGTGCCTCCATCCTTCCAATAAGTTGCGGTTCGAGGTTTATGGGTAATAATGGTTGTCCCGAACTTTGAGTATTTGTCATGCACTGAACAAAAACCTGCAGAAAACAAAAACAACAACTAAAAGTAAAGTACGAGAATCTTTGACCACAAGGTCTAGTATTTATCACAAACTTAGTAGACAACCGTATTCCCCGGCAACGGCGCCAAAATTTGATAACGCTCAAACTACAGCTCTCGTAAGAGTGTAAGCGGTCGTTGTCAAATATAGAACCCAACTGGGTTGGGTGTCAAATCCCACAGGGAATACTTGGTCACTAAGTAAGCAACGATTATTAGACTTTTGATGAAAGTTCTGCGAATAAAGGGGGGATTTTGTGCGTGCAAATGATGTAAACAAAATAGTAGAGTAAAAAAGGAAAATAGAAGAGTAAACGGAGTACTTGGTAGGTTTTAATCAATGAGAATTGAGATTTAGGGTTATGTCCACCTTATGAGTTGTACGTATCTATTGACTATGAGTTATGCGGAATTCAGACATGCATGCGCTTATAGAGAATCGTATTCTATGGTAAATCCAGGCGTCTTTCGACCATCAAGGACTATTTCACTTTTACTCTTTGGAGCTTAAAGCGTATCTAATGGTACAAATTCTCCAACAGGTTAATCCAGTTACGGCACTAACTTTTTAACAAGGGTTGGTGCCCTATTACCTTGACATTATCTCTTTTCCAGACATATAACTTTTCTTTCGAACAAGTAAATGCTATACTGGAGTATTCTATATGTTTACAACCACAAGAATTTATATTAAGATGAAGAGAGTAATGATATAAACAACATACGTGTCAATAATTTACAAACTCATAGCAATAGATAGTATCTCATAAGGCTTCCATAACCCTAACAGAGAAGTTTAGCTACTCATGATTGCAACGGAGATCACAATAAACATCATCATAATCTCACATTGGTCACAAGGGTTGTGCTTTCTCTGTCAGAAAGTAACGTGAAGAAATGAATGTCAAATAAAAGAAAAATAGAATTGAATAGAAGAATAATGTCTGAAAAGGAATTGATGAAGAAGGGAAAGAATAGAAAGGGGAATAAGAAGAGAATGCTGAAAAGTTTCAGCAAAATAGGGTTTATATAACATCCATATCCTAGTCCTATTGAAATAGGGTTTTTATCCTTGTCCTATTCTTACTGGGTTACTGCGTACTTATCCTAATCCTACTAAGTTACTGCTGCTCGCCAAAGTCTTTGGAAATGTTGTATTTGCCCGGGACAGGTTTTCCATGCGTCACTTTTAATCCCTAGGCGTCCAAGCCTTGCTTTCCTTCTTTCGTGAAGCTTTCTTTGGCGTCAAGTTATCCATAAAATACTGAAATCTTCATCATTTATACCTGAAAACTTGCTAATCACGTTTGTTAGCTCACTTACAGGAAAAAGAACTAGAAGTGCATGAATTATGTATTTTGTCCTCAAAACATAGCTAAAATATGGGTAAATTATAGCAATTTAGGCGTGTAATTACGCCTATCATCACATATACAAACAATGGTTCTTTTTCTAACTTAGGAAAGTGTGGGGCATTACAATATCTCCCCCTAGGGACATTCATCTTTGAATGATGCTGGGTATACTAAGAGTAAGCAAAAAATGAAGGGTACACAGCTGAAGCAACTTGCTAATGTTGCCTCTACTTCATTCTACATTTCGGACACAACAAGGAGTGCATGACTCATGAAATCACAGCTAAATAATCTAAAATAACTGCTAAATACTACTATTCTGCACAGAAAAGGAATGATTTAGAGCATAATGGTACCTTCGGCTTTATCGGGGCTTTCGAAAAATAGGTGTGGATACTTGGATCGCATATCCATCTTGGTTTCCCAAGTTGCACCTTCAACAGATTGGTTTTGCCACAACACCTTGACCAAGGGTACTTCTTGGTTCCTTAATCTTCGAACTTGGTGATCTAAAATCTCAACAGAAACTTCCTCAAAAGAAAGACTATCTTGCACATCAGGGTGTTTTGAAGGATTTACAACAACACAATCACCAAAGTGTTTCCTAAGCATGGAGACATGGAAGACAGAGTTAATGAAAGATAACTCTGAGGGAAACTCAACCTCATACGCTACCTTACCAACACGGCTAAGAACTCTGTAGGAGCCAACATAACAGTGACTAAGTTTCCCCTTCTTCTAGAATCTTTTCACTCCCTTCATGGGTGAAATCTTCAAACACACCAGGTCACCAACTTCAAATTCAAGGTCTCTTCTTCTCACATCAGCATACGATTTATGAAAACTCTGTTCGGTTATCAATCTTTCTCTAATCACTTTGACTTTTTCCATAGCCTCAAAGACCAAATTAGTACCACTCACGAAAGCTTCACCCACTTCAAACCAACCTATGGGTGACCTATATTTTCTCTCATACAAAGCCTCAAATGGAGCCATGCCAATGCTAGAGTGAAAATTGTTACTGTAAGCAAACTCTATCAACAGTAAATGATCATCCTAACTCTCCTTAAAGTCAAGAGGTCACACTCTTAACATATCCTCTACGTTCTGGATGGTCCTCTCAGCCTGACCATCTGTCTGCGGATGGAAAGCATAACTCAAATGCACTTGGGTACAAAGATTCTACTGAAAAGTTCTTCAAAACTACGAAGTGAACAGAGTACCCCTATCTGAAATTATGGACAAGGGAACTCCATGCAATCTGAATAATGGGTGACCAAGAAAAGAGGAAGAGGGAAAAGAGGAAAAGAGGAATAGAAAAGAAAAAAAAGAGAAAAAGAGGTTAATAAGTGGACCCCACAAATTAAGGTAGTGCCAAGGAGGTTAATCACTCTAAATTCCATTTAATATCATACCAGCCCTTAGTCTACGTTACAAGCCGAGAAAGACATATAGTGATCCTAACTCACCTATCTGGATACCTTGGTAATGATGATAAGGGAAAGTATATGGTATTTGGCATACACTGGCTAGAACTTCATTCTGAGAGTGACTGTTTTTGTGTAAATCCCCATGTTTAAATTTTGATTTCTGAGATGAGAGAAAAAGGGTTATTTCTTTGTTGTGAGGGCACACTAGTATCTTGCTAGGTTACTTACTTGTTTGGGTAGTGTTATATTGATACATGCATAATTGTTGGTACTTAATTGATGCCATGGCTAGAATCCTTTGTATTACATAGTTGCTTTTCAATAATCTACACAGTTAGTTTAAATTGGTTGACCTTGGATATGGTAACTGAGTTTTTAGCTAAATTGGTTGTTGACTGCTGGATGTGCTTTGTGTTCTCTTAATTTTATTTTTTTGTTACTTGAGGACAAGCAATTGTTTTAAGTTGAGAGTGTTGATGTATGAGCGAAATCTAACGTATTTGAAGCTTTTAACACTGAATAATTGCATGATCTTAAGCAACTTTTGTTATTTTTGATTGCTTTTAATGTGTTAATACAGATACAAGTGGTCGGGGTTGAAACCAAAAGAAGGAAGAATAAATTATCTAATATTTGGTGTAAATAAGCTATAATGTATTTGATGATCATTTTAAAGCGTCTTCATACATGGGACAGGCTGTAAAAGTCACCATTAAGATTAGACAGAACCTGAGAAGATTAGATGAACTGTGATGATGATTCAGAAGGGCCGTCAAATATTTAACATCTCATCAAAATCGTCATCAACCAGAGGGTAGAGTATGTTGATTTCTAGTGAAGTGTGATGCTAGTTTGCAAGCGTCATCAAGATCTTTGACACGCCATCATGATTACCATCTGAAGAGTCAGAAGATAACAATTAACTGGAATCTTTGATGACATCTCATATGCTTCGTCAGGTGTCTGACGCTCCATCAAAAGCATCATCGTCTAGTCTGAAGAGAAAACTGAAACTTTAATTTTGTTTCCTTAGTTAGGGTTAACTATTTAAAGACTTGTTTTAGGGCTTTTAAATAGGAGGATTGGTCATTATCTATGTGACATTAACTCTAAGAAGAGAGGGACGTGCATTGCTCTCTTTCATCAATTCTTCTTCTTGTTTGTTATCAACTATTTTTTGTCTTCCACCTTGTGATTAAATTGAAGAAACTACTTACTGTTTTTCATCCATTCGTAAGTTGATCCTTATCATCGTGAATTCAAATTGTTAGTTTATTCATCAAATCATGAGCGGCTAATTCCATTAGCCAGGGTTATGGGATCCATGGATTAGGGTTTGATAGGTTACTAGGCATTCAACGTATTCAAAGAGTAGTAGGACCTCTTGAAATTCGGTTGTTTTGACTAAAATTTATTGGTTTCAAACATTAGATTATGCCTTAGGTTTTATTTACTTCTAATGGAGAAATAGACTAAAGGTCATGAATTATCAACAGGTACTCGGAAGCTACCAACCTTTTGCTTAATGATCAATGCCATAACTAGGTTGATCTACCTGAGATAAAAATCTATTGAAAATAGATAAGTTATCTATGTTTGAGAGAATTAGATAATAAATTATCTGGTGAGGTTGAGAAATAACTCAGACAGTATCGTTGTCAGGGATAATCTGCTATTTTTACTTTCTTCAAGAATCCCTAGCATTACTTAATATCTGTCAATTCCCAAAACCCATGGTGAACATACCTCTGGTTTCCCATTAAGACTGATTTCAAACACTAAAATATTAAAAGTGACAATTAACTCTCTATGAACCTTAAACCCCCATTTTATCATTTTATATTGATTGTTTGAATTTAACTTGAATCTTTAGATTCAAACTAGTTTAATCGCCACTCACATTGTTCCTTGTGGGATTCGACCCCAACATATTTGGGTTTTATATTGACAACGATCGCTTACACCCATTCAAGAGTGTAATTTGAGCATTATCAAAACATGGTGCCATTGTTGGGGAACAATTTAGTGTATTAAGTTAGTTTTGAATTTTAGCTTACTTGCTTGAATTCAAACTTGTAAATATTTGTTTGTGATTTCCTTTGTTTCTTGTATTTGGTAGATTTTCTTTATTTTTTTTATTTCTTACTGTGGCATCATGGAATGAATGTTAGTCTGATGGTTGGAAATCTTATCTGGATGATCCATGTTCATATTGTGATGGACCCTACTTTTGGCAAGATTATAGATATGCTCCCCAAAGAGAGATGTGTACACCATTTCCATCCTACCAGGAGTATAATTTTTCTTTATATGGTGGTCAAGATGGACATTGGAGTGATTGCACAAATGCCCTCTCCCCCTATTGTGCTAACCAAATTTCTAGTTTTTCTATGAGTATGACAGGACTTATGGTCAAGAAAAGAAAGAACGAAGCACTGGAAAAAATGACATGAAGCTATGCTTCAACTAATGTTGGATCGTATTGACACAACGAATGATTCCATATGTGACATATGTAAAGGTATTAGGGAATTTAATAAGGGAAGAGAAAGGATAGAAGAGATTGATATCGAGGTCAATCATCCAAAATACTTTTTTACATAATGTTTAGATGATATCTTGTCTGTGGAATTATTTAAAATAATGAAAGAGTGTAAGGATTAAGAGAAAGAATCGAATGTTGATGATGAGCTTTACATTGAGCAACCCTCGATGATTTCTCAACCAACCGAACCATTCATGAATGAAGATGCCAAGGATGAGGAAATGGTATTAGAGTCAAAAGAAGAAATCAAGCACAATCCTCTTGAAGACTCTAGTCCATTTTGGAGTAAAAATACTAATAGGGAAATTGTTTTGAAATTGAGGGTTAGTCCTCATTCGAATCACTTCTCAACATTATGCGTAGTGGATGTGATGAAAGTTGAATCACCCAAGCAAATGATGAATTTTGAAATGAGGAGGAAGATTCTTACATTTTGTAGTTTGTCCTTCCAAAAGGGTATACTACAACCCCAATATTGAAGGCCAAGGATCTTAAATATCGATGTCCATTTAGTGGTTTTTTAAGATTCTCAGCATTTCCAAATAAGCCCACATGAAAGTTTAATGAAAAATTGGGCAAGCAGTTCAAGTATTCGAAGTGGCATGATAGAAAATTCTTCATCATGACCTCATATTTGCCCAACACACCTCAAAGATGTATTGATCAAAAGTTGGGCCGGCATTTCAAATCCTCTAAGTGGAGACAGAAATAATTATCAACAAGGTATCTTGACGAAGTTTGAGTAGTCAAGATAACTGAGTCGTTTCGTGACACTAAATTAAACGTTTCTTGGGAGGCAACCCAAGGTATTTTGTTGTTTGTATTCGTGATATGTGATTGACATCAAATCTTTGCACCCATGGTGCCACAGGTATGTTTCTAATTATCTTGTTTTGGTTTGACGCATTAAAGACATTGCATGCTTTTAAGTTGAGGGTGGGGCTACTTGTGGGTGTTGATGTCCTCCATGGGTTTTTGTTGGCATGCCTATTTTCCCCAGAGTCTTGTTCCTAGTAAAGCCAGCATGTTTAGGCATATTGTTTTTGCTTTATGATGTGTTGTATTAACTGGGAGAAAAATAAGTATCTACAGCAGTTGACATATTTTTGTTGAATTTTCTTGGAATGGTAACTACCTCTATAATTGTCTATGTGGTAGCTGTGTGAATTGCATTCATGTGTAACCATTGTGCATCTTGTTATGGCATTAAGTGTTAGTTTCTTGATAATCACTTCTAATAATTGCACGAACTGGATGATTAGTAGCTAGTAATACACTTGTCTGCCATGTGTATGTAAGATCTTTCTCAGTTCCCTTTGTACTGCCGAATCTAGAACTTACCCAGTTCATCTTACCTTAGTTGAAAGATAGGGGTTAGGAAAGGATCATAGGCCGTTTTGAATTTTAGCCACTTTCAGCCTAAATAACCTTTCTTATTATGTATGCTATCACTTGATCCCTGTTTTGAGCCAGAATTGACCACTTCTTTCTATGACACCTATCACCTTCCCAGTTAGATCATAATGAACTCATTTTGGCCCTGGTCCTCCTTGGACACTGTTCACCTTGACTTAGGAAAACAGCCTAAGTTGAGGGTGGCTCATAAGGGTGCGTGATGTAAACTGGGTATGAAGAGAGGTATAATAAAAGAAAGAGAATAAGAGAAAAAGAATAAATTGGGTGGTGTGAAAAAGAATAATAACAGAAAAAGAATGAAAAAGAAAAGACACATCCATCCTGAATAATAGGTGACCAAGAAAAGAGGAATAGAAAAGAAAAAAAAAAGATGTTAATAAGTGGACCCCACAAGTTAAGGTATTGCCAAGGAGGTTAGTCACTCTAAATGCCATTTAATATCATACCATCCCTTAGCCTACGTTACAAGCCGAGAAAGACCTGTAGTGATCATAACTCACCTATCTGGATACCTTGGTAATGAAGATAAGGGAAAGTATATGGTATTTGGCATACACTGGCTAGAACTTCATTCTGAGAGTGACTGTTTTTGTGTAAATCCCCATGTTTAAATTTTGATTTCTAAGATGAGAGAAAAAGGGTAATTTCTTTGTTGTGAGGGCACACTAGTGTCTTGCTAGGTTACTTACTTGTTTGGGTAGTGTTATATTGATACATGTATAATTGTTGGTACTTAATTGAAGCCATGGCTAGAATCTTTTGTGTTACATATTTGCTTTTCAATAATCTACACAGTTAGTTTATATTGGTTGACCTTGGATATGGTAACTGATTTTTAAGCTAAATTGGTTGTTGACTGCTGGATGTGCTTTGTGTTCTCTTAATTTTATTTTTTTGTTGCTTGAGGACAAGCAATTGTTTCATGTTGAGGGTAGTGATGTATGAGCGAAATCTAACACATTTGAAGCTTTTAACTCTAAATAATTGCAAGATCTTAAGCAACTTTTGTTGTTTTTTATTTCTTTTAATGTGTTAATACTGATACAAGTGATCGGGGTTGAAACCAAAGAAGAGAAGAATAAATTAGCTAATATATGGTGTAAATAAGCTGAAATGTATTTGACGATCATTTTAAAGCGTCGTCATACATGGGACAGGCTGTCAAAGTCACCATTAAGATTAGACAGAACCTGAGAAGATTAGATAAACTGTGACGATGATTCGGAAGGGCCGTCAAATATTTAACATCTCATCAAAATCGCTGTCAACTAGAGGGTAGAGTATGCTGATTTCCAGTGAAGTGTGATGCTAGTTTGCAAGCGTCGTCAAGATCTTTGACACTCCATCATGATTACCATCTGAAGAGTCAGAAGATTACAACTAACTGAAATCTTTGATGACATCTTGCACGCATCATCAGGTGTCTGAAGCTCCATCAAAAGCATCATCGTCTAGTCCGAAGAGAAAACTGAAACTTTAATTTTGTTTCCTTAGTTAGGGTTAAATATTGAAAGACTTGTTTTAGGGGTTTTAAATAGGAGGATTGGTCATTATCTATGTGACATTAATTCTGAGAAGATAGGGACGTACATTGCTCTCTTTCATCAATTCTTCATCTTGTTTATTATCAACTATTTTTTGTCTTCCACCTTGTGATTAAATTGAAGAAACTACTTATTGTTTTTCATCCATTCGTAAGTTGATCCTTATCATCATGAATTCAACTTGTTATTTTGTTCATCAAATCATGAGCGGCTAATTCCATTAGCCAGAGTTATGGGATCAATGGATTAGGGTCTGATAGGTTACTAGGCATTCAACGTATTCAAAGAGTAGTAGGACCTCTTGAAATTCTGTTGTTTTGACTAACATTTATTGCTTGCAAACATTAGATTATGCCTTAGGTTTTATTTACTTCTAATCGAGAAATAGACTAGAGGTCGTGAATTATCAACAGGGACTTGGAAGCTACCAACCTTCTATTTAATGATCAATGCCATAACTGGATTGATCTACCTGAGATAAAATTCTATTGAAAATAGATAAGTTATCTAAGTTTGAGAGAATTAGTTAATAAATTATCTGGTGAGGTCGAGAGATAAGTCAGATAGTATCGTTGTCAGGGATAATCTGCTATTTCTACTTACTTCAATAATCCCTAGCATTACTTAGTATCTGTCAATTCCCAAAACCCATGGTGAACATAACTCTAGTTTCCCATTTAGACTGATTTCAAACACTAAAATATTAAAAGTGACAATTAACTCTCTGTGAACCTTAAACCCCCATTTTATCTTTTTATATCGATTGTTTGAATTTAACTTGTATCTTTAGTTTCAAACTAGTTTAATCGCCACTCACATTGTTCCTTGTGGGATTCGACTCCAACCTATTTGGGTTTTATATTGACAATGATCGCTTACACCCATTCAACAGCGTAATTTGAGCATTATCAAAAAATGGTGCCATTGTTGGGGAAAAATTTGGTTGCAAACATTAGATTATGCCTTAAGTATTATTTGCTTCTAACAGAGAAATAGACTAGAGGTCGTGAATGATCAATAGGGACTCAAAAGCTACCAACCTTCTATTTAATGATCAATGTCGTAACTGGATTGATCTACCTGAGATTAAATCCTATTGGAAATATATAAGTTATCTAAGTTCGAGAGAATTAGATAATAAATTATCTGGTGAGGTCGAGAGATAAGTCAGACAGTATCGTTGTCAAGGATAATCTGCTATTTCTACTTACTTCAATAATCCCTAGAATTACCTAGTATGTGTCAATTCCGAAAACCCATGGTGAACATAACTATGGTTTCCCATTTAGACTGGTTTCAAACCCTAAAATATTGAAAGTGACAATTAACTCTCTGTGAACCTTAAACCCCCATTTTATCTTTTTGTATTGATTGCTTGAATTTAACTTGTAGCTTTAGTTTCAAACTAGTTTAATTACAACTCACATTGTTCCTTGTGAGATTCGACCCCAATCTAGTTGGGTTTTATATTGACAATGATCGTTTACACCCATTCAAGAATTTAATTTGAGCATTATCAGGGTTTACATTGTCGGGTGTAGTCTTCCAGGGTAAATTTATCATTTATGTGTATTACCTATGACTCTAGAGTAAAGTGATTTCAGTTTATTTTAGAGTTTATTAAGGAGTCCACAGACATAGAGTGATAGCTTAAATCTAAGGGGGAGATGATAGGACAAGTAACCAAGTCAAGTTCTCAGATTCTAGTAGTGATGTTAGTATGTTATAAAACAGCAGTAAGGGAGGATGATGCCCAAACTATTCTTATCTTAGTGAAAAGTTTTGTACTTCAGTCATCATAATATCTACTCATGCCCTACATGTTAGTTCCATAACCATAGCATATTCATGCACTTTCCATAGAATCATCTACGTTTTCAGTTTCTAGTATGAGTAGTTGCAGTTCACTCAATAGTACGAATCATATTCCATGAATTTATGAACTCCAAAATTAGGTCATGCTTTACAAAACTGGTACACAAGCTATCCTCATAATGATCAGTGAAATTTAGATTATGTTATGTATATCCTCAGTCTTGATATCTGTAATAAATCCATGTCATGGATACTTTATTCCTCAAGCCTCAGTTAAGTGTCTAAGTTATGCATAATATTCTTCCATGCTTCAGGTCCTCAGGTTCTAACCCTTCAGTGACCTCTATTTATGTCAAGATAGTAATGATGAACAATTGTTTAGATGGGACAGAGTAAGTGTTTCTTATTTTCATGATTCAAACTAGTATTAAAGTGATATATGTGCACATTGTAGATTCGAGTAGGCTTGAACAACATGAGAGAATTCATTTCAGCTCAGACTTTGTTAGGTAGAGCTATTAGTGCCCATGTGAAGCTTTTAAGTAGTCTCAAGTGAAGTGCAGTATTGAAGTGGAGTGTATAGTTGAGCATAATCCTTTAGCCTAATTCAGTCTATATAGCAAGAAATTCAATTTAGCAGTCAGACAGACAAGTTTCTATGGTTTTTTCCATCTTTCGATCGTCTTACTATCTCAAGTTTCATGATTATGGCCATTCTAGGAGGTAATTTTTTCGTATCCATATAAATTGTGAATCTAGTTCAGTCCATGCATAATGTTTTAAATTCAGATATTTAATCATGATTCAGTCCATAAGTGTCCTGTGCAGTATCTCAGTCTTTCCCTAGTATTTCAGCCAAGTCAGTATCATTCAGGGGATGAACTATCCCAAGGGGGAGATGTTTTAATACCCCGAGTTTTCATGTCCTAAACCTCTTAATTTTTTTCATAAAACTAGATCCTGCCTGAGGTACTGGTTACTCATAAGTTGACTCATTTGTTCCTATCTTATCCTTATAACCATTCTCTTATCATTGCACGTATTCAAGCAATCAGTTCAGTTCATGATATTCAGTTCAATTATCATGTTTTAGACTCAGTTATGCAATCATGTTTCTAGTCATGCATGTTCAGTATATGATCTTTATTGCCTTAGTTTAGTACTCTTTGTCTAACCAGTCTCATTAGAGGACAAATATTCCCAAGGGGGATATTATAATATCCCGTATTACTATTAGCTCAATTTATATATTAGTTTCATGATTAAGGGGCTTAAGGCTTGAAATTTTCACTAAGTGTTGGGGACTTAGTCATTTTCAAGACCCTTATACTTCGAGGATTTCATTTTGACCTTCTCGGCCCTAAGACATTAGTTTTTGAGTTAGTTCATGTTCACGGGTGTAAGAAGCATGTCTCAAAGAAGTTTCAGATATTTTGTATGATGAATGGGTAACTTTAGGATCATAATTCCAACAGATCATCACGATAGTGTTGCATCACGATGCTAATGGCGATGGCACTCTTATCGTATTGCAGTGAGGGTGTTGTTCCCAATTCTTCATTTATAATTTGAATGCATGTTTCATAACCCTTTTCCTAGTGTGTGAATTGTTTATGAGGTGAAAAATGCTCATAGAAATCACTTAGAACAAAGATGAGCTAAGAACCTTTGATTCGTCCAAAGTTTGGTGTTCGATCCTACAAGGGTCAACTTTGAATGTGTATAAATTTTGCCATATATAGAATTTTTTTTCTTGAGATACACCAAATTGTAGATAAATGAATTATCTTTCCAACGATGCCAATTTTGCCTTAATACGACACCCAAGGGAAAAGTTATGATTATTTTCATTAGAACTAGTGAACCACCGTCATAAGACTTCCTTGCGATGAGCCATTAATCTGCATTCTAGTTACGAATTTTTGGGTTGAATGATCGAGGGTTAATTGCATCTTTCTCACTCAACACAATCATACATAACATTATTTGGGTATCAGTTAGGGCATAATTTTGCCCTCCTTCTCCAATTTTCCTCTCAAGAAAACTATTCCCTTCCCAAAGAACAAGAATTCAAATCCTTTCTCCCAATGAAATCAAAAATTCAAGTTTACTAAGTTTAGGAATCTTCAAGTAAGCTTTAAGAATGGTGCTCCTTTCCTAATTTAAGAAGTTTAAGGTATGTGGGAGATCATCCATGGGTCCTCTTTCATCCATGAAGCCCAAAAAGCTTTCCTTTAATTAAAGATATGAACTTTCCCTTTTGTTTATGAAGTATCATATGTTCAAGATGAATTTAAATCATGATTTCCTTAGTAAAACTTACTAAATTCATGTCCAAGGATGTTTTCATGAAAAGTTAGGTTATCTCATTCTGTAAGTCACAATTCTCATGCTATATCCAATTGAATTTCATGTTATAATATCAAATTATGAACCTTTCCATGTCAACAAGCGTTTTTGAGTGAATTAATCTATTAATGTTTTGAGTAAGTTTCCATGTCATATTTCGTTGAATTCATATTAAATCCCCAACTTATGAATTTAGTCAAGCACTCATGTTGTTTTCACGTGTATATCATATTACCATGTTCATGTTCATGATCCTTATATGCCTGATGAAATATCTATACTTTTGAGTCTTTAAACCATGATTCAATCTGAAAATTTTAAGCTTAAGTATTATATTTTATGACCATTCAGTATTAGTGGGTTATAAACACCTGATACCTAAGTGATTAACATAAATTCAAATATTCAAAGATTCAGATAGTTAATCCATAAATCTTACCAGCATGCTCAAATATTCATATTCATGTTGAGTTTTATCAGTTTATATATTCATAATTACCCCAGAATTCATATGCACTGTTATTTTTAGAATACCATGGCCCAAGCTTATCATTTATCAATTATTAGTTATCAGCTATCAGTGCATGCATCAATTAATATTTTAGTGTCTTTTAGTTAGGAGTAGGATTTACAACTGAGCAAACACAGGGATGGCGGCTTCCCTGTTACTTAGGCAGAGTCATTATTAGTAGTCCCTGCATTCATTAACTATGTAGACAGTGCAGGATATAAGAATCCACCTGTCAGTTAGGCTTGGCATCCTCTCAGGGGTCACCCATCAGTTTAGGCTTAACACCCTGGTCCTTTGGAATATTAGTTTAGTGATCACTACAATTCAGGTTCTATGTCAATGGTAAGTATAGAATATCCTTCCTCAATGTGGGTCAGGAGTTGGACTCCATGATAGCTCATATGGTTTATATCGGTTATATGATAACTCCCAAAGTCTTAGTACAGTAAACAGTGTATTTTTAGTTCTGGTTTGCTTGACTAAGTGTACAAACTTTTAGATATTTAGTTATACGGATTTTGGTCTTTCAGATTATAGATTATCTCAGTTACATAACAAATATACGCTTAGTCTTGCATTCTCAAATATTATATTTTCCTGCATTCATGCTCAGTTATCTTGTGTTGTTTAGTTAGTCCTTATCTTGTATGCATAGTATCCTGCAGTTTTAGTCCTCCTAATTAAACTAAGTATAGTTTAGTATTACATGATCAGTGTTCAGTCATTAGCTAGTTAGTATTCAGATATCAATAGTCTGTATTTATATATCAACTACTAAGTATATAGGCATTAGCTATCCTCTTTACTTAAATTTCAATCATTCTGTGACCCATGAATCAGTTATTCAGTTAATCAGATCACCTCAGTACATGTATGTTTGGTTTTGTTTGTCTGCTATTCATGTTTTAGCATATCCCATCTTTAGTTCTACTTATTCTACAAAAGTAAAGTTTAAAGAAATTAAGTGTAGCGATTCACCAGCTTATCATATTATGTTTGTTACTCATGATTTAAGCTACTTCAAATTTCAGTTGATTTCAGTCTCTTGGTGAGTCTACTTGCACTTAGAATGCATGTTTTAACATTAGGTGCCTACTCGGTTTTATTTATTCCATTCACCACCGCTTACTCAATACATTACAGAAGTACTGACCCACTTATACATCTGTGTGGCTACATTGTTTCATAATGTTGGTACCAATTGCAGCTCACACATCATGATTAGAATATTGTAGTTTCCAGTCAGCAGGTGATGAGTTCTCCTATTTCGAGGACTCCAATAAGATGTTGTTTGTGTACTTTACTTCTTTATTCATATGTATTGATTAGTGGTAGTTGGAGTCATGTTCCAGCTATCTATAGTCAGTATAGTATAGGCTTCATAGATGTCAGTCAGTGTCAGTCATGTAGTTTTAGTTATCTCTTTAATTTTTATCAGATTGTAAATTTTAACAGTATTATAATTCTTCCAAGATTTTGTCATGATTATATTTCCGCACAGAAGAACCAACTATTTAATATATTATACATCAGTTTCTTAATTGTATGCCAGTTCATGCGTTAGTTGGGAATCATTTGTGCTTCCAAGCACCGTGTTACGACTAGGGTGTAGTATCAAGTCGTTGCACTTAAATACATTTAAGCATAACCTTTAACGGTGAAAGCCTTTACATTCATATATCAATGTTCTTTCCAAAACCAAGGGATGTAGTAGTTTTCTCTCTCACCAAAAATTAAGGTGTGAATAACAATGTGGTTTATAAGAGAAACATAACTTCTTGACTTCAACAAGTCGCATTATAATTTGATAATAAAAGGATTTCATAATTCAAATAGTAAATCTCAACTCTCAAGTTTAAATAACAATTTGAATGTAATTTCATAGAAAAGGGTTTGCAAGCTTAAGTAATTCCTTCTTTCTAAAATCATTCAACGAACTAACATTCAAATTCACACATAAACCAGTTTTTTCATGTGAAAATCAAAAACTAATAGATTTAATTGAAAGGGGGTCATTTGACATACCTTTTGACAAAAGAAATTTTGATAAAGCTTGAGTTTGCGACTTGAGTCTTGAACCGTGGGTGTTCTTTCTTCTAATGATAATATTTTGAGGAAGAGAGTGAGGGAAATGGGAGTCTTATACTAGTTTAGGGTGATTTTAGGGTTACACAATGGGTGGAGAAGTTACGATGGGGTGAAAGGACTGGTTTGCCCCTAATTTAATAAGTGAAAAATGGATTTTTATGTTGGAGAGGTATGCTCCGCGCTACGCAACCCAATGTAGATGCTAACCAGTGATCTCCTAGATTGATCTCCTCCCCATGTTGTTCAACATGAAACTAGGATAATGCCTCACTAAATTCCCATAACTTTTTGCTACGCACCTGGATTGACAAACAGTTGGTTGAGTTAGAAAGAAGTTTTTAAAGCCTTTAATTTGGTGGGTATTGGGCCACGTGACTCTTCATAGTCTAGGAGGAGTGCTCATTTAAATTTGATCCTAATAAAAATTTATACGGAAACTTAATTGGTAGTAGGACATTCAACTCATTTTTGTGCTGCAGATTTCCTATGACCTTAACTCACATCCAAAACACTTAACACACAAGAGAATTGATCTAAATACTTATATCTAAATAAATATCATTGGGTTGGGGCCTTTTCACGAATGAAGAATGATTCAAATTATAGCTAGGAAGTATGGTGTGTTATATTAGATCTCTCATAAGTTAACACTTAAGAGTGTTACCAAATTTGTATACAAGAAGAAATGATAAATCTTAAACAAAGAGACTTGGAAAGATACCTCAAGATTCCAATGCTTTGTTTCATTCTTAATCTGTAGAAGTTATGTTTGTATGATTATGTATATCTTTATATATTAAGACATTTGCTAGTGATCGAACAAAAATGTCATTTTAAATGCTTGACGGCTTTTCATTCCTCCTAGATTTAACTCGGAGTTTCCATATCATTTAAACACATGACCTCATCTTGTTGGTGCTGGATTTGATTGGAATGCCATGTCATTGAATACGTAACATGAATTTAGTCCTTATAATGAAATGGACCTATTACGACTCAAACTGAGGCCCAGGCCATGACGGTCATCCCGAATCATGAAGGTCTGAGAGCCATTTTCTAACTGACAATCATACACACCATTCATATACTTATAAGGAAATGAGGAAAAGAAAACAAAATGGAAACATGGTTATTTTCTTACTTCAACTGAACAATTAAAAATTTAGTTCATAAACATTCAAAAACATATGACACCATTCTATGAAATCTCTAACAATATGAAGACCAACATCTGTGAAAGAAAACTGGGTCAAGGCCCCCAGTCGGACTATGACTAAAACTAAATAACAATGTTCCATAAAAAAGGAACTCCTAAATAAGGGAGGCTAGCCAACTGCACACCTCTGACAAATCAATCTACGGCTTAACAGGACCCCGAGACTATGCCTCAGATTTTAAAATATAGAGGGTCAAGACAAATGTACTAGTACACAGAGCAATCCAAAATAACATACTTTTATATAGTAGAAGTGAGAGCAATTTATGAAATATTTTACATACAATATATGAAAATGCATGGGCATACTTAAAAGACTTTGAGACATTTCTTGAAACCATCACTTACTCTATATCTTACTTCTGAGCTAGGTGGTACACCCTACAACTCTACAATCGCACGGGCTCTATGAAATCCTCCATTAACTCGACGGCCAAGCCCCCAACCCAAGTTTACCGCAAGGGTTGTAGTATCTATCTCTAATACGCCAAGGGGAACTAGGCCAGTAAATGGTCCCTTTTCAAGACATAATAAACACATATCGGTAAAAAACGGTTTTGATAACGCTCAATCTACAGCTCTCGTAGGAGTGTAAAGCGGTCGCTAGCAAATATAGAACCCAACAGGGTTGGGTATCGATCCCTCAGGGAATAGCTTGGCCAACAAGTAAGCAAAATTACTAGACTTTTAGTGCAAGTCTCGTAATGAGGGGGGATTGTAATGTGTAACCGAAACAATAATGTAAAAGCTGAAAATAGCAAAGTAAAAAGAAAGAATATTTCGTAGGTTGTGAAACAATGAGAATTGAAGAGTTGGGGTTATGTCCACCTCCTGAGTTATACGTCTCTATTGACTATGAGTATGTAGAATTCCGACATGCATGTGCTTATAGAGAATTATATTCGGTGGTACATCCAGGCGTCTTTCGACCTATTCAAGGATTATTTCACTTTAACTCTTTCGAGCTTAAAGCGTGTCTAACGATACAAATTCTCCAAGAGGTTAATCCAGTTACGGCACTAACTGTTTAGTAGGGAATTTTAGGGGGGGACCCTACTACCTTGACATTATCTCTTTTCCAGACAAATAACCTTTCTTTCGAACAAGTTAAATGTTATACTGGTGTATTCTTGCGTTTGCAACCACAAAGAATGTAGATTAAGATGAAGAGAGTAATGATATAAGCAGCATACGTGTCATAAACTCACCAACTCATAGCAATAGATAATATCTCAGTTGGCTTCCATAACCCCAACAGAGAAGTTTAGTTAACCATGATTGCGAAGGAGATCACGATTGACATTGTTGTTATACCACAAGATTGATTAATTTCGTGTAGCACAAGTGGTTGGCGTTAGGCGTGAATTTTCCTAGGCAACGTAACGTTTCTCTTGTTGCGGAAATTAAGAATTGAATAGATGAATAGAATTAATGAAAAGATTAGAAGAGTTGTAATTGATGGAAGAAGAATGTATTAGAAGATGTCTTTTTGAAGTGAAGAATTGATCTCTCCACTAAGGGAGGAATGTAAGAAGATGGATAAAAATCTCTAGCATGATAGGGTATTTATAATACCCATATCCTAATCCTACTAAGCTAATGAAATATCTAACCAAATCCTATTAAGCTAATGAAATACTTAACCCAATTGTACTAGGTTAATGTAACATTATCCAAATCCAAATAAACTAATGAAATACTTAACCCAGTTGTACTAGGTTAATGTATCATTATCCAAATCCAACTAAGTTACTCCAAGTCCCCAAAGTCTTCATAAATGTTGTTTTAGCCCGGGACAGATTTTCCATGCATCACTTTTGGTCCTTTAGGCGTCCAAGCTCCCTTTCCTGCCTTCGTGAGCTTTCTTTGGCGTCAAGTAAGCCATAAAATGCTGAATTCTGCATCAATTATACCTGAAACTTTGCTAATCATGTTCGTTAGCTCACTTACAGGAAAAAGGACTAAAAGTGCATGAAATATATAATTTGTTCTCAAAACATGGCACAAATATGGGCAAAATATAGTGATATAGGTGCGTAATATTGCCTATCATCAACACCCCACACTTAAAGATTTGTTCATCCTCGAACAACATATCATGTCCTTCTAAACATCAACTTTGGGTTTTACAGCAACAACACAAAACATTCTTCAAGACAAGCTCAACAATTATCAACAAAGAGTAGCTTTCCGATCATTCGTCGAAACAGTTTAACCTCTAGCATAGACTCGTGATGGTGGTCAACTCATATTCAAAAGTTAAGGCACAACGAATCATATTCAACTATCCAAAACTCATCAACCATGTGTGTCTCACAATATATTACCCATAGTCACTCACAAGTATAGCATATTTTTCAAACATGGGTATCAAAATATCCTTGCTCTCGCTCTCAAAAAGAATTCGTATGCAGCAACTGATGACCATAGGCTTGCCCTTAGTGTAATACTCCACTAAATGTCAGAATGCTAAGCTTAGGATCAAGTAGGTCTTTTGATGGTTGTAATGTAGGCTAAGGGACGGGTAGGACTGTTTTGGCCAGAAATAGTGACTAAGTTCCTAAGCACTTTAATACATCACATTGTATCATTGACATTTTTTTCTTTCAACCTTTCTTCTTTCTTTTATTCTACCACCCTTGTTCTCCTCTTTTGTTTTTCAATTTTAGGCATAACTCACTTTTCAGCTTTTTTTTTTCCTTTTTTTTTTCATAACATACCTCTTATGATAGCACTTTCTTTTTCATAACTCATTCAAGCACCATTACAATTTAGAGCATCATACTCACCCAATTTCCTCTTATTTCATCACATAACTTTACACTTTAAAGCACTTAGGAATTTGGATCAAATCACGGTCTTGAAAAAAAATGGATTAGGCTTACATACAAGGTTGTCAAAGAAATAGGCTAAGGGCTCAAAAGTGTTTAACTAGGATGATGTCCAAGGGTAGGTAAAACAATGGTAAACATATATAGGTTGCCAAAGAAATGCCTAAATCATCTCCTAAACTTACACTCCTTATTTTCTCTTTGCATACATACCAGGCAAGTTCTAGCATCAGCCACAAACATAGAATATACTATTATCTCACACACACAAGGCACATGGTCGACTTGATTGGAAGTAATATAGACTCTCGACCCAACAAGTGAAGGAATTGAACCACAAAATATCACATAATGAGTCACAACTATAGCCTAAACGTCTCAATAGTCATAATTGTAGCACATACTCTTGTTATAATCTCATGCTGCCTATTGGAATTATTTCATGCGAAGCTAAGCAAAAAATAAAAAAAATTAATACTAAAAAAACTTAACTTAAACTAAGAACACACACAAAAAACGAAACAAATAAAACAAAGTAAACAACGTAAACAAACATAAAACACAGATAACAACCATAGATGCGATAGAGAAGTATAGCATGCGATACCGCCACCCCATACTTAAATGGGACACTGCCCTCAGTGGAAAATAAACATGAAAAACCTGGTCAGTCGGACTCTTCCTCAATGTCGGGGGTCATACCCCCTTCGTCGGAATCATTATAACATTCGTTGTCAGAGTTCTCCTCCTCGTCGGAGTCTGGCAAGCGTCGATCATCATTGGTCGGCACATCATCGTCTAGAGGTTCCTCAAAGTATACACCCACTCCACACATCTCCCGTGCAGCCATGTTCATTGGATAATCATGGTCCAGCTGTTGGAGCTCTTCAGCAGTTGGAACACGACCTCCACTCATCATTGTGAAGCGTGTCATGCCATAAAGATGACGGAAGAAACTCTCATCACGAGCATGTCTCTCCGCAGTAGTAAGGTTGACACCAAGAGTTGTTTCAGCATCTTTGACCTTGGTGAGGTCAACCTTCTTCGGGTTATGTGTGAGTTTGTGATCAGTTGGTTCCTCTTCGATATCCTCCTTCCGCAAGAGTGCTGTCAACAGATTACCAAAAGTGAAGTGGGACCTTTTTTGGAGTCTGGCCTTCCGCATTGTAGAGCGAATGATTGCCCAAAAATTGATAGGGACATTCGTCATCAAAGCATAGACCAAACACACTCTATCTCTTGATATCTTGGTGTATTGAGTCCCAGGAATAAGGCATGAGTTGACAATACGCAACCAGATTCTTGCTTCCCTATTCAATGGAGCATAGGGGAAGGTGTTGTGTCGTCTGGTGTCTTGGTGTCTGCCCCACCTTGCCATCGATCTACTTCCACAAAGTGTGTGTCGTATTGCTCTATAAGGAGGCCTGTTGTACAAATCTTTGAATGGTGCTGGGTCGACCGAAGGTAAACCAAGAAAGGAGTTGAGAAAATCCGCGTTGAGCTGTAACACTTGGCCCCGAATCTTGACTTCGTTGCCTGAGGTTTTCGGCAAACAGTTGGCATAGAATTCCCTTGTCAAATCGAGATTACATTCTTCCATGTCACGGAAGATGAAATCCAGTTTCAACGCCATTATTTTTGCCAACATACGCGGCTCCTTCTTCGCTATGGTGTCCTTGTTGATCAAGTCGATGTGAACATATTTCCGTTCCTTGTTGTTCTTGTACCATTCTTTGGCTTCCTCCTCAAGAACCCATTTTAATCCTAACATTCGTCGAGGTGGTTGCATGGAGGATGATTCTCCTTGTTCCTTGGGACCTCTCTTCTTGCCCTTTTGGGAAGTGGTAGCCTTATCTTGTCATGCTTTAGGTGCCATTGTTCCTGAGATTTAAACAGTATTCATGTTAGCATCAACTCAAAGGAAACAATCTATACACAAGCCATCGGGGTACCACCCCACACTTAGGTTCGTTAATACAAAACAGTGAAGTGAATTCATACGTTTTAGGAACTATGTTCCGACAAGAAAATCAGAGATGTATCACTACTTGCAGCCATTGCACTACTTTCATGTTAGGTATAACAACACTACTACATAGGGGTTGCATCGTGGTATAGTTACTTTCAAAAATCACAACCTCCTAAGTCGGTAGTCAACTATAGGCCTTATCCCGATGAACGGGATAGTCTAACATGTAAGTATCCAAGTATCAAGCTTAAGCAATTTTCATAACCATAGCAATTCCGCAAATAGTATAACAATGCTAGTAAAACCAAATTCAAGTCAGAAACAAGTCAAGATTTTCCTAATGTATATGTTCACGCACATGGTTTTGTGTCAACAATCCAAACACATTAACATCACCAATAATCTTTCAAGATGTAGCAATTCATAATAGGCATAGCAACATAGTACTTACGAGAAATAGATGAAGAATAAAAGAGTACTTACGTGATTGAAGCCTTTGGAGATGGTCTTGTGAATTGGAAGAGCAAAAAGAAAAAGTTTGAGATGATTTGGAGAGAGTATGCGGTGCCTTTAGGTCAAGTTTCAATGTGGTTATATTTCAAGACCAAGTCCCCTTTATATAAGAAGAGAATGGGTCGGGTTTTGACCCATTTACAAATGGTTTTGGAGACAAAAATGCCTTATATGCGGCGCATAATGCTTGGCATAGTCATAGTATAGGCGGCGCATAGTGTATGGCATTTAGGCACATATGCGGCGCATAGGTCATGGCATTTAGGGACATATGCGCCGCATAGTGTATAGCATTTGAGATACTGAGACCTAATGCTATAGCATAGGCGGCGCATAGTGTATAGCACACTTAAGAATAGGCGGCGCATAGTGTATAGCACACTAGATTCTGAGACCTTGGGCTATAGGATAGGTTGTGCAATATTTGTGGCCTAGTTTTACCTAGGCCTATCCTTCCTCGATGCCTATTTTGGCATGAGCAATGCTCAATCCATAGCCTTATGCATCCTTATACCTAACTTACCACCATTACCATACAATACGTCCAAATCGTCATTTGAAACCAATCTCCTCGTTGAATACTTCTCGCACCTATATTTTCTCAAAACTAATGAAAACGATTAGTACAATGGGTTGCCTCCCACAAAGCACCTTAGTTTTGGTCGTGGCACGACTCATATTTTTTGATTTTCATTTATCAATAGCAAAACAAGTACTAGAATGAAAGAAAGACAAAATGATAAACGATAAACGATAAAACAATAAAACGATAGAACGATGGGTTGGCTCCCATCTAGCGCCTTATTTATTATCGTGGCTCGACATAGTTACCTCGAGTACTTAGACTTTGTTGAGATAAGTGATAGCCATATAATTCATCGAGTCAAGAGGACCGATATAAGGTTTAACACGTTGGCCATTCACTTTGAAGACAACGCCATTATTGTCTTCCAATTCGACTACTCCAGACGAGTAGACTTGGATAACTTTGTATGGACCAGACCACTTAGACTTTAACTTACCTGGGAAGAGCTTCAATCTGGAGTTGAAGAAAAGTACCATATCACCTCTTTGGAAGTTTCGTCGAACAATCCGCTGATCATGATACTTTTTTATCCGCTCCTTGTATAGGTCTGATCTTTCATATGCATGGAGACGGAACTCATCCAATTCGTTCAGCTGCTCCAACCTCAGATTTTTAGCATCATCCCAATTTAAATTCAATTGCTTCAATGCCCACAATGCCTTATGCTCGAGCTCAATGGGTAAGTGACAAGCCTTCCCATAAGATAGTTGATAAGGAGACATGACAATGGGTGTTTTGAATGTAGTCCTGTACGCCCATAGTGCATCATCAAGCTTCCTAGACCAATCCTTCCTATTTGCATTAACCGTCTTTGCAAGGATTTGCTTGATCTCGCAATTGGAAATTTCTACTTGTCCACTAGTTTGGGGATGATAAGGCGTAGCTACCTTATGTTGCTTGACACCATACTTGGCCAAAATTGATTTGAATAGCTTGTTGCAAAAGTGAGATCCTCCATCACTTATGATAGTACGAGGTACTCCAAAGCGAGAGAAGATATTCTTCTTTAAGAATGCTACAACACGCTTCCCTTCATTGTCGGCCAAAGCTACAGCTTCCACCCATTTTGAAACATAATCTACAGCAACCAAGATGTACTTCATTCCAAACGAATTCACGAATGGACCCATGAAATCAATACCCCACACATTAAAGAGTTCTACCTCAAGAATTTTGGACATGGGCATCTCATGGTGTTTTGAAATAGCACCTTGACGTTGGCATTGGTCGCACCTTCTAACATAGTCATAGGCATCTCTAAATATCGAAGGCCAATAATAACCACTTTGCAAAACTTTTCTTGCCGTACGATTGCCTGCGTGATGTCCTCCAACTTGGGAAGTGTGGCATGCTGCCAATATAGTAGGCACATCTTCATGAGATATACATCGTCGAATGATACCATCCGCGCATCTTCGAAACAAATAAGGTTCATCCCAATAGTATTACTATACGTCATGCGTAAACTTCCTCCTTTGGTGGTAAGATAAATTGGCAGGTATCACATTACTCACTACGAAATTTGCAAAGTCGGCATACCATGGTAGTTCCTCCATTTTTGTCGCTAATATCTCTTCGTCCGGGAATGCATCATCAATCTGATTTTCAGGTTGTGCCATATGTTCATTCTCAAGTCGAGATAGGTGATCGGCCACTTGGTTCTCGCAACCTCTTCTATCTTTGACCTCAAAATCGAACTCTTGTAGCAGCAACACCCATCGAATTAACCTTGATTTAGCATCCTTCTTTGTCATGAGATACCTAAGAGCTGCATGGTCTGTATGAATGATCACTTTAGTACCTAATAGATAGGCACGAAACTTCTCAAACGCGTACATAACTGCTAGGAGCTCTTGTTCAGTAATAGTGTAGTTCCTTTGGGCTTCATTTAGGACCTTACTCGCATATTAGATAGGATGAAATAATTTCTCCTTTCTTTGTCCAAGTACAGCTCCAATGGCTACACCACTAGCATCACACATGACTTCGAACGGGAGAGACCAGTCTGGTGCTACCATGATAGGGGCTTCAATGAGTTTTCCTTTAAGGCATTCGAATGCCTTTAAGCAATCTTCATTAAAGTCAAACTTCGCATCCTTATCCAATAGTTTGCACAATGGACTAGCAATTTTGGAGAAATCTTTGATGAACCGACGATAGAAACCTGCATGGCCAAGAAAACTACGAACTCCCTTCACTGAAATTGGAGGCGGTAGCTTCTCAATAACCTCTATTTTTGCTCGATCAACCTCTATTCCTCTTGCGAAGATCTTGTGCTCAAGCACGATTCCTTCTTTTACCATGAAGTGGCACTTTTCCCAATTCAGCACAAGGTTGAATTCTACACATCTTTGCAATGCCATGCTCAAGTTTTCCAAGCACGACTCAAAAGATTCACCAACAACTGAAAAATCATCCATAAATACCTCCAAAGTGTCCTTAACCATATCAGAGAAAATGGATATCATACAGCGTTGAAAAGTGGCTGGTGCATTACATAACCCGAATGGCATACGTTTGAAGGCAAACGTACCATATGGGCATGTAAATGTTGTCTTCTCTTGGTCTTCGGGGGCAATACAAATCTGATTGTAGCCTGAATAACCGTCCAAGAACCAAAACCATCCTTTCCCCGCTAATCGATCTAGCATTTGGTCCATGAATGGCATTAGGAAGTGATCTTTGAGTGTCCAAGAATTCATCTTTTAGTAGTCCATGCATACTCTCTATCCAGTGACGGGTCTGAGTGGAATAAGCTCGTTCTTCGTATTCGCGACCACCGTCATGCCTCCTTTCTTGGGAACACATTGTACCAGGCTTACCCATGTACAATCTGAGATAGGATACACAATCCCCGCGTCTAACCACTTGATAATTTCTTTCTTCACCACTTATTGCATAGGTGGGTTTAGACGTCTTTGATGCTCAATGGTGGGTGTGCAATTTTCTTGAAGCTGAATTTTATGTGTACAAATCCATGGTGGAATACCAATAATATCCGCAATGGTCCATCCAATGGCTCATATATGCTTGCGTAGAATAGCAATAAGAGCTGCAAATTTTTGCTCACCCAAATCGGCTGCCACAATAACTAGAAGTGTGTTTTCGATTCCTAAGAAGGCGTACTTCAAATGACTTGGCAGCTCCTTCAACTCTAACGTGGGTAGTTCTTCAATAGATGGCTTAGCTGGTGGTGTGGGTCGATTCTTAAGATCAAGGTCCAGCTTCTTGGGAGCATAGCGATATGTCCCTAATCCTGATAGAGCACAAGTAGCTTCTTCAGAATTTTCAGCATCCTCATTCTCTCCATTCATGTGCACAACCGCCAAAGGATCAACGATACTTTGCTCCTTTTTAAGTAATTCTTTCTCATCATCAAAGAAAACATCAGCCACCGAAAATACAATTAGATCTTTGGGTTGCTTCATTGATTTGCACACATCAAAGTGAACCACTTCGTCATTTATTCGGAATGAAAGCTCATTGGCTCTCAAATCAATGAGCACACTTCCTGTAGCAAGGAAAGGGCGCCCCAATATTATGGGAACTTCTGAGTCTGCCTCACAATCCAAAATAACAAAGTCTGCCGGAAAGATGAATGAAGAAACCTTTACCAATACGTCACATAGAATACCAACAGGTCGTTTTACCGACCTATCCGCCATGACGAGCCTCATATTGGTTGGAGTAGGATTACCCAACCCCAAATTCTTGTAGATCGATAATGGCATCAAATTGATGCTGGCTCCTAAGTCACATAATGCTTTGGCAAAATTCAAAGATCCTACGGTGCAAGGAATAGTGAAAGCTTCGGGTTCGGCCTTCTTCTGAACTATCGACCGGGTAGCAATTGCACTACAATGATGCACATCATCTTTCAACTCATAACTTGTTGCCCACTTCTTAGTCAAAAGATCCTTCATAAACTTCGCATACCCAGGCATTTTTTCAAGTGCCTCTACCAATGGAACATTAATGGTCAGCTATTTCAACATAGTCATGAATTTGCTGAACTTTGTGTCATCCGCCACCTTCTTCAATCTTTGGGGAAAAGGTGGTGGTGGGTATGGAAGTGTTCTTTCCACGGCTTTCTTCTCCTATTGCTTCTGTTTTTCCATTTTTTCAGGCTACACCGTGCTGGAGGTGGCGTCCTTGACGTCAGGAGTAGTAGCTGCGGCATCTTCTCCTTTTGCGTTGTCATCCATGTCCGCAACTTCGTCAACCACTTGCTTGCCTTTGGCTGAAGTTTCCAGCACCTTACCACTTCTGGTAGTGATGGCCATGCATGACCCATCATTTCTTGGGTTTTGCACAGTATCGCTAGGTAAGGTGCCATACTTTCTTTGATTGAGTGTTGCTGAAAGTTGGCTCAATTGCTGCTCTATTTGCTTGATTGAAGTGGAATGAGAATCAACTAATTGTTTCATGGAGGACAAATCATTGATTACCTCCGTTACTCCCGCGCTCGTTGTTTCCACTCCTTTCAATAATTTAGCCATCATGTCTTCCATACTTCCAGAATTAGATGTGGTGGTGTCACGTCTACCAGGGGGAACGTACAAACCACTCTTTTCATTCTTGTTTTTCCAACTACCTTGGTCTTTTTTTCCAGATTTATCATAGTAGTTCCGACCTTGGTTTCCTTGGGTATTCCCACGGAAACCCCCCTGATTGTTTAAGAAGTTGGCCTCTTCTTCTGAATCAGATTCGTCTCTTCCTTTTGACGCAATGGCTTTGACTTTTTCGGTCTTCCCTGTTAATAAATGCTTTGTAAGAAGATCCATTTGTGCTTTCAGATGCGCCATATCTTGATCACGTTCTTCTTCTCTTCTTCTTAGGTCTGCAGTCATGCCAATAGATAAAGTGGGGCTTGCTACCTCAGAATCCCTGGTATGCCAAGCTCTACTTTGTTTCGTCATACGATATAGCATATTTCTTGCTTGACCAAAAGTGAGGTCCATAAAAGATCCTCCAGCTGCATTATCCACCACTGGCTTAGTTATTGAATTCAAGGCTCTATATAATATCTCCATTAGGTGAACATTAGTCATATGATGGTTTGGGCATCTCGCTAGCTTTGTCTTGAACCTTTCCCATGTTTTATGAAGAGCTTCAGTGGGAAGCTGACGAAAGTTGCTAATTTCATCTCTCAATTATGCCCTCTTGGATGGCGGAAAGAATCTTTCTAGGAAAGCGTCTCTCAATTGCCTCCAATTTGTAATTGAATCAGGAGTCAGCCCATTCAACCATAGTGTTGCCTCCCCAGACAGAGACAATGGAAATAGACGTAATCGAATTGCATTCTGACCAACACCAGGATTGTCAAACGACTTGCATGTAGAAATAAAGTTGATGAGATGCATATTCGGATCTTTGCCTGCTAGTCCACCAAATAATCCCTTGAGTTGCAATAACTGAATCATGGTGCTTGTGATGTTGAACTTGGCTCCGGGCGCTAATGGTGGTGGAATTATGGCTCCAGTGGCTCCGGCACCATCAAGATCATCATCATCGTCGTCAAAAGCTGGTTGCATGGGTTGGCGATCATACCTAAATCGAGCTTGACGACCTCTTCTGTTGGCAGGTGTTATGATTTCAGCATCACGCCTTGGGTTTAGTAACTCGTCATCTCCTAAATCCTCATCGTCAGGATTTTTTGCTCGCCCAGGGTTATCAAAGTTTTGTTAGTGTACTTGGGAGGCGGCAAGAGCAGCCAATCTTGCTTGTTCCTGTTGAGCAGCCATCCTTTCGATTTCTGCTTGTGCTTTCATTCTGCCAATACGTTGTGGTTCAGGATTGATAGGTAATAACTGTTGACCAGAACTTCGAGTATGGGGCATGCACTAAATAAAAACCTGCAGTAAACAAAAACAAAAACTGAAAGTAAAAGTACGAGAATCTTTGACCAAAGGGTCTAGTAATTATCACAAACTTGATTGACACTCGTATTCCCCGGCAACGGCGCCAATTTTTGATAACGCTCATTCTACAGCTCTCGTAGGAGTGTAAAGCGGTCGCTAGCAAATATAGAACCAAACAGGGTTGGGTATCGATCCCTCAGGGAATAGCTTGGCCAACAAGTAAGCAAAATTACTAGACTTTTAGTGCAAGTCTCGTAATGAGGGGGGATTGTAATGTGTAACCGAAACAATAAAGTAAAAGCTGAAAATAGCAAAGTAAAAAGAAAGAATATTTCGTAGGTTGTGAAACAATGAGAATTGAAGCGTTGGGGTTATGTCCACCTCCTGAGTTATACGTCTCTATTGACTATGAGTATATAGAATTCCGACATGCATGTGCTTATAGAGAATTGTATTCGGTGGTAAATCCAGGCATCTTTCGACCTATTCGAGGATTATTTCACTTTAACTCTTTCGAGCTTAAAGCGTGTCTAACAGTACAAACTCTCCAAGAGGTTAATCCAGTTACGGCACTAACTGTTTAGTAGGGAATTTTAGGGGGTGACCCTACTACCTTGACATTATCTCTTTTCCAGACAAATAACCTTTCTTTCGAACAAGTTAAATGTTATACTGGCGTATTCTTGCATTTGCAACCACAAAGAATGTAGATTAAGATGAAGAGAGTAATGATATAAGCAGCATACGTGTCATAAACTCACCAACTCATAGCAATAGATAGTATCTCAGTTGGCTTCCATAACCCCAACAGAGAAGTTTAGTTACCCATGATTGCGAAGGAGATCACGATTGACATTGTTGTTATACCACAAGATTGATTAATTTCGTGTAGCACAAGTGGTTGGCGTTAGGCGTGAATTTTCCTAGGCAACGTAACGTTTCTCTTGTTGCGGAAATTAAGAATTGAATAGATGAATAGAATTAGTGAAAAGATTAGAAGAGTTGTAATTGATGGAAGAAGAATGTACTAGAAGATGTCTTTTTGAAGTGAAGAATTGATCTCTCCACTAAGGGAGGAATGTAAGAAGATGGATAAAAATCTCTAGCATGATAGGGTATTTATAATACCCATATCCTAATCCTACTAAGCTAATGAAATATCTAACCAAATCCTATTAAGCTAATGAAATACTTAACCCAATTGTACTAGGTTAATGTAACATTATCCAAATCCAAATAAACTAATGAAATACTTAACCCAATTGTACTAGGTTAATGTATCATTATCCAAATCCAACTAAGTTACTGCAAGTCCCAAAAGTCTTCAGAAATGTTGTTTTAGCCCGGGACAGATTTTCCATGCATCACTTTTGGTCCTTTAGGCGTCCAAGCTCCCTTTCCTTCCTTCGTGAGCTTTCTTTAGCGTTAATTAAGCCATAAAATGCTGAATTCTGCATCAGTTATACCTGAAACTTTGCTAATCATGTCCGTTAGCTCACTTACAGGAAAAAGGACTAAAAGTGCATGAAATATATAATTTGTTCTCAAAACATGGCACAAATATGGGCAAAATATAGTGATATAGGCGCGTAATATCGCCTATCATCAGGTTTCTAGCAATGAGCCCTTATACTTAAATTCCTTCTTTGGGTAGCCACCTAACTCTCTTTAACCCCATTTTTAACTCTTCAAGACATGCATTCTTTGAAATCAAAATCTGAAAATCTTATCTGTTATGGCATTGATCTATTTGGTATCATCATACCAAGACTTTCAAGTCATATCTCTAAGCCATAAAATATCATGTTACAGTACTTTCATTCAAAACAATATTTATACCACCAAGTCATTCAAATAGTACAGGAAGAATTGTATATGGAATAATATGAAACTATTGCAAAGGCTCTCTCTTTCAACTCTTAAAACATGTGGTGGTCTCTTACTTGTAGCAAGGCATGCAACTCTTTAAATCATCACTTTTCATTTATATTAACAAGAAACACCCTTTCTTTAGATCATAACCAAAACCAAGTCTTAAACGATAGTAAAGACATTTGTATCATGCTTCTCAATATGCATTTGAATAATTCATTACATATGAAAACAAGAGGCATTATAAAAAGAGAGGAATTAGAAATGTTCATGCTCTCAATTCAACATTTCAACTCAAAATGCTTACATACTTATATAAGAGTACATATCAAATTTAGGGGAAGACTCAAGACTTAAACATTATATCATTGCAATAGTTCACAATGCATGCTTTTTAATGAAATTCAAGAACCCTTCGTAAATATATGATTTTCTCAACATCCAAAACATTATTAAAATGATTTCACCATTCCCATGTAGTTTAGGAAAATCCCATGTACCTTATGTTCCTTAGATGAGGAATAGAACCTTAATCTCGACACTTTTCTTGGGAAATTTTTGATTGAAAGGCATGAATTCTTGCCTTAGAGAAAACCTTAATTTCTCTTGTTCTTGAGAGTAGGGAGGATTTGAGATGTTTTCAAACTGATAAAAGATGATTAATAATGTTAATGGTATGATTTAATTCATGGGGGAGGTTTCTGGGAGGGGAAAGTACCAAAATATCCCTGGAAAATGATATTTTTTGTGCAACTCGGACTCGACTGAAAGTTTAGGTGACGGACCATCACTCTAGTGACTGACCTTCACTCCAATCGTCAGTTTATAACCAAAAGTCGACCTTACTATTTAAGTTTGATGGTTTGGCTTGATGGACCATCACTGGCTTGATGGTCCGTCACCCTAGCTATCGCATTTCGGCAAACAAACTCCTCTCTAGTAAAATGGGCATAACTTTTTATCCCGATATTGGATTGAGAAAAAACCAGTGGTATTGGAAAGAAGAATCTAAGACCTTTAATTTGATGTATATTAGGTCCTCTGACTCATCATATTATAGGATTAATAGTTGATGGATGTTGACCCAAGTCGGAACATTCACTAAATGTTAACTGATAGAAAAGTTTTCAGCTCATCTTTGAGTTAGGGGATTTTGTGACCTCAATTCATATTCAAAGGTATTAGCAAAAATAGTATTGATCATCACAACTATATTAACAAGAAATCATTGGGTTCGGGTCTATACGCGTAGGAATGAAGGTTTAAACTCTAGTCCAAAGGTGTGGGGTGTTACATTATCTCCCCCTTGGGATCATTCATCCCCGAATGATGCGTAGGGACTTGTTAAAGCTCTAAATGTATGGAATAAAGAACGTAACCTTGCACTGTATATTTATCCTCAACAAGATATGCACAGTAATCAAAAGAACTTTATGATAACCCCTATTGAAATGTGTAAGCACGAGGCGTGAGATATAAGAATTGACATAGAGATTACCTTGTAAATAAGTTCTAGGGATCATAATCATCACGACCTATGGTGTGAGTTTATTTGGTGACCATAGGTCTTGATTTACATCGGTACGATTATGAAATGAGATTTTGTGAAAGATAGGAATAGAAGCATTATGTACCTTACAAGATTCAACGAATTGGCTTAAACTTGGAGACACTACTCATCTATGCCCCAAACAATAAATAACATACTTCATCATTTCCAACTTACAATTTTTTTTCATAACACACCTAACCATAAGAATTTGAGCCCCACTGGCTGGTACTTCTATGTTGAAGCCTAACTCAGAGAAAAGAGATGTTAGCTTAAACTATGGGATCCCATACTCTACATTCCTTAAAGAATATTTCTTCACCTTATCACTACCATCAAACACACTCGAGTTTTAATTCAGTGAGTACTACCATATAGCAGATTGGTTTGTGTTTTCATCAATCACAATATTCAATCCTATCATTACTACACCCACTTCATGGATTTCCCACTACGAACAACAAAATCATTCACTATTTCATGAAACAAAAGTTCATCTCCTTCTTCCCCCATCTCCTGTAACCTAAGTCTCAAGAAATCACATCCAAATTTTCACATTCAAGAACATCTACTCCACTACCTAAAATATTACTATGCTTCCACAATCACCATCATACTAACATACGGAGGGTCATTAAGGGAATCGAGCATAAGCATCATGAATGGGAGAAACACTACTCAATCATAACTCATATTTGCTGATCTACTCTAAGATGGGACATAGGGTGAAGATATGATACAATCATGAAGTATTTATGTATCAAGTGTCAGGATCGTAAGTAGAGAGATACTCTGGCATAAATACAACATAGAACGAGTACTTAGGATAGACCATAGAGGGAAACACGAGTTCTTACATCATGAGTCGTATTACATAAGTTTGGAATTCATGAAGTCAACGATTAAGATAAGGACTTCAACTCGAAGATAGAGCTTCTCATTTTCAAAGCCAAAAAGTCATGAGTTTGCGGAACTTTATCATTTTGGCTAATCCCGACATAAAAATGAATCGGTAACATATGAAAGTATAGTTTCTTAGAACCAAGAATGATTTGGGTCATAGATTTATGGTTCATAAGAAAAATAACATAGAGCTTGGATACTTGGAATATTGGATCACTGAGGGATATTATTGCTTCTAGTTTGGAGGTCAAAATATGACATGTGTTACATAAAGTGCTCAAACCTTAGACAATGGTAGGACTTGAATACATAAGTCTTTGGTAGAATGACCTCTTAAATTAGAGTAGGAGGAGCTTTTTTGAATAGGAATTGATTTTTATCATGATTCTTACTTGAAACTTGACACCACAATAAAATTTGGGAATTACTTTAATTCATTATCTCCCCCTTAGATCAAAGTCACAATCCTAAACTTAAGGACATATCTTCTCATTAAATCTACAAGCACAACACTCAACACAATGGGGTATTACCATACATATAAATGCTAAACTTTCCCTTTTTAACTATACTCTAAACGCATTGCTTTCCAAGAATGCTACTCTTAATTTTTGCTATCCTCTATAGCCATCAACCTACAACTCGCAGTCTCATCAGTATATACATCCTCACTCCTTATCACATAAAAATCCACTTTACACTACTTAACATTCTAACATTAGACCGTTAATCACATAACTTACATCAAAATAAAAATTTTAAGACTATACAAAGCACATACTGCCTACTTATATTTCCTCCATTCAGCTCTAAAGAATATCACACAACATCTCCTTAGTCTTTCCCATACTACAAAATCCAAGAACATGAACTAGGTACATGCGACACTTATACCATAAAATCTTACCTAACGCCATACTACCAATGGGTGAAACTTATTCTTATATACTTATTCCCTTATCCACTTAATGACTCAACCACAATTCATCATTTTAACACCAGTCCTCATGTACGCATATACCTCACAATTACCACTTAAACTTTTCAAAAATTATCAAACTAGGCTCTTTCACAAATCACATCAACCGTACTAATTCTTCCCCACAAAACATACATTATTAATATTAAGCTACTATTCTCACCACCACAATCCACATCTAAAGTTCAAGCCTATTGTCTAACCCCAATTATGTAACACCGATGAAGAATACTTCATATTGTACTAGTCCATCAAATAGAAATATCAACCTATGTCTCTTACTTCACTTAACTATGACCTAAAAGTTCATCCTCTCCACGACATAACTACTACACCTCAAAATCTACTACATACTTTCTCATATCTAGTACTAGTTTACAACTACTAGAGAAAAGACATCAAAGGGGGGTAAAGTCACATAATAGGGATAGTCAATCTTAATCTTATATTATATCACTTTCCAATCTTATGAACATATTCTAATTTCTCACAGCATACTTACTTACCCAAGCATACATTTTGACTACCTTCAGATTCCATGTACGCTAATAAGTCTCTACCCATAACTTATTGACTAATCTACCCCTCTCCATTCAAACCTATAAATGATTTATACCACCACCATAATTATTCATTCTTAGATCCTTCTCTATTTTTAATAAGTAATAATCATATGCAGTCACTTCCTTCACAGATTACCATACAATCAACAAGTATTGCTACCACATTAATCTATCATTATAAAATAGCAAACCATCCGTCAATCAATGGTTATACAACTAAACTATTTATTTACACAAAAGTCACTCTCACTCTGACTTCTAACCTTATGAATTCATATCACCAACTTATTGGTCTATCTCACTAATAATAGGTCATGACACTTTAACATATACTACTATTTGGGTGGAAATACAGTTCCAATATTCTGCTATATATCATTACCCTTATGCATGACATCTACAATAAGAATTTTGAAAGGGGACTGAATACACTTTGTACCTCAGGTTGAAAATCATGATTTCATCAAGATAAAGGTATACACTCGAATTAATACACCTTGAAGCACTAATGGACTCCTCTCAATTCCTTGTGCTATCTCATAACTTTATGGATAACTCAATCAGAAAGAATCACATCACTAGGGGAGCTAGACTCTTAGACTTATATCACCTCGACAATGAGACATGGCCCATGAAATTAGAACAAGGAATGAATTTGGATAAATTTCTTATGGACGATGCTATAGAACGAACTAGAGTATGAAAGAATAAGAAACAACCCTAAATTCCAGGTAGCCTCTTGATTATAAGTGTGGTACACAACACACTTATAAGCAAGACTCTACTAGACAAAACTTTGCAGACACCCTGGGACCATGAACCATGCTCTGATACAAAGTTTTTCATGACTTGAATTAAGGCCCAGGCCGCAACAGGCATCCCAAATCATGAAGGCCATAGATCCATGGTGTGTGTGCAATTACGAACACATTTAAGGCCTTTAACCTAAAATGATTGCGAAGACTTCAGCAACTTTTGTTGTTTTTGATTGTTTTCATTGTTTTAATGCAGATACAAGTGATCAGACAATTATTCATCTATTATTGAGGATAAAAAATGATATTCTTTCCTCCCTATCTCAAGAACAATATTTCAGTGTTTTGTCGTGTGATTCAACTATAAGTTCACTTTCAATTTCATTCACAATTTTAAGGTAATACTTTCAGTTATGAATTCAAATTTCATGCTTGTTTCATACATCACGAGTAGCTAAACTCTTTTAACCAGGATTATAGATCTAGGGTTAGGTCATGATAAGGTGATAAATTAATTATTCAAGGTTTAATAAGTGTTAGGATTTCTTGATAACTCTGAGACTATAATTTATCTCTATTGGTTGTAAACAATAGGCGTACCTACTTTTGTTTACTTGAGAAAGAAATCATAAACATTAGGAAGTGAATTATTAATAGGGACTCGAAAAGGCTTTGTTTAATAATCAGTGTTGTAACAAGATTGATTAACCTGAGGTAAAATCTGTGTAGTGATAAGTGATTCCCTAATTCCAAGAGGATTAGGAAATTAGACGCTTGAATCGGTCGAGAGACATTTGAGCATACCATCAATAAAGATAGATTGTCATCCTAACTACCATGAGAACCTTGAGTAAATTTTAGTATCTATCATGTACCGTAAGCCCTAGTGAAAATAATCCTGGTTATTTCATAAAATCTTAGTTACAAACAATAAATTTAGAAGTGAAAATTGACTCTCTGTGAAACACAAACCCCCATTTTTGGAAATAGCAAACTACCAGTAAATTTTTTCGTAAACAACTCAAAGTTCACACCCTATTCCCTGTGGGATTCGACCCCAACCTAGTTGGATTTTATATTTACAATGATCCCTTACACCCATTCAAGAGTGTAGTTTAATCGTTATAAAAAATGGCTCCATTGCTGGGGAATATGGTTGGAAACTAAAAGTTTGTATGCGTTAATTTATTGTTAGTCAAGTTTTCTAGATTTATATTTGTTTATTGTTTTTGTCAATTTGTAGGGTCATTAAAGTGTATGCCAAGCATCATTCGATCCAGAACCCCAATGCATAGGAAGAATGGCAAGACAACTATTGCATCATGAGGTTGAGGATGACGATGTAGATGGAGCAGGTGCAACGGGTGTGATCATTCCTCCACCATTGGCACCTAGAGCAAAGTTTAATATTACAAGCACGATGATCCAACTCTTAAATCTTTAGGGGTTGTTTGGAGGACTTTCTGTGGATGACCCCAACCTGCATCTGGTGAATTTTGTCACCATTTACAAATCCTTTGATAACCTAAGGGTGAGCCAGAGTGCTATCTGATTGAGGTTGTTCCTGCTATCTCTGTCTAGAGAGGCAACAATGGGTTTAAATGAGCTAGAACCTGATTCTATCACTAACTGAAGATAGTTAAAAGAGGCATTCCTAGAATGGTTCATTCCACCCTCCAGGAGAGTACATTTTAGGGATGAAATCAGTAACTTCAGACAGATTCTAACTGAAATATTGCATGAAAGCTGGGAGAGGTTCAAGAAGAACCTGGCTCAATGTCTGAGCCACAATATGTCAGACTTGCACTTGATGGAGACTTTGTACAAAGATTTTAAATCTGTGACAAAGCTAATTGTAGATAACACCGTAGGTGGGTCATTTGTTAATCTGTCTTTTTGAGATGTTCCTGATCTGCTTAATAGGATAACCAAACTATGTTGGGCTTCTACACTAGGGATTCTATGGTGGAAAGTCCAACTTTTCCTATTGGAATGAATGCTGAAAAATGCAGAAGAGATGAGGAGAAGTATTAAGATATAGCCTATCTAAAGAATTAGATGGACCTACTCACCAAGAATTTATTGTCAGGAAGGACGGAAAAGGTAAAGGTTGTAATGATTCAGGATCGAGTTGATGTGGAGCCTGAAGGGGAAGTAAACTATATTAATAATCAGGGGGGTTTCGAGGCAATAGACAAGGGAATTAAGGTCAGAACATGTATGATAATCCTGATCTTAGAGACTGAAAGAAATAAAACTGGAGAAGCAGCAATGACAGAAGTGGGTTGTATGTTCATTCTGGAAATCAGAAAGCTACTGTAACTAGCTCGAGAAAGATGTCTATAGAAGATATGCTGAAAGAATTGTTGAAAGGAGTAGAGGCTACCAACTCAGGGGTAAATATTATAAGGAGTGATTTTTTTACTCTAAGTCAGTTGGTTAGTTCACACTTAACTTTTATCAATCAGTTAGAGTAGAATATGAGTCAACTTTCCTCAACACTGAACCAGGGAAGAAGTGGTACTTTGCTTAGTAAAACGGTTCAGGATCTGAAGACAGATGGCTCATGTCTGGCGATTACCACTAGGAGTGGTAAGATATTATCTGGCCCTTCTGTGGTCAAGTCTTTGAACAATGAGAAAGTTGCAGATGAACCAAAGGAAAATAAACCAGTGGATTTTGAGAAGCCAAATAGCTCTATTGATGCGTCAGAGAGGGTGAAAGAAGAGGAAGTGGTGTTGAAAACCATCCCAAGTCCACCACTTTCTTTACCTCAACGATTGAGAAAGAAGGCCAATAATGCAAAATTTAGCAAGTTCATGGCAATGCTCAAGCAATAATTGTGCCTTTGATTAAAGCACTTGAGCAAATTCTAGGATATGCAAAGTTCATGAAGGACCTTGTTACCAATAAATGAGTAGTGAGTTGCAAATTAGAAGCAGATCTCTACCTTTGCAATGCCATTCCTATAAGGACCTTGATGCAGAAAAAGCAGGATCCAGGTGCAGTCACTATTCCCTGCACAATTGGAACCATGGAATTCACTAAAGCACTGTGTGATTTGGGAGAAAGTGTTAACTTGATGCCATTAACTATTTACAAAAATTTAGGTCTGGGGAATCCCACACCTACCAATATGACACTGGTGATGGCTGACAAGTCAGTAAAGCGACCTGTTGGCATTCTGTATGATGTGTCGGTAAAAGTTTCAAATTTCATATTCCATGCAGACTTTGTCATCCTGGACTGTCAGGTGGACTTCGAAGTGCCCATAATCTTGGGTCGACCTTTCCTCGCAACTGGAAGTATGTTGATCGATTTGAGAATAAATGAGCTTTTATTCAGGGTGAATGATGATAGGAGAATTTACACGCCTATAGCACTAGATTTTGCCCATATTTTAGCCAAGTTTTGAGAACAAATTACATATTTCATGCACTTTTAGTCCTTTTTCCTGTAAGTGAGCTAACGAACATGATTAGCAAGTTTTCAGGTATAAATGATGCAGAATTCAGTATTTTATGGACAACTTGATGCCAAAGAAAGCTTCACGAAAGGAGGAAAACAAAGCTTGGACGCCAAGGACCTAAAGTAACGCATGGAAAACCTATCTCGGGCAAAAACATCAATTCTGAAGACTTTGGGGACTAGCAGTAATTTATTAGGATTAGGATAATAATACATTAACCTAGTAGGATTGGGTTAAGTAATTCATTAGCTTAGTAGGAATAGGATATGGGTATTATAAAGACCCTATTTTGCTAGAGATTTTTATTCATTCCTCCATTAGTTACAATACATTCTTCTATAATTCTACAACTCTTCTAATTCTTCCATTAATTCTACTTTTTATGCTTCTTCTATTCATCTATTCAATTCTTAATTTCTGCAACAAGAGAAACGTTACTTAGCAAAGAAGTCACGCCTAATGCCTACCACCCTATACCTAATGAGATCTTTAGTGTGGTATAATAACAATGTCGATTGTGATTTCCTTTGCACACATGGGTAACTAAACTTCTCTTTTGGGGTTATGGAAGCCGTATGAGATACTATCTATTGCTATGAGTTTGTGAATTCGTGACACGTATGCTGCTTATATCATTATTCTCTTCATCTTAATCTAAATTCTTTGTGGTTGCAGACACATAGAATAATGTCAGTATAGCATTAACTTGTTCGAAAGAAAAGTTATATGTCTGTAAAAGAGATAATGTCAAGGTAATAGGGTCCCATACCCTATTAGAAAGTTAGTGTCGTAACTGGATTAACCTCTTGGAGAATTTGTACCATTAGATACGCTTTAAGCTCGAAAGAGTTAAAGTGAAATAGTCCTTGTTTAGGTCGAAAGACGCTTGGATTTACCATCCAATACAATTCTCTATAAGCACATGCATGTCTGAATTCCGCACAACTCATAGACAATAGAGACGTACAACTCAGAAGGTGGACATAACCCCAACTTCTCAATTCTCATTGTTTTACATCTTACTAAACATTCTTTCTTTTTACTTTGTTATTTTCTGTTTTTTACTTTACTATTTTGATTACATTACTTGCACGACAAAACTTTCCCCTTTTTACGAGACTTGCACTAAAAGTCTAGTAATCTTTGCTTACTTGTTGACCAAGCTATTCCCTGTGGGATCGATACCCAACCCAGTTGGGTTCTATATTTGACTACGACCGCTTTACACTCCTACGAGAGCTGTAGATTGAGCGTTATCAGTGAACGATGAAGTGGTATGGTTTGATGTGGGCACATCAATGAAGCAGTATGAGGATATGAGTGTGTTCTCAGTAGTTGGTGCGTATTTTAAAGATGTAAAGGATGTGCCCAGAACTGAACGACTTATTATCAAACCTTTGGCTACGGTCATGATGAACTATGATAGTGAAGGTATTGAAGAGTATGAAGAAATAGTTTGTGCCTTGCTTGGAATGGGGTCATATCCTTATGCTCCTAAAAAGCTGTACCTTGACCTGGCTAATTGACCAACACCACCAGCCAAGCCATCTATTGAAGAACCTCTAGTGTTGAAGTTAAAAGAGCTGCCTAGACACTTATGATATGTGTTTCTAGGAAAAGGGAGCACACTACCTATTATTATTGTAGCTGATTTGGAAGAACAACAGGTAAATGCACTCATCTTAGTACTTCAGAAGAACAAGAGAGAAATAGGATGGACCATCGCAGATATTGTTGGCATTCCCCCTGGCATCTGCACTCATAAAATCCAATTGGAAGAAGACTACTCTCAAATGATAGTGCATTAGCGTCGTCTTAACCCACTAATGCAAGAGTTAGTTAAGAAGGATATTATTAAGAGGTTGGATGCAGGAGTGGTTTACCTTATTTCTGAGAGTAAGTGGGTGAGTCCAGTTCAATGCATGCCCAAAAAAGGGGGTATGACGGTGGTTTCTAATGAAAAGAACAAGTTGATTCCACTCAGACCAGTAACCGGGTGGAGAGTTTGCATGGACTACCATAAGTTAAACTCTTGGACTCTGAAGGACCACTTCTCAATGCCCTTTATTGACAAAATGCTTGATTGGTTAGCCTGTAGGGGGTGGTATTATTTCTTGGATGGCTATTCTAGATATAACCAAATCTATATTGCTCCTGAAGATTAGGAGAAGATGACATTCACCTGCCTATCCATAATAGAAGTTGAATAAGGAGCTAATAATGAAACAAAGATAAATGATGCATTTCCTGATGAGCAGATCCTGCAACTACTGTGGAAACATTGCCCTGGTACGCAGATTATGCAAACTATGTTGTGAGTGACGTCATCCCAGAAAATCTTTCTTTTTACCAAAGGAAGAAATTCTTGCATGATGTAACACACTACTTCTAGGATGAGCCTTATGTTTTGTGGTGATGTACAGACAATATCATACGGATATGCATGCCGAAGGTTGACATATTATGCATACTAGAAGCATGTCATGCTTTTCCAGTAAGAGGTCACCATGTAGGTGACCGAACGGCTAGGAAGGTGTTGCAGAGTGGCTATTATTGGCCAACATTGTTTAAGGATGCCCATGAGTTTGTGCAGAAATATGACCAATGTCAGAGAAAGGGGTCAATATCTAAAAAACATAAGATGCCCTTGACTAAGATGCTTGAAGTGGACTTATTTGATGTCTGGGGCATTGACTTTATGGGCCCATTTGTAAGCTCTTATGAAATAAAGTATATTTTGGTTGATGTTGACTATGTCTCTAAATGGGTAGAAGCTATCACTTTGGCTGACAATGACGGAAAGAAAGTTGTTTCTTTTGTTAAAAAGAATATCTTCTCGCGTTTCAGAGTACCACGAACTATCATAAGTGATGGAGGATCTAACTTTTGCAACAAATTATTTTGACCATCTTTTGCAAAATATGGAGTGAAATAACATAGAGTGGATACTTTATATCACCCATGAACCAGTGGTCAAGTGGAGGTGTTGAATTGTGAAGTTAAGGCCATCCTATCCAAGACGGTGAATGCTAGCCGAATAGACTGGTACTGAAAGCTTGATGATGACTTGTGGGCATACCGTACTGCTTTTAAGACACCGATTGGTATGCCACCATTTCAATTGTTCTATGGAAAAGCATGCCACCTGCCAATAGAACTGGAACACAAGGCTTTATGGGTGCTCAAAAGGTTAAATTTGAATTGGAAGAAAGCAGCAGAGATGAGACTAGGGCAACTGAATGAGATGGATAAATTTCGGCTCAAGGCATATGAACGAGTAGATCTGTATAAAGAAAGAATAAAAAAGTACCGTGATTGGAGAATAGAGAAATGAGAGTTCAAAAAGGGGGATTTGGTGCTTTTGTTCAATTCTAGACTCAAATTGTTCCCAGGGAAGCTGAAATCTTAGTGGTCAGGTCCTTTTAAGGTTAATCAAGTCCACTCATCTAGAGTAGTGGAACTCAAAAACAAAGATGTTAGTACATTCAAGGTAAATGGTCAATCGGTCAAGCTTTACATTGGCCCAAAAGAATCAATGAAAAGCATCACCATTACCTGTCTCGATGAAGTATGAGGTAATCGAGATACCTAAGTCATGCTGCGACATTTAATCAAGCACTACATGGGAGGCAACCCATGATCCCTGAGAGCAACCCAGTATAGGTATACTCTAGTTCTTAGTCTAGTTTTTGCTTTAATTCTAAGTTGAGGGTGGTTGGTATTCTGCTGTTATAACATAGTTTTTGGTAACTAGGAGAAAAAACAAGCACAAAATGAAGTGACATGTCTTGCTTAACATTTGACCCTCCTTCCAATGTCTTTCTTGATAAACTGTGTGGATTACATTTACTTGCGACCATGGTGAATCTTGTTGTGGGATTAATTATAGCTGCTTGATGATCATTACTGAACAATTGCATGAACTAGATAAGTGGTGGTCTATGATATACTTGTGTGTCAGGTGTATATGAGCTATTACTTTCTTCCCTTTGTATGCTAAAGCCAGAACTTGCCTAGTTAGTCTTGCCATGGTCTTAGGATAGGAGTTAGGACAGGATCATAGGACATTATTGATTAATCCACTTTTAGCCTAAACATTCTCCCCTGTATGCATAACACCATTTTGATCCCTGTTTAGAGCCTAGCTTGACCATTTCTTTTATATGACACCTTTCACCTTCCCATTTATACCATAATAAACCTTTTTACCCCTGGGATTTCTTGGACACTGAGCACCTTGATCTAGGCAAACAGCCTAAGTTGAAGGTGGCTATCATAGGGGTGCATGGTGTAAGATAAGTAGTATGAAGAAGGCTGGAATAAAAGAGAATGAACAAAAGTTGGGTGCTAATAATGTTTAAAAAAAAAGAGGTTGTTGTAGCACCCAACTTGAATATGGATAATCAAGAGAAAAAGAGAAACAAAAAAGGATATTTAGTGAGCCCAAGAAAGAAGTGTAGTGTCAAGGAGGAATAGTCACTCTAAATAACCTTGAATTTCATACCAGCCCCAAACCATATTACAAGCCTAAAAGAAGTCCTATAGTGATTCTAGTTGTCCTATCTGAGGATTCTAGTAATGAAAATAAGGGCAAGCCTATGGTACTTGGCATACACTGACTGGAACTTTCTTTTGAGAGTGAGATTCTTGTGATTACCCCTAATTTGTATTGTTGGATTTATTCTATGAGAAGAGGGGGGTTTCGTTGTTGTTGGCACACGGGTATCGTCACTAGCTACTTGCTTATTTAGACAATGTGGCATTGATATGTGAATGGTTATTGCAGCTAAGATTGATGTTGTCGCTTGATTCCTTTGTGTTACGGTCCTATTTTTCAATGATATGCACATTGGTTTGGAATTGAAAGGATAACTTTGTGTTGAGCTATGTGTGCTGAACGTGCTATGTGTTTTCTTATTTAGATCAAGTTGCTTGAGGACAAGCAATTTCTCTAAGTTGAGGGTGTTGATGTGTGCACAATTGCGAACACATTTAAGGTCTTTAACCTAAAATAATTGTGAAGTCTTAAGCAACTTTTGTCGTTTTTGATTATTTTTATTGTTTTAATGCAGATACAAGTGACCAGGGAGGAAACCAAAGAAAAGAAGAATAAATCAGCTGAAATCTGGTACAAATAAGCTAAAGTGTAGTTGACGCCATTTCTGAAGCACCGTCAAACATGGAATAGGCTATCAAAGTTGCCGTCAATCTTTGATAGAACCTGAGGAGTTGAGATGAAATGTGACAACATTTCGAAAGCGCCGTCAAATCTGTGACAAGGTGTCAAAATTGCCGTCAACTTGAGGCAGATTATGTTGATTTCCAGTAAAGATGTGACGACATTTTTCACGTGCCATCACATTTTTTACATGCCGTCAGATTTGTTGTCCGAAGAATCAAAAGATAGCAATTCACTGGTAACTTTGACGAAATCTTGCACACGCCGTCAAGATTGTCGTCACCTATTACGAAGAAAATCATAAATTTTAATTTTATTTCCTTATTTAGGGTTGACTATTTAAATACTTGTTTGAGGTTTTTATTATCATCCATCAGACAATTATTCATCTATTATTGAGGAGAAAAAACGATATTCTTTCCTCCCTATCTCAAGAATAATATTTCAATGTTTTGCCGTGTGATTCAACTACAAGTTCACTTTCAATTTCATTCATCATTGTAAGTTAATCCTTTTAGTTATGAATTCAAATTGAATGCTTGTTTCATGCGTTATGAGTAGCTAAACACTTTTAACATGGATTATGGAATCTAGGGTTAGGTCATGATAAGGTGATAAATTAATTATTCAAGATTTAATAGGTGTTAGGATTTCTTGATAACTCTGAGACTATAATTTATGTCTGTTGGTTGCAAAAAAGAGGTGTAACTTCTTTGGTTTGCTTGAGAAAGATATCAGAAACAGTAGGAAGTGAGTTATCAACAAGGACTCAAAAATGCTTCATTTAATAATCAGCGTTGTAACAAGGTTCATTAACCTGAGGTAAAATCTGTGTAGTGACAAGTGATTTTCTACATCCGAGAGGATTAGGAATTTAGACGCTTGAATAGGTTGAGAGACATTTGAGAATAACATTGATAAAGATAGCTTGTCATCCTTACTACCGTGAGAACCTTCAGTAAATTTTAGTATCTATCATATACCGTAAACCCTAGAAAACATAATCCTAGTTATTTCATAAAATCTTAGTTACAAACAATAAATTCAAAAGTGAAAATTGACTCTCTATGAAACTCAAACCCCCATTTTTAGAAACATCAAACTACAAGTAAATTATTTCGTAAACAACTCAAAGTTCACACCCTATTCCCTGTGGGATTTGACCCCAACCTAGTTGGATTTTATATTGACAACGATCGCTTACACCCATTCAAGAGTGAAGTTTGAGTGTTATCAAGCACTTCTCTAATTAGCAATCATACAAACCATTCATATACTTATAAGGATATGCGGAAAATATAACAAAACAAAAACATGGTCATTTTCTTACCTGAACAAACCAATACAAATTTAGTTCATAAACATTCGAAAACACATGACACTAGTCTGCAAAATATCTAACAATACGAAGACCAACATATGACAAAGAAAACTGGGACAAGGCCCCCAGTCGGACCATAACTAAAACTAAATAACAATATTCCATAAACAAGGCCTTCCAAAATAAGGGAGGCTCGCCAACTGCAAACCTCTGACAAATTAATCTACGGCTTAGCGGGACCTAGGGACTATGCCCCAAATCCTAAAATATAGGGGGTCAATACAACTATACTGGTACACAGAGCAATCCAAAATAACATACTTTTATATTTTCTAAGTGAGAGCAATTTATGAAATATTTTACATACAATATATGAAAATGCATGGGCATACTTAAAAGACTTTGAAACATTTCTTGAAACCATCACTTACTCTTTGTGTTACTTCTGAGCTAGGTGGTACACCCTACAACAATACAATCGCATGGGCTATATGAAATCCACCCTTAACTCGGTGGACAATCCCCTAACCCAAGTTTACCGCAAGGGTTGGCGTCTTCATCTTTAATATTCCAAAGGGCACTAGGCCAGTGTATGGTCCCTCTTCGGGACATAATAAACCCGTATTGGCAAACCACCATTCTAGCAACAATCCCTTACACTCAAATGCCTTTTTCGGTTAACCACCCAACCCTCTTCAAGCCTATTTTTCACTTTTTAAGGCATGCATTCTTTGAAATCAAAATCTAAAAATTTTACTCTGTTATGACATTTATCTTCTTGGTCGTCATACTCATCTGTTTGGTATCGTCATACCAAGACTTGCAAGTCATATCTCTAAACCATAAAATATCATGTTACAGTACATTCATTTAAAACAATGTCTAGATCACCAACTCATTCAAATAGTAAAAGAGGAATGGTATATCTAATTACATGAAACTTATGCAAAGACTATCTCTTTCAACTCTTAAATCATGTGGTGGTCCATTACTTGTAGCAAGGCATGAAACTCTTTAAATCATCACTTGTTATTTGTATTAACAAGAAACAACCTCTCTCGGTTCATAACCAAAACCAAGACTTAAACGATAGTCTAGACATTTCTATGATGTTTTACATTATGCAATTGAATAATTCATGACATATGAAAATACGAGGATTTATAACAAGAGAGGGATTAAAAATGTTCATGCTCTGAATTCAACATTCCAACTGAAAATGCATACATACTTATATATGAGTACAAATGAAATTTAGGGGAAGGCCTCAAGACCAAAACATTATATCATTGCAAGAGTTCACAATGCATGCTTTTTAATGAAATGCAAGAACCCTTCATAAATATATGATTTTCTCAAACATTATTAAAATGATTTCACCATGCCCATGTAGTTTAATTTCAAAACTTAATGATCCTAGACATTTCTATTTGACAAGAAGAGTATCCAGTGATTAATATCGGGATAACTCATCACATTAGGACCTTGGAGTTCAAACTTCAGTAGTGGTCCTTTATCGAGTAGTAGGACTTGATAAATGATTATCTGGGCTTCTTGATTGTCTTTGAAAGACATGAAAAACTCATCACTAGAATCAAGTTTTACACGTGTTACCCATTTGTACATCTGATCTTTTGACAAGATACTAGTTTTCACTGCGTCTCTCCAAGGAAAGCACCCCAGAATTCCATCCAGAACATTACTAGGAAAGTTGTTAATTGTATCTTACACCAGATCTCCTAACACCCCTCATGGTCAAATACTTATGATTTGCAGGCACTTTTGAAAGTTAAGAGCAGGGAAGTTAACCAATAGTATTAACCAAATGTACTTGTCCACTTTCAGAGTATTTAATATTCTCAACAGAATATTGATATAAAGGCAACATGCAAATTTACATGAATACATATTTCAGTAACTTATGCATACTATATGATTAATAGTTCAATGCTTTCAACTATATACAAATTTCCATTCTTTTGTATAATTTCTGACTAATATTTCAATATTTTCAACTATATACAAATTTCCATTCTTTCCCTATATTAGAGAGACTAAATAAAGAAATGGAAGAGAGTATCAAGAAAGATTGAAAAGATTAGAGCACCACAAAATAATGGTATGGAAGAAATAGTCTTCAATAAAATAGGGATATCCTATTGTTACACAATTCCCCAAAAGTATAGGCTCTAATAAGGGGTTTTAATAAGTTGATTTGATTCAAGAAAGAAGTTAAAATTGACGACTAAAGGTCTTAATTACCTATAGCAGAAGAGTTCTCTGAGATCCGAAACTGCCATTTTCATGGAAGTCGACCACATTTGGTGTTCATTGAAACAGACATGAGCAGATGTAAAGGCAACAATGGCCCTTCTTCAATCGACAAGTTTTCCCTCCATTTTCTAATTTTTACTTAAATTGTTAGTGAACCCATTCAAATTTACCCCTCAACTATGAAAAATAAATGAATTTTCCTTTTGTTAAAAGTAATGAACAAATGGGAAAGAATTGGTGTATACGCTTAAACAAAAAAGTAGACATAATACATAAACAGTCACTTAAATTAATCTCAACAGGCTAGTAAGTATTTCAACTCATTTTCATTATGTTTAATTGATACCCGACACTGATGTAGCATATAACTTTTTGAGGTGCCTAGATGATCGTTTTGTAAGTTGGATATTCACCTGACATGGTGGAGACGCTTTGAGTTGTCTAGATATGCATACTCAAAGTTACAATGTTTACTTGTTAGTTGAGTTCAAGTTGAGAAAAGACAATAACGGAAAGAGACAAGACTTTTTAGTAATCTGTTGAGCAAAAAAAAAGTGAAAAAAATCAACACTTTATTTTTCTATTTTTTTATTTTCTTGTTTTTGCTATTTCTCTCATTATTTTATAAAGGCATAATATATAAGATTGTTAGAACTTCTTACGATCAGCTAAGAAACTGAGCAGGAATAGGATAGGAAAAAAGCTACATTGAAGAGGGAATAAGTTGTATTGTTTTACTATGTGAAGAAGGACGAAGAAGTTAGTTACAATGAGTATCTAGCCTGATATTTATAAACTATGACAACTCATTCTAGAAGTATCAAGAAGATTCAAACAAACTAACTAACTTTCTCACTAATCACTCCATTCACTATAACTAGTTATATTGTAATGTAATAGTAACGAAATCAATGAAATGGTAGTTGGAATAGAAAAATAACTAACTCTAACAATTTATACATTTCAACACTCCCCCTCAAACTGTAGGGCGCAAAATGTCAAGCACACCAAGCTTGCCTAACAAATTATGATGTTGATCTTGACTTCAACCCTTGGTAAGTATGTCAGCCACCTGGTGTTGAGTTGGAATATACACAGCCTTCACAAAACCAGCCTTTATTTTATCCCTTATGAAATGACAATCAATTTATATATGCTTTGTCCTTTCATGAAGATAGGATTAGCTACTAACAGAATAGAAAATTTGTTGTCACTTAGAATGGTAATAAGCTTGATGATAGGGACATTCAACTCAGAAAATAGACCTTCCAACCTGGTAATCTCTATCAATATTAAAGCCATACTTCTATGCTCTGCGTCAATTGAACTCTTAGATACTGTATGTTTCTTCTTAAATTTCCAGGATACTAAGGATCCTCCAATATGTATTACATGCCCTGTGACTGACCTCCTTATATTAAGGCATACAACCCAGTCTAAATCACGCTAGCAAGTTAGCTTTGTAGTAGTATGACTCTTCAGCCAAATGCCTTAACATATAGTATCTTTAAGTACCTGATCACCTTATTAGTAGCTTCTAGATAAGACTTCTTTGTTGCTGCTAAACTTATTTAAGGTCTGCACAGTATAACTGATGTCAGGACTGGCAATAATAACATACATAAAGTTTGCCAACAAGCCTTTGATAAGATATAGCATCATGAAGAATAATGTCTCCAATTGCACTAGTGGCTTTGTCAAATTTTACTGAGTTTAGCTTAGCATTTTACTCTAGTAGTGTAAGATCTAGTTTTACACCAATTATTCCTATCTCAGCTATGAGCTCTAGGATATACTCTCTTCATTTCAATATAACCCCCTTTTCTGATCTTAATACTTCAATGGAAAGAAAATATTTAAGCTCTCCTAAATCCTTAAGATTGAATTATCAATGCAACGTTTCCTTGACTTCACATATCGTGGATCCACTATCTCCAGTGATGAGAAAATCATCCACATGCACCAGTACCACAACTATTCCTTCCTTCTTTTTCAAGTTGAAATGAAAATAATTATAAGTTCTTTGGCTGAATTCTGCAATGATTAATGCTGAAATGAGCTTGATGTTCCACCGTCTTGAAACTTGTTTAAGTCCATATAATGATTTGATCAGCCTACACACTTTTTGTGGTTATTTCTTCTTGAAACCATAAAGCATCTCTATATATACCTCTTCATCCAAGTCTATTTGCAAAAATACATCATATACATCCATTTGATACATACACCATCCTCTTGAAACTTCTAGGGAAATGACACACCTCACTATCTTGGAATCATGAGAGAAGGTGTCATGGTAAACTAAACCTTCTTTATAACTGTATCCTTTAGCTACCAACTTGAATTTGATATAATTCAAATTGACTCCAGACCATTGGATGGGATATGTGTAATGCTCGAGGTGCTAGATGACTCCTTAGTGCTATTAAAATATGCCACATTGATGAAGATTACCATCAAGGAGGGTGAAAGTACTTTGACGAGGTCAAAAGAGTGAAAACAAGGATCAAAATCCCCTTGGAAGGGATATGAGCCCAAGGCATTTTAAATCCCACTTTGATCCACTCTAGCATTTCAAGAGTGGGTCAAAACAGCCCCTAGTTGGCATTTTATTGCCATTGGTTCTCTTTTGTTCCCTAAGGATGTAATAATTAGCCAAAACTAAAAATACTTAGGAGCTATCTTATTTCCTTAGTTAGTTTTTCGATATTGATTGAGTTGAAACTCTTTTAGAGAGTGTTTTAAGTGCTCAGAAAAGCCAATGTTGACATTTATTTAGAAACGATGGTCGTAAAGGGGTATCGATTCCCTTGTGGTAAATTTAAGAGCTAGGTGTGAGTTTTTAATCAACAAGGGATGTCTTTCGGTTTGTAACACCCTTTGGTTTCCCTTTTGTTATCTTCTTTGTTTTTATCTTTCTTTCATTATCATTATGTCCCCTTATCCTTTACTTTTTATATTTTGTTTTTGTCAATTCTTTAGTTTGTATGTTTGTTTCTTGTTTCTATAGTTTGATAATTATTATTTGGTATCATATCCAAGATTTATTTCATTTCCATGAAGTCAATTTTGCATTTTTTATCTTGAAAATCAATAAAAAAGTATCAAAATCAAAAATCTCAAAAGAGTCACTATTTACATTTTTCTTCTTTGTTTACATTTTTAATCTTTGATTTTTGAGTTTTCTTGTGTTTCTAGTGTTATATTTGTTTTCCCTAACACCATTATAGTCCATATATAAAATTCGAGCTAAATTAGAGTGAAATTGAGCCTTATGTTATCACTAGAAGCTTGGGTCTGAAGAAGTTTAGAGTGGACTGAAGATTTCAAAGATGGTTGCAAGATTTGAAGTGTTGGACAAAGAATTTGAGAAAAATAATGTTTGGAAAGAGTTTATAATGTTTAAAAGTGTGTAGGTTCAAAATTTCTACTCATTCTAAGCTAAGGATAAAAAGTTGGAAAAGTTGGTATTCTTGGCGTTCTTTCAGAAATTGTTATCTTCATCTTGATAGTTCATCCAAAATTGGTTGTTTGATCCAAAAATAACGGATAAAAGAGTGTAAAAGTGTTTGCACTATAGCATCTCCAAAGGATTCCAAGGAAATTCCAAAAGAAAGTTCAAAGACGAACACAAAAGGGGCAATTTTGACAATTCCACGAGGGAAGGGGCCAACTTGTGCCCAAGGTGCACTGGAGGTGCTGCAGAAGATGTAGCACACCTCAGACCAGTAATGTAATGCCCCAAACCTGTAACTCGGATTCTATACGGTGCTTATAATCCCAAAGGACCGCAAGCTAACCCATGACTGGTACCTACTGTAATAACTGAATAACAATACTATAAAATATGGAATTTAGGCAGAAAGAGACATAAGGTTCTAAACTGAAAATCAATTAATGAATACTGAAATCAATACTGTAAACTTAACATCTATTTGAAAAATTACTCTAGTTTGAAAAGCCTCTAACTATCTGAATAAGGAGTTGATGGGACAAGCCCCCAACTAACCCTGACTACTGAAAACTAATAAACTGAGATACTGAAGTAATAATCATGTCCTCAAACTATGAGGACTTACCACTAAATCTTCTGTAGAAAGGTCCGGGCTGCAAACTATGGTCAAGAGCCCGTGCATCTGAACCTATGATATAACATATCATAGCGCAAAAGAAAAGTATGTGTCAGTACTTTGAATGTACTGGTATGCTAAGTGAAGTAGGATGGTATGCATGGATTCATATGCATAAACAATAACTAACTAAATAACATGAACATAACTAAAAGAGAGTACATACATGAAAGCTTAAACTGTAACTGAGGTTATGGTAACACTAAATACTGAGTTCTGAATCACTAGTTTATTGATATATGAGTTTACTAAAACTGTATTACTATTAGCTGAGTGACTATATCTAACAGACCTGATTCTATGGAACTATTCTGAGTTCCGTATTGAACTGAGTGACTTTGTCAGACAGTCCTAATTTTTATAGAACTGAACTAAGTTTTATACTGAGAGTGGAACAAAAACTGAGACTGTGGGAGGTAATCATCTAATCGACATGCCCCACTCTGATCTGATTGGGGTTCAACTTATAACCCCAACTGGAAGGGTGTTAGTACCGTTCCATGGGTAAAGACAAGCTAAGCCACCCTCATCTGATAGGTGCTCTAAATAAGAATGGTGGTACCCTCAACTGGCAGGTTAAAACACCTCATCAACCCTCAACTAGCAAGTTGATGTCTCAGCCTATTCTGTCTATGTAGTTCTGGACCGCAAGGACTTCTTCTAAGGATCACACCCTCTGCTGGCAGGTGAGATGGATAACGCTCAAACTATACCACTCTAATCAAAATATAAGTGATCGTTGTCAATATAACCCAACTAGGTTGGGGTAATATCCCACAGGGAATATGGTGAGAACTTAAGTCGTTTACGATTTAATCAACTGATAGTTGGATGTTGCCTGAAATGGGGTTTTTTAGTTTAGCAAGTAATTGTTGGTCACTTTAGTTATAATGTTCGTAATCAAGAGTTATGGAAAAACCAGAATTATGTTCACTAGGGGTTTTGGTACTTGACAAATGCTAATGGTGGTTCAAGATTCTCACAGTATGTAGGACAACAAGTTATATTTATCAAAGTTACACCTAAATGTCTCTCGACCTACTTAAGCATTTAATTACCTAATCCTCTCGGACTTAGGGAATTTATTTTCATGACCAGATTTTACCTCAGATTAATCAACCTTGTTACATCGTCAATTATTAAATGGAAGTTTTTAGTGCTTCCAAGTCCCTGTTAATAATTCACTTCCCACTAAATTTGATTTCTTTCTCAAGAAAATCAAATCAGTTGTTATCTATTGTTTTCAACCAATAGATGATAATTAAAACCTCAGAATTATCGAGGAGTCCTACCACCTTTTGAATCTTGAACACTCCTCACCTTATCAAGACTTAACCCTAGATCCCATAATTCAGGTTAAAGGAATTTAGCCGCTCATGATTTAATAATCAAAATAACTAGTTATATTCATGATTTGAAAGATAAACTTACCACAAGATGAATAAAAACTAGAGATTCTCATATTAGATCACCATAGTAATCCCAAAATAATGATGATAGTCTCTTCAAAGTAATTGCGTGTTCAAGTCAAGAAACTAGAGAGAGAAAATATCAAAATACGTGTCTCCCAAAAGATGTTCAAAACTCTCAAGAAAACCCTAAATAAGACTTTAAAAAGTTCAGCCTAAATAAGGAAACAAAATTACATAGTTTAATAATCCCTCTAATTAGATGACGACATACGTGACAACCTATCAGGAGGCTGATGACTTATCACAAATGTCGTCAGCTCCTGTTTTCGTTTGATACTCACTTCTTTAGGATGATGACAAACTGTGATGTCCTATAAACTTCTTGATGAGTTATCATGAGTTTCGTCAAGTCTCTACCACGGCTTTCATGTTCTTCCTTAGGTTGACGGCAATTTTGATGACCTATCAGCTCCTTGACGGCTTATCACAAAATATCATCACAACTCTCAACTCAAGTACATTCTCTGTTTGAGGCTGATGATGAAGCTGATAACTTATTACAGGGCTGACGACTTATTAGAAATGTCGTCAGCCACACTTCTCTTTGAATTATTTCAGATTTCAACTCCTTTGATTCCATCCTTGTTTTTCTTGCATCATAGCTTCTACTGCAAAATCAAACATAAAACAATTAAAAATGGCAAAAGTTGCTTACGACTTTGAAATTATTCTTAGTTAAAAGTCTCAAATGTGTTAGCATTAGCTCACACATCAACACCCTCAACTTAAAACTCAACACAACTAAGAGAATACAAAGCATTTGGCAGTCAATTATCCATATCATCTCAAAACACTTTCACCCTCTCCAAGGTCAGTCAATTCAAAAACAATGAAGAACACCAATGCAACACACAAAAATCAATAAACGACATTAATTCAGCTAGATTAACCAGGAATATACCAGTATTACACTCTCCTAACAAGTTAGGAACTAGCAACATATCTGGTGTACCCTCACAGCAAAGAAATCCCCCTTATCTCATATAAGTAATCCTATATGTAACCATGGGTACAATCAAAACACTCACTCTCAGAATGAAGTTCCAACCAATTTATGCCAAGTACCATAGGCTTGCCCTTATTTCATTACGTAGATCTTTAAATAGGGTAGCTAGGATCACTATAGGTTTTCTCTTAGGCTTGTGATGTAGGTTAGGGGCTGGTATGATACTCGATAGTATTTAAAGTGGCTAAGCCTCCTTGATACTACACTAGCGTATTGGGGTTTCACTCATTAGCCTTTTTCACTTTTCATTTTTATTGATCACACTTATTTAGGCAAGGTGCGGTCCTTTCCATAATTACTTATTCTTTTTCACAATTTTTTCTTTTTCTTTCTTTTTTCCTCCGCACCCAGCTTTTTTATTCTTTTCTTTTATGCTATCTTTCTTCATACTCATTCTATATCACACACCCCTATGATAGCCACCCTTAAATTAGGCCATTTGCCTAAGTCAAGGTGCATAGTGTCCAAGGAGGACCAGGACTAAAACAGGTTCATTGTGATCTGAATGGGAAGGTGACAAGTGTCATAAAAAGAAATAGGCTAATCAGGCTCCAAACGGGGATCAAGGGATATTATGCACATAGGAAAGGTCATTTAGGCTAAACTTATCTCATATCAAAACGGCCTATGATTCTTTCCTAACCCGTGTCCTTCAACCTAGGTAAGACTAACCAGGTAGGTTCTGGCTTCAGCATATAGAGGGAACTAAGTAACATCTCACACATACATGGGACAAAGGCATATCGCGATCTACTACTCATTCAGTTCATGCAGCTATTTAGAAATGATTATTATGTTACTATTACTAATGCCATACAAATATGCACAGTGGTCACACTTAAATGGAAATCACACAGTTAAAGAAGCAGACCACTTAAACTGGTGTACAAAAATCACAAAACAATTCAACTACTTCAAGTACAAGTATTTCTCCTAGTCGGCTACAAAATTTTACGACAACAATTTACCCTACACCCTCAACTTAAAATCAAAGAAAATCTAAACTTAGGATTAGAGTATACCTGGAATAGATCAATTTCGGGGGTCATGATTTGCCTCCCATGCAGCGCCTGATTTAATGGAGCGGCACGACTTAGTTATCTTGACTACTTACACTTCTCCAAGACAACCTGCTGATAACTCTTTACCATCTTCATGGAATACATCCATGATTGAAAAAACACTCATCTCTTTTTGTTGTGTCATAGATTAGTGTATTTTGAATCGTGCTTATTTATCATTTAACTTGAACTTCAGTTCATTCATCTCCATATATACGATCACTCTCCCAGTTGTAAGGAATATTCTACCCAAGATGATGGGCACTTTGAAATCCACCTCACAGTCTAGGACTACAAAATCAGCAGGCAGAATAAAGTTAGCCACCTTTACTAATACATCATGTAATATGCCCACTGGACACTTTATTGACTTATCTACCATCACCAATCGCATGTTTGTCGGGGTAGGATCCCCCAAACCTTGTTTCTTTTACACCACAGGTGGCATTAGGTTGATACTAGCTCCCAAATCGCATAGTTCTTTAATGAAATTTAGGGACCAAATAGTGCATGGGATGGTAAATGCTCTCGGGTCTGCCTTTTTCTTTGCTAAAGACCTTGTAGAGATAGCGCTACAATGAACAAGATTGTCCTCTGGCTCATGTCTAACCTTCCATTTCTTATTGACAAGGTATTTCATAAACTTTGTGTATCCTAGTATTTTCTCAAGTACCTCAACTAAAGGAACATTTATTGTCAATTGCTTGAGCATTACCATAAATTTTTTGAATTTTGCATCATTAATTTTTTTCTTCAACCGCTGAGGAGAGGGAGGTGGTAATCTTGGGATAGTTTTCAACACTACCTCTATTTCCTTTTCTTTCTCTTTTTTTAGAGCATCATCAGAATTAGCCAGCTTCTCAGACTCTACTAGACCTTCTTCTTCCAGTTCATCATCAACTACCTCATCAACTATATGTTTGCCCACAGAAGATCCACGTAATATCTTACCACTTCTAGTGGTAATCACTATACATGATCCATCATTCCATGGATTTTAGACCATATTACTTGGTAACATTCTTCTCTTCCTCTGGTTGAATGCTGTGGAGGCTTAGCTCATCTGTTGCTCTAACTTTTTGATTGTGGTGGATGCGAGTTTACCAACTAACTAATAGATGATAGATTGGTATTTATGGTAGTCACATTAGAGTTGGTATCTTGCACTCCCTTCAACAACTTAGCCATCATGTCCTCCATGGATATTTTTTCAGAACTTATAATAGTAGCCTCATAATTTCCAGGAGGGACATAGAGCCCACTCCTATCATTATTGTTCCTCCAAATTCCCTGCTCTCTATCTTTATAAACAGGCTTATCATAATAATTCCAACCTTGATTCCCTTAGCCATTACCTTGGAAACCCCTCTAATTATTAACATAGTTTGCCTCTTCTTCTGCATCAGCATCAACTCTATCCTGAGATCCCACAGCTTTTACCCTCTCAGTCTTAACTGATAGCAAGTTCTTGGTTAGTAATTCCATCTGCATTTTAAGGTGAGCCATGTCTTGGTCACGCTTCTCATCACTTCTATGTTATTCTACAATAATACCCCCAGACACAGTGGGTCTAGATACCACAGAGTCTCTGGTATGCCATGTACGACTCTATTTGGTCATTCTTTATAGCATTTCTGAAACTTCTGGAATGTAAGATCAACAAATGAACCACCAGCAGCATTAGCTACAATTGGCTTTGTCACAGAGTTAAGAGCCCTATACAAAGTCTTTATCAAGTGTATGTCTCTCAAATTGCAGTTCAGACACTGTGTCAGCTTTTTCTTGAATCCTTCCCAGTTTTCATGCAAGGCTTCAGTTGGGAGCTTCCTAAAGTTACTGATCTTATCCCTCAACTGTACCCTCCTAGAAGGTGGAAAGAACCTTTCTAGGAAATCTTCTTTCAACTGCCTCTAGTTGGTTATAGAATCGGGTGTCAGCTTATTTAGCCATAAAGTTGCCTACCCAGACAGAAACAACGAAAAAAATCTCAACCGAATAGCATTTTGGACCACTCCTAGGTTATCAAAAAATTTACATATGGTGACAAAATTCACTAGATGCAAGTTTGGGTCATCCCCAGGAACGCCACCAAACAACTCCTTCAGATTGAGGAGTTGAATCATAGTACTCGTAATGTTGAATTTAGCCCTAGGTGCCAATGGTGGAGGAATGATTGCACCCGTTGCACCTGCTCCGTCCATTCCATCATCATCATCATTGAGGTCATACTGGACAGGATCGTACTCTTTCCTTTCTTGGAATGGATAGTTTCTGTTAACATTACATCGTACTGGTGTAGCTACTTGCTCTACACGCCTTGGGTTACCAGGATTTAGAAACTCCTCGTCTCCCAAATCTACATCCTCGGGATTTTGATGTCGTGCTTGTTGACCGACATTTTGCACATTCACCTGAGCTCTAGCTAAGATTGCCAATCTGTCAGCCTCTTGCTGTTCTGCCATTCTTCCAATTCATTACGGTTTTGGATTAAGTGGTAATAATGGTTATCCGAAACTTTTGGTACTTTTCATACACTACAAAGATCCTGCAATAAACAAAAACAAAAAATTGATGTAAAACTAGAAAACTTGACTGACAGTCAATTAGCGTACCCAACTTCAATTTACAACTGTATTCCCCGGCAATGGCGCCATTTTTATAACGCTCAAACTACACCTATCTAATGAGAATGTAAGCGATCGTTGTCAATATAAAACCTAACAATGTTTGGGTTAAATCCCATAGGGAATATAGTGTTAACTTAAGTCGTTTGCAATCTAATCAACTGATAGCTGGATATTTCCTGAAATGGAGGTTTTTAGTTTAGCAAGTAATTGTTGGTCACTTTAGTTACAATGATCGTAATCAAGAATTTATGGAAAAACCAGAATTATGTTCACTAGGGGTTTTGGTACTTGACAAATGCTAATGGTGGTTCAAGATTCTCACAGTAGGTAGGACAACAAGTTATCATTATTGACGCTATGCCTAAATGTCTCTTGACCTACTTAAGTATTTAATTACCTAATCCTCTGGGACTTAGGGAATTTATATTCCTGACCAGATTTTACCTTATATTAATCAACCTAGTTACAACGTCAATTATTAAATGGAAGTTTTTACTGCTTCCAAGTCCCTGTTAATAATTTACTTCCCACTATATTTGATTTCTTTCTTAATAAAATCAAAGCAGGTGTTATCTATCATTTGCAACCAATATACGATAGTTAAAACCTCAGAATTATCGAGGAGTCCTACCAGCTTTTGAATCTTGAACACTCAGCACCTTATCAAGACTTAACCCTAGATCCCATAATTCAAGTTAAAGGAATTTAGCCGCTCATGATGTAATAATTGAAACAACTAGTTATATTCATGATTTGAAAGATAAACTTACCACAACATGAATAGAAACTAGAGATTCTCAGATTAGATCACAATAGTAATCCTAAAATAATGATGATAATCTCTTCAAAGTAACTACTTGCTCAAGTCAAGAAACTAGGGAGAGAAAATATCAAAATATGTGTCTCCCAAAAGATGTTCAAAACCCTCAATAAAACTCTAAACAATACTTTAAATAGTTTAGCCTAAATAAGGAAGCAAAATCATAGAGTTTAACAATCCCTCGAATTAGGTGACGACATTCGTGACAACCTATCAAGAGGCTAACGGCTTATCATAAATGTTGTCAACTCCTCTTTGCTTTTGATACTCGCTGCTTTAGGCTGACAACAAACTGTGATGTCCTATCAACTTCTTGATGACTTATCACGAATGTCGTCAAGTATCTACCTCAGCTCTCATGTTCTGGACAACCTATTAGCTCCTTGATTGCTTATCAAAAAATGTCATCATAACTCTCAACTCAGGTGCATTCACTGTCTGAGGTTGACGATGAAGTTGATAACTAATCACAGGGGTGATGACTTATCAGAAATATCGTCAGCCATACTTCTCTTTGAATTACTTTAGATTTCAACTCCTTTGCTTCCATCCTTATTGGTTCTTTTGCATTATAGCTTCTACTGCAAAATCAAACATAAAAAAATCAAAAACTAAAAAAGTTGCTTAAGACTTTACAATTATTCTTAGTTAAAAGTATCAAATGTGTTAGCATTATCTCACACATCAAAGTCCCCATCCTTGGGTTCACTCAGTGCTGAATCCTACTCCCAACTAAATAGACACTGGACTGATTTCTAAACTATTATAGGTTAGATTCAATCATTATTAATTTTGTTAACTAGCTTAACTGAACTGAGTTCACTGGGTTCTGAACTGATTACTAACTGAGCCCTAAACTAATTACTGACTGAGTTCTGAACTTATTGTTGAACCACTGATTGTGATATGACTAATACTATTCTATAACTGACACTGGCTTAAGATATATAGCTAAGTTATCGGGTATTAAATACCCCCAAGACTTGATAGCATGAAAAGTAAACCACTGCATGACATTAGTTGAATAATGGTACTAACTTGCTAATAATACATTCACTTAGACATTTTTGTCAAACACTTGATATACATGAGCTTGTGCATGATTAAAATCACATAATAACATGTTTGGCTTAGACTAGTCAATTCACATTTTTACAAACACTTGGGGAGCATGGGTATTTCATATATCAATAAATATGTAGTAATATCATGGATTCTACATTCAACTTGCAATTCAAGAGTTTAACATGTAGTTCACAAAATTCAATTTACAATTAACTAATTTGCATGAAACATGGGACAAATCATGGAATTAGATCACCATTAACATCATAATCATTAATACATTCAAGATCCAACATGAAATCCATGAAATCAATTAACTTGTATTTTAAAATAGTTTATTGAACTCCAAGGATAGAAAGAGACCCTTGGATGAACACTTCACACATAGTGGTATTCAAATTTGTGAAGAATGATGGAGCGTTCTTGAAGGCTGAATCTTGAATTGGAGGTCCTAGGATTTGCTTCTTGAGAAATTTTGAGAAGAATGAATGGATTTTGCCTCAAAAGGGGCTTAATCTCGTGTTTTGGGGGCTGACATAAGGTGCGAAAAGACCTAATTACCTCTGAGGATATCACTTTTTAATGACTAAAAATGGATTCAGTAACGTGCAGGCAGATGCATCACATCGGTACGGTCGATGCACCACGTTTACTCACTGGAACTTGACACTGGAAGCTGGGAACAACATTTATCAATGCTATAGGCGATGCGGCGCATTGACCCACTGGTTTGGACTCCCAAACTTGAATCAAATGAGATCCGAAAAATCCAAAACTTTTCCTAAAACAACTACTAATATTCCTTGTTATGAAACAACTAGAAAGTCAATATTTAATAGTCATAAGGGTCTTGAAAAATGATCGCCAATTTACGAAGGCTAAAATAACTCTAAGTATAAATACAGAGTTAGAATTTTCTAAGTCTAGGACCCCTTATAAAGCTCTAAGAGACTGAGTTAGGCTTACAATTCTTCAGGGTCTTACAATATCTTCCCCTTTGGAACATTCATCCTCGAATAAGACTAACTAAGTTAAGAGTACTGATAGACTGAATTTAGATACTGAATATGCACAAATGTAACATGATTTCATAATTGATACTACTAATATGCTGAAATTTCATACTGAACATGCATATCTAATGTATGAGTACTTAGTTAAACTTAATTCATGAATACATGATGTGTGAGCAAAATCTAACACATTTAATACTTTTTAGCTCAAAATAATTGTGAATTCTAAAGCAACTCTTGTTGTTTAGATATGTTTGCTCATGATATCGCAGTAAAAGGCTGAAGGAATAAAAACAAATGACAATGGAGTAAAAGAGTTGAAAATCTAAGCAAAAGAGATGAAATCATGATTGACGACCTCTATGATATGTCGTTAGCTTTATGATAGCTTATCAGCATTGGCGTCAACCTTACCCAAAAACTTAAAGCCTAAGAAGAAGTTCTGACGACGTTGGTGATAATGCGTCAAGTTGGTGATAAGGCATCACGAAGGGCGTCATCTTAAACCACAAAATTGAGTTCGAAGAAAAAATCTAACGACGTTAGTGATATGTCGTCAGATCGATGATGCGGCGCCAGCTACATCGTCAGCCTAAGACAGATTTTGAAGGTAACTAAAGCATTCTAACGCCATCCGTGATAGGACGTCACACTCTTGTCACGTCATCAGCTTGGGCGTCACCTATTACAAAAATTTTATGAAGTTTTTTTATATTATTTCCTTAATTAGGCTTTAGTATAAATAAAATCTTTTAGGGTTTTATTCAGAACTTTGGAAGCAGTTTTTGACTTCTTGTAACTTAGTAAAGGGGAGTTCACTTGTTTTTGACTCTCTTAACTTAGAATTCAATTTTCCATCCTTTTATTTAGTTGTGGGAAATAATTATTGTACTTGAAGAAGAAACAACTTTGAATTTCATCTTTTGTAAATTCACTTGTTGTAAGTTATGAATTTAATCTTTGTTATCTCTTTCTATCTTATGAGTAACTAAACCCACAACTAGGGATGTGGGATCTATAATTATTACTTCATTGATTTAATAGTTGGATTAGGGTTTGAGTGATTGTGGGAATGTTTTGAAATTCTGTTGCTTTAACTTAAATCTATTGGTTGCAAACATTAGGTTATGCCTTAGGTTTTATTTTCTTCTAACGGAGAAATCGACTAGAGGCCGTGAATTATCAATAGGGACTCGGAAGCTACCAACCTTTTATATAATAATTGATGTCGTAACTGGATCAATCTACCTGAGATAACATCTGGTTGGAAATAGATATGTTATCTAAGTTTGAGAGAATTAGATAATAAATTGTCTGGTGAGGTCGAGAGATAAGTCAGATAGTATCATCAGCAGGGATAATCTGTTATTCCCTCCCATTATGAGAATCATGAACAGTTATTATTCAATGGATATTAATAGTCATAGTGATCACAACCCTAGTTTCTCTATATCATTGATTCAAGATATTGAAATCTAAGTTTTGAGTTCTAAAATAAGTTGAAACTTTAAAATTTGTTTGATTGATAAAAACCCCTATTTTGTCTTTTTTTTATTATTTATTTGAATTTAACTCGTAGCTATAGTTTTGAACTAGTTTAATCACCACTTGTTACCTGTGGATTCGACCCCGACTCCGAAATTGGGTAAATATATTGACGGCAAGCGTCTTGCACTTATTTGAGGTGTAAGTTGAGCGTTATAAAAAATGGAACCATTGCCAGAGAACAATTTGGTGTATTGAGTTAGTTTGGAATTTTAGCTTACTTGCTTGAATTCAAACTTGTAAAAATTTGTTGTGATTTCCTTTGTTTCTTGTGTTAGGTAGATTTTCTTTATTTTTATTTATTTCTTACTATGGCATCATTGAATGAATGTAAGTTTGATGGTTGGAAATCTTATCTGGATGATCCATGTCCATATTGTGATGGACCCCACTTTTGGCAAGATTGTAGATATGCTCACCGAAGAGAGATATGTGCACTATCTCCATCCTACCGGGAGTATAATTGTTCTTTATGTGATGGTCAAGATGGACATTGGAGTGATTGCCCAAATGTTCCCTCCCCCTATTGCGCTAACCCAAGTCCTAGTTCTTCTTATGAGTATGACTGGTCTTATGGTCAAGAAAAGCAATAACAAAGCACTGGAAAGAGTGACATTGAAGCTATGCTTCAACTAATGTTGGATCGTACAGACACAACGAATGATACCATATGTGACATACGTCAAGACATTAGGGTATTTAATGAGGAAAGAGAAAGGATGTAAGAGATGGATATCGAGGTCAATCATCCAAAATACTTTCTACATTATGGTTAGATGATATTTTGTTTGTGGAATCATTTAACATAATGGATGAGTCTGAAGATGAAGAGCAAGAACCCTATATCGATGTTGTGCTTGATGTTGAGCAGACCTTGGAGATTTCCCAACCAACCGAGCCAACCATGAGGGATGCTACCAAGATTGAGGGAATGGTGGTAGAGGCAAAAGAAGAAGCCAAGACAATCTCTTATGAAGACTCTAGCCAAATTCAAAGTAAAAATTTTGAGAAGATGAATAAAAGTGAGTGTGCAGAGGATAGTGTAAATTTTGAAGTAGGATTTGTTGGGCCACACTCGAAGCATTTTTCCACATTATGTTTAGATGATATCTTATCTGTGGAATCATCTAAAATTGTGGAAGACTGTGAAGATCAGGAAGAAGAATCCTATATTTTTTATTTTACACTTGACAAGCAACACAAATACACACCTCACTTTAAAGTTGAGTTGTTTACCATGCATCATCCATTACTCGGCTTCTTAATCTTTATACCACCTCCATATGAGTAAGGCAAGAAGATAGACTCTAAGTTGGGGGTAAAGTTCATATCCTCAAGATGGAGGAAAAAGTTGAGTTAGGTCGTGCCGCGATACTAAATTCGACACTTCTTGGGAGGCAACCCAAGGTATTTTATTGTTTGTATTTGTATTGTGTGATTAACATCAGATCTTTGCACCCATGGTTCCATAGGTATATTTTTAACTCTCTTATTTTGGATTGACGCATTGGGAACACTGCATGATATTAATTTGAGGGTGGGGCTACTTGTGGGTGTGATGTCCTCCTGGGGTTTTTGTTACCGTGCCTCTTTTCCCCAGAGTCTTGTTCCTAGTAGAGCCGGCATGTTTAGGTGTATTGTTTTTGCTTTGTGATATTTTGTGGTTAACTGGAGAAAAATAAGTATCTAGAGCAGATGACATATTTTTGTTTATTTTTAAGACTGATAAACACCTCTCCGTTGGTCTGTTTTATAACTATGTGATATGCATTTATGTGTGGATATTGTGAATCTTTTTATGGTATTAGTACTAGGGACATGATAATCACTGCTAACAATTGCATGAACCAAATGGGTAGTAGCTTGTGATGTACCATTGTGCCATGTGTGTGTGAGGTCTTACTTAATTCTCTGTGTGTGTTGAATCTAGAACTTGCTTGCTTAGTCTTACCTTGGTTGAAAGATAGGGGTTAGGAGAGGATCATAGGCCGTTTTGATTTTTAAGTCACTTTTTGGCCTAAATGACCTTCCCTGTATGCATGATATCTCTTGATCCCTATTTTGAGCCTGAATTAACTATTTCTTTTTATGACACCTATCACCTTCCCATTTAGATCATAATGAAGCTATTTTAGTCCTGGTCCTCCTTAGACACTATGCACCTTAACTTAGGTAAACAACTTAAGTTGAGGGTGGCTATCATAGGGGTGCATAATGTAAACTGGGTATGAAGAAAGGTAGAATAAAAGGAAAAGAATAAGTGAAAAAAGAATAAAAAGTTGAGTGGTGTGAAAGAAGAATAAGAAAAGAAAAAGAATAAAAAAGAAAAGTCACATCCATCCTGAATAATGTGTGATCAAGAAAAGGAGAAAAAGAACAAAATGGTTAATAAGTGAACCCCAAAAGTTAAGGTAATGCCAAGGAGGCTTAGTCACTCTAAATTCCATTGAATATCATACCATCCCTTAGCCTACATTACAAGCCAAAGAAAAGACCTATAGTGATTCTAACTTACCTGTCTGGACACCTTGGTAATGAAAATAATGGCAAGCATATGGTATTTGACATGCATTGATTAGAATTTCTTTCTGAGAGTGAGTGTCTCATGACTGTCCCCGCATTGACATGCTTGAGTTCATATATGAGTGAGAAGGGACTTCTTTGTTGTAAGGGCACATGGGTTGCATTGCTAGCTGTTTACTTGTTTGGGTAGTGTAACTTGTATATATGCATGGTTATTGTTGCTGAATTGATGCCATATCTTGATTCCTTTGGGTCACATTGTTAATCTTCATTGATATGCACAATTGGATTTATAAGTAATTGAACGTGGAGAGTAGAATGAGTTTTGAGCTAAACTTGATAATCAACTGTGATAGGTATCTTATGTGTCTCTTGGTTAAGCATCGTAGTATGGTGTTATGTAGTTTCTTGAAGACAAGCAATTGTTTTAAGTTGAGGATGTTGATGTGTGAGCAAAAGCTAACACATTTAATGCTTTTTAGCTTAAAATAATTGTGAATTCTGAAGCAACTCTGGTTGTTTTCATGTGTTTGCTCATGATATCGCAGTAAAAGGCTAAAGGAATAACAACAAACGACAATGGAGAAAAAGAGTTAAAAACTTGAGCAAAAGAGAAGAAATCATGGATGATGACCTCTGTGATACGTCGTCATCCTTGAGATAGATTATTAGCATTGGAGTCAACCTTAACCAGAAACTTGAAGCTTGAGAAGAAGTTCAGACGACGTTAGTGATAAGGCGTCAAGTTGGTGATAAGGCGTCACGAAGGGCATCAGCTTTAACTAGAGAATTGAGTTCGAAGAAGAAACATGATGATGTTGGTGATACGTCGTTAGATGGTGATATGGATTCAGCTACATCGTCATCCTAAGACAGATTTTAAAGGTAACTGAAGCATTCTGACGCCATCCATGATAAGGCGTCAGACTCTTAACGCGTCATCATCATGGGCGTCACCTATTCCGAAAATTTTATAAAGTTTTGTTATTTTATTTTCTTAATTAGGCTTTAGTATAAATAGCATCTTTTAGGGTTTCATTCAGAACTTCGGAAGCAGCTTTTGACATCTTGTAACTTAGTAAAAGGGAGTTCACTCGTTTTTGACTCTCTTAACTTAGAATTCAATTTTCCATCCTTTGATGTAGTTGTGCGAAATTATTATTGTACTTGAAGGAGAAACAACTTTGAATTTCATTTTTGTAAGTTATGAATTTAATCTTTATTATCTCTTTCTATCTTATGAGCAACTAAAACCCATAACCAGGGTTGTGGGATCTATGATTATTATTTCATTGATTTAATAGTTGCATTAGCGTTTGAGTGATTGTGGGAACGTCTTGAAATTCTGTTGTTTTAACTTGAATCTATTGGTTGCAAACATTAGGATATGCCTTAGGTTTTATTTGCTTCTAACGGATAAATAGACTAGAGGTCGTGAATTATCAACAGGGACTCGGAAGCTACCAACCTTCTGTTTAATGATTGATGCCGTAACTGGATCAATCTACCTAAGATAACATCCGGTTGAAAATAGATATGTTATCTAAGTTTGAGAGAATTAGATAATAAATTGTCTAGTGAGGTCGAGAGCTAAGTCAGATACTATCATCGGTAGGGATAATCTGTTGTTCCCACCTATCACGAGAATCATGAATAGTTATTAGTCATTGAAATTAATAGTCATAGTGATCACAACCCTAGTTTCTCTATATCATTGATTCAATATATTGAAATCTAAGTTTTGAGTTCTAAAATAAATTGAAACGTTAAAATTTGTTTGATTGATAAAAACCCCTATTTTGTCTTTTTTTATTATTTATTTGAATTTAACTTGTAGCTATAGTTTCGAACTAGTTTAATCGCCACTCACAGTGTTCCCTGTGGATTTGACCCTAACTCCGAAGTTGGGTAAATATATTGACGATGACCGCCTTGCACTTATTTGAGGTTTAAGTTGAGCGTTATCAATACATGACTGGGATAGTTAATAAGCTAAGTTTTTCATGTTGAACATTCATATTGGATGCATGAAGACACAACTAAATATGCAATGGTAACTGGTACCAAGTTTATAAAGGAAAATCTAAGAATGGAATTGCATAAGTTCAAGAAAAAACTATTACCTCTAGCTGAGTCTGAGTTTCTGGAGAAGAGGTGATAATACTTGGTCCACATATCTTCCTCTGCTTCCCAAGTAGCCCCCTCAACTGACTGGTTCCGCCAAAGAAATTTGACTAGAGGGGCTTCTTTGTTCCTCAGCCTACGAATCTGATAGTCAAGTATTTTGACTGGGACCTCTTTGTAAGAGAGACTGTTCTGAATATCTAAGCCCACTATAGGAACTACGGATGTTGGGTCACCTATACACTTCTTAAGCAAGGAAACATGAAACACTAGATGCGCTGAAGCTAAGTCTGAAGGCAACTCAAGCTCGTAAGCTACCTTTCCAAAATGGTTGAGAATTTGGTAAAGACCGACATATCGAGGACTTAAATTCCCCTTATTTCCAAAACTTTTCACTCTTTTCATAGGAGATATTTTCAAATACACATAATCACCAATCTCAAACTCGAGATCCTTTCTGCGCACATCAGCATACGATTTTTGTCAGCTTTGAGTTGTCTAAAGCCTTTCTCGGATAAACTGAGCCTTTTCCAAGGTATTGAATACCAAGTCCGGCCCTACCATTGTGGCCTCACCTACCTCAAACCAACCAATGGGAGACCTACATATCCTCCCATAAAGCAGCTCAAATAGGGCCATCTGAATGTTAGAATGATAGCTATTGTTATATGCAAATTCAATCAAAGGTAAGTGGTCATCCCAACTACCTTTAAAGTCTATCGCACACGCTCACAGCATATCCTCTAAAGTTCGAACAGTCCTTTCTACTTGACTATCAGTCTGAGGGTAACAGGTTGTACTGAGGTGAACTTGGGTACCAAGACCCTTCTGATATGCTTTCTAGAAATTAGAGATGAACTACATACCTCTATCTGAGATAATAGATAATGGAACTCCATGCAATCTGACAAAATCTCTGACATAGAGTTTGGCATAGTCCTCGGCTAAAAAAGAGGTATGGACTAGTAAGAAATGAGATGATTTGGTTATCCTGTCTACAATGACCCAAGCTAAATCGTGTTGACAACGAGTACTATGCAAACCCATCACAAAATCTATGTTCACCTCCTCCCATTTCCAAGTGGGAATACTAAACTCCTACGTAGCCCCACTAGGCTTCTGATACTCGATCTTAACCTGCTGACATATTGAGCACTTGGCTATAAAATCTACAATGTCTCTTTTCATGCCACTCTACTAATAGATCTCCCACAAATCACAATATATCTTAATGGACCCTGGATGTATAGAGTAATACGCACTATGCATTTCTACAAGAATCCGTTGTCTTAGATCATCTACATTTAGCACATATAGGCGACCCTAACAATGTAGAACACCATCTCCCCCTTGGGAGAAAACCTCTACCTTCTGATCTCTGACTGATTCTTTCAACTTACCTAGATTGGGATCCCTATCCTGCTTTTCCTTCACCTTGAAAACCAGGGATGATTCTGAACTACTCTATACCTATACACTACCTCCTGCTGAATGGACTAAGCAAACACCTAGCTGGGCAAGCTGATGAACTTCCTGAGCTAACCTCTTCTTACAATCGTCCACGTGAGCAATACTACCCATAGAAATCCTACTAAGAGCATCAGCCACTATATTGGCCTTGCCCAGATTATACAGAACACTCATGTCGTTGTCTTTCAACAACTCCAACCACCTTCTCTTATGGAGGTTTAGGTCTTTCTGAGAGAATACATACTACAGGCTCTTATGGTCAGTAAACACATCAACATGCACTCTATACAAATAGTGCCTCTAAATTTTTAAAGAAAATACTACTGCTGCTAACTCAAGACCATGAGTTGGATAGTTCTTTCAATGGGGCTTAAGATGTATAGAGGAATAGGCTATGACCTTACCTCTTTCCATCAAAACATACCCTAAACTAGTTCTTGAAGCATCATAATACACAAAAAAGCCGTCTGTAGCATCTGGTAGAGTCAAAACTAGGGCTGTAGTGAGTCGAGTCTTTGACACCTGAAAACTCTTCTCAAAAGAATCTGACCACTGGAAATTGACTTTCTTCTAGGTCAACCTGGAAATGGGGGATGCAATAGATGAAAATCCCTCAACAAACCATCTGTAGTAGCTGGCCAAGCCCAAGAAACTCCTGATACATGATAAAGAGATGGGTTTGGGCCAGTTTCTTACTGCTTCGGTCTTTTGGGGATCCACTCTAATGCCATCACCAGAAATGACATGGCCGAGGAAAGCTACTAAACTTAGCCAAAATTCACACTAAATAAACTTGGCGAACAGCTGATGGTTTTTGAGAGTCTGTAATACTATTTTGAGATGGTCTGCATGATCATGCACGTTGTAGGAGTAGACAAGACTATCATCTATGAAGACTATGATGAACATGTCCAAGTACTGCTTGAACACACAGTTCATCAAGTCCATGAAAGCTGATGGGGCATTGGTAAGACTAAATGATATAACTAAGAATTTGAAGTGACCATACTGAGTTTTGAAGGCTATTTTTGGGATGTCATATTCCTTGACTCTGAGATGATGATAGCCTGATCTGAGGTCTATCTTACAGAAGTAACTGGCCCCTTGAAGTTGGTCAAACAACTCATCGATTCTGGGAAGTGGATACTTGTTCTTGACCATGACTTTATTTAACTGACGGTAGTCAATACACATTCTGAAAGAACCGTCTTTCTTACTCATGAATAGAACTGGTGCATCCTATAGGGATACGTTAGGTCTGATAAATCCCTTATCTAAGAGATCCTTCAACTGTTCTTTTAAGTCCTTGAGTTCTGCTGGAGCCATTCTATATGGTGGAATAGAGATAGGCTGAGTATTTGGAAGAAGGTCTATTCCGAAGTCATCTTCCCTTTCGGGAGAAACTCCGGGAAGATCTTTGAGAAATATAACTGGGAATTCACATGCTACTGACACTGATTCAAGATTAAGGGCTTTTGAACTAGAGTCTTGGACTCGAATGAGATGGTATACATATCCCTTAGATATCATTTTTATTGCCCTTAGGTAGGAAACAACTGACCCCTAAGGGCTGAAGTACTACCCCTTAACTTTAAGAAGGGCTCATTTGGAAATTGAAACTGGACAATTCTATTTCTACAGTCAATTGAGTCATAACATGAATAAAGCCAATCCATGCCGAGAATGACATCAAAATCTGTCATCTCTACATCTACTAAGTATATTGAAGTGACTCTCTAAGATTCCATAAAAGGATAGTTTCGTATACCCACCAGGTTATGATGGATTTACCCACTGGGGTAGAGACTGAGAAAGGCTCTTCTAGGATTTTAGGACTGACTCTGAAGTTGATAGCTCTATATGGAGTTACAAAGGATAAAGAAGCTCCTCTATCTAGCAAAGCATAAATATGTAAATAATAAACTTGTAACATACTAGTGACCACATCAGGAGAACTTTCCTGGTCCTGTCAAGACTGAAGGGCATAGAGTCTGTTTGGGCATTGCCCACTAGAGGCACTGAAAGCGAAACCCTACTGATTTGGGTGACCAAACTGAGCTGAGAGATGACTATAATAACCCTGGTAACCTGAATTGGGACAATATCTAACTCTGCGTCCTGGCTTGCCACACCTGAAACACATATCACTATTAGCCCTGCAGATACCTAGGTGGTTTCTGGCATATTTATGGCAAAGGGGACTGGTTTGGGCATTGCTGACACTACCCTGAGACTTAGGTCCTGGCACTCTGTCTCTATTATCATCTTCAAATTTGGGCACTAGAGCACTGGCTGAAGATAGAGCTGGAACTGAGGATTTCGGGCGGAACTGAGAATGATTCCCACCCTCTAAATTAGGCTAAGAAAAGTTGAAACTACCTGTTCTCGCTCTCTTGTTCTCCTTCTTCTTATCCCTATTATTTGCCTCCTCTATCTACTGAGTGTGGACCATAATATGTCCATCTCCTTAATCAGCATTGTTTTTCAACACTCTTTGACCACACTGCTAGAAACCCAGACACAAACTTACTCATTCTAGATCTACTATCTGCCGCCACATGAGGAGTATATCTAGATAATTGAGTAAACTTGAGAGAATACTATTTCACTGTCATGTTGCCATGCTTCAAATTAATTAATTCTAAAGCTTTCACTTCCCTTAACTCCAGTAGGAAGAACCTATCCAAAAAAGCAGTGGCAAACCCTCCCACTCTATGGGCCCTGCATCTGTGGCTCTCTCTGCTTTCCACTATTGAAAACATGAGTGAGCCACATCCTGCAACTAATATATGGCCAACTCAGCACTCTCAATAGCAGTCACCCTCATAATATCTGTAATTTTCTACACCTGATCAACAAATTCCTAAGGATCCTTATATGACTTAGACCCATTAAAAGATGAAGGGTTCAATTGAATGAAGTCCCGAATCTTGGATGCAGCAGTATTGGCCACTAGTTTGGTCAAAATAGTAGTTGGCTGTTCATTCAAGGCTTCCACAAAATGAGCTAGGGTGGTAAAAGAAGCTTTGAATTCAGCATGGGAGACATATTCGTCCAGAGGATCTGGCTGGAGGGGCTGAGGTTCTGGTTGGTCTTCCATTCCTCTTCCCTTATTCTTCTTTAGAGGCATATTCTGTAAATGGAAGAGAAACTTAGATTAGACAGAGAGTTTAACTTGAGCTTACTCTCACCTGTATGACATAAATACTGAAATATGGGAAACTTGGGCAAAAGAGAAGAAATCATGGATGACGACCTCTGTGATACGTCGTCAGCCTTGTGATATCTTATTAGCATTGGCGTCAACCTTAACCAGAAACTTGAAGCTTGAGAAGAAGTTCTGACGACGTTAGTGATAAGGCGTCAAGTTGGTGATAAGGCGTCACGAAGGGCATCAGCTTAAACTAGAGAATTGAGTTCGAAGAAGAAATGTGATGATGTTGGTGATACGTCATTAGATGGTGATATGGATTCAGCTACATCGTCAGCCTAAGACAGATTTTAAAGGCAATTGAAGCATTCTGACGCCATCCATGATAGGACGTCAGACTCTTAACGCGTCATCATCATGGGCGTCACCTATTCCGAAAATTTTATGAAGTTTTGTTATTTTATTTTCTTAATTAGGCTTTAGTATAAATAGCATCTTTTAGGGTTTCATTCAGAACTTCGGAAGCAGCTTTTGACATCTTGTAACTTAGTAAAAGGGAGTTCACTCATTTTTTGCTCTCTTAACTTAGAATTCAATTTTCCATCCTTTGATTTAGTTGTGTGAAATTCTTATCGTACTTGAAGGAGAAACAACTTTGAATTTCATTTTTGTAAGTTCACTTGTTGTAAGTTATGAATTTAATCTTTATTATCTCTTTCTATCTTATGAGCAACTAAAACCCATAACCAGGGTTGTGGGATCTATGATTATAATTTCATTGATTTAATAGTTGCATTAGCGTTTGAGTGATTGTGGGAACGTCTTGAAATTCTGTTGTTTTAACTTGAATCTATTGGTTGCAAACATTAGGATATGCCTTAGGTTTTATTTGCTTCTAACGGAGAAATAGACTAGAGGTCGTGAATTATCAACAGGGACTCGGAAGCTACCAACCTTCTGTTTAATGATTGATGCCGTAACTGGATCAATCTACCTAAGATAACATCCGGTTGAAAATAGATATGTTATCTAAGTTTGAGAGAATTAGATAATAAATTGTCTAGTGAGGTCGAGAGCTAAGTCAGATACTATCATCGGTAGGGATAATCTGTTGTTCCCACCTATCACGAGAATCATGAATAGTTATTAGTCAATGGAAATTAATAGTCATAGTGATCACAACCCTAGTTTCTCTATATCATTGATTCGATATATTGAAATCTAAGTTTTGAGTTCTAAAATAAATTGAAATGTTAAAAATTGTTTGATTGATAAAAACCCCTATTTTGTCTTTTTTTATTATTTATTTGAATTTAACTTGTAGCTATAGTTTCGAACTAGTTTAATCGCCACTCACAGTGTTCCCTGTGGATTTGACCCTAACTCCGAAGTTGGGTAAATATATTGACGACGACTGCCTTGCACTTATTTGAGGTTTAAGTTGAGTGTTATCAATACATGACTGGGATAGTTAATAAGCTAAGTTTTCATGTTGAACATTCATATCGAATGCATGAAGACACAACTAAATATGCAATGGTAACTGGTACCAAGTTTATAAAGGAAAATCTAAGCATGGAATTGCGTAAGTTCAAGAAAAAACTATTACCTCTGGATGAGTCTGAGTTTCTGGAGAAGAGGTGACGATACTTGGTCCGCATATCTTCCTCTGCTTCCCAAGTAGCCCCCTCAACTGACTGGTTCCGCCAAAGAAATTTGACTAGAGGGGCTTCTTTGTTCCTCAGCCTATGAATCTGATAGTCAAGTATTTTGACTGGGACCTCTTTGTAAGAGAGACTGTTCTAAATATCTAAGCCCACTATAGGAAATACGGTTGTTGGGTCACCTATACACTTCTTAAGAAAGGAAACATAAAACACTAGATGCACTGAAGCTAAGTCTGAAGGCAACTCAAGCTCGTAAGCTACCTTTCCAAAATGGTTGAGAATTTGGTAAAGACCGACATATCGAGGACTTAACTTCCTTTTATTTCCAAAACTTTTATCTCTTTTCATAGGAGATATTTTCAAATACACATAATCACCAATCTCAAACTCGAGATCCTTTCTGTGCACATCAGCATACGATTTTTGTCAGCTTTGAGTTGTCTAAAGCCTTTCTCCGATCAACTGATTCCTAACAATGTAGAACACCATCTCCCCTTGGGAGAAAACCTCTACCTTCTGATCTCTAACTGATTCTTTCAACTTACCTAGATTGGGATCCCTATCCTGCTTTTCCTTCACCTTGAAAACCAGGGATGATTCTGAACTACTCTGTACCTATACACTACCGTCTACTGAATGGACTAAGCAAACACCTAGCTGGGCAAGCTGATGAACTTCCTGAGCTAACTTCTTCTTACAATCATCCACGTGAGCAATACTACCCATAGAAATCCTACTAAGAGCATCAGCCACTATATTGGCCTTGCCCTGATGATACAGAACACTCATGTCGTTGTCTTTCAACAACTCCAACCACCTTCTCTTATGGAGGTTTAGGTCTTTCTGAGAGAATACATACTACAGGCTCTTATGGTCAGTAAACACATCAACATGCACTCTATACAAATAGTGCCTCTAAATTTTTAAAGAAAATACTACTGCTGCTTACTCAAGACCATGAGTTGGATAGTTCTTTCAATGGGGCTTAAGATGTATAGAGGAATAGGCTATGACCTTACCTCTTTCCATCAAAAAATACCCTAAACTAGTTCTTGAAGCATCATAATACACAACAAAGTCGTCTGTAGCATCTGGTAGAGTCAAATCTAAGGTTGTAGTGAGTCGAATCTTTGACACCTGAAAACTCTTCTCACAAGAATCTGACCACTGGAAATTGACTTTCTTCTAGGTCAACCTAGAAATGGGGATGCAATAGATGAAAATCCCTCAACATACCATCTGTACTAGCTGGCCAAGCCCAAGAAACTCCTGATACATGATAAAGAGATAGGTTTGGGCCAGTTTCTTATTGCTTCGGTCTTTTGGGGATCCACTCTAATGCCATCACCAGAAATGACATGGCCGAGGAAAGCTACTAAACTTAGCCAAAATTCACACTAAATAAATTTGGAGAATAGCTGATGGTTTTTAAGAGTCTGTAATACTATTTTGAGATAGGCTGCATGATCATGCACGTTGTAGGAGTAGACAAGAATATCATCTATAAAGACTATGATGAACATGTCTAAGTACTGCTTGAACACACAGTTCATCAAGTCCATGAAAGCTGATAGGGCAATTGTAAGACTAAAGGATATAACTAAGAATTTGAAGTGACCATACCGAGTTTTGAAGGCTATTTTTGGGATGTCATATTCCTTGACTCTGAGCTGATGATAGCCTAATCTGAGGTCTATCTTAGAGAAGTAACTGGCCCATTGAAGTTGGTCAAACAAGTCATCAATTCTGGGAAGTGGATACTTGTTCTTGACCATGACTTTATTTAACTGACGGTAGTCAATACACATTCTGAGAGAACCGTCTTTCTTACTCATGAATAAAACTGGTGCATCCTACAGGGATACGTTAGGTCTGATGAATCCCATATCTAAGAGATCCTTCAACTGTTCTTTTAACTCCTTGAGTTCTGTTGGAGCCATTCTATATTGCGGAATAGAGATAGGCTGAGTATTTGGAAGAAGGTCTATTACAAAGTCAACTTCCCTTTCGGGAAAAAATCCGGGAAGATCTTTGAGAAATATAACTGGGAATTCACATGCTACTGACACTGATTCAAGATTAAGGGCTTTTGAACTAGAGTCTTGGACTTGAATGAGATGGTATACATATCCCTTAGATATCATTTTTATTGCCCTTAGGTAGGAAACAATTGACCCCTAAGGGCTGAAGTACTACCCCTCCACTTTAGGATGGGCTCATTCGAAAATTGAAACTGGACAATTCTATTTCTACAGTCAATTGAGTCATAGCATGAATAAAGACAATCCATGCCGAGAATGACATCAAAATCTGTCATCTCTACATCTACTAAGTATATTGAAGTGACTCTCTAAGATACCATAAAAGGATAGTTTCGTATACCCACCAGGTTATGATGGATTTACCCACTGGGGTAGAGACTGAGAAAGGCTCTACTAGGATTTTAGGACTGACTCTGAAGTTGATAGTTATATATGGAGTTACAAAGGATAAAGAAGCTTCTCTATCTAGCAAAGCATAAATATGTAAATAATAAACTTGTAACATACTAGTGACCACATCAGGAGAACATTCCTGGTCTTGTCAAGACTGAAGGGCATAGAGTCTGTTTGGGCATTGCCCACTGATGGCACTGAAAGCGGAACCCTGCTGATTTGGGTGACCAAACTGAGCTGAGAGATGACTATACTAACCATGGTAACCTGAATAGGGACAATATCTAACTCTGCGTCCTGGCTTGCCACACCTGAAACACATATCACTATTAGCCTTACAGATACCCTGGTGGTTTCTGGCATATTTATGGCAACGGGGACTGGTTTGGCCATGGCTGACACTACCCTGAGACTTAGGGCCTGGCACTCTGTCTCTATTGCCGTCTTGAAATTTGGGCACTAGAGCACTGGCTGAAGATAGAGCTGGAACTGAGGATTTCGGGCGGAACTGAGAATGATTCCCACCCTCTAAATTAGGCTAAGCAAAGTTGAAACTACTTGTTCTCGCTCTCTTTTTCTCCTTCTTCTTCTCCCTATTATTTGCCTCCTCTATCTACTGAGTGTGGACCATAATCCTGGATATGTCCATCTCCTTAATCATCATGGTTTTTCAACACTCTTTGACCCCACTGCTATAAACCCAGACACAAACTTACTCATTCTAGATCTACTATCTGCCACCACATGAGGAGTACATCTAGCTAATTGAGTAAACTTGAGAGAATACTATTTCACTGTCATGTTGCCATGCTTCAAATTAATTAATTCTAAAGCCTTCACTTCCCTTAACTCCAGTAGGAAGAACCTATCTAAAAAAGCAGTGGCAAACCCACCCACTCTATGGGCCCTGCATCTGTGGCTCTCTCTACTTTCCACTATTTAAAGCATGAGTGAGCCACATCCTGCAACTGATATGTGGACAACTCAGCACTCTCAATAGCAGTCACCCTCATAATATCTGTAATTTTTTACACCTGATCAACAAATTCCTAAGGATCCTTATATGACTTAGACCCATTAAAAGATGAAGGGTTCAATTGAATGAAGTCCCGAATCTTGGATGCAGCAGTATTGGCCACTAGGTTTGTCGAAATAGTAGTTGGCCGTTCATTCAAGGCTTTCACAAAATGAGCTAGGGTGGTAAAAGATGCTTTGAATTCAGCATGGGAGACATATTCATCCAGAGGATCTGGCTGGAGGGGCTGAGGTGCTGGCTGGTCTTCCATTCCTCTTCCCTTATTCTTCTTTAGAGGCATATTCTGTAAATGGAAGAGAAACTTAGATTAGACAGAGAGTTTAACTTGAGCTTATGCTCACCTGCATGACATGAATACTGAAATATGGGAAATTTTTCCTAAAAACATCTCATAGCCTCATGTCTATAAGTGTGGCGCGTTACACACCCATGCACAACCCTCTACGTGATGTGGATTTCAGAATTCCTAGGACACTGTTGAACCTTAGGCTCTGATACTATGTTTGTAATACCTCAAGTCTGTACCCCAAACGCTACACAATTCTTATAATCCAGAAGGACCACAAGCTAACCTATAACTGGCACCTGCTGCAATAACTGAATAACAATACTGTAAAATGCAAAATTTAGGTAGAAATAGACATAAGGTTCAAAACTAAAAATCAATTACTAAATACTAAAATCAATACTATAAATTGAATATTTATCAAAAATATTACTCTAGTCTAAAAAGTCTGTAATTGTCTGAATAAGGAGTTGATGGGACAAGCCCTCAACTAACTCCGACTATTGAAAACTGATAAACTAAGATACTGAAGTAATAATCATGTCCTTGAACTAAGAGGACTCACCACTAAATCTACTGCTAAAGGGTCTGGGCTGCTAAATACGGTCAGGAGCCCGTGCATCTAAACCTATGATATAAGACACATAGATCAAAAGAAAAGTATGTGTCAGTACTTTGAATATATTGGTATACTAAGTGAGGTAGGCATATATGCATGGGTTCATATGCATGAACAATAACTGACTGAATAACATGAACATAATTGAAAGAGAGTACATGCGTGAATGCTTAAACTGTAACTGAGGTCATGGTAATATTGAATACTAAGTTCTGAATCACTGGTTTATTGATATCTAAGTTTACTAATATTGTATTAATGTTAACTGAGTGACTATATTTGATAGTCCTAATTCTGTGGAACTGTTCTGAGTTTCGTATTGAACTGAGTGACTGTGTTTGACAATCCTGATTTCTGTAGAACTGAACTGGTTCTATACTCAGATTTGATCTGAAAATGAGATTGTGGGAGGTAATCAGCTAACCGATATACCCCTCTCGGATCTGATAGGGGTCCAACCTATAACCCCAGCTGGAATGTGTCAGTACCGTGACACGGGTATAGATAAACTTAGCCTCCCTCATCTAACAGGTGCTCTGAATGACAATAGTGGTACCCTCAACTAGTAGGTTAAAACACCTCATCAAACCTCAACTGGCATGTCGATGTCTCAACCTACACTGTCTACATAGTTCTGGAATGCAAGGACTACTTCTAAGGATCACACCTTCTGCTGGCAGGTGAATCCAGACCATGGGTTCACTCAGTGCTGATCCTACTCCCAACTGAATAGAGACTGGAATAATTTCTAAACTATTTTAGGTTATACTAAATCATTATTAATTCTGTTAATTGACTGAACTGAACTGAGTTGCTAACTGAGTCCAAAACCGATTACTGACTGAGTTCTTAACTGATTACTAAACCACTAATTGTGATATGACTGATACTATTCTATTACTGATACTGGCTCTAGATATATAGCTAAATTATTGGGTATTAAATACCCCTAAGACTCGATATCATGAAAAGTAAATCACTGCATGACTTTAGTATCATAATGGTACTAGCTTGCTAATAATACATTCACTTAGACATTTTTATCAAACACTTGATATACTTGAGCTTGTGCATGATTGAAATCACATAATAACATGTTATGCTTAGAATAGTCAATTCACATAAGCCTTTTGACAAACACTTGGGGAGAATGGGTATTTCACATATCAATAAACATGTAGTAATATCATGGATTCTACATTAAACTTACAATTCAATAGTTCGACATGTAGTTCACAAATTCAATTCACAATTAACTAATTTGCATGAAACTTGGGACAAATCATGGAATTAGATCACCATTAACATCATAATCATTAATACATTTAAGATCCAATATGAAAACCATGAAATCAATTAACTTGTCTTTTAAAATAGTTTCTTGAACTCCAAGGGCTAAAGGAGACCCTTTGATTAACACTTCACATACCTTGGTATTCAAATTTCTGAAGAATTACGGAGTGTTCTTGAAGGCTGAATCTTAAATTGAAGGTCCTAGGGTTTGCTTCTTAAGAAATTTTGAGAAGAATGAATGGATTTTGCCTCTAAAGAAGCTTAATCTCATGTTTTGGGAGCTGACATAAGGTGGGAAAAGACCCAATTATTCCTGAGGACGCGGCTTTTTAATGACTAAAAACGAGTCTAATAACGAGTAGGTCGATGCATCCATCGGTGGGGTCGACGCTATGGCTGATGCACCGCGTTGAGTCTATATTGACTCACTAGAATTTGACACTGGATACTGGGAACAACATTTATCAATGCAATAGGCGATGAGAAGCATTGACCCACTGGTTTGGACTCCTAAACTTGAATCAAAGGAGGTCCAAAAAATCCAAAACTTCTCTAAAAACAACTACTAGCATTCCTGATCATGAATCAACCAAAAAGTCAATATTTAAAAGTCATAAAGGTCATGAAAAAGGATCGTCAACTTAGGAAGGATAAAATAACTCTAAGTATAAATACATAGTTAAAATTTTCTAAGTCTAGGACCCCTCATAAAGCTCTATGAGACTGAGTTAGGCTTAGAATTTTATAGGATCTGACAAATAACCAGCCCCTAAACTGCTTCCAAAGTGTATTGGACCTATGCCCAACATGCTAGAGCAGTTCCTAAACGCAGGTCAATTTAGTGCAATGCATCTCAGCCTCCAACACATATTTCAAGTCTACCCAATGTCAAATTCAAGTTCCAACTACATTCTAGCACTTCTAACTCCAATTTCCTCAGTTTTGATTCATTAGTTTTATTCCTTGATTCTTAAACTATTAAAAAACTAGTAATTCACCTACTAAGTTGGTTGATTATTACTTGAGTCCAATTTCTTTCACCGTCCTATTTCTTTCAAGATTTTCTCTTTTTATATCATTGCTACATCTTGAATTCAAGTCTTTACATATTTTATTTGATTCATTCAAACAAGAATCCACTCTGACTGTAAGTAAAGATTGACACCTTACTTATCACCACAGTATAAGAAACTTTCAACATTAGTTGATCCAATTGTGAGGATTACAAAGGTTAGAGTTTTATTAGTGTTAGTGAAGAGCTTTACTACCAATCTTAATTATTTATTTTGTAGGTACAAGGTGATATGAGAAAGTATGTCTCTGATTTACTTGGATAATTGTGACAACGACATAGGAGACTGTGATTGTGGTAAAGATAGTTATGGCTACAAAGAAGATGGAGATTATGGGGGCTATTAATATATCCATGATCATGAGATAGATGAAAATGAGGGCTACTATTTCAAAGGAGAATGTGAGATGTATGATGACCCTAATTCTTATAGTGATTATGGAGATAATAAAGAGCCATATGAAGGTTTTTATAAGGAAAATGGGGCATATATAGAGTATTACACTTCCCACTCTGAGCATAGAAGTGTTGTAAGGTATAACCCATTCATTTAAAAATCTTATGAGGTTCATGGTGAGAATGTACATAAAGATTATGAAGTTTCATATTCCTCCTCTTGTAGTACTTTTTATCTAGGTTGAATTGATGTGAATGGTTATACTAACAATAGTAAAGATTGCTCCATGGGAATGAAATAATGAATTTCCAAAGCCTAGGGGTACTACATCTTATTATTCTTATCCTAGGGCCCAAATATATGGAAATAGGAAACAAGGTAGAAATATAGGGTATAGTAGGAGTAAAGATCTCCCTACTCTTCCCATCTTTATAAGAGAGTCAAATCCTAAAGATTATATCAATTGGGAATGGGGGTGTGAAAGGATATTTGAGGATTAGGATATTAGCAAAGTCAAAAGAGTTACATATGCCCTTAAACATAATCAAGGTCCAACACCATTATGCTGGGAACTCATAAGAAAGTCTGGTCAAAAATAGAGTGCCTAGAAAGGACTCATGAGGGGTGACCATGTACCAATGGGGTATATGAAGCTTTACAATATTGATCTAAGAAGAAATGTTCATTCTAGAAAGGTAAGCATTTGTGGGGTTCTGGGATGTGTCTTTGTGCTAGATGATTGGTTCTATAGAAACTACATCATCCCACCCATGGTTAACCATCTAGGGATATCTCAAGAGCTTTTACCTATTCCATACTTCATAAAGTGGTATAGGGTTGCCGAGAGAGTGAAGATTTCCTTCACCCTATGTGGATACTATGAGAAGGTTTTATGTGACATATTCCTCTTGGAATATAGACATTTATGCCTAGGTGCCAATTGGTTCGCACGACATAAAGTTCCAAATGAGCTAAACTGGCCTAAGGTTGTAAAGGACAAATGGTAAAATTATCTCTTTCCACCCGTTCTTCCCAAATTTAAAAGAAATATGGCCACTCACTTTAATCCTAATGAAAATGAGAGACAAAAGATTGAGAGGAGTAAGGGAGTTGTAATCCCCCGCATTTTGGGGCTAGAATTTGAACTATTGTTTCTATGCGCATAAGATTAAACCCAATTATTTCTTTACAAAAAGTTTCATGATTATTATCCTTGTGTGAAAAGTGATTTTTAGGGGAAGAATGTTCATATTCAACACTTAGAGTGAAGTGGAATTAAGAACTTTTGTTATCGACTGTATTTTAGAACTTGATTCTACAAGGGTCAAATTTAAATGTGTATAACTTATGGAATATGTGAAATTTTGGGACTGAAGACCCACCAAATTAAATAAACACATCCGATTTTGCTTGATTTAATACCCGAGTGAAAAGTTATGGGTATTTTAGTGAGGAACCAGTGAGGGTCTGCGATGGCAGCTCAGCGTAAACCTTATCATAAAAATTTCCCTCCATGACACATTGATGCTTTAAATTTGGGCAATTTATGGTTTTGTTTACTTGGGAGGAGGGTTATTGAAGTTTTTTTACTTATAAACGACCCCTAAACACCATATTAACCTATTTCCATTAGTTTTCATGACACAACATAAATTATTTCACTCTAAAAAATCCTCTTTCTCAAATCACCCTTTTCAAGCCAAGGCTAGGGTTGAAGCAGATGGTCATCTAGGGTCCTAAGGGTCGAATTTCCTGATGTTCTTGTCTTTATCAAGGTACTATCCTAAATTTCATGGGAGTAAGTTTATAGTTTTAACAATCTTTAAAGATGTCTAATTATGTGTATGTAAAGGGTTTCTAGAAACTGTTTGAAGAGCATGCATCATGAACCCATATTTGATGAAATTATGAAAATACTAGGGGGTTATTCCATTACCTTAAATTGTGCTCATGTGTACATATGTTATGAGTTTCCAAAATTTATTTAAGAGGATGATTTATGAAATCCCCCTCGCATGATGAAATTTATAGTCTTAACGTGTTATGAATTGTGAAATAGGTTTGAGAGCATGAATTATAAGCCCCCATTTTGATCATGAGATTTACGTATAACTAATGTTGGGGGCTCTTTATGAATGATTATATTACTTGAGTTATAAATGCCTCTTTATCAATTATTCTTTGATATTTTTCATGTTTTCAAAGAGGCGATTCTTATTCTAAAGTCTTTTGTTTCCTAATGAAGAATTGCATGTGTTTTATGTAATAATTGGCCACCATATCTTAAAGTCTTGAAAAGCCAGTGATTTACATAAGTGTTCATATACTTTTGAAATAAGAAGTCTCATGTGTTATGGAAAGCTTTTGGGTGGTCATTAATATGATTTTGAATAAGAAAGGCTATGGATATGATATGATATGGTATGATATAAATGACCGGCAAGCCTAGGTATGATGATACCTATTATCGAGTGCCCTTAATATGAAAGAAATGAATATTTTAAGCATGAAGCATAGTTTTAAGGGACTAAAATCGGGCTTAAAGAGAGTTAGATGGTTACCCAAAGAAAGCACGATTTGAAAGACTCATCGCTGAAAGTGCCAGCGTGGAATTATGGTACCTTGCTTTGTGATCTTTTGTACTTTTGATTCATGTCATCTCAATTTGGGACTATGGTTAGGAGCCATGCTTTGTAATCCTGTGCACAACCATGACATGTTGACTTGATTGGGGATTATGGCACTCTGCTTCGTTGTAAGGCCCCAAAAATATATCCTAGACATCACACGGTGCTCTAGACTATGGGTAGTCCCAAGCTAACCCTTTAAGCCTGCTAACAACTATGGAACTCATAACAATGATAAACTTGACATGCAAAATCAAAGAATACCGAATTAATGTATTAACTAAAACTGAATTAACATCTTTCTAAAAGTCTTAAACTTAAAACAAACAAATAATATTGTAGTCTAAAATGGAAATCAGTTGGACAATCCTCCACTTCTTGCTAGAGAGCTACTTGGACAAGCCCCAGCTGACTAGAACTGAATGAAAACCAATTGACTATAACAATTCACGAACATCAACATCTAGTAGAATGGGCCCTCGAACTTGAGGACTCACCAAGAGCTAGGATATAGGTGGAGAAGCTCGAAATTAATCACACTACTAGAACTGAGCACCAGGACCTACATTATAAGAGAATGTAGAACATAGATATATATTTGGTTCAGTACTTCTGGAATATACTGAGTATGAGGGGGTGAATTCATAAGTAAAACAATAATTCAACATTCATAAAAACTTTTAATTGATGCATGCCAAGTGTAAATGACTAACCTTAAACTTGAATAACTGAAAGCTAAAAAACATATATCATAAATAGTAAAACATACTGTATAAATCTTGTGAGCCATAACACTCAGTTCTACAAGCTTTTCTTTTATTCTGTCTTAGGGAGGTTCTTCTAACCGACATACACCACATAAGCTATCACGGTGTCCAATGTTTTATTCCCTGTAGAAAAAAGCTCATGTTGGGGAGAGTCATCCTACCCTTGCCAATTTAATAGAACCTAATCTAAGTGATCATTGTTTGTAACTTCATCCATATTTGGAATAAGATGAGCCTATGTTGGCTCATATTTCTAAGGCATGTGACATTAGATGCATACCAAACTCGGTGCTAAATACTACTTCCTTATTACTTAGTGATTATACTGTAGGAAATCCACCTTAAAACACTAACATAAGGGTTTATAATGAAAACCAGTTATGCATCTCTTTTTGTAAATCATGATCAAGCTAAATAAATATGGATTCCATATTTTATCTGAGGATCAAAATATCGATTCTTACTTTAAATCTTAACACAACCTATTTGAAGAATGCTTAAAAGCTTAATCTTCTAGAAAAATCAATACTTACTTAGGGCTTAAAACCCATGCTTTAAATTTATGTCAATTCATACCAAAGCTTCATTCCAAATATAATTCTTGAAATAATTTGACAATAACAAGTCAAGATAGTGCAATCTCATTCATAATATAAATCATGTAAGTTAATTCATAAACATAAGTACCTCTTGATATTCTAAAAGATTTAAATCTTATGAAATTACATGCTTCAAGATGATATATACTTGGGTATGAACCTTAATTCAAAACAAGTGAATTAAATCTTCAAATCATGAAATTTGGACACAAGGGTGAAAGGATACTCTTGTTCATAACCCCACATACCTTATTAGGCTTACTTGATGTAGAAACTTGACTTTGAACTTTTAAAAATATTCTTAAAGGTTGTTTCTTGAAGTTCTTGAATTAAAAGCCTTGAAGTCTTGATTATCTTGAAAAGGATATGCAGGAGTTTTAGATTTCTTAGAATTAGGTTAGGGTTTCTTGGAGAGAAATTTGATGAAGAATGAGTGTATAATGCTTAAACCGATATCTAATCTTCTATTTTTATGACTTGGGGTGAAGATAAATGACTTAATTGCTCCTTTAAAGATTAAAGTCGCAACTGGAATGCCGTTTGTGGGCTTGGTGCAACACGATGGGATTCCCATTTCTATTTTTGATATAATGTAGTGGAATTGCATTGAGCTGCTGGAATCAAAATCCAAACATGACCCAAACCTCATCCAAAAATTCCAAAACTTTCTCGAGAGATGCTCCTTATACCCCTGAACATGAATCAACTCAAAAACCATCGTCTTAGATCCCGGAAGGTCAACTTAAAATTCTTCAAAGTTAAGGATTTAAAATAAGGCTAAGTCTTAAATAGTTAGCTAAATTTTGAGGTTCTAAGTCTCATATGAAAGCACTATGAGTTGAACTAAACTAAGTCTAATATGGGGTATCATATTTGTAATCTTCCGTACCCCTTTTACTGATACTTCAATACTTACGACAAACTTGGATTGGAGGCTTGGACGACAAGTTAATGACGGAACCATATAGCTCATGGGTACTAAGTTGTTGGGTGTACTATCAAGCCCGAAACTAAAGCAAAGAGTTGAGTCCATGGTTTATAAGAATGTTTTTGAAGCTCTTGAATTATGTTCACGTGTTTTATATATATTACGGTAAATTGTTTTCATAATTCTCTCAACTATGTTACATGAAATGTATGTTATTTTTGGGTTTTTCTGTGTACCAATACTTTCCAAGTATTGACCCCCTCATAGTACAGGCTCTGAGGCTCAGTCCCATGTTTCATCACATCAGTAGAACATATGGGATAGTGACAGAGTTGGTGAACTATCTATCTTTTGGAAGGTATATTATTCATATATTTCTCTAATTTAATTTATGGTCCAACTGGGGGCCTTTTCCCAGCCTAGATAGTTAGTTCTCAGTGGAGGCTTCGTAGAAGACATTTTGTAACACCCCACATTTTTTGGCTAGACTCTAAACCGTCATTCCTATGTGTATAAACTTTAATCTCATGATTTGTATCTTAATATATGTGTCATGATCATTATCCTAGTTTGTGAAGTGCTTTCGAGGTTAAATATGTTCATAGAAATCACTTAGAACAATGTAGAGTTAAGAGCCTTTGATTTATCCAAAGTTGGTATTCGATTCTACAAGGGTATACTTTGAATATGTATAACTTTTAATATAGGTGGTATTTTTTATCTCAATACCCACCACATTGTAGATAATTGAGTCACCTTTCCAATGATACAAATTTTGCCTTAATTCGATACCAAAGCAAAAAGTTATAGCTATTTTTATGAGGGAGGCAGTGAGGGTATGCGATCATCCCACGCCGTGGGGTTTATAGCACCGGAATGGAGCATGCGTCGTGGGGACTATCATATCGGACTGAATATTGCATCATATGGTCCATTCCTTCATGTTTTCAATTTCTTAAGGGTCAAGGGGCACATTGGCCCTTTCCTCTCAACCCCAAACATCCAAAAGATGAATTATAACACCCAAAAGGGCATTATTTGCTCATCTTCTTCAAATCAACTCTCATAAAAACCCACCCTTTCCCCCCATCAAAAAAGTTCAACTTTTCTCTCAAGTACACAAGGATTTAAGTTTTGAATTCAATATTTCTTCAAGAATCCAAGAATTAAAGATTCCTAGTTCAATAAACCTTTAAGAAAAAACAAGAATAGGATTTATTTCACAAGTTCATCATTCCAGTCCCAAGATTCAAGATTACTTCACAAGCCAAGAAAAATTTAAGGTATGTGGAGTTATAAATAAGGGTATCCTTTCACCCTTGTGCCCAAATTGCACGATTTTAAGATTTTATTTAATTATTTTGAAGTAGGGTTCATAATCAAGTATGTATATTTTTGTAGCATGTGATTTTCATGAGATTTAAATCTTTAAGTATGAGTATTAAGTTTTAAGAATATTATGCTTTTAAGCATTCTATGACAAACTTATTTCAAGATTTAAAGCAAGAATTGATCTTTTGATCCTCATCTAAGAGATGGAATCCACATTTATTTATTTTGATTACAGTTTAAAGTAAAGAGAATCATAACAAGTTTTCAATATGAATTGTTATGCTATTTAAGATGGATTTCCTAAAGAGCGAATATATAAGTAATATGGGAGTAGTATTTAGCACCGAGTTGGGTATGAGGCCAAGGTCACATGCCCCAGAACTACGTGCCATCGTAGGATTTTAATACCCATAGTGGGTTCACTATAGTGATCACTCTAGTTTAGATTCTATTCTGATGGTAAGGGTAGAACATCTCTCCCAACATGGGTAAGAGACGTTGGACTCCATGATAGCTCACATAGTTTATGTCAGTTAGAAGAACCTCCTAAAAAAAAGAGTAAAAGTACAGCTTTTAGACCTAAGTGTTATGGCTCACAGAGATTATTCATTTTGCTTTATTATCCATGATTTATGATTTTAAGTTTTCAGTTATTCAAGCTCAACGTAAGTCATTTACACTTAGCATGCATCATTTAAAAGTTTATATGAATATTGAGTTATTGTTTTACTTGTGCATTCACCACACATACTCAGTACATTCCAAAAGTACTAATCCATGTATATGTATATGTGCTACATTTTCTCATAATGTAGGTACCAATTATAGCACACAAATCATAATCAGACAGTATGCAACTTCGAATCAGCTGGTGATGAGTCCTTTTTTTATTCGAGTCTTGAGTCAATCATAGTTCGAGTAGCATATTATTTTCTTTATTCAATAGTATTGTCTCAGAATAGCTGGGGGTCATGTCTCAGTTACCTATAGTCAATATTAGTAGAGGCTTCATAGACAGTCAGTATAGTTGATGTATTCGATTTCAGTTTTGTTTTGTATAACCAGAGTTGTAATTATTTTAATAGTTTTGTTTTGAAGATGCTCAGCTAAAGACTTTTCTTCCTCTTATTACTTCAAGTTTTATGAATTTTATTTAGTTGCTCATGAGTTATGCCAGTACAAGGGTTAGCTTGGATCACTTGTGGTCCTAAGCACTGTTGTGACGTTCAGGGGATAGTCTCGAGGCATTACAAATTTGGTCATTGTATAATCATAAAATTGTTGACATAATTTGATTGTCATATTTCCTTAATTTCTTTATATCTTCTATACTTTGATTTATGTAGTAATTATGCTTATAATAGTATGCTAAGGGGTCTCTTAGGCCTTCGTAGTTTGGGAAGCCCATCATAGCCAAAGCCTTGGATCGGGTCATAACAGGAGTAAATGGTGGCAACCTAAGAGTAGAAAAATGATAAGTTGTGTGGAGTGAAATGAGGGGGTTGCCACCAAACTAAGCAAACTATGTTTGTCCTTCTTTTAATAAGGATATGTGTGTAGGTACCAATATAGCAAGCAAAGGAGAACACATACCAAAAGAGACAATTCCTTTTGAATATTTGATGAGGTAAATTTAGATGTTTCTAATGCGTGTAGAGGACCTTCACACCAAGGTAAAGAAGAATTATCTCAAGATCTTCAAGGTAACACAGCTCATTCTTACACTTTTGAACAAGTAAATAATGATTGCGAGGGTAGTAGCCCATTGAGTGTGAGTAATAGCTTGCCAATATGTGAGTCTCATGATTATTTGCCTCTTGTTACTGATGTATCCATTGAGAGTATGGATACACTATTTGATCCTATTGATGATTGGATTGACTCTTCTTGTAAGATCAATTTAAGTCCACCTAGTATTGAAGCCTATGTGATGAATGATGGTATATTATTTTGTGAAATTTATGTTAATCAACTTGTGTGTGAAACTATCTCACTACTTAAGGATGTTTGTGTGTGATTAATTAACCTCAAGTGAGTATTGATATTATAACGCCCCATATTCTGAACCCCGGATGCTACATGGTGCTTATATCCTGAAGGACCACAAGCTAACCCATGACTGATATCTGTTGTGAGCACTAAAATAATATACTAAAATAAAAGTGAAATAATAGGCTGAAATGCCATAAGGTTCAAAACATCTAAAATACTGATAATGAATAATAACATCTAAATCTGAAATACTATCTGAATCTATTATGAAAAGCCTCTAACTGAAACTATCTGAAAGTGGAGTTGATGGGACAATCCCCCAACTAACTCTATCTACAAAAATACTGCTAAGTTGTAGTACTAAAATAAAAGCATATCCTCGATAGGTGAGGACTCACTGCTAAATCTGTTGCTATTGGCTAAATTTGGCTAAGTGCGGTCAGGAACCTGAGAGTCCGAACCTATGATATGAAATATCATAGCACAAGAAATAGGTATGCAATCAGTAAGTGGGAATGTAATGGTATTCTAAATTATGTAAGTATGAATGCATGGATTTATATACATGAATAATAACTAACTGAATGACATGCAAGAGCTGGATTAGCATACGTGAAGGATCTGTAACTACTGAACATACTGTGTATACTGTAGCTGAGTATACTGGAACTGAATTTGATAACTGATAGTTCAATATACTAATGATATAAGATCACTGATAATTTCAATTACTGATAACTGAGTGACTGAATCTTACAGTCCTAATTCTGTAAAACTAAACTGAGTTCTATTCTGAAGACTAAGACTGAAACTGAAACTGTGGGAGGTAATCATCTAACGGACATACCCTAAATCTGAACTAATAAGATAACTAAGCTGGGATCCAATCTATAACCACAATTAGAAGGGTGTCAGTACCGTGCCACGGGTAAAGACAAGCTGAAGAGTTACCCTCTACTGACAGGTTCATTAAATGAGAGCGGTGGTACACTTTTACTGGAAGGTAGAGCACCTCATCAAACCTCAACTGGAAGGTGTGATGTCTCAACCTACACTGGCAACGTAGTTCTAGAACGCAAGGATTGCTTCTAAGGATCACACCCTCTACTGGTAGGTGAGACCCGATCCTTGGGTTTACTCAATGCCGAATCCTACTCCCAACTGAAATACACTGAACTATTATACTAGACTAAATTGGACTGAATTCACTGAGATTACTGAGCTTTCCTAAGTTCTATAACTGGCTGAATTCTACTGAGTTCTGTAACAGACTAAGAGTACTATTAATCGTGACATAACTGATACTATTCTATAACTGATACTAGCTCTAAATAAACAACTAAGTTGTCGGATATTAAATACCTCCAGGACTCAATAGCATGAAAAGTAAAGAAAATCATGATGTTGAATAACATAACAATGTTCACTTAGTCATAATTCATTCATAGAGACATTCCATCAAACACTAATAATGCATTAACTTGTACATGAATGGGGAATATAGGTTAGCGTGCTATAATGGCATTATTTAATTCTCATAGACAATTTATCAAACACATATGAAGCATACTTGGTTCATTAAATCATAAACACTTAGAGTTAACATGGTCCTAACAATCAACTTGCAAATTGAAGGGTTTATCATGAATATCATGTAATTCAGCACATACTACGATCAATTCTTGGAACATGTGATCTAAATCATGGATTAAAACTCAAATAACATCATGAAGATAAATTCAATCTAATTCAAACATACAAATCATAAATCATAAATCTTGTATTTTGAAAGAGGATTCTTGGGCTCCATGGAAGGTAAGGATCCATGAATGAACATCTAACATATCTGAGAAAAAGAGTTCTTGGAGAGATTCTTGAGGAATGACCTTGATTCTTGAACTAGAGTTTTTGCCTCTTGAGAGAGAATGATTTAATTTGGGTAAAAATGGAATAAAGAAGGGTTTTACAAGTTTTTAGGGCTTAAATCCCATACCTGGGTGGAATAAATTTATGAGAAAAGACTATTTTAACCCTGGGCGCGACTTTAATTTTTCATAAAAAAATTTTAACTTGGGCACCTGGCGTGACACAGCACTATCGCGCTGTGTCACTGTTAAACGATGTTGGGGAATTACATGGTGGCGTGATGCGGTACAATCGCGTTGCCACTTTGGTAGCGAACTGGAAGTGCACCACGACGCGATGTCATTGCGTTGGTACACTGGAAATTAACAATTGTGATTTGGGTCTATGGAACGACGTGCCAATATCACAGAGCAATACTACAAACTTACAATTGCTATTTTAACACACTCCGTGATGTGCTACTGGCCTGAATGATGGTGTTTAACGACTTAAACTTAAAATTATCATAACTTCTTACTCGGTCATCGGATATAGGTGAATTTTTTATTGTTAGAAAACTAATTGAATTTACTACTCAATAAAAATTCAAAATCTTGAAAATTCCACATGTATTAAAGCACATTTATCTCTAAATCAAGTCTTGATATTTTTGGGATGAATTTAAGCTAGGTAAAAGTATGGGGTGTTACAATATCTCCCCCTTGAGAACATTCATCCTCGAATCAAACTGGTTAGGGTTGAGAAACACTGATAGACTGAGCTGACACACTAAACATGCATACTGAAACATGACTACATGGCTGAACTACTGACAAAGTGAGTTTCCATAATGAAAATGCATATCTGATGAATGGAATACATGACTGAACTGATTAATGAATGTGTGACTGAATATGCAATGATAACTGATACTAAGATTGTAGTTGTAGTTGAACATAGAATTGAGTATATCTAAGGAAAACGGTTACCTTAAGCTGAGAACACGGATAAGCCTAAGATCATTTACTGAACATGTATGAACGGGAATATAAGAACATGAATAAGTCTGAAATATGATACACAAACTGAATATCGTGATAGCTCAGGGATTATAGGTGCATCTCCCCCTTGGGACGCTATGTCCCTCAAGAATTCTGAATTAGTTAAGATACTAAGGAAAAGTATGAGATGATGCATGGGGCACCCATGAACTAAATCATGATTAAATATATAGGATCGAAAATTAAGGTATAAATATGAAAATGGGAGATCTATAACATACCAGTGACCACATTAGGAGAATTTTCCTAACTTTTTCTGGACTAAAGTATGTAAAACCTGTATAGGCGTTGCCCATTGGTGGCACTGCCCGGAAAAGCAGCTGGCAATTTATTTTGGGCTATGACTGAATTAGATAGAGTAGTGAATGTAACTCTGAATTCTATATGAGAGACATGTTCATCCAGGGGATCTTCCTGAATGGGCTGAAGGGCTGACTGGTTTTTGATTTTTCTTTCATTAGTCCTTTTGGGAGGCATATTAAGTAAATGAAAGGAAGAAGTGAATTAGACTGAGAGTTTAACTTGACCTCACACTTAGTCGCACGACATAAATATTGAAAGAAGGGAAACTTTTCCTAAAATATCTCATAGATTCCTGTCCATAAATATAGCGCGTTGCACACCCGTGCATAAGACTCTACTAGATGTGGCTTTTCAGACTCCCTAGGACACTGTTGAACCTTAGGCTCTGATACCAGGTTTGTAACACCCCAAATTCTGAACCCCAGACACTACACGGTCTCATAATCTCAAAGGACCACAAGCTAACCCATGACTGATATCTTCTGTGAGCACTGAAATAATATACTGAAATAAATGTGGAATAATAGGCTAAAATTCCATAAGGTTAAAAACATCTAAAATATTGATAATGAATAATTATATCTAAATCCAAAATACTATCTGAATCTAGTCTGAAAAGCCTCTAACTTAAACTGTCTGAAAGTGGAGTTGATGGGACAATACCCCAACTAACTCTATCTACTAAAATACTGCTAAGCTGGAGTACTAAAATAAAAGCATATCCTCGATAGATAAGGACTCACTGCTAAATCTGCTACTACGTGTTGAATCTGGCTAAGCGCGGTCAGGAACCTGAGCATCCAAACCTATGATATTTCATAGCATAGCATAAAAAATAGGTATACGATCAGTACATGGGAATGTACTGGTATGATAAATGATGTAAGGCTGAATCCATAGGTCTATATACATGAACAATAACTAATTAAATGGCATACAAGAGCTGAATTAGAATACGTGGAGGATCTGTAACTACTAAACATATTATGCATACTATAACTGAGTATAATAGAACTGAATCTTATAACTAATAATTGAATATACTGATGATCTGAGATCACTAATAATCTGAATTACTGATAATTGAGTGACTGTATTTGATAGTTCTAATTCTGTAAAACTGAACTGAGTTCTATTCTAAAGACTGGGAATGAAAATGAAACTGTGGGAGGTAATATCTAACCGACATGCCCCAAATCTGAACTGATAAGATAACTGAGCTGGGTTCCACTCTGTAACCCCAATTAGAAGGGTATAGTACTGTGTCATGGGTAAAAACAAGCTAAAGAGTCACCATCTACTGGCAGGTTCCCTAAACGAGAATGGTGGTACCCTTTTACTGGCAGGTAAAGCACCTTATCAACCCTCAATTGGCAGGTGTGATATCTCCACCTACACTGGCTACGTAGTTCTAGAACGCAAGGATTGCTTCTAAGGATCACACCCTCTACTGGTAGGTGAGACCCCATCCTTGGGTTAACTCGGTGCTGAATCCTACTCCAAACTGAAATACACTAAACTATTATACTAGACTGAACTAGACTAAATTCACTGAGATTACTGAGTTTTCCTAAGTTCTATAAGTGACTAAATTCTACTGAGTTCTGTAACAGACTGAGAGTACTATTGATTGTGACATCACTGATCTATTCTGTAACTGATAATGGCTCTAAATAAACAGCTAAGTTTTTGGGTATTAAATACCTCCAGGACTCGATATCATGAAAAGTAAAGAAAAGCATAATCTTGAATAACATAATAATGTTCCCTTGGTCATAATTCATTCATAGAGACATTTCATCAAACACTTGTAATGCATTAACTTGTACATGATGGGGAATACATGTTAGCATGCTATAATGACATTTTTTTCATTCTCATAGACAATTTATCAAACACATAAGAAGGATACTTGATTCAATAAATCATAAACAGTTAGGGTTAACATGGTTACAACAATCAACTTGCAAATTGAAGGGTTTATCATGAATATCATGTAATTCAGCACATCCTAGGATCAATTCTAGGAACTTGTGATCTAAATCATGGATTAAAACTCAAACAATATCATGAACATGAATTTAATCTAATTCAAACATGAAAATCATAAATCATAAATCTTCTATATTCAAAGAGGATTCTTGAGATCTATGGAAGGTAAGGATCCATGAATAAACATCTAACATACCTGAGAAAAAGAGTTCTTGAATAGATTCTTGAGGATTGAACAAGGGTTTTTATCTCTTGAGAGAGAATGATTTAATTTGCAGAAAAAGTGAATAATGAAGGGTTTTACATATTTGTAGGGCTTAAATCCCACACCTGAGCAGAATAAATTCATGGGAAAAGACTGTTTTAACCCTAGGTGCGACTTTAATTTTTCATAACATTTTTCTGAACTGTGCACCTGGCGCGACGTGGCGTTATCAAACCATATCACTAGAAAATGATAATTGGGAAATTTCATGGTGGCGCGTGCGGTACAATCACGTTGCCACTTAGGTAGCGAACTAAAAGTGCACCCCAACGCAGTGTAATCACGTTGGTATACTGGAAATTGACAATTGGGAACTGGGTCTATGGCGCAATGCGGCAATATCGTAGAGCAACACAAGAAATTAAAATTTTCTATTTTAACACACTCTGCGATGCGCTACTGGCCTGAATGACAGTGTTTAACGACTAAAACTTAAAATTACCATAACTTCTTATCAGATATTGTATTTAGGTGAATTTTATATTATTAGAAAGATAATTGAATTTTCTACTCAATAAAAAGTCAAAATCTTGAAAATTCCATATGTATAAATGCACATTCATCTCTAAAGCAATTCTTTGACATTTTTGGGATAAATTTAAGCTAGGTAAAAGTACGGGGTGTTACAGATATTAAAAATAGTGGTCAAGTAAATAGGAGTGACCCTTTGGGCATGACTTTTAGTAAGGCTCTTATTGTTTATTTGGCTCATAGTGATAACCATGTGTTTGAAACATCTTTGACACTTGATAGTTGTCTTTTAAAGAGTGAACTTGCATGTTCTAAAGTCTTTTCTTGGATAGATCCTTCTCTCTTTAAGAATAATATCTTGTTTGAAGGTAATGCAATCACTCCTAGTGGATTACCTAGTGTTATTGATAGCATTGATGATTTAGCTCATCCTGAGGGCTATATCCCATATGACAACCTACTATGGTGTGACAAAATTTCTTTTAAGAATGGAAATCTATTCTTTGAAGATGAGAGTACTCTTAAGGGGAAAGGATGTGAAGTTTTGGACAGGAATAATCAATTGGGTGATGATAACTTTGATTTACTTAAAGCTTTGAGAAACCTAATTAGTGACTGTTCTTATGAAAAATATTATGGTTGTGAACCTTTATATGACACCCCACCCTTGTTTGATAATTATAAGGATGAATTGCTTGATTCTTGTGATGACTTGAGTAATGACTCCTTCGATGCTAGCGGTGGTTTGTGTCTACTAAAGGATTCACCCCTTGAAATAAAAAGTGCTACTTGTTTAGATATAGTTCCTTCTTCTTCGTGTGCCTCTATTGATGAGAATACATATGGTGATGATCTTAAATTCGATAACGAGTATATACATGAGGACACCTTAGTTGAAGTTAATTTGTGTGATACCTTTCTCTACCCTCTCTTTGCTTATGAAATTGTCAATGGTCATATAGAGTGTAAACTTAATAGTGAAAATGGAACCTTTGGGGAAAGTGAGTATTACCATGACCCATGTCCTTGGACAATTCTTCCTTTTGACCCCGATCACATAATGGGTTGTGGTGATTTCCATACATCCAACTTGATGCTTGGTCTAGATGACAATCAAATGAGTATATTGGGACCCTTCCTTATGATGAAAAATCTTTCTTCGGGATTTACAATCCACTTGATAGACCCAGGTTGTGCATGCAAGGTATTTCCCACAAATATGAGCATTTATTAAAGAAGGAAAATAATGAAAAGATCCAAGAGAGTTCAACATTGTGTATTTCCATTCTTGACCAAAGCTTCACTACTTGTAGGTCAAGGAGAGAGTTATCTCTTGAAAATACTTTGGATGAATTCCATGAATGTGACACCTTTATTTATGACTTGTTTACATATGGGAGCCATTTCATAAGGGAAATTATTTGAAAGGAAAAAGTTATATGTGCTTAAATAATTTGATTCCATTCTTGTATGCATTATATGCTAAATCTTTTTAGCCAAAGTCCTTTTTATAGATAATAGCACCTTGGATGATTCTTGTATACTTGATTTCTTTCTATAATCCTCTTTGCCTATGATGATATCCATGCTAGTCTTGGAATTATTTCATATGTAGGTAGGAAGCTTATTGGTTGATATACTTGGTTGAGTAATAATTCTATGTGGGCCACTCATATATTTGACTTTAAAAAAGCCTTATGGATTTTTGAACCATTTTTGGTACCACTTTTAGTGCGGTCTCTTGAAGATATAATGAAGCAATTGTGTCTTATATTTCCTAATATGAAGTAGTCTCACCTTCTTGTCTTATTGAGGCCATTATGACCTATGTGGTTTCCTAATATCTTAATATTTTTCATAGCCAATTCCTTTGTAACCCTTTTAATAAGCTTTTCATGATTAAAACAATGGATCCTTGGTTGTATCATAAATATGTGCAACCTTGGCGTGATGCTGTGATTATTTGTACTAATACTAAACATCATGTCATGAGTATGTTGTTTTTGTTTGTATTTTCTTTGATTTTGCAATATTTGGAATCGAGGTCGAATCCATTTCAAGAAGGGGAGGATGATCAAGCCAAATTGCCTCTGGACCTTTGGATAGGATATATATGATGCTCGATGAGCTTGAAAACTCCTTAGTGCTATTAAAATATGCCACATGGATGAATATTATCATCAAGGAGGGTGAAAGGACATTGATGAGGCGAAAGGAGTGCAAAACGGGGATCAAAAGCCCCTTGAAAGAAATATGCACCCAAGGCATTTTTGATCCACCTTTGATCTTCTCTAGCATTTCAAGAATGGGTCAAAACAGAGCGTAGTGTGCCTTTTCTTGACATTGGGTCTCTTTGGGGCCCTAAGGGTGTAATAATTAGCCTAAACTTTAAATACTTAGGAGTTAGCTTATTTCCTTAGTTAGTTTTTGAATATTGATTGAGATAAAACTCTTTTATAGAGTCTTTTGAGTGCTTGGAAAAGACAATGTTGATATTTGTTTAGAAACGGTGGTTGTAAGGGGGTTTCTATTCCCCTGCAGTCAACATAAGAGTTAGGTTCTATTTAATAATCAATAAGGGAGGTCCTTGGATTTGAAACTCCCTTTGGTTTCCCTTTTGTTATCTTCTTTATGTCTATCTTTCTATCATTATCATTCTATCCCTCTATCCTTTACTTTTCATATTTTGATTTTGTCAATTATTTAGTTTGTGTGCTTATTTCTCATTTCCTTAGTTTGATCATATCATCCTTCAACCTCTCAATATCTCAATTGGCTTTATACATAATCTTGTATACCCATTTTGGTATAATGACATTTTTTCCTTGAGACAGATCAACAACTTCCCAAATTTTATTGTCTTCAAGTTCTTTAATCTCCAACTTCATAGTCTCAAACCATATTTTATCTTTAGCACCCTGACTAAATCACTAAGGTTTCACCATTGTAGAGAGGTTGGATAAATAGCAGTGATAGCTAGGATTGACCTGATAAGACAGGTAGTTAGCTAGTGGTTATCTTGTCCCTTTAACTTTTCCTAATATTACATAATCCTTTATCCAGGCAGGTTTTTGGACATCCTAGGAGTTCTTATGAGGAGATCACAGTCCTATAACAGTGCAGTACCATCTGTTTGATCATAAATTATCTCATTTGAATTACTAACTGAGGTATATAACATTTCTGCATCAGATACTTCAGGATCCACAATTGATGAATTAGAACCTGAGGGAATATCATTTGTGTAAGAATCTGTATCTATGTGATCATCTATATCTATTTATTGTTTAAGAAAATCTGTAATGGACTTATCAGTTGTTTTATCAGCAAAAGGAAACACATGTTCCTTGAACACAACATCCCTGGTCATAAATAATTTGTTAGTGGTTAGATCCATTAACAAGTATCCTTTTTGAGTAGTTGAATAGCCCATTAGAACTATAGGTTTAGCCCTTTCCAAAAACTTATCACCTCTTGGTAGCACTAAAGCATAACACAAACAGCCAACAACTCTCAGGTGTGACAAAGATGGGGGTTTAGAAAATAACATTTCATAAATAAAACACCATAGCGCAAATGCGTTAGTACAGGAATGTACTGAGTATATAGATGAGGTAAGGCTAAATGCAAAGGCTCATGCGTGCACAATATCTAAACTGGATAATCATGAAAACGTGTCACGAGAACACATACATGAATGCACAGACCATAATCACAATCATCACAACTCTAGGTATTGAAACTCGAATACCACTTTACTGTAGACTGAACTCACTACTGATACCGAGATGCTGAATCACTGACTCATCTGATACTAAGAACTGAGGATTTAGAAGTACTTACATCAAGGACTAAATTCTAAGCTTTACTACTTTCGACTGGCAGGATTAGATATCAACCTTTCTAACGGATCAATGATAAGAAATATGATTATATCTAAATCTGACAACAAGGATACTCAATAAAATCTGATACTGTGAATCAAGCTTATCTGGCAGCTTATCTCTGAATATGATATAACATAACTACATATGTGACCAATCCTATCTGTCGGGATGGTCCATGAATCAAGGGAACTATGTGATTTACTCATAATGATAGACGATTGTATCTGACAATCCTGATTTTTGAAGATTGACACTAAAATTGCAACTGAAACTGTGGGAAGTAGTCACTTAACCGACATGCCCCTACTATCTCTTAGTGGTGAAACCTCTACCCCCAGTTGGGAGGGTTCCAATACCGTGCCACGGGTAAATACATTATCTCTTTTCTCTGGTCAATTCTCTCTGACAGATGACCCTCAGCAGGAAGTCGACCTAAGGCAATATAATAGTCAAATACCCTATATTTAGAGGTGATAGCCTTTTCTGATGGTGACTCTTGTATCCTGCGTTGGCTACGTAGTTCTGGAGGTCAGGGATTGTTACTAACGGCTCTGGCCTCTCTCGCTGATGGAAGGATCCACCATCTCTTCCCTCGCTCGTTACTAGAAACTACTCCTAATTGAAAGACTCTGACTGAATTCTTAACTAAACACAACTGAACTGAATCTGATACTGATACTGATCATGTTTCTCAAAATATCTGACTGAGTTACGCTGAGATCACTTAGTTTTGTATCTGACGGAAATGATATTGAATCATGGTATCTAACTGACGATACAGATCTTGAATAGATTACTCGAATCTCTTCTGAGATTAGAATTGAATAACTCGAATACTATTGGTTCTGAGCTGATTACAGGACTGAGGCTAGATTACTGGCGATATAGATATTATAGAGATTACTGATATTACTGAGCTTCCTTAAGTTCAACAATTGTCTGAGGATACAGAGTTCTATAGTTCACTGAGTTCTGAGAATCATGGCTCGATTGAAATTATCATGAAACAGACACAGGCTCTAGATAGCAGCTAAATTGTTGGGTATAAATACCCTCAGGACTCGATAACATAAAAGTAAAGCATAATCATTCATTCATCATCACAAGAATTCGTGTATCATCACAATCATTCATGCATCATCTCAATCATTAAAGCATCTCTTCACAAGTAATTTAGGAGCCATTTCATATGTTTATTCCCACAATAATTAAGACATCACCTCAAGCATTTAAGGACCACAATCGTCTATTCATCATCACAGTCGCCAAAGGGTCACTTTAAGCAGTTCGAATTCATAATCATATAATAACGTAGGGGGAACATGCCACTAGACCATACCTAATTCAACAAGATTTTACCTCAACTATTTCATACCTATATCTGTCTTGACATGCGTTTGGATATCACTTGATTTGGGAGAAACTTCATACTATCACGTCATAACTTACTTGCTAACCACTTGGCATGTATTAAAAGCTTAGAGTATATCAAAGGGCACCTAATTGGGGAATTTACTACCATCACATTTCCACTTGTTCACTAAGGTTCTTCAACAAACACTAGACATGCATGGTTTCATACTTATTTTGGGATTTCCCACTATCAGGAATAATTCATCCACTTGGGCATTTTATCAAACACTAGGCATGCATAAACTAACTCACAATTTGGGGTTTCATCTTCAACATACTACAATGTCCCTTTTCTGCTTCACCTAATCTTTCATCAAACCTATGATGTACATGCTCTACTTGTTCCACCATTTATACACCCAAATATCATGAACACATCACATAGAAAACAACATAAGGAAGATTCATCACAAATATCACATAGATTCCACAAACACATGTCAAAGCTCATAAAACTTATAAATAAACATGAATCAAAACTCAACATCAGCTGGAACATCAATTTCAACTCACATGAATCATTAATAACTCATAAACATAAAAGCTTTGAGGTTTCAAAAAGAGTACTTGAGCTTCTTGGATGAAAGGGACCCAAGAATCAACATCTACATACCTTAGGGAAACTCTTTTCTTGAAAGCCTTCGGAAGATTTTATTTATTTCCCTTGATTTTTTCTTGGAGAAAGAAGGGGGATTTCGTTTTGGAAAACCCTAATTTTTTTGGAATAGAAGAGAAAAAAAGGCTGAGGTCCCTTGGTTAGGTATATATAGAGGTTGGGAAAAGGGGAAAAGACCAGAATACCGTTCAGAAATTTCTAGACTGGAACCTGATTTTTGGGCCTGGCGCCACTCACCACAATCATGGACCTTCACTGGATTTTGATAATTGGGAAATTGCAGGACGGTGCGTCACGGTGGGGATCATTTTGCCAACTTGATTGTGAACTAGAACTTCACCGCGACGCGGAGGAATCGCAGAGGTCCACTGGAAATTGAAAATTTTGAAATTAAGCCATGGCGCGACCTCCATAATCATGGAGGATCACTGGATTTTGATGATTGCCATTTTGGCTAGCTCCGCGATGCGCTAAGGTGCCAGGTGGCACACTGTCTCACTAAAATAGCTCTAACTCTTCACCCGAGTGTTTGATTTGGGTGAATTTGGTATCGATGGAAAGCTTATTCAATGCTCTACATGGAAAAAAGTAGAAATTAGGGAAATTCCACAGGATTCAAAATATTCCATACTTGAGAAGATATTTTTGAAACTTTTAGACTCGGATTTCCACTTTACTGAATACGCTCTAAGGCTCAAACTGGAAAAGCACTTTGTGGGGTATTACATTATCCCCCCCTTGGGAACATTCATCCTCAAATATCGCTTGATAGACTAAAAATACTGATCGACAGAACCCACTCAAGAAATGGAAACATCTCAAGGCATGACTATGCAACTGGAACAACTGACCTACAGTGTTTTCTCACTGGACATGCATATCTGATGCATGGAATACTCGACGGAAGCCAATCATAGTTGAACCAATCTCATAACACACACATTCATATCTGATTCATGAACTCACAACTGAACTGGTCTCATGAATGCATGACCGAACACACTGATAAGATGAGCTTATTTCTACTGAATGTGCAAATCTAATGCATGAATGTCTGACTGAACTGACTTTCGAAGGCACGAATAACAATGCAATAACAACTAATGCCAACTTCATAAGAAGAATCTGGACATGCAACTGAATGAATCTAGGGACATGCAACATCAAAATATTATGGGGTATCTCCCCCTTGGGACTTTATGTCCCTCTAAACACACACTTCGCCAAAATACTGGGGCGGTGTGCGGGGCACCTACAAACTGGGTCATGATTGACTGAAGAAAATCTCAAACTCATGCATAAATCATGATAACATATAAGCTCGAAATGAAAGCAAAGGATCTAACAATGCATAGCATAAGGATGAAGGGCTCAGAACATACCCGGGTTTATTTTAGGGAGTCTCTCCCAATCAAGGCGAACCTGAAGCGCATAAAGTCTACCCCTTTGAGTCAGCACTCTACATTCTCACATTCTATGGCCTGGTTCACCACACCCAAAGCAAACATCACTACCAGCTCTACACACACCTTGGTGGAACCTGCCATACTATCCACAAAGCGGATGAGTACGAACACCACTAGCACTATTCTGGGCTTTGGAGCTTGGCACTCCCTCAGATCTAACACCCCCAAACACAGGTATGGTTACACTAGCTAAAGATGGAGATATAACTAAGAATCTCTGACCATGCTGAGAACTACTACCACCCTGGTACCCTGACTGCGAGAAACTACGACTACCTGTCTTAGCTCTCTTACTCACTGTCTCTCTTTCTTTCTTCTTATCAACCTCAATCTATTACGCATGCATTATTAGCCTAGAAAGATCCATGTCTCTATTGATCATAGCATCTCTACACTCTTTCAACGCATAACTAGATACCCCAGACAAAAACTTACTCATACTCGCTCTAGGATCAGCTACCAAGTCGGGAGCATACTTAGCTAATTGGTTAAACTTAAGACAATACTCTTTCACGGTCATGGAACCTTGCCTTAGGTTCATAAACTCTTCTACCTTAGTGTCTCTTATCTCTAGCGGAAAGAATCTGTCTAGAAAGGCACTCTGAAACTCTGACCAAGTCATAGGAGCTGCATTCACCCCTCTACTCTTCTCCCACATCACTACACAATTATGAGCAACATCCTTCAACCTATAAGATGCTAACTCAACAGTCTCTTCCTCAGAAACATGCATAATCTGGGTGATCTTCTTTACCTCTTCTAAATAAAGTTGTGGGTCCTCACCTACCATGGACCCAAAGAATTCTGAGGGGTTTATTTTTATGAAACTTCTGATTCTGGCTGTGGTTGAATCCCCATCTTACTGAGGTAGGGCTGCAGCCAAATGATTGCCCTGAATATTAGTCACAGCTTAGGCTAGCGCCTGAAAAGCTGCTCGAAACTCTGCATATGACATACTCTCATTCTCAGGATCTAGTGGCTGTGGGGGCTGGTCATCAACCCCATGGACAAAATCTTTGCGAGGAGGCATACTCTGTAATTAAAAGAAAGAAGTGGATTAGACTATGGACCAACTTGAGCTCTTGCTCACTCTCACGACATGATCACTGAAAGAAGGGAAAATTCTCCTAAGAACATCCTGTAGCCTCTTGTACATAAATGTAGTGTGCTACACACCTATGCACAAGACTCTACTAGATGCGGCTTTTCAGACTCCCAAGAACACTCTTGAACCTTAGGCTCTGATACTAAGTTTGTAATGACCCGAGATCCCATCTTAAGATGTCACAGAGTGCTTATGGACCCGAAGGACCACAAGCTAAGCCTTTACTGATATTTGTACCTATACAGTGCATAGTATTTGAAATAAATACGAAAATTGGCCATAAGGTTCAACACATCTATACATACTCAAAACTGAAAACTGAATACTAATACATCTGTCATCTGTCTGAAAAGCCTCTAAACTATCGGAATTGTGGATTTGATGGGACAATTCCCCAACTAACTTCGTCAACTGAAAATAACAAAATCTGATGCAAATAATATTAAATTGAAACTCATCCTCAAAAAAAGAGGACTCACTGTTATGACTATAGCTGTTGACTGGGACAAAAGTACTGAGAAAACTCTGGGTTCTATGCCTCTGAACCTACGGTGCCAAATAAAACACCATAGCGCAAATGCGTCTGTACAGGAATGTACTGAGTATGTAGATGAGGTAAGACTAAATGCAAAGGCTCATGCGTGCACAATATCTAAACTGGATAATCATGAAAATATCACATGAGAACACATACATGAATGCACAGACCATAATCACAATCATCACAACTAAAGGTACTGAAACTCGGATACCACTTTACTGCAGACTGAACTCACTACTGATACTAAGATGATGAATCACTGACTTATTTGATACTAAGAACTGAGGATCTAGATGTACTTATATCAAGGAATGAATTCTGAGCTTTACTACTTTTGATTGACATGATTAGAGATCAACCTTTCCAACGGATGATATCCAGAAACTATTATCAATGATAAGAAATATGATTATATCTGAATCTGACAACAAGGATACTCAATAAAATATCAGACTGTGAATCAAGCCTATCTGGCAGCTTATCTCTGAATATGATACAAAATAACTATATTTGTGACCAAGCCTATCTATTGGGATGGTCCATGAATTAATGGAACTATCTGAGTTCCTCATAATGATAGATGATTGTATCTGACAGTCCTGATTTCTAAAGATTGATACTAAAACTACAACTAAAACTGTGGGAAGTTGTCAATTAACCGACATGCCCCAACTATCTCTTAGGGGTCCAACCTCTACCCCCGGTTGGGAGGGTGTCGATACCGTGCCACGGGTAAAGAAATTATCTTTTCTCTCTGGTCAATCCTCTCTGACGGATGAACCTCAGAAAAAAGTCAACCTAAGGCAATATAATAGTCAAATACCCTCTCTCTTAAGGTGACAGCCTTTTCTAATGGTGAATCCTATATCCTGCGCTGGCTACGCAGTTCTGGAGGTCAGGGATTGCTACTAATGACTCCGGCCTCTCTAGCTGACGGAAGGAACCGTCATCCCTTCCCTCGATCGGTGCTAGTTTTTACTCCTAACTGAAAGACTCTGACTAAATTCTTAACTGAACACAACTGAACTGAATCTCATACTGATCATGTTTCTTAAAATATCTGACTGAGTTACGTTGAGATCACTTAGTTCCGTATCTGACGAAAATGATATTGAATCATGGTATCTAACTGACGATACAAAGCTTGAATAGATCACTCGAATCTTTTCTGAGATTAGAATTGAATCACTTGAATACTATTGGTTCTGAGCTGATTACAGGACTGAGGCTAGATTACTAGCGATACGGATATTATAGAGATTACTGATATTACTGAGCTCTCTTAAGTTCAACTATTATCTGAGGATACAGAGTTCTGTAGTTCTTTGAGTTCTGAGAATCATGGCTCGATTGGAATTATCATAAAAATGACATGGATCTAGACAGTAGCTAAATTGTCGGGTATAAATACCCTCAGGACTCGATAACATAAAAGTAAAGCATAATCATTCATTCATCATCACAAGCATTCGTGTATCATCACAATCATTCATGCATCATCGCAATCACTAAAGCATCTCTTCACAAGTAATTTAGGAACCATGCCATATGTTGATTCCCAGAATCATTAAGATGTCACCTCAAGCATTTAAGGACCACAATCGTCTATTCATCATCACAGTCACCAAGGGTTCACTTTAAGCATTTCGAAATCATAATCATTTAATAACATAGGAGGAACATGCCACTAGACCATACCTAATTCAACAAGGTTTTACCTCAACTATTTCGTACCTATATCAATCTTGACATGCATTTGGACATCACTTGATTTGGGAGAAACTTCATACTATGATGCCATAACTTACTTGCTAACCACTTGGCATGTATTAAAAGCTTAGCATATATCAAAGGGCACCTAATTGGGGAATTTACTACCATCACATCTCCACTTGTTCACTAAGGTCCTTCAACAAACACTAGACATGCATGGTTTCATACTTATTTGGGGATTTCCCACTATCAGGAATAATTTATCCACTTGGGCGTTTTATTAAACACTAGGCATGCATAAACTAACTCACAATTTGGGGTTTCATCTTCAACATACTACAATGGCTCATTTATGCTTTACCTAAGCTTTCATCAAACCTATGGGGGGCATGCTCCGCTTATTCCACCAATTCTACACCCAAATATCCTGAACACATCACATAGAAAAAAACATAAGGAAGATTCATCACAAATATCACATGGACTCTACAACACGGGTCGAAGCTCATAAACCTTATAAACAAACATGAATCAAAACTCAACATCAGCTGGAACATCAATTTCAACTCGGATGAATCATTAACAACTCATAAACATAAAATCTTTGAGTTTTCGAAAAGGGTACTTGAGCTTCTTGGATGAAAGGGACCCAAGAATCAAAATATACATACCTTGGGGAAACTCTTTTCTTGAAAGCCTTTGGAAGATTTTATTGATTTCCCTTGATTTTTGCTTGGAGAAGGAAGGGGGATTTGGTTTTGGAAAACCCTTATTTTTTTTGGAATGAAAGAGATAAATGAGGCTCAAGTCCCTCGGTTGGGTATATATAGAGGTTGGAAAAGGGGAAAAAGACCATAATACCCTTGAGAAAATTCAAGACTGGAGCTCGATTTTTGGTCCTGGCGCGATGCGCCATAATCGCGTACCTTCACTAGATTTTGACAATTGGGAAATTGCAGGATGGCGCAACGCAGTGGGGATCATTTTGCCAACTAGTTGTGAACTGAAACTCACCGCGACATGGAGGAATCGCGGAGGTCCACTGGAAATTGACAATTCTGAAATTAAGCCTTGGCACGAAGAGCCATAATCGCGGAAGATCACTGGATTTTGATGATTGCCATTTTGGCTGGCTCCGCAATGCACTAAGGTGTCGGGTGGCACACTGTCTCACTAAAATGGTTCTAACTCTTCACCCGAGTGTTTGATTTGGGTGAATTTGGTATCGATGGAAAGCTTATTCGATGTTCTACGTGGAAAAAGTAGAAATTAGGGAAATTCCACAAAATTCAAAATATTCCATACTTGAGAAGATATTTCTGAAAATTTTAGACTCGGATTTCCTCCTTACTGAATACGCTCTAACGCTCAGACTGGAAGAGAACTTTGCGGAGTATTACAATATCTATGTTCGAAATTTATCTGTGTTTTCTCTCAACTACACCATTTTATTGAGGTGAATGAGGACAACTACTCTTATGTATAATCCCTAAGGAACTAAACAAATCATTGGATTGAGAATTAAAGAAACCTGTCCCATTAACAGGTCTTACACACTTAGTATTGGCACCAAACTGAGTCTGAATCATACACATAAATATTTTAAAATTCACAACAGTTTCAGATTTCAGTTGCAATAGATAAAGCCAAGTATTTATATTATGGTCATCAACAACTGTTAAGAAGTAGTATTTCTTATCTAAAGTTGGTGTTTTAGAGGGTCCCCAAAGTTCCATATGTATAATATCAAAACATTTATTAGCATAGTGTTACTTATAGGAAAAGTTGATCTGATCTGCTTGGCTAAGCGATATATATGGCAATTATTTAGATCCTCAACATCCTTACTATGCTTCAAGATATTCAGCAACTTTAATGCTTGAGATGAGGGGTGACCCAGCCTTCTATGCCAGAGACTGATGTCCTACATATCTAATTCTGCTACCAACTTGTTATGAGACTGCATCCTTTAAGTTAAAAATTTAGAAACATCCAGTTTCTTTACCAATCCCCTTTAACCTACCACTATGAAGGTCCTAAAACACACAGAAATTAGGGTAGAAGGAAATAAAACATGAAAGTTGCCTAGTCATCTTGGATATTGATAGCAGATTAAGCTTAAAATTAGGTAGAAATAGTACATCCTTCATAATTCCATCTTTAAAAACATATGTTTCTCCAGTATGTGACATATCAACCTTAGCACCAGTATAAAGATTCACCTTATCCTTTGTTTAGTTACCTACTTTACAGCATGTTGATAGGACTTCCTTAATAGTTGTTACATGATGTGTTGCACTAGAATCTACTATCCATTCTTGAGATATGCGGTGAAATAGTGAACAAATAACATTTTCTGGCATGTTTAATTGCTTCACTTCTTGTGTATACTTATTAAACATTTCAATGATTTTCTTATATTCTCCATCTATGAAAGTTTGTCCCTTGGACCAAATAACACTGTAAATCTCCTTGTTTCCTTAATAAATGGTAGAAGAAACTTGTCTTGCATCTCCCTAGAAATTATTACAAGTAATATTGTTTACTGAATGTTGAGCATTTATTTGGCATCCATACTAGTATTCATGATTCCTATATCTACCAGACCTTCCATATGCATGATTGTTGTTTCCTCCGGATCCAAAGTGTTGGTGTGATCATCTTGAGTTACCATTGTAACTTTCCCTTCTTCTCTGCTTCCAATATTAGGATAGCCTATCAATTTATATCATGTTTCTTTAGTATGTCCAGTGAAGTGACAATAATTACATTTCTTCCCTTTGTGATTTTGAGATCCATAACTGTTTTCTGAGCTTCTACTCAAATGCATTGTAATTGGATCTTTCTTTTCACTTGTGATAGTCGCACAAGCCAATTGCTGAATTTCATCTTCTACAATCATAGCATAGGCGTGGAATCATTCATTCCACTTAAAGATTTTATTGACCTCAATTTAGATAAGTGATCCACATAGGCTTTGTACTTTGGACAAGCACACGATGGTGTAGGAACTACTGTATCATATTCACTCCATAATCTCTTCAATTTCGTGAAATAAGTTGCCACTAAGTCAGTTTCCTGGGACAATGTGTTAATTTCAATATGTAACTAATAATGACTCATGTGATTTACCTTGTCAAACCTTTCTCTCAGATCTTCCCATACTTCGAATGCACTTGCTACATATACAATACCACTTAACAGTTCTACACTAGTAGAACTCATTAACCACGACAACGCTATTGCATTATAAGTTTCTCATTGCTCATGCAATTCTTCTCTGTATACATCTTTATTGCATGCACCTATTACAAATCTATATTTCCTTTTCCCCATCAATGAAATCCTTATTGATCGACTCCATACTCTATAATTCTCTGATCCAACAAGCTTCATTAGAACTAAAGTAGCTACAGATACATCTAGTGATCACTTGAATCAATTTTTGGCGCCATTTCTGACTTAAAAAAACAGTTGAGGTTAGACATCAAAATTCCACTAGAATAGAAATTGAATTCTCCAATGATGGCACACAAAATTTCACTAGAAATAACTAGAAATAGAGATCTGCACTTCTACTGCAACAGCTCTGAATTCAACTAATAATAGAGATTGGAAATTCCTCCATAATAGAGATCTAAACTCAATCAATTTTCTCCTTTAAGCCTTTGCGATTGAAGGTTCTGATACCATGTTAGAATCACTTATGATCAGCAAAGAAACTAAGCAGGAATAGGCTAGGAAACAAGCTATATTGAAGAGGGAATAAGCTGTATTGTTTTACTATGTGAAGAAGGACAAAGAAGTTAGTTACAATGTGTAGTTGGATATTTATAGACTATGACAACTCATTCTAGAAGCATCTAGAAGATTCTAACAAACTAACTCACTCACTCACTAATCACACCATTCACTGTAACTAGTTACATTACAATGTAATAGTAACTGGATCAATGAAACAGTAATTGGAACAGTAAAAATAACCAACTTTAATAACTTATATATTTCAACAAAGATAGATACTTTAACATGGCCTCAACTATCAACTAAGCACTGTAACTTTGAGATTTACATCTAGATGCCTTAACTAGTCTCTAATATACCAGCTAATTACTCCAACATAGAAAATGATTCCCTAAGCACTTCTAAAATTTATGTGTTACGTTAGCGTCAGAAGTCGATGATACACAGGGAGACGAGTTGAGAATTCTAAATGTGTGATACATAGTAATACATAAAGTGAGATAAAATCCTCCAAACAGAGGAACAAGACATATCTGCTTTTAATCTAGAAAATATGGCTTTTGATATGGTGAGTCATATGGCGATTATAAAGTTGTATTTACCGATTATTTTAATGATTCTAATAAATTGTTCAACACTTCCAATTTGAGGACTGTGGTCAATGACAGCGCCCAAGCACACACGCAAGTGTACGTGGTCTTATCAAGTAATATAGTGGCATCAAGAAAGCCCAAGTATCGATCTCTCAGGGACTTGCATTCGCCGCCTATCTAATTCTAGTTTAATTAATTGAGAAAAAGTAAACAAGGAGAGAGTTTGTAATTTTGCAAATTAAAAGTAAAATAAATAATGCGTAAAAATAAAATACTTGGGACAATCAATGGAAGAAAACCCAGTGTTGACGCATTCGAACAATCATACAAATCTCTATTCCTATCGTTGTTTAGTTGGTTATTTGATTGTTGATTCGCAAGGTTTATGCTACAATTTTAGCCTCCCGACCTCAAATCGTCTATCTAGTAAATATTGTACCTACAACTCCTGTAGAGATACAAAAATTCTTCCTGATTCATGAAGTTGTCTTCTTTCAAGTGAACCAAGCAAGGCTTCTAGGTATATCCCTATCCTAGATGCTAATTCAAATCCCTTATTTTATAAAAGAATAAGAACCTCGCTCCTCAATTTCTTCATTATATCCTATCATTCTCCTCCCGAATTCACATAAAAATATAGATTTATTCTAATGGTACCTAATAATTAAAATAGTAGGCTCAAGAAATTAAGAACAACCCACATGATAATCCAAAATTAAACTACAATAAAGAATATTAAAAAGTATTCATGTTCTTAGCCTCAACCCCAGAAAGAGGGTTTTTGCCTTTAATGGAAATATTCATCATCTAATCCCTTGGAATGATGATACAAACCATTAAAAAAAATTAAATTAAAGAATGACAAATCCTAAAAATAAGTTGTGGTATCCTCCAATAATGTTCCAAGTTGATCTAGGGTTTCCAAGATGTCCCAAGATGATCAAAACGGAGTTTGAGATGTTATATTTATAGTATACAAGTCATAAACCGACTTGTATTTGGTTTCCATGCTATTTTACTTCAACTAGGCAGAATTATCCCGATTTTGGGCATCGGCGCGACGAGAAGACATGCAAATTAACAATTGTCAAAAAATCTGTCAAATTTCAGTAGTTGTTCACGATTTCAACACGTCGCAGGGCCTTCGGAATATCTAAATTAAGCTACACGCGTCATATTTCCAAAATCCTGGGCATTTTCTAAATCCATTGATGTTTTAAACTCCTCCATTGGCCACCTGTACAGTCTACATGACGTTGGGCGTATTTACATGCCTAAGCACCATAATTTACCCATGTTTTAGCTAAGTTTTGAGGATAAAATATATAATTCTTGCACTTTTAGTCCATTTTCATGTTTTTCAGGTATTAATAATGAAGATTTTAGAACTTTAGGGACTTTTGAGCAGCAAAGGAAAACTTCACATTAGAGGGAAGGCAGCTTTTGGACTGAAAGTGATGCATGGAAACTTTTTCTCGGGCAAACCCAGCATTTTTAAAGACTTAAGGATGCAACAGTAATTTAGTAGACAAGGACATTATAAAAACCCTATTGCTGAATTTTTCAGCATCATAAGTTATTATTCATTATTCAGTTTACAGATTCTGAAATTGTGGAATAGAGGAAACGGCTCATGTGAGGCACGGATAAGGAGAATCACGTCATCCTTGTTTTGACGCCATAGCATCTCCATCGTGAGATTGTTCTAGTTGTGGTATGATGATGATGTCTACTTTGATTTCCGTTGTACTCATGAGTAGCTAAAACTTCTCTGTTAGGGTTATGAAAACCTTGTGAGATACTATCTATTACTATGAGTTTGTGAATTCTTGATGTGTATGCTACTTATATCATTACTCTCTTCGTTTTAATTTAATTCTCATGGTTGCAAACATAGAGAACATGCCATTATAGCATTAACTTGTTCGAAAGAAAAGTTACATGTTTGGAAAAGAGAGTGTGACAAGGAAATAGGGCTACCAACCCCTATTTACACGTTAATGCCTTAACCGGATTAATTTCTTGGAGAGTTCGTACCATTAGTTATACCCTTTAGGCTTGAGAGAGTTAAATTGAAATAATCCTGGATGGTTGAGAAACACTAGGATTTACCATTAGAATATGAATCTCTATAAGTGCATGCATGTCCAAATTCCGCATTACTCATAGTTAATAGATACGTAGAACTCATAAGGTGGACATAACCCTAACTTACAAATCTCTGTGATTAATTCTTACTAAACAACTCGTCTCATTCGTTATTTTGTTAACATTATTTCACGCATAAATCAAATCCCCCCTTTTCCGTAGAATTTTCGACCAACAGTCTACTAATAATTACAACACTTAGTGACCAAGTATTCCCTGTGGGATTCGACACCCAACCCAGTTGGGTTCTATATTTGACAGCGGCCGCTTACACTTTCGAACGAGAGCTGTAGTTTGGGTGTTATCAAATTTTGGCGTCGTTGCTGGGGAATACAGCTGTTAACTAAGTTTGTGATAGTTAATAGACCCTATGGTTAAAGATTCTATACTTTTACTTTTTGTTTGTTGTTTTTGTTTTGTTCAGGTTTGGTAGAGTGCATGCCAAATACACGAAGATCTGGTCAGCCATTATTACCCATAAATCCTGAGCCACAACTTATTGGCAGACTGGATGCGCAATGAGACATTAAAAGAAGGGTTGCTCAACAGGAGCAGGCTAGACTAGCTGCATTGGCAGCTGCTCAAGTGCATCAATAGAATATTGATAAGCCAGGTTGGGTAACAAATTTGGATGATGAGGACCTGGGTGATGATGAGTTACTAAATCCAAGGCGTGCAGATGAGGTGGCAGCGCCTGTGAACAGAAGACATCATCAAGCTAGAATGAGACCTGAACGCCGAGCTGTGCAGGTTCCTTTTGATGATGATAATGACGATCTGGATGGGGTTGGTGCCACAGGGGCTATTATTCCTCCACCCTTGGCACCCGGAGCCAAGTTCAATATCACTAGCACCATGATCCAGCTATTGCAACTCAGAGGGTTATTTGGTGGACTTGCAGGCGATGATCCGAATATTCATCTGATCAACTTTATCTCAACATGCAAGGCATTTGACAATCCAGGAGTTGGACAGAATGCAATTTGACTGCGCCTATTTCCATTGTCTCTGTCTGGGGAGGCAACTCTATGGTTGAACGAGCTAACTCCTGACTCTATTATTAATTGGAGGTAACTGAAAGACGCTTTCCTGGAAAGATTCTTTCCGCCATCCAAGAGAGCACAATTAAGAGACGAGATCAGCAATTTTCGACAGCTTCCAACTGAAGCTATCCACGAAATATGGGAGAGGTTCAAGAAGAAGCTTATGCGGTGCCCAAATCATCAGATGACTAATATCCACTTGATGGAAATATTATATGGAGTTTTGAACTCGGTGACAAAGACAGTGGTTGATAATGTTGCAGGTGGTTCATTCATGGACCTTACTTTTATTGAGACAAGTGATATGCTAGATCGTATGACAAAGCAGAGCAGAGCTTGGCATACCAGGGATTCTAAGGTAGCAAGCTCTACTATATCTATTGGCATGACTGCAGAGCAGAGGCGAAGACAAGAAGAACGTGACCAAGATATGGCTCATATGAAAATGCAGATGGACCTTCTTACCAAGCAATTATTATCAGGGAAGACAAAAAAGGTCAAGGCCGTTAAATCACAAGGAAGAGAGGAATCCGATTCTGAGGAAGAAGCTAACTACTTGAATAATCAGGGGGGTTTCCGAGGCAATGCCTAAGGAAACCAACGTCGGAACTATTATGATAAATCTGGATATAAGGACCGTGATCAAGGTAGTTGGAAGAATAAGACTGACAGGAGTGGTTTGTATGTTCCTCCTGGAAATCGTGAGGCCGTGGCATCTGGCTCTGGGAAGATGTCTATGGAAGATATGATGGCTAAGCTGTTGAAAGGAGTGGAGGCAACCAACATGGGCGTAACTGAGGTAATGAATGATTTGTCCTCTATAAATCAATTGGTTGACTCGCATTCCACTATAATAAAACAGCTGGAACAATAATTGAGCCAACTATCAGCGGCATTCAATCAAAGAAAAGCTGGCACCTTACCTAGCGACACTGTACAAAACCCAAGGAACGATAGATCATGTATGGCTATTACTACCAGGAGTGGTAAGGTGTTGGAAAATCCATCCAAAGGCAAACAGGTGGTTGATGATATAGCAGAGAATGTTAGTGAAGCAGATTGTGATGATGCTATTGAAGCTGAAGAGAACGTTCATGATGTTACCCCTAGATGTCTGCAGCATGAAAAGATCGATAATCGGAAGCAAGATAAAAAGGAAGTGGTGGAGAAAACTCTTCCCCTTCCACCAACACCTTTTCCTCAGAGACTGAAGAAGAAAGTTGATGATACAAGGTTCAGTAAATTCATGACTATGTTGAAGCAGCTGAGTATTAATGTGCCTTTGGTGGAGGCGCTGGAGCAGATGCCTGGGTACGCCAAATTCATGAAGGACCTGTTGACGAAGAAGAGAGCAGAAAGCTATAAACTGGCAGATGATGTTCATCATTGCAATGCGATTGCCACAAGATCTTTAGTACAGAAGAAGGCAGATCCTGGTGCTTTCACTATTTCTTGCATGGTTGGATCTATGGATTTTGCTAAGGCATTGTGCGATTTGGGAGCTAGCATCAATTTGATGCCGCTATCCATTTACAGAAAGTTGGGGTTGGGCGATCCTACACCAACCAATATGCGGCTCATGATGGCAGATAGGTCGGTAAAACGACCTGTTGGTATCTTATATGCTGTACTGGTGAAGGTTTCTACCTTTATTTTTCCGACAGACTTTGTTATTTTGGATTGCGAGGTGGATTCTGAAGTTCCCATAATCTTGGGTCGTCCTTTCCTCGTAACTGGAAGTGTGCTTATTGATTTAAGAGCTAATGAGATTTTATTTTGGCTGAATGACGAAGTGGTCCATTTTGATGTATGCAAATCAATGAAGCAGCCTAAGGATATAAATGTGTTTTCTATAGCTGATGTTTATCATGAGGATGAGAAGGAACTATCGTTAGAGAAGCAGCTTACTGTTGAGCCAATGGCTACTGTGCTTGTGAATTTTGAGCGTGAGGATGTTGAAGAGTATGAAGAAACTATTTGTGCTCTAACAGGAATGGGGTCCTATTCTCATGCCCCTAAGAAGCTGGACCTTGACCTTAAGAATCGACTTTCACCACCAGCGAAACCTTCCATTGAAGAGCCACCAATGCTAGAATTGAAAGAGCTCCCCAGTCATCTAAAGTATGCGTTCTTGGGAAGTAGAACTACACTTCCGGTGATTGTTGCGGCTGATTCAGGTGAACAACAAGTAGAGGCTCTCATCTCTGTTCTGAAGAGGTACAAGAGAGCCATTGGTTGGACTATTGATGATATAATTGGTATCCCTCCTGGGATATGTGTGCACAAGATTTATCTCGAAGAAGATTGTGTACCTACAATTAAGCATCAGCGTCGTCTGAATCCATTCAGAAAATGATGCACCATATATCTCGATGAAGTCTAAGTAATCGAGATAACTATGTCGTGCCGCGACAATAAATCAAGCGCTACATGGGAGGCAACCCATCGTTTTTAATCGTTTGTTTTACTAGGAGTTTGTTTTTGTTAAATAAAAATCCAAAAAGAAGAGTCGAGCCATGACCAAAACTAAGGCGCTTGGTGGGAGGCAACCCATCTTTCTAATTGATTTTGTTGTTTTTGATTAAGTGTAGGTGCAAGATGTACAAAGGAGGGGATTAATCCCAAAATTTTGATTTGAAAGTGAGCCATGTTAAAGGTGGTAAGTTAGGAATGAAGGAGCAAAGGCCTATGTCATTGCCTATGCTTACTGCCTCAACTAGGCAATGGACAAGGCAAGGCCTATATAAATCTAGGCAAGGCCTATACAAATCTAGGCAATGGACAAGGCAAGGCCTATGTCATTGCCTATGCTCACTGCCTCAACTAGGCAATGGACAAGGCAAGGCCTATATAAATCTAGGCAATGGACAAGGCAAGGCCTATGCAAATCTAGGCAATACCATAGGTGCGGCCATTGCCTATGCTCACTGTTTCAACTAGGCCATAGCATAGGCGCCGCCTATTCTCAACTAGGAGATAGCATAGGCGCCGCCTATGCCAAACTAGGCAAAGAAAACGGCGCCGCCTATGCTAAGCATAGGCAAAGCATTAGGCGCCGCCTACTTATTATTTTTGTCTCCTAACCCGATTTTTCACTGATCAAAACCGACCCAAGCCTTGGTCTATAAATAGAACTTCAACCTTAGAACAAAATCCCATTGTTAGCTCAAGATAGGCGCCGCCCAACCTTTCAATTTCTCTCAAAATTTTTCTTTTTGCTCATCTAATCTTGCAAACTCATCTTCCGGAATCCATCACCAAGTAAGTTATTCTTTTATATTCCATAGTTGTTGAAATGCTAGGTTTATAATGGTTTGTTAGATCTTAAAGTGGTGTTGGTGATTAGAATGTGGTTGGTTTGTTATGATACATCTAGTTGAGTGAAATAATACGTGTGGGTGTTCTTGACTTTGTTCCGACTTGTACTTGATTTTTATACATTGTCATATTTTTATGGAGTCGAAATTGTGAAGTTAATGCGTAATCTTGAAAGTTGAAAGCTTGAATGTTTGAATGACTCGGTCATCGAGATAACGATCATGATTGACCACAAGCATAAGATGTTGTGATTATTTCTATGCAATAACTTGCTACGATCTTTATGAAGTAGTCTTATTCAAGAAGTGCATTAATCCAATCATGAAAGTATGATTGTGCTAAACATGTTGTTGGAACATATCGCCTAAATGTATGTCGATGAAGTCTGAGTAATCGACATCACTCACTTAATTAGTCTGTGCCAACAAGTTAAGTATGGGGTAGTGCCATTACTGTTTGTTTTTTGATTGAATCTTCCAAGATGAAGCTAACATGACTCTATTAGGATCTCAGGTAGAATGGCCCCAAAAGGACGACAAGGAAAACAAAAAGTGTCCACCTCACAAAAAGGTCAGAAAAGGGAAAGAAAATACCAAGCTGAGTCCTCCTCTCTGCAAGTGCCTCGACTCACCTTTCGATAAAGTTCCAGACTCAGATGTGGAAGAAAACTCTGATGACGATGACTCTGATGATGATTCCAACGCAGGGGGTATGACCCCAGACATAGAAGAGGAGTTCGACTAATCAGGTTTTTCTTATTTATTTCCACTGAGGGCAGTGTGTCCTATCTAAGTGTGGGGTGCTGGTATTTGTATGTTGTACTTCTTTGCCTACATTTATTCTTATTCTTGTTTTTCTGAAGTATTTAGTTAGTTAAATTTTAGATTTTTTTGTAGGTTTTTTATGAAATTGTTCTGATAGACGGCATAGTATTATGACAAGAGAGTTTGTGCTAAATCATTACTATTGAGACATTTAGACTCCAAGTGTGACTCACTGTGTGATAATTGTGTGGTTTAATTCATTCATCTGTTGGGTCAAGAGTCTATAATGCTCCCAATTAAGTTGATCATGTTCCTTGTGTGTGTGAGGTTATAGTATATTCTGTGTTGTGACTGATGCTAGAACTTGCCTGGTGTGTGTGCGAAGCGAAATAAAGAGTGTGAGTTTAGGAGATGATTTAGGCATTTCTTTGGCAGCCCTGAATTTGTTTACCTTCTTTTTACCTACCTTTGTACATTATCCTAGTTAACCCCCTTTGAGCCTTTAGCTATTTTCTTTGACAGCCTCATATGTAGCCTAATCTCTTTTTTTTTCAAGACCATAATTTGATCCAAATTCCTAAGCGCTTTAAATTGTAGAGTCATGTGATAGAATAAGAGGAAAATGGTGAGAATGATACCTCAGAGTGTATTGGTACTTGAAAATGTTGTGAAAAAGAGTAGCTATCATAGAGGTGCTTTATAAAAAAAAAGAAAAAAAATATATAAAAAAAATAATAATAGAAAAAAAAAAGAAAATATATATATATAAATAAGAGAGTTGTATATTCTCATATAAATAAGAGAGTTGTATATTCTCATCTTTGTGTTTCTGAGTGAATAACTAATTGGATGAAAAGGGGTTGGTAGATGAAAAGAAGTAAGAGGGGTTGTTAAAAGCTAGTGTAAATGGCATAATGTAGTGTATTAAAGCGCTTAGGGAACATAGTCACTATTTCTGGCTAAAATAGTCCTACCTGTCCCTTAGCCTACATTACAACCATGTAAAGACCTATTTGATCCTAAGCTTAGCATTCTGATATTAGTGGAGTATTACACTAACGGAAAGCCTATGGTCATCAGCTGCAATATAAGAATTCTTTGTGAGAGTGAGAGCAAGGAGAGTCTTATACCCATGTTTCGAAAAAGGCAAAACTATGAGCGATTATGGGTGATATCTTGTGTGAGACACACATGGTTGATGATTTTTGGGTAGTGTTATATGATTCTTTGTGGCTTAACTTGTGGATACGAATTAACCATCATCACGAGTCTATGTTGGAGGTTGAATTGTTTCTAGTAGTGATCAAGAGACCTACTCTTTGTTAATAATTGTCGTGCATGTCTTGAGGATAAACTATGTGTTGCTATTGTGAAATTCTAGTTAGGTGTTTGCATGGATGTTATATTTTGTTCGAGGACGAACAAAGCTTTAAGTGTGGGGTGTTGATGTTGGGCGTATTTACACGCCTAAGCACCATAATTTACCCATGTTTTAGCTAAGTTTTGAGGATAAAATATATAATTCTTGCACTTTTAGTCCATTCTCATGTTTTTCAGGTACTAATGATGAAGCTTTCAGCACTTTAGGGACTTTTGAGCAGCAAAGGAAAACTTCACATTAGAGGGAAGGCAACTTTTGGACTGAAAGTGATGCATGGGAACTTTTTCTCGGGCAAACCCAGCATTTTTAAAGACTTAAGGATGCAGCAGTAATTTAGTAGACAAGGACATTATAAAAACCCTATTGCTGAATTTTTCAGCATCATAAGTTATTATTCATTATTCAGTTTACAAATTCTAAAATTGTGGAACAGAGGAAACGGCTCACGTGAGGCACGAATAAGGAGAATCACGTCATCCTTGTTTTGACGCCCTAGCATCTCCATCATGAGATTGTTCTAGTTGTGGTATGATGATGATGTCTACTTTGATTTCCGTTGTACTCATGAGTAGCTAAAACTTCTCTGTTAGGGTTATGAAAACCTTGTGAGATACTATCTATTACTATGAGTTTGTGAATTCTTAATGTGTATGCTACTTATATCATTACTCTCTTCGTTTTAATTTAATTCTCATGGTTGCAAACATAGAGAACATGCCATTATAGCATTAACTTGTTCGATAGAAAAGTTACATGTTTGGAAAAGAGAGTGTGACAAGGAAATAGGGCTACCAACCCCTATTTACACGTTAATGCCTTAACCGGATTAATTTCTTGGAGAGTTCGTACCGTTAGTTATACGCTTTAGGCTCGAGAGAGTTAAAGTGAAATAATCTTGGATGGTTGAGAAACACTAGGATTTACCATTAGAATACGAATCTCTATAAGTGCATGCATGTCTAAATTCCGCATTACTCATAGTTAATAGATACGTAGAACTCATAAGGTGGACATAACCCTAACTTACAAATCTCTGTGATTAATTCTTACTAAACAACTCGTCTCATTCGTTATTTTGTTAACATTATTTCACGCATAAATCAAATCCCCCCCTTTTCCGTAGAATTTTTGACCAACAGTCTATTAATAATTACAACACTTAGTGACCAAGTATTCCCTGTGGGATTCGACACCCAACCCAGTTGGGTTCTATATTTGACAGCGACCGCTTACACTTTCGAACGAGAGTTGTAGTTTGGGCGTTATCACTACACTCGCCCAATACTTTTCAGGGGTCCAACTTGCATCTTGTGCTTTTGTTGAGCATTCCGAGCCTTATTGAGTTGTTTCCACTTGATTTGAAGCTTGTATATCCTTAATATATCATCATAATCCATGCACCAAGCATCCTAAATCAGTAAACACATCAATTAAGAGCTCAAAACAACACAACATCCTCACCGATGAACTAGAAACACGAGCTAAGCATAGGCTAAATTCATATTGAGCTTTAACTCATTGTTTTCACTCTTTTCTTGATCCAATTGACCCTTGAACATTATAAATAAGTTTTTTCACATATAAAAACATACTAACAACCTTATTAACTCATTAAAATATATTAGAACTCAACACAAGAGACTAGACAACACCTAGCTCAAGCTAATCACACTAGCTTTCTCGGTTGAACTCTAAATGGTCGAATTGAATCAAAACTTGTGTGGAAACACCATTAAACATTGTAAACACGTACTTGAAAATATAATTTCTCATTTATATCATTATTAACACATATAGCATAAGAATCATCCTCAAAACAAGGCTAAAAAGGCTAGAATAGTAACGCTAGAATGCATAAATACACCTAACATCACCACCCCATACTTAAAGCCTTGTTCATCCTCGAACAACTCCTAACTATAAATACCATGAGCTGAATAGACTCCACACTTCTACTACATGCAATACACTTAAGCTAGCACTACAATGACTACACAAATGCAAGTTTCTACACTAAGCATGTTTTACACAATTGAAAGCTCAAGAACACTACTCCAAAACAACCTAGCCTCAAGAATTGACTCACCTAGTTGGTAAACTCATGCTTATTTCTCAATCAAGGACATCATACAAATCACCTACATTTATCAAACATGTTCCCCTCACAACAAGAGAGTTACCCACAATCACTCAAAATAATGCAATTTATAATGTAATGGGTACAAGAATCAAATTACGTTCACTCTCACAAAGAATTCACAAGTTACACATAATGATCAATCCTCCAATGATGCTCCAAGTTGATCTAGGGTTTCCAAGAGGTCCCAAGATGATCAAAATGGAGTTTGAGACGTTATATTTATAGTATACAAGTCATAAACCGACTTGTATTTGGTTTCCACGCTATTTAATTCAATTGGGCAGAATTTTCCCGATTTTGGGCATCGGCGCGACGCGGAGACATGCAAATTCACAATTGTCAAAAAATCTGTCAAATTTTAGTAGTTGTTCGCGATTTCAATGTGTCACGGGGCCTCTGAAAACTCCAAATTAAGCTACACGCGCCATATTTCCAAAACCTTGGGCATCTTCTGAATCCAATGATGTTTTGAACTCTTCCATTGGCCACCTGTACAGTCTACACTCGCCCAATACTTTTCAGGGGTCCAACTTGCATCTTGTGCTTTTGTTGAGCATTCCGAGTCTTATTGAGTTGTTTCCACTTGATTTGAAGCTTGTATATCCTTAATATATCATCATAATCCATGCACCAAGCATCCTAAATCAGTAAACACATCAATTAAGAGCTCAAAACAACACAACATCCTCACCGATGAACTAGAAACACGAGCTAAGCATAGGCTAAATTCATATTGAGCTTTAACTCATTGTTTTCACTCTTTTCTTGATCCAATTGACCCTTGAACATTATAAATAAGTTGTTTCACATATAAAAACATACTAACAACCTCAGTAACTCATTAAAAAACATTAGAACTCAACACAAGAGACTAGACAACACCTAGCTCAAGCTAGTCACACTAGCTTTCTCGGTTGAACTCTAAATGGTCGAATTGAATCAAAACTCGTGTGAAAACACCATTAAACATTGTAAACACGTACTTGGACACATAATTACTCATTCATATCATTATTAACACATATAGCATAAGAATCATCCTCAAAACAAGGCTAAAAGGGTTAGAATAGTAACGCTAGAATGCATAAATACACCCAACATCAGTCAACATTTACCGCTTGAGGACTGATTCTTGGAGAACAATCCATGAGCTTCAGGTTGTCTTCAGAGTAAATTTATTAATGGTCTGCTTTATTGGACTTCATCTACTGATAATAGTTATTAGAATGTTTGCAACATCATTTTTTTTATTTAGCAAATGAGATATGGTGAAGCTTGGAGCTTCCCCATTTGTAGGGAAGACAATTTATATTTCAAGATGGAAGTTGTCGGAAGTGATCTTTCACTGCTTTATACTTGTGGTCTAGGTACTAACTACCTCTAATGTATGGATTATGAAGCATTGTGGAGTTGATGTATCTAGGAAAAAATATCCATTGACGCCAGATACATAACTGCACAATGCTTCAAAATCCACGCATCAGAGGTAGTAGTACCTAGACCACAAGTATAAAGCATAGACAACTCCCAGTTTGAAATAAGAATTGTCTTCTCCACAAATGAGAAGCTCCAAGCTTCCCCATATCTCATATGCCATATCAAAAGTAACTAATACCAGTAGATAAAGTTCAATAAGGCTTCCGATTGACAAATTACCCAAAAGATGACTTGAAGCTCATTAATTGTTCTCCAAGAATCTGTCCTCAAACTGTAAATATTGACCACAGTCCTCAGATTGTAAGTGTTGAACAATTTAGAAGAATTATAATAATCGATTAATACAATTTTATAGTCATGTGACTCATCATATCAAAAACCATATTTGCTAGAGTAAGAGCAAATATTTCACCTAAAAAAAGTAATCTTTTTTTACTAGCTAATCATGGGGTTCCATATACATGTCTCCCTTGCCCCGTTGAATAGACAAATTAATCCATTGAGAGATCCCCCAAGCTTAGTGCCTCATTCTTTGCTAATCAAGGGAGGGAGAGTACAAAACTTGAAATTTCCATTGCCTGGAAATAGTACTCTATGATGCTGCATTCTTTGTTTTATTTCAGATGGGTATCTAATGCCTAAACTAGCACATCGGAGTTTTGCATTAGCAAGAAAAATGTGGAGCTGCCAACCCAGAAACCAATTAACAACAATTTTTCCATAGAATGATGGCGACCCTATATCAATATCTTTGGACACTTGTGTTTGTCAATTATTTACAACATCTACCGAAAATGAATTGGCTAGATCCACGGAAAGGCTAGACCTACCTGTCCTATTGGACCGATAACAACACCGCCTCATCTTTTATGAAAGGAACCACACATGATTAAAACATATATGTATATATACATAAAAGACAGAAACTAATAATTAAGAGACAGATCTTATTTGCAAGAAAAGAATGATGCAATGTTCATTGTGTAAAAAAAAAAAAAACGTATTACCATATCTATAAAGAAGATGAAATTATGACTCTGAAACTGAGAGAGATGAAAAGATAACTCAAGTTTTCAATGCTCTGTTTCATTCCTTTTCCGGAGAAGAAATGTTGTTTATGATCCGTGTATCTCTTTATATATTAAATTTTTTGACTGTGACATATCAAGACACGTCATTTTGAATATTTGACAGTTTTTAATTTATTCTTGTTTTGACAAAGAGATAATACATTATTTGAACACATGTCATTGAATGACGTGACATGAATTTGGACCTTAAAATGAAATGGGCCTTGTGTCTGAAATTAAAAAAGAGAAAATGTTACAAATAGCAACTATAGAGATTTAATTGTAACTTTTATAGCAACAGTTTCATAATTACGAAAAATAATAAATTGTATTTTGTATTTAAATAAATTGTTGCTATACAAATAAATATAAAACAAGATTTACTGCCCTTATTTTACTCAAATTAGTTGAGTTAAATAAGGAATAATTATCTCATCTAATTAAATTTTCATAAATTATTTTATTTATATTAGTAGATTTTTTTTTCCAAATCAAACTCAAATATGAAAATTATTATTTCAATGATGTTCAAAATTTCAAAATAGCTTTCTCTTATTACTCTAACAACTTTTTCTTGTTAGCTTTTTCATTTTTTTAATCTTTTTTTTAATTTTAATTTCTTTTTCTTTTTTTCTTTCCACTTTGTTTTCTCTCTTCTACTTCTCTTTTTTTTTATTTTTCATTTTTTTTTATTTTTTCATTTTCTTTTTTTGTTTCCTTTTCTCATATTTTTTTTCCTTTTCTTCTTCTTCTTTTTTAAATTTTTTTTCGCTTTTATTTTTACACTTCTATTTTTAATTTCTATTTTTCTTTCTTTTTTTTTCTTTTTCACTTCTTTTTTTTTGAATTTTTATTTTTTATTTTTATTTTTTCTATTTATTTATATATATATATATATATATATATATATATATATATATATATATATATATATATATATATATATATATATATATATATATATATATATATATATATATATATATATATATTTTCAAAAAATATATAAAATAAATAGATATACAAATCTGCATATGTATTTACGGTAAAAAAATATGCATATATCTGCATATGTATTTACAGAAATACATATCTAACTCACATGTATATATAAACATATAGGATACAAAATCTCTATAACAAAAATGATAATTATATACATATACATATAGGTAATAAAAAATACATTATACATATCTTAAACAGTAAAAGAAGACAAATAATTACATATGTTTACCTCTAAAATGACATAGTATGTATAGTTCAAAGACAAATCCAACAACGTATAAAATATATATAGCTCTGCATATGTATTTACAAAATACATACCTGATCCATATGTATATTCTTATTTTATGTGAGTCACCTTTATATTTCCCAAATACATATGAAGATATATAGTATAGTTATGTTTGTTACTGTTTAATATGAATATAATATGTATTTCGTAAATACATATGTATGTTTTGTACTGTAAATACATATCCAGATTTATATGACTGTGTATTTTGTATGTTTTTTGAATATGTGTATGTGATATACATATTTGTCTTTTCAAAATAAAAGTTAGAGATAGAAGGTAAAAAATTGAAGAAAAAAATGAAAAAAGAGAAGTGAAAAAGAAAAAAAGGAAGAAAGAGAAATAGAAGTGTAAAAATAAAAGAAAATAAATAAACAAAATAAAATAGGAAAATGAAGAAGAAAACGAAAATAGAAAAAGAATAAAAAGATATGAGAAAGGAAAAAAAAGAGAAATAGAAGAGAGAAAATAAAGTGGAAAGAAAAAAATGAAAAATAAAAAGAAATCAAAATAAAAAATAAAATAATTAAAAAAATGAAAAAAAACTAACAAAAAAAAAAGGTAGAGATATAAGAGAGTGAAAGAGAATAATGGTGTTTTATTTTGAAATCTTGAAGATCATGAAGATAATTATCTTCAAATATGAAAATGAAAAAAAAATAAAAAAAAAAATAAGAAAAAACAAGAAATGAAAAAAAAAAGTGAAATAGAAGAGAGAAAATAAAATAAAATAATAAAAAAATAAGATGAAAAAAAAAAAAGGTAAAAGATATCGCTATATGTGGGGGAGATAAAATAGTGGAGTGAAAATAGAAAAATGTAAAGTAGTGAGAGTAAAACATGTATTTGTCTGGTTAATAAGTAAAATAATGTTACTGTTGTTATAAACTATAATTTTACAAAAGTGTTGTTATTTATTGTAATTATATTCTTAAGTATGCTGTAATTTTTTCTAAAAAAAAAATGGACTTGTTTAATAGTATAAGACTTTCATCTCGTACAAATACCCAAATAAGTTGTGAAATCCAATTAATCATTCAATCTAAATAAATTTAAGATTTAATCCAAATTGAGCATTATAGTTTCTCAATATTCGAATTTAGAAATTCCAGTTTGGAGGTGAAAATTTGAGGTTAATGGTTGATTATTGTTAAAATCTATTGAGTGTTAATTATTTCTGCTTAGATTTTGTGCTCAAACATTGATTTAATGATTTGCTTTTAAAATCTTAAAAGTCCAATTTTGGTCCATAAAAAGCACCTGAAATCTCCTTGACGTTTCTTAAAGACAGATTTGGAATATTGAGAGATTTGATATTGTTCAGAGCAGTGGGGGACTCTTTGGTACAACTCGATTGGTCAAGTACTGAAGCAAGTCAAAAGTTACTTTAAGATACCAATCATAATCATCATTTGGTTATGATATATAGCAAGTTTCATTAGTAATATATAATTAATATTATCACAAATGTGTATTACCTCTAGTTCTGAACCGCCTACGGACAGTTCCAGCAGTGAAGGCATGTAATAAAAGAACTTTGTAAGAATAGAGCAAACTGGAGATAGATCATCCAAAAGTGGTTCAAAGACAAGGTTAACTTTTTTAAACATATGAGAGTTTTTGAAGGAAATGGATTTTGATTTTTCATATAACTCAAAGCATTTGAGATTAGTGGCATCAACTTCAAGGGTGTAAAGTTTGTGAACTCAATTGTTCAAGCAAGGGATCTTAGAGATGAGACTACTCGAAGGAAATTGGATCCGGTCACCAATATGCGTTAGCTGGGATCCATATTAAGAGAGTAATAATATATAATTGTTTATATATTTATATTATCAAATATAAGGAAAGAGATCCGGTTATTTGAAGCGTTGTGTCCTTTAGGACTATAAAAGGTTACTCTAAAAAGAAACCAACATATCTTTTCATTCTCCAAAAATAGATCATTCAAAAGTGGTTCAATGGAAGACAAGGTTAACTTTTTTAAGCATATGAGAGTTCTTGAAGAAAATGGATTTTGATTTTCCATATAACTCAAAGCATTTGAGATTAGTGGCATCAACTTCAAGGGTGTCAAAGTTTGTGAACTCAATTGTTCAAGCAAGGGATCTTAGAGATGAGACTACTCGAAGGAAATTGGATCCGGTCACCAATATGCGTCAGCTGGGATCCATATTAAGAGAGTAATAATATATAATTGTTTATATATTTATATTATCAAATATAAGGGAAGAGGTCCAGTTATTTGAAGCGTTGTGTCTCTTTGGGACTATAAAAGGTTACTCTAAAAAGAAACCAACATATCTTTCCATTCTCCAAAAATAGACAAAATGTTTCTCTCTCTCTCTTTCTACAAAAGCTGTAATAGTCCAACTTAATTTTTTTAATGAAGGTTTAGTTGATAATTTTAACCAATTACTAATATTAATTAAGAGAATTAAAGTGAGAAAGCCAAAAGCCTAACCATTTTTCTTATTCAGTTTCAAGCTAGTAACAGTACAAGTAGAATACTAGGGCTATATATTGCTCCCATTATTCTTGGTAGAGAACAACAAGCAACGTACATGAAGCAGCATAGAAAAAAATAAGTTGGAGAACGCAAAAGTGGGATTGAAACTTCTCAGTTGTAAGGTATGAATTCTTCCATTGTTTTGTTTGGCATGAAAATTGAACATGTGTGTTAATAATATTAATTGATGGAATGAAAATAATTGGGGCTTATGATTGGTCTATAATGAAGGGTTGCACTATTACTGTAATGATCACCCAAAAAATATTTGAATTAGGACTTAGCTTTGGTTTCATTAGCATGAGAAAACAACAATTTTCAACTTTGGAGCAACTGGCAGTAAGCCAAGCTGAAGCTCCTGTTTGGGTACTTTCTTTTGCTTACCGTTGGTATCATGTTTGGAAAGTAGTATTGGAATATGATTATCATTAATTCAATATATACAGTATGAGATATTAAGACTTAGCTCTAAGTTTAAAAGTTATGGATATTGACACTTGATCTTTATTAGTGTAATTGCAATCATTAATTAATATTTATGTAGGTTGAAACCATTGGAGAATATTTGGTTGATGTTCTACCTATTGCAAGGTCAGAAAAATTATCATTAGTTAGGTAAGTGAGACGTTGAACTTTGATGTTTGCTTATCAAACCTTCTTTATAAAAAATAGATTTTTCTACCTAGTCCATGTGTTGGAACAAGCGTGAGCTTGGTAGAATCGGTGGTCTTTGACTAACTATGGAAAGTTATTTTGTGAAGTATACAAAGAACTATTTAGTGATAATATGTGAGGCGACGTTGGGATGTTGAATATATTTTCTTCATTTTCGTTCTAGTCTCTAGGGGCATACATAGCTGTCGTGATATGTTAGGAGAATACTTATGTTGTCGTAATATGTTAGGGGTCTTGTACATGCTGTCATAGTAGACTTTTGTGGCATTATTATGTTGTTGTGGACTTGCCGGGGTGCTAGGCTGGTCACCTTCACTACCATTTATGGCAAGTCGTGAGTTGATTGAGTTGAGGTACATAGTGGCTTTCCCAACCTTCATTTGGATCTTATTGAGCATTACATTATAAGAGATATTGTGTGCATATTATTTATGTATTTTGTTATGCCTTGTATTTTCTAACACTTGTTCCAGTGGTATTAAAGTAGCGAGTCGGGGATGGTTATATTTATATATATCTCACTCCTTACTTGCATGTATACAGATACTATTACGAAAGGAGAGACAAATTGGCTAACAGTCTTTACATATGGATTCAATTGTTGAGGTGAGACATCGCATTGTTCTTAGAGGTAGTCATCCAACTTTAGCTATTTTTAGATTATATTTCTTTTCATTGGATTTGCATGCCCGAAAGTTGAACTTATGTAACTCTGTTTAGATGCTCCATGGTCTTAGTATGGGATTTGGGCTATAGATTTATTATATAAGCTATTGTTGCTTGCATAAGTCATTATATAGTATTTGGTTGGATAATTACTTTGCGTTAATTATTATATCCTGTATTTTGAGTTTCTTATGTTTATATCGCAGTGCTTGTAGACATTGTAAATGTATGAAAAATTAATTCTCTCGGCAAGTGGTGTTAGTGGGAGTCAATCACGTCTATGAATTATTTTGGAACGTGACAAAGTTGATATCAAAACTTAGGTTTTAAGTCTTGGGTCATAGAGTAGTATTTAGTATATTCATGTTCATGTGTATGTAGGCGCCCGTACTTATGACCTTGAGGCTACTAAACATCTAGGAAGTTTTCTCTTTTTGATTCATTGTTCGCGGGTTGATTTGAATTAAGTCAAACCTTATAATGTTGCTTCGCAAATGGGTAAGAGATGTGGTTCTTCCTCCACTAGTCGATCTAATGTACCTCCTGGATGTGGTGCTGGACACAGTTCTACACGTGGTGGCCAAGTTGGGTCTCATCCTACTAGGCCTCGAACTAGGACACAAATCTGTCCTTAGTCTGGAGTTGGAAATGGGGGTCAACCCCAAGTTGTTACTTTTGAGGAAGTGTGGGATAGGTTGATCGGGATGCTCCAGTGGTAGTACCAGTTGTTGTACCTACTATTGCATTGCTTGCGAACACAGTGGTAAGATTGTTGAATGTACTTGAGGCATTGGTGCTTAATCAGGGTCGAGTTTTAGCTCCGCAGGCTACTCTACAAAGGTAGATGCATGTTCAGTTAAATGTCATGGCTACTCAGGCACCTCAACTAGTTGATCATTCGATTGCAGTTGTGGAGCAACCCAAGGATCTTAAGAATTTCATAATTCTTAAGCCACCAGAGTTTGATACTACACCATCTACTATTGAGCCTCAAAAGTTTATTGATTGCTATGAGAAGATACTAACTACTTTGGGATTAAAATAGACTCATGGAATAGATTTACCACTGTTCTGTTCTCAAGGTCTCCCGAGGCATGGTGGACTTCCATTTTGGGGGGCAGACAGGCAGGCTACCATGGTTCACTTGGTCAGAGTTTTCAACTATGTTTATGGATAGATTTATTCCATTAAGCAAACAAGATGACATCAGACACTAGTTTAATGACCTACGACAGTGATCTATAACAATTACTGAGTACGAAGCAAAGTTCATGGGTATCCATATATATTCCATTTTTGGTTGCATACCCAAGGGAGAATGTGAGACGATTTATGGATAGGCTTGAGTCTCATTATTATGGTCATATGATATAGGATATGCATGTGTTGATGTGGTTGACATTGCTTTCTGTTATGAGATAGAAAGGATTGATAGAAAAAATAAAATGGCACATAACTCAGGTGGATTTAGTGGTGCTTCGTCTGTAAGCAAGAGTAGTTTTTATCGTGGACATCCTATTCGTATGGAGTCAAAGTTAGTGGTCCAATCTTCAAGGACTAGTTATCCAACTAGATTCATTTAAATGTTACGGCTACTCAGGCACCTCAACCAGCTGATCATTTAATTATAGTTGTGGAGCAACCCAAGAATCTTAAGAATTTCATGATTTTTAAGCTATGAAAGTTTGATTCTACACCATTTACTATTGAGCCTCAAAATTTTATTGATCGCAGTAAGAAGATACTAATGACTTTAGGAGTAAAAGAGACTCATGGAATAGATTTACCATTTTTCTATTCTCAAGGTCACCTGAGGCATGATGGACTTTCATTTTGAGGGGCAGATAGGAAGGCTACCACCGATCACTTGGTCAGAGTTTTCATCCATGTTTATGGATAGATTTATTCCATTAAGAAAACAATATGACATGAGATGTCAGTTTAATGACCTGCGACAGGGATCTATAACAGTTATTGAGTATGAAGTTAAGTTCACTAAATTATCCAGGCATATTTTATTTTTGGTTGCATACATGGGCTTGAGTCTCATTTTTGTGGTCATATGATATGGCATGTGCATAATGGATCCTATGTTGAGATTGTTGACACTGCTCTCTGTTCAGTGTCTTATTATGAGATAGAAAGGATTAATCAAGAAAATAAAATGACAAGTACTTCAGGTGGGTTTAGTGGTGCTCTGTTGAAAGCAAGAGTGGTTTTTATCATGTAAATCCTAGTCCTACACAGTTGAAGTCAGTGGGAAAATTTTCAAGGAATAGTAATCCATCTAGATAGGGTCAGCCGTAGATATAGAGAAAGGGTAGAGTTTCTTTCAGTCCGGATAGCATCTAAAATGTTCTAACTATGGCAGGAACCATAGTGGGCGTTGTTTTGGAGTTGGGGGTCCTTGTTATACTTGTGGTGAAAGAGATCATATTGCTAAATTTTGTCCTAAGGGATATTTTGGCTCTAATCAAGCTACTACACAGGTGCAGAAAGATATTGCAAGTACTCATGCTCATGCTCAGCCAGTTAATTGTATTAAGTGATGGAATAGAAATAATTAGGGCTTAGGATTGGTCTATAATGAAGGTTTGCACTATTATAGTAAGGATCACCCAAATAAGAATTAAATTTAGACTTAGCTTTGATTTCATTACCATGAGAAAACAACAATTTTCAACTTTGGAGCAACTGGCAGTAAGCAAAGCCGAAGCTCCTGTTTGAGAATTTTCTTTTCCTTACCGTTGGTATAATGTTTGGACAGTCATATTGTAATATTATTATCATTAATTCAATACATACGGTGTGAAATATTAAGGTTTAGCTCTAAGTTTAAAAGTTAAGGATATTGAGACTTGACCTAATTAGTGTAATTGCTACCGTTAATTAATATTTTTGATAGGTTGAAACCATTGGAGATTATTTGGTTGATATTCTACCCTTTACAAGGTCGGGAAAATTGTCATTAGCAGGTAAGTGAGACATTAAACTTTGATGATTGCTTTTAAAACCCACTTTATAAAAAAAAATATTTTTCTTCCTAGTTCATGTCTTGGGACAAGCATGGGCTTGGTAGAATCTGTGGTTTTTGACTAGATGTGGATATGCATTTTGTGAAGCGTACTAAGAATTATTTAGTGGTAATATGTGAGGTGACATTGGGACATTGGATATATTTTCTTTGCTATCGTTATAGTCTTTAGGGGCATACATAGCTGCCGTAATATTTTAAGAGAATACTTGTGCTTCTATAATATGTTAGGGGTCTTGTACATGCTGTCGTAGTAGACTTTTGGGCCATTATATATGTTGTCATGGACTTGTAGGGGTGCTAGTCTAATCACCTTCACTTCCGTTTATGACAAGTTCTGAGAATTGATTGAGTTGAGGTACATAGTGGCTTTCCGAATCTTCGTTTGGATCTTATTGAGCATTACAGTATAAGGGATATTGTGTGCATATTATTTATGTATTTTATTGTGCCTTGTATTTTCTAACACTTGTTCTAGGGATATTAAATTAACAAGTCAGGGATCTTACTAGATTATATTTATATATAGCTACTCCTTACTTGCATATCTATAGATATTATTGCAGAAGAAAAGACTAGTGGCTGACAGTCTTTACGTGTGAATTCCATTGTTGAGATGATCCTTCGCATTGCTTATGGAGGTTGTCACCCGGCTTTAGCTATTTTTAGATTATATTTCTTTTCATTGAATTTTCATGCCTGAAAATTGAATTCATGTAACTATATTTAGATTCTCCATGGTCTTAGTGTGGGATTTGAGCTGGAGACTTTTTATATAAACTAATGTTGCTTTAATAAATCATTATACGATATTTAATTGGATAATACTGTGTTAATGATTATTTCATGCATCTAGAGTTGCAATTTATCTCAGTGCTTATAGACATTGTGAATGTATGGAAAATTGATTCTCCCAGCAAGTGGTGTTAGCGGAAGTCAATCACGTACGTCGGAATTATTTTGGGATATGACAAAAACTATCTTCTTCTTATGTGAAGAACTTCAATAGAAGATTCTGGTGAAGATTGAAGCTATCTCCACCAAAAACATTTGGAACAAGCTTTTGTAACGGGTACGATTTTAGACTGTGGTTTATCTTTATATGTGATTACACCTCAGACTCATGAAACAATATTCAATAATTATGCAAATTAAGTGTTTGATTAGATTCACCATTACTAAATATTGGTGGATCAAAAGTGACATGCAGAAGATCGAGATTAATGAGCTTCTCAAACCCTTTGAAACCGAGTGCAGGGTGGAACAAGCAATTTTCTACTTCCCAATGCCTTTGTTGCTGGAATGCAAAAAGGTGATAAGGCAAATGATATTTGTTGCCTAAGCTTACATGAAGGGTGAATTCCTGCATATTTTTCTTCGATAAGAAGAGTATCCAATGATCAATAATAGGACAACTAATCAACTTAGGACCTTGGAGTATAAACATCAGTATTGGTCATTTATGGACTAATGGGACTTGGTAAATGGCTTTCTTGGCTTCTTCATCTTATTGGAAAGACTTGAAAAACTCATCATTAAAACCAAGTGCTTGATGTGTTACCCATTTGTACCTCCAGTCTTTTGATAAGATACTGGTATTCGCTGCATCTTTCTAAGGCAAGCACCCTAGAATTCCATCCAGAGCATTACAAGGCATATTGCTAATTGTATCTACACCAGACGTCCGAGCATTCTCCATGGTCTAATACAACAAATTTGCCAGCAACTATGAAAATTAAAATCAAGTATAAAGGCAATATCCAAATACACCTCCATAAAGTATTATAAATAATTAGTAATTCAACGTCTCAAACTGTATAAAATTTTATTGTTTAGCAATACCACATAGAAAATAATGATAAATGATTGAGTACCAGGAAAGAACAAGGACTTGCGTACAACAGTACTGGTGGAGGCATGATTCTCCTAGAGTGTATTAAACAAATATATGTACAAATAAAAAGATATTTCACCTTTATTTTTTACTCTATCAATCATGCAGTTTCAGTAGATAAAAGAGACTTACAAGAGCAAGCACTATGAGTCATAGCATATTAGAAATAAAAGATGAAGCATCTGAAAGAGAGAACATCCAGTGGACGAGAAAATGATGGAGACTTTAAGCTCTTAAAAAATGCCTATTTGTTGCACCAAGGGGTGTGTCCTAGTGCTGTATTATGCGTGGTTTTCGATTTAGTGACATGAACTTCTAATAAGAGGCCACGTGGAAAAAGTGATTTTGCAAAACCACGTAAAAAACAATTGCATGAATGAACCTATTTTGCAATGGCGGTGGCATAAATGAGTCAACCGCCAAACTTTTGATGGATAGCATAGATGAGTCATTTCTAATAGTTCGATTGCATATTTGAGACTTTATATGCCCTCATCGTATAATAAATGATGTGTGTGTGTGTATATATATATATATCCTCGTCGTTTAACTGTGTACTAATTAATACTTGTCCTTACTGTGTTGCACACAGGGGCGGCTCCATTCTTTAAGAAATTAGGCACTACCCTTAGGCCCCCAAATTTGAGAGGCCTCATTTTCTTAGCAATAATAGAATTATTATAGAATTTATTTAAGAAAATATTTTATACTATCAGTTTCAGTTTGATTTTTGCTTTGTTTTAAAACATGTTTAAGCCTATAATATTAAAGAATATTTTTGGTGTATTTTATCTATCAAAAAAAGAAATAATTTTGCATCTCAAAATACTTTTGTAAGAGATATATTAGTAACTTTGCATTTTAAAAAGTTAGAAAAATAGCCTTTAAATTGAGAAAATATTTATTTTCTTAAAAAAAAATTAGGCCTCCGATTCATTTTTGGCTTTAGGCCACCAACGAGCTTGAACCGCCCCTGCTCGCACATGTTGGGTTCAAGGTGTATGTGAATGGAAAATGAAGGAAAAATGGTGGGGAGAAGGGAGACACTAATTTAGAAAGTGTACTCCCAAATTAGAAAGTTCACTCATTTCTCCCACATTGATGGGAGAAGAGAACTTGAATGTATTTATTTTGAGAAACACTAACTCCACATGGATAATGAGGAAAGAACTAGGTGATGCCTCGCGCCGTCTTCGGCGTCACTCGCTCGGCTTGACTTCGGCTTTGAATTTGGAAGATGATCGATCGATGAGATCTAATGAGAAACACTAACTCCACATGGATAGTGAGGCAAGAACTAGTTGATGCCTCACGCCGTCGATCGATGAGATCTAATGAGAAACACTAACTCCACATGGATAGTGAGGCAAGAACTAGGTGTTGCGTCATCGTCATTGTTGTTCGCTCGGCTCGGCTTCGGCTTCGACTTTGGATTTGGATTTAGATTTGGAAGATGATCAATCGATGAGATCAAATTTTTAGACAAAATTAATTTGGAACTTTCTCCAAATTAGGGCACATTTCAGGTGCAATTCCAATGCATACGCAACATACATCACGAAGGGATGCGATCGAAAAAAGGCACACTATTTTGCACCGTAAGGTGACATGCGACCACAGATGCAGTGCAAGTCGAGACCTGCGGACGCAGTTCAAACAAGGATGTGCACTGGAATGTGCAGAACGTCATTTGCGGCTGCAGTCCAGGTGCATCTCCAGCGCAATCCCAACGCAGGAATATGACTGTTGCAAAAAAAAAGGTGCCTTTCAGCTGAACCAATGCATCCTTTCTGAAAGGATACACTTAAGGCTATAAATACCTGATATTTTCCTCAGGCATTGTAATCAATTTTTGAAAGCAAAAACTCTTGTTATTAACAAAAACTCTGTGTGATCATTAAGTTGTTGAGTGAGTTCATTGAATTCAACAATTTGAGGTACCGCTATTATTCGGATTGAAAGCTATTTTATCCTGGGAGGAAGATTCCATAACCTCGGGTACAGTAAGGGAAATTATTCCTTAAGGACACTCCGTGAAGTCGGGGTACTTGGCCTTACAAATTCTGTTTCATCTTATTTCTAAAAATAAACATACTTCTTGGATAGATTATCAGTAATCTTGTGTTGAAGGTGTTAAAGAACTTCATAGGTGTTCTTGTTTATATAGGAACTTGTGTTGAATTTGGTGTTGTATTTATACAGATTCTTGTACCCGAAACACCATAAAATAACATTCTTAAGGAATAAACCTCAGAATCTATATTGCTTGTTTTTTTAGATTAAAGCTTTAAGTTTTCTACTCCGTTTGAACTTAACTAGTGATTAGAAGACATAAAATCTTCATCACAAGTTGAAGATCACTCAGTTGACGATTGAAAGTCATAAAAACTTCATCGTTAACTAGAAACAAGAAGTGTTTAAAGTTGTTTCAACTTTTTAATAAGTATTTCAATATACTAAAGGTACTGTCTTGTGGTGATAGGAAAAATGACTCACAAAAGTCAAATGCAAGATGCGGCTGCGATTGTGGGGACGACTAGTATTGCCTCACCAAGTCGAGCAAATGTTCCGCAACCTATGGCACCTGTGAAGAAGCTTGGAAAATTTGCGGGCATTAACTTTAAGAGATGGCAGCAGAAGATGTTCTTCTACCTCTGATATAAGAATAATGACCGCCTTAGATTTTGACGACATCATTCAAAGTCACTATGTGAAGAATCAAGCTTTGGTCGCATGGAGGGCATGGGATCATACTTGGAGGGAACGTTTTTAGCCTACCATTGATCAAACCCAAGTGTAGAAGATTGCTTGGAGCCTTGAAGACTTAAGGACTCTCGGGTTTGGACCACCTTTGCTGGTTCACGGTTTTGGTTCCCTTTACTAAGGGCATTTTGGTCACTTAGCTTTAAGGGCATTTTGGACAATTCATATTTTCTTCCAACACACCAAGGCCACCCTTAGTCATTAAGGGTAATGTGGTCTTTTTGTCTACTTTTGTAATATACTATAAGTAGTGCATTTTAGGTCTTTTCCCCTTAGTTTATGAAAGATGAAATATTGAAACACTTAAAATCCTCTCTCTTGAGAGTAGACCAACTTAGTGTAGTTCTAGTATAGGGCTTGGAAAAGCTAACATTGTTCTTTGCTTGGAAAAGGTGGATCTTGAGGTGAGTTGATTCCCTTGGCGGTCACCGTAAGAGTGTGGTTTTGATTATTACATTCATTAGGGGTTTTTGATTTTAATACACTCTTTAGTTCTTAATCTTGTAATAATCTTCGTCTCACTTTCTATCCCTTACTTTTGTTGTTGTTATCTTGTGTAGTGGACTGTTTTGGGTCATTTATTGAATCCAAAACTTGTGTTATTGTTGTTGATGTTTTTCATCACGTTTTATAGCTATTTTGGTGTTGAAATACACCCTTGTATCTTGTATTCTTGTTGTTGGTAGCAAATCCGAGTGTGGTCTCCATCTTGGTCCTCGAATCCTTAAGATTAGTGGAATAATTTTGGAGTGTGATTTCGTGTTTCCATTGTCATTCCCGTATCATTTGGTATCAAATTATGGCTTTATCTTGTTCCCACAAGATCAATCTTGGGCTTGTTAGTTGAAAAATCAAAAAAAAAATTGTTAAAAATAAAAATTAAAATCTAAAAATTTCAGAAAAATAGCAATCTGTCCATTTTGTGTTCTTGGCCGAAAATTGTGTTCTTGTTGTGTATTAGCCAATATTTTTACTTGTTTTTGTTGTCTCTAAGTGTTAGTTTTGTTCCTCACTAGCACGTTTAGTCTATATCTTAGATTTGAGCTTGAAATATTGATGTTGTTAATGTGAACAAAGTGTGGCCGATTGTTGTTGCAGGTTCGAGACTTAAACGTGTGATGTGTTGTTGGTTCAAGTTTTGAACGTGTATTGTGGAGATTGTGTTGTGGAATTTAAGCTTGGGAAGTTGTTATTGTTGTTTGGGAGGTCCAACTTGAACCTTAGAACTTCAAGACTCAAAGTTTGTGTTCTCGATGTTTTTTACCATCTCCATATATTTTTGAAAAAAAAAATGGTTGTTGATCTTAGAAGTTGAAGAAAAAGAGTGTGTATTATGTTAGTCTTGCAAGACATAGATCCAAGTTTCAAGGTGTAGTACTTGTGACTCAAAGACTTTTCCTATACACTAAAGACTTTACATCACTTCTCAAACACTTTCCCATGAAACAAGGGTCCATGTTTTAAGGAAAAGTACTACAAAAGTCAAGTCTTGAAATTTGAAACTTGAAAAAAAGGCTTCAAGACTTATTTTCCCTCCTAAAACAAATTCCACCAATCTAAATTAATTTTTGACCAAGACTTGAACCTTTGAGAATAACCACTTGATAAAACCGAACCAATACGTGGCTGCCACATCATCACTGCTACTGTTCACGCAATATTTTTGAGCTCAAATTTTAGATTCTTAGTTTCAGTTTATTTTTTCATTAGTTTCATGTCTTGATTCTAGAATTAATTAACAACTAGTAATCACCTACTTAGTTGTAGTTTAATTATTGAATCTGTTTCTTCGTGTCTTCGTTATTTGTGTGCTTTTCTCATTTTTAACTTTTAGTAACTTCTTTGTTTCAAGTTCGTAAGTAAATTTTGTTTTGTTTCTTGAGTCGATCAAGCAAGAATACATTCCAGCCGCCAAGTATAATTGACATCTTATTGACTACCGAAGTATAAGAAACTTTCAATATTCGCCGCTCCAATTGTGAGGATCATAAAAATGAGTGAATACGAGTGTTGGTGAGGATCTTTTACTACTAATCTTGTTTGTTCATTTTGTAGGTTCAAAAGGTGATATAAGGGGAATATGTCTTTGATATCTGGGGATTATTGTGACTACAACATGGGAGACTATGGTTGTAGTGAGGAGTTTTATGGCTACGAAGTTGAGGGAGATTGCGGAGGCTATGAAAATAGCCATGATTGAAACTTGGGAAGATTTGAAAGTTACTGTTTTGAGGGAGAAAATGAGGTGAATGAAGTGCTTAGTGCTTATGGTGACTTTGGAGATGATGTAGGACCTCGTGATAGATCTTATGATGACGTTGGGGAATGTGAGGAGTCCTACACTTCTCACTCCAAACCTAGATTTGGTGTTAGGTATAACCCTTTCGTTCGCAAAGATTATGAGAGCTATGATAAAAGTATATGTGAGGAGTGTGAAGATTTATATTCTCCACCTTGTAGTACTTCTTATCAAGATCGATATAGTGTGAATGGTTATACTAGCTCTAGTGGAGGTTGTTCAACGTGAAGAAGAGGGTATGCATCTTCAAAACCGAGGGGTACTCGTGTCCTTTATAATGTTGATCCAAGAAGGAGTGTACACTCTGAAAAGGTGACCATTTGTGGGATACTGGGATGCCTCATTGTGTTAAATGATAGGTACTATAGAAACTACATCGTTCCATCCATGGTTGACTACTTGGGGTTATTTTGCGAGCCTTTACTCGTTCCATACTTCTTGGATGGGTTTAAGGTTACCGAGAGGGTCAAAGTTGTCTTCTCCCAATTTGAGTACCATGATAAGGTGTGGTGTGATATTCTTCCATTGACATATGGTCAGGTATGCTTAGGTGTTAATTGTTTTGCACAACATAGAGTTTCAAATGTACAAAATTGGCCTAATATTGTAAGAAATCGGTGGGGAAATCACCTCATAACATACATGCTGCCCGAGCTGCAAAGACAAGTGAATACTTACTCCAATCCGAATGCTTATGAGAGAACAAAGATTGAGAGGAGTAAGGGTGTGAAATGTGGTAATTTGAGAGTGGAAAAAAGAGAGGTTATGTGGAGTGAAGCGAGGGGATCGCCACCAAACCGAGCTAACATTGTTTGTCCTCCTATTTCTAAGGACATTTATGTAGGTTCCGACATGGCAAGTAATGGAGATCAATGCCAAAGTGAAGTTGCTGCCCAAGCTTATGGAGGACTTTCACAACACGGCAAAGGAGAGTCGACTCAAGAACTTCAAGGTAAAATAGCTAACTCTTACACTTTTGTGCATGTGAATGATAATTGTATGGCAAGTAGCCCATTGAGTGTGAGTAGTAGATTACTTACTTGTGAGTCTAATGATTCTTTGCCTTTTGTTAATGATGTACATGTTGTGAGTGTGGATACACTAGTTGATCCTATTGATGACCAAATTGACTCTTCTTGTAAGATCGATTTATGTCCACCTAGTGTTGAAGCCTATATGTTGAATGAAAGTACATTGTCTTGTGTAATTGGTGTTGATCAACCTATTTGTGAAAATTTCCACCACTTGAGTATGTGTGTGATGTGATTAAGCAAAATAAAGTGAGTGAAGTATTTAAAAAAGTTGGTCAACAAAAGGGGAGTGAAACCGAGAGCTATTCTTGGGATAATCTTGTACTTGAAATCTCTTTAAAATGTGATATTAAGTTTTTAGAGAGTGCTGAATGTGTTTGTTTCGAATCTGCCCGTGAAATAGATCATGCTCTCTATAGGTATAATGTTTTATTTGAAGATGATATAAACACTCCTAATGAGCCTAGTGGTGAAAATGAAGGTATAGCTTGCCTTGGAAGCTATAGCCAAAATGCTAACCCACTATGGTGTGACAACATTCCTCCTAAAGATGAAAATCTCTTTTTGAAAGACGAGAGTACTCTTATGGATAAGGAATGTGTAGTCCTTCTTGAAAAATCGAGGACAAATGTGTCATTGACTCCTTGGGGTAATGTTTCTAAATGTGCATCCTTGTTTGACACATTTGTGCCTAAATTGCATGAATTCCAACTTGTGAATGCCAAGTTGTCTAGTTGTTTGAAGGAAAGAATGTGTATTTGTTTAAATACTTATTATTCACCCATGAATTCCTTTGCATGTGATTCTTTCCTATACTACCTCTTTGCCTATGATGATGTCCATGCTAGTTTTGGATTTGTTTTATGTCGAGGTAGGAAGTTTGTTGGTCTATCCATGTGTGTGTGTGATAATGCTATATGGATTTTATGGACTTTAGAACCAATCGAAACACCCCCTTGGTGTGGTCTTTTGACGAGATAAAGAAGCAATGGTGTCTTATGGCCCATAAGATGAAGGAACTTCTACCTTGTGGATTATTTGATGCCATTGGGACCTATGTAGTTTCTTTATCTCTTGGTGATTCCCGTAACCAAATCTTTTTTGAACCTTTTATTGAGATTTTTATATTTAATTCAAAGGATCCTTGGTTATATTGCAAATATGTGCAACCTTGGCATATTGAGATGATTTATTGTGCTAACCCTAACCCTCATTCCATGAGGAGTTTGTATTCGTTTGCCCTCTCTTCGGTTTTGCAAGTTTTGGATTCGAGGTCGAATCCTTTTCAAGAAGAGGAGGATGATACAAGAATAATGACCGCCTTGGCTTTTGACAACAACATTCAAAGTCACTATATGAAGAATCAATCTTTGGTCGCATGGAGGGCATGAGATCATACTTGGAGGGGATGTTTTAAGCTTACCATTGATCAAACTCAAGTGTGGAAGATTTCTTGGAGCCTTGAAGACTTAAGGACTCTCGGTTTTGGACCACCTTTGTTGGTTCACGGTTTTGGTTCCCTTTACTAAGGGCATTTTGGTCACTTAGCTTTAAGGGCATTTTGGACAATTCATATTGTCTTCCAACACATCAAGGCCACCCTTAGTCATTAAGGGTAATGTGGTCTTTTTGTCTACTTTTGTAATATACTATAAGTAGTGCATTTTATGTCTTTTCTCTTTAGTTTATGAAAGATGAAATATTGAAACACTTAAAATCCTCTCTCTTGAGAGTAGACCAACTTAGTGTAGTTCTAGTATAGGGTTTGGAAAAGCTAACATTGTTCTTTTCTTGGAAAAGGTGGATCTTGAGGTGAGTTGATTCCCTTGGCGGTCGCCGTAAGAGTGTGGTTTTGATTATTACATTCATTAGGGGTTTTTGAGTTTAATACACTCTTTAGTTCTTAATCTTGTAATAATCTTGGTCTCACTATCTATCATTTACTTTTGTTGTTGTTATCTTGTGTAGTGGATTGTTTTGGGTCATTTATTGAATCCGAAACTTGTGTTATTGTTGTTGATATTGTTCATCACGTTTTATAGCTGTTTTGGTGTTGAAATACACCCTTGTATCTTGTATTCTTGTTGTTGGTAGCGAATCCGAGTGTGGTCTCCATCTTGGTCCTCGAATCCTTAAGATTAGTGGACTGATTTTGGAGTGTGATTTCGTGTTTCCATTGCCATTCCCGTATCAACTTCACAACACTATGTCTTCAAAGGTTCATTAGTGGGGATGCTCCTGAGGTGCCCGAGGGAACCTCGGATAAAAAGTGTTTCATGATTGTAAAGGCTTGGAAACACTCAAACTTCCTTTGTAGGAATTATATCTTAAGTGATCTCCAAGACGACCTCTATAATGTTTACAGAGAAACTAAGACATCGAAGGAATTGTGGGGGGCATTAGAACAAAAATACAAGACAGAGGATGCAGGAATTAAGAAATTCTTTGTTGCAAGGTTCCTGGACTTTAAAATAATAGTTAGCAAATCGGTTGTCTCTCAAGTGCAAGAATCACAAGTAATCATCAACGATTTCCTAGCGGAAGGTTTGATTGTGAATGATGCATTTCAAGTAGCAACGATAATTGAGAAGCTTCCAACTATGTGGAAAGACTTCAAAAACTACTTGGAGGACAAACACAAGGAGATGACTGTCGAAGATTTTATTATCCGACTACGTATTTAAGAAGATAATAAAGCTGCCGAGAGAAGGTCAAAAGGGAATTCTACAATTAATGGAGCACATGTTGTAGAAGATGACCAAAACAATTCTAAGAAAAGGAAAAAAGTTGAACATGGAAGCAATCAAACCAAGAAGAAATTCAAGGGAAAGTACTTCAACTATGGCAAGATTGGCCACAAGTCCACGGATTGTCATGCCCCTAAGAAAGGTAAGAAAAAGGACCAATCAAATATGATTGAGTCTAATAAAGAATGTAATGATCTATGTACTATGCTTTCAGAATGCAACTTGGTGGGGAATCCTTGCGAATGGTGGATGGATTTTGGTGCCACCCACCATGTTTGCACCAACAAAGAGTTGTTTTCGTCATTCGCTCTAGCTCAAGTAGAATAAATGATCTACATGGCTAACTCCGCTACTGCTAAGGTAAAAGGAATAGAAAAAGTGTCCTTGAAAATGACTTCAGGAAAGATCTTGACACTTAACAATGTCTTGTATGTTTCGAAGTTACGTAGGAACTTGATTTCTGTTTCACTTCTAGACAAGAACGGATTCAAATATGTAACCGTTTTTGGAAAAAATGTAATTAGCAAAGGAGAACTGTATGTAGGAAAAGGCTATCTCACTGAGGGCCTTTATAAGATGAATATAATGAATTTTGAAATCAATAAAAATTCAAATTCTTCTTACTTTCTTGAGTCTTATAATTTGTTGCATGAACGATTAGGCCATGTTAATTACAAAACGTTATGAAAATTGATTAACTTAGAAGTTTTGCCAAACTTTGAGTGCAATAAATCAAAGTGTCAAACGTGTGTGGAATCAAAGTATGCAAAGCATCCTTATAAGTCTGTTGAAAGGAATTCCAATCCCTTAGACTTAATACACACTGACATTTGTGATATGAAGTCAACACCATCACGTGGTGGGAAAAAGTATTTCATAACTTCTATTGACAATTGCACTAGATAATGTTACATCTACTTGCTAAACAGCAAGGATGAAGCAATAGATGCGTTTAGGCATACAAAACTGAAGTTGAAAATCAGTTAGAGAAAAACATTAAAATGATAAGAAGTGATAGGGGCGGAGAATATGAATCTCCCTTTGTACAAATATGTGTAGAGAATAGAATCGTCCATCAAACTACAGCCCTGTATTCACCTCAATCTAACAAAATTACAGAAAGAAAAAACCAAACGTTGAAGGAAATGATGAATGTCTTACTTATAAGTTCCGATTTACCGCAAAACTTGTGAGGGGAGCCTATCCTTACAGCCAATCGTATACTCAACAGAGTTCCCCATAGTAAGACACAATCAATTCCTTATGAAAAATAGAAAGAAATAAAACCCGACTTGAAATATTTCAAAGTGTGGGGGTATCTAGCGAAGGTTCAAGTTCCTATGCCTAGAAGGGTTAAGATAGGACCTAAGACGGTGGACTGTGTGTTCATAGGATATGCTAAAAGTAGTAAAGCATGTTGGTTTTTGATTCATAAATTCAAATATCCGGATATAAATGAAAATATGATAATTGAATCAGATAATGTTGAATTCTTTGAAAATATTTACCCGTGTAAAGATAGACATGAACAGTCTAGTGGAGAATCTAAACGACCTCGAAATTAACCAAGTGAGAATGTACATAATGAAGAGAATCCAAGACGTAGTACACCTCAAAGAATGTCAACTTCGTTTGGATCAGATTTTGTAATATTTCTCTTAGAAAATGAGCCTCAAACATTTAAAAAAGCGATGTCGTCGTTAGACTCATCCTTTTGGAAAAAGGCAGTCAATAGTGAGATCGATTCAATCTTAAGCAACCATACGTGGGAATTGGTTGATCTTCCTCCAGAAAATAAACCTTTAGGTTCTAAATGGATCTTCAAAAGAAAAATGAATGTGGATGGTACTATTGACAAATATAAGGCAAGACTTGTAGTAAAAGGCTTCAAACAAAAAGAAGGCCTTGATTACTTTGATACATACTCATCAGAAATAAGGATAACATCGATTCGAATGTTAATTGCCTTGGCAGCGGTATATGGTCTTGAAATTCATCAAATGAATGTGAAAATCGCATTCCTAAATTGAGAGTTAGAGAAAGAAATTTACCTGGAACAGCCTAAGGGTTTTGTGGTTCCAGGAAAGGAGAATAAGGTATGTAAACTTATTAAGTCGCTATATGGACTAAAGCAAGTACCTAATCAATGGCATGCGAAGTTTGAGAAAACCATGTTGGCAAACGGGTTCAAGATAAATGAATGTGATAAATATGTTTATATTAAAGACACTCCGAATCACCAAGTCATTGTTTGTTTATATGTGGATGATATGTTGATAATCAATAGAGACATTTCTAACATAAATGCAATGAAATAAATGCTCGAGATCAAGTTTGATATGAAAGACCTTGGAGTTGCGGATGTGATCTTAGGTATAAGAATCCATAGAACTCCACTAGAGTTGGCATTGTCACAGTCTCATTATATCAAAAATGTACTTGACAAATTCAAGTATATGGGATTCAGTATTGTCAAAACTCTTTTAGATGTGAGCTTTGCACTTCGAAAGAATGAAGGTGAAAGTGACTCACAATTGGAGTACGCAAGAGTATTGGGATGTTTAATGTATATAATGAACTGTACACGACCAAACATAGAATGCGTAATTATCAAGTTGAGTCGATACATGAGTAATCCCAAAAAAACACATTGGATGGCAATGAAAAGAGTTTTGAGGTATCTTAAATACACTCAAGACTATGCTTTGCATTATAATAAATATCCTGTGGTACTTGAAGGATATAGTGATGCAAATTGGATCACCGGACCGAACGAAGTAAAATCCACAAGTGGATATGTATTTATTATCGGTGGAGGAGCAGTCTCTTGGAAATTATTCAAACAGATATGTATTGCTCGCTCTACAATGGAATCTGAATTTATCGCATTAGATAAAGCCGGTGAAGAAGCAAAATGGCTCCAAAATTTCTTGGAAGATATTCCTTATTGTCCCAAACCAGTGGCACCAGTATGTATACACTGTGATAGCCAAGCGGCGATAGGTAGGGCAGGGAGCATGATGTACAACGGTAAATCTCATCACATAAGATGAAGACATAATACCGTTAGAGAACTTATCTCTAGTGGAATTATCACTGTTGACTATGTGAAGTCAAAGGATAATGTGTCAGATCCACTTACAAAAGGCCTATCTATAGAAGGAGTAGAAAGGACATCCAAGGGAATGGGTCTAAGGCCTAGGACAAGTCAGCATGGCGGTAACTCTACCTAGCAGACTGGAGATCCCAAAAGCTAGGTTCAAAGAGATCAAACAAAGTTGTGTCTGACAGGTTCAACATTGTCAATTACCCAACTCATTCTCATGATATAGACAATGTATAGTAAACAAGGATAAGACTTAAAGTGAAAAGGCTTTTAATGATTATCTAAATTTGGCAGATTTGACCAAATAGTTTAATCTCTAGGATTGAATGTTTAGAAATCACCTATGTGAGGGCGAAGTGAAAGCTGCTTCAAAGAGAATATTAGTAACGGCCTATTCTCTAAGCTCTCATGAAACCGGGACGTGTTCATGGCTGAAAAGAACAAAACCGTGAGAATCATAAACAGTAAAAGGTTGGTTGTGTGACATGTGTTGTCTAGGTGTACATTAAATATCGACGGTTCAAAGATATCAAATCTACCGATTGACTGAGTGCATCTGATACATGTTCACTACAAAAAGTTCAAAGGGAAACCTACTTATCCAGATGCAATCAATCTTTGTTAAATGATCACATGCTTGTCTGTAAATTCTTCAAAAGATAGTCATTCCCCATTCATGTGGGGGATTGTTGGGTTCAAGGTGTATGTGAATGAAAAATGGAAGAAAACTAGTGGGGAGAAGGGAGACACGAATTTAGAAAGTGTACTCCCAAATTAGAAAGTTCACTCATTTCTCCCACATTGGTGGGAGAAGAGAACTTGAAAGTGTTTATAATGAGAAACACTAAATCCACATGGATAGTGAGGCAAGAACTAGGTGATGCCTCGCGCCGTCGTCGTCGTTGCTCGCTCGGCTGGTCTTCGGCTTCGGCTTCGGATTCGAAAAATGATCAATCGATGAGATCTAATTTTTTAGACAATTTATTTGGAACCTGCTTACAAGTGAAATGTTAATCCAAAATCTGATGGAATTAATTTTCTCCAAAGGCGGGCGCATTTCAGGCGCAATTCCAATGCATACGCAACGCACATCACGAAGGGATGCGACCCTTCGAGAAAAGGCACACTGTTTCGCGTCGTAGGGTGACATGCGACTACAGACGCAGTGCAAGTCGAGACCTGTGGACATAGTTCAAATGCAGATGCGCACTGTAATGTGCAAAACGTCATCTGCGGCCACAGTCCAGTCGCATCTCCAGCGCAATCCCAACGCAGGGACGTGACTATTGCAAAAAAAAAGTGTCTTTCAGCTGAACCAATGCATCCTTTCGGAAAGGATACACTTTAGGCTATAAATACTTGATATTTTCCTCAGGAATTATAATCAATTTTTGAAAGCAAAAACTCTCTTGTTATTAACAAAAACTCTGTGTGATCATTAAGCTGTTGAGTGAGTTCGTTGAATCCAACAATTTGAGGTACCGCTATTGTTTGGATATTTTATCCTGGGAGGAAGATTCCATAACCTCGGGTCCAGTGAGGGGAATTATTCCTTAAGGACACTCCGTGAAGTCGGGGGACTTGGCCTTACAGATTTTGTTTCATCTTATTTCTGAAAATAAACATACTTCTTGGATAGATTATCAGTAATCTTGTGTTGAAGGTGTTAAAGAACTTCATAGGTGTTCTTGTTTATATAGGAACTTGTGTTGAAGTAGGTGTTGCATTTATACAGATTCTTGTACCCGAAACACCATAAAATAACAGCACAAAGGCAGGGATCTTTTGGATCTGTATCAGAACATTATAATGTTGCAAGTAATGGCCTTCTTGAAAGGGGGGTCTGGAATGATGCAGACTCAAACACTAGTAAATAATTGTTCTGCAGCAAAGTACTGTCCACTGCTCAAATTAGTAACGAGTCAGTTTGCCCAAATGAAAAGAAGATAGTGCATCAATAATATGTGTAAATTTGATTGAATTATAAGAGATTATTTTTGTACATGTATATAAATGTGTATTTAGTCCGATTAACGTAGCATTTGATTTTAGTTTGTGAACAACTCCCACCATTGCTTATAGTTGGTCAAATGCCTAGAATAATCAGCTGAGGCCCAAAAAAAGAAAAGGAGAATCGCAATGACATGAAATTTAACAACTAGAATATACATCACTTGCATTGCCCTGAAATAAGACGATGGATAATAAAAGCTAAAGTAGGTGTTTAAAGCCCCATCTAGCACGCCGGAGTTGTACATTAACAAACAAAATGTTGAGCCTACGTAGTACCAAAATTAGTACAGCACTTTGTATATAAATCTACATTTGATAACTGAGGGAACTGTTTCCATTGCCTCCATCATTTTCATTCCCCAATGATTTTGGCGTTCACAAGTCCAATGAATATTTTCTTTAGAGCAATTGCAGACGACAATACACAGTTAAGATGTATGACGACAGGGTCCGCTGGATCATGTCTAGAGATTGCTAGAGCAAGAGGGCAAACGGACTTGATTTCATGGGGTTTTTTTGTTTTTGTTTTCTAAATATATTGGAGGCCAAATGTCTTATGTTTTTTGCAATTTCTGACCAACGTCTCCGTTTCAAATCATTTGTAACCAGAATTTCAGCAGAAATATGCTCCAGGGAAATAGAGGAGTTCCTGTTGCCACACAGTTCCCCGGAAAGTAGAGGGGAAATTGCAAAAAGAAGTGAAGGGATTTTTTTCAACTGTATAAGAGTCAACTTTTGAGCATACGGAAGAGATTTGATTACTTCAACCTTTGTTTTTAGTCTTTGTATATATCCATATGGAAGTTGCGTTCTTTTCTTCCATATCCTGGACTACTTTTGGAGGTTATGTCCCCCGTCTACGAATGCAACGTTTATTTTCCACTCTGCTTATTATAGTAGGTAACAAGCTACAGTAGTAAGAAAGACTCCTAAAGACTGAACTATTTGGCATTGTTGGGTATTGTCTAGGCAATTGAATTTACAATTGCTAATACAGATTTTTATTTCACTTCTTTGAAACCAAATATTGTCTCAAACAAGACACTTAACTCTTTCGCTGAGTTCATAAAATTAGAGCAGCTAAATTTACTATGGGTAGACCATCAACACGTTACACCTTGTATAAATGTGCACTCTATATGTCCAAGAAAATACTCTTTGACTGAAAACTAGCAGAACAAAGTTGAGCTCCCTACCTAGAAACTGCAGTACCCACCCAAGTCCTTTTCTAAATGTAATCCAATTCTTTGTATATAAATTCTACATTGGGTGATGCTCGAGGGAATTTCTTCATATCTTCCATCGTTTTCATTACTCTCTGACTCAGTACTACACAAGTCACAATGCATACTATCTCGAGTGCAGTTGCAGATGACAATACATACTTCACAAATTCCATTTCAAATTCAGAAAGCGGCATCAGCTTTATAACCACCCTTTTGAGCTGCTTCAGTGGATTATGTGGCTTAAATTTGATCATTACCTTTGAAATCTCAACAGATAATGGTCCCATTATAATTTCCTCAAGCAGGGGTTTCTTTTTTCAAAGAAAATAGATTTTGTTGTTCCGATAAATTCAATAAATTTAAGAGCAGGGAAACAACACTGAAGTAATCAAATGGTGTGCACCAGTCCAATGTTACACATTCAAGAAATGGACTGCTTGAAAGGAGGGTCTGAAAAGTCGTAGGCTCGAAGATCACAGACCGTAACTTAAGGGTAACAAGTCTACTAAAAGCTTTAAAGTCAAGAGAAAGGCGGAGTTAAAGGTGTCAAACGGGCCCGTTTGACACGGCCCACTTAAACGGCCCGGCCTGGTTTAACCCGGCTCGTCAGCCCCTCGGATTACAGGGTATCGGGTCCCGGACTGGGCCAATTTTATTATTGGGCCTGGTTAACCCAGCCCGAACCAAAACCGATCTAGACACGCCGATTAATCGGGTCGGCCCGGATTGTTTTTTTAAAAAAAAAATGGACTTTTTGACCGTTGGGCCCAACATCTATATGGCTGTTTGGATCCAAAAAAGGTTATTTTGGTCTTTTTAAAAAAAAAAAAAATCATTTACAATATGTTTTTAAACCCAAAAACATTCCTATAAATACCCTACACTTTCAAATTATTTTCCACACAATTTTCATTCTCTCAAATATCAATTCTCAAATATTCTAAAAATTTCCTTAAGTGCTCAATTTAATTTAAAAAATTTTACGATTACAAAGTACAAGTGGAAGTTTCTATAGTCGCAACTTTCGGATATTTTCAAAATTTGGTATTGTCATTCCATCTCTTACTTTTAATTTTTAATTAGTGTATTACTTGTTAAATATTTAATTTATTATATTTGTGTATTTAAAAAATTTTTAGTTTGATTTATATTATAAATAAATTAAGCAACCTCGCCAGTAAAAGTGTCAAAAAATTTTGTCCCGAAAGTTGTAATGCTAGTAAAAAGCAAATTACTGGCGGTAGAAGTAGTTCAAGTAGTAGATACTTGTGTGCCTCTAGTACTGCTTAGTCAACCTTTTGAGGGAGAAGTAGGTGTAGGTGCTCACGATATGAATTATGTAGAAGCTCGAAAAAATTATGGTATAGAAGAAGAAAATGAAGTAGATGCGGTTGATTTAGATGAAGATGATGAAAATTAGGGGTGCAAAAACCGAACCGACCAATAAACCGAACAGATAAAAATGTTATTGATTTATTATTATTGGGTTAATGGTTTTTTAATGGTTTTATAAAAAAAATTATTGGGTTATTGCTTCGGTTTGATCTTTTCTTATTGGGTTAGTGGGTAAACTGATAACCCAATTAGAATATATAAATATATATATATATATATATATATATATATATATATATATATATCTTATTTTCTCTTTAATTTCTATAAATTAACTAACCTATTATTTCAATTATACAAACTCTTAATTGATCCTAATAACATTTAGTCCAAACTTAAAGATTCTTGTAAATTAAAACACATTATGTAGGATTTTTTGGTTATAACTATGATTCATTTTTTTCATGTTAGTTACTACTATTTCTATTTTATGAGTATTTTTTATCGGTTAAATCAAAAACCAAACTGTTAAGGAATATAAACTGATAAATCAAAAATTGATAAAAAAATATCCTATTGGTTTGGTTATTGGTTTAGCATATTTAAAAATAAAAACCCGATAAACCAAATTGATAATATATAAAATCAAACCGAACCGACCAATGCAAACCCCTAATGAAAATATTGGTGAGACACCCACAGTAGAAAATGTTAACGTTAAATCTAAATCAGTGAATCGTCCTCCCCGTCCTCTCCGTGCCCCAAGAGCTCTTAGAACAACTAGTATTGCATGACAATATTTTACACGTATAAGAGATACTGAGGGGCAATGTAATATCTGTCAACAAGTATGTAAGCATAAAAATGGAGCCAAGAAGGAGGTACGAGTATGTTAATGAGACATAAATGATAATCACAAAAGAGAGTTATTTATTGCACGAGGTAGTTAGGCTGTTGGTGGGCCAACACAAACTAGAATGGACTCAGCAACTGGTCAGATAATTAAGAATTATAATAAATATAGGGACCGAAAAGAAATAGCAAAAATGATAGTTGTGGGTTGTTTCCCTTTCAGTTTTCCTTCTTCGGATGCGTTTATTCATTATATTCAAGTAATTTATAATCGTATGTTTAATGGTATTCCTAGAAGTACTTGTCGGCCGATATTTTTAGACTTCATTCGAAATATGTTTTTTTATTTATCTACATTATTAAAAAAAATATTCAATGTAGAATGACTCTAACTTCTGATCTTGGTCCTGCTGTTAATAAAAATGATTATTTAACCATTACTTTTCACTAGATAGATAGTAATTATGTTATGCAAAAACGTATTCTTGCTTTTTTGTATGATGAAAATCATAAACATACTGGAGAATTTATTACTGATTCGATTAGTAAAGTTGTAAAATTTTATGGTATTGAAAAAAAAAAGTCTTATGTATTGCTTTTGATAATGCTTCTAATAACAAGACTGCTATTACAAAGTTAAAAGCTAAGCTCTCTCCACCGTTACCTGAAATATTTCATGTTAAGTGTGCTTGTCATATATATAATTTAATTGTAAGAGATGATCTTGAATTTTTTGAGCTGTATATTGAAAAAGTCTGGCCTGCTATTGGCTTTATTCATGAAAATAATCGGAGAAAAGTAATTAGAGAATTTAAAGTTAAAAATCAAGAAAATGGGCTTAGACCGATATTGATGCCTGAAGAATGTGATACAAGATGGAATGCTACGTATGATTATTTAAAAACTTGTCATGCTTATAGAGTTCCTATTACACTAACTTTTAACCAACACTGTGGTTCATTTGCTAATTCAATTGAATGTATGCTACATGATTCTGATTGGGCTGTAATTGATGATCTTGTTAAGTTTTTGGAAAAATTTTATATAGCTACGGTTGAATTTTTCGATGTTTATTATCCTACTGTTTGTAATATTTTAGCATATATAGCCGATATTTCTGCTTTGCTAAAAGAATATAAGAATAAAAAAAGGTTACAAAGAAGCTGTTGGTGCCATGTTTGCAAAATTTAAAAAATATTTTTTTCTGATTCCCCTATTTACTTGATTGGTGTTATACTAAATTCGTGTATGAAATATACTACCATATACCACTTTAGTACTCTAATTTATTCTAACTTAGAGATAAATACTAACAATGATTCTGATGAAGAAGAACAAGAACAACAAGATTTGTATACGGTTATGAGTGATACGAACATTTACTTAAGGGTCATATTTGAAAAAGTATAACTCAATGTTAATGTGGTATTTCTGCATGTTTAGACCACCAAATTGTAGAGAATCGAATTATCTTTCCAACGATGCCAATTTCGCCTTAATCCAATACCTAAGCGAAAAGTTATGCCCATTTTCGTGAGAAACGGTAAGGATAGGCGATTGGTTAGGCGCCGCCCAACCAAACTTAGACGATTGGTTAGGCGCCGCCTAAGTCAGTTTCAAGTGTCAAAAACACTCCGTTTTGAGTTATTTTAAGGGTAATTAAGTCTTTTAACACTCCTTACACGTCCCTAAACTTAACCCTACAAAACATATAGCTTCTAAACACATTACAACCCTATTAACATCTCAAAGCTCATCATCCAAGATCACTAAAAGAGAAAAACAACTAGGGTTTCATAATTAAGCTTGAAGATCCAATTTCAAGGAAATTCCTCCATCAATCATCACGAACCTCCCTTTCAAGGTATGCATAGTGTTATCCACGGATTCCTTTCGTCCGTAGAGTTCAAGAATCAATCTTTAAAATACAAAAGCTTGGTTGGTTGTGGTGATATGATCATACCCATGTTGATACTTGTTTGTTTTGCTATATAATAGTACTGTGACTGTATATCTCATGAAAGTTATGTTGTTAGTTAAAAAACATGATCTTTGGATGGATTGATAGAATGCAAGTATGAAATCCACCAATGCCTTAAAGAATGCATGCAAGGTGTTTGATAAAATGCCTAGTATGTTAGAACTTCATATTTACATGATTTCATGATATCTAAATAACAAGTTCATGTTAGTCATACACTCCAATATGAATTTCCATGCAAATTATGTGTTGTTATTGTTGTGGTATAAAGCATGTATGATAATGGAGATTTAAATTATGTACACAAAATATATCCATGTTTTCCCTACCATGTTTGAGATGTTGAATAAATACATGAAGAATAATATCCCCAAATCATTACAATATGAACTAAATGTTACATGTTTCCGTTCCCTTATGCTTGAATGGTTTCCATGCCATTGCTATGAATAGTATATGTTGTCGGAATGCCCATGAGATTAGAATATGAGATTTATGACTTGATTATAAGCATTCCTATTCATGATAGATATTATGATGACCATGTACTTCATGAAATCCCCCACTCATGTATTATGGATTTTTATTGATGGTCGTGTACTCAAGCAATTCAAGTTGTGTCAGTTTCCTTCCATCGAGTCCTGGGGGTACTTGTACCCAAAAAATATAGTTGTGTGCCTAGAACCATGTCATGTCTTCATGATACTCTCAGTCAAGCCATGATCTATAGAATTTAATCAGTCATGTGACTCAGGAAAACTCAGAAATCTTAGTAATCTCAGTAATCTCAATAGTCCAGTAATCTCAGTAATCTTAGTGCTCAGTAACCTCAGCAACCTCAGTATTCACAGTCAATCTTAGTAACTTCAGTACTCTCAACCAGTCCTCAGAACTCAGTACATTCCGTCAGTCATCGGAATCCAGTAAACTTAGTTTAGCTCCACTAAACAATACCACTAGTATCAGTCCAGTTAATCAGTATCAGTTCAGTTCAGTGTCCTTCAGATGGGAGTAAAAGTTAGCACCGAGTGAACCCAAGGATGGGAACTCACCTGCCAGTTCAGAGTGTGATTTTTATCAGTTATTCTTGTGTTCCAAAACTAAGTAGCCAGCGTAAGTTGAGACATCTTAACCTGTTAGATAAGGGTTGATGAGGTGGATTAACCTGTCAATTTAGGGTTCCCACCATTCTCATTTGAGTACCTGCCAGTACAGGGTTCTCACAGCTATCCTTACCAGTGGTTCAGTGTTGACACCCCTCCAGTCGGGGCAGAGATTGGACCCCGGCTTAGCTATTATAACATATTTGGGGTATGTTGGTTAGATAACTACTTCCCATAGTTTCAGTATTAGTCTCAGTAAAATAACTCAGATATCTCTTCAGAATATCAGAACTATCAGATACAGTCATTCATGCTATCAGTTATCAGAACTCATATTATCAAATATATCAGTTATCATTCATGATATGTTATCAGTAAATACATGCCATCAGTATTCATACTCAATATTCATGTTATCATGAGCTCAGTTTCAGGACTGTTATATACGGTCAATCAAATCAGTTCTTCATAATCAGAACTATCAGAAATAATCATTCCTTTATCAATAATACAGTATCAGTCTCCCAGTATTCAGTAATACAGTATCATTTCCTCACTTATTAGTGAATTACATATCAATATCAATAAACTCAGTCATTCAGTATCTCAATAGCAGTAAACTCAGTCATTCAATATCTCAGCATCAGTAAACTCATGTTGTCAGTATTCAGACTCAATAGTCAGTATCACCACGAGTTTAGTTGCAGCTACGTATGTATGTATGTATGTATGTATGTATGTATTCTCACGTTCATATCAGTCAGCATTGTTCATGCATATAAAACCCTTGGTATTTAGCCTACCTCACTCGTATACTCAGTACATTCAGACGTACTAAACATTTGTGCTAAAGTGTTTTCTCTTATGTTACACCATAGGTTCAGAGGCATGATCTCCAAATCATCAGTAGATTCCAGGATCAGCAGTCAGAGTTAGACATGAGTCCTCATCATTCGAGGACATGATGATTTCATTTCTATTTTAATTTTCAGTTTATTTCAATAGTTGGAGTTAGTTGGGGACATATTCCATCAACTCCTTATTCAGTTCAGTTAGAGGCTTTTGGACTAGATGTCAGATTAGATGTTCAGACATCAGTATTTATGTTCTTTTTTGGTATTGTTATACCATGTTTTTCAAATATGTATTAGTATTGAACGTTATGGCCTTACAATTCATGTTTTCGCATATTTTATGAGATATTATGCACTTTACAGGTACAGATATCAGTCATGGGTTAGCTTGTGGTCCTTTGGGATCATGAGCACTGTGTAGCGTTTCAGTTCAGAAAATCGAGGCGTTACAGGTGACTTGACACACCGAATTATGCCAAGTGGCAAATCTGAATTTTAATTGTTAAAGAACCTTTTCAGAATAAATTATTTTATTTTTTCACTTAATAATAAAAAGCCTTTTCAGACCTTAAAATTAGATCTTTTTTATTAAAAAAAGGGTGTGATAGTGATAACGCTCAATCTACAGCTCTCGTAGGAGTGTAAAGCGGTCGTTAGTAAATATAGAACCCAACCTGGGTTGGGTGTCGATCCCACAGGGAATAGCTTGGCCAACAAGTAAGCAAAATTACTAAACTTTTGGTGCAAGTCTCGTAAGAAGGGGGGATTGTAATAAGTAACCAAAGTAATGAAATAAAAACTAAAAATAGCAAAGTAAAAAGAGAGTAGTTCGTAGGTTGTGAAACAATGAGAATTGAGGCGCTGGGGTTATGTCCACCTTCTGAGGTATACGTCTCTATTGGCTATGAGTGTGTAGAGTCTTGACATGCAATTGCTTATAGAGAATTGAAGTCGATGGTAAATCCAAGCGTCTCGCGACCTAAACAATGACTATTTCACTTTAACTCTCGCGAGCTTAAAGCGTGTCTAACGGTACGAATTCTCCAAGAGGTTAGTCCAGTTACGGCACTAGCTTTTTAATAGGAAAGGGTGTCCTACTACCTTGACATTATCTCTTTTCCAGACAAATAACCTTTCTCGCGAACAAGTTAAATGTTAGACTGGCGTATTCTTGCGTTTGCAACCGCAAAGAATGTAGATTAAGATGAAGAGCGTAATGATATAAGCAATATACTTGTCTTGAACTCACAAACTCATAGCTATAGATAGTAACTCATTCGGCTTCCATAACCCCAACTAAGAGGTTTAGTTACCCATGAATGCGAAGGATATCACGTTTTGCATGGTGGATGGCGTGAGAAGTGGGTGTTTAGGCGTGTGGTTTTGGTGATTCCCTAGCAAGTAACGATTCTCTTGTTGTGGAATAGATGAATAGAAGAATAATAGAATTAATGGAAAGGTTAGAAGAGTGAATAGAAGTGTTGTAGTGGAAGAAGAGAGGGATGGAAGAATTGTATTGTAAGAAGATGAATTAATTCATTAAAAATCTCTAGCATGATAGGGTATTTATAATACTCCTATCCTACTCCTACTAAGCTAATGAAATAAATAACCAAATCCTAATATACTAATGAAATCCTTGACCCAAATGTACTAGGGTAAGGTTACAATATCATAATCCAAATAGACTAGTAAAACACATAACCTAATTATACTAGGTTAATGTATCTTTGTAAAAATCCAGCTTTGTGTCTGTAAGTCCCCAAAGTCTTCAGAATTGCTGTTTTAGCCCGGGACAGATTTTCCATGCAGCAGTTTTGGTCCTTAGGCGTCCAAACTCCCTTTCCTTCCTTCGTGAGCTTTCTTTTGAGTCAAGTAAGCCATAAAATGCTGAATTTTGCATCATTTATACCTGAAACTTTACTAATCATGTTCGTTAGCTCATTTATAGGAAAAAGGACTAAAAGTGCATGAAATAGATAATTAGTTCTCAAAACTAGGCTAAAATATGGGCAAAATATATTGATATAGGCGTGTAAATCCGCCTATCATCAACACCCCACACTTAGAGCTTTGTTCGTCCTCGAACAACATATCATGTCCTTCTAAGCATCGACTTAAGGTTTTTACAGCAACAACACAAAACATTTATCAAGACAAGCACAACAATTATCAACAAAGAGTAGCTTTCTGATTATAAGTAGAAACAATTTAACCTCAAGCATAGACTCGTGATAGTGATCAACTCGCATGCAAACGTTAAGGTACATAGAATCATATACAACTATCCAAAACTCATCAACCATGTGTGTCTCACAACATAGTACCCATAATCACTCACAAATATAGCATATTTTTCAAACATGGGTGTCAAAATATCCTTGCACTCACTCTCACAAAGAATTCATATGTAGCAACTAATGACCATAAGCTTGCCCTTAATGTAGTACTCCACTAAATGTCAGAATGTTAAGATTAGGATCAAGTTGGTCTTTTGATGGTTGTAATGTAGGCTAAGGGACGGGTAGGACAATTTTGGCCAAGAATAGTGACTAGGTTCCTAAGCGTTTTTAATACATCACTTTGTATCATTGACACTTTTTTCTTTCAACCTTTCTTTCTTTTATTCTTCCACCCTTGTTCTCATCTTTTGTTTTTCAATTTTAAGCACAACTCACTTTTCAGCTTTCTTTTCCTTTTTCTTTTCACAACATACCTCTTATGATAGCACTCTTTTTTTTTTTTCATAACACATTCAAGCACCATTACAATTTAAAGCATCATACTCACCCAATTTCCTCTTATGTTGTCACATGACTTTTTCACTTTAAAGCACTTAGGAATTTGGATCAAATTACGGTCTTAAAAAAAATGGATTAGGCTTACATACAAGGTTGTCAAAGAAATAGGCTAAAGGCTCAAAAGGGTTTAACTAGGATGATTTACATGGGTAGGAAAAACTGAAGGTAAATAAATATAGGTTGCCAAAGAAATGCCTAAATCATATCCTAAACTTACATTCCTTATTTTCGCTTTGCATACATATCAGGCAAGTTCTAGCATCCGCCACAAGCATAGAATATACTATTATCTCGCACACACAAGGCACATGGTCGACTTGATTGGAAGTAATATAGACTCTCGACCCAACAATTGAAGGAATTGAATCACACAATATCACATAATAAGTCACAACTAGAGCCTAAACGTCTCAATAGTCACAATTGTAGCACATACTCTTGTTCTAATCTCATGCTGCCTATCAAAATAATTTCATGCGTAGCTAGAAAAATTTAACTCCTAAAAAAATTAAAAAACGTTTGAACAAAAAAAAAAAACAAAAAAATGGATGGACTCAAAAAAAAAAACAAAGTAAACAAGCAAACATAGGTGCAAACAAGGAAGTATAGCATGCGGATTCTGCCACCCCACACTTAGACGGGACACTGCCCTCAGTGGAAAATAAATGCGAAGAACCTGGTTAGTCGGACTCTTCATCAATGTCGGGGGTCATACCCCCTTCGTCTGAATCATCATAAGAGTCGTCGTCAGAGTTCTCCTCATCATCAGAATCAGGCAAGCGTCTATCATCATCAGTTGGCACGTCATCGTCCAGAGGTTCCTCAAAATATACGCCCACTCCACACATCTCCCGGGCATGCCTGTTCATTGGGTAGTCGTGGTCCAGCTGTTGGAGCTCTTCAGCAGTTGGAATACGTCCACCACTCATCATAGTGAATCGTGTCATGCCATAGAGATGACGGAAGAAACTCTCATCACGAGCATGTCTCTCCGCAGTAGTAAGGTTGACTCCATGAGTTGTTTCAGCATCTTTGACCTTTGTGAGGTCAACCTTCTTTGGGTTATGTGGGAGTTTGTGGTCAGCTGGTTCCTCTTCTATATCCTCCTTCCGCAACATTGCTGTCAACAAATTGCCGAATGTGAAATGGGACCTTCGGTGGAGTCTGGCCTTCCTCATGGTAGATCGAATGATTGCCCCAAAGTTGATAGGGACATTCGTCATCAACGCATAAACCAAACACACTCTATCTCTCGATATCTTGGTGTATTGCATCCCAGGAATAAGGCATGAGTTGACAATGCGCATCCAGATTCTTGCTTCCCTATTTAGTGGAGCATAGGGGAAGGTGTTGTGACGGCCTGTTTCCTTATGTCTGCCCCATCTTGCCATCGATCTGCTTCCACAAAGCGTGTGTCTTATCGCTCTGTAAGGAGGCTTGCTGTACAGCTCTTTGTATGGTGCAGGGTCGACCGAAGGTAGGCCAAGAAAAGAGTTGATCCAATCAGCTGTAAGCTGTAACACTTGGCCCCGAATTTTGACTTCGTTTCCTGTTGTGTTTGGCGACCAGTTGGCATAAAATTCTCTTGTCAAGTCAAGATTGCACTCTCCCATGTCGCGGAAGATGAAATCTAGCTTCAAAGCCATTATTTTAGCCAACATTTGCGGCTTCTTCTTTGCTAAGGTCTCCTTGTTGATCAAGTCGACGTGCACATATTTCTTTTCTTTGTTGCTGCTGTACCATGCTTTGGCTTCTTCCTCAAGAACCCATTTTATTCCGAACATTCTGCGTGGTAGGTGCACTGAGGATGATTCTCCTTGGTCTTTTTGCCCTTTTGGGACGTGGTAGCCATTTCCTTGCCTTGCCTTGCCTTAGGTGCCATTGTACCTGAGACTAGAAATAACGTAAGTTGCAGCACAATCTCACTTTATACAATCTATATGCAAGCACTAGGGGTACCACCCCACACTTAATCTTGTTAGCACAAATCAGTGAAGTGAAAGTGGTCGAGTACTCAGATTTCGTCGACATACGTTTTAGGATTGTATTCCTACAAGAAAATCAGCATTACATCACTTATTTGCAGCCATTGGCCTACTTTCATGGTAGATATAGCAACACTACAACATAGGGGTTACCACATGGAATCGTAATTCTTACAACAAGTACAACTTCCTAAGTCGATAGGTACTATAACCTTATCCCGATGACCAGGATATTTTATCATGTAAGTATCCAAACAACCATCTTAAGCAATATTCATAGCCATATCAATTCAGCAATTATCATAACAATGCTATCGAAATAAAATTCAAGTCGGAAACAAGTCAAGAATTCCCTACGTATATATTCAATCACACGATATTGCAACAACTATCCAAACACATGAACATTACCACCAATCTCACATGATTTAGCAAAATATAATAAGCATAGCAACGTAGTACTTACGATAAATAGATGAAGAATAAGAGAGTACGTACTTGCTTGAAGATTGTGGAGAAGTTGTTGTGATTTGGAATAACAAAGGAAGAAAATTTTGAGAGGATTTGGAGTGATATGCGGCACCTTTAGGGTTGTTTCTAATGTGGTTGTGTTATAAAACCAAGTCCCCTTTATATAGGAAGAGTATGGGTCGGGTTATGACCCATTTACAATCGGATTTGGGGACAAAATCACCACATATGCGGCGCATATCTCTCGGCATATCAATGACATATGCGGCGCATTGTCCATGGCATAATGGGACATATGCGCCGCATAGTCTATGGCATTTCTAGACATATGCGCCGCATAGTCTATGGCATTTGGTCTCAGTATCTCAAATTCCATAGCATAGGCGGCGCATAGTCAAAAGCATACCTAGGAATAGGCGGCGCATAGTGTATAGCACACTAGATTCTGAGTCCTTAGGCTATAGAATAGGTTGTGCATCGTTCGTGGCCTATTTTTACCAAGGCCTAGCCTTCCTCGAAGCCTATTATGACGTGAGAAAGGCTCAATTCATAGCCTTATGCATCACCATTCCTAACTTACCGACTTTACCATACAATGCGACCAAATCGTCAATTGAAATCAATCTCCTCGTTGCATACTTCTTGCACCTATATTAGCTCAAAACAAATGAACACGATTAGTATGATGGGTTGCCTCCCACCAAGCGCCTTAGTTTTGGTCGTGGCACGACTCTTATTTTTGGATTTTCATTTATCAAAAAGAAAAAATACTAAAACGACGAAACGATAAAACGATAAAACAATAAAACGACAAAACGATGGGTTGCCTCCCATCTAGCGCCTTATTTATTGTCGTGGCTCGACGTAGTAATCTCGAGTACTTAGACTTCGTCGAGATAAGTGATGGCCATGACATTCATCGAGTCAAGAGGACCGATATATGGCTTAACACGTTGGCCATTCACTTTGAAGACAACACCGTCATTGTCTTCCAATTCGACTACTCCAGATGAGTAGACTTGGATGACTTTAAATGGACCAGACCACTTTGATTTTAACTTACCTGGGAAGAGCTTGAGTCTGGAGTTAAAGAGCAGTACCATGTCACCTTTTTGGAAGTTTCGTCGAACAATCCGCTGATCATGATACTTCTTTATCCGCTCCTTGTATAAATCTGATCTTTTATATGCATGGAGACGAAATTCATCTAGTTCGTTCAGCTGCTCCAACCTCAGGTTCTTCACATCATCCCAATTCAGATTCAAGTGCTTCAATGCCCACAATACCTTGTATTCAAGCTCGATGGGTAGATGACAAGCCTTCCCATAAACTAGCTGATAAGGTGACATGCCAATAGGTGTCTTGAATGCAGTCCTATACGCCCATAGTGCATCATCTAGCTTCCGAGACCAGTCCTTCCTATTCGCATTAACCGTCTTGGCACGGATTTGCTTGATCTCGCAGTTGGAAACCTCAACTTGTCCACTGGTTTGGGGATGATAAGGCGTAGCTACCTTGTGTTGCTTGACTCCATACTTGGCCAATACAGATTTGAATAGCTTGTTGCAAAAGTGAGATCCTCCATCACTTATGATAGTACGAGGTACTCCAAAGCGAGAGAAGATATTCTTCTTTAAAAACTCTACAACACGCTTTCCTTCGTTGTCGGCCAATGCTACAGCTTCCACCCATTTTGATACATAATCCACAGCAACCAAGATGTACTTCATTCCAAACGAATTCACGAATGGACCCATGAAATCAATACCCCACACATCAAAGAGTTCTACCTCCAGAATTTTGGACATGGGCATTTCATGGTGTTTTGAAATAGCACCTTGACGTTGGCATTGGTCACACCTTCGCACATAGTCGTATGCATCTCTGAATATTGTAGGCCAATAATAACCGCTTTGCAAGACTTTCCTTTCCGTTCGATTCCCTGCATGATGTCCTCCAACTTGCGAAGTGTGGCATGCTTCCAATATAGTAGGCACTTCTTCATGGGATATACATCGTCGAATGATACCATCCGAGCATCTTCGAAACAAATAAGGCTCATCCCAATAGTAGTGCTGAACGTCATGCATAAACTTCCTCCTCTGGTGGTAAGATAAATTGGAAGGTAACACATTACTCACCACGAAATTTTCAAAGTCGGCATACCATGGTAATTTCTCCATTGATGTCGCTAGTATCTCCACGTCAGGGAATGCATCATCAATCTGATATTCTGGTTGCGCCACATACTCATTCTCAAGTCTAGATAGGTGATCAGCCACTTGGTTCTCGCAACCCCTTCTATCTTTGACTTCGAAATCAAACTCTTACAGCAGCAATACCCATCGAATCAGCCTTGGTTTTGCATCCTTCTTCGTCATTAGATACCTAAGAGCTGCATGGTCTGTATGAACGATCACCTTAGTACCCAAAAGATAGGCGCAAAACTTCTCAAATGCATATACAACCGCTAGGAGCTCTTGTTCAGTAACAGTGTAGTTCCTTTGGGCTTCATTTAGGACCTTACTCGCATAGTAGATAGGATGAAATAGTTTCTCCTTTCTTTGTCCAAGAACAGCACCAATGGCTACACCACTAGCATCACACATTACTTCAAACGGGAGCGTCCAATCTGGTGCTACCATGATAGGGGCTTCAATGAGTTTTCCTTTAAGGCATTCGAATGCCTTTAAGCAATCTTCATTAAAGTCAAACTTCGCATCTTTCTCCAGTAGTTTGTACAATGGACTAGAAATTTTGGAGAAGTCTTTGATGAATCTAAGATAAAATCCAGCATGGCCAAGAAAACTACGAACTCCCTTCACCGAAATTGGAGGTGGTAGCTTCTCGATTACCTCTATTTTTGCGCGATCAACCTCTATTCCTTTTTCGGAGATCTTGTGCCCAAGAACGATTCCTTCTTTTACCATGAAGTGGCACTTCTCCCAATTCAGCACAAGGTTGAACTCTACACATCTTTGTAATGCCATGCTCAAGTTCGCCAAACATGCTTCAAAGGACTCACCAACAACTGAAAAGTCGTCCATAAATACCTCCAAAGTGTCTTCTACCATATCAGAGAAAATAGGCATCATACAACGTTGAAAGGTGGCTGGTGCGTTACATAACCCAAATGGCATGCGTTTGAAGGCAAACGTACCATATGGGCATGTAAACGTTGTCTTCTCTTGGTCTTCAGGTGCAATACAAATCTGATTATAACCCGAATAACCATCCAAGAAGCAAAACCATCCTTTCCCCGCTAATCGATCTAGCATTTGGTCCATAAATGGCATGGGGAAGTGATCCTTGAGTGTCCAAGAATTCAGCTTGCGGTAGTCCATGCATACTCTCCATCTAGTAACGGGCCTGAGTGGAATAAGCTCATTCTTTGCATTCGCAACCACCGTCATACCTCCTTTCTTGGGAACACATTGTACTGGGCTTACCCATGTACTATCAGAAATAGGGTATACAACTCCTGCGTCTAACCACTTGATAATCTCCTTCTTCACCACTTCTTACATTGGTGGGTTTAAACGTCTTTGATGTTCAATGGTGAGTGTGCACTTTTCTTGAAGCTGAATTTTATGAGTGCAAATCCCAGGTGGAATACCAATGATATCCGCAATGGTCCATCCAATAGCTCTTATATACTTGCGTAGAGTTGCAATAAGAGCTGCAACTTGTTGCTCACCTAAATCGGCTGCCACTATGACTGGAAGAGTATTTCCGCTTCCTAAGAATGCGTACTTCAAATGGCTTGGCAGCTCCTTCAATTCTAACGTGGGTGATTCTTCAATAGATGGCTTAGCTGGTGGTGTGGGTCGATTCTTGAGATCAAGATCCAGCTTCTTGGGGGTATAGCGATATGTTCCTAATCCCGATAGAGCACAAATATCTTCATCAGAAATTTTAGCATCATCATTCTCTCCTTTCATGAGCAAAACCTCCAAAGGATCATCAAGAATTCGCTCTTCAGCAAGTAACTCTTTCTCATCATCAAAGACAACATCAGCCACATAAAATACACTCAGATCTTTGGGTTTCTTCATTGATTTGCAAACATCAAAGCGCACCACTTCATCATTTATTCTGAATGAAAGCTCATTAGCTCTCAAATCTATGAGCACACTTCCCGTAGCAAGGAAGGGGCATCCCAAGATTATGGGAACCTCTGAATCTGCTTCACAATCCAAGATGACAAAGTCTGCTGGAAAGATAAATAAAGAAACCTTTACCAAGACATCGCATAGAATACCAACCAGTCGTTTTACCGACCTATCCGCCATAACAAGCCTCATATTAGTTGGTGTAGGATCTCCTAACCCCAACTTTTTGTAGATTGATAATGGCATCAAGTTGATGCTGGCTCCTAAGTCACACAATGCTTTAGCAAAGTCCAAAGATCCGACGGTGCAAGGAATAGTGAAAGCTCCGGGGTCGGCCTTCTTCTGAACTATCGATCGGGTAGCAATTGCACTACAATGATGCACATCTTCTTTCAGCTCATAACTTGCTGCCCTCTTCTTAGTCAAAAGATCTTTCATAAACTTTGCATACCCAGGCATTTGTTCAAGTGCCTCTACCAATGGGACATTAATGGTCAACTGCTTGAGCATAGTCATGAATTTGCTGAACTTAGTGTCATCGGCCGCCTTCTTCAATCTTTGTGGAAAAGGTGGTGGTGGGTATAGAAGTGTTCTCTCCATGGCTTTCTTCTCCTCTTGTTTCCGTTTATCATTTTTTTCAGGCTGCACATCACTAGGTAAAACATCCTTGACGTTTGAAGTAGTTGTTGCGGCTTTTTCTCTTGTAACATCACTAGATGTGGCGTCAATGTCTGCTGCTACGTCAACCACTTGCTTGCCTTTTGCTGAAGTTTCCAGCACCTTACCACTTCTGGTAGTGTTGGCCATGCATGACCCATCATTCCTTGGGTTTTGCACAGTATCGCTCGGTAAGGTGCCAGCCTTTCTTTGATTGAATGCTGCTGAAAGTTGGCTCAATTGCTGCTCTATTTGTTTGATAGAAGTGGAATGAGAATCAACTAATTGCTTCATGGAGGCCAAATCGTCAATTACCTCCTTAACTCCCGCGCTTGTTGCTTCCACTCCTTTCAATAACTTAGCCATCATGTCTTCCATAGAGTTAGATGTGGTGGTGTCACGTTTACCAGGGGGAACGTACAAACCACTCTTTTCATTCTTGTTCTTCCAACTACCTTGGTCTTTGTTTCCAGATTTATCATAATAGTTCCGACCTTGATTTCCTTGGGCATTCCCACGGAAACCCCCCTGATTGTTCAAGTAGTTGGCCTCCTCTTCCGAATCAGATTCGTCTCTTCCTTTTAGCGCCACAGCTTTCACTTTTTCGGTCTTCCCTGATAATAAGTGCTTTGTCAGAAGATCCAATTGTGTTTTCATGTGCGCCATGACTTGTTCACGTTCTTCTTCTCTTCTTCTTTGGTCTGTAGACATGCCAATAGATAAAGTGGGGCTTGCTACCTCAGAATCCCTGGTATGCCAAGCTCTACTTTGTTTCGTCATACGATCTAGCATATTGCTTTCTTGACCAAAGGTGAGGTCCATAAAAGAACCTCCAGCTGCATTGTCCACCACTGGTTTAGTTACTGAATTCAAGGCTCTATACAAGATCTCCATGAGGTGAACATTAGTCATGTGATGGTTTGGGCATCTCGCTAGCTTTGTCTTGAACCTCTCCCATGTTTCGTGAAGAGCTTCAGAGGGAAGCTGACGAAAGTTGCTGATTTCATCTCTTAATTGAGCCCTCTTGGATGGCGGAAAGAATCTTTCTAGGAAAGCGTCTCTCAATTGCCTCCAATTTGTAATAGAATCAGGAGTCAGCCCATTCAACCATAATGTTGCCTCCCCAGACAGAGATAATGGAAATAGACGTAATCGAATAGCATTCTGACCAACACCAGGATTGTCAAAAGACTTGCATGTAGAAATAAAGTTGATGAGATGCATATTCGGATCATCGCCTGTTAGTCCACCAAATAATCCCTTGAGTTGCAATAACTGAATCATGGTGCTTGTGATGTTGAACTTGGCTCCGGGCGCTAATGATGGTGGAATTATAGCTCCAGTGGATCCGGCACCATCAAGATCATCATCATCATCGTCGAAAGCTGGTTGCAAAGGTTGGCGATCATACCTATACCGAGCTTGTCGACCTCTTCGATTGGCAGGTGTTATAATTTCAGCATCACGCCTAGGGTTCAGTAACTCGTCATCACCTAAATCTTCATCGTCAGGGTTTGTTGCTCGTCCAGGATTATCAATGTTTTGTTGTTGGACTTGAGCAGCGGCAAGAGCAGCTAATCTTGCTTGCTCGTGTTGAGCAGTCATCCTGTCGATTTCAGCTTGTGCTTCCATTCTTCTAATTCGTTGTGGTTCAGGATTGATTGGTAATAACGGTTGACCAGAACTTCTAGTATGGGGCATGCACTAAAAGAAAAACCTGCAATAAACAAAAACAAAAACTAAAAGTAAAAGTACGAGAATCTTTGACCAAAGGGTCTAGTAATTATCACAAACTTGACTGACACTCGTATTCCCCAGCAACGGCGCCAATTTTTGATAACGCTCAATCTACAGCTCTCGTAGGAGTGTAAAGCGGTCGTTAGCAAATATAGAACCCAACCTGGGTTGGGTGTCGATCCCACAGGGAATAGCTTGGCCAACAAGTAAGCAAAATTACTAAACTTTTGGTGCAAGTCTCGTAAGAAGGGGGGATTGTAATAAGTAACCAAAGTAATGAAATAAAAACTGAAAATAGCAAAGTAAAAAGAGAGTAGTTCGTAGGTTGTGAAACAATGAGAATTGAGGCGTTGGGGTTATGTCCACCTTCTGAGGTATATGTCTCTATTGGCTATGAGTGTGTAGAGTCTTGACATGCAATTGCTTATAGAGAATTGTAGTCGATGGTAAATCCAAGCGTCTCGCGACCTAAACAAGGACTATTTTACTTTAACTCTCGCGAGCTTAAAGCGTGTCTAACGGTACGAATTCTCCAAGAGGTTAGTCCAGTTACGGCACTAGCTTTTTAATAGGAAAGGTTGTCCTACTACCTTGACATTATCTCTTTTCCAGACAAATAACCTTTCTCGCGAACAAGTTAAATGTTAGACTGGCGTATTCTTGCGTTTGCAACCGCAAAGAATGTAGATTAAGATGAAGAGCGTAATGATATAAGCAATATACTTGTCTTGAACTCACAAACTCATAGCTATAGATAGTAACTCATTCGGCTTCCATAACCCCAACTAAGAGGTTTAGTTACCCATGAATGAGAAGGATATCACGTTTTGCATGGTGGATGGCGTGAGAAGTGGGTGTTTAGGCGTGTGGTTTTGGTGATTCCCTAGCAAGTAACGATTCTCTTGTTGTGGAATAGATGAATAGAAGAATAATAGAATTAATGGAAAGGTTAGAAGAGTGAATAGAAGTGTTGTAGTGGAAGAAGAGAGGGATGGAAGAATTGTATTGTAAGAAGATGAATTAATTCATTAAAAATCTCTAGCATGATAGGGTATTTATAATACTCCTATCCTACTCCTACTAAGCTAATGAAATAAATAACCAAATCCTAATATACTAATGAAATCCTTGACCCAAATGTACTAGGGTAAGGTTACAATATCATAATCCAAATAGACTAGTAAAACACATAACCTAATTATACTAGGTTAATGTATCTTTGTAAAAATCCAGCTTTGTGTCTGTAAGTCCCCAAAGTCTTCAGAATTGCTGTTTTAGCCCGGGACAGATTTTCCATGCAGCAGTTTTGGTCCTTAGGCGTCCAAACTCCCTTTCCTTCCTTCGTGAGCTTTCTTTTGAGTCAAGTAAGCCATAAAATGCTGAATTTTGCATCATTTATACCTGAAACTTTACTAATCATGTTCGTTAGCTCATTTATAGGAAAAAGGACTAAAAGTGCATGAAATAGATAATTAGTTCTCAAAACTAGGCTAAAATATGGGCAAAATATATTGATATAGGCGTGTAAATCCGCCTATCATCAGATAGCTCTGGCAACTCTGTTGGGGATATTTTAGAATTCGAGCTTATTTTTGGAGTTGTATCAGCTTAGTTTGACATTATAGGGGTATAGACGTTGTTTGTGTTATATTTTGTATTTTTTTATCATTGTTGAGTTTGTAATTGCTACGTCTTTACAGTTTTTCTTCGTATGTGTTACCGCTTTATATCTGGCATCATTTGCATAACCTGAGTCAATTTTTTCTGCAACAAGTCTTGGAGTACACGTCATGTACAACAACTCTAGTTGAGTCACCCTTATTTTAGGAAGGGTAGCCATCGAACGTATGGAGTGGGTGAAAAGTTGTTGCAGCTACTATCGACCATACGCTCCCCCGAATAGCCTTTTTAGTAGACCCCAGCGTAGGTCAGTCTTTAGGTCATGCTTATCTGCATCATATTGAGTCCTAGCAGAACCCACTTGGTCCTTTGTAGGAGACTCACCCCTAAATCATTCCTACGTGCTAATTGTTTCATCTTTCAGGATAACATGGTCATTTGATGGATTGATTTGGGGAAAGCATGTGTCAGAATTAAAGGAGCGGGTGTTTAGGCAAGGAAAAAGAAAAGTCAAAAAAAGAGTTTCATAGTTTTTGTAAAGTTCTTTACGGATTTGTTCTTCGCAATTCAAAAAGATTTTTACCTATTGCACTCATTTCTCAAAAACAAAAACATAAAAAAGATTTTTCTTTTATTTCTTTACCATGCATTCATAATTCAAAATTTTAAAAAGATTTTTTTTACAATAGGATCTTTGTATAAAAGAAAATTTCAAAAAATAGTAGAAGTTTTGTACATTTCGTATAACGAAAATACCAAAAAAGATTCTTTTTTCATAGTTATTGGTGTCATTTTTATGTGAAGTGTCAAATTGAAAACTCAAAAAGATTTTAACAATATTTTATCGTCTATTTGTGGTCGTGTCTCTTATGTTAGGGTTCAGTCGGTTGTTTAATTTTTATTTGTCCAATTTGGACGAACTACGCACACCTGATTCTCCTCTTTTAGGAGTTAAATACGTAGGAAACCCTTCTAGGGTTCGGTGATCTTAATTAAAAAATTCAAAAAAGATTTTCTTCACTCGTTATTAGAGTAGGTGTTTCATATACATCTTTATAAGAAAACTCCAAAAAGATTTTCCTTTAATAGTTTCAAGTTTCATTTTCATATGAAGTACAAAATTGAAAACCTAAAAGGATTTTTCTTTGATAATCATAGGTTTCATTTTGTATAGGAAACTAAAAAATTCAAAAAGATTTTCGTCAATTATTTTGACAATTTGTAATTTACTTTTCTTCTTAAAGTTTCAAGAAAAAAGATAAAAAAAGAGAGTTTGATCGACCATGTTGTGCCAAAACTTCATAAGCAATGCACACCTGATTCTCCTCTCTCAGGAGTGAGATACATAGGCGCCCTTCTTGATTTTGGTGATCTTTTCAAAAAATAAATAATAATAAAAAAAGAGATTTTGAAAAAAAGTTAAACTCTAACACATTTGTTATCTCTTGTTGAGTTAGTTTAAGGTGGTTGGTTTGTGGTATTTTGTCTGGTCCTCCATATTGCACCATGTCAAAGAGAAAGTTATGGCCAACAAGGATACCAAGGTTGTTGTCACTAATTAGATAGGGAGTTTGGGGAATAAGAATTTAGGAGCTAATGAAGAGATTCGGAAACTAAGGCAGCAAATGATAGAAATGCATCGAGCTTGGGCTAACGGGTATCCACCTCCTCCATTACCCGCTGATAATATGGAATATCTTTCTAGCTTGCCTCCAGTGTCACATGCACAGTTCTCTATTTTTATTGACACACCACAACATGCATCAGGATCTACTCTGGGGCAACAACATCCAAACACTTCCAATGTTCATTTCCTCACTCCTCAACACAAAACTACCACATGCTCGGCTCCACCTACTATTCATGTTTTTACAGCACCACCTCTACCTGAAGCTCCTACTTTTGATGTCCATCCAACCGACTCCCTACTCTACGAAAGAGCCTGTATTGAATGTTTCTGGTGATCAGTATTATGCTTCTGAGCCTACATTTAAGTCGACTGGTCCAGATGGCTACACTTAACCTCCTAAATTTACTCCTAACACTAAGAATCCTGTTGTGACAGAAGAACAGCAGGGCATGACATAAAAATTAAAGATTTTAGAACAAGCCATGAGAAAATTGCAGGGGTTCGGGGGTTACAAAAGTGTATCGTATAAAGATCTGTGCATGTTTCCAAGTGTTAACCTTCTTCTTGGTTTTAAAATGCCAAATTTTGAGAAGTATGATAGACGCGGCAATCTCGTAGAATATTTAAGACGTCATTGTAACCAACTGAGGGGCGCTGGAGGGAAAGAAGAATTACTCATTGCTTATTTCGGTGAGAGTGTTTCAAGTCTAGCTTCAGAATGGTTCAAGACATCGACAAGTGGAATAGTTGGATGACCTAGCTAATGAATTCATGCAAAAATTCCAATACAATGTTGAGTTGATCCCTGATGAGAAATCGTTAACTTATATGAAGAAGAAGAGTACAGAAAGTTTTAGAAAGTATGTGATTAGATGGCATGAACAAGCTGCTAGGGTGAAACCACCAATGAAAGAAAGTAAGATAGTGGAGGTGTTTATTAAGTGCAGGATGAAACATATTATCAACACTTGTTACCTGTGTTAGGAAAGCCATATATTGAGGTCCTCAAAATAGGGGAGATGATAGAGGATGGAATTAAAACCGGTCGCATTGTGAGTTTTACAACATTGAACGAAACTACTCAAGTAATTCAAAAGGGTTCAGGAAGTGTTGGAGAGAAAAAAAATAAGAAAGATGCATCTGATATTGTAGTTAGACAGTAGGCACGGTTAGGAGGACCACGTCGTCGTCGCTCTCAGACTCAAGTCTAAGTTCATGCCCAAGCTCCGTATAATCACTTCCAAAATCCATTATACTTTATTCCCCCACCTCTATATCCAGTATATAATTCACAACTATATGTTCAACCCCCATCTTACCCATAATGGCACACACCAACTCCTTAGATTCATCATCTAACTCCACAAACATACCAAAGCCCTTCTAGGCCCGATTTTTAATCCAATCCAAATAATGAAATGAGGCAGAAGTTGAGAGATAGCTTCACACCAATTGGAGAGTCATGCTAGTTTATTTCAGAGATTGATACAGTGGGGCATGATTACTCCTCTCCTTGGGCACACTCTTAATCAGTATTCAAAAAAAATTTCATCCTAATGTACGATATGCGTATCATTCTAATGCTCAGGGTTATAGTATTAAAGATTGTCGAGATTTGAAAAAATAAATTGAAAACATACATTCAAGATAGATCAATTATGGTCCAGAACATTGATAGTGAGGAAAGCTCTAGTCATGCTGATATGTAAACGAGTGGCTAAGATGTCAAGCTCAGCAATTGGGAAGTCACTCCTCTCCCTGCTAAGATGGATGTTTGGTAGTTTTTTTTCTTTTCTTTTCTGTTATCCGAATTATTACAAGGTTGTAGTTCGGGATCTATCTTGTTTTATCCCTTTTGTCGTTTATGTTTAAACTCTTCTATCTTTTACTTTAACTAAATGAAGTATCCATTTCCCTTTATGTTTTAAATATGTGTTGTTTGTTTGTTTCCTTTTTACAATACATTTTATGTTGGTTCTAGTGATATAACATGTCTACGGAATTTTCAGCCAGATCTTAAAATCCAATTTAACCATGAAAAATTAAATCAAAGGGCTAAAGCTAGAAAAAAATCTGAGAAAATAGGTAGAGCGCTGAGATATTTGGTGACAAGTTGAAGCCTCCTTTAAAAATTAAGGAAATTATTTAAAGAATCACAAGAATAACTTGTTCATCAATTGAAAGACATGTCTCAATTAGATCAAATAGTAGCTGTGTGATCCTATATCAAGAGGAATAGAAAGAAAATTAGCTATACGAAAGAATGGATAATTTGATGTGAGGGATGTACAACAAAGGAGGGGTTGTATATTTGACAAGTGTGGAAATACAAGTGGCACACATGCTCAGTTAAAGTTAGTATTGTTAAAGTGTCACAAATGATCTTCATATTGCATATATGTACTTGCATTTTCAAGGATTGATATGACGAAGACATTTTATTTTGTTATCAAAACATTATGTCATCATTTGTTTACCCCATTTGAGCCTTAGTTTTATTTTCTTTCACACACCTCATTTGGAATCAAGATAGAGTCAGCAAAGCTCAAAAGAAAAGTGTTAAGCAAAACAATAAAGTCAGAAAAATTTCAAAAAAAAAAGAAAAATATGTCCAAAAAGAAAGAAAAGAGAAGAGTGTCAAGAAAAATAGAGTCAGAAAAAGTTTCAAAGAGAAAAAGAGTCAACAAAGTAAAAAAAATCAAAATTAAGCAAAATAAGTTATCGGAACTATGTGTGACCTAATTCTCCTTTCTCGGGGGTGAGATACGTAGGTTGCCCTAGTCTGGACTCGGTCCAACCAAATAAACAATTTAGAATTACCCAGTCAAAACAAATAGAGGCATGAGTTAATATTTGTTGTTTGAGTCAATTCCAAAAGTTGGAAGTCCTACCCCACTACAGGTGTCGTTTGGGCCCCTTATGTCATCCCTTCTTTCTAACCTTATTCAAAAGCCAAGTTACAACCAAAGAAAAACTTTCATATCATTCACTGAGAGTGATAAGGATAAGCATGCAATACATATGATAATGCATTTTGGGAACTACTTGTCTTCCTAAGCGGAATCAGGAGAGAAATAAAAATAAGAGAGTCTTATTAGTGAAAACCCTCACAAGCACCGTAAGATGATGGTAAGTTAAGAGATATAAAAATGAGAGTATTATTAGTAAAAACTCTCACATACACTATAAGATGACTGTGAGTTGAGAGAAATAAAAATAATAGAGTCTCGTTAGTGAAAAACCCTCTCGGATACCATGAGGCAATGGTGAGGTGAGAAAAAATAAGAGAGACTTGTTGGCGAAAACCCTTCAAGGCGCCACTAGCCGAATGAGGTATCCAAATGCAATTAGCTCAAGGAAGTAACTTAGTTTCAGGGCCATTAACTCAAGAACAATTGGTAAAAAGTTCGTATGGAACAATCAGGCAGCTTAATCTAAAAGGCGTGTCATAATCATTAGGATTGACTGTCATTTTCAGATAAATTTTTCTTTTCTCTGTTTTAGTATGGACATTCATTGTCTTTTCTTTCTTCTCTATGTTGCTATTTTTATTTTCTTGAGTCAGTTATTCAATTGTTATCATTTTTCTCGTGTCTTTGAGTCAAGTCCAAGTCAAAATAAGTGAGTAAAGATTTCAAAACTGGCTACCAACTTCTTCAATTGCACAAAGCAAGACAAAAGTCTAACACATGAAAGAGACATAATTTTAAGCCAAAATAAGACATTTAAAAAATTTTGTCAACAGACAAGTCTGGGAATTCATGAAAATACCAAGGTTTAAAGTGTTTATCTGAGAAGCCTGGAAAAGCAGAGATACTATATTTGTTTCAGAGTCACTTTTAATAATCTGAGTTTGGATCAATGATGCAGCAAGTCAATAATATATGCTAATGTTGGAAGCAAGGTTAAATATGAAGAGGGAAAGAACGTTTGTCGCGAAAGCCAAAGCCACAAACCATTCACCAATTTTAAACTCACAAGTTTTCTTTGATGAAACAGAGAATATGTTACCTTCAAATAAAGGACTTCAGAGCATAAATATCAAGGGATGTAATGATGCACTTCTACAAATACAGAAAGCAATGTTGCTGCAAAGATTTAATAATCAAATCATGGTAAAAAAATTCATCATCCTATATCTCTCGGAGATACACTTTCTTATCTGTGTATTTCAGTTTTCAATTGCTAGGTGATACACTTCTTAAATTGAAAATTCACTCCTAGAAGATGTACTTTCTAGTCGAGTCATTCCTTTTGTCTCCCAGAAGATGTACCTCCTAGTTGAGTTATTCCCCTTGATTCCTAGAATATGTAATTTCTAGTCGAGTAATTCCCTTTGACTCCCAGAAGATGTACCTCCTAGTCGAGTCATTCCCCTTGATTCTTAGAAGATGTACTTTCTCATCGAGTCATTACCATTGACTCCCAGAAAATGTACCTCCTAGTCGAGTCATTCCTCTTTATTCTTAGAAGATATACTTTCTAGTTGAGTCATTCTCTTTGACTCCCAGAAGATGTATCTCCTAGTCGAGTCATTTTCCTTGATTTTTAGAAGATGTACTTTCTATTCGAGTTATTCTCTTTGACTCCCAGAAGATGTACCTCTTAATCGATACATTCCCCTTGATTCTTAGAAGATGTACTAGATGTAACTTCTAGTCGAGTCATTCCCCTTGATTCTTAGAAGATTAACTTTCTAGTCAAGTCATTCCTTTTGACTCCCAGAAGATGTACCTCCTAGTCGAGTCATTCCCCTTGATTCTTAGAAGATGTACTTTCTAGTTGAGTCATTCTCATTGACTCCCAAAAGATGTACCTCCTAGTCGAGTCAATCTTCTTGATTCCGAGAAAATATACTTTTTAGTCGAGTCATTCCCTTTGAATCCTAGAAAATGCACTTTCTAGTCGAATCATTCCAATTAACCCATACAAGATGTATTTCCTTGTTTGGGTTTCTCAAGTAGTTATGATGTGACTTTCACAAAAGTCCTCTGATGATAAACAGTGGAAAAAATTTAACCTTTGTTCTGAATAATTTTCCTTCTAGTTTTGATGTGATTTCAGGAGCCCACCTGGAGAACAGGGTGAAGAAATGAAATGTCAAGAAATAAGGTAAAGATGTTGAAAGTCAAGTAAAAAGGCAAAGAAATTAAAGTCAATAGATTCAAGAAATAGCAAGTCAAGAGCCCGCATGGAGAACAGGGTGAAGAAATTGAAAGCCAAGAAAGAAAGTGATGGAATTGCAAGTCGGGAGATTGCCCGGAGAACAAAGTAAGGAAATTTTAAGTCTTGAGCCCGCCTAGAGAATAGGGTGATGAAATAACAAGTCAAGAGTCAAGGACAATTACATAGATAGGACTTTTATAATTTTATTTATGTTTTTAATTTCTAATTTTTATTGTCTATGTACTGACAGAAGCACGGACCGAAACCTCGATGGGACCTCACTCGACTCTCTAACTCGATTGTCCTTTTTCCTTCTATTTTCTCCTTTAAATAATGGTCGGGTAATAATTTTATCTCATTGTCTACTTCTTTGTCTGAAAACACTTTGTGTTTACATCCAAAGGGGGCATGATGTAGTCACGTAATTTTGTCCCACCAAAAATTATTTTTTTATTATTTTTATCCTCTCTTACCACGTACCTTCACTCATGTAATAATTTTCACTCAATAACAAATCCAAAAAACTTTTAACTATTTTTTACACCTCACCATAACAAATTTTAGCCCATCTAAACCACCCTACTCCACACACCCCCTACCCTCACATATCCCATGTACCCCCTACCCCATGATTTTCATTTTTTATACACAATATATATACACAGAACATTACATACACACAGCTCACACACCAAAAATGGAGGATTAGGACACCTGATGATAGGCGTATTTACACGCCTAAAGCACCTTAATTTACCCATATTTTAGCTAAGTTCTAAGGACAAAATATATAATTCTTGCACTTTTAGTCCTTTTTCCTGTAAGTGAGCTAACCAACGTGATTAGTAAGTTTTCAGGTATAAATGATGAAGATTTTAGCATTTTATGGAAATTGGACGCCAAAGGAAATTGAACGTAAGAAGGAAGGCAGCTTCTGGAAGCTTGTGGACTGAAAGTGATGCATGGAAAACTTATCCCGGGCAAAAATAGCATTTCCAAAGACTTGGGGATCAGCAGTAACTTAGTAGGATTAGGATAAGGATGCAGTAACCTAGTAGGATTAGGATAAGTATGCAGTAGCTTAGTAGGAATAGGATATGGGTATTATAAAAACCCTATTCTGCTGAACTTTTCAGCATCCATCCATCCATTCATCTAACCAATTTCCACCACCCTCATCCTTATTCCTCTCTATTCGATCCTTTCCCCTTTTCTTCATTAAATTGTTGTTGACATTATTTTCATCTATTCGACTTTTAAATTTCACGACAAGAGAAACGCTATTTGCAAGGAATTCACTCCACAAGCACTACCAAAGCATACTTCACGTTAGATTTTTATTTTGGTATGATAATAATGTCTATTGTGTTTTCCGTTGCACTCATGAATAGCTAAACTTCTCTGTTAGGGTTATGGAAGCCTTATGAGATACTATCTATTGCTATGAGTGTGTGAATTCTTGATATGTATGCTGCTTATATCATTACTCTCTTCATCTTAATATAAATTCTTGTGGTTGCAAACATATAGAATACGCCAGTATAGCATTAACTTGTTCGAAAGAAAAGTTACATGTCTGGAAAAGAGAGAATGTCAAGGAAATAGGGCACCAACCCCTGTTTAAAAGTTAGTGCCGTAACTGGATTAACCTCTTGGAGACTCCGTACCATTAGATACGCTTTAAGCTCGAAAGAGTTAAAGTGAAATAATCCTTGATGGTCGAAAGACGCCTGGATTTACCATAGAATACGAATCTCTATAAGCGCATGCATGTCTGAATTCCGCATAACTCATAGTCAATAGATACGTATAACTCATAAGGTGGACATAACCCTAACTCTCAATTCTCATTGATTAAAACCTACCAAGTACTCCGTTTTACTCTTCTATTTTCCGTTTTTACTCTACTATTTTGTTTACATCATTTGCACGCACAAAATCCCCCCTTTATTCGCAGAACTTTCATCAAAAGTCTAATAATCGTTACTTAGTGACCAAGTATTCCCTGTGGGATTTGACACCCAACCCAGTTGGGTTCTATATTTGACAACGATCGCTTACACTCTTACGAGAGCTGTAGTTTGAGCGTTATCAACACCACACAGCTATAAAATTAACACACACATCAGAATACAAAAACACAGACTCTCACTAACAAATTCACACACATTACTCTCACATTACCACGCAGCAATACACACACATCAATCCATCGGGAAAACTTACACGCTCAACACATACTACCTCACATACTCTCACTGGAAAATTAAAACACACCTCATGGATAAACACACACACACTCTTAGTGGTACACACACATATATCGAAGAAGAGGGCGAGAGGTCGACGGACGGTGATCATAAAACTAAGAAAAAAAGAAAAACAGTCATAAAAATCAGATAAAAGCCGCAAGAGAGTGAGAGAGATAAATCGTGTAAGAAGGGTAAAAGCAGTGAACGGAGAGGACCCTGTCAGCTGGTTTGAGTTTTTCGGTGAACTTTTCACCAAAATTAGTCATCTCTCACCAAAATCGACCATTTTTTGCCACCATCATTAAAACCCGACAAAGAAACCCCAAAATCCATCAGAAAAAGCAAAAAAAAATGGCCACCCATTCCATTTCTTTGAAAAAACAGTAACAGGGTACGAAATTGAATATGGATTTCTCTTTACTTCATGATTTTTTTATTCGAGTTGGCGAAAAATAGAACAAAAGGTCTATATCGAAGTTGGCGGGTTCGTTATTGAGGTTCGGCTCAAGGAATTTGTTTCCGGATTTTATCTTTTTATTCGAATAATATTTAAGTTCAAAAGTATCAAATTGAGGTCAAATTCTACTCCTTCTATCTTTCTATTTCATTATTGGTGATATTTGGTGCATTGGATTGAACATCGTTTGTTGGTTGGTTGATCCCTATTGTCGAAGAATAGTTGCTTGTGTTGATGCGATATTGATTTACTTAATTATGGATTGTGATGAAATGATATCTCAACTGGGGGATAAGTGGGATGACAATTGAAAAATTGATAAAAAGGTGACTATTATTTAGTTTGATTCATCAATTATTGTTGGATTTGAAATGGATGTTGAATGTTGTTGAACATGATAGTGTCATGATAGGTGATAGGTCGAGTAGGTAGGAAAACGGTAGGTCCAGGTAGAAAAATTTAGAATATGTGGATTGTGGAATGTTTGGAATATTTGTTGAATGGTTTTGTTTGTAGCATTTGGATCAATTTTATTCATTTAGCCGGGGAATGCCCCGAGGCCATTTGTACTTATTCACCAGGGAATGCCCCAGAACATTATGTTGCTGGAAGATGATCAAGGCTCGAGGCGTCGGGTAAAGCATAGTTAGGATAGTTTAGGTTTCATTTCAATATTTTCATTTTTGGTCTGTAATAAATTGGACTGGACATTATCTTTTGGATTTTTGATTCTTTGGTTGTGTGTTCTTCTCGCTGTGTTTTTTGTGTGGTTTGTGCCTTTCATAGTATCTACGAGCCGATATACTCCACGAATCCACCGTGGTCGAACCACGGGACCAAGAGGTGTATAACACCTTCCCCTCGGTCAACAGAATTCCTTAGTCGGAATCTCCGTCTGTGGATCAGTTTTAAAGAGTCAAAGCTATTTTTAAAAAGATTTTCCAAAGGTGACTTGGCATATCGAATCATGCCAAGTGGCGACTCTAAATTTTGATTGTTAAAGATCCTTTTCAAAACATATTATTTTCTTGTTACTTAATAATAAAACCCCCTTTTTCAAACCTTAAAATTAGATCTTTTTGGTTTAAAAGGGTGTGTGACATTGCTGACATGGCAAAGTGACTGTAGAAACTCGCTTTTTGGCGCATAACAACGTTATTTTAGCCTATTTTTTATTTAATTTTATCATCTTCTTTCTCAATTTTCATTCCACTGTCTTTTATCACTTTTTCCAAGCTCAAACTCCTTTAATGGTACTCTCAAACCCCCTCTATCTCGTAAAAAATAATTTATTTTAATCTAACAATGTAATCTAAAAAGTAAAGAAAATAAAATTTGCCTAAAAACATATCTATGAAAAAAATAATAAAATTGAGCTACTAATTCAAACAAGAAGAATAATATATTGTATCAATATGATAATTAACTCTTAAAGGATATTATTAAAATGGAGATTCCGACAGTACCCAACTCCCAGCAGTACCCATGTTAATTAATTTTTTAATTTTCTACAAAATTAAGGCTCAAATATGTCAACAAAGCTCAAGAAAAAGAGTTTTGGGTGACGCCAAAGCGATTTCAGCGATGCATGGCTACAAATGCCTCGATTAAAAAAACTCATAAAGGTAATGAAAAATTCAACCTCCATTAATGGAGGTTAAAGAAGATGGGTTGAGTGGGGAAGATGATTTTGATATTTTTTTTTTAAATAGATAAATAATGGATATATATAATGATGTGGTAATTTAAAATGAGTTGCCATAAATTAATTAATTGTTTAATCCATGTCGGAGTCAGTGCACCCCACCCACCAGATCTAATGCAAAAGAGGTGTCAAAATGTTACAGTTTATAGCTGGTTTAGGTGTTTAATTTTAGATGGCAAAGTGAAAGTTCATGCCAAATTAAAGTATCAATTGATGTATTTGGCTTTTTTTTAATTAGAATTAATTTTTTTTATTTCTTTTTTTCATTTTTATTCATTTCTTTTCTCTTTAAAATAAGAAAAAAGTTGTTCATCCTTCAAATTTCAAATTCTATGTAATGCTAACACACCCATGGTGGGTGGTTCTTTTATTCAGTTTTAGTGTCGATTTTTTCTTTGATTCGGGAGAAATGAGTCTCAATTTTTTTTCAAACTTTTCTAGAAGTTTAAGACATGGCCATCATAAAAGAAGTCATTTTAGATAGTTTTCTTAGACACTGGATAAAATACTTACTTTTTTATTATTATTTTTAAAATAGAGTGCAAAATTTATCTTCAACAAATAAAAGCGAACGAAAAAGTTATCCTTGAAAAATAAAACTTTTTTTTTGTGAAAAGAGGATTTTTGTTTTATGCAAGATAAGGCCCTACCTTGAAATTTAGCCCACTCTTTTAGAAAGAAAGGAAAATCCCTAATTGATGGCTTTAATTTGGGGAAAAGGATAAAAATATCATTTTTGTGTAAAATAATGTCATTGAATTAGCCATTGAATTTGAAATTCCTCTATTTAGCCTTTTTAACCTTTTTAGCCTGACAACAAGTCTTTCACCTTTTCGACTGTTCCGTTTGTTTCTTTGTTTTTTTTTAAAAAAACTTTTTTATTGAATTATCTTTTAAAACAAAAATCACTAGTTCTTTTCATCTTTTTTTTTTCTTTTTCGCAACTCTTTTTTTAAAAGAAAATAACACTATGTCACTAATTTACTTTTTTTTTTCCTCCTTTATTTCTAAGAACAACTGATTTTTTTTAAAAAAATTCTATCAAAACAAAAAATAATCAATAATTATCAAAATTGAGTTATTATTGTATAAAAGACTTTTTTTTTCAAATACATATTTGATATCAAATACATAAATGCATATTTTATACAAATAACGATACAACTTATATACACATTTTAACAATAATTGTATAGTTTCTACACACATTCTATACACTATTTAGGTAAAATAATTATTTAGATACAAACTCTATACAATATTTAAGCTGTTTATATACATCCTACAGATATACATATTCTATACAAAAATGATACAAATTCTATACAGATCATATATAGAAAATATATTCTATATAATACAATTTTTACGCAGATCATATACAAACCTTAAATATATAGTTTTTATACAGTTTTTATACACATCATATACAAATCTTAAATATACAGTTTTTATACACATCATATATAAACCTTCGTTTCTCTGAAATCTCCATAGATAATCAATCCTATGTAACCTCGAATCATAAAACACATTTTTCCCCCAAAATAATTCATTTCCTTCAAATTTTTTCATCACATACTATCCACTATTACTTTAGCTTCAACACAATAGCCCTTTTTCCATGCCGATCAACCTCTAGATTTCGCATATTTTTTCTTCTTTCATTCCTCTATCTCATTTTTCATCCACCCACATAATTCACAAACTCAATTCAATTTAGATAACCTAAATAGAAAAAATTAAGATTTAGAAGAAAAAAAGATAAGAATTTTGTTGGGTTCTTAATAGAAAAAATTAAAAACTAGAAGAAAAGAGATGAGTTTTGTTGGGTTCTTAATTATCACGGATTGAAGAAAGAAGAAAGAAGAATGGTTATGGAATTAGAAATAATCATCAAAATCATCATAAAGGTAATAACACCTTTACCAGCCAATTTTGAATCCATAGAAGTTTTTTTCTTTAATTTCATCACAATTAACTTTGAATCAACTGATTAAAATTTAAAAAAAAAAAAAAAAGGACTATTTCGAATGAGAAATCAAAGAAGAGTCAAAAAATCCTATTCGAAAATCAACATCAAAAAGAAAGTGTACTTAGTAGTTAGTCTTTTTTTCTTTACAAAGAACAAGCTTTTCTTCATTTTAGCCTTAGCTAAAACGTAAAATAGAAGGAATGGGCCTATTAGAGAAATAGCTAATAAATGATATTTTAAATGTTTGAAGTGCTATTTTTGTCCAAAACGTGAAAGTTGGACTATTTTTTTTTTGAAACAAACTCTACCTAATATCCTTTTCCCTTTAATCTGTTCTATTATGGTGCACAGTTATCAACATTCCACGCTTACATCATATTATAGGGCCTGTTTAGATTTGCTTTTAATAAGTGGCTTGGTATTACTTTATTTTTAGTTTTTGACTTATTATACTTATTTTGACTTAAAAGTAAGTGCTTAAAAGCACCTTTTTACTTTATCAAACACCGTTAAAATTAGAAAAGTTCTTAAAAGCTAAAAGCAACTAAAAATAAGTCAATTCAAATCCCCACTATGTACTAGGGGTCGTTTGGTATGAGGTACTAAATCAAATAGTTTCGAAATAAAATAAAAATTCTGGAATAAATTTTAAGTGCACCGTTTTATTGTCAAAGTCGGGATAACTTATCCCACCATTTACATCATAGTGATGGGATAAGTTATCCCATATGGATGGTGGGATAAGTTATCCCGGGTAATTCCAGGATTAATTATCCCGGGATAACTATTTTCCAACCAAACGACCCATTAAGTTTATTAAAATAACTAGATCATACTTCCTCTGTTTTCGTTTTAGTTGATACTCTTTCTAAAAATATTTGTTTCAATTTAATTGTTCCTTTGATGGAATCAAGAGAATATTTTTGTATTCTTTCAATACTACCCTCAATATTAAATGACTAAATAAAGTGTATGTACTCAAATTTATATTTTCAAAGCATAATTAATAAGGATAATTTGGTAAAATAAAACTCCTAATAATTTTTTTCTTAATGGATGTGCCCAATTCATATAGGTCAACTAATATAAAACAGAGGAAGTACATTAATATTGATATATTAATTAATTACAATTTCTTATAAAGGATTTCTTTGAGGATATATATCATGTATGTCATCCAATGGCGGAATACAACATTTCGCTATTAGGTTCGTCTAAAATCAATTCTCAAACATAATTTTAGAACTTAAAATTGGTGCACCATTGGTGTTTTTTTTTTCACTGTCAGGTAATTATTAATTGTTGTAGCAGGTCATTCATTTCTCAGGTAAAACTATAAAAATGAATGTCAGGCTACAATCGACAGTGCATCAAACTCAAACTCATAACTTTATGCATAAAAATATTAAAAATCTTACAAAATAATTAATTAATTAAAATTTATCATAAAGTGTGTACATGAGGACATATATCATGCATCAATAAACTTTAAATCAACATCCAGTAATGGATGCGCCATGCAGGCATTGGATTCATAAGAACCAACTATAAATTTATTTATAAACATTCAACAAAATTGAAATAAAAAGTAGATCTGAATTCATAGTTTAAAAGATACCATGAATCCAATACTAATAATCTTAAAAATTAAATACATAATTTATATTATGAATCCATCTATACCAACATCGTTGAGAAAAGAAAAATCACCGGACCTTGTCTTATATCACATAAATTATGTGGTTGGTTTCTGAATAGGGTAAAGGAAAGAACGTAACGTAGAGTTTCTATATTTCATCAATTTTCTGCCTTTTTATAGATTTGTAAATTTTGCATGATACAAGTATTGCATCATTTGTTTCTCACAAACAAGACCAGCCTCTTGAAATTAGTTTTTAAGAAGATCTATTGATCTATAAATTCCCTATATATTCCCCCATCGACCAAAGGACAAGATGGTAATAGTCATGGAAGCAAGAAAATCTAGGCTTCCCATAGATCTAGCTAACCATTTTCCAGCAAAGGATTGTGGATATCGACGAAAAACAAGTGTACAAAGTAGGGCTGTCAGGTGGGCCGGGCCGGGCCAGCCCGGAACCAGCCCGTTAAAGTTAGCCGGGTTGTGGGGTGGGCCAAGCCGGGTTGGGGGTAAGGTGGGCCGGGCCGGGCTGGGCTCAACAGTAATTTTTGAAAAAACAATCCTAACCCGGCCCACTTAACCCAACCCGGTCAAATCCACCTAAACCTGGCCAAACCCGGTTAAAATTCCGGTCAAACCTGGTCAAAAATGAAAATAAAAATAAAAATTCAATATACACTATATATACCCACCTATATACATTTTAAATACGTTAAACAATATATATACACTATATACTACATTAGAATTTAAAAAATATATACACATATACACAATTATACATATATACGCACCATTAATGTATATGTGCTACTTTAAAGTTTAAATAAAATATACTAAAATATATATACATTACAATATATATACAATACAATATATATATATATATGTATATATATATATACTAATTTATAAAACATATACACATGTATACATTAAATATACACGTCTATAGAAGATATATTCACATATATACGCTCTATTCAATGTATATGTACTACGTAAAAAAAATAAACTACAATATACATACATTATAATATATATATATATATATATATATATATATATATATATATATATATATATATATATATATATATATATATATATATATATATATACTAATTTATAAAACATATACACATGTATACGTCTATAGTAGATATATTCACACATATACACTCTATTCTATATATATGTATTACTTTAAGTAAAACATATACTACAATATATGTATATACTACAGTATATATATAGTTATATATTAATTTATAAAACATATACACATGTATACATTAAATATACACGTTTGTAGAAGATATATACACAAATATATACACCATTCAATATCTATGTATTACTTTAAGTAAAACATATACTACAATATATGTAAATACTACAATATATGTAAATACAACAATATATATATAGTTATATACTAATTTATAAAATATATACACATGTATACATTAAATATACACGTCTATAGAAGATATATGCACAAATATACCCACCATTCAATATATATGTACTACTTTAAGTAAAACATATACTACAATATATATATCTATACTACAATATATATATAGTTATACACTAATTTATATAACACATACACATATATACATTAAATATATATGTCTATTGAAGATATATATACACATATATACTACAATATATATAGTTATATACTAATTTATAAAATATATACACATGTATACATTAAATATACATGTCTATAGGAGATATACACACAAATATACGCACCATTCAATATATATTTACTACTTTAATTAAACATATACTATCATACATGTATATACTACAATACATATACAGTTATATACTAATTTATAAAATATATACACATGTATACGTTAAATATACACGTCTATAGAAAATATATACACAAATATACTCACCATTCAATATATATGTACTACTTTAAGTAAAACATATACTACAATATATGTATATACTACAATATATATATATATAGTTATATACTAATTTATTAAACATATACATATGTATACATTAAATATACACGTCTATAGAAGATATATGCACAAATATACGCACCATTCAATATATATGTACTACTTTAAGTAAAACATATACTACAATATATATATACTACAATATATATATATATATATAGTTATATACTAATTTATAAAGCATATACACATGTATACGTTAAATATATACGTCTATAGAAGATATATGCACATATATACGCACCATTCAATATATATGTACTACTTTAAATAAAATATACTACAATATATATATAGTTATATAGTTATATATTAATTTATGAAATATATACATGTATGCGTTAAATACATACGTTTATAGAAGATATATACATACACACACACACATATATAGTTATATACTAATTTATAAAGCATATACACATGTATACATTAAATATACACATGTATAGAAGATATATACACATGTATACGCACCATTCAATGTATATATACTACTACTAATAAAATATACTACAGTATATATACATTACGATATATATAGATATAGTTATATACTAATTTATAAAATATATACACATGTATACGTTAAATATACACGTCTATAGAATATATATTCACATATATACACTCTATTCTATGTATATGTAATACTTTAAATTAAATATACTACAATATATATACATTACAATATATATAGATATAGTTATATGCTAATTTATAAAACATATACACATGTATACGTTAAATATACGTGTCTATAGAAGATATATTCACATATATACACTCTATTCTATGTACATGTAATACTTTAAATTAAATATACTACAGTATATATACATTACAATATATATATATAGATATAGTTATACTAATTTAAAAAAAAACTCAAAAATTAAAAAAAAAAAAAATGATTCCAGGCCGGGCCGGTTAACCGGCGGGCCCTAACCGGGCTTGATCTGGGCCAGGTTAACTGGGCCCAAATTAAAAAATAATCGGCCCAGGATCCTGAATCCTAAAGCCCTAGAGCTTACCGGGCCGGGTCATTTTAGGGACGGGTGACCCGGCGCACTTGACAGGCTTAGTACAAAGGATTTGATATATAGTCATGAATAAGGTGACAGAGTATGCAGTAATAACTTCCCAGAGAATGATGATGGCGCACAAGGCCGAACAGAAGAGGTGTGTCTGACTATATATATCAAAACCTTTGTACACTTGTATTTTATCAACTATTCACAATCTCTACTGGAAAAGAATCGGCTAGATCCATATATGAAAAATCTAAACGTCGTAACAGTCATGTTGCATCCATAACTATTACCGCCTTATCTTTTCACCGATATAGGAAAATATATGTGAAAGGAACCCATAGTTAGATCTATCAGAAATAAGATGATTAAGAGGCTGATCTTATTTGTAAGTAAAGAATAATGCAATTCTCATTATGTAAAAGTGTTACCAAATCTGTAAACAAGAAGAAATGATGAATTAAGTGATGATACCTCTAAGTTTTTCAATGCTCTTCAGTCTTCACATTCATTCTTTTGGTTTCATTGATCTCTTTAGTTATTTTGCGTAGAAGCAAAATAACGTTTTGTGTGATGCATGCATCTCTTTACATGTTAAAATTATTGGTGGGACGTCTCTATCATAGTCCAACCGAAGGAAGAAAATTCAACTAATTAATTTGTAGTAAAACTTTTTGCGTAATTTAAGGGCTGATGAGATTCCATCTAACACAATTAATTCATGCCATGTATCCAACGACGTAAATAATAACGATTGTCGTTTGATATTAGTTATAATAGTGTCGAGATAAAATGTAGGTTATTTTTTTTCCTTGTTTGGACGTTGAAGGTATTAGTTAGTCAAAAAATTATTTATCCACCATTTACAGGGGCGGCTCAATACTTTTTGTGGCCTAAAGCTACACTTTAACAAGAGACCCTTAATGTTTCTCTTAAAATTTATTTTTCTAACTTCTTAAGATGCAAAGTTATGAATAATTATTTTATAGTTGATTTTATTTAGTAATTCTTTTTCAATTGATAATAAGGGTGTCAAACGGGCCGGGCCGGGCCGGGCCAACCCGGAACCGGCTCTCCCATTTTACCCGGGTTCCGGGCCGGTTCCGGGCCGGGTTTGGCGTTAACCGGGCCAGGCCAAACAGTAAAAAAATTAAAACCCACCCGAACCTGGCCCACTTAACCCAATCCGATCAAACCCGGTCAAACCCGGTTAAAAACCGGTCAAACCCGTTTAAAAAATAAATAAAAAATTCAATATACACTATATACACTCCAATATACAATATATATTTTTAAAAAAATATATAAAGTTTAAACAATTACACATATATACGTACCATTCAATATATAATTTTATATGACTATACGTACTACTTTAAATAAAACATATGCTATAATAGTATAATATATATATATATATACACTACAATATATATATATATATACTAATTTATAAAACATATACACATGTATACGTTAAATATATACTACTTTAGAAGATATATACACATATATATGCACCATTCAATATATATGTACTACTTTAAATAAAATATATACTACAATATAGTGATATACATATATATATATACAACAATATGTATATATATATAGTTACATACTAATTTATAAAACATATACACTTGTATACTTTAAAGATATACGTCTATAGAAGATATATACACATATATACGCACCATTCAATATATATGTACTACTTTAAAAAAAGTATATACTACAATATATATACTAATTTATAAAATATAAAGTAATGTATACGTTAAATATACACGTCTATAGAAGATCTATTCACATATATACACTCTATTCTATGTATATGTAATACTTTAAATGAAATATACTATAATATATATACATTACAATATATATTTGTATAGTTATATACTAATTTATAAAATATATACACATGTATACGTTAAATATACATGTCTATAGAAGATCCATTCACATATATACACTCTATTCTATGTATATGTAATACTTTAAATGAAATATACTATAATGTATATACATTACAATATATATTTGTATAGTTATATACTAATTTATAAAACATATACACATGTATACATTAAATATACACTTCTATAGAAGATATATACACGTGTATACGCACCATTCAATGTATATATACTACTACTTATAAAATATACTACATTATATATACATTACAATATGTATAGATATACTTATATACTAATTTATAAAACATATACACATGTATACGTTAAATATACACCTCTATAGAAGATATATGCACAAATATACAAAACATATGCTACTTAATATAATAAATTAATAATATTTGGTGGTAAATTAATAATATATTAGAAGTAAGTTTTTAATTTAAAGTAGAAAACTAGAAATTCAATTTAAAATTTTAAATCGTTAAATAAAAAAAAATAAAAAACAACGACTAAGGAGTGAATGAATTTGGGGAATTTTATTGATTGCAAAATGATCCAAAATTTATAATTTACATGAATGAAAAATCTATAAATTATGCATCATTTTTTCCAACTCATTCATGTTAATATTAATGGGAACTTGCATAGGATAGTCGAAGTCAATAGGGGCAAAACCATGCATTGGACTTGATTCTGCTGAGTTCTCCTATGAAGTCATAATTTCTTCAAGTTTCAGCTCATCGCTCGGCTCCGGTTCCATTCCTTGGTTTCTTCTTTCCGCTCTAATCCAATCTCTGAGGCAAACTAGAACATTCATTGCATTGTTTCCCAATGAGTGTCGGTTGTCTCCAAGCTGCTGTCGTCCCTGACTGAAGGCGCAACGGTTGACATTGGAACATTCAAGATATCTCTAGCTAATCTTGAAAGCACAGGATATTGTGATTCATTATTCCTCCACCAATCGAGCGTGTTGATCCGTCGTCTGCGATCCTCTGGTGCCGTCCGAAGATAATATTTCAGCTCTTCCCGATAAGTTGATGTGTAAGTTCTCTCATCAATACTGTTCCAACAATTTAAATCTTAAAACGAATTAGAAAAACCACTATGTGCCGGCCTTTTAGAAGATGATGGCTCCTCGGGAGGATGAGGAGCGACAGTTGGAGTGATATTTGTAGGTACGGCTGAATCAAATAAATCAGCATAGTGATTATATAATTTTTCTATATAATCCTTTGCATCAGCCGTAGCCGTCCACAAATCAGGCTGTACTTGTTCAGAATCATGGTTAGTATTTATTTCTAAGTTAGTATAAATAAGAGTACTAAAGTGACACATATGATTATATTTCATGCACGGATTTAACATAGCACCAACCAAGTAAATAAGGGGAATCGGAAAAAAATATTTTTTAAATTTCGTAAACATGGCGCCAACAACTTCTTTATAACCTTCTTTATTTTTATATTGTTGGAGCAAACCAGAAATATCGGCTATATATGCCAAAATATTACAAACAGTAGGATAGTAAGCACCGAAAAATTCAACCGTAGCTACATAAAATTTTTCTAAAAACTTAACAAGATCATTAATTACAACCCAATCAGAATTATGTAGCATGCAATCAGCAGAATCAGCAAATGAACCGCAATGTTGGTTAAAAGCTAGTGTAATAGGAATTCTATATTTATAACAAGTTTTTAAAAATTCATACGTAGAATTCCATCTAGTATCAATTTCCTCAGGCATCAAAATCGGTGTAAGTCCATTTTCTTGACATTTAAGTTTAAATTCTCTAATTCTCGATCTACGATTATTTCCTTGAATAAAACCAACGGCAAGACGAATTTTTTCAATATAAAGCTCAAAAAAGTCAAGACCATCTTTTTCAATTAAATTATATATATGACATGCACACTTAATAAGAAAAATTTCAGGCAAGGGCGGAGATAGCGTAGATTTTATTTTTGTTATAGAAGTCTTGTTGTTAGAAGCATTATCAAAAGCAATACATAAAATTTTATTTTCTATACCATAATATTCGGCAATTTTAACAATAGAATCAGCAATAAATTGTCCAGTATGTTTACGATCTTCATCATATAAAAAAGCAAGAATACGTTTTTGCATCACGAAATTACTATCCATCCAATGACAAGTAACGGTTAAATAATCATTTTTATTTACAACACGACCAAGATCAGAAGTTAGGGACAATTTACATTGAATATTTTTTAACAATGTTGATAAATAAAAACAATATTGTGAATTGAGTCTAAAAATATCAGACCGACAAGTAGTTCTAGGAATACCATTAAACATAGGATTATAAATTGCTTGTATATAACGAATAAAAGCATCAGATGAAGGAAAACTAAAAGGCAAACAACCCACAGCTACCATTTTAGCTATTTCTTCCCTGTCCCTCAATTTATTATACTTTTTCGCTACTTGACCGGTTGTTGGGTCCATTCTAGTTTACGTTGACCCACCAACATCCCCACCACCTTTTGCAATATTTAACTCTCTTTTATGATCTTCAGCTATATGTCTCATTAACGTACCCGTACCCCTTTGCTTGCCTCCAATTCTATGCTTATATATTTGTTGACAAATAGTGCACTGCACCTCAATATCTGATATACGTTCAAAAAATTGCCATGCAATACTAGTTCTTTTACGAGGTTTTGGGGCACTGGGAGGACGGGAAGGGAGATTAACTGATTCAGATCTAACGTTAGCATCTCCTACTGCGGGTGTTTCAGCAATATTTTCATTATCTTTGTCTAAATTAACTGCATCTACTTCATTTTCTTCTTCTATACCGTAATTTTTCTGAGCTTCTACATAATCCATATCGTGAGCACCTATACCTATTTCTTTCTCAAAAGGTGTACCAAGCGGTACCGGAGGCGAAAGCACACGGGTATATCTACTACTTGAACTACCTCTACCGCTAGTAATTCGCTTTTTACTACCACTACCGCTTCCGGGACAAAATTTTTTAACACCTTTAGTAGCGAGATTTTTTAATTTATCCATAATATAAATTAAATTAAACTAAAAATATTCAAAATACACAAATATAATAAAATTAAATATTAAACAATTAATACAATAAATAAAAATTAAACGTAAGAGATGGAACGACAATACCAAATTTTGAAAGTATCCGAAGATTGCGATTTTAGAAACTTCCGCTCGTACTTTGTAAACGAAAAATTAAAAAATTAAAGTGAACACTTTAAGAAATTAAATATATTGAATATTTGAGAATTGAGAATTGAGATTTGAGAGAGTGAAAAAATGTGTGAAAAATGATTTGAAGTTGTAGGGTATTTATAGATTTTTTTTGGGGATTAAAAAATATTTTTTAAAGTTTTTTTTTTTTTTTATTAAATGGGCCCAAACTAACCGTTTGGACCCAAAAACGGCTATATAGCCGTTGGGCCAACGGCTAGTTTGGCCCAAAATCCAAAAATTTATTTATTTATTTATTTTTCCGGGCCGGTTAATCGGTGGGCCTGGACCGGGCTTGGTCCGGGCTGGGTTAACCGGACCCATTTTAACAAAAAAACCGGCCCAGGACCCGGAACCCTAAAGCCCTAGAGCTTACCGGGCCGGGTCAAACTGGGCCGGGTTAGATAACCCGGCCCGGCCCGGCCCGTTTGACACCCTTAATTGATAATATACTTATTACACTCCATCTTTCTTGAGACATTTTTGATTTTAAGCATGACTTTCTATTTAAAATAATCAAATTGATTAATTGAATAGCTGGGTTCATATTAAAAAATAGTGCGTACTATGTCCTTCACAAAATTTGAGCATATATTTTTGTCAAATCAAAATTTAAAAATTATTTTTACTTTTATAGTATTGTTTTTTATTTCTTACAAAAGCTATGTAATTATATTTATACAAAATGAGGCCCCTAAAAATTGGAGGTCTAAAGCCTGGGCTTTACCCAAAAGTCGGGTCTGACCATTTATGCCTTAGTGATGGAATAAGTTATCTCATATATATGGTGGGTAACTAATTTAAAAATAGGTAATCTCCAAAATTAATTATCCCGAGATAACTCGTTCCCAACCAAACAACAAGTTTAAGTAAATAGTACCCCCTTAATATATTGAACGAGAACGACGATAATCCTAATATTTTTCGGTTAAACTTCTTTTTATTTTCCTGCATAATTTTTTTTCCTCTAGAACTCAAATACAAAAATAACTACTATTATTTTATTAATATTTCCCTTCGTATTGTATTGATTTGACTAAAAATTAAAACGAACATTAGAAGTAAAATTTTCTGCATGTGATTTTATATTAGAAAACATAGTTAAGTGTCTTTATTGGCATAAAAAAAAAAAGAGAAAATACATCAAATTCTCCCTCAACTTGTTAGCAAAACTTACTTTAGGCCTAAACTAATTAGGTAATTATTTACACCTCTTATAAACTTTAAAGTATATTATTTTGCCCCCTTAACGGCTGACGTGGCAAAAACAAATATAAGCGCGTTTTTAGTGAAAAAAAAGTAAAAAAATTTTTTTTAGTGGGGCCCACTTTAATATTTTTAACCATTATTTTTTTCCTTCTTCCTCACACCCCACCACCCCTATTTCTTCTTTTTCTTCACACCCCACCATCCAATGTCTTTTACTTCCTCTATTTTTTTTTTCTTTTTTCACTTCTATCCACCAAAAATGTTCAATCAAATACACAATCATAGGAAGAATAAAATATACAACAAATAAATTTTTATGAATTTCAAGAATCAACAAATTGATTTTATTTCCGCACATCAAAATCGAATTTACTAAAATTACTGTCAAAAGTTCATAATTTTTGTATGAATTTGTTCACAGGGAGCTTCTATACCACAGTGTGCAAATGAAACAAATATTTTGATTCCATTGTCGCGATCAATTAGATGAAACGGCGATCGACAAGTTAGGCACAAAGCATTCAAAGCTCCATTAACAAAATCACTATTTTTAATCAAATGAACAGATTGACCAAATATACAAGGATTATCCAAAAAATCACTTAACCTTACTTTATGGAAAACCCCATTAACAATAAGTATTTAGAAATTACAAATCTAAGAGCAAATTTACCCCCAAAAAATTGCTACAATCTTCAAATCAAATCTCCAACTTTAGGCCATTAACAATTCACTCCTTGGACGAATCAGCGACATTGTAGAGGGAGAAAGGGGTGGCGCTGGTGAAGGAGGTGGCGGGTTGGAGTTTTGCTTAGACAAAATTTTCACTGGCTAGCAATTGCAGTGATGGTGAGCTGTTTCACAGATGTATTGGTCTTGGTGGGATCCGAATTTGAGAGAGAAAAAGTGAGAAAGATGGTACAAGAGAAGAGAGGAGGAGCATTGGCAGTGGTGGCTGAAAAAGCGGAGCTTCGCCGGCCATCGCTTCCGGCGAAGCAATGGTGGAAAAGTGGAGAAGAGAGAAAGAGAAGAAAAAGACGCTGAAAGGTTAACAAATTATATATATATATATATAATTTAAAAAATAATATATGTATGTATTATTTACAAAAATAATTTATTTACGTGGCATTGACGTGGATCCGATGTGGCTATGACGTGGCTTTAATGTGGCGCGAGTGTGATGCACTCTCTATAGTGAGAGTGGTATAATTTTTTTAGGGTGGTAAAAAATTCATATAAAAGTTGTTTAGGGAGGTAAATAATTAAAGGTGAAGTTTAGGGTCTAAAGTAAGTTTTGCTAACAAGTTGAGGGGGGATTTGATGTATTTATTCTAAAAAAAAAGGTGATACTTTATCGGATCCGACTCCTCTTCACTTTCATTCTCTCCAACGGATCCTACATTATCCGATCATCTATAAAATTTACCCATTATATCATATCATATCAGCTTTTCAGTAACAAAAATATAATTTTTGGACAAGTTTGTCTCTTTATTATATGGGTCAAGTTTGACGATTTTTAATTAGGTGATAAAAATTAAAAATTATAGAAACTTAAATTTTTATAATATTAAATATATGTTTGAAATTTAAATATATCTCTCGTTATACTATGAATTATTGAGATCATGACCTACCAAAATATAGATAATTGAAATAACTTTCCAACGATATCAATTTCGCTAAAATTCGGTATCGGAGCAAAGAGTTATGCCCATTTTACTCCAGCATGTCAGGCTGAAAAACTGAGTGACGACATTCGTGATAAGTTATCACGAGCGTGACGACTTATCACCAATGTCGTTAGCCCTGGGCAGATTTCCACCCCCAGTGACGATATTTTGTGATAATTCGTCACACTAGTGACGACTTATCACCAATGTCGTCAACCTTAACCAGAAAATCATAAATTCGACCCTTTTGTGACAACATTTCATGACGACTTATCACCATTCTGACGACTTGTCACGAATGTTGTCAGCTATTTTTTTTTCAGTAATTAAGAAACGTTTTTGCAAGGGTATTTTAGTTTTTTTTCATCTTTTGAAGGCCTCTATAAATATGAGAACCCCCATCCAAACCCTAATTTCTCCATTTTCTCTTCCAATTCTCTTAAGAAATATATCTAGGGTTTCATCAAGAACTTTAATCTTCCAAAAATCATCCATAAATTCTTCAAGAACCAAGTTCCTCATAGTGTGGGCTTCAAGAATTATTTATTACAAGTACGGATAGAGTCTCAAGCACTAGAGTTCATCCAATTTCAAGGATTAAGGTATGTGGGGTTTGAACAAGAACACTTCTTTCGTTCTTGTGCCCAAAGATTTAATTTCTATTATTGATTTCCATGAATTTACAAAGTGGGTTTGCACCCAAATTACTCTATTATTGATTTATGAGTTTTGAGTTGTTCAAGTTTAATATACAGGAATATTTCATCATTTTATTTCTTAAATTGTGAACTTATGCCATGAGTTGAATATTGTTATTATGAATTGATGATTTCCGAATGACTTGAGATAAGTGTCATGATTTCAGTTTTTCTATGAGAAGTTTGATTATTGAATATTTATTGATATTTGAGCTTGAGAGTCAAGAATGAGTTCTTTAATTTTTTTTGAAGTTTTTGACATTTGATATGAGTTAATGAGCAAGTACACTTGATATTGAGAAAGATTGTTTGAATTTGAGTCGAGTTAGGAATCCACAATTATTTTGATTTAAAGAAGAGAAATATTTATGATTTGGTCTCTATGGTAGACCCTTGAGTTGATTAAAGTGGATTTCCTAATGCGTTCTGAGCTTAAGTTTGGGAGTAGTATTTAGCACCGAACGGGAAGTGTGGGTTCAGCGCATCTTACTTCCCCAGAACTACATGCCATGTAAGATTAAGATTAAGGGCCAACGGTCAAGACAGTGATCACTAAATTTAAGGTTCTATTCCGATGGCAAGGATAGAACAGCTCTCCTCAATATGGGTAAGACGTTGGACTCTATGTAAGCTCACATGATTTATGTCGGTTATAAGAAACTCCCAAGTCCATAATAGTTAAGTTTCTTGAGACACCAAGATTGATTAATATGCTATCGAAGTATATGCAAAAGATTATAAATTACAATAGTACTTACTATTTGTTATGATATTAATGTATATCAATTGTAGTGAATGTCTATCAAGATCTACTTTTTCTATTAGGATTTAAAGTATCTATCTTTTACTCAGAAACTAGGTGTAAATTTTCCTATAAATAGAAGGGCTTCATTAATTGTAAATCATTCCTCAAGAGAAATAAGAATAACTCTCTCTATTCTCTCTACTCTCTCTACTATTCTTTATTCTTTCTTATTTTATAACACTTTATCAGCACGAGACTCTACCGTCTCAAATTTGAAGGCAAAGGTTAAGGTATTATTTTTTTATTTCTTCCCTTTTTCATATGGCTAACAATCTTACGAAGTGTGAGTTCGTTGTCCTTCAAACTACAACACAAGACATGTATAGCTACAGAATACCTCATAGCTAAATATAAAAAATTTCATGGCTAAACACTTTAGCCACAATTTTCTTTTCCGTAGCTTTTGTAGCAAGAAGCATCGTAACTAAAAGTTAGCTACAGACTTTACACGATATGTGGCTAAGGATTACTACTTATTGCTACAGAAAATATTGTTGTAACTGTGATGGTAAAAGAAATTCTTGCTACTGAACGTATACTTGTAGTTAATAGTTTATTCTTTTGCCATGACAAATAATATCCATAGTAATTTTTGTAATGTATCCACAACATATTCTACTATGGCAAAAGACTTGATTGTTTTGCTAAGAAAATTTAAAATTTATAGCTATTTTATATTTTAATTTCGTTGTAACAATACTTCTATTTTGCTACAAGTTAGAAATTCTATAGCTATAAAAAGTATTTGCCACAAATATTTTTATACATAAAATACATAAATTATAGTTAATAATTTTCTATGAAAAATGAAAATGTATAGCCATATTTTTGAAAATTACGTATAGGTTTTGCCACAAATATAAAAATTCATTGCTACAAATTACAGCATATTGCCATAAAAATTATTAATCACAAAAATTTCTATAATGTAACTTTAAAAAATTCAAGAAATATTTCAACAATTCTATTACAACAAATTAATAATTCTTCACAACCTTGATAAGTCACAAAAGTTACATAATGTAGTCATGAATCTATTTTTGAGATTTCAAAACAAATATTAAGTTATATATAATTGCATTGTACAATTTTAAAAATTGTAAATTGTCCAAAACAACATAGCCTTTTCCTATCTCTCTTTTCACGATCTTCAACTGCAAACAACTTGTTGGCTTTCATGTTTTGATTCAACCAATGTATCTGTCAATAATACAAACTGATTATATATCCAAAAGTGTGTATATATAAAATTTTGAGAAGAATGAATATGTAACTTACTAGAATTTTCAATTGATAAAAATTGAAAAATTACAAACCAACCAAGAAAGTAAATAAATCTATAAATATAGATATCAAATTTCAATATCAATTCTAAAATCCACACAAACAAAAAAAACTTTTACATACATATATAGATATATATATAGAGAGAGACACACACAAAAAAAAAAAAATCAATATAATGCTTATATTGTAAAAACTTATCTCATCTAGTTGAAGTATTTCATATTGCAAAACCAACAAAAAGAAAAAGAGTTGATTAGCAAAATATCATATACAAAAATTTCAAGAGTGAGCGGCGAAGGGGAAGGAAGAGGGTGACGGGCCGCGAGAACCGGGGGTGGAGGTGGGGTGGGCGGTGGCGAACATGAAAGGAACGGAGAATGGGGAAAGGAGAAAGAGAATTGAGGTGTTTTTTTAAGAAGGAAGGAGAAGTAGGTTATTTAATTGGGTTCTAAAATTTTGAAGGAAGTTTTGGTACTTTGAAATTTTTAATTTTGGAGGGAGATTTTTTTGGGAGAAATTTTTGTCCAATTGGCTTAGGCTTCATTTTTTTTTTTTTTTTTTTAAGATTTAGACATCTGAATCTGAATGCACATCTGAATGATTAAGATGTTGTCTTTAGATCTGAAAACTGAATGATTAAAACTGTTTGTTTTTCAACATCTGAATGTGTAAAAAAATTTATTTGTATACATAATAAAAAATTAATTATATATTAAAAATATGTAATTTAATACAACAAAATTATTAGTATCTGATTAAGAAAAAATATTTATGTTTATTAGTGATAGTGGAGATGGCTTATAATGGTGGTTGCGGTGACGATGATTGATGTTAGTGATTAATAATATTGGTGGTGATAATTATGATAGTTGATATTGTAGTGACTGTTATGATGGTGACGATTGATGGTGGTGGTGGTTGTTATGATGTGATGTTGCTTGATGTTAGTAGTTTAAGGTATTGCTTGGGTTGGCTGAAACATGAATGCATGATGATTGATGATGGGTTGGTGCTAGTTGTAGATGTTATCTGTTGTGATGGTGGAGATAATTTTTAGTAGAGATAAATTGTAGCGATGGTACTGGTTGAAGTGGTGGTAGAGGTGGCGTTACTAGTGACAATGGTAGTGGAGTCCAAAGAATGTGTAGAGGTTGTGATGTATTAGTGGTAGTTAGTGGTGGTGCTAGTTGTGATAGATGAGTTGGTTGGTAGTAGGGATTGGACGATAGTGGTTGCTGATTGTGGTGTTGTTGACGACAGTGGTGGCGGTGAATTTAATTAGAATAAAATGTAACACCCCGTAAAAGTCGTGCATGGATTAGCCTTTAATAGAGTGCTCTTAGGCTTAAAAAGTTGAAATTTTTTTTAAGTGTAACTTAGAGTCATTTTAGCTGACAACCTTCGGGATACAACTTCTCGACCTTCTCGACCTTCATTTTTAGATTTTCAAGTTGCGTTACGATCGGACAATCTCATAGTACATCTCGGATAAGTTTTGGAATTTTTCGGAATGCATAAGGCTGCGTTTGGATTTCAAAACAGTAGCAAAACGCATAGCCTGTTGCCCAGTTTTTTTCAGCATTTCAGGGTCAAGTTCAAACGATCATAACTCCCTGTATATAATGAACTGTGTGAGCTATAATATATCAAACGAAAGAGCTTTGAGTCCTCTTTCCACTACAACTGGTTTCATACAAATCCAAAATCGGAGTAAGAAGTTATATTCGTTTTACTTCAGCCTGTCAGTTTGTCAACTGAGGGATAGTTTCGACTTTTCTTGTTTTCTTAGGGGCATTTTAGTCATTTCACTTCACCCAATTCCGTCTATAACACCAGATTTAGCCCAAATTCAGCAGAATACAATCCTTTTTCTCAAATTCTCTCAAGAACACCTTTTAGGTTCCAAACAAAAATCCCAAATAACTCAAGATTCAACCGTAGAAAATTCAAATTGGTTCCGTAGTTGTGTTCACCATCTCGAAAGCTTCGAGAAGCACCCCATGGTTATGTAAGGAGGATTCCAAATACAAGAGTCCATTGTTAAGGTATGAATATTGTTTATTCTTGATTCTTATCCATGAATAAGTATTGATAAAGGATTATGAGTATTGTCTTGATGTTGGAAGATAACTAGAAACATAGTTATGAATTGTTGTGTATAAATTGTTAGTAGTAAATTATGGAAGTTGCTGTATTGGATTATGAAGGATGAATTGTGGTGATATATCATTATATTAGTGGTTATGTATGCCTAGTGATCATGTTGGTATTGGATGGTTTTAAGAAGGGAAATAAAGGCTAAGAGTGATGTTGAGGGATATTTCATGAAAATGCATGATATGTGAATGTAATAAGAGTATAAGAGGATGTATGTAGTACTCTTATTGATGAGCTAAAGGATTACTTCCTAGACGTTAATTGGTGAAGTTAATACCTAAATGGTAAGGTTTGGTTGCTAATGCTAGTTTGCCACAAATGACTTATTGTAGATAAGTGTTCGAAGAGTACGGGAAGTCACTTGTATTGAAGTGGTTATATCAAGGTATGTAAGACATACTCTATCTACTCTTTGACATGAATAATGACCCATGGCACTCTCAAGTAAGCTTCCAACATTGTCCTACGACACATGACACATACTAACATCATATGATCTTCGACACTACCAATTGAACTTGTTTTCACTTTTAAGATGTTCGGCTAGTCAAAAAAAATATCCATATACTATTGTTGACTCCGAAATGGTTTAATGAGGTATCCATGATTCTCTACTTCATTTTCATGATAATGATTACCTATTTACATGTTTTTCCTATTGAGGTATCATGGTTTCAAGTTCCATAAAGTGTGACCACAAAGTAACCAACCTCAAAGATTAATTGAATTAAGAAATGGAATGTCTACATTTTAAATTGATGATATGATGTATTATATTAGTACCACTGATCAGTTGGCCATTGTATTATAAAGATTATGTATATATATGCTATTCCAGGGGTGGTCCCTGATGTATTGTATTAGTACCACTGATCAGTTGGCCATTGTATGACATATGTTATGTATTGATAAGGATTACGGGAAGTAATGATATGAAAGTAATGTGCAGGTATCCCATCAGTTCTTTTAAGTGTGGTCTACTCATACTGTTTATTCACTGGTATCTGGGTTCTGTTGATCTTTTGTATCTCATGTTGATACTCCCTGCCTTACATACTCAGTACATATTTCCGTACTGACGTCCCTCACGGGGGACCTGCATTCATGCCTGCAGGAACAGGTACTTCAGGTCGTACACCTCCGCAGTAAGAGCCAGGACATTCTATTGTTAGTGGTGAGGTCCAGTTGTTTCGGGGCATCCCAAGTCGTCTCTGTATGTACCTTTGGTATTTGTATAAAAGTCTTTTGTGGGTGGGAGTTCGTCCCGACCCCAACTCAGTTGTGTATCTATGTAGAGGCTTTTGTAGACATATTGTACAGCCATAGGAGTGTTTGGTTGATAGACGTGATGGCTCTGACGGCCAATTACTGTTCATATATATATATTTATAAGTGTCTGCTGGGTTGATACAGGTACTGTTTTCTTCTATTTACAACGAAGTGTTGCCCAAATTTCTAATTTTCATAAGTAATGTAAATGTGAAAGTATAGGTTATGAACGGGTTCTCCCGGGCCTCCTCGGCTACGGGTGCCAGTCCGCTCCAATGGGATTTGGGGTGTGACAGAAGTGGTATCAGAGAAGTTCGTCCTAGTGATTCTACAAAGCCGTGTCTACGTAGAATCTCGTTTATCGGTGTGTTGTGCACCACATCTATAAACAGGAGGCTATTGGACATTTAGGGATTATTTCCATTCTCCATTTCTTAGTTCGTGCAATAGAGTCAGAATGTTCTTCTTTCATACTCTTATTCGTGCTTTGATGTCGCCCATATGAAAGTAAAAAGTCATCCCAAATTCTTTCCTTACTCTAATGTCTTCTGATATGTCTCATTATTGAGGTGATTCAAGTGTAGAAGTTTAGAATCTAATGGTATGGTTCTTTCTGATTGAACCATATAAGAGTTAAAATTGTGCAAGGACTTGAGAATTGCATTTAGTTCCTTTCAAATTTATGTTACAAATGTCTTGCTTAAGGGAGGATGATGTGTAGTAGAATGTTGGAACTGTATTTCCACCCGAATAGTAGTATGCGTTAAAGTGTTGTTGTCATGACCTATTGGTAGTGAAATTAGACCAAGAAGTTGGTGATGTGAAGTCACAAAGTTAGAAGTCAGAGTGAGGGTTACTTTTGTGTAAATGAATATTTTAGTTGAATAACCAATGTTCGAGAATGATTTACCCCCCTTATGGTGATAGACTAATGTGGTAACTAGTAGCATGTGTGGATGGTATGGTAGTCCGTGGAGGAAGTGTTTGACTCCGATTTTATTTATACAGAGTAAGATGTGTATTCATAGTTCATTGGATATTGCGTATTAAATTTCTATCTCATGTAATCTTGTCATCAAGGTGTTGTTGAAAAAAAAAATAATAAAGTCTAGTGAAGCCGTGTGGGGCTCTTTCGATTCACTAGCATAGTTGACTTGTCATTCATTTCATTTTCTTGTTCAAAAATACAAAAATCAAAGTCTAGTGAAGTCGTGTGAGGCCTATTTCGATTCACTAGCAACTTGTTGTCCAACTTGTTGTTCTTGTGTTGGTTTAATAGATGTATAGCTGAATTTGTTTGCATGAGATTGAGTTGGTAAAGAGGTGATTCATCCTTGTGTGTTGTTTAGTAGATGGTAGAGAAGGAGTTGTTACTTAGGATGATTTGTAGGTTGCTTGAAGTGTGAAAATGGCTATATTAGCCAGTAAGTTGTAAGTATAGACTCATGGTTGTTTGTGGAACTTGAAGGTAGTCTAAATGTATGCTTAAGTAAGTAAGCGTGATGTGAGAGGCCGTATAAGTAGATAAGATTGTATGGGGTTACAGTATAAGATTAATGTCGATCATGTCTATTATGTGACTTTACCCCTTGACCTTCTTTTCCTTGGTAGTTATAAACTAGTACTCCTAGTGAGAAGATATGTAGTAGATTTTTGAGGTATAGTAGTAATGTTGTAAAGGTGCTTTGGTCGTGGATAGTATCTAGATAAAATCAAGTATTTGGGGTAGAATGTCCCAATTTGATGGACTAGTAAATTATGTTGTATTCTTCATGGGTGGTATTTACTGAATAAAACAAGTATGAGCTGATGCCTATGATGCCTTACACCATGTATTTATAGTACCTAAAAGTCCCTAAGTCAACAAGGTACAAAAATGCAAGCTATACAATTATCAACTGCAAGCTGAAAATCTGAAAATCCTGCACATGCATGCTGAAATTTCTGCACATGATTGCCAACCTTTGTGGACCTTTTAAAGTGAAAAATTTGCAGTTTCATACCAGCCCGTGTGAACTTCCTAAAGTCTAATAAATGTGCTGCCAGACTATTTTGACCATCTAGAAGGTGCTGGAACGTTGGCAACAATGCGGAGCATTTATCGAAGCCCCGCCAAGCTCGAAAATGCGCCCGAATAGTCCGAAACATGCCGAAAACGTGAGGAGTTTAATGGGTTGTGACGTTGAGCGTCACAATGTGGTTGTCACAATGTGGTTGTAAAAATAGTGACTTAAGATTATGATGTATGTTTTGTAAGAATTATGTATAAGGTTGGGTTGTAAATCATGTTAAGCACTAGACATTAAGTTTGAACAATTGATGTCCATGAAGGTGGATGTGATGATTTCTTGGTTGATGATACTAGTTTTATGTAAGTAATCTAATAGGCTTGAATGGTGTATGCAAGAGCCTAAGTTTATTTGATTCGTAGTGAAGTATGATGTTGCATATATAATGCAGAAGTATGCCCAAGGTGATCTGAGGTTGCGGTATTTTCTAAGACTATTACACGTTTTGTGGGACGAGTGGTACCGTTGATTTGCTAGGTGGAGGAAGACTAGTTAGATGGTATATGGTGTTCTAAATAGTCAAGTTAAGGAGTTTTGATTGATAGTGTTGAGCCTTTTTATATGATCTTGATTCTCATAGTAGAGAGATGTAAGTTTGGAGTCACGATATTGATAGACTATGTCGGAAGTAGTATGATTCATTGAAGGCTTGGTGACATCCATGTTGAGTGCTAGATTCTAAGTTTGAGTTTTTGAAGGTTGAACTAATAGAAATAAGGGTTAAAGCACTAGACGGTGTGCACTCCGACTATGGGGATACTCATGAAGACCCGAAGTTAGTAAGTGTGCAAGTATTATATGATGACTGTTGGGTCTATAGAATGATAAAGTGTATCTCAGAAGGTAGTATTAACAGTGTGTCTTCCACTTTCAGGTGTGGTCATTTGGGTTAAGTGCCATGATATGCGTGTATAGTAGTTTTTCAGACCCCAGAGTGCAGTGAGTGTACTTCAGTTTAAAGTCTAGTAAGGGATCTCCCAAACTTAATATCATGGTTTGAAGCTAAGGGGGAGATGATAGAGCGAATAACCAAGTCAGGCCTTCAGATTCTAGTCGTGATGTCATGATGATATAGAACGTCAGAAAGTGAGGGTGAGACAACCCATTCTTATCTCAGTATATTTTTTTTTTCAGTTATCCCAATATCTACTCATGCCTTACGTTTCAGTCCAATGATCAAAATTCATGTTCATGCTTATGATAGAGAACCGTGTACTCTTCGAGTTCTAAAATGAGAAGTTTCAGTTCATTCAGTAGTCGGAATCCCATTTCATAAGTTATGAACTCCAGTTGAGGTCATGTAGCTCATGACTCATGTACTCCCGCTTTATAGTATGCTTGTTTTAGATAAGACCATAAGTGTGAAGTAAGATCTGGGGCCAAGTTTTTGATATATGTGAGTTTTAGTGGAAATTTGTATGTGCATGCTCTTGGGGTAGCACGTGGGAGTTATAATAAGATTGGTTTAGAGAATATGAGAAGTGTTTCTTCGTGGGTGTTTGGGTTGAAGTTCATATGAGGTTATGAAGATAGGCTTGAATGACATGTTGGGATTTTAGTGAAGTGACGCAATATGCGCTAGTGAATCTATAGTAAGAGTTCAGAGTTAAGTCATTAATGTAGGAAGGCATGATATGCTTAGGGTGTAAACTTTAAAAATATATAGAAGATTGAATCATATTGTTTAGACTAGTATCATGGTATGACATGTTGTATTTTTGGGACTTGGAGTTAGGCTTGATCGCAGTGAAAGGATTTAAGCTACTATAGACATTGTAGAAAGAGCTATCAATGCCCATATGAGAATTATAAGTTGAATCGAATGAATGTGGTATCTAAGGGAAATAGTACAGTTAAGGGAGTATTCGTGGAGTGTGCTGATCTTGGAAGTAAGAAATCACATTGACTAAGGACTGACAATTCTATCATGATTTATGAGTTATATGTCTATATTCCAGGCTGCAGAGTAATGTCAATGTTGGGATCCTATAGTCGGATGTCTTGTGTGACTCATGCCCAAGATCTTTTGCTGCCTAATGCTACTAGAATTTTTTTTTCTTTTCTACGAAGAGTGTTGATAAGATACTCCAGATTGGGTATAAGTTTCCTGTGTAGTTCAGTCTGTTCAGCCAGCAAATCAGTTCAATAGTCAGAATGTCAAATTCTCATGATTTGTTTGCTTGTTTTTTTCAATTAGTCATGCTACCCGAATTCTCAGATATGTTGCTATTCCAAGATTGAGTATACTAGTAGTTGCGAGTATAATTCAGTTCATGCGTCATGTACTAGATTCAGATTCCAGAGGTTCAGTTATGAATCAAAATCGTAGGTGCCGTGGGCATTTCCTCCATTTTCCAAGTATCTTAGTGAATTGAACACTCATAGAGGGATATAGGATCCCAAGGGGGAGATACCCCATTTGGTTGCATACATAGATTCTTATTACAAGCTTCGCATCAATTGATATTGCGTATTCAGTCATACGTTCTTGTGTCAGCTCAGTCAGATATATGCCTGCATTAGAAATGCACGTTCAATAGAAAAAGTTCAGCTTATCTATGTATTCAGTTCTGCGTTCATAAGATCAACTCAATAACAAATCCATACATTAGGTTTGCATGTTCATTATGAGAACTCAGCTTATGAGTGGCTCCAGTCGTGTATTCCATGCATCAGATATGCATGTCCGATATAAGAATTCAGAATATCAGTAGTTATATCCATATGGTCGTGTTTCAGATCAGTTTATTCTTTATTAGAAGACATGTCGTGCCTGCGTTATTCCATACCTTTAAGGCTTCAACATTTCCAATCCATCATTCGGGGACGAATGATCCCAAGGGGGAGATAATGTAACACCCCGTAAAAGTCGTGCATGGATTAACCTTTAATAGAGTGCTCTTAGGCTTAAAAAGTTGAAAATTTTTTTAAGTGTAACTTAGAGTCATTTTAGCTGACAACCTTCGGGATACAACTTCTCGACCTTCTCGACCTTCATTTTTAGATTTTCAAGTTGCGTTACAATCGGAAAATCTCATAGTACATCTCGGATAAGTTTTGGAATTTTTCGGAATGCATAAGGCTGCGTTTGGATTTCAAAACAGTAGCAAAACGCATAGCCTGTTGCCCAGTTTTTTTCAGCATTTTAGGGTCAACTTCAAACGATCATAACTCCCTGTATATAATGAACTGTGTGAGCTATAATATATCAAACGAAAGAGATTTGAGTCCTCTTTCCACTACAACTGGTTTCATACAAATACAACATCGGAGTAAGAAGTTATATTCGTTTTACTTCAGCCTGTCAGTTTGTCAACTGAGGGATAGTTTCGACTTTTCTTGTTTTCTTAGGGGCATTTTAGTCATTTCACTTCACCCAATTCCGTCTATAACACCAGATTTAGCCCAAATTCAGCAGAATACAATCCTTTTTCTCAAATTCTCTCAAGAACACCTTTTAGGTTCCAAACAAAAATCCCAAATAACTCAAGATTCAACCGTAGAAAATTCAAATTGGTTCCGTAGTTGTGTTCACCATCTCGAAAGCTTCGAGAAGCACCCCATGGTTATGTAAGGAGGATTCCAAATACAAGAGTCCATTGTTAAGGTATGGATATTGTTTATTCTTGATTCTTATCCATGAATAAGTATTGATAAAGGATTATGAGTATTGTCTTGATGTTGGAAGATAACTAGAAACATAGTTATGAATTGTTGTGTATAAATTGTTAGTAGTAAATTATGGAAGTTGCTGTATTGGATTATGAAGGATGAATTGTGGTGATATATCATTATATTAGTGGTTATGTATGCCTAGTGATCATGTTGGTATTGGATGGTTTTAAGAAGGGAAATAAAGGCTAAGAGTGATGTTGAGGGATATTTCATGAAAATGCATGATATGTGAATGTAATAAGAGTATAAGAGGATGTATGTAGTACTCTTATTGATGAGCTAAAGGATTACTTCCTAGACGTTAATTGGTGAAGTTAATACCTAAATGGTAAGGTTTGGTTGCTAATGCTAGTTTGCCACAAATGACTTATTGTAGATAAGTGTTCGAAGAGTACGGGAAGTCACTTGTATTGAAGTGGTTATATCAAGGTATGTAAGACATACTCTATCTACTCTTTGACATGAATAATGACCCATGGCACTCTCAAGTAAGCTTCCAACATTGTCCTACGACACATGACACATACTAACATCATATGATCTTCGACACTACCAATTGAACTTGTTTTCACTTTTAAGATGTCCGGCTAGTCAAAAAAAATATCCATATACTATTGTTGACTCCGAAATGGTTTAATGAGGTATCCATGATTCTCTACTTCATTTTCATGATAATGATTACCTATTTACATGTTTTTCCTATTGAGGTATCATGGTTTCAAGTTCCATAAAGTGTGACCACAAAGTAACCAATCTCAAAGATTAATTGAATTAAGAAATGGAATGTCTACATTTTAAATTGATGATATGATGTATTATATTAGTACCACTGATCAGTTGGCCATTGTATTATAAAGATTATGTATATATATGCTATTCCAGGGGTGGTCCCTGATGTATTGTATTAGTACCACTGATCAGTTGGCCATTGTATGACATATGTTATGTATTGATAAGGATTACGGAAAGTAATGATATGAAAGTAATGTGCAGGTATCCCATCAGTTCTTTTAAGTGTGGTCTACTCATACTGTTTATTCACTGGTATCTGGGTTCTGTTGATCTTTTGTATCTCATGTTGATACTCCCTGCCTTACATACTCAGTACATATTTCCGTACTGACGTCCCTCACGGGGGACCTGCATTCATGCCTGCAGGAACAGGTACTTCAGGTCGTACACCTCCACAGTAAGAGCCAGGACATTCTATTGTTAGTGGTGAGGTCCAGTTGTTTCGGGGCATCCCAAGTCGTCTCTGTATGTACCTTTGGTATTTGTATAAAAGTCTTTTGTGGGTGGGAGTTCGTCCCGACCCCAACTCAGTTGTGTATCTATGTAGAGGCTTTTGTAGACATATTGTACAGCCATAGGAGTGTTTGGTTGATAGACGTGATGGCTCTGACGGCCAATTACTGTTCATATATATATATTTATAAGTGTCTGCTGGGTTGATACAGGTACTGTTTTCTTCTATTTACAACGAAGTGCTGCCCAAATTTCTAATTTTCATAAGTAATGTAAATGTGAAAGTATAGGTTATGAACGGGTTCTCCCGGGCCTCCTCGGCTACGGGTGCCAGTCCGCTCCAATGGGATTTGGGGTGTGACATAAAAGAGGTAGTAGGTGTGATAACAGTTGACAATTGTGGTTGGTAGCGGTATTTTTTGTCGATGGTGGCTGTGATGGTAGAGGTGTTGGGTGTTGGTTGACAATGGTGACAGTTACAGATGTGGTTAGTGGTGGTGACTGCTGAATATGAATAGAGTGGTGAATATTATCCATCACCAGAATATCCCTTCAAACCTATTAAGATTTGGTTCTATATCTGAATGATTAAGACCTATTAAGACCTATTAAGAGTTAAAACCTTAATAAAAAATAAATGCACTTAATGGTCTGAAGTCTGAACCATTTAGATTCAGACATCCATTAAGTGCAAACAAATGAGCTCTTAGTGTTTCCTTTATTATTTTGGATAAACTTTAATGTTTCCTTTACCAATTACCTTACTTCCCGTTTTTCTTAAATACTTTCTTTATACACAAATGCTTACCATGCAACTAACAAATGTAACACATAAAAATATCTAATGAAAATAATAATATTAATAAAAATAAATATATATTCTACCTTAAGTTGATGGAAAAAGTCAAATATTTATGACCATAAATATTATTCTAAAATGTATATTTCTTTTAAAATATTTTGGTCCTTTTTATATTATTAATTTTATTAATAATAAATATATGTTCCACTTAAAGTAATGAAAAAATTTATCTATTTATGTAAAATATATATTAGTCTAAATATTATGAGTTTTATTAGTGTTGAATTATTGTTATTTAAATTGAAATTAAAAATATAAAAATTATATGAATTTAAAATGATTTATATGGATTAGAATATTACATTTAAAAGTTTTTAAAATAAAATATGTAGACACGTGATTTTTGATCCTCCTCAAATTTTAACTTATTTTTTGATATTAAATATTTATATTTGGTTCTATATTATTTTAATTTTTATTTTATTTTTAGTTAAAAATAAATAACTAAATAAAGTTAATTTTAAGATAGTTGATTTTATTTTTATTCTAGTTTTAAAAATAATACAAATATTTAATAGTATATTTTTCTTTTTAAATTTTAAATAAATAAGTTAGTAGTTTTAGTACTATCTTAATTATATTTATTTTCTTCTATTTATAAACTTTTATTGTATTTTTTTAAAATATAAAAATCAATTAGTTATTATTATGATATTATTATTATTTTATTTATTTATTATTATTATTTGTTATTATTATCTTCTATAAAAAAATATTTTAAAAAAATCAAAAATCAAATAGTTCCCCCTATCTGATATAACTGTCCCCCTAATTTCCCTCAAAGAATCCTGCTACTTAAGGACTTACCCACCCCCAGAACAAAGTACGTACTATTTTACTATCTACACACAGACTAAAAAAAAAAGATCAAACTTGGACAAATTAAACATAAAAAAGAATAGAAGAGAAAATACAGAAAGAGTCAGAAGTTGAAGTTGGATTTTCTTTTGGAGCTTTCGGTTACGGTGTTCGAATTATTGCTTTAATACAACAACAGGTTCTTGTTTCTTATTTAATTATGTAACATTATTTTATGGATGTTCTTGTAAAAACATGAATGAAAAATGCTTAAGTAATTTCGTTGCTTTATTGAACATGTGTAATTACCTAGTTATGTGAATTTTGTTGTACTTGTTCTGCCATTAAACTACCGTGTATTTGAATATTTGTATTTTTAATACCAAATACTGCACACACTGCATTTTATTTCACAATGGACATTAATTCACATACACACATTCACTGTAACACCTTCACATATACACAGTGAGTAAAATGGGGTAGAAATTTTAGATAACAGACGGAGAGGAAATAGTGTGAAACCAGTAAAAAAAAGTATAGTAATAAAAACAGAAAATAAGCAGAAGGTTATTTCTTTTCCAGCGACCGAAAACCCATCGGGAAATACCTCAGGCCACTGGTTCATCATAGTTATGGCAAAATTTCTTGCCAGAAAAATTCAAAGCACCGGCGGCTAAACTACCATACACCTGTTCACCAAAAATCTTCCGGGAAACGGCAGTACACACTTGAAAACAAGTGAATCCACGAGTTTCCACTGAAAACTGGGACTGTCGTCCCTTTTTTTTGCTTTCATTTTTATCCATCATTGGAATTACCAGATTTGACCTTTTTGTGGTCTATTTCAGCGACAACTCACTGGCAAAATTCCAGCCGTGCCAGATCGGGCTAAAATCCGTCGGGAACCTACCGGAACTAATTCCCACTCGCTGGATCAGCTACCACGCGCCGACCTCTCCCTTTTCTTTTCCGTTTACATACCACCAGCGAAGCCGTCAACGTCACCGTCCTCTTTCCCGCGTTGGCGCCTTTTTCTCTGACCTTTTCTGTCATCTAAATTCCCTTCTTCAATGCCAGATCTGGCCGAAATTGCTACTACCGGCGAAGTCCACCCGGCGCCACCATCCCTCTCACCTCGCTGGCGACTAATAACAACCTCCGATGAAACCCTAAATCACCACTAAATGCATACTAACACTGTCATTACTGAAAGAAGCAAGAGAGTATGCCATTTTGTGGACTGATCAGTAGTAGTGATTTTGAGAAAGAGAGAGAAGGAGAGAAAATAGGGTCTGGGTGGTTGTATTATGCCTGTGTTTGAAAGTTGTGTGTGTAGTTTATTTTATAAATTAGGGTATCAAGATTAATATAATATGGATCATTTTTTATTTTTATTATTATTATATTATTTTATTTGTTATCTTTAATAAGATTTTATTATTTTATTATTAAATTAATTATTTTTAAATGAAAGATTGCTCTAAATCACTATTAAAGTTAGGAAGAATTTCAAGTAGGCATGCTTTTAACACAAGGTAAATTTTAGACATGTTTAAAATATTCGTTTCAATTAAGAATGCGGCATACACATCTTTCTGAGATATTTTAAAATTCAAGGATGCAATAATGCACCTCAACAAATATTTTCTAAAAAATAATTTTTTATTAAATTAATACGATAGTTTTAGACAGATTTTAGATATTAAAAATGAGCGACCTAGGCCTTAACATAAATTATTAAAATAATTTAAGGCAAGATAAGTCAATAAAAGTGATCGTTCTAGAACCACGGGACTCGAGGGATGCCCCACATCTTTTCCTCGGTCAACAAAATTCCTTATCCAGTCTTCTATTTTCGCAGACTATAATAAAGAGTCATTTTCTTTTGATTAGGGATTCAAAAGGTGACTTGGAACACCATAACACAATTTCAAGTGACGACACTGTAAATAAATTAATCCCTATTTAAAATCGTCACTTTAATTGGAAAAATCCTTCAACCTCGACCCTTCGGGCAAAAAAGGGGTGTGACATGTCTGGCGACTCTGTTGAGGATCTTAACTAGAATTCGAGCTTTTGATATTGACTTATACTTGCTTTAATTATTGTTGATATTGTGTTTGTTGGCGTTATGTACTACTTGTCACTCATTTACTGCTTTGATATTGATTGAACTATATTATAAATTGTCTTCTCTCGCGCACCTCCTCTGAGTCTCTGAAATAGGATAGAAGGAATGCAGCGTATGCATCCTACTTTCTTTTTGAGATAGCTGAAGTGTCAAGGCACCTGGTGAACGATTATAGTCACACATGTTAGGCAGGGTTCGGAATGGCAACGAAGGCAGAGTAATATTGCTACCGAACAAGTTGTCCCTCCCAGACTCAAGTGTCCGCTCAGGTAAGCCAGTCTAGACACTTGTCCCTATTAGGTTAAACTTAGAAGAACTGAAACTCAAAATCTGGTTATCCCTAATAGGTTCCGCTTTATTTGCATCATATGTATTTTACTTAGCGGGACTCGGCATAGGAATTGGGTCTGTCTAGGACAAGTGTCCCTTTTATAATGACTAACATGTTCATCCTACGTGCTCTTTGACATTTGTTTGGAAGGCTATTTGAGTGTTGATCGGCTTTTAGGCAACTTGGCGAAATGTAAAGAGAAGATTTGGTCCTCAAATTTAATAATATCCTTTTCAAAGGGATTAAAATATACATAGTTTTTTTTAAGATCTTCATGAACTATGAGGCTCTGATTCTCACTCTTTAATGAAATACGTAGGAAATCCTTGTCAGGATACGACCCTGTATTTTAAAAAAAATTATTATTCAAAAATTTATTAAAATATATCTTTTAAAAATAATAATAATAATAATAAAAATAAAAAAATAAAAAAAAACTATTTTCGTTAAAATAATTAGTTTTTTTTTCATTCTTTTTTGTTCTTTCCTTTTATCCTCAAATTTAATTTTATTATATATATAGATATATATATTTTAATAGCCCTGAATCTTTAGAGATCGTGAGGTTAAATTTTTATAAAATAAAAATAAAAAATATAAATCTTAACAGCTCTGAACCTTTAGGGGTCTTGAGGCTGAGTTTTTTTTACCACATATATAAAATGATTGTGTTTTCTTCTAAGATTGTTTTATTTTTATTTTTATAAAATACTTAGTTGTATTTTCATCCAAATTCATAATTGAAATTATATAGAGGTTTGTCATTGCAAAATTTTCGATAGAGATGGTTTAAATAAGTGTCAATCCTTAAAAAAAGTGTGTTTCTTCATATCTCCAATTTTTCAAACTACGTAAGATCTGATTCATGTCCTGGCATGATACGTAGGTAACCCTCAAGGGGTTCGATCATAACTTTTTGAGAAATGCGCCTAGAAAAGCCGGGATGAAACATAAAGCCTTTCATGATAGGTTGAGAAATGCATATAGAAGCATAATATACAACGTGACATTATAATGTGTTAAATATGTAACACTCACCCGTTTTCTACTTGGTCTCAAAAAGATAAAGTAGTTGGTGGTTGGATTGTGGTTTAAACTGGCATCACATCTATACAACACCAGATACAAAGGAAAAAGAAAGATGATCCGCAGAGAAGGTGTAGGGTCTAACAGTGAGGTAGAGCAAAATTAGTTGATTTCGCAGGAATTAGCATCAATGGAAGAAATTAAGTTATTGAAATAACAGATGGAGAAAATGTACCAAGTTTGGTTGAATGGACAAACCCCGCTTTCCTCAATTCCTGGACTTTTGAATACGAATGATCTAAATCCTGCTTAAGATCAAACTAGTGATCTATTATACTTACCTTGATTCGGCTAGTATGCTAATGTGACTGGCATTACTGGTACTTCTACCATGTGCCCACCAAATTCATTTGTTGGAAATAACCTGTTTTTCACTTCTATGGCACTAGTTACTACAGGCCTTCAATCGATAGTACAAAAGAATATGGGGTAACCAAGCCATGATCTGTTGTATCCTTCGAAAATGACTTTCAAACCCCAAAATCCACATTATCATGCTCATAAACACGATTCTCCTATTGTTTGAGAATATTGTTAAAAATGAGGAACAAGAGGAGATGGCTAGGAAAGTAAGAAGTTTGGAGCAGAGTATGCTAATAAGGTTCCAAATGCCCAAGTTTGACAAATACAAAGGTCATGGTGATCATGTGGCTCACTTAAAAAAGTTCTGCAATCAATTAAGGGGAGAAGGAGGAAAAGAAGAATTGCTCATGGCTTACTTTGGAGAAAGCCTGGAAAGAATAGCTTCTGAATGGTTTATTGACCAAGACATTTCCCATTGGCACGTGTGGTATGACATGGCTTGGGATTTTGTTCAATAATTTTAATATAACATTGAGATAGTGCCAGATCGCACTACGCTTGCCAATATGAGAAATAAGATGACTAAAAGTTTTTGAGAATAAGTTGTCAGATGGAGAGAGCAGGATTCAAGAGTCAGACAATCGATAAAGGAATCTGAAATGATCGATATTTTTCTGCAAGCACAAGAACCTTATTATTTCCATCATTTACTTTCTACTATTGGAAGCATATTTGCTGAGGTTATTAAAGTTGGAGAGATGGTAGAGAATGGAATTAAGTCAGGAAAGAATATCAGCCAAGCCGTTTTGAAAGCAACAACACAGGAAATTCAAAGTGGTGCAGGAAGTTTCGGTGGAAAGAAAAGAAAAGAGGATGTAGCAACTGTTATGCCAGGTCCACGACAAAATTAGAGAGGTGCGCGTCAGACATACGCATAAAATCCATTGTATTTCATTCTATACCCCTAGTATCCTATTTACAATGCACAACCATATGCTCGGGCTCCTTCTTGCCCACAATGGCATGCACCATCCATCTAAAATCATCCTCCAATCCCGCAAGTTTGATAAGGTCCCCCTAGATCTACTTTTCGGTCTAAAGCAGATTTCAAAATGACTAACATGGGAAAACATAATTTCACTCCCATTGGAATATCTTACGCAAGATTATTTCAAAGATTGAGAGACATGAATATTTTAAGCCCGATCGTGAGAAGGATTTTGAATCCTCCACCAAATAACTTAGATTATTCCAGAAGATATGCATACTGTTCTGATGCCCTAGGGCACGATTGATAACGCTCAATCTACAGCTCACGTAGGAGTGTAAAGCGATCATTGTCAAATATATAACCCAACTGGGTTGGGTATCGATCCCACAGGGAATAGCCGGTCAATAAGTAAGCAAAGATTATTAGACTTTTAGTGCAAGTCTCGTGAAAGGGGGGATTTTAATGTGCAAATAATGTAATCAAAATAGTAAAGTAAAAACAGAAAATAGCAAAGTAAAAAGAAAGAATGTTTAGTAAGATGTAAAACAATGAGAATTGAAAAGTTGGGGTTATGTCCATCTTATGAGTTGTACGTCTCTATTGGCTATGAGTTATGCGGAATTCAGACATGCATGTGCTTATAGAGAATTGTATTCGATGGCAAATCCAAGCGTCTTTCGACCTAAACAAGGACTATTTCACTTTAACTCTTTCGAGCTTAAAGCGTATCTAATGGTACAAATTCTCCAAGAGGTTGATCCAGTTACGACACTAACTTTTAATAGGGGATGGGACCCTATTACCTTGATATTATCTCTTTTCCAGACATATAACTTTTCTTTTGAACAAGTTAATGCTATACTGGCGTTATTCTATGCGTCTGCAGCCACAAGAATTTGCATTAAGCTGAAGAGAATAATGATATAAGCAACACACGTGTCACAAATTCACAAACTCATAGCCTTAGATAGTATCTCATAAGGCTTCCATAACCCCAACAGAGAAGTTTAGCTATTCATGAGTGCGATGGAAATCACAATAGACATTATCATTATACCACAATAACAGATCTCACGTGTAGTATGGTGTGGTGTTAGGCATGAATTCCTTGCCAAATAGCGATTCTCTTGTTGTAAAATTAAAAGTTGAATAGATGAAAAATAATGTCAACAATGAATTAATAAAGAGAATTGTTTTGATGGATGGATGGATGGTGGATTGATGGGAATTGATGGAATGGGGGAATGAATTAGAGGTAGAATGAATAAAAATCTCTAGCAAAATAGGGTATTTATAACTCCCATATCCTATTCCTACTAAGCTACTGCATTACTTAACCCAATCCTACTAGGTTAATGTCTCATTATCCTAATCCTAATAAGTAACTGCTAGTCCCCAAAGTCTTCAGAAATGCTGTTTTTGCCCGGGACAGGTTTTCCATGCGTCACTTTTGGTCCTTGGCATCCAAGCTTTCCCTTCCTTCTTTCGTGAAGCTTTCTTTGACATCAAGTTATCCATAAAATGCTGAATTCTGCATCATTTATACCTGAAAACTTGCTAATCATGTTCGTTAGCTCACTTTCAGGAAAAAGGACTAAAAGTGCATGAAATATGTAATTTGTTCTCAAAACTTGGCTAAAATATGGGCAAAATCTAGTGCTATAGGCGTGTAAATTCGCCTATCATCAACACCCCACACTTGAAGCTTTGTTCATCCTCGAACAAAATATCATGTCCGTCTAAACATCAACTTAGGGTTTCACAGTATCAACACAAAATATTCGTCAAGAAAAGCACAACAATTATCAACAAAGAGTAGTTTTCAGCTCATTAGTAGAAACAATTTAACCTCTAGCATAGACTCGTGATGGTGGCCAACTCATATTCAAAAGTTAAGGCACAAAGAATCATACACAACTACTCAAAACTCATCAACCATGTGTGTCTCACAATATATTACCCATAATCACTCATAAGTATAGCATATTTTTCAAACATGGGTATAAAAGTATCCTTGCTCTCGCTCTCACAAAGAATTCATATGCTGCAACTGATGTCCATAGGCTTGCCCTTAGTGTAATGCTCCACTAAATGTCAGAATGCTAAGCTTAGGATCAAATAGGTCTTTTGATAGTTGTAATGTAGACTAAGGGACGGGTAGGACTATTTTGGCCAGAAATAGTGACTATGTTCCTAAGCGCTTTAATACATCACATTGTATCATTAACACTTTTCTTTCAAACAACCTTTCTACTTTCTTTTATTCTACCACCCCTTTTCTCCTCTTTTGTTTTTCAATTTTGAACATAACTAACATTTCAATTTTATTTTTTTCTTTCTTTTTTCTTTTCATAACATACCTCTTATGATAGCACTTCTTTTTCATAACAAATTCAAGCACCAATACATTCTAAAGCATCATACTCACCCATTTTTCTCTTATTTCGTCACATAACTTTACAATTTAAAGCACTTAGGAATTTGGATCAAATTATGGTCTTGAAAAAATGGATTAGGCTTACATATGAGGCTGTCAAAGAAAATAGGCTAAAGGCTCAAAGGGGTTAACTAGGATAATGTCCATGGGTAGGTAAAAAGAAGGTAAACAAGTATAGGTTGCCAAAGAAATGCCTAAATCATCTCCTAAACTTACACTTTATTTTCGCTTTACATACATACCAGGCAAGTTCTAGCATCAGCCACAAACACAGAATATACTATTATCTCACACACACAAGGCACATGATCGACTTTATTGGGAGTAGTATAGACTCTCGACCCAACAGATGAAGGAATTGAACCACATAATATCACATAGTGAGTCACAATTAAAGCCTAAACGTCTCAATAGTCATGATTTTAGCACAAACTCTTGTTATAATCTCATGCTGCCTATTAGAATAATTTCATGCAAAGCTAAGTAAAAAAATTTAACTACTAAAAAAAATGAAAAACGACGAAAAAAAACTAAAGCATAAATGCAAATGCGGATAGAGAAGTATAGCATGCAAATACCACCACCCCACACTTAGACGGGACACACTGCCCTCAGTGGAAAATAAATACGAAGAACCTGGTTAGTCGGACTCCTCCTCTATGTCGGGGGTCATACCCCCTTCGTCGGAATCATCATAGGAGTCGTCTTCATCAGAATTCTCCTCCACGTTGGAGTCTGGCATTCGTCGATCATCATCGGTCGGCACATCGTCATCAAGAGGTTCCTCAAAGTATGTACCTACTCCACACATCTCCCTTGCATGAACATTCATTGAATAGTCATGATCCAGCTGTTGGAGCTCTGCAGCAGTTGGAACATGACCTCCGCTCATCATTGTAAACCAAGTTATGCCATAAAGATGGCGATAGAAACTCTCATCCCGAGCATGTCTCTCTGCCGTAGTAAGGTTGACGCCATGTGTTGATTCAAAATCTTTGACTTTTGTGAGGTCAACCTTCTTTGGGTTGTGTGGGAGTTTATGATCAGCCGGTTCCTCTTCGATGTCTTCCTTCCTCAAGATTGCTGTCAACAGATTGCCGAAGCTGAAGTGGGACCGCTTGTGTAGCCTAGCTTTCCGCATTGTGGAGCGAATGATTGCCCCAATGTTGATAGGGACATTCGTCATCAATGTATATACCAGGCACACTCTATCTCTTATTATCTTGGTGTATTGCATCCCTGGAATAAGGCAAGAGTTGACTATACGCAACCATATCCTTGCTTCCCTATTCAAAAGAGCATATGGGAAGGTGTTGTGTCGTCCGGTGTCTTTATGTCTGCTCCACCTTGCCATGGATCTAGTTCCACAAAGTGTGTGTCGAATTGCTCTATATGGAGGTCTACTGTACAGCTCTTTGAATGGTGATGGATCGACTGAAGGCAAGCCAAGAAAGGAGTTGAAGAAATCCGCATTGAGTTGTAAAACTTGGCCCCGAATCTTGACTTCGCTGCCTGTGGTTTTCGGCGACCAGTTGGCATAAAATTCTCTTGTCAAATCGAGATTACATTCTCCCATGTCTCGGAAGATGAAATCAAGATGTAATCCCATGATCTTGGCCAACATGCGCGGCTCCTTCTTCGCTAGGCTTTCCTTGTTTATCAAGTCCACATGAACATATTTTCTTTCCTTGTTGTTCCTATACCATTCCTTTTCTTCCTCCTCAAGAACCCATTTTATTCCAAACATGCAGCGTGGTAATTGCATCAAAGATGATTCTCCTTGATCTTTTCGGCCACTTTTCTTGCCTTTTTGGGAAGTGGTAGCCTTATCTTTGCCTTGTCTTGCTTTGGGTGCCATTGTACCTGAGACTAAAACAATGTTCATGTTAGCATCATCTCGATGGATACAATCTATAAACAAGTAATAGGGGCACCACCCCACACTTAGTTTGTTGGTACAAACTAGTGAAGTGAAAGTGGTCGATTATTCAGACTTCATCGACATACGTTTTAGGTGCTATATTCCAACAATAAAATCAGAGCAGTCATACTTCTTGTAATCTTGGCAATACTTTCATGTTTGATATATCAAGACTACTACATAGGGATTGAATCAAGGCATAGCATCTAACAATAATCACAACCTCCTATGTCGGTAGGCAACTATAATTCTTATTCCGATGAACAAGTCATTCCAACATGTAAGTATTCAAGTGACAAGATTATGCAATTTTTGTGACCATATCAATTCCACAGAAGTATGATAGTGCATCAAAATCAAATTCAAGTTGGAAATAAGTTAAGATCATTCTTACGTATTCACCCACTTGGTTGTATCACAATAATTCAATCACATTCAAATCATCAATACTACTTTCAAGATTCAACAACTCATAATGGGCGTAGTAGTGTAGTACTTACGGAATATAAATGAAGAACAAAGTAGTTATTACTTGATTGATGCCTTTGGATGATGTTCTTGTGAAGAAAAAGAGTGAAAGGAACATTATTGAGAGGATTTGGAGGCTATAGGCAGCGCATAAGCTAGGTTTCCAATGTGTTTTTGGTTCAAGACTAAGTCTCATATTTATAGGAAAAGGTTGGGTCGGGTTTTTACCCATTTAAAATCAGATTTGGAGACACGAAGTGACCATAGGAGACGCCTTTTGCTTTGCCTATGCTTGGCATAGGCGGCGCCTTTTGCAAAGCATTGTCTAGCATAGGCGGTGCCTATGCCATGGCATTCCTAGGCATAGGCAGCGCCTTTCACTTTGCATATGAGATTCAGAGACAAAAGGCATTAGCATAGGCGGCGCCTATGCTATGGCATACTTGGGCATGTGCGGCGCCTATGCTATGTTACACTAGATTCCGAGACCTTAGGCCATAGTATAAGCCTTGCCTTGTTCGTGGCCTAGTTTTACCTAGGCCTAGCCTTGTTCGATGGCTATATTTTCATGAGCAATGCTCAATCCATAGCCTTTTGCTTCTTCATTCCTAACTTACCACCTTTAACATGCAATACGTCCAAATCAAAATTTGAAACCGACCTCCTCGTTTTACACCTCTTCGCACCTACATTTACTCAAAAACAATAAAGACGATTAGAACGATGGGTTGCCTCCCACCAAGCGCTTGATTTATTATCGCGGCACGACATAGCTATCTCGATTATTTAGACTTCATCGAGATATATGGTGGATCATTTTCTGAATGGATTCAGACGACAATGAGGCTTACTTGTAGGCATGCAATCTTCTTCGAGATGACCCTTGTGCATGTCTATCTCGGGAGGGATACCAATTATATCATCAATAGTCCAACCCATGGCTCTCTTATATCTCTTCAGAGCAGAGATGAGAGCCTCTATGTGCTGTTCACTTAAATCATCCACCACATTTACCGGAAGTATATTTCCACTTTCCAAGAACACATACCTTAGATAATCGGGGAGCTCTTTCAATTCTAGCATTGGTGGCTCTTCAATAGAAGTCTTCTCTGTTGGTGACGGTTGATTCTTAAGATCAAGGTCCGGCTGTTTAGGAGTATGAGAATAGGACCCTATTTCTGTTAGAGCACACGTAGTTTCTTCACAATCTTCATCATCCTCATGCTTAACATTTAGTGGTGCAGCAGACAATGGCTTAACAGTAAGCTGTTTTTCTACAGATAATGCTTTCTTATCCTCATAATGAACATCAGCTACAGAGAACACATTCATATCGCTGGGCTGCTTCATTGCTTTGCATATATCAAAGCGGACAACTTCGTCATTCAACCGAAATAAAAGCTCATTAGCTCTCATGTCAATAAGCACACTTCCTGTTGCAAGGAAAGGACATCCCAAGATTATGGGAACTTCAGAGTCCGCCTCACAATCCAGAATTACGAAGTCTGCAGGAAAGATGAATGAAGAAACTTTCACCAACACATCATTCAAGATACCCACAGGTCGTTTTACCGACCTATCAGCCATCACGAGCCTCATATTGGTTGGTGTCGGATCGCCTAACCCCAACTTCTTGTAGATGGATAGTGGCATAAAATTGATGCTAGCACCCAGATCGCACAATGCCTTGGCAAAATTCATAGATCCAACAATGCAAGGAATAGTGAAAGTACCGGGGTCAGCCTTCTTCTGAACTAGTGATCGGGTAGCGATTGCGCTGCAGTGATGAACAGTATCGTTCAACTCATAGCTTGCTGCTCGCTTCTTTGTCAAATGATCCTTCATAAATTTTGCATACCCAGGCATTTTTTCAAGTGCCTCTACCAACGGAACATTAATGGTCAGCTGCTTTAACATATTCATGAATTTGCTGAACTTTGTATCATCCGCAAACTTCTTTAATCTTTGAGGAAAAGGTGGTGGTGGATAAGGAATTTTTTTCTCCACGACTTTTTTCTTCTCTTGCTTCCGTTTCTCAGCCTTTTCAGGCTGCAACGTACTTGGTGTGACGTCATGGACGTCGTGATCAGGTTCTGCGGCGTCTTGACCTTTAGCCTTATCATCAATGTCTGCTGCCTCGTCAACCACTTGCTTGCCTTTGGATGAAGTTTCCAGCACCTTACCACTTCGGGTAGTAATAGCCATGCATGATCCATCATTCCTTGGATTTTGCACAGTGTTGCTAGGTAAGGTGCCAACCTTTCTTTGATTGAGTGCTGCTGAAAGTTTGCTCAATTGCTGCTCTATTTGCTTGATTGAAGTGGAATGTGAGTGAACCAATTACTTCATTGAGGACAAATCATTTATTACCTCTGTTACTCCCACGCTGGTTGCTTCCACTCCTTTCAACAGTTTAGCCATCATGTCTTCCATACTTCCGGAACCAGATGTAGTGGTGTCACGTCTTCCTGGGGGAACGTATAAACCACTATTGTCATTCTTGTTCTTCCAACTACCTTGGTCCTTGTTTCCAGATTTATCATAATAGTTCCAACCTTGGTTTCCTTGGGTATTACCTCGGAAACCCCCCTGATTGTTCAAGTAGTTGGCCTCTTCTTCCGAATCAGATTCGTCTCTTCCTTTTAATGCAACATCTTTGACTTTTTCGGTCTTCCCTGATAATAGATGCTTTGTAAGAAGATCCACTTGTGTTTTCATGTGCGCCATATCTTGATCACGTTCTTCTTCTCTTCTCCTTTGTTCTGTAGTCATGCTAATAGATAAAGTGGGGCTTGCTACCTCAAAATCCCTGGTATGCCAAGCTCTACTTTGCTTTGTCATCCGATCTAGCATATTGCTTGCCTGCCCAAAGGTGAGGTCCATAAATGATCCTCCAGCCGCATTATCCACCACTGGTTTAGTTATTGAATTCAAGGCTCTGTATAGTATCTCCATTAGGTGGACATTGGTCATGTGATGGTTCGGGCACCTCATAAGCTTCGTCTTGAACCTCTCCCATGTTTCATGAAGAGCTTCGGTTGGAAGCTGCTAAAAGTTGCTGATTTCATCTCTCAATTGTGCTCTTTTGGATGGCGGAAAGAATCTTTCTAGGAAAGCGTCTCTCAATTGCCTCCAATTTGTAATAGAATCAGGAGTCAGCCTATTCAACCATAGAGTTGCCTCCCCAGACAGAGACACTGGAAATAAGCATAATCGAATTGTATTCTGACCAACACCAGGATTGTCAAACGACTTGCATGTAGAAATAAAGTTGATGAGATTCATATTCGGATCATCGCCTGCTAGTCCACCAAATAATCCCTTGAGTTGCAATAACTGAATCATGGTACTTGTGATGTTGAACTTGGCTTCGGGTGCCAATGGTGGAGGAATAATGGCTCCTGTGGCTCCAGCTCCATCAAGATCATCATCATCATCGTCGAAAGATGGTTGCATAGCTCAGCGTTCAGGTCTAAACCTAGCTTGACGATCTCTTCTGTTGGCAGGTGTTGCGATCTCAGCAGCATGCCTAGGGTTTAGCAACTCGTCATTACCTAGGTCCTCGTCGTCAGGATTTATCGCTCGCCTAGGGTTGTTAATATTTTGTTGATGTACTTGAGCGGCGGCAAGAGCAGCTAATATCGCCTGTTCCTGTTGAGCAGCCATCCTTTCAATTTCGTGTTGTGCCTCCATTCTGCCAATACGTTGTGGTTCAAGATTGATAGGTAATAACGGTGGACCAGAACTTCGAGTATGGGGCATGCATTGAATAAAAACCTACAGAAAACAAAAACAAAAACTAAAAGTAAAAGTATGAGAATCTTTGACCAAAGGGTCTAGTAATTATCACAAACTTAATTGACACTCGTATTCCCCGGCAATGGCGTCAATTTTTGATAACGCTCAATCTACAGCTCTCGTAGGAGTGTAAAGCGGTCGTTGTCAAATATATAACCCAACTGGGTTGGGTATCGATCCCACAGGGAATAGCCGGTCAATAAGTAAGCAAAGATTATTAGACTTTTGGTGCAAGTCTCGTGAAAGGGGGGATTTTAATGTGCAAATAATGTAATCAAAGTAGTAAAGTAAAAATAGAAAATAGCAAAGTAAAAAGAAAGAATGTTTAGTAAGATGTAAAACAATGAGAATTGAGAAGTTGGGGTTATGTCCACCTTATGAGTTGTACATCTCTATTGGCCATGAGTTATGCGGAATTCAGACATGCATGTGCTTATAGAGAATTGTATTCGATGGTAAATCCAAGCGTCTTTCGACCTAAACAAGGACTATTTCGTTTTAACTCTTTCGAGCTTAAAGCGTATCTAATGGCACAAATTCTCCAAAAGGTTAATCCAGTTACGGCACTAACCTTTTAATAGGGGATGGGACCCTATTACCTTGACATTATCTCTTTTCCATACATATAACTTTTCTTTCGATCAAGTTAATGCTATACTGGCGTTATTCTATACGTCTGCAGCCACAAGAATTTGCATTAAGCTGAAGAGAATAATGATATAAGCAACACACGTGTCACGAATTCACAAACTCATACCCTTAGATAGTATCTCATAAGGCTTCCATAACCCCAACAGAGAAGTTTAGCTATTCATGAGTGCGATGGAAATCACAATAGACATTATCATTATACCACAATAACAGATCTCACGTGTAGTATGGTGTGGTGTTAGGCGTGAATTCCTTGCCAAATAGCGATTCTCTTGTTGTAAAATTAAAAGTCGAATAGATGAAAAATAATGTCAACAATGAATTAATAAAGAGAATTGTTTTGATGGATGGATGGATAGTGGATTGATGGGAATTGATGGAATGGGGGAATTGTGAGGAATGTCTTCAAATCTCTAGCAAAATAGGGTATTTATAACACCCATATCCTATTCCTACTAAGCTACTGCATTACTTAAACCCAATCCTACTAGGTTAATGTCTCATTATCCTAATCCTAATAAGTTACTGCTAGTCCCCAAAGTCTTCAGAAATGCTATTTTTGCCCGGGACAGGTTTTCCATGCGTCACTTTTGGTCCTTGGCATCCAAGCTTTCCCTTCCTTCTTTCGTGAAGCTTTCTTTGGCATCAAGGTATCCATAAAATGCTGAATTCTACATCATTTATACCTGAAAACTTGCTAATCATGTTCGTTAGCTCACTTTCAGGAAAAAGGACTAAAAGTGCATGAAATATGTAATTTGTTCTCAAAACTTGGCTAAAATATGGGCAAAATCTAGTGCTATAGGCGTGTAAATTCGCCTATCATCAACGACATAGAGAAATATTGGTATTTGTAAAGAGTCATTCAGGAGCTAATGGACATACAACAGATCATGGTCCAAAGCCCAGATGCTCTAAATATTAATCAAAATCCATTGTCAGATCATAATGAAACTAACATGCTCAAAATGATACCCAGTGGTGAAGATGCTACAATTTTCTTTAAGCTGATCATTAAAATTAAAACTGATTTCAAAAAATCAGCAAATGCTGTAGATTTGACAAAAGAAAAAACTGCAGAAGTGGAGGTGGTAATAACAAAACCCGAATCATCAAATGTTCCCTTAGTTTTGGAGAAAAGATTCTAGAAAGTTTTGGGTCAGGTTAAGTAAAACCAAAGCTCATTGTTCCAGGAAGACCCACTAAGTCTTTTTCAATCATAAAAGGAGCTCCCATAGATCCTATTGATAATAAACCAGTGTCACAGCTACCTATGGTTAATACCAAGTGTAACACCCCAAACCTGATGCCCAGAATGCTACACGGTGCTCATGACCCAGAAGGATCACAATCTAACCCATGCCTAATATCTGTACATGTACACTACATAATATAACATGATAATGCAGAAACATGCACTGAAAGTCCATAAGGTTTAATACTAATCAAAATATGAATAATAAAACATCTGATTGAGTAATAGAATACCTAAAACAAAATTAAAAATACTGAAATTTGAAACATGATAGTCTGCATCTAGTCTGAAAGCCTCTAATTTCTGAATAATCTGAATAAGGAGTTGACGGTACATGTCCCTAACTAACTCTAACTAATAAGTTAATCAATGAGATAGTAAAGAAATAATCATGCCCTCGAAGAATAAGGACTCACTTTGGACTCTGACTGCTGAAACTGGAATCTATTGTTGATTTGGAACTCATGTCTCTGAACCTATGGTGTAACATAAAAAGAAAACACCATAGTGCAAATGAATAGCGAAATGAAATGTACTGAGTATACATGTAAGGTAGGCTATATGCAAGGGTTCACATGCATGATTATCGCTAACTGATTGTCTACTATGAACGTGAAAATGCATGCACAAATACGTAACTATAAATGACAATGTGATAACATGATTACTGAGTTTGAATAATGATAACCTGACACGTTAATAACCGATAGCATGAGTGACTGTATCTGACAGTCTTAAATCAGATGGGACTATCTGAGTTCCGAACTATATCTGAGTTAACTATATCTAACAGTCATGAATTCTGAAGAACTATCTGAGTTTTATTACTGAGCCTAATTGATTGTATCTGACAGTCCTAATTCTATAACATGAAACTGTGGGAAGTAGTTATCTAACCGACATGCCCCTGATACGCCATTATAGCTGAGTTGGGGTCCAATTTGTAACCCCAATAGGAAGGGTGTCAATACTGTGCCACTGGTAAGGACAAACTATGGGTGACCCTCATCTGATAGTGTCCCCTGTACGAGAATGAAGGGGCCCTTATCTAACAGTGTTTATCCACCTCATCAACCCTCATCGATAGTGTTGATGTCTCAACCTATGCTGGCTACATAGTTTAGGAATGCAAGGATGACTGCTAAGGATCACACCCTCATCTGATAGTGTGTGTCCCCATACTTGGGTTCACTCGGTGCTAATTTCTACTCCCATTTGAATGGACACTGAACATGATTTCCTGAACTAGACATTGACTAAGTTACTGACTTCCGTTGACTGGCGGAATACTACTTATATCTGACAACTAACTGAGTTCATGAGATCATGGAGATTTCCTGAGTCATAAGACTATCTGAAGTCTAAGGATTATATCTTGACTGAGATTATCATGAAAACATGACATGGCTCTAGGAACACAACTAATATTTTAGGTACAAGTACCCCCGGGACTTGATAGAAGGAACCTGATAAAGCATGACTTGCTTGAATACATAATCATCACCATAATACATTTACTGAAGCATTTTATCAACCATGTGATAGGCATAAGCTTGTACATACATGGGAATTTCATGACAACATGCTTGTTAGGCACTTTTCCTTCATTTAGGCATTAAATCAAACATATTGTAGGCATGGTACATGTAAACATCATTGTACAACAATTAAACATCATGGTCACATTCTAATTTCATTATTCAAGGGTTTAGTCATAGGTTTGCATGAATCTATATCTATAATAATTAAACCCACATAGAAATTAGCACCCAACATAGAGTAGAATTCAATTTCTCATTTATTAACATGAACAAGAACAACCCAATCATGAAATCATAAAGAAAATATATAACTTGAAGTTGGAAAAGGGATTCTCGAACTTCATGGATAAAAGGAGTCCATGAATGAACACTATGCATACCTAGGTTAAGATTATTGATGTTATTGAACTTGAAGAATTGGAAATCCCTTAGTTCTTGAAGAAGATTGGATTAGATTAATGTTTGAGAGAAACCCTAAAATTGGTTGTAAAGTAATAATGAACCAAATAGCTGAAATCGAATATAATTAGGTATATATATAGGAGGGTGGTAAATGACCAAAATATCCTTTTAAAAATGGCTTTAATTTACTGAATCGGGACCTGCGACGGTGGGTGCGATGGTCAGTTCCTGCATTGATAGTCCGTCGGCCCTGACCATTTCTTCTTGGCAGAATGGGATCTCACTATTTTGGCTGCAATGTCTTGGGCGATGGTCTGTCGCTAGTTCGATGGTCCGTCAACCTGACCGGCATACCTTATCTAGAAGGTGGCCCCACGTTTTTCCTTGTGACGGCCTGATCGATGGTCCGTCGCTAGTCCGATAGTCCGTCGGCCTGGGCTGTCGCTCCTAGGTAGAAGTTAGTGTTTACTACCTTGCTAAGACGGTCATGGGCAACGGTCCGTCGCTTGTTCGATGGTCCGTTGGCCTCATCATCGTATCTGGACGGTTTTACTGTCTTTTGTATTTTGGCCATAACTTTCTCCTCCAATGTCGTATTTTGATGAAATTGATATCGTTGGAAAGCTAATTCAAAGTAAGTTTCTAACATTCTTGAGATGATTTCAAGCTAGGAAAAAGTATGGGGTATTACAATATCTCCCCCTTGAGAACATTAGTCCTCAAATGAGACTGAGTGAGGTGAAAGACTAACCAACGTACATACTGAACATGAATACTTAAACATGATCTCATGACTGGCATGACTGATAACTGAACATATCATACTGAACATGCATATCTAATGCATGTGTAACTGATTCATGAATGCATGACTGGGTGTTTTGATGAACTAAGTTTCTCACAATGATAATGCATGTCTGATGCATAATTATATAGCTAAACGATACATGAATTCATGACTAAATATGCAATGGTACTTGATACCAAGTTTGTGACGAACACTGAATATGAAATTGGGTAAGCTTAAGGAGAACTGTTACCTTGAGATTGATCTGAGTCGGTAGAGAAGAGGTGAGGATACTTGGTATGCATTTTTGCTTCTGTTTCCCAAGTATCTCCCTCTACAGGCTGATTTTATCAAAGAACTTTAACTAGAGGGACTTCTTTGTTCCTCAGTCTACAAGTCTGATAGTCTAGGATTTCATCTAGAATCTCTTTATTTTAGAGGCTGTTCTGAACATCGATGCTCTGAGTAGGGCCTACAACTGCTGGGTCACCTATACATTTCTTAAGAAATGAGACATAGAGGACTGGATGAACTGAGGTTAGATCTGAAGGCAAATCAAGCTCATAAGCTACCTTTCCAAAGCGACTAAGAATCTTGAAGGGACCAATATATCGGGGACTGAGCTTTTCCTTCTTGCCGAACCTCTTCACCCCCTTCATGGGAAAGATCTTTAGATAGACATGATCACTATTATCGAACTCGAGATCCTTTCTATGAATATCTGCATATGACTTCTATCAGCTCTGAGCAGCCTGGAGTCTTTCTCTGATCAACTGGACTTTCTCTAAGGCGTCGAATACCAAGTTTGGCCCTATAACTCAATTAAAGACAAGTGTTTATCCCAACTACCCTTGAAATCAATTGCACACGCCCTTAGCATATCTTCTAAAGTCTGAATGGTCCTTTCTGCTTGACCATCTATCTGAGGATGAAAGGTTGTACTATGATGAACTTAGGTACCAAGACCCTTTTAGAACGCTTTCCGAAAAAGAGACGTGAACTGGGTACCTATGTATTAGATTATAGATAATGAAACATCATGCAATCTGACCAACTCCCTGATGTAGAGTTTAGCATAATCCTAGGCTGAGTAAAAGGTATAGACTGGAAGAAAATGTGCTGATTTGGTCATCCTGTCTACAATGACCCAAACCGAATCATGCTGACGACGAGTTTAGGGAAAACCCGTCATGAAGTCTATGTTCACTTCTTCCCACTTCTAAGTAGAAATACTAAACTCCTACATGGACCCACTAGGCTTCTGATGCTTTATCTTAACCTGCTGATATGTAGAGCACTTAGGCACAAACTCTGCAATATCTCTCTTCATCCCACTCCACCAATAGACTTCCCATAAGTCATGGTATATCTATATGGACCCAGGATAAATAGTGTAGCGTGCACCATGCGCTTCTACAAGAATTTATCGCCTTAAGTCATCTACACCTAGATCATAGAGACGACCCTGACAACGCAAAACACCATCTTCCCCTTAGGAGAAAACCTCTACTTTCTGATCCTGAACTGATTCTTTCAACTTGACAAGGCTGGGATCTCTATCTTGCTTTTCTTTTACCTTAGAAACTAGAGATAATTCTGAACAGCTATGAACCCATATATCACCCTCATTTGTATCAACTAAGCGAACGCCTAGTTTGACAAGCTGGTGTACTTCCTGAGCGAACTTGTTCTTACTGTCCTCAACATGAGAAACACTACCCATAGAGAATCTGCTGAGAGTGTCGACCACTACATTGGCCTTGGCCAGATGATAAAGGACACTCATGTCATAATCTTTTAAGAGCTCTAACCACCATCTTTGATGAAGATTGAGATCTTTCAGAGAAAAGACATACTGAAGGCTCTTATGATCTGTGAACACATCTACATGAACACCGTATAGGTAATGCCTTCAAATCTTCAAGGCAAAGACTATGGCTGTTAACTAAAGATCATGAGTAGGATAATTCTTCTCATGGGGTTTAAGCTGTCTGGAGGCGAGGGTATAACCTTACCATGTAACATAAGGACACAACCCAAACCTACTCTGGATGCATCATAATACACCATGAATCCATCTAAGCCATCTGGAAGAGCTAATACTAGAGCTGAGGTGAGTCGAGTCTTTAACTCCTGAAAACTCTTCTCGCAAGGATCTGACCACTAAAACTTGATCTTCTTCTGAGTCAATCTGGACATAAGAGATGCAATAGAAGAAAATCCCTCAAAAAACCATTTGTAATAGCCAGCCAAACCTAAGAAACTCCTAATATTTGATAGAGATATAGGGCGAGGCTAGTTTCTTACTACTTTGGTCTTTTGAGGATCTACTCTAATGTCATCACAAGAAATGATATGACCATGGAATGCTACTGACCTTAGCCAAATTTTCACTTATTGAATTTGGCAAATAAGTAATGATCTCTGAGAGTCTGAAGTACTGTCCTAAGATAGTCTGCATGATCTCGCTCATTGCGGGAATAAACTAGGATATCATCTATGAAGACTATGACGAACATGTCCAAGTACTGCTTGAACACACAGTTCATCAAGTCCATGAAAGCAACTGGGGTATTGGTAAAACCAAATGACATGACTAAGAATTCAAAGTGACCATACCGAGTACGAAAAGTTATTTTTGGGATGTCACATTCTCAAACTTTGGGCTGATGATTGCCAGATCTGAGGTCTATCTTAAAGAAATAACTGGAACCCTGAAGTTGGTCAAATAAGTCATCAATTTTGGGAAGAGGATACTTGTTGTTGATTGTGACCTTGTTGAGTTGACGATAATCAATGTACATTCTGAGAGAACCGTCTTTCTTGCGCACAAATAATACTAGAGCGCCCCACGGGGAAATAGTGGGTCTGATGAATCCCTTATCTAAGATATTCTTCAAATGTTATATTAGTTCTATGAGTTTTGTTGGTGACATTCTATACTGCGAAATAGATATGGGCTCAGTATCTGGAAGGAAATTAATGCTGAAGTCTATTTCCCTTTCGGGAGAAATTCCAGAAAGATATTTGGGAAAGATATCAGAATATTCATTTATGATTGGAACTGATTCAAGACTGGGAGTTTTGAAACTGGAATCCTTAACATGAACAAGATGATAGATACATCCCTTAGATATCCATTTCCTTGCCCGAAGGTAGAAAACAAGTTGACCTCTGAAAGTGGATACACTACCCTTCCACTCTAGGATGGGTTTATTTGAAAACTAAAATTGGACTATTCTATTTCTGCAGTCGACTGTGGCATACAGGAATAAATCCAATCCATGTCGAGAATGATAACAAAATCAGTCATCTCTAATTCGACTAAGTCTGCTGAAGTGACTTTCTAAGATATCATAACTGGGCAGTTCCTGTATACTCGCTGAACTATGATGGTTTTACCCACTGGGGTAGAGACTGAAAAGGGCTTTGCTAGAATTTTGGGATTTATTCCAAAATCAACTGCTATATAAGGAGTAACAAAGGACAAGGAGTATCCTGGATCTAGCAAAGCATGAACATGTACATGAAAGATCTGTAACATACCGGTAACTACATCAGGAGAATCTTCCTAATCTTATCAAGTCTGAAGAGCATAAAGGTGATTTGGGTATTACCCACTAGTAGCACTGGTGGTGGCACCCTGCTGATTCGAGCAACCGGACTAAGCTGAGGAGCGGAGATAACTATGATAACCTGACTGAGGGCAGTCTCTGACTTTGTGGCCTGGCTTGCCAAAATTGAAACAGACATAGCTTCCAGCTCTGCAAGCACCCTTGTGGTTCTTACCACAAGTCTGATAAAGAGTATTAGTTCGGGCATTGCTAAAACCGCCCTGAGACTTACAGCCTGGTGCCCTATCTCTGAACTTAGGAGCTGGAGCACTGGATAGAGAAAGAGCTGGAACTAATGACTTAGGACGAAATTGAGAACGGTTTTCTTTTTCTGACTTAGGCTGAGGAAAGTTAAAACTAACTATCTTCGCTTTCTTATTATGCTTCTCCCTCATCTTAATCTTCAGCTCCTCTATATGCTGAGCATGATTCATGATCCTGGATAAAGTCATGTCACTATTCAGCATGGCAGATCTGTACTCATTAACCATGCTATCCTTCACCCCCGAAACAAACTTACTCATCCTTGCCCTGCTATCTGCAACTACATAAGGGGCATATCTATCTAATTGAGTAAACTTAAGAGAATACTCTTTCACTGTTATATTTCCATGCCTAAAGTTGATGAATTCTAGCACCTTAGCTTCTCTAAGCTCTAGGGGAAAGAATCTATCAAGGAATGCTGAAGCAAACTCCTCCCACTCAACTGACCCTGCATTGTCTGCCCTCTCTGACTTCCACTGCTTGAACCAAGTATGATCCATATCCTACAATTGTTATGCATCTAGCTCAACACTCTCACTAGACGTAACCCCCATTATGTCTAAAACCTTCTTCACCTGATCTAGGAATTCCTGAGGGTCCTCGTTTGTCTTAGACCCAAGAAAGGATTGAGGATTTATTCGGGTGAAGTCCCGAATCCTGTCTACAGCTAAATTGGCCACTGGGTTGGCCAGAACGATAGCTAGTTATTCATTCTGAGCACTAACTGACTGAGTAAGAGTAGTGAATGGGGCCCTGAACTCCGTATTAGAAACATATTCATCCAAGGGATCTTCTTGGATAGGCTGGGTTTTTTTCTTGGGAGACATGTTCTGAAATAAGGAGAAGAAGTGGATTAGACTAAGAAATTAGATTGACATTATGCTCACTCGTACGACATAAATACTGAAAGAAGGGAAACTGTTCCTAAAACATCTTATATTCTCCTGCACATAAATGTGGCACGCGATACACCCATGTACAAGACTCTACTATATGCGTCTTTAAGACTTCCTACGATTCTATTGAACTTTAGGGAATGCTACACGGTGCTCATGACCTCGAAGGACCACAAGCTAACCCATGACTGATATCTATACCTGTACACTGCATAATATAACATGATAATGCAGAAACATGCGCTGAAAGGCCATAAGGTTCAATAATAAATAAAATATTAATAATAAAACATTTGAATGGGGTAGTAGAATACCCCAAACAAAACTGAAAATACTGAAATCTGAAAGATGATAGTCTGCATCTAGTCTGAAAGCCTCTAATATCTGAATAATCTGAATAAGGATTTGATGGTACGTGTACCCAACTAAGACATGTCCCCAACTAACTCCAACTAATAAGCTAATCAATGAGATAGTAAAGAAATAATCATGTCTTCAAAAGATAAGGACTCACTTCAGACTCTGACTATTAAAACTGAAATCTACTGCTGATCTGGAACTCGTGTCTCTAAACCTATGGTTTAACATTAAAATAAAGCACCATATAACAAATGTGTTAGCCCAATAGAATGTAGTGAGTATACATGTGAGGTATATATGCAAGGTTTCACATGTATGATTATCGCTAACTGACTGTCTAACATGAATATGAGAATGTATGCATAAATATGTAACTGTAACTGACAACATGATAACATGATTATTGAGTCTGAATACTAATAACCTGACATATTAATAATTGATATGACTGATAACATGAGTGACTTTATCTGACAGTCCTGAATCTGATGGAACTATCTGAGTTCTAAATTGTATCTGAGTTGACTGTATCTGACAGTCCTGAATTCTAAGAAACTATCTAAGTTCTATTACTGAGCCTGATTGACTGTATCTGACAGTCCTAATTCTATAACATGAAACTGTGGGAAGTAGTTATCTAACCGAGATGCCCCTGATATGCTATTATGGCTGAGTTGGGGTCCAATCTGTAACCCCAATAGGAAGGGTGTCAATACCGCACCACTGGTAAGGAAAAACTGTGGGTGACCCTCATTTGATAGTGTCCCCTGTACGAGAACGGTAGGGCCCTTATCTAACAGTGCTTATCCACCTCATCAATCCTCATCGACAGTGTTGATGTCTCAACATATGCTGGCTACATAGTTTTGGAATACAAAGATGACTGCAAAGGATCACACCTGTATCTGATAGTGTGTGTCCCTATCCTTGGTTTCACTCGGTGCTAATTTCTACTCCTATCTGAATGGACACTGAATATGATTTACTGAACTGGTCATGGACGGAGTTACTGACTTCCGTTGACTAACGAAATACTACTTATATCTAACAACTGACTGAGTTAATGAGGTCATGGAGATTTCCTGATTCATAAGACTTTCTGAAGTCTAAGGATCATAGCTTGACTGAGAGTATCGTGAAAACATTACATGGCTCTAGGCACACAACTAATATTTTGGGTACAAGTACCCCCAGGACTCGATAGAAGAAAACTGACAAAGCATGACTTACTTGAATACAAATAATCACCATAATGCATTTACTGAAGCATTTCATCAACCATGTGATAGGCATAAGCTTGTACATACATGGGGATTTCATGACAACATGCTTGTTAGGCACTTTTCCTTCATTTAGGCATTAAATCAAACATATTGTAGGCATGGTACATGTAAACATCATGGTCACATTCTAATTTCATCATTCAAGGTTTTAGTCATAGGTTTGCTTGAATCTATATCTATAATAATTAAATCCACATAGAAATTAGCACCTAACATGGAGTAGAATATAATTTCTCATTTATCAACATGAACAAGAATAGCTCAATCATGAAATCATAAAGAAAATCCAAAACTTGAAGTTAGAAAAGGGATTCTCGGACTTTATGGACGAAAGGAGTCCATGAATGAATACCATACATACTTGGGTTAAGATTCTTGATGTTCTTGAACTTGAAGAATTGGAAATCTCTTTGTTCTTAAAGAATATTGGATTTTGTTCTTGGTGATCAATGTTTGAGAGAAACCCTAATATTGGTTGTAAAGTAATAATGAACCAAATGGCTAAAATCGAATATAATTAAGTATATATATAGGTGGGTGGTAAATGACCAAAATACCCTTTTAAAAATGGCTTTAATTTGCTTAATCGGGACCTGCGATGGTGGGTGCGACAATTCATCGCTGGGTTAACGGTCCGTCGGACCTGACCATTGCTTCTAGGTAGAATGAGGTCTTACTATTTTGTCTACGAAGGCTTGGGCGACGGTCCGTCAAAAGTTCGATGGTCCGTCAACCTGACCTTCACACCTTATCTAGAAAGTGGCCTTACTATTTCCCTTGCGACAGCTTGAGCGATGGTTCGTCGCTAGTCCGACGGTCCGTTGGCCTGGTCTATCACTCCTAGGTAGAAGGTAGTGCTCATTGTCTTGCTGCGATGATCGTGGGTGATGGTCCGTTGCTAGTCCGACGGTCCGTTGGCTTTATCGTTGCATTTGGGCGGTTTTACAGCCTTCTGTATTTTGGCCATAACTTTCTCCTCCTATGTTGGATTTTGATAAAACTGATATCTTTGGAAAGTTAATTCAATTTCCCACATGACAAAAAGTGAAAATCTTGAAAATAGCACATGTACAAAAGTGGATTAATCTTTCAAAGTAAGTTTCTAACATTCTTGAGATGATTTCAAGCTAGGAAAAAGTATGGGATATTACAATATCTTCCCCTTGAGAACATTCATCCTCAAATAAAACTGAGTGAGGGGAAAGAATAACCAACATACATACTGAACATGAATACTGAAACATGATCTCATGACTGGCATGACTGATAACTGAACATATCATACTGAACATGTATATCCGATGCATGTGTAACTGATTCATGAATGCATGACTGGGTGTTCTGATGAACTAAGTTTCTCACAATGAGAATGCATGTCTGATGCATAATTATACAACTAAACTGATACATGAATTCATGACTGAATATGCAATGATACTTGATACAAATTTATTAACGAACACTGAACATGAAACTGGGTAAGCTTCAGGAGAACTGTTACCTTGAGCTTGATCTGAGTCGGCAGAGAAGAGGTGAGGATACTTGGTATGCATGTTTGCTTCTGTTTCCCAAATTGCTTCCTCGACAGACTGATTCCGTCAAAGAACTTTAACTAGAGGGACTTTTTTATTCCTCAGTCTACGAGTCTGATAGTCTAGGATTTAAAATAGAATCTTTTCATATGAGAGGCTGTTCTAAACATCGATGCTCTAAATAGGTACTACAACTGCTGGATCACCTATACATTTCTTGAGCAAAGAGACATGGAAAACTGGATGAACTAGGCTAGATCTAAAGGCAAATTGAGCTCATAAGCTACCTTGCCAAAGCGACTGAGAATCTTGAAGGGACCGACATATCGAGGACTGAGCTTTCCCTTCTTGCCAAACCTATTCACTCCCCTCATGGGATAGATATTTAGATAGACATGATAACTAATATCAAACTCGAGATCCTTTCTACGAACCTCTACATAAGACTTCTGTTAGCTCTGAGCAACCTGGAGTCTTTCTCTGATCAACTGGACTTTCTCTAAGGCATCGAATACCAAGTCAGGACCTATAACTGAGGTCTCACTAATTTGAACCAACCAATTGGAGATCTATATCTCCTACCGTAGAGAGCTTTGAATAAAGCCATATGAATACGGGAATGATAGTTGTTGTTGTATGCAAACTCAATCAAAGGCAAGTGGTCATCTCAACTACCCTTTAAATCAATTGCACACGCCCTTAGCATATCTTCAAAAGTCTGAAGGTCCTTTCTGTTTGCCCATCTATCTGAGGATGAAAGGCTGTACTAAGATGAACTTGGGTACCAAGACCCTTTTTGGAACGTTTTCCAGAAATGAGAGGTGAACTGGGTACCTCTGTCTGAGATTATAGATAACGGAACACCATGCAATCTGACCAACTCCCTAATGTAGACTTTGGCGTAATCCTTGGCTGAGTAAAAGGTATAGACTGGAAGAAAATGAGCTGATTTGATCATCCTGTCTACAATGACCCAAACCGAATAATGCTGACGACGAGGTCGGGGCAAACCCATCCTGAAGTCCATGTTCACTTTATCCCACTTCCAAGTAGGAATACTGAACTCCTCCATGGACCCATTAGGCTTCTGATGCTCTATCTTAACCTGCTGACATGTAGAGCACTTAGCCACAAACTCTGTAATATCTCTCTTTATCCCACTCCACCAATAGACTTCCCATAAGTCGCGGTACATCTTTGTGGCCCCTGGATTAATAAATTAGTGCGCACCGTGCGCTTCTGCAAGAATTCATTTCCTTAAGTCATCTACACCTGGAACATAGAGACGACCCAAACAACGCAAAAGACCATCTCCCCCTTGGGAGAAAATCTCTACTTTCTGATCCTGAACTGACTCTTTCAACTTACAAGGATGTAATCTCTATCTTACTTTTCTTTCACCTCACAAACTAGAGATGATTCTAAACTGCTCTGAACCCTTATATCACCCTTATTTGTATCAACTAAGCAAACGATTAGTCGGGCAAGCTGGTGTACTTCATGACGGTCTGTCAGCCTGGGCCGTTGCTCATAGACAGAAGGTAGTTCTCACTGTCTTGATAAGACGGCCATGGGCGACGGTTCATCGCTATTCCGATGATCCATCGGCCTTACCATCGCATTTGGGCGGTTTTACTGCCTTCTATATTTTGGCCATAACTTTCTCATCTGATATCAGATTTTGATGAAATTTGTATCGTTGGAAAGGTAATTCAATTTTTCACATAACGAAAAGTGAAAATCTAGAAAATATCATATGTAAGAAAGTGAATTCATATTTCAAAGTAAGTTTCTAACATATTTGAGATAATTTTAAGCTAGGAAAAAGTATGGGGTATTACACCTCGACGGTCCCCCAAAACTGCGATAGCACTGTGGTGATGCACAAAGGGAAAGAAATAATTGAAGATGTGAATGAAGTAGGGAGATTAACCCAATCTGGGTGATTTTATGCACTAGTAGAGTTAAGAAAGAATAAACAAGGCAATAAAGAATGAATGACAGTCAAGAAGCCAGTTACTAATGAAGAAGCTGAAGAATTCTTAAAGAAAATAAAATTGCCAGAATATTCTGTTGTAGAACAGCTGAAGAAGACGTCAACAAAAATTTATTTAATGTCTTTATTGATACATTCAGAGGATCACCGAAAGGCTAAAATGAAGATTCTTAATAAGGCATGCGTTCCCAATGAGATTAAGGTGAATTAGCTAGAAAAAGTTTTTTGAATGATCTTTGATGTAAATAATATCACTTTCTCAGATGATGAATTTCCTGTAGAAGGTACCGAACATAACATAGGTCTCTACATTACTGTGAAATATGAGCATTCCTTCGTCACTCGAGTGTTGATTGATGGAGGATCAGGTGATAACATTTTTCCTATGTCAACTTTGTAAAAGTTGAATGTTAATATGGAAAGGATCCGACCTAATAATGCATACATCAAAGGTTTTGACGGAGCAAAAACTGATGCCATTGGTGAAATAGAGCTCATATTGACAATCGGACCTGTGGATTTTGTTGTGGATTTTCAAGTGCTGAACATTAATGCTTCATATAATATGTTATTGGGTAGGCCATGGGTTCATAGGGCTGGAGCAGTTGTATCTATGATGCACCAAATTGTCAAATTTGAATACAACAGGCAAGAAATAGTTTTTCATGGTGAAGGAGACTTATCCATGTATAAAGACTACTTTGTTTCCTTCATTGAAGCAGATATTGCAGATAAAGTGCTAATTCATCAAGCTTTTGAGGTAGTGGTTGTTGAGCATATCCTTGAGGGGAATCTCATCGCAAGACCACAATTATCCTCTACATCTGTTATGGTAGTAAATGAAATGTTGAAGCATGGTTTTGAACCAGGGAAAGGTCTAGGGATATTTTTGCAAGGAAGGGTTCATCCAGTAAACCTCCATGAGAACCTTGGTACCTTTGGTTTGGGATACGATCCCACTGCTGAAGACATAAAGAAGGCTAAAAAGCATAAGAAAGATTCATGGTCACTTACCAAGATGATACTGCCACTTCTCGAGTCGTTCATCTAAGCCAATGTTGTTGGGTCCTATATGATACCAGCTGCAGATTCAATGAATGATGATGATACAAAATTGATCATACTTTTCTAGAACATGTTCATTGAAGCTGATATGGTTAAAATTAGGGAAGATACCAGTAATGCAGATATGTAGTTTATCGACCCTGATGTCCAGCTTAACAATTGGGAGGCCACTCCTCTCCCTACTATGAAGGAGTTTTGATAGTTTGTTTGTGTTCTTTCTATAATTTGAATAATTATAGAGTTGTAATTCACATCTTTACCTTTGTATTTTACTTAAAAGTTTGTCTATCTTTATTTTTAATGAAATATAGTTTCCCTTTGTTTTAATTTGTGTTTAATATTTATTTTCTATTACACAGTTCTTTCTATGCCGATTCTAATGATATGACATACATGAAGATTTGTCAACTAGATCTTAGAACTCAATCTAATAAAATAATGAATAAAGAGGTTGAGTACGATGAAGAGGAAGCATTTGAGGATATACGCAAAGATTTCAAATAGTTTGAGAATAAGTCAAATCCCAATTTGAATAAAACTGAGGTGATCAATTTCAGAGATCATGAAAATATTAGGAAGACTAAGATAAGTGTACATGCTCAACCACAACAAAATAAAGCTATAATTAAAGCTTTGCTTGAGTACAAAGACATCTTTGCATGGTCTTACGATGATATGCCCAGTTTAAGCACTGATTTGGTAGTTCATAATTTGCCAATTAATCCTGCTTTCCCTCCTGTCAAACAAAAGTTAAGGAAGCTTAAAACTGACATGAGTGTAAAAATCAAAGAGGAAATCACGAAGAAACTTGAAGGTAAAGTCATTCGAGTGGTCCAATATCCTACTTGGTTGGAAAATATTGTCCCTGTTCCAAAGAAGAATGGCAAAGTTCAAATGTGTGTTAGTTATCGTGATCTAAATAAAGCAAGTCCGAAAGATGATTTTCCACTTCTCAATATCCATATTTTGTTGGACAATTATGCCAAACATGATCTTGCATCTTTTATGGATTGTTATCCGGGGTACCGCTAGATCATTATGGATCCAGAAAATGCAGAAAAGACATTATTTATCATGACATGGGGGACATATTATTATCGAGTTATGCCACTCAGATTAAATAATGCTGGGGCAACTTACATGAGGGCAATGACCATAATGTTTCATGACATGATGCACAACAATATTAAAGTTTATATAGATGAAGTGATCATTAAATCAAGAGAGAAGTCAAACTATGTCAGGGATTTGAGAAAATTCTTTGAAAGGCTTAGAAGGTATGATCTTAAGCTTAACTTAGCGAAATGTGTATTTGGATTCCCATCAGAAAAACTCCTGGGGTTCATAGACAGTCGACATGGCATTGAGTTAGCTCCTTAAAAAATAAAAGCTATTTAAGATTTCCCTCCACTAAAGAATAAAATGGAGGTGATGACATTACTTGGAGGGTTGAATAATATTAGTAGATTCATTGCCCAACTTACAACAACCTGTGAGCCAATTTTCAAGGTGTTGAAGAAGAATGCTAAACTTGAATGGACTGAAAAATGTCAAGAGGTATTTGACAGAATTAAGATGTACTGGTCGAATCTGTCTATTTTGGTTCCTCCAAAGCCAGGCAAAACTTTGATATTGTATATGTCTATGCTAGACAATTCTTTTGACTATGTATTGGGTCAACATAATGTCACAGGCAGGAAAGAACATGCCATCTACTAACTTAGCAAAAAATTTACCACTTATGAGGCTAAATACACTCTTCTCGAAAAAACATGGTGCACCTTAACTTGGGTAGCACAAAAGCTAAAGTATTATTTTTCATCTTATACTACTTACCTCATCTCTCGTATGGATCCCTTAAAGTATATTTTTCAGAAGCCTATGCCCACAGGCAGACTCGCGAAATAGCAGATTTTGCTCACAGAATTTGATATTGTCTATGTCACACAAATTGCAATGAAAGCTCAAGACTTAGCGGATTATTTGGCTAAAAATCCAGTAGATGAGGAGTATGAGCCATTGAAGACTTACTTTCTGGATAAAGAGATTTTATATATTGATGAGGTTATTCCTGATGATCGCCATTTAAGCTGAAAGTTGTTCTTTGATAGAGCTGCTAATGTAAAAAGAGTAGAGATAGGGGCAGTTCTTATTCTGAATCAAGACAATATTATCCTGTAACAACCCAACTTTGATTCTACAATACCAAAAATGTGGCAGAATACGAAGCTTGCATTCTGGGTTTGCGACTAGCTATTGACATGGGAATCCAAGAATTGTTGGTATTAGGAGACTCAAATTTGTTAGTCCACCAAATCCAAGGAGATTGGGAGACTCATGATTCAAAACTCCCACCATATTGAGGTTATTTAAAAGGTCTTTGTCAATGATTTGTATTAGTAAAGTTCAAGCATATTCCTAGAGCTCATAATAAGATTGTTGATGCTTTAGCGACCTTATCTTTAATGCTCCAACATCCTAATGAAACTCATATCGACCCCTTGCATATACAGATTCATGATCAACATGCATATTGCAATGTGGTAGAAAAAGAACTTGATCGGGAGCCTTGGTTCTATGATATCAAAGAATATATTCAGGTTGGAAAATATTCAATACATGTTGATGGTAACCACAAGAGAGTCATTCGATGATTGGCTCGTGGATTTTTCTAGAGTAGAGGAATCTTGTATAAGAGGACTCCATATTTAGGACTTTTGAGATATGTAGATCCTAAGGAAGCCTCAAAAATCATAACTGAAGTATATTCTAGGATCTGCGGACTGCATATGAACGAATATGTTTTGGCAAAGAAAATACTTCGAGCAGGTTACTATTGGATCAACATGGAGCGAGATTCTATCTGTTTTATTCATAAATGTCATGAATGCCAGGTACATGGGGACCTAATATATTCCCCTCCATCTGAGTTGCACACAATGAATACTCCATGGCCTTTTGTGGCTTAGTGAACGGACGTAATTGGACCAATTAAATCGAAGGCCTCGAATGGACATAGGTTCATCTTGGCAGCCATTGATTATTTCATGAAGTGAGTGAAAGTAGCGACTTTCAAGTCAGTAACTAATAAAGAAGTGGTTGATTTTGTTCACTCCAACATTATTTGTCAGTTCGGCATTCTAAAGATAATTGTCACAGATAATGCTGCAAATCTCAGCAGTCATTTGATGCAAGAAGTGTGTCAGCAATTTAAGATTATGCATCAAAATTCAACTCCTTATCGACCGAAGGCGAACAGTGTTGTAGAAGCTGCCAAAAAGAATCTAAAGAAAATTTTCTGAAGATGGTCCGGGGTTCACAACAATGGCATGAAAAGTTATCTTTTTCTTTGATGGCTTATCGTACAACAGTTCGAACTTTAATTGGTGCAACTCCTTACTTGTTGGTGTACGGAACTGAAGCAGTTATACCTACAGAGATATAGATTATATCTCTTCGAGAAGTGATAACGCTCAACTTATACCTTAAATTAGTGTAAGGTGGTCGTCGCCAATATATTTACCCAACTTTGGAGTCAGGATCGAATCCACAGGGAACAATGTGAGTGGTGATTAAGCTAATTTGAAGCTATAGCTAGAAGTTCAATTCAAACAAATGGCACAAAAATATAAACTAAGATGGGGGTTTTGAAAGTATCAAGTAATGTTATCACTTCAATAGTAATGTTTGTAATCAATATAAATGGGAAACCAGAGCTATGTTCACCAAGGGTTTCGGGAATTAACAGATACTAGGTAATACTAGAGATTCTCGGAATGATTAGAACAACAGAATATCCCTGACGATTATACTAACTGACTTATCTCTCGCCCTCACCAGATAATTTATTATCTAATTCTCTCGAACTTAGATAAATTATCTATTTCCAATAGGATGTTATCTCAGGTAGATTAATCTAGTTACGGCATTAATCATTAAACATAAGGTTGGTAGCTTTCGAGTCCCTGTTGATAATTCACGTCCTCTAGTCTATTTCTCCGTTAGAAGCAAATAAAACCTAAGGCATAACCTAATGTTTGCAACCACTAAATTTCAGTTAAAACAACAGAATTTCAAGATGTTCCACTACTCTTTGAATCCGTTAAACACCTAGTATCATATCAAACCCTAATCCATAGATCCCATAACCCCGACTACTGAAATTAGTCGCTCATGATTTGATGAACGAAATCACAAGTTGAATTCATAATGATAAGGATAACTTACGATTAGATGGAAAATAACAAGTATTTTCTTCAATTGAATCACAAGGTAGAAACCCCAAAAATAGTTGATACGAAAACATAAGAATATTTTATGAAAGAGAGAAAAAATACGTCTCTCTCTTCTTAGAGTTGATGCCTGATAGATGAATTATTATTTAATCAAAAACCCTAAAATATGCTATTTATACTAAAGCCTAATTAAGGTAATAAAATAACAAAATCACAGCTGGGCTCGGATTTAGGTAATGGCATATTAGTGTTGATCGTCAGGCTTCTGACGGCATCTCAGATATGTCGTCAGAAGTCATGCCATATTAACCTATTCTTCCTCACTCTGACGATGTCCTACAATGGCTTACCAGAGGGGTGACGACATGTAGCAAATATCGCCAGACCTTCAGTTTATTTCACCATGTTCTGTCCCACTTGACGGCATCTTCTGATGGCTTACCATACTAGTGATGACATATTGAGAATGTCGTCATCTTCATCCAATAACTCTTCTTTGTTGTTCTTCCTGACACCTTTTTCTGGTAGCTTACCATATCTCTGACGGCATGCAAGAAATGCCGTCAGACTCATATCAGCTCACTTGTACCAAATTTTACTCTTTTACTCTATTGTTATTTATTTCCATGCATCTTGACTTTCCAAAAAAAATCTTAAGAAATAACATAAAAAACACCAATAATTACTTAAGAACTTACAATTATTTCAAGTTAAAATGTCTTAAATGTGCTACAAAAATCTAGTACATCAGTAAGCAAAGGTTGATATATTATTCAGATAGTAGAAAAAAATGTCTTCATCGTCTCAATCTTTTAAAATACAAGTACAAAACATATATAACATAATCGTACATGAATATCATACATAATATCTCTTAACTAAGTTAGCATTGATCGGCATTCATTCTATTTTGCCTTCTACATTAGTCAAATATAATGCACCATTAGGTAACACCTTCTTCACCATGAATGTTCCTTGCCAATTAGGAGAAAACTTTCCTTTGGCTTCAATCTAATGGGGAAGGATGCGTTTTAGTACTAATTGACCGGCTTCAAATTGTTTGGGACGTACCTTTCTATAATAGGCTTGAGCCATTCTCTTTTGGTACAATTGCCCATGACATACCGACATCAATATTTTTTCATCAATCAAGCTTAATTGTTCCAATCGAGTCTTGACCCATTGATCATCATCAATTTTAGCTTCCACAACTACTTGATGTGCTAAATTTTTGTAGAACATTTAAGACTTTTTAACTTGAAATAATTGTAAGTTCTTAAGTAATTATTGGTGTTTTTGATGTTATTTCTTAAGATTTTGTAGGAAATTCAAGATGTATGGAAATAAATAACAATGGAGCAAAAGAGTAAAATCTGATACAAGTGAGCTGATATGAGTCTGACGGCATTTCTTGCAAGCCGTCAGAGATGTGGTAAGCTACCATAAAAAGGCGATAGGAAGAATAGTGAAGAAGAGTTTCTGGATGAAGGTGACGACATTCTTAATATGTTTTCACAAGTGTGGTAAGCCATCAGAAGATGCCGTCAAGTAGGACAGAACATGGTGAAATAAGATGAAGGTCTGACGACATTTGCTAAACGTCGTCACCCCTCTGGTAAGCTATCAGAGGACATCATCAGAGTGAGGCAAAACAGGTTAAGAAGGCATGACTTTTGACGACATATCTAAGACGCCGTCAGAAGCCTAACGATCAACACCAATATGCTGTCACCTAAATTCGAGCCCATCTGTGATTTTGTCATTTTATTACCTTAATTAGGCTTTAGTATAAATAACATCTTTTAGGATTTTTTATTAAATAATAATTTATCTATCAGACATCAACTCTAAGAAGAGAGAGACGTATTTTTGCTCTCTTTCATAAAATATTCTTGTATTTTCGTATCAACTATTTTTGGGGTTTCTACCTTGTGATTCAATTGAAGAAACTACTTGTTGTTTTCCATCTAATCATAAGTTATCCTTATAATTATGAATTCAACTTGTGATTTCATTCATCAAATCATTAGTGGCTAATTCCATTAGCCGGGGTTATGGGATCTATGGATTAGGGTTTGATATGATACTAGGTGTTTAACGGATTCAAAGAGTAGTGAAACATCTTAAAATTCTATTGTTTTAACTGAAATCTAGTGGTTGCAAACATTAATTTATGCCTTAGGTTTTATTTGCTTCTAACGGAGAAATAGATTAAAGGACGTGAATTATCAACAGGTACTCGGAAGCTACCAACCTTCTGTTTAATGATTAATGCCGTAACTGGATCAATCTACCTGAGACAACATCCTATTGGAAATAGATAAGTTATCTAAGTTTGATAGAATTAGATAATAAATTTTTTGGTGAGGTCGAGAGATAAGTCAGATAGTATAATCGTTAGGGATATTCTGCTGTTCTAATCATTCCGAGAATCTCTAGCATTACCTAGTATCTGTCAATTTCCGTAACCCTCGGTGAACATAACTCTGGTTTTCCATTTTTATTGATTACAAATATTAATATTGAAGTGACAACATTACTTGATACTTTCAAAACCCCCATCTTAATTTATATTTTCGTACTATTTGTTTGAATTGAACTTGTAGATATAGCTTTAAATCAGCTTAATTGCCACTCACACTGTTCCCTGTGGATTTGAACCCGACTCCAAACATGGGTAAATATATTGATTACGACCGCCTTACACTAATTTGAAGTGTAAGTTGAGTATTATCAAAAATGGCGTCGTTGTCGGGGAACAATTTGGTGTATTGGGTTAGTTTGGAATTTTAGCTTACTTGCTTGAATTCAAACATGTAAATATTTGTTGTTATTTCCTTTGTTCTTGTGTTAGGTAGATTTTCTTTATTTTTATTTATTTATTACTATGGAATCATGGAATGAATGTGAGTTTAATGGTTGGAAATCTTATTTGGATGATCCATGTCCATATTATGATGGACCCCACTTTTGGCATAACTGTAGATATGCTCCCTGGAAAGATATGTCTGCACCATCTCCATCCTACTTGAAGTATGATTTTTCTTTATGTGGTGGTCAAGATGGAAATTAGAGTAATTGCTCAAATTCCCCTTCCCCCTATTGCGCTAACCCAGGTTCTAGTTCTTCTTATGAGTATGACAGGTCTTATGGTCAAGAAAAGGAAGAACAAAGCACTGCAAAGAGTGACATTGGAGCTATGCTTCAACTTATGTTGAATCGTATAGACACAACAAATGACACCATATATGAAATATGTCAAGACATTAGGGCATTTAATGAGGGAAGAGAAAGGATAGAAGAGGTGGATATCGAGGTCAATCATCCAAAACACTTTTCTACCTTATGTTTAGATGATATCTTGTCTGTGGAATCATTTAAAATAATGGAAGAGTGTGATGATGAAGATCAAGATTTCTATGCTAATGATAAGCTTGATGTTGATCAATCCTTGAAGATTTCCCAACCAACCGAGCCAACCATGAGGGATGATGCCAAGATTGAGAGAATGGTGTTAGAGGCAAAATAAGAAGCCAAGTCAATCTCTTATGAAGATTCTAGCCCAATTCAAAGTAAAAATGTTGAGAAGATGAATAAAAGTGAGTGTGTAGAGGATAGTGTAAATTTTGAAGTAGGATTTGTTGGGCCATACTCGAAGCATTTTTCCACATTATGTTTAGATGATATCTTATCTGTGGAATCATCTAAACTAGTGGAAGACTGTGAAGATGAGGAACAAGAATCCTATATTCCTTATTTTACACTTGATAAACAACATAAAAACACACCTCACTTTAAGGTCGAGTTGTTTACCATGCATTATTCATTACTCGGCTTCTTAATCTTTGTACCACCTATCTATGAGCAAGGCAAGAAGATGGACTCTAAGTTAGGGGTGCAATTCATATCCTCAAAGTAGAGGAAAAAGCTGAGTTGGTTCGTGCCACAACATTAAACTAGGCGCTTTTTGGGAGGAAATGCAAGGTAATTTGTTGTTTGTATTCGTATTATGTGATTGACATCAGATCTTCGCACCCATGGTGCTACAGTTATGTTTCTAACTCTCTTATTTTGATTTGACGTGTGATAATGCTCAAACTACAGCTCTCGTAAGAGTGTAAGCGGTCGTTGTCAAATATAGAACCCAACTGGGTTGGGTGTTGAATCCCACAGGGAATACTCGGTCACTAAGTATGCAACTATTAGTAGACTGTTGGTCGAAAATTCTATGGAAAGGGGGGATTTGAATTGTAGCGTGCAATAAGGTAAACAAAGTAAAGATTGAAACGATTAATGTAGTAGGATTTAATCACAGAGAAGAATAAGTTAGGGTTATGTCCACCTTATGAGTTCTACGTATCTATTAACTATGAGTTATGCGGAATTCAGATATGCATGCACTTATAGAGGTTTGTATTCTAATGGTAAATCCTAGCGTCTCTCGACCATCAAGGATTATTTCACTTTAACTCTCTCGAGCTTAAAGTGTATACTAACGGTACAAACTCTCCAAGAGGTTAATTCAGTTACGGCATTAACTTGTAAACGGGGGTTGGTAGCCCTATTTCCTTGTCACACTCTCTTTTACAAACATATAACTTTTCTCTCAAACAAGTTAATGCTATATTGGTGTATTCCTATGTTTGCAACCACAAGAATTTAATTAAGATGAAGAGAGTAATGATATAAGTAGCATACGTCTCAGGAATTCACAAACTCATAGTAATAGATAGTATTATCAAAAGGCTTCCATAACCCTAACAGAGAAGTTTAGCTACTCATGAGGGTAATGGAAATCAACGAAGACATCATCATCATACCAAAACTGTAGCAATCTCACGTTGAAGAGGAATATGGCGTCACAACAAGATTGACGTTTTTCCTCTTGGCGTTTTCCCAAAGTCAGCGTCTTTCTCTGTTAAAGCTTACAGATTCTGTAACTTGAATAATACTACAAGTCGAATAAAAAAGAATAATGTCAACAATGACTGAATCCAATGAGAAAGGAATGCTGAAACATTCAGCAAAGTAAGGTTTTTATAACATCCATATCCTAGTTCTACTAAGTTACTGCTGATCCCCAAGTCTTTAGAAATACTGTTTTTGCCCAGGACAGGTTTTCCATGCATCACTTTCAGTCCTCAAGCTGCCTTCCATCTACGTGACGTTTCCTTTGCGGCCCAAAGATCCACAAAATGCTAAAATCTTCATCATTTATACCTGAAAACATGCTAATCATGTTGGTTAGCTCACTTACAGGAAAAAGGACTAAAAGTGTAGGAATTATATATTTTGTCCTTAAAACTTATCTAAAATATGGGTAAATTAAGGTGCTTTAGGCGTGTAAATACGCCTAACATCAACACCCCACACTTAAAGATTTGTTCGTCCTCGAACAAAATATCATGTCCATATAAACATCTACTTAGGGTTTCACAATAACAGCACAAAATATTCATCAAGACAGGCAAGACAATTATTAACACAGAGTAGTTTTCTGATCACTACTAGAAACAATTCAACATCCAACCTAGACTCGTGATGATGGTTAATTCGTATCCAAAAGTTAAGGCACAAAGAATCATACACAACTACCCAAAACTCATCAACCATGTGTGTCTCAAAATATATCACCCATAATCACTCACAAGTATTTCATTTTTTGAAACATGGGTATAAGATTTTCCTTGCTCTCACTCTCACAAAGAATTCATATGTTGCAACTGATGACCATAGGCTTGCCCTTAGTGTAATGCTCCACTAATATCAGAATGCTAAGCTTAGGATCAAATAGGTCTTTTACAGGTTGTAATGTAGGCTAAGGGACAGGTAGGACTATTTTGGCCAGAAATAGTGACTATGTTCCTAAGCGCTTTAATACATCACATTATGCCGTTAGCACTCTCTTTTAAACAACTTCTCTACTTTCCTTTTATCTACCACCCCTTATCACCTATTTTGCCATTCAAACATAACTATCTTTTTATTTGATCATAAACACAATTTATCTTTTTATTTTTCTATTTCTTTTTCTTTTCATCTTTTTTTTTATAACATACCTCTATGTTAGCCACTCTTTTTCATAAAAAATTCAAGTACCAATACACTCTAAGGCATCACTCTTACCCAATTTCCTCTTACTTTGTCACATGACTTTACAATTTAAAGCACTTAGGAATTTGGATCAAATTATGGTCTTGAAAAAAAATGGACTAGGCTTACATATGAGGCTGTCAAAGAAAATAGCTAAAGGCTCAAAGGGGTTTAACTAGGATAATGTACACGGGTAGGTAAAAAGAAGGTAAACAAGTACAGGTTGCCAAAGAAATGCCTAAATCATCTCCTAAACTTACACTCTTTATTTCGCTTTACATACACACCAGGCAAGTTCTAGCATCATCCACAAACACAGAATATACTATAATCTCACACACACAAGGCACGTGGTCGACTTTATCGGGAGCAGTATAGACTCTTGACCCAACAGTTGAAGGAATTAAACCACACAACTATAACACAGTGAGTCACACTTGGAGCCTAAACGTCTCAACAGTAATGATTTTATCACAGACTCTTGTCATAATACCATGCTGCCTATCAGAACAATTTCATGCCAAGTTTAACTAAAAAAATTTCTAAAATTTAACTACTAACAAACAAAACAAACAAACATAAATAAATGCAAATGCAGATAAAGAAGTATAGCATACAAATACCAGCACCCCACACTTAGACGGGACACACTGCCCTCAGTGGAAGATAAATAAGAAGAACCTGGTTAGTCAGACTCCTCCTCTATGTCTGGGGTCATACCCCCTACATCGGAATCATCATCAGAGTCGTCGTCATCAGAGTTTTCCTCCACGTCGAAGTCTGGCATTCGGCGATCATCATCGGTTGGCACATCGTCATCAAGAGGTTCCTCAAAATATACACCTACTCCACATATAGCCTTCGTATGCTCATTCATTAGGTAGTCATAATCCAACTTTTGGAGCTCTGCAGCAGTTGGAACACGACCCCCGCTCATCATGGTAAACCTCGTCATGCCATAAAGATGGCGAAAGAAACTTTCATCCCGAGCATGTCGTTCTGCAGTGGTTAGGTTGACGCCATGCATGGATTCAGCATCTTTAACCTTTGTGAGGTCAACCTTCTTCGGGTTGTGTGGAAGCTTATGATCTGCAGGTTCCTCTTCAAGGTCTTCCTTCCTCAATATCGCAGTCAAAAGATTGCTAAAGCTAAAGTGGGACCTCTTCTGCAGCCTAGCCTTATGCATTGAAGATCGAATAATTGCCCCAATGTTGATGGGGATGTTCATCATCAATGCGTACACTAAGCACACTCTATCTCATGTAATCTTTGTGTACTGTGTCCCTGGAATCAGGCAAGAGTTGACTATTCGCAACCATATCCTAGCTTCCCTGTTCAAGGAGGCATATGGGAAGGTGTTGTGCCGACCGGTATCCTTGTGTCTGCTCCAACGTGTCATTGATCTTGTTCCGTACAGTGTGTGTCTGATCTCCCTGTACGGAGGTCTGTTATAAAGCTCTTTGAGTGATGATGGATCAACAGGTGGCAAACCCAGAAAAGAGTTGAAGAACTCCGCATTTAGTTGCAGGACTTGGCCCCGAATCTTTACTTCACTCCCTGTAGTCCTCGGGGACCAGTTGGCATAGAATTCTCGCGTTAGATCGAGATTGCACTCTCCCATATTTTGGAAGATGAAATCAAGATGTAACGCCGTTATCTTAGCCAAAATGCGGGGTTCTTTCTTTGCTAGGCTTTCCTTTTGTATCAGCTCCACATGAATATATTTCTTCACTTTATTGTTCCTGTACCACTCCTTTCCTTCCTCCTCTAGGACCCATTTTATTCCGAACATGCGGCGAGGTATTTGCAGTGAGGAGGATTCAGCTTGCTCTTTTCGTCCCCTTTTTTGGCCTTTCTGGGAGGTGGTTTTTCCTTTCCTGGTCGACTTTTTGGTGCCATTGTACCTGAGATTAAAATGATAGTCATGTTAGCTTCATCTCGGTAGATACAATCGACAAGAAAACAGTAGCAGCACCACCCCACACTTAATTTGTTGGCACAAACTAGTTAAGTGAACGTTGTCGATTACTCAGACTTCATCGATATACGTTTAGGTGTTACGTTCCAACAATATAATCAGTGCAGTCATACTTTTCTTGTCATCTTAACTATCCTTTTTCATTTCTATTTTATGTAATCTTGACAATGCTTTCATGTTTGGACTAATGCATCTTTTGAACAAAACTACTACATAGATATCGTATCAATTTATGGCAGAGAACTAATCACAACATCGCATGTTTGTAGTCAACCATGATTTTTATCTCGATGAACAAGTCATTCCAACATGTAAGCTTTTGAGTTACAAGATTATGCAATTTTCTTGGCCATGTCAATTACGTAAAAGTATGACAGTGTATCAAAATCAAATACAAGTTGGCAACAAGTCAAGAGCATCCTTACGTATTCTTTCACTCACTTAGTTGTATCACAACAAATCAACCACATTCAAATCACCAACACTACTTCAAGATTTAACAATTTATTATAGGCGTAGTAGTATAGTACTTACGGAATATAAAAGAAGAGCAAAGAAGTACTTACTTGGTTGATGGCCTTGGAAGATGTTCTTGCAAAGTTAAAAGAGCAAAAGGAAAATTTGTGAGATATTTTGGAGAGGTAGGCGGCGCTTAGGTTTAGTTTGCAATGAAATTTTGTTCTAAGACTAAGGTTCTATTTATAGAACAAGATTGGGTCGGGTTTTGACCCATTTGGAATTGGATTAGGAGACCAAAAAGTGCTCATAGGCGGCGCCTAATGCTTTGCCTATGCTTGGCATAGGCGGTGCCTTTTGCAAAGCCTAGTTGAGCATAGGCTCCACCTATGCTATGACATTGTTGGGCATAGGCGGCGCCTATGCTATAGCATTCTAGATTCAGAGACAAAAGGCTTTCGCATAGGCGGCGCCTATGCTATGGCATTGTTGGGCATAGGCGGCGCCTATGCTATGGCATTGTAGAATCCGAGACCAAAGGCTTTGGCATAGGCGGCGCCTATGCTATAGCATTGTTGGGCATAGGCGCTATGGCATTCTAGATTCAGAGAGCTTAGGCCATAGCATAGGCCTTGCCTTGTTCGTTGCCTAGATTTACATAGGCAATGCCTAACCCATAGCCTTTGTTTCTTCATTCCAAACTTACCACCTTCAACATGAACTACTTCCAAATCAACATTTGAGACCAATTTTCTCCTTTATATGTCTTGCATCTACACTTACTCAAAAACAACAAAAATGATTAGAACGATGGGTTGCCTCCCATCCAGCGCCTTAGTTTTGGTCGTGGCTCGACTACAAAATCAAACTCCTAATAAAACAAAACAAGTAAAGACGATGGGTTGCCTCCCATCTAGCGCTTGATTTATTATCGCGGCACGACATAGTTACCTCGATTACTTAGACTTCATCGAGATAGATAATGGCCATGCATTTTATCTAGTCAAGAGGACCGATATATTGCTTCACTCGTTGGCAATTCACCTTAAAGACAACACCATTATTGTCTTCTAACTCTACTACTCCGGACGAGTAGACTTGGCTAATTTTGAACGGGCCAGACCATCTAGATTTAAACTTACCTGGAAATAGCTTCAGTCTGGAGTTGTAAAGAAGTACCATATCACCCTTCTGAAAGTTTCGTTGTATAATCCGATGATCATGATACTTTTTCATCCGTTCCTTGTAGAGGTCTGATCTTTCATACGCATGAAGGCGGAATTCATCCATCTCATTCAGCTGTTCCGATCTTAGATTAATAACATCGTCCCAATTTAAATTTAGCCACTTCAACGCCCACAATGCTTTATGCTCGAGATCAATGGGCAAGTGACAGGCCTTCCCATAAACTAGTTGGTACGGTGACATGCCAATTGGTGTCTTAAATGTGGTCCTATAAGCCCATAAGGCATCGTCCAACTTCCGAGACCAATCTTTCCTATTAGCGTTTACAGTTTTAGCAAGGATCAGCTTGATCTCTCGATTAGAAACCTCTACCTGTCCACTAGTTTATGGGTGATAAGGTGTGGCTACCTTATGTTGCTTGACCCCATACTTCACTAACACGACTCTGAATAGCTTGTTGCAAAAGTGTGATCCTCCATCGCTTATGATGGTACGTGGTACCCCAAAACGAGAGAAGACATTTCTCTTTAAGAATGCAACAACACGCTTACCTTCATTATCAGCCAGTGCTACCGCTTCGACCCATTTGGAAACATAATCTACAGCCACTAGGATATATTTCATCCTAAACGAATTCACGAATGGGCCCATAAAGTCAATACCCCATACATCAAACAGCTCTACTTCAAGAATTTTTGACATGGGCATCTCATGGTGCTTCGAAATCGTGCCCTGTCTCTGACATTGGTCACATCTTCTCACAAATTCGTAGGCATCTCTAAATATCGAAGGCCAATAATAGCCGCTTTGCAATACCTTCCTTGCTGTCCGACCACCTGCATGGTGTCCCCCAACTTGGGAAGCATGACTTGCTTCCAATATACTCGGCACCTCCACATGAGATATGCATCGTCTGATAACACCATCCGCACATCGTCGAAACAAATATGGCTCATCCCAGAAGTAGTGTTTTACATCATGCATTAACTTCCTCTTTTGATGAAAGGACATATGCGCAGGTATCACATTACTCACCACATAGTTTGCAAAGTCTGGGTACCATGGTGATTTTTCCCCCTTTGTGGCCAGGATCTCTTCGTCGGGGAATGCATCATTAATCTCAAGATCGGGCTGCGCTATATGCTTATTTTCAAGTCTGGACAGATGATCAGCCACTTGGTTTTTGCACCCTCTTCTATCTTTTACCTCGAAATCAAATTCTTGCAGCAATAACACCCATCGAATCAGCCTTGGCTTTGCATCCTTCTTGTTCATGAGATATCTCAGGGCTGCATGATCAGTATGAACTACCACTTTAGTCCCCAACAAGTAAGCACAAAATTTTTCAAAAGCATAAACAACTGCTAGAAGCTCTTGTTCCGTGACAGTATAATTCTTTTGGGCTCCGTTCAAGACCTTGCTTGCATAGTAGATTGGATAAAATAACTTTTCTCGTCTCTGACCAAGTACAGCACCCAAAGCTACCCCGCTAGCATCACACATAACTTCAAACGGTAAAGACCAATCAGGTGCTACAATGATAGGAGCTTCCATTAGTTTCCCTTTGAGGAATTCAAATGCCTTCAAGCAATCTTCACCGAAATCGAACTTTGCATCCTTCTCTAAAAGTTTGCATAGTGGACTAGCAATTTTGGAGAAGTCTTTGATAAACCGTCGATAAAAACCTGCATGACCGAGGAAACTACGAACTCCCTTTACAGAAATTGGGGGTGGTAATTTCTCGATAACTTCAATCTTCGCGCGATCCACCTCAATTCCTCTTTTAGAAATTTTATGCCCAAGAACAATACCTTATATAACCATAAAGTGGCACTTCTCCCAGTTGAGCACCAAGTTGAATTCAACACATCTCTGCAACGCCATACTTAGATTTGCCAAGCATGCTTCAAATGACTCACCCACAACTGAAAAATCATCCATGAACACCTCCAAGGTGTCTTCAACCATATCAGAAAAAATGGACATCATACAACGCTGAAACGTAGCAGGTGCGTTACATAACCCAAATGGCATACGTTTGAAGGCAAACGTATCATATGGGCATGTAAACGTTGTCTTCTCTTGATCTTCGGGAGCAATACAAATCTGATTATAGCCGGAATACCCATCTAGGAAGCAAAACCATCCTTTCCTTGCCAATCGATCAAGTATTTGGTCTATGAATGGCATTGGAAAGTGACCCTTGAGCGTCCTTGCATTTAGCTTTTGGTAGTCCATACACACCCGCCACCCCGTGACAGGTCTGAGTGGAATCAACTCATTCTTCTCATTTGCAACTACCGTCATGCCCCCTTTCTTGGGCACACATTGTACCGGACTCACCCATTCATTGTCGGAGATTGGATACACTACCCCTTCATCTAACCACTTAATAATTTCTTTCTTCACCACCTCTTGCATAGGTGGATTCAAACGTCTTTGATTTTCAATTGTGGGTTTGCAATTTTCTTCAAGCTGAATCTTGTGCATACATATCCCGCACGGAATACCAATAATATCAGCGATAGTCCAACCGATGGCTCTTTTATATTTCCTCAGAACAGAGATGAGAGCTGCAACTTGCCGCTCACCTAAATCAGCAGCCACAATAACAGGAAGCGTGTTTCCACTTCCCAAGAATGCATACTTTAGATGACATGGCAGCTCCTTCAACTCCAATATGGGTGGCTCTTCAATGGAGGGTTTAGCTGGTGGTGTAGGTCGATTTTTAAAATCAAGGTTCAGCTTTTTGAGAGCATGAGAATACGAACCAATTCTTGTAAGAGCACAAATAGTTTCTTCATAGTCTTCAACATTCTCACTCTCCACGTTCATAAGCACAGCTGCCAATGGATCAGTAATGAGTTGCGTCTCTACAGATAATTCTTCCTTATCATCAAAATAGACATCAGCTACAGAGAACACATTCATATATTTGGGCTGCTTCATTGATTTGCATACATCGAAATGGACCACTTTGTCATTCATCTGGAATAGAAGCTCATTAGTGCGTAAATCTATAAGCACACTTCCTGTTGCGAGAAAAGGACGCCCCAAGATTATGGGAACTTTAGAGTCCACCTCACAATCCAAAATAACAAAGTCTGCAGGAACGATGAAGGAAGAAACCTTTACCAACACATCATATAAGATACCTACAGGTCGTTTGACCGACCTATCTGCCATTACGAGCCTCATATTGGTTGGTGTGGGATCACCCAACCCCAACTTCCTATAGATAGATAATGGCATCAAATTGATGCTAGCTCCCAAATCGCACATTGCTTTAGCAAAATTCAATAATCCAACCGTGCAAGGAATGGTAAAATCACCAGGGTTGGCCTTCTTCTGAACTAATGATCTGGTAGCAATTGCACTATAATGATGAACATTATCTGCCAACTCATAACTTGCTGCCCACTTCTTTGTCAGAAGGTCCTTCATAAATTTCGCATACCCAAGCATTTGTTCCAGCGCCTCTACCAACGGAACATTAATAGTCAGCTGCTTCAACATAGTCATAAATTTATTGAACCTAGTATCATCAGCTTTCTTCTTCATTCTCTGAGGAAAAGGTGGTGGTGGAAGAGGAATAGTTTTCTCCACCACTTCCTTTTCATCTTGCTTCCGAATTTTGATCTTTTCAGGCTGCAGACTACTAGGGGTAACGTCATGATCACCCTTGCCGGCTTCTACGGCATCTTTGCCATCAGCATCAATATCGTTGTCCGCTACATCGTCGACTGCTTGCTTGCTCTTGGGTAGTTTTTCCAACACCTTACCGCTCCTAGTAGTAATAGCCATACATGATCCCTCATTTCTCAGATTTTGCACTGTGTCGCTAGGTAGCGTTCCAGCCTTCCTTTGGTTTAGTGTCGCTGAAAGTTGGCTCAATTGTTGTTCCAGCTATTTTATTGAAGTTGAATGCGAGTCGACCAATTGATTTATTGAAGACAAATCATTCTTCACCTCATTCACTCCCGTATTAGTTGCCTCTACTCCTTTCAACAGCTTTTCCATCATATCTTTCATTGACATCTTCCCCATACCAGATGCAGCGGTGTCACGACTTCCAGGAGAAACATGCAAACCACTCCTGTCAGTCTTATTCTTCCAACTCCCTTGATCATGGTCCTTGTTTCCAGATTTATCATAATAGTTCCAACCTTGGTTTCCTTGGGTTGCCTCGGAAACCCCCCTGATTATTCAAGTAGTTGGATTCTTCTTCAGAATCAGATTCATCTCTTCCTTTTGACGCAACCGCTTTGACTTTTTCAGTCTTCCTGGATAATAAATTCTTGGTAAGAAGATCCATCTGAGTTTTCATGTACTCCATATCTTGATCACGTTCCTCCTCTCTTCATTTTTGTTCTCCAGTCATGCCTATAGATACAGTAGAGCTTGCTACCTCAGAATCCCTGGTATGCCAAGCTCTACTCTGCTTTGTCATACGGTCTAGCATATCACTTGCCTGAACAAAAGTAAGGTGCATGAATAACCCTCCTGCAGCATTATCAACCACCGGTTTAGTCACCGAATTCAATGACCTGTATAATATCTCCATCAAGTGGGCATTGGTCATATGATGATTTGGACACCTCATAAGCTTCTTCTTGAACCTCTTCCATGTTTCGTAGAGAGCTTCAGTTGGAAGCTGTCGAAAATTGCTGATCTCATCTCTCAACTGTGCTCTGTTGGATGGCGGAAAGAATCTCTCTAGGAAAGCGTCTTTCAATTGCCTCCAATTTGTAATAGAATCAGGAGTCAGCCCATTCAACCATAGAGTTGCCTCCCCAGATATAGACAATGGAAATAAGCGTAACCGAATTGCATTCTGTCCAATGCCTGGATTGTCGAATGACTTGCATGTTGAGATAAAGTTGATCAGATGCATATTCGGATCATCACCTGCAAGTCCACCAAATAACCCCTTGAGCTATAATAATTGAATCATGGTGCTAGTGATATTGAACTTGGCTCCAGGTGCCAAGGGTGGAGGAATAATAGCCCCTATGGCACCAGCTCCATCCAGATCGTCATCATCATCATCAAACAGAAATTGCACAGCTCGGCGTTCTGGCCTCAATCTAGCTTGACAATCTCTTCTATTCGCAGGTGTCGCCACCTCAGCATTACGCCTAGGGTTTAGTAACTCATCATCACCCAGGTCTTCATCATCAGGATTTTCTGCTTGCCCTGGGTTATCAATATTCTGTTGATGTACTTGAGCAGCGGTCAACGCAGCTAATCTAGCCTGCTCCTGTTGAGCAGCCCTTCTTTCAATGTCATGTTGCGCTTTTATCCTGCCAATAAGTTGCGGTTCAGGGTTTATGGGTAATAATGGTTGACTAGAACTTCGAGTATTGGGTATACACTGAACAAAACCTGAATAAAACAAAAACAACAACTAAAAGTAAAATACAAGAATCTTTGACCAAAGGGTTTAGTAACTATCACAAACTTAGTAGACAACCGTATTCCCCGGCAACGGCGCCAAAATTTGATAACGCTCAAACTACAGCTCCCGTAAGAGTGTAAGCGGTCGTTGTCAAATATAGAACCCAATTGGGTTGGGTGTCGAATCCCACAGGGAATACTCGGTCACTAAGTATGCAACTATTAGTAGACTGTTGGTCGAAAATTCTATGGAAAGGGGGGATTTGAATTGTAGCGTGCAATAAGGTAAACAAAGTAAAGATTGAAACGATTAATGTAGTAGGATTTAATCACAGAAAAGAATAAGTTAGGGTTATGTCCACCTTATGAGTTCTACGTATCTATTAACTATGAGTTATGCGGAATTCAGATATGCATGCACTTATAGAGATTTGTATTCTAATGGTAAATCCTAGCGTCTCTCGACCATCAAGGATTATTTCACTTTAACTCTCTCGAGTATAAAGTGTATACTAACGGTACAAACTCTCCAAGAGGTTAATACAGTTACGGCACTAACTTGTAAATAGGGGTTGGTAGCCCTATTTCCTTGTCACACTCTCTTTTCCAAACGTATAACTTTTCTCTCGAACAAGTTAATGCTATATTGGTGTATTCCTATGTTTGCAACCACAAGAATTTAATTAAGATGAAGAGAGTAATGATATAAGTAGCATACGTCTAAGGAATTCACAAACTCATAGTAATAGATAGTATTATCAAAAGGCTTCCATAACCCTAACAGAGAAGTTTAGCTACTCATGAGGGTAACGGAAATCAACGAAGACATCATCATCATACCAAAACTGTAGCAATCTCACGTTGAAGAGGAATATGGCGTCACAACAAGATTGACGTTTTTCCTCTTGGCGTTTTCCTAAAGTCAGCGTCTTTCTCTGTTAAAGCTTATAGATTCTGTAACTTGAATAATACTACAAGTCGAATAAAAAAGAATAATGTCAACAACGACTGAATCCAATGAGAAAGGAATGCTGAAACATTCAGCAAAGTAAGATTTTTATAACATCCATATCCGAGTCCTACTAAGTTACTGCTGATCCCCAAGTCTTTAGAAATACTGGTTTTGCCCAGGACAGGTTTTCCATGCATCACTTTCAGTCCTCAAGCTGCCTTCCATCTACGTGACGTTTCCTTTGCTGCCCAAAGATCCACAAAATGCTGAAATCTTCATCATTTATACCTGAAAACATGCTAATCATGTTGGTTAGCTTACTTACAGGAAAAAGGACTAAAAGTGTAGGAATTATATATTTTGTCCTTAAAACTTAGCTAAAATATGGGTAAATTAAGGTGCTTTAGGCGTGTAAATACGCCTAACATCAACGTGTTGGGGAAAATGCATGATATTAAGTTGAGGGTGGGGATACTTATGGGTGTTGATGACCTCCTGGGGTTTTTGTAGCCGTGCCTCTTTTCCTCGGAGTCTTGTTCCTAGTAGAGCCTGCATGTTTAGGCATACTGTGTTTGTTTTGTAATGTGTTATGGTTAACTAGAGAAAAATAAGTATCTAGAGCAGTTGACATATTTTTGTTGATTTTTGAGACTGATAAACACCTCTCCATTGGTCTGTTTTATAACTGTGTGATATAAATTTATATGTGACCACTATGCATCTTGTTATGGCATTAGTACTAGTAACATGATATCCACTGCTAAATAATTGCATGAACCGGATAGGTAGTAGTTTGTGATGCACCTTTGTGCCATGTGTGTGTGAGATACTACTTAGTTCCCTTTGTGTGTTAAATTCAGAACTTTTTCGATTAGTCTTACCTTGGTTGAAAGATAGGGGTTAGGAAAGGATCATAGGCTGTTTTGATTTCTAAGTCACTTTTTCCCTAAATGACCTTCCCTGTATGCATGATATCTCTTAATCCCTATTTTGAGCCTAAATTGACCATTTCTTTCTATGACACCTATCACCTTCTCATTTAGATCATAATGAACCTATTTTCGCCCTGGTCCTCCTTGGACACTGTGCACCTAGACTTAGGTAAACAACCTAAGTCGAGGATGGCTATCATAGGGGTGTATGATGTAAACTGAGTATGAAGAAAGGTAGAATAAAAGGAAAAGAATAAGTGAAAAAGAATAAAAATCTAGGTGGTGTGGTAGAAGAATAAGAAAAGAAAAAGAATGAAAAATAAAAGCCACATCCATCCTGAATAATGTCTGATCAAGAAAAGGAGAAAAAGAAGAAAAAGGTTAATAAGTGAACCCCAAAAGTTAAGGTAGTGCCAAGGAGGCTTAGTCACTCTAAATGCCATTGAATATCATACCAGCCCTTATCCTACATTACAAGCTAAAGAAAATACCTATGGTGATCCTAACTTACCTGTCCGGACACCTTGGTAATGAAAATAAGGGCAATCATATGGTATTTTATATGCATTGATTGGAATTTCTTTCTGAGAGTGAGTGTCTCTTGATCGTCCCCGCATTGACATGCTTGAGTTCATATATGAGTGAGGAGGGACTTATTTGTTGTAAGGGCATATCGGATGCATTGCTAACTGTTTACTTATTTGGGTAGTATAACTTGTACATATGCATGGTTATTGTTGCTGAATTGATGTCATATCTTGATTCCTTTGGGTCACATTGTTAATCTTCATTGATATTCACAATTGGATTTATAAGTAATTGAACATGAAGAGTGGAATGAGTTTCGGGCTAAACTTGATAATCAACTGTGATAGGTATCTTATGTGTCTCTTGGTTAAGCATCGTAGTATGGTGTTATGTATTTGCTTGAGGACAAGCAATTGTTTTAAGTTGAGTGTGTTGACGTGCTAGATTTTTGTAGCACATTTAAGACTTTTTAACTTGAAATAATTGTAAGTTCTTAAGTAATTATTGCTGTTTTTGATGTTATTTCTTAAGATTTTGTAGGAAAGTCAAGATGCATGGAAATAAATAACAATGGAGCAAAAGAGGAAAATCTGGTACAAGTGAGCTAATATGAGTCTGACAGCATTTCTTGCAAGTCGTCAGAGATGTGGTAAGCTACCAAAAAAAGGCGTCAGGAAGAACAGTGAAGAAGAGTTGCTAGATGAAGGTGATGACATTCTCAATCTGTCGTCACAAGTGTGGTAAGCCGTTAGAAGATGTTGTCAAGTAGGACAAAACATGGTGAAATAATCTGAAGGTCTGACGACATTTTCTACACGCCGTCACCCCTCTGGTAAGCCATCAGAGGACATCGTCAGAGTAAGGCAGAACAGGTTAATAAGGCACGACTTCTGACGACATATCTGAGACCCCATCAGAAGCCTAACGATCAACACCAATATGTTGTCACCTAAATCCGAGCCCAGCTATGATTTTGTTATTTTATTACCTTAATTAGGCTTTAGTATAAATAGCATCTTTTAGGGTTTTTGATTAAATAATAATTCATCTATCAGATATCAACTCTAAGAAGAGAGAGACGTATTTTTGCTCTTTTTCATAAAATATTCTTGTGTTTTCGTATCAACTATTTTTGGGGTTTCTGCCTTGTGATTCAATCGAAGAAACTACTTGTTGTTTTCCATATAATAGTAAGTTATCCTTAACATTATGAATTAAACTTGTGATTTCATTCATCAAATCATGAGCAGCTAATTCCATTAGCTGGGGTTGTGGGATCCATAGATTAGGGTTTGATATGATACTAGGTGTTTAACGAATTCAAAAAGTAGTGGAACATCTTGAAATTATGTTGTTTTAATTGAAATCTATTGGTTACAAAAATTAGGTTATGCCTTAGGTTTTATTTTCTTCTAACGAAGAAATAGACTAGAGGACGTGAATTATCAACAGGGATTCGGAAGCCACCAACCTTTTGTTTAATGATTAATGCCGTAACTGGATTAATCTACCTGAGATAACATCCTATTGGAAATAGATAAGTTATCTAAGTTTGATAGAATTAGATAATAAATTTTCTGGCGAGGTCGAGAGATAAGTCAGATAGTATAATTGTTAGGGATATTCTGCTGTTCTAATCATTTCGAGAATCTTTAGCATTACCTAGTATCTATCAATTCCCAAAACCCTTGGTGAACATAGCTCTGGTTTCCCATTTATATTGATTACAAACATTAATATTGAAGTGACAACATTACTTGATACTTTCAAAACCCCCATCTTAATTTATATTTTTATACCATTTGTTTGAATTGAACTTGTAGCTATAGCTTCAAATTAGCTTAATCGCCACTCACATTGTTCTCTATGGATTCGACCCCGACTCCAAAGTTGGGAAAATATATTGACGACGACTGCCTTACACTAATTTAAGGTATAAGTTGAGCGTTATCACTTACCCCCTTTGAGATTTTATCTTTCTTTCGTACCCCTCTTTTGGAATCGATTAAAGTCAAAAGTTTCACACACATACAAAAAAAAATGTCGATAATGATGAAAAAAATAAAAAAAATCAAATCAACCAAAAGAATGAATCTCCTGAACTATGTTTGACTTGATTCTTGCTATGCCAAGATACGTAGGCAGCCCTACTCTGGGGTTCGGTCCAACCGAAAGAAATTTCAAGTTACCCTGAATGAAATAAAACTGGGGCAAAAGTTTATTTCCTTAAAAAGTCGATTCCAAAAGTTGTAGGCTTCACCCAATGTTATGTAAATATTTTAGCCTCATGTCATCCTTTCTTTTTAACCCTTTTCAAAAGACGAGTTACAACCAAAGAAAGACCTTCCGATCAATCTTTGAGAATGTCAAGGCTAAACATGTTATAGGTGCATGATATTTCATATTTTGGGTGTTATTTTTCTTTAAAAATAAAAAAATAGGAAAAAGGATGAAAATCAGAGTCTTATGGGTGAAAATCCCTATGGGCACCATAATACGATTGTGAGTCAAAAAAAGAAATGAAAATGAGATAGACTCGTTGGCGAAAACCCATTGAGGTGTCACTAGCCGAAGGAGAATAATAATATAGAAGATGCAAGTTCAAGTTTGGTTCGATTTCAAGTTCAATAAGTGGACAAAAGTTGATAATGATTGGTATAATTAGATCAGGTTGTTTAATTCAAAATGCATGTCATAATCACCAGAATTGGCTTCCTCAATCAGATAAGTTTTTCTTTTTATTTTGAAAAGAGATGCCTATTGTCTTTTATGTTTTTTTATATTTTTTATTCTGTGTGTCCTTGTTGTCAAATGAAAAATTATTTTCATCTTTTGTGTATTTTTGAGTCAATTTCACGTCAAGTTAAATGAGAAAGGATTTCAAACTTGCTACTAACTCCTTTAATGGTATAAAGCAAGACAAGGATCGATGCACAAAGACAGCGTTTCAAAGTAAAATAAAGTACTCAGAATGATTGTGATCTGACAATTTTGAACTCGTGGAGAGATAAAAGGTGTATTAGAAGTTAAACTCAGAGACATCATATAAGAGAATTATGTTTTGAGTTGAGAGTCTCGGTAGTCAGAATTTGAGATCAGAATTATGACAAGTCAACAAATATTTATCAAGGATTTGAAAATGTGTTGAGCATGGTAAGTGCAAGAGTGGTCACTTCAAAAGTCAAATGTCACAAATCAACCACCACATGTTTTAAAACTTACAATTTTTCTTTGTTTGAAGCATAGATAGGATATTATATTTCACATTAAAGTTTTCAGATAAAGGATGCAATTTCACACTTCTGTCAATGCAAGAAGCATGATTACAACACACGATGCTGGATCTTGTTTATGATAAATTTTACTCTTTGCAAGACGTACTTATTAAAACTACTTTAGGCTTTACTTATTCTTTCACTATATTTTAAAAAATATTAAGATCTGGTGACACACACAAATTTTTTCAATATAAACTGGGGCAAAAAAAAATGAAAATGTTGAAAAATGAAGAAGTTTCGTGTGTAAAGAATGAGAATTTATTTTTATGCTTAGAACCCTCCTAAAGAATGAGAATTTATTTTTTCTCAGGACCTTCTTGAAGAATGGAAATTTATTTTATGCTCAGGACCCTCTTGAAGAATGGGATGTTATTTTTCTATTTCACTATTTACTTTGAATCCAGGAGCCCGCCTGAAGAATAGGGCGAAGAAAAAGGAAGTTCAGGAGCCTGCCTGAAGAACAGGGTGAAGAAAAAGAAAGTCCAGGAGCCCACCTGAAGAACAAGGTGAAGGAAAAGGAATTCCAGGAGCTCGCCTGAAGAATAGGGTGAAGGAAAAAAAAGTTCAGGAACCCACTTGAAGAACAGGGTGAAGAAGAAGTAACAACTCAGGAGGCCGCCTGAAGAACAGGGTGAAGAAGAAGTAACAAGTCAGGAGCCCGCCTCAAAAATAGGGTGAAGAAGTTGTAAGTCCGAGAGCCCGCCTGAAGAATAGGGTGAAGAAGTTGTAAGTCTAGGAGCCCGCCTAAACAATAGGATGAACATTATCATTTGCAAATTCAGGAACCCGCCTTAAGAATAGGGTAAATTTTCAAGTTTAAGTCATGAAGATTCGAATCAAAATTTTAGAGAAATTGCATTTTTGCACTTGTATTTTCATTTTTTATTTTTGTTAGTCATTTGAATGTAAAAAAGTAGAAGTCGTTAACCGTCGTTAACCGAAAACTCGACGGAATCTCACTCGACCTCTAACTCATTCTCTCATCATGTTATCTTTGAACTACTCGTGACTTGATTTCTTTATAAAACGGGATACGTAGAAGGTCCAAAATCAGGACTCGGTCACATCTATTCTTTTATTTTAATTTATCCTTACCTTTCGAATAATCGAAGAGTGAAAAATCATATCTTGTCTACTTCTTTGTATGAAAACTCTTCGAGATTCCACACAAAGAGGGGCAAAAATGTAGACACGTGATTTTTGATCCTCCTCAAATTTTAACTTATTTTTTGATATTAAATATTTATATTTCGTCCGATATTATTTTAATTCTTATTTTATTTTTAATAAATTTTTAGTTAAAAATAAATAATAGTTAAATAAAGTTAATTTTAAGTATGTTATTTTATTTTTATTCTAGTTTTAAAAATAATACCAAAATTTAATAATATATTTTTCTTTTTAAATTTTAAATAAATAAGTTAGTAGTTTTAGTACTATCTTAATTATATTTATTTTCGTCTATTTATAAACTTTTATTATATTTTTCTTAAATATAAAAATCAATTAGATATTATAACTATATTATTATTATTATTTTATTTGTTTGTTTATTATTTTTATTTATTATTATTATCTTCTATAAAAAAATATAATAATAAAAATATTTTAAAAAAATCAAATAGTTTCCCCTATCTGATATAATTGTTCCCCCTAATTGCCCCTCTCTCTCTCCAAGAATCCTGCTACTAAAGGACTCACCCAACCCAGAACAAAGTATGTACTATTTTACTATCTACACACAGACTTAAAAAAAAAAAGATTAGCCTTGGACATCTTAAATATAAAAAATAGAAGAGAAAATACAGAGTAGAAAGAGTGAGAAGTTGAAGTTGGATTTCCTTTTGGAATTTTTGGTTACGGTGTTCGAACTGTTGCTTTAATACACCAACAGGTTCTCGTTTCTTATTTAATTATGTAACATTATTTTATGGATGTTCTTGTAAAAACATGAATGAAAAATGCTTAAGTAATTTGGTTGCTTTATTGAACATATGTAATTGCCTAGTTATGTAATTTTATTGTACTTGTTCTCTCATTAAACCCTGTGTATTTGAATATTTATATTTTTAATACCAAATACTGCACGCACTGCATTTTATTTCACAATGGACATTAATTCACATACACATATTTACTGTAACACCTTCTCATATACACAATGAGTAAAATGAAGTAGAAATTCTAGATAACAGACAGAGAGGAAATAATGTGAAACCAGTAAGAAAAATATAGTAATAAAACAGAAAATAAGCAGAAGGTTGTTTTTTTCAGTGACCGAAAACCAACCAAAAAACACCTTAGGCACTGATTCATCACAGTTATGGCAAAATTTATTGCCAGAAAAATCCAAAGCACCGGCGGTTAAACTACCATACACCTGTTCACCAAAAATTCACCGAAAAATGGCCGTACACACTTTGAAACAAGCGAATCCACGAGTTTCTACCGAAAACTGGGACTGTCGTCCCTTTTTTTTCTTTCATTTTTGTACATCATTGGAATTACCAGATCTGACCCTTTTGTGGTCTATTCCGCCGGCAACTCACTAGCAAAACGCTAGCTGCGCCAGATCTGGAAAAAATCCATCGGGAACCTACCGGAACTAATTCTCCCTTGTCGGATCAGCCACCACACATCAACTTCTCCCTTTTCTTTTCTGTTTAGATACCACCGGCGAAGCTTTCAGTGCTGCTGTCCTCCTCCATGAGCCGGTGCATTCCCCTCTTCCCTTTCTCATCATCCAAATTCCCTTCTTCAATGCCAGATCTGGCCAAAATCGCTACCACCGGCGAAGTCCAACCGACGCCACCATCCCTCTCACCTCATCAGTAACTAATAGCAACCTTCGATGAAACTCAAAATCTCCACTACATGAATACTAACACTGTCATTACTGAAAGAAGAAAGAGAGTATGCCATTTTGTGGACTGATCAGTAGTAGTGATTTTGAGAAAGAGAGAGAAGGAAAGAAAATAGGGTTTGGGTGGTTATATTGTGCGTGTGTTTGAAAGTTGTGTGTGTAGTTTATTTTATGCCAAACTCAGCCGTCAAACTTGTCCCGAAAATTCACTTGAACCCCTAAACTAAGGCCTGTACTTATCAGACCCCTAAACTCCTCAAATTTTGTTCTAATTGGGCATTTTTTACACAATCAGTAAAATGTATATAGAGAGTGTGTTACAATCGTGCTACGTGGCACAAAATGACCAATAAAAAAATACGTGGAAAATGAATTTTTTTAAAAAAATTATAAGTTATAGTTCCAATTAAATAATGACACATGTCTTGTGGGTCCAAAAATTATTTTAACTATATTACTCCACAACAATTAGAAAAAGAAAATTATTTTAAAATTAAAAAAAAAAAGTAACTTACCTTCCCCACCCTCGCAAGCCCACCCCCATCGTCTTCCTCGGGCTCCAACAATTCATCTTCATAATTTTTTCCACAATCTCAGAAACAGCCCAATCTTTCTGAAACCTATCATTTTTGACACGTAAACATTGGTGTTTAGGCAAATCAGATTTACGAAATTCATTGATTTTTAGAGTTAGTGTGTGTGTTCCTTTGTCATAGTCAACAGTAGCTTATTTTTTCTTGTCAAAGTTTGTAGTTTTTTATTTTTTTTTGTTGGGTTTTTGTTGGTTTAAGGTGAGTGTAATGAAATGGGGTTTGAATATGGAGCTTTGTATGGTGGAAGCCATGGAAAATCTTGTGTTGTTTTGAGGATAAAACCTTTGGGTTTGGGTGTAATTGTAAAGTAATGTTTCAACACTATTTGTATGGTGTCCTCCCCCCCCCCCCCCCCATTATCTTCTCCAGCAAGAAGCTGAACTTTAAAAAAAAACTGGTCTGAAGATTTTTTATTATAAATTTCATAATTGGGAATTGATGAATTAAAGAAGGGAAATTGATTTGCGTTTTGGATGACTTGTAGTGGGATCAAGAAGACGGAGAGGAAGAAGATAACAAGAAGTCGATGACTTTTCGGGGAGAGGGAGTGTTGTGAAGAAGACAATGAAGGGGGGAGGGGTGTGAAGAAGACGATGGGGGCGAGGTGGGTGTGAAGAAGAAGAAGAAGAAGAGGGGGGTTCTTTTTTGTAAACATAATTAAGAAGTTATAATAATTAAAATTAATAAAATAATTTTGAAATAAGTTTTTTAATTTAAAAAATATTATTTATTCTATTATTAAAAAAATTTGGGCCCTCAGTGCCACTTGGCACTTTTCTATTCGTGATTTAGTACAAAAATCACTTCACATGCGTCTATCTCGAGTAAAAAATACGCGCAGTGCCATGTAGGCAAAAAATGCTCAATTGGATCAAATTTGTGGGGTTTAGGGTTCTGATAGGTACAAGTCTTAGTTGAGGGGTCTAAGTGAATTTTCAAAACAACTTTGAGGGTTTGTCGATGGGTTTGGCCTTTATTTTATAAACTAGTGTGCCCGTGCCCGTGCTATGGACGGGCGAAGATATGATTGAAGATAAAACAGTTATGTTTCATAATATGTGGTATAAAGAGTTATGCTTTATAGTATATGGAACAAAGATTACATTGTTATGCTGTTAGCTTGTAAAAGTATTACATATAATCATTTGTTGGTACAAACAGTGCTAGAGTTGTGGTACATTGTTGATAGTAGTGATGGAGAATTAAGACTGGCTTTTGTGAATTGAACTTCTTAAACATCTTCTTCTTTGGGTGTTGTGTTGCAACATCACCTTCAACATAGCAAGATATAATGTTCCAATATCCAGATCTATCACAAAATAATGTAAACAGTAATTATCCATGACACAAGAACAAAAATAAATTATTACTGGTCCAATAAATGAACTACTCAAGATGCATAAAGAAAGACGTAGATAAACAAAAGCTTATTAATAAATTTAAAGTATTAAATAAGTGTTAAGAGACCCAGATGGAATTCAGGAAAAATGGTGAATACCAAGTAATGAATTTTTCTCTTTATCTTTTGCTTTCACAGTTGGAGATGCTCCCTTTGTTGATTCTGTCATCTGCACAGAAAGATTGATTTTTTAGTTAATTACTCCAAGCTTTCAAAGGAATAAGGAAGAGTAATAGAAGAGAATATATCACAGAGCACATCACAACAAGTTTCGTAATATCCTCTAAAAATCCAGCAAACTACATCTAGAACCTGAACTTGCTATTCATGTTCTTTGCCAATGTTTACCCACTTTTTCTCTGAATAATAAAACACTCAGCATAAGGTGCATAAAAGAAATTATGTTAAGATAGTAATGATGTGAAACTCCACTGATGACAATCGATGAACTTATAGTATAGTTATGTATATCTCACATAAATATTTTTCATCGAATAACTTCAAGAAAATTTGAAATTCTACTGAATCCAGTTGTTTAGTTTCCTCTATGACTTAGCTAACAACTTAGTATCCTTTAGATATTTGAAGAATATAACTTATTCAATCATACATGACTTGTCTCACTTCCATGAGTACCAGGTAACTTTACTCCTGTCCACCAATATAGAACAGATGAGAAGAAATCACCTAGTGGTTGTCTCTTTTGAGAATTGAACCTAAGACCTTATGGTGCTTAACTCACTTTATTGAAATATTATACATGTATTCTTGGGTGTTATTGTAAATCTTGCTTGGATGTAGAACACCAAATGTAAAATGTGGCTTTTGTATATATTTAACAATGACCATCGTGTTATCAAGTATAAACTGAGGGAATAGAACTAAGAAACTGAAAAAATATCAAGTAATAAAAAAGTGGAACAAATGTACCCTTTTTCTAGCAAACATCTCTTTCAGGTGGACTTCAGTTTTCATCGAATAATCAACGTCTTCAGCAGCCTATCCACATCCACAACACATTAAAACCACAAGGATTAGTAGTGATATCAGTTAGAAAGGTACAAACATAGGTCCAACCAATAATGATGTGATGTCACACACTCTTAATTTATATTTTCTGTTTCAGAATTCAAGTGAAAATAAGAAGTTAAAGATTTTTCTATAGTAAGTTGTTGTTTCGTGGTGTAAGTAAGGGTGGAACGAGAAATGAGATGAGACTTTCATGAAATTCCAGTTCATCCATAATTTTTATTCTCATATCTATTCAATAATAACTTCTATTTTATTTTTACCTCGTTTAGATCTGCCAAACGGATAAGTACACCTCCATTATCTAACTCTTGTAAGAGAAAAAAATATGAATGACTTTCTTTAATTCATCAAAGGAAAGGGGCTGATAGTTTGAAATAAGACTATTTTATCCTAATAAGTCATTTCATATAGAATGTTATCAAGTCATAAAATTCAAATTGGTGCCACTTGTACTACCGTATCTACCAACCACATGAAATCTTTACATGTTCTACCTTTATTCCATTGTAACCAAGATGTTCTCTGAGGCGTCCAGCAATAAGAACAAATACAGCCTTCAACACTAAAAACAAGCAACCACAACAACAACAATCTAGTAGAACCTCTACATAAAAACTTTGCTCTCCGATAAGTGCAGCACCAGTGGTGACATAACAAATCATCTCGATGCTCGGTATTTCGAGTCCTCCGAAAGCATGGAGAGTTCTTTTAAAAGAGTGTGCTTTGTCATAGGGTTGTAATACTTAACGAAGTTTTACATTTACAAGTCATAACTTACAGGTTAGAATATACATAATAGAATAAGTAAGCAGAGGCAAACTTCAATACCAAATATTCCAAATGACAAAAGTACATTCAGTAAAAAGTTGCCTCCGAGTATAGTGCAGTTGAACACGTAAATACTACACAAGAAAGCTATTACAAATAATTGAAAGAGTTAGAGATTCCATTTTTATAGATCCTTTCTGTTACTGCTCTCCAATTTCCAGTAAATAACATGACACAACAACAACAACAACAATAACAACAACAGTATATTCCCACATAGTGGAGTCTAAAGAAGGGTAAAATGTATGCAGTCCATAATACTACCTCCGAATATGTACAAAGTTTGTTTCCGATAAACCTTCGGCTTAGAAAAATAACATGAGACAGGAAGTATAAAAAGAGGTGGCACAGTTTCTTTTCCAATTACAAAACATGGAAAGAGCTAATAAACATTCTGATTAACTTTTATGAAAGGGCAAGGAAGAAACTTTGTTACACTAATTTTATTTTTTATCTTCTTGAAACTGTAATGTACTTTGTTACCTCTAATTTACATGATCACAATATAAACTTAAAGACGCAAACAGAACTTCATAATTCTATTGATACATCTATTAAGTTTGAACTTGGGCTTCTAAACAGGACATCACTCCGCTAAGTCGTTCGAAAGAAAACTACGTCACAAACAGAAGGACTGATGGAAACTCAACTCTATATTAAACACATACCATTTAGTATAAGCTAAGAACGCAAAAATCAAGCAAGATTCTTAATTTTTCGTAGTTGTTTTCTTCACTAATAGAAGTTGATATGACAGCTGTAACATAAATTTGAGACATGAACTCATCAATATAAATCAAAAACAAAGAATTTAGCTAAAGTTAAGGGCGTAAAAATCAAGCAAAATCTCTAATTTTGTGAGCTATTTTCTTCATTTTGTTAATAAAGGAGGAAATATCAACTCTGTATTAAACAAATACCATTTAGCAAAAGCTAATAACGCCAAAATAAGCGTAGTATGACTAAGAGAGGCTAAGTTATTTGACCAGCATGTAGTATGTTTAATATATACATCAATTTGCAGTTTTCTTCTAAACTGATTACAGATAAGCCTATGATAGAGACAAGTTACCTATTATAAGAATAAAATCAAGGATTAACTTATTATAATAGTGATTGAATTGATACAATAACAATACCAAGCACTACTTTTGCTTGTTACATTGCTTTTTTGAATACATATAGTTGTAACTTTTGAGTAGCTAAATCATTGTGTTTAAGACATTCATTACATAGAAGGTTGTTATTTTTCATAATGAAAAAAGCATTTTTTCTTTACATTCATTACATTTGAGACGTCAAATTTTTTTATCTATTTGGGTATTAGTCATCTTTCTTCTTATTTGAGACATTTGATTTCACAATGATTTTGTTTTATATATTTTTTTAATTCCTACAAAGGAAATATAGGGTTACGCAATAGGATTAAAAATCAAAGAGAACAAATTTAGGTTATATAATTGGAAAAACAAAATCATAGTATGCACTGAATACAAAAAAGTAGAATATAAAGATATCTCATTTGAGTGGGATAACTAAAATATTACCTTCTAAATGAAACACTGTACAATAGCGAAAGCAGGGAGTTTGCATACAAGAGTTACAACGGCAAAGTAAGAAAAACAAATTAGATTTGAAGACTCTTAAAATTCTTTATTCAAAAGTTGTTTCTATAACCAAACGTATATAAGTTTGTAAACCTATTATTAAAAATTGAATTCATCTTAGTTATTGCTAGTTAAATATCCATAAATCAAATTATGAGGTTTTTACATATAGCAGTACATACTAACACCTGGTAATAAAAACATTACCTACTAAGTCAAAGACTGTAGAACAACACAAATAAAGAGTTTAGTACAGAAGTTACAGCTGTAAAGAAAAGAAAGGAAATAAGAATTAAAGTCTATCAAGAACAAACTAACTAGTGATAGCGACAGTTCATTCGTTTTAGATTCTTTGCTATTTTTCTTTTTAGCTGTGAGTATTCGTTGATGTGCAAGTATCTGATCCTTTATCTATTCACTTATTGAGAAAATAGAGCAGTTTGATTCCTTTCTCTATTTTGCTTTTTCAACTGAAAACTATTCATTCTATTTATTTAGGCTGTAATAGTTGGTGTGTACTCTAGCCTAATGGGTCTATAGCTTTGCTCAATGCCCCTTCACTAGGCAGTACTTGTGTGGAGGGTGGTGCCACCCACCTTAAGGCCATTGTCAATTCAAAAAGTAAGATGGATTAGAGGCTATTCAATAACGCAATAGAGAAAGAAAAGGAAGGAGCAAAGGATTAAAATGGCAAGGGTTGCACATAAAAGAAGAGTTTTATAAGGTAGAGAATTAATCCCTCTCAAGAAGTTTGAAAATTTAGGTAGGGAACCAACTTACTTAGTAAAAACAATAATCTTGAACAAAAGCATCACACAGCTGAAAACTTAACAACCAACCAACTGAGCTACTAAAAACGACAATATTGAATAACAAAAGCATCACACAGCTGAAAACTTAGACAACCAACCAACTGAGCTACTAAGAACAACAACATTGAACAACAAAAGCATCACACAACTGCAAACTTACACACCGAACAGAGCTACTAAGAACAATAATAGCATTACACAACTGAAAACTTAACCAATTGAGCTACTAAAAACAATAATCTTCAAGCAACAGAAGAATCACAGAACTGAAAACATAACAAACCAACTAACTAAGTTACCAAGAATGACAATATTGAACAACAAAAGCATCAAATTATGCTTTCAAATATTAGTATTGCCTTTTCTATTTATCATTTAGCCAAACATCTGTTCTATGAGATGGTTATAATTTTGGTATACGTAAGGCATCGGTACTCTAAGAAAGAATAGACAGAAAGACAAGAAGGAGCACTATTATATGTAAGAGGGATGATTAAAGTGCAAAAATGCAAACAATAAAAGAAACACTTATCAGCATCTTTAGAACATAGAAAAAACCAGAACCATTAAGTTTGGCACAAAAACAAACTGAAACCTGACATGAAGAGTTATGGGATGCCATAGGGAGTGAGTGATCATTGCCTCGTTGTGGTTCAAGTGATTCGGACATTAAAGATAAAATCAAAGCGTTCAATTACTATAATATGTGGAGTATACTTATTCCATTTCATAGTTAAAAAAGTATTGGAGAGGTCAGTGAAAAGATACAACATGTACTATGTAGTGAGAAAACTTCATCTATCGAAAAGTAAACTAACTAAATTACATAAACAATATTTTAGTAATCTGGTAGAATAGGCTAATACAGATAATTCCAATTGAATCTCTTATATATAGGGTTGCAACTTGAAGAGAAAGCTTTAAGGCAATTATTTTTGACAAGATAGGGGTAAGGTTACAGAAGTTATATTTGCTTAAGTAAGTTTCTTTTTGCAACAGATACTGCTGGAGAAACTTGGCAATGCCAAGAGAAAAGAAAAGAGTGTGGCATGATCACTTATATAATGTTGGAGTAATAGATGTGGCCTTCAGATGGACAATATCCACAGATCAAAATCAGTATATTCATCAAACTAACAAGTACTCCAATAGTTTGGCTTGGTCACTCACTAAAAATGAAAAGCAAAATATTCCAATACAAGGAAGCAAAAGTCGGAATGAACAATTAACACAGTAACATGTAAATAAGCCCTATTATTCAATTTCCAGAAAAAGAACGCCCGACTTACTCACATAGGCTACACGAGGTATGCCACTTCCTCCAACAAACATCAGCTATGTCTGTATTTTATCAATGCTAGTTTTACTTATAAATAAGTGAAGGTTGGAGTACTACGAAGGGCATTACCTTAATTTCATAACTAACACAATGACAATGGTACAGATATACCCTCCATCATATTTTAGGTATTGCAATGGCATCTATCTGCTCATAATTTTCAAGTTTGACATAACGTCTAAAAATCTAAAGTCGATGTTGTATTGTCGTCTAACTGCAGTAATGGTGCAGAGGAATTAAGTTAAGTAATGATAAATTAGTACACCAAGAGAGCACAAACATTGAATAAGCAAACAGCCAAGGCAACAAAGTTTCCAATGTCGCAAGTGAAATCAAAGGAATCGAAGACATAGAAAGTGAATCTGACGTCACAAACAAAAGGACCGATGGAAACTCAAATCTATATTAAACACATACCATTTAGCACAAGCTAAGAACGCCAAAATCAAGAAAAATTCCTAATTTTTCGGAGTTGTTTTCTTCACCAATAGAAGTAAAAAATAAAGAATTTAGCAAAAGTTAAAGGGCACAAAAATCAAGCAAATTCCCCAATTTTTTGAGCTATTTTCTTCATTTTGGTAAGAAACGGGGAAGTATCAACTCCAAAATCCTTAATTTTTCGAAGATGTTTTCTTTGCCAATAGTAATCAATATGACAACAGTAAGATAAATTTGAGAGAAGAATTCAGCAATAGAAATCAAGAACAAAAGATTTACCATAAGTTGAGGAGACAAATATCAAACACAATCCCTAAATTGTCGAGCTATTTTGTGCTCTTTTTTTTCTAAAAAAAGAGGAAGTAAATGAGGTTGAAATAACAGTGAGCAGATATATATGTTGTGTGTGTGTTGATGATTGTTGGAAATGTGATATTTAGCAAAAGAGGCTTCATTTTGTTGGGAAAAGGCCCTTCATTGTATATATAAGATTATATATTTGCCCAAAGACCCTTGTCATATAAGACAAAATTGTAGTACATCAACTTTCCATTTATATATAGTAGTAAATTGGGGGATCAAGATTAATATAATATGGATCACTTTGTATTTTCATTATTATTATATTATTTTATTTATTGTCATTAATAAGGTTTTATTATTTTATTATCAAATTAATTAATTATTTTTAAATGAAAAATTGCTCTAGATCACTATTAAAGTTAGGTAGAATTTCGAGTAGGCACGCTCTTAACACTAGGTAAATTTTAGACATGTTTAAAATATTCGTTTCAATTAAAAATGCGGCATAAGCATTTTTCTGAGATATTTTAAAATTCAAGGATGCAATAATGCACCTCGATAAATATTTTTCTAAAAACTAATTTTTCATTGAATTAATATGATAGTTTTAGACAGATTTTAGATATTAAAAATGAGCGAACCTAGGCCCTAACATAAAATATTAAAATAACTAAAGTCAAGATAAGTCAATAAAAGCGATTGTGCTAGAACCACGGGACTCGAGGGATGCCTCACACCTTCCCCTCGATCAACAGAATTCCTTACCCAGTCTTTTATTTTCGCAGACTATAATAAAGAGTCATTTTCTTTTGATTAGGGATTCAAAAGGTGACTTGGAACACCATAACTCAATTTCAAGTGGCGACTCTGCAAATAAATTAATCCCTATTCAAAACCGTCACTTTAATTGAAAAAAAACCCTTCAACCTCGACCATTCAGGCGAAAAGGGGGTGTGACAAAAAATTCAATATCAAAAAAATCTATCTAGTCTATCCATACAGAATTGGAGAAACAAAAAAATATTGTGAATGAATACCGTTAATAACCATAAAATTTAAGTTTGAAAATTATTTAAATGAAATATTTTTTAGAAAAGATTGTCAATTTAATTTTTCTTTTTTGTATCAATGGCATCAATTCAAATTTATACTATGGTATCCTATTATGGTGGAACCATACTTTCACAGTATTTGATTATTTCAATTTAAATTTCAAAATAAAAGATATGAATTTTGAGTTATAATTTTTTTGTTTGAATTAAAAATATAAAAATTATATAAATTTAATATGATTATATCAATTAAAATTTGAAGTTTAAAATAGATATCTAAAATAAATAAAATAAATTTCAATGTTAGAAATGATATCGAATTTGTCCAAACCGAGAAGAAGTGAAAACATTATAATGGCAAGCGTTAGGACGATAAAATTTAGTTTGGGCAATAATTTACTATAGAACTTTCAAAAGAATATCAATTTAATTTTTATTTCATTATCAAAAATATGAATTCAAATTCAATTTTAAGGTGTTCTATTATGGTAGAACCATATTCTACAACATCGATTATTTCAACTTGATTTAAAAAAAAAAAGACTAAAATTTGAATTATAATTTTTCTGTTTGAATTAAAATATAAACTTATATGAATTTAATATGAATATATGAATTATATATAAGGTTTACAATAGAAATCCAAAAATAAAATAAAATAAATTTTTCAATGTTAGAAATTCTATTTAACATGTAAATTTAGAGTAGGAGAAGTTAATATTATAAGTACAAGTGTCATCATCGTAAATTTTGAGTTTGGATACTATTTTACGATATAACTTTCAAAAAAATGTTAATTTATCTTTTTTATATTAACAAAATGAACTCATATGAAAGCATCTAATCATAGTAGAATCGTACTTCCACAACAAATGATTATTTCAATTTAAATTTAAACATAGATAGGAATTCATATATTTAATAATATTTTTACAACTTTTAATAAAGAAACAATCATACATTTTTTTCAAAAGAAAAAAAAAAGTTAACGTCCAAAAAAATAACATGTTATAATGAGACATACGGGCTTGATAAGTTTAAGAGGTAACTTGACAAAGTTAGAGGTTATAAGTATAGATATATATAAATGTGGTTGAAGATCACCTTTTTTTATTTTTTGTATTTTAATTTTATTATTTGAAATTTCACTGACTATATAGATATAAACTTATTAATTTAAATTATATTGAAAACTTACAAGTAAAAATTGTATATAAAATTAAATAAAGTCAAATAATCAACACCTTTAATTTACACTGAATTAATAAAGACGTTATCTAAATAAATAATATTTGTGTCAAAATAATAATTCTGAAAACACTTGGCCAGGATAAAGATGAATAGAAGTATTGTTATAATTTGATATGATTAGTCAATTGAAATAAATATAATTAGATATTTACTTAAGTTATATTTAGGAATTAAAAATTATATAATTGAATTAAATCAAATGGTTAATTCGTCCGATCACATTAGATCGATAAATACATTATTTAAATAAAATTAGTTTGAATCAAATAATAATTTTGGAAGTACTTGATTAGGTTTCGAGCTCAATAAAGTTATGTTTAAACTCAATCTAATTAACTCATTACCATTAGTTGGATATTATCACCTATTACTGAAATTATATTTGAAATTCGTAATTAGACATATGTATTACTAAATTGAAATGAACGGTTAATATCTCTAATTACTCTAGATTGGTATTGCTATAGCATCAACTCATGATAAAAAAATTACTATCTATAAAATTTAATCACAGTAATATATTCATGGCTAAATCATTTCATCATGACAAATATTGCTATAATAAATTTCAGCGCGTGACAAAAATTAATAATTAGCTACAAGATTTTACTGAGCAAAAATTCCATATCTATATTGTTTGATTATTGTAATAATTTTTTATAACTTGAAGGAACAATATTTTATTTTAAATACTTGTTATAACTGAAAAGTTATTATTACTACAATAAGTTTTAACCTGTGATAAAAGATAATAATTAGCTATGAAATTTTATTAAAGCAAAAACGATGTGGCTATATTATTTTATTATTGTCACAAATTATTTAGCTATAATATTTAATTTAAATAGTTTATTGTGACTAAAAGATCACTATTGCCACAATTATTTACAACTTGAAGAAAAAAAAAATATTAAGCTACAATATTTTGCTTCAAATAATTTATAATGGCTAAGAAATTAGTATTGCTACAATAATTTTCATTGCATGGAAAAAATTTATGATCAGCTATAAAATTTTATTGTAGCAATAAAATTGTAGCTATTAAGCTAATTATTGTCACGAATGTTAATAATTTTAGCAAAAATAAAAAACTAGCTTTGTCAATTTGATATTCGTAGCTAAGAAATTTTATGAATTTATAAATAGCTACGTAAATTAATATTTTGTGGCTATTATTTCATAATAGCTCCGATTTTTGAATTCAAAGCTTAAGTTTCATAGCTATAGATACATTTTGTTGTAGTGAATGTTCGGGCAAGAACTATATTTCATGGGTGTTGGATGCTGAAATCCACCTATATGCTATAGGTCTTGGAGACGCCATGAAAATACAGCATCTAGTCAAAATCGTGCTAAGGCTATGATTTTCTTGCGTCATCATCTTGACGAAGTTCTGAAAATTGAATACCTTACTACTAAGAATCCACTCATATTGTGGAATAGCCTAAAATAAAGATTTGACCACTTAAAGATGGTCATCCTCCCAAAAGCACGATATGAATGGATGGATCCGAGATTTCAAGACTATAAGTCTGTTCATGAGTATAATTCTAACATGTTCAGAATTTCTTCTCAATTGAAACTATGTGGAGAGACGGTCAATGATAATGATATGATGGAAAAGACGCTCTCCACTTTTCATTCCTCAACTGTGCTATTATAGCAAAGATATCGAGAGAAAGATTTCAAGAAGTGTACTGAACTGAGTTCTCATCTTCTCGTGGCTGAACAAAATAATGATTTCTTGATGAAAAATCACAAGAACCAACCAACTGAATCTGCACCATTCCCTGAGGTGAATGATGTGCACGCTCACCATGCTAGGCGTGGAAAAGGCCGTGGCCCTGGTCGTGGTCATGATGATCAAGAAATAAACCTTGTTTCGGGTATTAATCATTCATCGAATAAAAAGAAAAAATGAGAAAAGTGAAGCAATTACTTATTTCTGACATGGTGGAAAAGGACATTATTTACGTGACTGTCGTACTCTCAAACACTTGGTTGATCTTTATCAAGCATCACTAAAAAAGAAAGAGAGAAATCCCGAGGCTGACTTTCTCTCTGAAAATAATGTTGACATCACATGTTTGGATGTAGTAGAATTTTATGAGTATCTTGAAGGAAAGATTGATCACTTGATTGGTGATGGATCCGTAAACATGGAAGAATGACTCATTTTTATTATTTTTTTATTGTTGATAAAAGTTAGTGAATAAAAATCATGTAAAAATAGTTGTTTGCATGACTATTAGTTTTTGATTAGTATTTGGTTAGATCAATTACATTATTGTAGTTTATAATTAAATTGAATTGAATTTTAATTTTGTCATTATTTATAGAATAAAAAAAATGATACAATGAAATCAAAGCAAATGGTAATCTGGAAGGAAAAAAAAAAGAGTGATTGTTGGTTGGGCAACCAAGGACCCCACCTATGCACTTATTTTTTTTTTATATTCTTTATGTTCCATATTATTGAATTATTATAATATTATTTCATTCTTTATCAAATAAATAATATAATAATATCATATTGTTTCCATGTTAACGTTCTGAACAAAATATATTTTTGTCTTAGTAAACTATTAAAATTATTGAAAAATAAAATGTTAAAGCTAAGATAATCACGTACTAAATGGACATGTTTTCTTTATTGCTTAGTAAAGTGTGATTAACAATTTCTTATAGTATAAGTTTTTACTTTGTATAAAGATTTAATATATATTTTATTTGGTGTATGTCATTTTATTTGAAAATATTGATAATTTTTAAAGTTGTCCAATTGTAAAGATATTTGTTTGATTGATTCTGGTACTATGCATACGATATTAAAAAACAAGAAATATTTCTCTCATCTAAACATGGGAAAGATTAATGTTACTACAATTTCTAATAGTGCTAATTTGATTGAAGGCTTCGAAAAAACCATTATAATCTTACCCAAGGAAACTAAACTCATCATAAATAATGTCATATTTTCTTCTAAGTCACAGAGAAACTTGATGAGTTTTAAATATATCCATAAAATTGGTTATCATATCAAGACAATTGATTAGATGAATCTTGAATATCTTGGTATCACAAAAAATGTCTCTGGGCAGACATGTGTTATAGAAAAGTTCCCTGCTTTATCTTCTGGCCTATATTGGACAAAGATTTGTGCAATTGAGGCATATTCTATAGTAAACCGGAAGTTTACTAATTTCAATACTTTCATACTTTGGTATGATCGTTTGGGATATCCTGGATCTATAATGATGAAATGAATCATAGAAAGTTCAAATGGGCATCCATTAAAGAACTTAAAGGTTCTTTTGAATGGTGAATTTTCATCCAATGTTTATTATCAAGGAAAGCTGATTGTGAGGCCATCACCAACAAAAGTTGGGATTGAGTCCCCCGCGTTCTTGGATCGCATACATGGGGACATTTGTGGACCCATTCACCCACCTAGTGGGTCATTTAGATACTTTATGGTCCTAATAGGTGCTTCATCTAGATGGTTTCATGTGTGTCTATTGTCACCTCGCAACTTGGCATTTGCAAAATTATTGGCACAAATAATATGATTACGGGCACAGTTTTTTGATAATCAAATTAAGTCTATTCGCCTTGATAATGCTGCAGAATTTTCATCTCAAGCATTTAATGACTATTGCTTATTGATTGGAATAAGAGTGAAACATCTTGTACCCCATGTTCACCCTCAAAATGGCTTTGCCGAGTCATTAATTTAATGTCTACAGTTGATAGCAAGACCATTGCTTATGAAAACTAAGTAGCCCACTTCTGTTTGGGGTCATGCAATTTTGCATGCTGCAACACTTGTTCGTCTTAGACCTATAAACTATCATAAATTTTCTCCGTTGCAATTGATTTTGGGTAAAGAGCTGAATATATCTCATTTAAGAATTTTTGGGTTCGGTGTATATGTGCCTATAGCACAACCAAATCTCACCAAGATGGGCCCCCAAAGAAGGTTAGAAATTTATGTTGGGTTTGAATCATCCTCCATTATTCGCTATCTTGAACTATTAAAACGGGAGATATGTTCACCGCTCGATTTGTAGATTATCAGTTTGATGAGATAGTTTTTCCAAAATTAGGGGGGGAGAAGATAGTGACATCAAAAGAGAAATTTTGTAAAAAAATTTATCACTATCTCATCTTGATCCACGTGTTTCTATTTGTGTGCAAAAAGTACAAAAGATTATTCATCTACAGAAAATTACAAATCAAATATCGGACGTATTTACAGATTTGAAAAGGATCACTAAATCACATATTCCTATAGAGAATGTCCCAATTTGAATTGATGTACCTAAAGGACCAACCACTAGTGTCATAGCTAATGAATCTAAAGCACGCTTAAAGCGTAGTAGACCATTAGGTTCTAAGGATCGAAATCCTAGAAAAAGAAAAACAAATGGTCAAGATGACACTACAAAAGATCCTCACATAGAAGTTCAAGATTTGAGCAATGTTGATATCCCTGGAGGGATCAATGAACCTTGGACACAAGAAAATGAGGAACTACCCATAAATTCAAGTGATGTTGAAACTAATTTGAATTGATCTGCAATAGTAGTGGATTATATATTTGCATATAATGTTGTAATAAAAATTATGCAAGATAGTGAGGATCTTGAACCTCGATCTATCACAGAATGTCAATAAAAAAATGATTGGCCAAAATGGAAAGAAGGAATTCAATATGAATTGAATTCACTTGCCAAACGTAAAGTTTTTGGACCTATAGCTCAAACACCTAATGGGGCTAAGCCTGCTGGCGATAAATGGCTCTTTATGCAAAAAAGAAATGAGTAAAATGAAATACAAAGGTATAAGGCCCGCCTTGTTGCATGAGGTTTTTCACAACGGCCTGGTGTCGATTATGACGAGACATATTCACCAGTTATAGATGCAATAACATTGCGTTATCTTATCAGTTTCACTGACCATGAGAGACTTGAAATGCATTTGATGGATATGGTAATAGTCTATCTATATGGATTACTTGATTATAAGATATACATGAAAATTCTCGAAGTATTTAAAATGCCAAAAGCATATAGTTCAAAGCCTCAGGAAATGTATTCCATTAGATTGCAAAGATCTTTGTATGATTTGAAGCAATCTGAACGCATGTACTATGGGAATGATGAAATTTGCCCATGTATTTTAATAAAGAAAACAACGTCGGAGTTTGTTATGTTTGTTGTCTATGTCGATGACATAAACCTTATTGGAACTCCAATATATCTTCAAAAGGCAATTGATTACCTAAAGAAATAATTTGAGATGAAAGATCTCGGAAAGAAAAAATTATGCCTTAATTTGCAAATTGAGCATTTGACAAACGATATTTTTGTCCATCAATCTGCCTACACAAAAAAGGTGTTGAGATGGCTTTATATGGATGGAGCACATCCATTAAGTACTCCGATGGTTGTTCGATCACTTGATGTGAACAAGGATCCATTCCGACCTCAAGAAAAGAATGAGGAACTCCTTGTTGCTGAAATACCATATCTTAGTGCAATTGGTGCCCTAATGTATCTTACAAATACTACAAGTCCTGATATAGCTTTTTCAGTTAATTTGTTAGCAAGATATAGTTCTGCTCCTACTAGGAGACATTGGATGGGATCATACACATATTACGGTATCTAAAGGGGCTATCGATGTGGGCTTATTTTATTCTAAATATTGCAGTTCCGATCTTGTTAGTTATGATGATGTTGGGTACTTATCTTACCCATATAAAGCTCGGTCTCAAATAGGTTATGTGTTTATATGTGGGGGTACTTCCATATCTTGAAGATCAACAAAGCAGTCTATCGTAGCCACTTCATCTAATCATTCTATGATTATAGATATCCATGAAGCAAGATGAGAGTGTGTGTGGTTGAGATCCATAATACATCTCATTCGAGAAAAATGTGGCTTGAAATATGACAAAGTACCCACAATTTTATATGAAGATAATGAAGCATGCGTAACATAACTTAAAGGAGGATTCATAAAAGGAGATAGAACGAAGCACATTTCGTCAAAACTCTTCTATACATATGAGCTCCAAAAGAATGTTATTATTAATGTACAACAGATTCATTCAAGTGATAATGTGGCTGATTTATTCACCAAATCTCTTCCAATTGCAACTTTCAAGAAGATGGTGCATAAGATCGAAATGCAAAGATTCAAGGATGTTCTTATTAGGGGGAGTTAACACGCACTGCACTTTTTTTCCCTTACGTGGTTTTGTCCCATTGAATTTTCCTTGTAAGATTCTTAATGAGGCAGCCTATATGCGTATTTCTAGACATTCAAGGGTTTTTTTTATGACATTAATGTATATCAATTGTAGTGAATGTCTATCAAGATCTATCAAGATCTACTTGATTTCTATTAGGATTTGAAGTATCTTTCTTTTACTCACAAAATAGGAGTAAATTTACCCTATAAATAGAAGGGCTTCATTCATTGTAAATCATCCCTCAAGAGAAATAAGAATAACTCTCTCTATTCTCTCTACTCTTTGTACTATTCTTCTTTATTCTTTCTTGTTTTATAACACTATTTTATTTGTCTTCACAATTATATTATTTCAACCCGTTTGATAAGTTCTAATACAATTTTCTAGTCAAAAGTGGAGAAAATTAGGTGAGAGGTGACAAAAAACTCTTTATATTAAAAATGGTGACAATTTTGATCAGCTAAGGTCAAAATTTTATTTAAATTAGGATTAAGTTAATTGAAGTGTAAAGTGTAATTTTTAAAAACTTTTTAATTTTTTAAAAAGTCCTCCAGCTCTAAATTTCAAACTTTAGAATCCCCCCTCCCCTTTTCTTATCTTTCAATCTTTCTTTTTTTTGTTTCTCTCCATCTTCTTCTTCTTATTTTTTTTCTCTCTCTAGATTTTCCTCTTCTTCCATCTCCTCTTCTTCTTTTCCTTTCTCTTTTTATTTCGTTTTTCTTCCTTTTTTAATTTGCATGGACTATTTAAAAAAAATGAAAAGTTTGAATTATTTTTTTATTTCTTTTAAAAATGAATGTTGAAATAATTCAGTAAATTCAATAACTACGAGAGTTGCTTCAGCAACTATGAGAGTTGCTTCAACAACTACGGTAATTGCTGCAACAACTACTATTAGTTATTGTGTTACATTAACTATCAAAGATACTGCAGCAACTATCAAAGTTGCTACAGTAACTTCGATAATTGCTTAACTTTTGAAAAAAAATCTGCTTGGGGGAGGAGCCAAGAAAAAATGATATTTATGGTAAAAATGGAGGTGGTGGTGCTGGTGGTGATGCCGAATGAGGAGATGATATTTGTTGTAATGTTGATTGCGACGTTGGTGGAGGAGAAAGAAGAAAAATAGGTGATACTTATGTAGAGGGAGGAAATAATGGTAAATCTGGAAGAGGTGACAATGGTAATGATAGTGATAGTGGAGGAAAAGGAGGTGCTGGCGGCAACAAAAAGGGTGTGGAGGAGGAGTGGTGGTGACGGTGTAGGGATCTTTGTGTAAATATGTTGTAGGGATCTTTGTGTAAATAATAAAATTTGAGGATTTTAAAATTAGTATCATTAACACTAATCTTAAAATTATCACATTTACTCAATATTTAAGACTTGTGTCACTCTTTTTTAGTTTTGAAACTTTTTTGTCACCCTTAATTAATTTGCCCTCAAAAGTGGGTACTTAAAGCCTCAAAATTAGCACAACAAAGCTGTTAATTAAGCAAACAAAATATGAGTTGTTCATCCAGAAATTAAAAAAATGGCCTACTTTCTTATTTTTAGTTCGTTTCAAAAGAATGTTCTCTTTCCTTTTTTGGCAACACTTTTATTTCAACTTTCCACGTGGAATGTTTAGGACCACAATTAAAGGGTATTTCGGTACATTTTTCATAACTTTAATGTAAGACAACAAAATTCAATAGTTTTTTATTTTTTTAAACTTTGTGTCAAGTCAAAATAGGTCATTTCTTTTTAAACAGAGAAAGTAATATATTTTCAGAGAATGATGGCGCACAAGGCCGAACAGAAGAGGTGTGTCTGACTATATATATCAAAACCTTTGTACACTTGTATTTTATCAACTATTCACAATCTCTACTGGAAAAGAATCGGCTAGATCCATATATGAAAAATCTAAACGTCTTAAAAGTCATGTTGCATCCATAACTATTACCGCCTTATCTTTTCACCGATATAGGAAAATATATGTGAAAGGAACCCATAGTTAGATCTATCAAAAATAAGATAATTAAGAGGCTGATCTTATTTGTAAGTAAAGAATAATGCAATTCTCATTGTAAAAGTGTTACCAAATCTGTAAACAAGAAGAAATAATGACTTAAGTGATACCTCTAAGTTTTCAATGCTCTCATTAATGTTTTGGTTTCATTGATCTCTTTTAGTTACTTTTGTGTAGAAGCAATTTTTGTGTGATGCATGCATCTCTATACATATTAAAATTACTAGTTTAACCAGAGGTAACTCGCACGTGTAATCTTTAATTATTTAAAATTAAATGATTTTGTCTTTTGTGAATGTTCTTAATGAAGTGCAAAAAGTTCAAATCACTTCTTAAAAATCCTTCACGCTTTAATATAACAATGTAAACATAACGTATATTTTACCATCAAAAGTTTTAAATGTTTAATGGAACGTCATTTTCGCATTTATCATGCAATACCTCTTTTCCTTGTTGCGCATTGCACGTTTATCCCAAGCTATTACTATCAAACTTGAATTGTTAATGATACGTCTTTAATGGTACATATATTTTTATAAAAAAAAAAATCAAAACACAACACAAAAAAGTAAAAACTCTTAATTTGATGTTATATATTCGTGTAAATTTGATGCTAATATAGTGATATATATAATACTCTAATTTAAGGATAAGTTAAACACATACTTGAACATATATCATAACCTGAGGTGTTATTTCACCTACTAAATATCACCCGCCTCACCCAAGAGCCCAGCACCACAATTTTATTTTTATCTAAATTACGAAATAAATAGTCTTCTAAATACGGTATTTCATTAGTTACTTTTTCATGGCATTGGCTTGTCGCATTACTTTGAATTTCATGTTTTCATATAGAAAAAGAAGTATAAATATTTCATATACTAAATTCTCAATAATAAGTACTGCATCTTTAGAATTGCAACCCTAAATTATGCAATTTAATGAAAGAAATCACCTACACGACATAAATCATTTCTTTTAAGAAATTTCAATTAAACTATGCAAATCTTATATAATCATTCAACGATTAAAGAATAATAATAATAATAATAATAATAATAATAATAATATATTATTATTATTATTATTATTATTATTATTATTATATTTAAGTTTTATTGCTCCCTCCCTTCTCCTTCGCGTAGGTAAAACTTTTATGCAAATAAAAAAAAATTAAATTAAATAAGGACCTTAATTAATTTAAAACCTAAATAATGTATAATATTGATTTTTTTAAAAAACAATTCTAAATCAACTTTGAATTAAAAAAAAAAAAAAAAAAAAAAGGAGGTCCTAAAACCAATTTTGGTATTAAAAAAAATGAGAGAAACGTCCTAAACATATATAAAATTATAAAGTAAGCGTGGCATATATTAACATTCGACAATTTTTTTAATAATTAAAATTTACTTATGTACTTCTCTTTTTTTTAGTACAAAAAACTGTGTACTTTTTAAAACTTTTCCTCCTCCTCTTCTCATATATTTTAGGACTTCATAATTATTAAATTTTTGAATAATTCTTACCATATATATTTATTGTGACCATATATTTTTGGACTCTTTATTTTTTAAAACTTATCATATATTTTAAGACTCCTTAATTAAAAAAAATCTAAGTATAATAATATAATAATTAAGACTCCTTAATTAATAATATAATAATTAAAAGATAATTTTGTCTATTATGAATTCTATTAATTAAGGTCAAAAAGTTCAAACAATATTTCTAATGCCCTTCACACTTTTAATATATTATTAATTATAGATATAAATTATAGATATAGGTTTAAATTATAGATATAGATTATAGATTATAGATTATAGATTATAGATATAAATATAAATATAGATTATATATTATAGATTATAGTTGGTGGGATGTTTATATTATAGTCCAAAGAAAATACAACTAATTAATTATAGGGGAGGACATATTTTGGTTTAAACAGAAAAAACCAAAAAATTAAATCAAAATTTAATTTTGGTTTTGATTTTTCAGATCGAATTCGGTTTGTAATTTTAAAATTTTGGTTTTTCGGTTTAGTTTTCAGTTTTAAAAAAAAAATCGGTTAAACCGAAAAACTAAAATTTTATAAATAAGTAAATAATATATATTTATTATATCTATATTAATTATAATATATATATATATATAATCTAATATTATATTATATATATATAATATTTAGTAATTCACATTCACAATTACTATTTAACAGCAAATTCGTATACGTCGCAGGCTGTTTATGGATTGTTTTAGTGACTCAAATATTTTATGGACTATTTTGGTGACTTTGGACTGTTTTATGGACTATTTATGCAGAAAGTATGTTGTTTCATGGACTATTTTTATGAGTTTTGTGTTGTTTTGTAGACTATTTATGCAAGGTTATCTTATATGTAATGATAAGTGACGTTATGTATTATGTTAAGCTTATAATTATTTCATTTCGTTTCATCTATATTGAGTTATTTATATTTGGGAATGAAAAACAGGTTTGAAAAAAATATTTTTCTAAAAAAAATCATCAATTTTAAATGCTTAGTTATGAAAAAGAGAGGTTAACTACTTTAATATTTCAAACCGAAATAAAAATCCGAAATAATCGAACCGAATTTGTAAAAACTGAACCAAACCGATTTTATTTTCGATTTGGTTATGAATATCATTTTTGTCAATCCAAAAATCAATAAATCAAATCGATATTAAACAATCAGACCGAACCGATCTAACGTCCATCCCTAATTAATTGTAGTAAAGCTTTTAGCGTAATTTAAGGGCTGATGAGATTTCATATGACACAATTAATTCATGCCATGTGTCCAACGTCGTAGGTAATAACAATTGGACTAAAATAGTAAACCTCCACCCCTTAATATATTGAACGAGAACGACAATAATCCTATATACTCCAATACTTTTGGGTTAAAATTGTCTTTTACTTTTGTTGGACAATTTTTTTCCTCTAGAACTAAAATACAAAACTAAATACCATTATTTTATTAATATTTCCCTTCGTGTTTTATTTATTAGGCTAAAGATAGTTTTAAAAAAATAGAAGTTAAATTTTCTGCTAGATGTAATTTTTATATTAGAAAACATAGTTAAGTGACTTTATTATAGAAAAAGGTGATACATTATGCAACTATTCATAAAATTTATCCATAATATCATATCACATCAGCTTTTTGGTAATGGAAAGTAATTTTTTGGCGAGTTTGTCTTTTTATTATATGGGTCAAGTTTGACGATTTTTAGGTGATAAAAAATGAAAATTACAGAGACTTAAATTTGTGCAATATTGAATATATGTTTGAAATTTGAATGATCACCCCAGGAATTACCTGTTCCCTTCATCTCCTTTCAAGATTGATTAATATGTTATCGAAGTATATGCAAAAGATTATAAATTATAATAGTACTATTTTATTTTTCTTCGCAAGTTATATTATTTCAACCCATTTGATAAGTTTTAATACAATTTTCTAGCTAAATGTAGGGCTTTTATGTCAAAAAGGTAATTTTGAAAACTATTATGTCAAATAGACACAAGTTTGAAAAAATTGGTCGTATACCCACTTAATTCCACATCACCACTAACTTTTTCAACTTAACAACTTCACCACAAGTTTTATAATAATTCACTTTAACCCAATATTTCCAACTTAATAAATTCACCCACAAATTTCTAATAATACACTTCAACCCACTCCATCATCCACCATTATATATACAAAAATATCTAGGTCTTCCCAAATATTAAAAAAAAATAAATTCAAAAGCTAAAAATAGAAGGTGGTTGTTTTCCCACCAAAAAGCTCCGATTCGGGCCACTTTTTCGGCATTATTTTTCGGCGATTAGTTGTAAATCAGTCCACAAACATTATAAGCTTGTCCATTGCATCCATTGTTACCCCATTTGTTTCCTATCTTCTCAAACACACTTTTCACCACTGTTAAAAAACTTTAAATCACTCACATTACTCAAATTACAGTAGCTCAGGCGACTCCAAGTTCATTTCTCTATTCCACAAACCCAACAATCGTTGATTAGAAGCAATATTTGCAATTTCAAGATTTTCATACGGATACCTGCCCAGTCATCGACAACTCATCGTCATTCATCAACGTGCATATAACCTGACCTAGACCATAAGCATAATCGATCGTCAACCAAAGCATAATTCTAGAATGTCTATTGTAGAATTTGTTCTAGTTTCTGGTGATTTCATGGGAGAATGGGTGGAGACTCCCAAATGTTGGAAATGGAAATCTTTTACCAAAGTGACAATGCCTATTTCTGTTTGCTGCAACTAGGGGTGGGCATCGGTCGGTTCGATTTGGTTTTGTGTGTTATTGGTTCGGTTTATCAGTTTTTAATTTTTAAATATTTAAAACCAATAACCAACCAATAAGATATTTTTTATCGATTTTTGATTTATCGGCTATTGATTCTTAACGATTTGATTTTCGGTTTAACCAATAAGAAAAATACTTATAAAATAGAATCCATCTGGATCAAGTAACGAAGGCGGTCAAACGAGGAAAATGGAAACGGAAATGGGTCGGACGAAGAAAGACAACAGAAGATTCAGTGGAAGTAAAGGCTTCAGTGGGAATTCATAGTTCAAGAACTCCATCTCTGTATAATCTTTCAACCTAACTCTTTTAAGATACGAATGCTTCAGAAATTGCATAAAACAAATGATTTACTTGGTCAATATAGCCAGGGACTCCCTTGCTTCAAGAATGTTTTCTCGTTTAAGCAATATTGCACTTACATAGGTGTTAAACTATTCACTGTATTCAGTGACTAATTTTAAGAAAATATATGACTTATAACAAATTATAGATAGGATATGTGGCTTACCAGATGCCCAGATTCAAGTGCAAAAAAAGAAGAACTTCAACTCCACGTCAATCATCAAGAATGCTAATATTAGCCAATTCTACAGAGAAATTATATTAATCAGTCATGAAACTGTTAACGATTGTTTACAATAATAATACAAAACTAATACAATTAGAATATTTTTACCTTGTTCAAGCTTTTCGAGGACATCTATATCTTCCTCAATCTTAGTGAGTACAGCTATCAATCTTTGTCTCTCAGTAGATCAGGGGGTTCAGAGGTCTGATTCTCAAGATTTCCAGCTGAGGAAATTGACATCTACCAGTTGTCAGGGGGCCCGAGCACTGTATAATCTCCCTTTCTTCGTCAACTATTAATGGAGGAGCAAGTTATATGCAAGATTAGGAGATGGATTCAACAAATTCAAAGAGGGTTTCTTACCAGGTGGATGTATCTTTTCTCAATGGACTGAATCAGTCTTTTGTAGCATCAAAACGATAGATTTCACCTACATACTGGAGATTTCAGCTGGATCAAAGAAATGGTTAACAGGTACACAGAGACAGGAAGGAGAAAGGAAAAACAATAAGGAAGCTTACTCTTGCAAGCTAGAAGACGAGGTTATCAACAATACCAGTGGGATAGTATTGATGATCCGAAGAAGCAACAGCTCAAGTTGTTCATTGACAAAGAAAGCCATGGAGATGCGGCGGAAAGGGAAGAAGATGAAAGAGATTTTCTTAGTTTCTCATTTAGAAACCCTACTAGATATTTAGTTGATATATTTGGATATGATGGGTCAAGTTGGGTCGGGTCAGTTGACCCTTGGTTAATAAAATTACGTACTAAACCAATATATATATATATATATAATATTAATATATATAAATAATATAAATATTTATATAAAAAGATATAAATAGGGGTAAAATAGTAATTTTTGTGATTTCTTATACGGTTATCGATTAAACCGATAACCCAATAGGCCTAAACCAATACCGAACCGATAACCCAATAAAATTTTTTATAAAACCAATAACAAACCCAATAACCCAATACCAATAACCCAATAACATATTTATTGATTCGGTTTATCGGTCGGTTCGCTTTTTGCACAGCCCTAGCCGCAACAGTTCGTACGATGAATTGGTAGCAAGCATATGTCATACCCAATTTTTACCTAAGGTCAAAATGAGCACGACATTATGGACTCTAAAAGAATAAATTTTTGTACAAAGTCGCCACCTAATTTGTAAGGAAAATAAGGAAACCTATTTATTTACTAACGTGTATGACTTGTGTTTTAATCTGCGAACCAGTTTAGATTCTAGGTAAGGGTTCAAATTATTCCGAAGGGAAGGGATTAGGCACCCTTCAGAATCCATAAATGTGGTTCCCGGTCAGACTTAAGTTTATTAAAAGATGGAGAAAAAAATCAATATGTATACATACAAATATAAAATGTGTAAAAATGATGTAAATAATTTATATGTAAAGAATGTATAAATTACATATCTTATAGTAAAAATATGTATAAAAGTATATGAAGATATGTGAATAAACGTATATAGGAATGTACATGAAAAGAAAAGTAAAGAATGAATAAAGAGAAATTTGTTATAAAGTAAAAGATTACGTTATGTTTTTAATGTAAAAAGTATAATTCATTTTTATTAATTATCTAAATCAATTTAATGTACATATTGACAACTCAAATTTGCCTAGTAAAATAAAGATATAAGAAAAGATTATATTAAAGAAAAAGACTATGCAATATTTTTCAATGTACAAATATAAATTAATTGATTAAGTATCTAAATTAATTTAATTTTTTAAACATAAATATTAACGACCTAAATTTTTCTAAACGTGCGATGGGTGTTGTGTAAGTAAAAACATCCCGCCCAACACTCCCAAAGTAAAGTTTTCACTAAGATAATATTTGTACAAGTGTAAAAGTATAAAAATACAAACATAAAAATTAAAGCCTTCTTTGAATGTCATTCCTGATGAGTATTCTCAATAACCTGTACAAAAAATTCTCGTAAAAAATATTAATAATGAATAAATAATCAATAAATTAAAACACTATGTATGCATATAAAAAAATATAATTTTTGTTTAATTCCTCGTTTCTGTAAATGCAAGAGCAGTGTTGCTATACAAGTTTTGTAATCACAAATATGGTAAAACTTATCATCTTGTACCCCTAATAGACACATTCACTAATTTGGGTCTTTCATGTCTCATAGCTATGAGGTGAACTTTCTAATTTGAGCCATTAATCCTAAAAAAAATGCACTTTTAGTACGATCTTTCACTTTCACTCTTAAGAAAGGGACTTGATGGCCTCAGTCATTCAATTTTACCCTCAAAAGGGTGCATTTGTTGATCAGAATCTTAATTCATTTTTGCATTATGCATTGTTGCAAGTAGTTGTGATTGGGTTTGACACCCACAAATGCTTTTGATGGTAAATTGGGCAAAACAAAAATTTAATTCCTCTTATTTGGAACTTCATTTAAGGACCCACCTAGAAAATTAGACTTTATTTTTTTAGAAAATAAAGCTTTCATTATCATAATCTTTGTGTGGGATAATTTTCATTCTAGTTTTGATTTTGATTTCAAGAGTCCGCCTGAAGAATATGGTGATGAAATTGCAAGTCAGGAGCCCGCCTGAAGAACAGGGTGATGAAATGGAAAGTTAGGAGACCTCCTAAAGAAAGGGGTGATGAAAATTGAAAGTCAGGAGACCGCCTGAAGAATAAAGTGATGAAATTGAAAGTCAGGAGCCCGCCTGAAGAACAGGATAATGAAATTACAAGTAGAAGCCTGCCTAAAGAACATGGAGTGAAATTGAAATTTAAGACCGCCTGGAGAACAAGGTGATGAAATTGTAAGTTAGAAGTTCACCTAAAGAATAGGGTGATGAAATGGAAAGTCAGGATCCTACCTAAAGAACAGAGTAATGAAAATTAAAAGTCAGGATCTCGCCTGAAGAACAGGATGATGAAATTAAAAGTCAGGAGCCCGCCTGAATAGGGTGGTGACATTGAAAGTCAGGATCTCTCCTGAAGAACAGGATGATGAAATTGCAAGTCAGGAGCCCGCCTGAAAAATAGGGTGATAAAATGGCAAGTTAGGATCCCGCCTGAAGAACAGGGTGATGAAATAGAAAGTCAGGAGCCCTCCTGAAGAACAAGGTGATGAAATGAAAAGTCAAGAGCCCTCTTGACAAAAATGGTGATGAAATTGAAAGTTAGGATCCCACCTAAAGATCTAGGTGATGAAATTACAAGTCAGGATACTGCCTGAAAAATAGGGTAATGAAAGTAAAAGTTAGGAGCCCACCTGAAGAACAGGGTGATGAAATTAAAATCCAGGAGCCTGCCTGAAGAATAAGGTGATGAAGTTGTAAGTCAGGAGCCCACCTAAAGAACAGGGTGATAAAATTACAAGTCATGAGTCCGCTTGAAGAATAGGGTGATGAAATTAAAAATCAGAAGCCCACCTAAAAAACACAATAATTAAATGGCAAATCAGGAGTCTACCTGAAGTACAGGGTGTGAAATAGCAAGTCAGGAGCCCACCTGAAGAACAGGATGATGAAATTGAAAGTCAGGAGCCTGCCTGAAAAACAGGGTTATGAAATGGCAAGTCAGGAGTCCTCCTAAAGAACAGGATGATGAAATTGCAAGTCAGGAGCCTGCCTAAAGAATAGGGTGATGAAATGGTAAGTCAGAAGACCGCCTAAAGAACAGGGTGATGAAATTGAAAGTCAGGAGCCCGCCTGAAGAACAGGGTGATGAAATTGCAAGTCAGGAATTCGCTTGAAGAACAAGGTGATGAAATTGCAAGTCAGGAGCCCGCCTGAAAAATAGGGTGATAAAATGGCAAGTTAGGAGCCCGCCTAAAGAACAGGGTGATGAAATTACAAGTCAGGAGCTCGCCTGAAGAACAGGGTGATGAAATGGCAAGTCAAAAGCCCACTTGGAGAACAGGGTCATGAAATGGCAAAAAATGGGATTCAAGTCAAAGTGTTGATTTGGGATTCGTTGTTCAAGGTTTAAATCATGGTTTTCAGGTTCGGTTCCATCGCCCAATTGCATAATTTTCATAATAAAAGCTTGATCGGAGGTCCAATTCACTCTCTTCTCATTTTATTTTATTATATGTGATTGATTTATGTGAAACATAATATGATATGAATGTTTGGTGATTTTGAATTGTCGTTTGAGTTTATTGATGATGGTTGTGGATTGTTAAAAATAGTAATTGTGAATTGCTACGTTGGAACCTTGAGTTGAATTTGGGACGAAAATTGAAAAACTGATAAAAAGGTGAATATTATTGTTCTTTGATTCATTGATAATTGTTTGATTTTAAATAGATATTAATGTTATCGAACTCGATAGTATCATGTTTCAGGCCAAAATTTAGTAGGCAAATCTTAGGTCGGGTAGGCATGTCGTAAGCACCAACGATTGTTGAATGTTTGAAATGTTTGGTGAATGGTTTCGTTCTATCGCATTTGGAGAAATTATACTTATTTGTTCGGGTAATGCCCCGAAGCACATTGTACTTATTCACTGAGGAATGCCTCAAAGTATTATGTACGCAAAGGAGATTCATGATCAAGACTCGAGGCACTAGGTGGAGCATAGTTTAGGATTAGTGTAGGTTAGTGTAGGTTTACATTTTAGTACCTTTTTTATTTTGGATATGTAATAAATTGGACTGGACACTAATTTTTGAGTTTTGAACTGTTTGGTTGTTTGTTTTCTTTTTTGTGTGTTTTGTTGGTTTATACATTCCATAGTGTAATCCTAGCCGGTATATTCTACGGAGCGACCGTGGTCGAACCACAGGATAAGGGATTCCTAACACCTTTACCTCGATCAACAAAATTCCTTAACTGGAATCTCAGATCACGGACCAGTTTAAAAGAGTCAAAATCATTTTGAAAAAAGATTTTCAAAGGTGAATTGGCACACCAGATTTATGCCAAGTGGCGACTTTGAGTTTTGATTGTTAAAAGTTCTTTTCGAAACAAATTATTTTCTTTTGTCACTTAATAATAAAACTCTTTTCAAACTTCAAATCTAATTTTCTTTTTTGGTGTAAAAAAGAGGTGTGACAGTTTATATTACATGAAAACATAGAGGTTAAATTCATTATCAACAGTCCATAGATTTTATCTTGCATCAATCATTAATTCTACAAGCATTTAACAATATCTAATATTCTTTCAACTATTTTCGTAGGAACATTTGAATGTCCTGAATCAAAATTATAATAAACAACTTGTTAATAATTATGATGTTCTCAAGGCAAAGGAAAATCGTACATCACATTATTCAAGATTATATCCTAGTAATAGTTTATGGTAACCATTAGGAATTACCTACGAGGTTGTTCAAGGATCATATCTCTATGTGCATCATCTATGTATATGATTTAGTTAATGAAATTAACTAATCTTTATCTTATAAAGATCACCACATATATATTAATCTAAGAGGATACTAATGTTCCAATTAGTAATCGTATGATCAAAAATAATTTTAGGCTAAGTTATAAGAATCGTGACTCTCTCATTATAACGATCTCCATCATGATGTCAAAAAATTTAATAATACCAGAGATATTACGTACTTTATTTTCAAGAAGACATAAACTTTGTGGGAATCCTATTATCTCAGTAAAACACTTCGAACTGATATAAGTATGGCCCTTTTAGATCACTTGAAATAATGAGTATATTTCACACTCTCCTGAGGAGACTGAGCAACTAAAAATGATTGAAAACACTTAATTTTATTTATTACTTTTTAGGGCCAAACACATCGACAAGCTCCTCGACTTGGTACAATCTATCATTTTGGCACCTAAAGTGGATTGTTTATTTTAAGCACCTAAAGTAGACATAAACTGTGTCACTTTGGCATCTTTTACTTGTAGACACGTAATTTTGTCCCGCCAAAAATTATTTTTTATTATTTTTACTCTATCTTACCACGTACCTTCACTCATGTGATAATGTAACGCCCCAAAAAATTGTCCCGAGACGTCACACGGTGCTTAGGACCACAAGTGATCCTAAGCTAACCCATGAACTGGCATACTGTTAAGCAACTAATTAAATACGTATGAAATAGCTGAGTTTACTGTGCGAAAATGTAATAGTAATGGAATCTATGAAAATATTATACTGATACAATTTTACATATTAATAAAATCTAAAAAGAAGGACTGAAATTACAAGACTGACTCTAACTAACATCTGTGAAGCCTCTACTATACTGACTATAGATAGCTGGGGTGCGACTCCAACTACCACTAATCAATACATATGAGTAAGGAAGAAAAGTACATAAATAATATCTAACAAAAGTCCCCGAAGTAGGAGGACTCATCATCTGCAGGCTGGAATCTGCAAACTGTCTGAATATGGCATACGTGCTACAACTTGTACCTTTATTATGAGACAATGTAGCACATAGACATATATGTGGATCAGTACTTTGAGGATGTACTAAGTATGTGGGGGTGAATGCATAGGTAAAACATTATCTCATTATCGTAATTTGTAAGATAATGCATGCTAATTGTAAATGACTCACATAAGCTGGAATATTTGAATACTAAAATCTGTAATCATGAATAGCAAATCATACTTTATAAATCGAGTGAGTCATAATATTTAGTTCTAAAAGTTGTGCTAATGTTTTATCTGTAAGTCATAATGTCTAAGTGTAAAAGGACTCACTCTTAAATTTGTATCTAATATCATTCTATAAAGCATAATCCGAGTAAAGTTTGTGAGCCTTTACACTTAGTTTTTCTAAAGCTTTTCTGTTCTAAAATCTGTAATCTGAAGGCTTTAAAACTTTAGGGAAAATACTTTATCTGAAAAGTTGTTCATTATATTTTACTAGAAGGGAGGTTCTCTTAACTGATATAAACCATGTGAGCTAACATGGAGTCTAACGCCTCATCCTCCTAAGGAAGAAACCTCACATTGGGGAGAGGTGTCATACTCTTGTCAGGGAGTGTAACCTAAGCTAAGTGATCACATCTGTAACTGTTATTTATATAGAAGTGGGAATAATCTGATAATTTGTACCTACGTTGGCTATGTAGTTCTGTGAAAGTAGGATGCGCTAAACCCACACTTCCCGCTCGGTGATAAATACTACTCTCTTATTATTTTCTACGCTCATTCTGTTGGAAATCCATTATAAAACTAGCATAAGGGTTTATCTGAAACCAATTATGCACTTATCTAATTAAATCTGTAAATAAAGTTGTTCTAATTTTTGTAAACTGTAATATCTGAAAAGTGGATTCCATAGCAAATTCGATGATCGAAAGATCAAAGATTTACTGAAAATCTATAAATAATCTTATAATAGGATGCATAAAGCATCATCTTTCTTGAATAATAATATTCAATCTTGGGGTAATAACCCATGCTTCGAACTCATGTAAAATCATAGCAAAACATCATGCTCAATATGCTTCTAGAAAATACTTCAACAATATCAAAATAATAAAATCAAGAATCACAATATCATGCTTAAACTCAATTGGAAAAATCTGAAAAACCGTATTATACGCATAATTATATGAAAATAGTCATGCAATTCAACATTCAATCACTTGAAATCTCATACTCTTCAAATAATAAAAATTGGGTATGAGCCCTAATTGCAAATCATGTGAATTTAATTAAAAAAGATAGTTTTGGGGCACAAGGACCAAAGGATTGTCCTTGTTCATAACCCCACATTCCTTAATTGATGATCTTAGATGAGGAAGCTTTAATCTTGGATTCCTATGATGCTCTTAAAGATGAGTTCTTGGAGTTCTTGAATTGGAAATTTTAAATCTTGAACTATCTTGGAGAATTGATGAGGAAAATTGGATTTCTTGGAGAGTAAGTTTGAGCTTTAGGGTTTTCTTTTGAAAGAGAATTGATGAATAAGTTTGACTTGAATTCCTATTTGTGTCCTTGAAGGTTGTTTCTTGAAAGAGATGAATCAAATTGATGTTCTTGGGAATGTTCTTGAATGATTTTCTTGAACTTCTTGGAATAAAAAGCTTAATTCTTGATTGTTTTATTGAATATAAGGTGATGGAATGGATAAATCTTGAAGAGAATTGATTAGGGTTTGTTCTTGGGAGTAAAGTAGGATAATAGGGGCAAAATAATACCCCAATGGCAGTTATACATTGCTATATTACGACCTAGGTTGAGGGGGGGGGGGGGGAAACTCCATTGCCCCTCATTCATTTAAATCAAAAATTCATAACCCGTATACCAATTTTGCTCCTTGCCGTGATGCGGTACCATCGCCGCAGCTTACTGCCTTACACAAAAATGACTATAACTTTTTGCTCAGATATCAATTTTAGGAGAAATTGGTATCGATGGAAATATAATTCAATTATCTACAATTTGGTTGGTCTTGAGCTGAAAAATTCCATTTATTTAAAAAGTTATACACGTTTAAAGTAGACTCTTGTAGAATCCAATGACAAATTTTGGACGAATCTAATGTTCTTAGCACCACTTGGCTCTAAGTGACTTCTATGAACATCATTAACCTAATAAGAACTTCACATACTTAGTATTAAAGTCATGACACAAGCATTCGAATTATGGATCAAGAGTACGGTAATTACACCTTCACCGCGACGGAGTGAAATTTCGTTAAGCTACTGGAAAAGGACTAGTGCGAATTTGCACTCTGGCGCGATGCGGTACTATCGCGTTGAATCACTGGAAATTGAATATTGGGAATTTCGACCTCTCTGCAATGCGAGCTTATTGTATAGGTCCACTGGAAAATAACAAATGGGAAATCACCCTTCACCTCGACGCAATGACTGCCCAGGTGGCACACTGTCACACTAAAAATGCCCTCACTTCTCAATCGAGTCGGATTTGGGAGAATTTGGTATTTATGGAAAGCTTATTCAATTTCCCACACCATAGAAGGTCTAAATCTAGAAAATTTCACTTGTATAAGAAGGTATTTATTTTTTAAGCTATCCTTTGACATTTTATGAGCGAAATTAGGCTAAGAAAAATTACGGGGTATTACAGATAATTTCCACTCAATAACAAATCCAACAAACTCTTAACAATTTTGACACCTAACCCTAACAAATTTTATCCCATCCTAACCACCCTATCCACACACCCTTACCCCACATACCCCATGTACCCCCTACCCTACGGTTTTTTACCCACCAAAAATGAAGGATTGGGACACGACACAGCAACAAAATTCACACACATATTAGAATACAAAAACATAGACCCTCACTAAGAAATTCACATATATCACTCTCACAATACCTCACAGCAATACACACACACCCAGCCACCGAGAAAACTTACACACTCAACACACACTACCTCACATACTTACACTAGAAAATTGGAACCTACCTCATGGCTAAACACACACACACTCTTACTGGTACACACACATAGTTCGAAGAAGATTGAAAAACTAAGAAAAAAAGAAAAATAGTCATAAAAATTAGATAAAAACTGCGAGAAAGAGAGAAAACAATCATGTGAGAGGGGTAAGAACGGTGAACGGAGAGGACCCTATCAACTGCCTTTAGTTTTTCGGTGATCTTCTTGCCAGAATCAGTTATCTCTCACCGGAATCGACCATTTTCAGCCACCATCATCAAAACCCGACAAAATAACCCTAAAATCCATCAAAAATAGCAAAAAAAACTGGCCACCCATTCCATTTCTTTGACAAAATAGTAACAAGGTATGAAATTGAATGTGGGTTTCTCTTTACTTCGTGATTTTTTGGTTCGAGTTGGCGAAGAATAGAACGAAAGGGCTATATTGAAGTTGGCGGGTTCGTTATTAAGGTTTGGCATGAGGACTTCGGATCCGGATTTCATATTTTTATTCGAATAATATTTAAGTTTGAACACATCAAATTGAGGTCTAATTCTACTTCTTCCATCTTTTTATTTCATTGTTGGTGATATTTGGTGCATTGGATTGAACATCATTTGTTGGTTAGTTGATCTCTGTTGTCGATGAATAATTGCTTGTGCTGATGCAATGTTGATTTACTTGATTACGAATTGTGATTAAATAATATCTCAATTGGGGATAAGTTGGGTGAGAATTAAAAATTTGATAAAAAAGTGATTATTGTTTAGTTTGATTCATCAATTGTTGTTGGATTTGAAATGGATATTGAATGTTGTTGGACACAATAGTGTCATGATAGGCGATAAGTTGAGTTGGGTAGGCAAACAGTAGGTTCAAGTAGGCAAATTTAGAACTTATGGATTGTGAAATGTTTGGAATATTTGTTGAATGGTTTTGTTTGCCGCATTTGGATCAATTTTATTCATTTAGTCGGGGAATGCCCCGAGGCCATTTGTACTTATTTACCGGGGAATGCCCCAACGTATTATGTTGTCCGAAGATGATCAAGGCTTGAGGCATCGGGTAAAGCATAGTTAGGATAGTTTAGGTTTTATTTCAGTATTTTTATTTTTGTCTGTAATAAATTGGACTGGACATTATTTTTTGGACTTTTGATTTTTTGGTTGTGTGTTCTTCTCACGGCGTGTTTTGTGTGGTTTATGCATTTCATAGTGTATACTAGCCGATATACTCCACACATCTACTGTGGACGAACCACAGGACCGAGGGTGCCTAAGACCTTCCCCTCGGTCAAAAGAACTCCTTAGCCGGAATCTCTATCCGTTGACTAGTTTCAAAGAGTCAAAACCATTTTGAAAAGGATTTTCAAAGGTGACTTGACATACCGGATTATGCCAAGTGGTGAATCTAAATTCTGATTGTTAAAGATCCTTTACGGAATAAATTATTTTCTTCTTTCACTTAATAATAAAGAACTTTTCAAACCTTAAAATTAGATCTTTATGATTAAAAAAAGGGTGTGACAGCTCTGGCGACTCTGCTGGGGGTCTTTCAGAATTCGAGCTTATTTTTGGAGTTGTATTGTCTTAGTTTGACATTATAGGTGTATAGACTCTGTTTGAGTTATTGTTTGTATTTTTTTATCATTGTCGTATGTGTACTTGCTATGTGTTTACAGTTTTTCTACTTATGTGCTACCGCTTTATATCTGACATCATTTGCATAATCCGAGTCAATTTTTTATGCAACAAGTCTTGGAGTACATATCGTGTACACGAACTCTAGTTAAGTCACCCTTATTTTAGGAGGAAGAACCATCGAACGTATGGAGTGGGTGAAAAGCTATCGAAATCACTATCAACCATAGCTCCCCCGAACAACCTTGTTAGTAGACCCCAGCGTAAGTCAGTCATTAGGTCATGCTTATCTGTATTATATTGAGACCTAGCATGACTGATACAAGCATGAAGAGCACAAAAGGATACAAGGCATGGTCAAAGGCTCAAGCTTTGGAATTGGCAAGTGTTTGAAGCCTTTTAAAGTCTTGTCAAGTTGAAGGAGGAGAAGGGAATCCATACACTCAAGAGGTGCCTCACTTGAAGGGAAAAAATGACTCTTTGCCTTATAGTTCAACACCCAAGAGGCGCCCAAAGTTAGGGCTTTTATGGTCTTTTAATGGCCTTTTTTTACACTCCAAAGAAGCACCCTTCATTAAGGGTATTTTTGTCATTGTTTGTAATAAGTATAAATAGGCACATTTTCTCTTATTTTCCTTAGTTTTTACATAATGAATTGAGAGAATTTTTATATTATAATATTAGTGTTAGCTTGTAGTATTCTCCTTCTCCTTAAGAGAGAGAAATCGAATTAGGGTTAGCACAATTAATGGATTTCACTTGTGTTGACACATTGGCAAGAAAGGTGGGTTTTGAGGAGTGTGAATTCCCTTAGTATACCTAAGAGGAAGATTTGAGATTCTATTCGTGAGGTGTGATTGATGGTTTGATACACTATCTTTTGTTAATCACTTGGTAGAAGTAAGGGTCTTTCTATCTATCCTTTAATTTCAAGCATTATTATTCTTCATCCCCTTTCTTTGTGTTGTTTTTCTCTTTATGTGCTTGCTGATTTTTGCATCTTATATGTCCATTTCATGAATTCCTAGTCTTCTTGTATCAGTGACCCACTTAGTCTTTTGTAGGATACTCACCCCTAAAACATTCCTACGTGCTAATTGTTGTATCTTTGAGGATAACATGGTCATTTGACGGATCGATTTGGGGAAAACATGTGTTAGAATTAAAGGAGCGGGTGTTTAGGCAAGGAAAAAGAAAAGTCCAAACAAGAGTTCCGTAGTTTTGTAAAGTTCTTTACGGATTTTGTTCTTCGTAATTCAAAAAATTCAAAAAGATTTTTACCTATTGCACTCATTTCTCAGAAACAAAAACATCAAAAAGATTTTTCTATTGTTACTTTACCATGCATTCATAATTCAAAATTTTAAACAGATTTTTTTTAAAATAGGAGCTTTGTATAAAAGAAAATTCAAAAAATAGTAGAAGTTTTGTACATTTTGTATAATGAAAATACCAAAAAAAGATTCTTTTTTCATAGTTGTTGGTTTCATTTTTATGTGAAGTGTCAAATTGAAAACTCAAAAAGATTTTAACATTTTTTATCGTCTATTTGTGGTTGTGTCTCTTATGTTAGGGTTCAGTCGGTTGTTTAATTTTTATTTGTCCAATCTGGACGAACTACGCACACTTGATTTTCCTCTTTGGGGAGTGAGATTATAGGAAACCCTTCTAGGGTTCGGTGATCTTATTTAAAAGATCCAAAAAAATATTTTCTTCACTCGTTATTAGAGTAGGTGTTTCGTATACATCTTTATAAAAAACTCCAAAAAAATTTCCGTTAACAGTTTCAAGTTTCATTTTCGTATGAAGTACAAAATTGAAAACCTAAAAGGATTTTTGTTTGATAATCATAAGTTTTATTTTGTATAGGAAACTGAAAAATTCAAAAAGATTTTCGTCAATTATTTTGACTATTTGTTATTTACTTTTCTTCTTAAAGTTTCAATGAAAAAGATAAAGAAAGAGAGTTTGATTGGCCATGTTGTGCCAAAACTTCACAAACTATGTACTCTTGATTCTCCTCTCTTAGGAGTGAGATACATAGGCACCCTTCTTGGATTTGGTGATCTTTTCAAAAAATAAATAATAATAAAAAAAAGAGATTTTAAAAAAAAAGTTAAACTCTAACGTATTTGTTATCTCTTGTTGAGTTAGTTTAAGGTGGTTGGTTTGTAGCATTTTGTCTGGTCCTCCATATTGCACCAAGTCACAGAAAAAGTTATGGCCAACAAGGATATCGAGGTTGTTTTCACTAATCAGATAGGGAGTTTGGGAAATAAGAATTTAGGAGCTAATGAAGAGAATCGGAAACTAAGGTAGCAAATGATAGAAATGCATCGAGCTTGGGCTAACGGGTATCCACCTCCTCCATTTCCTGCTAATAATCTAGAATATCTTTCTAGCTTGTCTCCAGTGTCACATGCAGAGTTCCCTATTTTTGTTGACACGCCACAGAATGCATAAGGATCTACTCCGGGGCAACAACATCCAAACACTTACAATGTTCATTTCCTCACTCCTCAACACAAAACTACCACATGCTCGGCTCCACCTACTGTTCATATTTTTGCAGCACCACCTCCACCTGAAGCTCCTACTTTTGATGTCCATCCATCGGTTGTGCCTCCCTACTCTATGACAGATCTTGTATTGAATGTTTCTGGTGATTAGTATTATGCTTTCGAGCCTACATTTAAGTCGATTGGTCTTGATTTGTACACTCAACCTCCTAAATTTCCTCCTAACACTGAGAAGCCTGTTGTGACAGAAGAACAGGAGGGCATGACACAAAAATTAAAGATTTTAGAACAAGCCATGAGAAAATTGTAAGGGTTTGGGGGTTACAAAAGTGTATCGTATCAAGATCTGTGCATGTTTCCTGGTGTTAACCTTCCTCTTAGTTTTAAAATGCCAAAGTTTGAGAAGTATGATAGATGCGGTGATCCCATAGCATATTTGAGATGTTATTGTAACCAACTAAGGGGCGCTGGAGGGAAGGAAGAATTACTCATGGCTTATTTCGGTAAGAGCTTTTCAAGTCTAGCTTCAAAATAGTTTGTTGATCAAGACATCGACAAGGGGAATAGTTGGGATGACCTTCATGCAACAATTCCAATACAATGTGGAGTTGATCCCTGATGAGAAATCCTTAACTAATATGAAGAAGAAGAAGAGTACTAAAAGTTTTAGAGAGTAAGCGATTAGATGGCGTGAACAAACTGTTAGGGTGAAACCGCTAATAAAAGAAAGTAAGATAGTGGAGGTGTTTATCCAAGTGCAGGATGAAACATATTATCAACACTTGTTACCTGCGTTAGGCAAGCCATTTATTGAGGTCCTCAAAATAGTAGAGATGATAGAGGACAGAATTAAGACCGGTCACATTGTGAGTTTTGCAACATTGAACACAACTACTCAAGCAATTCAAAAGGGTTCAGGAAGTCTTAGGGAGAAAAAGAATGAGTAAGATGCATCTGCTATTGTAGTTGGACAGTAGACATGGTCAAAAAGACCATGTCATCTTTGCTCTCAGGCTCAAGCCCTAGCTCATGCCTAAGCTTCACATAAATCATGCCCAAAATCCATTATAATCTGTTCCCCCACCTCCATATCCAGTATATAATGCACAACCACATGTTCAACCCCTATCTTACCCACAATGGAACACACCAACTCCTCAGAGTCATCATCTAACTCCACAAACATACCAAAGCCCTTCTAGGCCAAATTTTCAATCCAAGACAAATAATGAAATGAGGTAGAAGTTGAGAGATTGCTCACACCAATTGGAGAGACGTATGCCAATTTATTTCAGAGATTGTTACAGTGTGGTATGATCACCCCTCTCCTTGGGCACACTCTTAATTCAAGAAATTTTAATCCTAATGTACGATATTCATATCATTCTAGTGCCCAGGGTCATAGTATTGAAGATTATTGAGATTTGAAAAGAGAAATTGAAAAGATAGATTCAAGATAGATCAATTATGGTCCAGAACATTGATAGTGAGAAAAGCTCTAGTCATGCTAATATGCAAACCAGTGGCTAAGATGTCAAGGTCAACAATTGGAAAGTCATTCCTCTCTCTGCTAGGATGGATGTTTGGTAGTTTGTTTTCTTTTCTTTTTTGTTATTCGAATTATTTTTGTAACGCCCCGAAAGTGGGTCCCGAAGCGTCACATGGTGGCTTAAGGCTACAAGTAGCCCCAAGCTAACCCTTTGAGCCATTTTCTATCAATAAACACTTATTTTACCATTATTATAGCAAAAATATATGCGTAATATTATCATAAACCCTGTCTCACAGTAATATGGATAATGTAAGAAATAACGAAATATGAAGAATCATCTAATCACTCCAACTCACTAATCTACAAAACCTGTCTGACAAGACTCTACTAATCAATAACCAGAGAGCCATTAGGACAGGCCCCAACTGACTCGAACTCAAAAGATAAAACATCTGACCAACCTGAAATGAATGTCCGAAAAAACACATCCTCGGATCATGAGGCTCACCACAATAAAGGATGTAGATCGACGTGCTCAGGAATCACCGTCAAGTCTGGAACTGAGCACCTGAACCTACATTATAAGAAAAATATAGCCCATGTACGAATACGTGGGTCAGTACCATGGAATATGGACCAAGTATATGGGGGTGTATGCAAGTTTCAGAAATCAAATATCATAAGTATTCATAGAAAACATGCATCCTATAGCAAGTGGCTCACATAGCTCGAATAAAATCATCAAAATCATAAGAGAGTAAAATATATCAGGGAAAAACATATGAGTCCTTATAATAATTTCTCAATTCGCTTTCATCTCATTTTCAATTTATCAAACAATCAAATCTCATGATAATTATCTTTAGAATATATTCATTTAGTCATTTGAAGACAACAACTTTCTCAAAATCAGTCTTTCAAGCGAACATATTTTCATCTTAGATAGAAGAGTACACACACACATTGGCAGTTTCTCATAACCGACATAAGCCATGTGAGCTACATGGAGTCCAACGTATTACCCACGTTGGGGAGAGCTGTCCTATTCTTGCCATCCGAGTAGGACCTTAATCATTATCCCAAACACTAGTGATCACTATATAAATCAGCCTCAGGCTCACATCCTACGGGGGCACATAGTTCTAGGAAAGTACCAAACCGCTATACTTCCCGCTCGATTCTAAAGACTACTCCCAGACTTAGCTCAGATCTTTTAAAAGAAAATCTACAACAAACAGTTTAACAATTCACAATGGGAGCTAATATGCTACCCCTTCATAATCAATTAAAAGAGTGGATTTCTTTTCTCACTTGGTCTCAAAAAAAATTTTTCGCGACCCCCAAGGTCAAATCATTCTTCATTATTTCAAATCATCCAAATCTCAAGGTGTTTATAACACATAACTTCACAAAATAATAATCTCAAATAGAGTTCCAAAACCCCATATATCAATATCACACTAAAACCTTCCAAAGTTTCATACTTTATGTCATAAGCATAAAAATAATCACTTAAAAATCAAAATTTCAGCTTTATAGGAAACCATATCAACATTCCCATGAAAACATCATAAGTCATAAATTCATACATTCGAATTCGTAGTAAAACATATCAAATCATATATCTTTGTAAAGAAAATTAACTTTGGGTACAAGAACGAAAGAATGTTCTTGTTGAAAGACCCCACATACCTTTGTGGTAACGGATTCATCGAAAGATTGGACCTTCAGTGTTGATTGTGAAACCCTAGTTGTTTTTCTCCTTTAGTGCTCTTGGATGATGAAATTAGACTGATAATAGGGTTATGATGTGTTTAGAATCTATTAAATTCATAAGGTTAAGTTTAGGGGTGTGGAAGGAGTGCCAAAAGACTTAATTGCCCTCAAAATAACTCAAAACGGAGTGTTTTTGCTACCTGAAACACCAAGTGTGCGATGCACACCTTATGGTACACTTTGAAGTGTGCGCCGCATACCTTATCGAACACTTTGAAGTGTTACACCTTATCACACACCCATTCCAGTATCCATGTGCGATTAGTTAGACAATGCACTCTACTTTGCAAAGCCATAGCTCCTTGCTCGGGTGTCGGATTTTGATAAAATTGGTATTGTTGGAAAGCTAATTCGATTATCTATAATTTTGTGGGTCGAAATATGCAAAAATATCACAAATTCCTTAAGTTATACTCGTTCAAAGATGACCCTTGAGAATTCAAACACTAAAACTTGATGGATTCAAAACTCTTAGCTTGCACTAACTTAAGTGACTCATATAAACACACTTAACACATCATAAGCTCTCTTATAACCAGGATACTCTTGGTAATTCATGTGCCCAGATATGGATTTCAAAATTGGGGGTTTCACATGTACAAACAACGGTTCGCTTTCTAACTTAGGAAAGTGCGGGTATTATAATATCTCCCCCTTGGGGACATTCGTCCTCGAATGACGCCGGGTATACTAAGAGTAAAGAGAAAACGAAGGGTACACAGCTGAAGCAACTTGCTAAACTTGTCTCTACTTCATTCTACATTTCGGACACAACCAGGAGTGCATAACTCATGAAATCACAGCTGAATAGTATAAAATAACAGCTGAATTACTGCAACTCTGCATAGAAAAGGAATAATTTAGAGAAGAACGATACCTTCGGCTTGATCGGGGCCTTCAGAAAATAGGTGCGGGTACTTGGATCACATATCCGTCTCGGTTTCCCAAGTTGCACCTTCAATAGATTAGTTTACCATAACACCTTGACCAAGGGAACTTTTCTATTCATTAGTCTTCGGACTTGGTGATCTAAAATCTCAACAGGAACCTCCTCAAAAGAAAGACTATCCTGCACATCTAGGCTTTCTGAAGGATCTACAACAACACAATCACCAACATGTTTCCAAAGCATGGAGACATAGAAGACAGGATGAACGGCAGATAACTCTGAAGGCAACTCAACCTCATACGCTACTTTACCAATACGGCTAAGAACTCTGTAGGGGCCAACATAACGGGGACTAAGTTTCTCTTTCTTCCCGAATCTCTTCACCCCTTTCATGGGTGAAATCTTTAAATACACCAAGTCACCCACTTCAAATTTCAAGGTCTCTTATCCTCACATTAGCATACGACTTCTGACGACTCTGAGTGGTTTTCAACCTTTCCCTAATCAACTTGACTTTTTCCATAGCCTCAAACACTGAATCAGGACCACTCACAGCAGTTTCACCCACTTCAAACCAACCTATGGGTGACCTATATTTTCTCCCATACAAAGCCTCAAACGGGGCTATGCCAATACTAGAGTGGTAACTATTGTTGTAACAAAACTCTATCAATGGTAAGTGCTCATCCCAACTCTCCTTGAAATCAAGAGCACACGCTCTCAACATATCCTCTAAAGTTTGGATGGTCCTCTCAGCCTGACCATCTGTCTGCGGATGAAAAGCAGAACTCAAATGCACTTGGGTACCAAGAACCTTCTGAAATATCTTCCAAAACTGCAAAGTGAACTGAGTATCCCTATTCGAAATGATAGACAAGGGAACTCCATGCAATTTGACTAACTCCCGGATGTACAATCTACCATAGTCCTCAGCAGTAAAAGAGTATGCACAGGCAAGCAGTGCGCAGACTTAGTCAATTTATCAACAACAACCCAAATTGAATCGTGATGGCGTTGGGAGGGAGGTAAACCAGTCACAAAATCCATGTTTATCTCTTCCCACTTCCAGGTGGGAATACTAAACTCCTGCATCATACCACCAGGTCTTTGGTGTTATACCTTAACCTGTTGGCACATCGCACACTTAGCCACAAATGTTGTTATATCCTTCTTCATGCCACTCCACCAATAGATTTCTCACAAGTCGCGGTACATCATGGTGGTACCAGGATGAATAGAATATCACCCCCCGTGCGCTTCAACCATAATTCTCTGTCTCAGATCATCAACATTCGAAACACATAGTCTATCTTGCAATCTTAACATACCATCTCCCCCTTGGGAGAAAACTTCTACCTTTTGGTCCTTGACTGACTCCTTTAGTCTGACCAAACAAGCATCTAAGTCTTGCTTCTCCTTCACTTCCGAAACCAAGGAGCATTCGGAACTACTCTGAACCCCTATACTACTTTTAGCTGAGTCAAACAACCTAACCCTCAGCCTAGCTAAACGGTGCACATCACAGCCAACTCTTTCTTACCCTCTTCAACATGCAAAACACTGCCTATGGACACCCTGCTAAGGGCATCCGCCACTACATTGGCCTTGCCCGGATGGTACAACACACTCATGTCATAATCTTTCAACAATTCTAACCACCTTCTCTGCCTAAGGTTCAACTCCCTTTGGGTAAATACATACTGCAGACTCTTATGATCAGTGAAAATATCAACATGAACACCATACAAGTAGTGTTTCCAGATTTTCAGAGCAAACACAACAGTAGCTAACTCAAGATCATGGGTGGGATAATTTTTCTCATGGGGTTTCAACTGTCTAGAAGCATAAGCTATAACTTTACCCTTCTGCATCAGTACACAACCCAAACAAACTCTAGAAGCATCACAGTATACCATAAAACCATCAAAACCATCAGGCAGAGTCAAAATAGGGGCTGAAGTGAGTCGAGTCTTCAACTCCTGAAAACTCTTCTCACAAGAATTGGACTATAAGAACTTCACTTTCTTTTGGGTCAACCTGGTCAGAGGAGACGCTATAGAGGAGAAACCTTCAACAAAACAACATTAATAGCTGGCCAGACCTAGGAAACTTCGAATGTCAGTCAGAGAGATAGGTCTAGGCCAGTTTCTAATAGCTTTGATCTTTTGGGGATCAACTCTAATACCTTTGGAAGAAATGATATGACCCAAAAAAGCAACTGACCTTAACCAAAAATCACACTTGCTGAATATGGCAAAAAATTAATGGCTTCTAAGGATTTGCAAGACAATTCAGAGGTGATATGCATGTTCATTCTCACTACGGGAGTATACAAGAATATCGTCTATGAATACAATAACAAACATATCAAGATATTGTCTGTACACTCGATTCATGAGGTCCATGAAAGCTGCTGGGGCATTAGTCAGCCCGAAGGACATAACAAGAAACTCAAAATGACCATAGCGAGTTCAGAAGGCTATTTTTGACATGTCACACTCCTTTAATTTAAGTTGGTGATAGCCAGATCTAAGGTCTATCTTGAAAAAATAACTTGCACCTTGCAACTGGTCAAACAAATCATCGATTCTCGGGAGGGGATACTTGTTTTTGACAGTGACTTTATTTAGCTGGCGATAGTCAATGCACATACGCAGAGACCTATCTTTCTTTCTCATAAATAATACAGGAGCACCCCAAGGAGAAAGAATGGGCCATATGAAACCCTTATCTAGCAGATCTTTGAGTTGCTCCTTCAACTCCTTAAGTTCTACCGATGTCATACGGTAAGGAGGGATAGAAATGGGCTGAGTATCGAGAAGAATATTGATCCCAAACTCTATCTATCTATCAGGAGGTATCCCTAGGAGATCTCCCGAAAAGACATCAAAAAACTCATTGACAATGCTAACTGACTGGAGAGTTGGAGTCTCAGACTTAGTGTCCTTGACTCTAACCAAATGATAAATGCACCCCTTAGAAATAAACTTTCTAGCTTTGACGTATAAGATAAAATGACTCTTGGGAGATATAGAACTCCCAGACCATTTGAACACAGATTCATTAGGAAACTGGAACTTGACTACTCGAGTACAACAATCTATAGCGGCATAACACAAATAAAGCCAGTCCATACCCAGAATGACTTCAAAGTCCACCATGTCTAACTCAATCAAATCAGTAAACATGACTTTATGAAGGACTGTAACAGGACACTTTCTATACGCTTTCTGGGCAACAATCGACTCACCCACAGGGGTTGAAACTAAGATAGGCTCAGGAATATTTTCAGGACTCACTTCAAAATTCACAGCAACCAGAGGTGTAACATATGAAAAACTGCACCCAGGGTCCAACAATGCATAAACATCAAACTGAAATATAAGGAGCTTACCAGTAACAACATCGGGAGAGTCCTCCTGCTCCTGGCGAGATTGTAACGCATAAAATCAGTTCTGGCGCTGAATGCCAATGGTGCTAGAAGAAGCGCCCTGAGTTGTGGCTGGGCGAGTCACCTGAACTGGTACACTAGCAGTTTGAGTCTTAGTCTGGGGGCGATTTTTACGTCCCCCTTGCCTGGCATGTGGGCACTCCCTAAGTTTGTGACCCAAGTCACCACCCCCGAAACAGCCTTTCATCTCACCCCAACACTCACTCAGATGGATCCTACCACACTTAGGACATGGAGGATAATTTAGCTTACTGGCAACACTGAACTGGGACCTAGATGCATATGACTTGCTACTCTTCTCCTGCCTACTCCTAGGTGCGAGAGAGCTAGCTGATGATGGTACTGGTGCTGAGGAACGATTTTGAAATTGAGGGTGGTTCCCTCCCTGCAATCTAGTTTGAACATGTCCATGCTGCTCGGACCTAGCTCTCTTATTTCCTCTTATTCTGTCCCTCTCCTTGATCTTGTCTGCTTCAATCTGTTGGGCATGTGTCATTAGTCGGGAAAGGTTCATCTTACGATTAAGCATAGAAGATCTACACTCCTTAACAACATAGCTCAACACTCCTGTCATAAATTTACTCACACTAGCCCAATTATCAGCTATCAAATCAAGAGTGTGTTTGGCCAACTGATTGAACTTTAAGCAGTACTCTTTAATAGTCATAGATCCCTGTCGTAAGTTCATGAACTCCTCCACCTTTGCCTCTCTTGTCTCCAAAGGGAAAAACTTATCCAGGAATGCATCCTGGAACTCCTGCCAAGTCGTAGGGGCAGCACCCTTTACTCTACCCTTCCTCCAAGCAACTACCCAGTCATAAGTAAGGTTTTTTAACCGATATGATGCCATCTCCACACTATGCTCCTCAGAGATATGCATTACCTGAGTGATCTTTCTCACCTCTTTCAATTACAACTGGGGATTCTCTTCTGGCTTGGACCCATAAAATTATGGTGGATTCATCCGTATAAAGTCACGAATTCTTGCAGTAGCTGAATTACCTCCTTACTATTGTGGAGCCGGGGCCAGGTTGGCCTGAAGATTCACAGTAACAGCTTGGGCTAGCACCTGAAAGGCTACTCGAAATTTAGCATGGGACACATTTTCATTTAGTGATTTAGCAGGCTGAGGTTACTGAGCCGCGTTATTCCTTCTAGCTCGGCGAGGAGGCATATTCTGAAATAAGAGAGCATGAATTAATAGATGAGAGAGACACTGTAAGCACGATGGACTTTTGAAAGAAAGAAATGCCCCTTTTTCCTAAAACGTCTCGTAGCCTCTTGCTCAGAAATGTGGCGCGCTACACACCGATGGTCAAGACTCTACTTAATGTGGCTTGTCAGACTCCCTAGGAATCCTTAAACCTTAGGCTCTGATACCAAGTTTGTAACACCCCGAAAGTGGGTCCCGAAGTGCCACACGGTGCTTAAGACTACAAGTAGCCCCAAGCTAACCCTTTGAGCCATTTTCTATCAATCAACACTTATTTCACCATCCTTATAACTAAAACATATGCGTAACATGATCATCAACCCTGTCTAATAGTAATATGGATAATTTAAGAAATAACGAAATACGAAAAATCATCTAATCACTCCAACTCACTAATCTACAAAACCTATCTGACAAGCCTCTACTAATCAATAACCAGAGAGCCATTGGGATAGGCAACAACTGACTCAAACTCAAAAGATAAAAAATCTGACCAAACTGAAATGAATGTCCAAAATAACACGTCCTCGGATCATGAGGACTCACCATAATAAAGAATGTAGATCGACGTGCTCGGGAATCACCGTCAAGTCTGGAACTGAGAACCTAAACCTATATTATAAGGAAAATGTAGCCCACGTACGAATACGTAGGTCAGTACCATAGAATATGGACCGAGTATATGGGGGTGTATGCAAGTTTCAAAAATCAAATATCATAAGTATTCATAGAAAACATGCATGCTATAGCAAGTGACTCACATAGCTCGAATAAAATCATCAAAATCATAAGAGAGTAAAATGTATCAAGGAAAAACATGTGAGTCCTTATAATAAGTTCTCAATTCGCTTTCATCTCATTTTTAAATCATCAAACAATCGAATCTCATGATAATTATCTTTAGAATATATTCATTTAATCATTTGAAGACAACAAAGTTCTCAAAATCAGTCTTTCAAGCGAACATATTTTCATCTTAGATAGAAGAATACACACACATGTTGGGATTTTCTCATAACCGACATAAGACATGTGAGCTACATAGAGTCCAACGCCTTACCCACATTGGGGAGAGCTGTCCTATCCTTTCCATCAGAGTAGGACCTTAATCATCATCCCAAATACTAGTGATCACTATATAAATCAGCCTCAGGCTCACATCCTATAGGGGCATGTAGTTCTAGGGAAGTACCAAACCAACATACCTCCCGTTCGGTGCTAAAGACTACTCTCGGACTTAGCTCAGATCTTTTAAAAGAAAATCCACAACAAGTAGTTTAACAATTCACAACGGGAGACAATATGCTACCCCTTTCATAATCAATCAAAAGAATGGATTTATTTTCTCAGTTAGTCTCAAAACAATTCTTCCTCGACCACCAAGGTTAAATCATTCTTCATCATTTCAAATAGTTCAAATCTTAAGGTGTTTATAACACATAACTTAACAAAATAATAATCTCAAATAGAGTTCCAAAAACCCATATATCAATATCACAGTAAAACCTTTCAAAGTTTCATACTTTATGTCATAATCATAAAAATAATAACTTAAAAATCAAAATTTCAGATTTATAAGCAACCATATCAACATTCTCATGAAAACATCATAAGTCATAAATTCACATATTCGAATTCGTAGTAAAGCATATCAAATCATATATCTTTATAGAGAAAATTAACTTTGGGCACAGAAATGAAAGAATGTTCTTGTTGAAAGACCCCACATACCTTTATGGTAACAGATTAGTTGAAAGATTGGACCTTCAATGTTGATTGTGCAATCCTAGTTGTTTTTCTCCTTTAGTGCTCTTGGATGATGAAATTAGACTGATAATAGGGTTATGATGTGTTTAGAATCTATTAAATTCATAAGGTTAAGTTTAGGGGTGTGGAAGGAGTGCCAAAATACTTAATTGCCCACAAAATAACTCAAAACGGAGTGTTTTCGCTACCTGAAACACCAAGTGTGCGTCGCACAACTGATGGCACACTTTGAAGTGTGCTCCGCATACCTTATTGCACACTTTGAAGTGTGCCTCGCACACCTTATCGGACACTCATTCCACTAGCCATGTGTGATTAGTTAAGCGATGCACTCTACTTTGCAAAGTCATAACTCCTTGCTCGGGTGTCAAATTTTGATAAAATTAGTATCGTTGGAAAGCTAATTCGATTATATATAATTTGGTGGGTCGAAATATGCAAAAATACCACATATTCTTGAAGTTATGCTCGTTCAAAGATGACATTTGCGAATTCAAACACTAAAACTTGATGGATTCAAAACTCTTAGCTTGCACTACCTTAGTGACTCATATAAACACACTTAATATATCATAAGCTCTGTTATAACAAGGATACTCTTGGTAATTCATGTTCCCAAATATGGATTTCAGAATTAGGGGTTTCACATGTACGAACAACGGTTCGCTTTCTAGCTTAGGAAAGTGCGAGGTATTATAATTTCAAGGTTGTAGTTCGGGATATATCTTGTTTTGTCCCTTTTGTCACTTATGTTCAAACTCTTTTATCTTTTAGTTCAACTAAATGAGGTGTCTATTTCCCTTTATGTTTTAAATATGTATTGTTTGTTTTATTTCTTTATACAGTATATTTTATGTTTATTCTAGTGATATGACATACCTGCAGAATTTTCAGCCAGATCTTAAAATCCAATTTAACCATGAAACATTAAATCAGAGGACTGAAGTTAGAAAAAGCATCTGAGAAAATAGGTAAAGCGTTGAGACATTTTGTGACAAGTTGAAGCCTCCATTGAAAATTAAGGCAATTATTTTGAGAATCACAAGAATAACTTGGTCATCAATTGAAAGACATGTCTCAATTGGGTCAAACAGTGGTTGTGTGATCCTATATCAAGAGGAACAGAAAGAAAATCAGCTATACGAAAGCATGGATAATTTGATGTGAGGGATGTACAACAAAAGGGGAGTTGTATGTTTGACAAGTGTGGAAAAAGAAGTGGCACACATGCTCAGTTAATGTTAGTGTTGTTAAAGTGTCACAAATGATTTTCATTTTTCATTTCATATTGCATGATATGTACTAGCATTTTCAAGGATTGATATGACGAAGGCATTTCATTCTGTTATCCAAACATTGTGTCATCCTTGGTTTAACCCATTTGAGCCTTAGTTTTATTTTCTTTCATACACCTCTTTTGGAATGAAGATAGAGTCAGCAAAGCTACAAAAAAAGTGTAGAGCAAAATATTAGAGTCAGAAAAATTTTTAAAAAAAAGAAAAATATTTCCAAAAAGAAAGAAAAGAGAAGAGTGTCAAGAAAAATAGAGTCCGAAAAAGTTTCAAAGAAAAAAGGAGTCAACAAAAGAAAACAAGAAATCAGAATCAAGCAAAACAAGTTGTCGGAACTACATGTGACCTGATTCTCCTCTCTCGGGGGTCAGATACGTAGTATACCCTACTCTGGGCTCGGTCTAACCAAATAATTAATTTAGAATTATCCAGTCAAAATAAACAGAGGCGTGAGTAAATATTTTTTGTTTGAGTCAATTCCAAAAGTTGTAAGTCCTACCCCACTTCAGGTATCGTTTGGGGCTCATGTAATCCCTTTTTTCTAACCTTAATCAAAATTCAACTTACGACCAAAGAAAGACTTTTAGATCAATCTCTGAGAATAATAAGGATAAGCACGCAATACATATGATAACGTATTTTGGGAACAACTTGTCTTCCTAAGCAAAATCAGGAGAGAAATAAAAATGAGAGAGTCTTATTGGTGAAAACACTCACAAGCACTATAAGATGATGATAAGTTGAGGGAGATAAAAATGAGAGTATTATCGGTAAAAACCCTCACGGGCACTATAAGACGAATGTGAGTTGAGAGAAATGAAATTAAGAGAGTCTCATTAGTGAAAAACCCTCTCGGATACCATGAGGCAATGGTGAGGTGAGAAAAAAATGAGAGAGACTTATTGGAGAAAACCCTTCAAGGTGCCACTAGCTGAATGAGGTCTCTAAATGCAATTGGCTAAATGAAGTAACTCAGTTTCAGGGCCATTAACTCAAGAACAATTGGTAGAAAGTTCGTATGGAAAGATCAGGCATCTTAATCTAAAAGGCGTGTTATAATCATTGGGGTCGACTTTCATTTTCAGATAAATTTTTCTTCTCGGTTTCAGTGGGGACATTCATTGTCTTTGCTTTCTTCTCTATGTTTCTATTTTTATTTTCTCGAGTCAGTTATTCAATTGTTATCATTTTTCTTGTGTCTTTGAGTCAAGTCCATGTTAAAATAAGTGAGAAAAGATTTCAAAAATGGCTACCAACTTCTTCAATTGCACAAAGCAAGACGAAAGTCTAACATATGAAAGAGACATGATTGTAAGCCAAAATAAGGTATTTAGAAAATTTTGTCAATAGACAAGTCTAGGAACTCATGAAAATGCCAAGGTTCAAAAGGTTTATCTGAGAAACCTGGCAAAGCAGAGATATTATGTTTGTTTCAGAGTCACTCTTAATAATCTGAGTTTGGGTCAATGATTCAGCAAGTCAATAATATATTCTAATGTTGGAAGCAAGGTTAAATATAAAGAGGGCAAGACGTTTGCCGTGAAAGCCAAAGCCACAAACCATCCACCATGTTTAAACTCACAAGTTTTCTTTGATGAAACAGAGAACATGTTACCTTCAAATCAAGGACTTCAGAGCATAAATATTAAGGGTTGCAATGACGCACTTCTACAAATACAGAAAGCAATGTTACTGCATAGATTTGATAATCAAATCATGACAAAAATTCATCATCCTATATCCCTCGGAAACACACTTCCTTGTCCATGTATTTCAATTTTCAATTTCTAGGTGATACACTTCTTAAATTGAAACTTCACTCCTAAAAGATGTACTTTCTAGTCGAGTCATTCCTTTTGACTCCCAGAAGATGTACCTTCTAGTCGAGTTATTCCCCTTGATTTCTAGAAGATGTACTTTCCAGTCGAGTCATTCCCTTTGACTCCCAGAAGATGTGCCTCCTAGTCGAGTCATTCCCCTTGATTCTTAGAAGATATATTTTCTCGTTAAGTCATTCCCTTTAACTCCCAGAAGATGTACCTCCTAGTAAAGTCATTCCCCTTTATTCGTAGAAGATATACTTTCTAGTCGAGTCATTCCCTTTGACTCCCAGAAGATGTACCTCCTAGTCGAGTCATTCCCCTTGATTCTTAGAAGATGTACTTTATATTTGAGTCATTCTCTTTAACTCCCAGAATATGTACCTCCTAGTCGAGACATTCCCCTTAATTCTTAGAAGATGTATTTTCTATTTTAGTCATTCCCTTTGACTCCCAGAAGATATACCTCCTAGTCGAGTCATTCCCCTTAATTCTTAGAAGATGTACTTTCTAGTCGAGTCATTTCTTTTGACTACCAGAAGATGTACCTCTTAGTCGAGTCATTCCCCTTGATTCTTAGAAGATGTACTTTCTAGTCGAGTCATTCCTTTTGACTCCCAGAAGATGTACCTCTTAGTAAATCATTCCCCTTAATTCTTAAAAGATGTACTTTCTATTCGAGTCATTCCCTTTGACTCCCAGAAGATGTACTTCCTAGTCGAGTCATTCCCTTTGATTCTTAGAAGATGTACTTTCTATTCGAGTCATTTTCTTTGACTCCCAGAAGATTACCTCCTAGTCCAGTCATTCCCCTTGATTCTTAGAAGATGTACTTTCTAGTTGAGTCATTCCCATTAACTCCCAGAAGATGTACCTCCTAGTCGAGTCATTCTTCTTGATTATTAGAAAATGTACTTTCTATTCGAGTCATTCCCTTTGACTCTTAAAAAATGCACTTTCTAGTCGAATAATTCCAATTAACCCATAGAAGATGTATTTTCTTGTTTGGGTTTTTCAAGTAGTTATGATATGACTTTCACAAAAGTCGTCTAATGATAAAAAGAGGCAAAATTTAATATTTGTTCTAAATAATTTCCATTCTAATTTTGATGTGATTTCAGGAGCCCGCCTGGAGAATAGGGTGAAGAAATGAAAACTCAAGCAATAAGGTGAAGATGTTGAAAGTCAAGCAACAAGGCAAAGAAATTGAAAGTCAACAGATTAAAGAAATAACAAGTCAGGAGCCCGCCTGGAGAACAAGGTGAAGAAATTAAAAGCCAGCAACAAAGTGGTGAAATTGCAAGTCGGGAGATCGCCCGGAGAACAAAGAAAGGAAATTGTAAGTCGGGAGCCCGCCTAGAGAATAGGGTGATGAAATAACAAGTCAAGAGTCAGAGACAGCTGCATATGTAGGATTTTTATAATTTTATTTATGTTTTTAATTTGACATTTTCATTGTCTATGTAATGACAGAGCCGCGGACCGGAACCTCGAAGGGACCTCACTCGACTCTCTAACTCGGTTGTCCTTCTTTCTTCTATTTTCACCTTTAAATAATGGTCGGGTCAAAATTTTGTCTCGTTATCTACTTCTTTGTCTGAAAATACTTTGTGTTTACATCCAAAGGGGGCATGATGTAGACACATAATTTTGTCCCGCCAAAAATTATTTTTTTATCATTTTTATCCTGTCTTACCACGTACCTTCACTCATGTGATAATTTCCACTCAGTAACAAATCCAACAAACTCTTAATCATTTTTTATACCTCGCCTTAACAAATTTTATCCCATCTTAACCACCCTACTTCACACACACCCTACCCCCACATATCCCATGTACACCCTACGCCATGATTTTTTCATTTTTTATACACAATAAATATACACAGAACATTATATACACACAACTCACATACCAAAAATGGAGGATTAGGACACCACACAGCTATAAAATTCATACACACATCAAAATACAAAAACACAGACCCTCACTAACAAATTCACACACATCACTCTCACATTACCTCAAAGCAATACACACACACCCAGCCATCGAGAAAACTTACACACTCAACACACACTACCTCACATACTCTCATTGGAAAATTGGAACAAACCTCATGGCTAAACACACATGCACTCTCACTGGTGTTTACACTCAATTTTTTGCTCTCCGTGCCTAAAATTAACGTCTTCAGGCTTTCGGTTCGTTAAAGGGCACGAAGCATAATTTTTACATCTTTTTACAATTGTTTGATAAATTATTGATAATTATCCTTTCTTTAGGATTTTAATCAATTTATTGTCATATTTTTATTTTTTATAATTTATTAATAATTTTTTTTAATTTTAGGATTTTTATCAATTCATTATCGTTCTTAACATTTTACAATCACCTGCACACGTACAAGACATGACGTTATATATATATATATATACACACATATATATTTTACAGCATTTTTAAATTAATTATATTTTAATAATTTTAATATTCTTTACATTTTTTCATTCAACATCTATATTTTACAGTCCGCAAACGCTGAGTCGGATCAATTATTTTTGTGCAGTATAATAACTCGATGTCTTGTCACATCCGACAATAACTACACAATAATGTCTTGTCACGTCCGACAATGACCACTCAGTGTTGTCTCATCACATCTGACAACGACCACTCAATGAAACTACCCTTTGGATAATTACTTTGTCCATTGATCAAAAGGATGAAAATCCTTTGGCCAATAACTTAAGGACCTAAGGTTGTTCTATTATAAAAAGAGAGGACACCCCTTTATCCATTGGATAAAAGGGGTGCTCAATTTTTGGTATAAATAGGTGGTGGGAGGACACATTTTTGTTCATTTTTTTCTCTCTTTCAAAATACACATATATTTATTTTTTACAACTCATAAACATTTTCCCTTTGCAAACCCGTACACATATTCATAAATACACAAACATATTTTTTATTCCTTTCAACATTTTAGTGGCATTGAATTTTCGACCAAGCTCCCTTTTGAGTATTTGTTTACATATTTTCAATATCTCTCCAATAATCTGGTTTGTTGAATCATTGCTTGTTGTGACTGGTTTGCTTAATTTTGCAATCACTTTTGGTCTTGGATGTTGTTTTACTGTGTTTGGCACATTTGGGATGGTTTAGGTAGAATTTTATCTCTTTTACTCATTTCTGGACATGTTTGACTAACAATGAAGAGATACTACACTTGGCCAATGAAATTATCTTTCCGACGGATATTTGAGGTCACCCCATTTACAAGGACGGAATTTTCTTAAAGTTATCACTTTATATTAAGGGTCGATGCTCGACCGATAAAATTATCTCTCCATCGGATACTTGAGGCCACTCCATTACAAATGACGAACTTTGTTTTCAAAAGATTACTATTTTGTATCAAAAATAAATACTTGGCCAATGAAAAAATTATTATTAATTTTGAGGCCTCCGTAAATAAAAGACGGACTTTACGTATATAAATACATAATATAAATATTTTTTGGGCGATGATGAAACTTTATAACAACACAAGATTTTACAACTCATATTCTAGCAAGACGATTTAGGACGGCTAATTAATTGAGCAACCATTTCCTAGCAAAACGATTTAGGATGGACCATTCATTGAGCAACCATTTTGCAATCATGACTTTATCTGAGCCCACTTTTAACAATAAAATATATATTTTATAATACGTAAATATACACATTCTCATTTATTATTATTTATTCGTTACTCACATTTTTTCAAGTGTTTATACAGGTTATTTTGGAATACTCTTCGGGAGTTGCAGTCAAAGAGGCTCTTTTAATTTTGTATTGTATTTTATATTCTTATATTTGTACAAATATTATTATAGTGAAAACTTTATTTTTGGGGTGTTGGGCGGGATTTTTTTTATTTATACGACTTCACCTCGTGTTTATGCAAACTTAGGCCATTAATGTTTACATTAATAAATTAAATTAATTAACTAGTTTGCATACTTTGACATCATAAACATTGCGATCTTTTCTGTTCAAATAAATCTTTAATTTTTCTCTAAATTTTAAATCAAGTAAAAAATATTATTTTTAAATATTTTTCTCCTCATGGCATATCAAGATACACTTCTCTTCATACACGTCACAAAATATTTTTTCTTTTCACATGTAATTTATACATTTTTATACATATTTTTTTTACATTTGTTTCATAACAACATATTTTATTTATATATTTAATATACATATACATTTACATAATTTCAAACATTTATATTTTTTAAAAGAATTATTTTATACTTAATACATATTTTGTACATTATTTTAAATATACCTCTTCCCTCTTTAAAAAATTTAGTCTAGTCGGGTACTACATTTGTGGATCTCGAAGGGTGCCTAACCCCTTCCCTTCGGGACAACTTGAACCCTTACCTAGAATCTTAAATTGATTTTCGTAGACTAAAAACATTAATCATATTTATTAATAAATAGGTTTTTTTATTTTCTTTAAAAATTAGATGGGGACTCTGTACATAAATTCATTCTTTTAGATTCCATAATGTCATGCTCGTTTTGACCTTAGGTAGAAATAGGGCATGACGACTGATACACACACATAGATAGGAGAAGAGGGCAAGAGGTCGACGGACGGTGATCGGAAAACTATGAAAAAAAGAAAAATAGTCATAAAAATCAGATAAAACCCGCGCGAGAAAGAGAGAGAGAGAAATCATGTGAGAGAGGTAAAAGCGGTGAACGGAGAGGACCCTGTTAGCTGGCTTGAGGTTTTTGGCAAACTTCTCACCGGAATCAGTCATCTCTCGCAAAAATCGACCATTTTCAGCCACCATCGTCAAAACCCGACAAAGTAACCCCGAAATCCATCAGAAGAAACAAAAAAAATGGCCACCCATTCCAGTTCTTCGACAAAACAGTAACAAGGTACGAAATTGAATGTGGGTTTCTCTTTACTTCGTGATTTTTTGGTTCGGGTTGGCGAAAAATGGAATGAAAGGGCTATATCGAAGTTGACGGGTTCGTTATTGAGGTTCGGCTTAAGGACTTCGGATCCTAATTTCATATTTTCATTTAAATAATATTTAAGTTTGAAAGTATCAAATTGAGTTCAAATTCTACTCCTTCCATCTTTCTATTTTATTATTGGTGATATTTAGTGCATTGGATTGAACAACATTTGTTGGTTGGTTGAACCCTGTTGTCGAAGAATAGTTGCTTGTGTTGATGCGATATTGATTTACTAGATTATGGATTGTGATGAAATGATATCTCAACTGGGGATAAGTGGGACGAGAATTGAAAAATTAATAAAAAGGTGACAATTGTTTAGTTTGAATCATCAATTATTGTTAGATTTGAAATGGATGTTGAATGTTGTTGAACACGATAGTATCATGATAGGTGATAGGTCAAGCTGGGTAGGCAAACGGTAGGTTCGGGTAGGAAAATTTAGAACTTGTGGATTGTGGAATGTTTGGAATATTTGTTGAATGATTTTGTTTGCCGCATTTGTATTAATTTTATTCATTTAGCCAGGGAATGCCCCGAGGCCACTTGTACTTATTCATCGGGGAATGCCCCAACATATTATGTAGCCGAAAGATGATCAAGGCTTGAGGCATCGGCTAAAGCATAGTTAGGATAGTTTAGATTTCACTTCAGTATTTTTATTTTTGGTCTGTAATAAATTGGACTGGACATTATTTTTTGGATTTTTGATTTTTTGGTTGTGTGTTCTTCTCGCTACGTGTTTTGTGTGGTTTATGCATTTCATAGTGTCTACTAGCCGATATACTTCACGAAGCCACTGTGGTCGAACCACGGGACTGAGGGGTATCTAACACCTTTCCCTCGATCAAAAGAATTACTTAGTCGGAATCTCTATCCATGGATCAGTTATAAAGAGTTAAAATTATTTTGAAAAGGATTTTTCAAAGGTGAATTGGCACACAGGATTATGCCAAGTGGCGACTCTGAATTTTGATTGTTAAAGATCCTTTTCGAAATAAATTATTTTCTTTTGTCACTTAATAATAAAAACCCTTTTCAAACCTTAAAATTAGATCTTTTTGGTTAAAGGGGGGTGTGACATTGCTGACATGGCAAAGTGAGTGTAGAACACTCATTTTTTGGCGCGTAACAGCGTTATTTTAGCCTAATTTTTATTTAATTTTATCATCTTCTTTCTCATTTTTTATTCCACTATCTTTTACCATTTTTTCAAGCTCAAACTCCTTTAATGGTACTCTCAAACCTCCTCTATCTCGTAAAAAATAATTTATTTTAATCTAACAATGTAATCTAAAAAGTGAAGAAAATAAAATTTGTCTAAAAACATATCTATGAAAAAAATAATAAAATTGAGCTATTAATTCAAACACGAAGAATATTGTATCAATATGATAATTAACTCTTAAAGGATATTATTAAAATGGAGATTCCGACAGTACCTAACTCCCGACAGTACCCATGTTTTCTTTGGTTAATTAATATTTTAATTTTCTAGAAAATTAAGGCTCAAATATGTCAACAAAGCTCAAGAATAAAAAAAATTTGGGTGATGCCAAAGCGATTTCAGCGATGCATGGCTACAAATGCCTTGATTAAAAAAGTTCATAAAGGTAATGAAAAATTCAACCTCCATTAATGGAGGTTAAAGAAGATGGGTTGAGTGAGGAAGATGATTTTGATCTTTTTTTAAAAAAAAAATAATGAATGTATATAATGATGTGATTTAAAATGAGTTGCCATAAATTAATTGATTGTTTAATCCATGTCAGAGTCAGTACACCCCACCCACCAGATCTAATGCAAATGAGGTGTCAAAATGATACCGTTTATAGCTGGTTTAGGTGTTTAAAATGAACGTTGTCCATTTTAGGTGGCAAAGTGAAAGTTCATGCCAAATTGAAGCGTCTGTCGATGTATTTGTTTTTTTTTAATTAGAATTAATTTTTTATTTCTTTTTTTCCTTTTTATTCATTTCTTTTCTTTTCTTTTTAAAATAATAAAAAAGTTGTTCATCCTTCAAATTTCAAATTCTATGTATGGGTGTCAAGCGGGCCGGGCCGGGTCAACCCAGATTTCACCCGTGAAATTTAGTCGGGCTGTGGTTAGGTGGGCCAGGCCGGGTCTGGGTTCAATAGTAAATTTTTTAAAAACAACCCTGAACCGGCCCACTTAGCCCAACCGGTCTAACCCACCTAAACCCGATTAAAAATCCGATCAAAAATAAAAAAACAATTTTTTTTCAATATACACTATATATACCCACCTATATACATTTTAAAGACGTTAAACAATATATTTACACTGTATATATGGTATATACTACATTAGAATTTAAAAAATGTACACACATATACACAATTACACATGTAATCGTGTATACGACTATACGTCTATAGAAGATATATACACATATATACGTACCATTCAATATATACGTACAACTTTAAAGAAAATATACTACAATATATATAAACTACAAAATATACACACACTATATATATAGTTATACACTAATTTATAAAATATATACACATGTATACGTTAAATATATACGCCAATAGAAGATATATACACATATATACGTACCATTCCATATATACGTACTACTTTAAATAAAATAAACTATAATATATATACTACAATATATACACAAACTATATATATAGTTATACACTAATTTATAAAACATATACACATGTATACATTAAATATATACGTCAATAGAAGATATATACACATATATACGTACCATTCAATATATACATACTACTTTAAATAAAATATACTACAATATATATATATATATATATATATATATTAAAATATATACACACACTATATATATAGTTCTACACTAATTTATAAAATATATACACATGTATACGTTAAATATATATGTCAATAGAAGATATATACACATATATATGTACCATTCAATATATACGTACTACTTTAAATAAAATATACTACAATATATACATACACTATATATATATAGTTATACACTAATTTATAAAACTTATACGCATGTATATGTTAAATATATACGTCTATAGAAGATATATACACATATATACGTACCATTCAACATATATGTACTACTTTAAATAAAATATACTACAATATATAAATACTACAATACATACACACACTATATATATAGTTATACACTAATTTATAAAACATATACACATGTATACGTTAAATATATACTATTTTAGAAAATATATACACATATATACACTATTTTAAATAAAACTTATGCTACTTAATATAATAAATTAATAATAGTATAATACTTAATAGTAAATTAATAATATATTAAAATTAAGTTTTTAATTTAAACTAGCAATTCAATTTAAATCATTAAATGAAAAAAATTACAAAGTAAGGACTAAGGAATGGATGAATGTTGAATTTTATTTATTGCAAAATGATCCAAAATTTATAATTTACATGAATGAAAAATCTACAAATTTTGCATCATTTTCTCCAACTCATTCATGTTAATATTAACGGGAACTTGCATAGGATATTCAAAGTCAACAGGGGCAAAACCATGCATTGGACTTGATTCTGCTGAGTTATCCCGTGAAATCATAATTTCTTCAAGTCTCTGCTCGTCATTCGTCTCCGCTTCCATGCCTTGATTTCTTCGTTCGGCTCTAATCCAATCTCTTAGGAAAAGGAGAAAATTCATTGCATTTCTTCTCAATGAATATCAGTTGTCTCCAAGTTGTTGTCGTCCTTGACTAAAAGCGTTCTCCGATGCAACGGTTGATATTGGAACATTTAAGATATCTCTAGCTAATCTTGAAAGCACAGGACATTGTGTTTTATTACTCCTCCACCAATCCAACGCGTTGATCCATCGTCTGTGATCCTCTAGCAGCGACCGAAGATAATACATAAGCTCTTCCCGATAAGTTGATGTGTAAGCTCCCTCCTCGACACTATTCCAACAATTTAAATCATAAAAGTGATCAAGAAAACCACTATGTGCTGGCCTTTTAGAAGATGATGGCTCCTTGGGAGGATGACGAGCGACAGTTGGAGTGATATTTGTAGGTACGGCTAAATCAGCATAGTGATTATATAATTTATCTATGTATTCAGTCGCATCACCCATAGTCATCCACAAATCAGGTTGTACTTGTTGAGAATCATTGTTAGTATTTATTTTTAAATTAGCATAAATACTAGTATTAAAGTGGCACATAGTATTATATTTCATGCACAGATTAAGCATAGCACCAACCAAGTAAATAGGGGGAATCAGACAAAAATATTTTTTAAATTTAGCAAACAAGGCACCAACATCTTTGTAACCTTCTTTGTTTTTATATTCTTTGAGTAAAGCAGAAATATCGGCTATATATGCCAAAATATTACAAACAGTAGGATAATAAGCATCGGAAAATTCAACCGTAGCTATATAAAGTTATTCCAAAAAATTAACAAGATCATTAATTACAACTCAATCAGAATCATGTAACATGCAATCAGCGAAATCAACAAACGAACCACAATATTGATTAAAATATAGTGTAATAGGAACTCTATATTTATAACTAGTTTTTAAAAAATCATACGTAGCATTCCATCTAGTTTCACATTCTTCAGGCATCAATATCAGTGCAAGTTCATTTTGTTCACATTTAAGTTTAAAGTCTCTAATTCTACTTCTACGATTATTTCCTTGAATAAAACCAACGTCAAGCCAATTTTTTTCAATATAAAACTCAAAAAACTCAAGACCATCTCTTACAATTAAATTATATATATGACATGCACACTTAATATGAAAATTTTCAAGTAACGACGGAGATAGATTAGATTTTAATTTTGTTGTAGCAGTCTTGTTGTTAGAAGCATTATCAAAAGCAATACATAAGATTTTATTTTCGATACCATAAAACTCTGCAACTTTTGCAATTGAATCAGCAATAAAATCTCCAGTATGTTTACGATCTTCATCATATAAAAAAGCAAGAATACGTTTTTGCATAATAAAACTACTATCTATCCAGTGACAAGTTATAGTTAAATAATCATTTTTATTTACAGCACGCCCAAGATCAGAAGTTAGGGACATTCTACGTTGAATATTTTTTAACAATGTTGATAAATAAAAATAATATTATGAATGAAGTCTAAAAATATAGGCCCAACAAGTACTTCTAGGAATACCATTAAACATAGGATTATAAATTGCTTGAATATAATAAATGAAGGCATCAAAAGAAGGAAAACTAAAAGGCAAACAACTCACAGTTACCATTTTAGTTATTTCTTCTTGGTCCCTCAATTTATTATACTTCTTCATTACCTGATCGGTTGCTGGGTCCATTCTAGTTTGCGTTGGCCCACCAACATCCGCACCACCTCGTGCAATATTTAACTCTCTTTCTTGAGCATCACCTATATGTCTCATTAACGTACTCGTACCCCTTTGCTTGCCTCCGTTTTTATGCTTATATATTTGTTGTCAAATATTGCATTGCACCTCAGTATCTGATATACGTTCAAAAAATTGACATGCAATACTAGTTGTTTTACGAGCTCTTGGGGCACGGGGAGGACGGGGAGGGAGATTAACCGATTCAGATCTAACGTTAACATTTCCTACTGTTGGTGTCTCACCAATATTTTCATCATCTTCGTCTAAATTAACCGCTTCTACTTCATTTTCTTCTTCTATACCGTAATTTTCTTGAGCTTCTACATAATCCATATCGTTAGCTTCGATGAATTATGTAGAAGCTCAGGAAAATTATGGTATAGAAGAAGAAAATGAAGTAGATGCGGTTAATTTAGACGAAGATAATGAAAATATTGCTGAAACACCCACAGTAGGAGATCTAACGTTAGATCTGAATCAGTTAATCTCCCTTCCCGTCCTCCCAGTGCCCCAAAATCTCGTAAAAGAACTAGTATTGCATGGCAATTTTTTGAACGTATATCAAATATTGAGGTGCAATGCAATATTTGTCAACAAATATTTAAGCATAGAAGTGGAGGCAAGCAAGGGGGTACGGGTACGTTAATGAGACCTATAGCTGAAGATCACAAAAGAGAGTTAAATATTGCAAAAGGTGGTGGGGATGTTGGTGGGTCAACGCAAACTAGAATGGACCCAGCAACCGGTCAAGTAGCGAAAAAGTATAATAAATTGAGGGACAGGGAAGAAATAACTAAAATGGTAGTTGTGGGTTGTTTGCCTTTTATTTTTCCTTCTTCTAATGCCTTTATTCGTTATATACAAACAATTTATAATTCTATGTTTAATGGTGTTCCTAGAACTACTTGTCGGTCTGATATTTTTAGACTCCACTCACAATATTGTTTTTATTTATCAACATTGTTAAAAAATATTCAATGTAGATTGTCCCTAACTTCTGATCTTGGTCGTGCTGTAAATAAAAATGATTATTTAACCGTTACTTGTCATTGGATGGATAGTAATTTCTTGATGCAAAAATGTATTCTTGCTTTTTTATATGATGAAGATCGTAAACATACTGGACAATTTATTGTTGATTCTATTGTTAAAATTGCCGGATATTATGGTATCGAAAATAAAATTTTATGTATTGCTTTTGATAATTCTTCTAACAACAAGACTGCTATAACAAAAATAAAATCTACGCTATCTCCGCCCTTGCCTGAAATTTTTCATATTAAGTGTGCATGTCATATATATAATTTAATTGAAAAAGATGGTCTTGACTTTTTTGAGCTTTATATTGAAAAAATTCGTCTTGCCGTTGGTTTTATTCAAGGAAATAATCGTAGATCGAGAATTAGAGAATTTAAAGTTAAATGTCAAGCAAATGGACTTACACCGATTTTGATGCCTGAGGAAATTGATACTAGATGGAATTCTACGTATGAATTTTTAAAAACTTGTTATAAATATAGAATTCCTATTACACTAGCTTTTAACCAACATTGCGGTTCATTTGCTGATTTTGCTGATTGCATGCTACATAATTCTGATTGGGTTGTAATTAATGATCTTGTTAAGTTTTTAGAAAAAATTTATGTAGCTACGGTTGAATTTTCCGGTGCTTATTATCCTACTGTTTTCAATATTTTGGCATATATAGCTGATATTTCTGGTTTGCTCAAAGAATATAAAAATAAAGAAGGTTATAAAGAAGTTGTTGGCGCCATGTTTACGAAATTTAAAAAATATTTTTTCCCAATTCCCCCTATTTACTTGGTTGGTGCTATGCTAAATCCGTGCATGAAATATAATCATATGTGTCACTTTAGTACTCTTATTTATACTGACTTAGAAATAAATACTAACCATGATTCTGAACAAATACAACCTGATTTGTGGACGGCTACGGCTGATGCAAAGGATTACATAGAAAAATTATATAATCACTATGTTGATTTATTTGATTCAGCTGTACCTACAAATATCACTCCAACTGTCGCTCCTCATCCTCCCAAGGAGCCATCATCTTCTAAAAGGCCGGCACATAGTGGTTTTTCTGATTCGTTTTATGATTTAAATTGTTGGAACAGTGTTGATGAGAGAACTTACACATCAACTTATCGGGAAGAGCTGAAATATTATCTTCGGACGGCACCAGAGGATCGCAGACGACGGATCAACACGTTGGATTGGTGGAGGAATAATGAATCACAATATCTTGTGCTTTCAAGATTAGCTAGAGATATCTTAAATGTTCCAATGTCAACCGTTGCATCAGAGAGGGCCTTTAGTCAGGGACGACAGCAGCTTGGAGACAACCGACACTCATTGGGAAGCAATGCAATGAATGTTCGAGTTTGCCTCAGAGATTGGATTAGGGCGGAAAGAAGAAACCAAGGAATGGAACCGGAGCCGAGCGACGAGCTGAAACTTGAAGAAATTATGACTTCACGGGAGAACTCAACAGAATCAAGTCCAATGCATGGTTTTGCCCCCGTTGACTTCGACTATCCTATGCAAGTTCCCATTAATATTAACATGAATGAGTTGGAAAAAATGATGCATAATTTATAGATTTTTCATTCATGTAAATTATAAATTTTGGATCATTTTGCAATCAATAAAATTCCCCAAATTCATTCACTCCTTAGTCCTTGTTTTTTATTTTTGCTTATTTAACGATTTAAAATTTTAAATTGAATTTCTAGTTTTCTACTTTAAATTAAAAACTTTCTTCTAATATATTATTAATTTACTACCAAGTATTATTAATTTATTATATTAAGTAGCATATGTTTTGTATATTTGTGCATATATCTTCTATAAAAGTGTATATTTAACATATACATGTGTATATGTTTTATAAATTAGTATATAAGTATATCTATACATCTTGTAATGTATATATAATGTAGTATATTTTATAAGTAGTAGTATATATACATTGAATGGTGCGTATACACGTGTATATATCTTCTATAGAAGTGTATATTTAATGTATACATGTGTATATGTGTTATAAATTAGTATATAAGTATATCTATAATTCTATATATATTGTAATGTATATATAATGTAGTATATTTTCTAAGTAGTAGTATATATACATTGAATGGTGCGTATACATAGAATAGAGTGTATATACGTGAATAGATCTTCTATAGACGTGTATATTTAACGTATACATGTGTAATTGTGTATATGTTTTATAAATTAGTATATAACTATACAAATATATATTGTAATGTATATACATTATAGTATATTTCATTTAAAGTATTACATATACATAGAATAGAGTGTATATATGTGAATGGATCTTCTATAGACTTGTATATTTAACTATACATGTGTATATATTTTATAAATTAGTATATAACTATATAAATATATATTGTAATGTATATATATTGTAGTATATCTCATTTAAAGTATTACATATACATAGAATAGAGTGTATATATGTGAATAGATCTTCTATAGACGTGTATATTTAACATATACATTACTTTATGTTTTATAAATTAGTATATAAATTGTAGTATATACTTTTTTTAAAGTAGTACATATATATTGAATAGTGCGTATATATGTGTATATATCTTCTATAGACGTATATCTTTAAAATATACAAGTGTATATGTTTTATAAATTAGTATGTAACTATATATATATATATACATATTGTTGTATATATATATATGTATATTGTAGTATATATTTTATTTAAAGTAGTATATATATAATTATATATTGAATGGTGCATATATATGTGTATATATCTTTTAAAGTAGTATATATTTAACGTATACATGTGTATATGTTTTATAAATTAGTATATATATATATTGTAGTGTATATATATATATTATACTATTATAGCATATGATTTATTTAAAGTAGTATGTATAGTCATATATAATTATATATTGAATGGTACGTATATATGTGTAATTTTTTATACTTTATATATTTTTTTAAAAATATATATTGTATATTGGAGTGTATATTGTGTATATTGGAGTGTATATAGTGTATATTGGATTTTTTATTTATTTTTTAAACGGGTTTGACCAGTTTTTAACCGGGTTTGACCGGGTTTTGGTGGATTTGACCGGATTGGGTTAAGTGGGCCGGGTTAGGGTGAGTTTTAATTTTTTTACTGTTTGGCCCGGACCGGCCCGGTCCGATTAACGTCAAACCCGGCTCGAAACCGGCCCGAAACCCGATTAAAATGAGAGGGCTGGTTCCGGGTTGGCTCGGCCCGGCCCGTTTGACACCTTTCCTCTAACGGTTCGTTTGGTAGAGTGTATAAAAGTAATGTTGAATAAGGTGTATTAGTAATGCTTGTATTATTAATGTAAGCATTAGTAATGCTGGTATTAGTTATGCAGACATTATTTTTTATACGACATTTGGTTTGATGTATTAAAGATAATATATATTTTTATAATTTCTATAAAAAAATATTTATTTACCAAAATAACCTTACTTTCCTGTGCACTATCTTTCTATTTTTTTTATGTAGTCACTCTTTCCCTTATTTTTTCTGCACATATTAAGACTTTAGGTTGATTTTTCAACGATAGCTCAATCATCTGTTTTTCTCACAATTCCCCTCTTTTCTCTGTCATTTGGAAGCTGTTGTGTTCTTTTTTGTTGTTATAGTATTTTGATGTTATTTTTGAAAAATGGGAGAAGAGTAATTAAGGATATTGGAGGAGGCAGTTGCTTATTTTTTTTCCTCTTCCTATTTTCTATAGGTAAGTGGGGAGAGAGATCTGAAGACCAAGAAAAGCAGCAGAACTTCCCTTCATCAACATGCTTCACATCAAGGCCGATGAATCAGGATCCAACACTCACATCATCATGAGCATGTGCAAAGTATTGATCTACAAAGTGGAATATTTTGAGGGGCAATAATGTCATTTAACAAGTTAATACATGTGTTTAGAAGCTTGGTATTATTAATATATTAAAAATGATACACACCTCAATACATAAGAGAGAGTATAACTAATGCAAGTATTAGTTATACATAGGCTAAAAAAGATACCTAACAATATATTAATAATACACATTAATTAATGCATGGGTTATTTTATTCAATACACTCTACCAAACAACCCCTAAGTTTTCAATGCTCTTCGTTAATGTTTTGGTTTCATTGATCTCTTTTAGTTACTTTTGTGTAGAAGCAATGTTTTTGTGTGATGCATGCATCTCTATACATATTAAAATTACTAGTTTAACCGCACTTACCTGGCACGTGTAATCTTTGATTATTTAAAATTAAATAATTTTGTCTATTGCGGATGTTTTTAATGAAGTGCAAAAAGTTCAAATCACTTCTTAAAGATCTTTTACGCTTTAATATAACAATATAAACATATCATATATTTTACCACCAGAAGTTTCAAATGTTTAATGGAACGTCATTTTCGCATTTGTCATGCAATACCTCTTTTTCTTGTTGCGCATTGCACGTTTATCCCAAATTATCACTGTCAAACTTGAATTGTTAATTATACATCTTTAATGGTACATATATTTTTATAAAAAAAATCAAAACTTCATACAAAAAAGTAAAAACTCTTAATTTGATGTTATATATTCGTGTAAATTTGATGCTAATATAGTGATATATATAATACTCTAATTTAAGGATAAGTTAACCACATACTTGAACATATATCATGACCTGGGGTGTTATTGCACCTACTAAATATCACCCGTCTCACCCAAGAGCCCAACACTATAATTTTATTTTTATCTAAATTACGGAGTAAATAGACTTCTAAATACGATATTTTATTAGTTACTTTTTCATGGCATTGGCTTGTCGCGTGAGTTTGAATTTCATGTTTTCATATAGAAAAAGAAGTATAAATATTTCATATACTAAATTCTCGATAATAAGCACTGCATTTTTAGAATTGTAACCCTAAATTATGCTATTTAATGGAAGAAATCACCTACATGACATAAATCATTTCTTTTAAAAAATTTCAATTAAACAATGCAAATCTTATATAATCATTCAACAATTAAAGAGTAATGCAAATCTTATCTAATCATTCAACAATTAAAGAGTAATGCAAATCTTATATAATCATTCAATGATTAAAGTTTATTATTATTATTATTATTATTATTATTATTATTATTATTATATTTAAGTTTAAGTTTTATTGCTCCGTCCCTCCTCCTTAGCGTAGGTAAAACTTTTATGCAAATCAAAAAAAAAAAAAATCTTAATTAAATAAGGACCTTAATTAATGTAAAACCTAAATAATGTATACTATTGACTTTAAAAAAAATAAATCTAAATCAACTTTGAATAAAAAAAAAAGGAGGTCCTAAAACCAATTTTGGTATTAAAAAAAATGAGAGAAACGTCGTAAACATGTACTATAAAGTAAGTGTGGCATATATTAACATTCGACAATTTTTTTTAATAATTAAAATTTACCTATGTACTTTTTTTTTAGTACAAAAAAATGTATACTTCTAAAAAATTTCCTCCTCCTCTTATCATATATTTTAGAACTTCATAATTATTAATTTTTCTAATAATTCATACCATATATATATATATTGTGACCATGTATTTTTGGATTCTTTATTTTATAAAACTTATCATATATTTTAAAACTCCTTAATTAAAAAAAATATAAGTATAATAATTAAGACTCCTTAATTAATAATATAATAATTAAAAGATAATTTTGTCTATTATGGATTCTTTTAATGAAAGGCAAAAAGTTTAAACAATATTTTAATGTCTTCACACTTTTAATATATCATAGATATAGATTATAGATATAGATATAGATTATAGATATAGATTTAGATTATAGATATAAATTATAGATTATAGATAGATTATAAATAAAAATATAGATATAAATATAGATTATAGATTGGTGGGGTGTTTATATTATAGTGGAAAGAAAATTCAACTAATTTATTTGTAGTAAATCTTTTTGCGTAATTTAAGGGCTGATGAGATTCCATATGACACAATTAATTCATGCCATGTGTCCAACGTCGTAGGTAATAACAATTGGACTAAAATAGTAAACCTCCACCCCTTAATATATTGAACGAGAACGACAATAATCCGATGTACTCCAATACTTTTGGGTTAAAATTATCTTTTACTTTTTTTGCACAATTTTTTTCCTCTACAACTAAAATACAAAACTAACTATCATTATTTTATTAATATTAGAGAAGTGTACGTGCTTTGTACGTATGTATGACGATAATAATAAATGTATATAAAAGAATAAATTATTATTATTTATATCGAACAATATACTTGATTCGCCTTCAAAATTTCACTATTATGAATCAGGTCTATTTAAAGTCACTTAAGGCTAATTTCTTGATAGAGAAAAGCTATCCTTTGAAAGATCTCCCACTTCTCTCTTTCCCTACCATCCACGTCAATGCAAGTAAAATCACATTTCATGTCATGTCTCTTCTCATCCAAGACTAATAAATATAAATTATAAAATAAATATATGAATAAAAAATTTAAAAGAATAATACGTTGAAATATCAATTATTTAATATTATACTTTAAAAGAAAAAATATATTTTAGAGTCTAGATGACGACACTAAAACATAAATCGAGCGATGCAAATTATCTCTAGCATCCATCTCTAAGTACCTGATGGAAGAATGAAATAGGCTATAAATTTAATTTGCTAGCTCATGAAATCTCTAATACCCGTTCTGTTTTATTTTCTAGTCAACTAATGATTTTGTTTGATACTTGTTTGACACTATGATTTGTCTATTATCATGACAAATTAAAATTTTCACTTATATTTGTCTCAATAGTTTTTTTATAATTTTTTTTTAAATGTAAGTATAATTTTGACAAAAGAGTATTAACTTGAATTACGTCTTAATAAGAAATATAACTAACATGAATAAGAAATAAAATTTAAAATAGGAAAAACATACCTTAAATTCAGTTGCCTTTTTTTTAATAAACTTTCCACAAATTAAACAAATAATTTCTAAATGACCATAAGGTCTTTAATCCAAAAGCACAGGACAACTTTTTCCAAAAGAGATTTCAAATATAAAATTGAAAATCAAAACTTTGGTACTTAATGAAGGGAGGACAATAATACCAATGCAAACACAATGTAACACTTATTGCCAACTCTAAGACTGTCAATTCCTTTTTCTTCACGCCAGACTTGATGACCTTGAGGCTCTTGTTCAAGGCACTCAACCTGGCAAAGGATGTCTTCTTCAGATCTTGCCTGTAATTCACTTTCAATCAAACATGAAGTCTCGTTTGCACATTTTACACAAATCTTTCTTTCATCTGCTTAAACATATTAAAAAATAAATCAATAGTAATCAATCAATACTGATTTATTTACAGAGAAAATAATTTAAGATTATGAAAAAAACTATTTTATAAGTTAAAGAATATTCAATTTTGCTAAGCTTAATTTAATTGAATAACAAAAGAATATAAACGTATGTTGAAGGTAAATTTAAACAACAACAAAAAGACATCAAACATAAGCTTAAAACCCAGCACCATAGAGAAAATCTCATATTTGTAAAAAAAAAAAAAAAAAAAAAAAGTTGAAAAGGTAAAAAAAAAATTTGGATCCGGGGGTTGGAAGTAGATGTCAAGACTATATATTTAATTAAAATAAAATATTATTCTTTACATATATTTTAGGACTGTTAATTTCTTTTCATATATTTTAGGATTCATATATATTTTTGAATTTGTATATTTTAAGTAGTTTATAATTCATAATTTCTTTCCATATATTTATTTTATCAGGATTCTTTCCATATATTTTAGGAGTTCTTAATTTAATAATATAATAATTGAAGGAAAAAGATGAAAAGATGATTTTGTTTATTACAAAGTGTTTTAATGAAGGGTAAAAAGTTTGAATCACTCTTCTAAGGGTCTTCACATTTTTAATATATTATAAATTATACATTATAGATTATAGATATAGATTATAGATTGTAGATACTTTTAATATATTATAGATACAAATTGTAGATTGTAGATTATAGATATAAATATAGATATAGATCTATTAGGACTCTATTTCTATGTAAAGATTTAGAGTATTTCAATTAATTAAAAAATTTATTAGTCCTAAAATTTGTTAACTATCTCATATAAAATTTTGATATTATAATCTTACTTAAACTAAAATACATGGCAAATAGATTCAAATCCAACCAAAGAAGAAAAAATTATTTTGTTGCAAAAAATTAATGAGATAGATAGTGAAATAGAATAAAATAGTTAAAAAAAATTGTCCTATTCTCTAATAACAATGCTTTTTTGTTTTTAATAAAGAATAACAATGCCCTCTAACTTGAAATTAAGAATGTGGAAACTGCCATTAAGAGAAATGAGTTTTTGGTGAGCAAATGTGTATAATGTTGTAATAAATTAAAAGAAGATGGCCTTGTTGTGCCTGTATTGTGTTTCTTTTTGTTTGTGTTGTACACAATTCAAAATCAAACCAAACATCCCAATATATGATATAAAATTTTCAATACAACACCAACCATTCCAATAGAAAAAAAAAATTAATAGGGAAGTAGCACCAGAACACATATACGTAAATTTTAATTCAAACCTTATTACTACTTCAGAAAGTTAAAGAGGTTGCTCCTAAAAGACTCTCCGCTTAAATACAACAAACCAAAATAACGAAATAAGACAATGAAGAAAACAAATCCTTCAAGACAATAAATTAAACATATAGAACAAAAGTCATACCTCTTGTAATCGTCATATTAGGACAAAAATAGTTTTCATGTTTGAGTCATGAAAAAAAAATTAATAGGGAAGTAGATGGGGACACGTTTACGTAAATTTTAATGCAAACACTATCACTACTTCGAGAAGATAGAGGTTACTCCTGAAAGACCGTCCGCTTAAATACAACAAATTAAAATATTTATGGAAAAAATAAAATAAGACAATTGAGAAAATAAATTCTTCAAGACACAAAGCAGATACGTTTCAACCAACATTTTTGGATAAACTTGCTAATAACCAAATAGAGAATTACCTTACTTGATTTTAATTAAAGGACATGACCCCTTGTCCTTTAATTTACATAATGAAAGAGCATCCATCTCATCAAGAAACATGAAAGAACCTTTTTCAGGTCATACCAATGCAATAAGGAAGTACAATTAGAGGCGGATCTCGAATTTGGAAGCTTCGGATGCCATTCTGCTTTGAACACGAATGTGTACCCCGTACAATATTTTAGAAAATTGGAGTCAAGTGAATCAGAGGCGAATCCAGGATTTGGAAGCTTCCGATGCCATTCTGCTTTGAATCCAGGATTTGAAAGTTTCGGATGCCATTTTGCTTTGAACACGAACACGAACGTGTATCCCGTACAATATTTTAGAAAAGTGGAGTCAAGCTGGGGTCGAACCTGCGCTGCTGGGGTAAAACCCAGTCATTATAACCACTAGCATCAGTACCTCCTTTGATATTATGGGTGCCAAGAATAAGATTTATACATTAACTGATACATATATACAAATATACATATAAATATACAGAGTTTCAATCGAAAAGGGCTTCTACATAGATCCGCCCCTGAGTACAACATATACTATAATTATTGTCATTTATGGTATATAAATCAATAATGACAAATCAACTAATATAGCATAAATAAATACATAAAATACACAGCGTCTATTGATACAATAACTTAAAAATTATGATAATCAATAAATCTATCAGTAAAATCAAAAAGTGAAGAAAAATAATCGAAAACCTTACCAATGGATAGCCTACATAATACATCCTCTAAAGCTAGAGATTCTCTTAAAACAGTAGCCTAATAAACCCATAGAAAAGTAAATATATTCGCAATCAAATCGCTAAAACAAAATAGAATGAAAAAATAAAATAAAATAAAATAAATCTGGACTAAATCAACTTATATAACATATATAACATATTAAAAAAATAAATGCGCTATGACCATTAATTCAAAAAATTCAAAATTACATTACTCAATCGATACAACTATGAAAAAATGATTAAAAAAAACAAAAATTAATTAAAAACCTTATCAATGAAACGACCCAGTCTAAAACAGGATGAGAGAGGAGAAATTCATGAAAAACGTAAGAAAATTAAGATTTAATAATAAAGAGAAATTACTATCTAAATTAATAATTCCTAAAAAAAAAAATCTAAAGTTGTTATTCAATTTCCATTATTATTCATCATTCAATAATAAAATATGGTAAACTTGTGTCTAATGTCTTATAGTTGCTACCGGTTTATTAGCGTTCAGTAGGTTTTGGTTAATTTCAAATAAAGAAAAGTAATATATATTCGTAACTAAAAAGAATTGTTACCATATACTTTAAAGAACTGATCTCATATATTATAGGAGTCAAAATTATAAAAATAATTAAATAATAATTCATGAAAATAGTGAAAGACGATTTTGTCTATTGTAGAATCTTTTCATAAAGGGCAAAAAGTTCAAATCACTTTTTCAAGGGTCTTCACACTTTTAATATATTATAGATTATGGATTATAGATATAAATATAGATATAAATTTTCCTTCGTGTTTTATTTATTAGACTAAAAATTAAAAGAAAAATAGAAGTTAAATTTTCTGCTAGATGTGATTTTTATATTAGAAAATATAGTTAAGTGACTTTATTATAAAAAAAGGTGATACATTATGCAACTATCCATAAAATTTACCCATAATATCATATCACATCAGCTTTTTGGTAACAAAAAGTAATTTTTGGGCGAGTTTGTCTTTTTATTATATGGGTCAAGTTTGACGATTTTTAGGTGATAAAAATTGAAAATTACGGAGAGTTAAATTTGTGCAAATATTGAATATATGTTTGAAATTTGAATGATCACCCCAGGAATTACCTGTACCCTTCATCTTCTTTCAAGATTGATTAATATGTTATCGAAGTATATGCAAAATATTATAAATTATAATAGTATTATTTTATTTGTTTTCGCAAGTTATATTATTTCAACCCATTTGATAGGTTCTAATACAATTTTCTCGCTTAAAAGTAGGACTTTTATGCCAAAAAGGCCATTTTGAAAATTGTTTTGTCAAATAGATACAAGTTTGAAAAATTGGTCATATACCTACCTAATTCTACATCATCACTAACTTTTTCAACTTAACAACTTCACCCATAAGTTTCTAATAATACAGTTCAACCCGCTCCATCATCCACCATTATATATACAAAAATATCTAGGTTTTCAAAAATATTTAAAAAGAATTTCAAAAGCTAAAAATAGAAGGTGGTTGTTTGTCCACCAAAAAGCTCCAATTCAGGCGTTATTTTTCGTCGATCAGTTGTAAATCAGTCCACAAACATCATAAACTTGTTCATTACATCCATTGTTACCCCATTTATTTCCTATCTTCTCAAACACACTTTTCACCATTGTTAAAAAGCTTTAAATCACTCACATTACTCAAAACTACTTTAGAAAGTACATTACAGCAGCTCAGGCGACTCCAAGATCATTTCTCTATTCCATAAACCCAACGATCGTTGATTAGAAGTAATATTTGAAATTTCAAGATTTTCATACGGATACCTGCCCAGTCATCGACCACTTATCGTCATTCATCAACCGTGCATATAACCCGACCTAGACCATAGGCATAATTCTAGGATGTCTATTACAGAATTACATAATTCTGGTGATTTCATGGGAGAATGGGTGGAGACTCTCAAATGTTGGAAATGAAGATCTTTTACCAAAGTGACAATGCCCATTCCTGTTCACCGCAACAATTCATACGATGAATTAGTTGCAAGCGTAATGCAGAGCGGGGATCTAGATTGCACGCCGAGCGACGTGGTGATTAGTTATCTAATGCATTCAAGGGAAAAAGTGAATCCTACGATCATAAATAACGATGTACGTGTACTGACGTATATGATGGATGTGATGCAGATTGCTTTAGGCCTATCTTGAGGATAAATGTAGTTGAGAGGTCCTTTGAAGGACCGCTGAATTCATCACCACCCCCACCTAGGCGCCCGACAGTCGACGACGAATTAAATAATTACAAAAATGGTGGCGATCATCTAATTAATATGAAAGATGATTCTATGCATATGGAAGACGTTTCATCGGACTCGCAAGATGATGATAAAGACTGTGGAACGGGATCATAACCAGGACATTCCTTCACCGATGGAACCAATTTCTATTGTGATCAAACATTCGCGGACAAGAAAGAGCTGAAAATGCTACTAGACGCAGTAGCGACGAGGCTGTCTTTTGATTATTATATGGAGTAGAGCTGCACCAAATTCATGAAGGCAAAATGCTTATCTCGTGGTTGTGGCTGGTTGTTGCGGGAAAAAAAGTACAAAACCTCGGATAGATTTCACATATACAAGTATGTCGGATTACTCACATGCGATGTTGAACATGCCACCCGCAGGCATAAGAGAATCTCATTTGAATTGATTGCTTCACTATGCGTGAATCATTTTTGAGATGGTAAGGGTCCAACCATAAGAGAAATTCAAAGGATTGTATTTAAGGATATGTGTTGCAACGCAAGCTATTGAATATGTTGGAAAGGAAGTGTAATTGTGAAAAACATCATTCGCGGGATACCAGAGCACGTATATGCTTGCTTGCCGTCTTTTTCCCACATGGTAGAGTTATGGAATCCCGGGTCTTCTTACTATATCATGGTAAACTGGATGAATAGATCGTTAGTTTACTACTTCTTAGCATTCGGAGCTTGCTCACGGGGATATGTCCACATGAGAAAGGTAATTGTTGTCAATGACACATATCTGTATGGTAAGTACGGGGGTGTGTTGCTGAGTACCATTGCACAAGACACCAAAAATTATATCTTTTCAATTGCCTTTTGTGTAGTGGATAAAGAGAACGACGTTTCTTGGACCTTCTTCTTCCAGAAGTTGAAGTTTATAGTAGAAGATGAACCAAATCTATGTGTCATCTCCGATAGGCACATTTAGCATTGCCAATGCCTTCTCCCGTGTTTACAGTCGTGCCCATCATAGACTTTGCCTGAGGCACCTCGCTAAAAATCTGCGTGTAAATCAGCACTGTGGAGAACATCTTTATCTGTCCTACACCATGGCAAAGGGTTATACTATTGATGAGTTTGGCGAGTATATTGCCGAATTGAAGAATAATTGCCCCGAGGCAGCACATGTCCTTGAACATGTGCTTGATTTTGAGAAACGAAGTAGATCACACTTCTCGGGCAATAGGTACGATGTAATGACCACAAACATCGTCGAGTCGTTCAACTCGGTGTTGATGGATGAACGGGAGTACCCCGTGTCGCACATATTCAATTCAATTGCTAGAAAATTTGATGAAAAGTTTAAAAAGCGGCATGCCTTTGTCGATGGTAAAAATAATAAATTTGTGCCTTGTGCGCAAAGGATCCTAAGGGATAACAAGAATGCGAGCGATTTCTAGCATGTGACTAATGCAAACGGTGGTCTCGACCAATTCACGGTGTTCGGCAATGGCGTTACTGCCAAGTTCAATCTCTTGGGTATGAGTTTTTTTTATTGGAAATTTAACTTAGTAAAAATGTTGTGTGAACATGCGATGGCAGCTTTACGAGCAAAGTGTAGCGATAGCGTAGGTTATGGTAACTCCATCTACGAGTACTCTTCGCTAATTTATAAAGCTAAAACTTACCTCCTGACGTCCTCGACAGCTATTAACGTTGTCCCTCCAAAGGTCGAATGGACTGTGCCACGGAAGTGCAAGACACTAAGATTTCTCCACCCCCCTACGATCCTAAACTCAAAAGGAAGAAAGTCAAACACATTAAGGGCGTTAGTAAGACATTCAAGTCCAAAAGGAGGAATAGGTGTTCAATATACAAGAAATCCGAACACAAAAGAACTACATGTAGAATGACCAATAAATCATAGATAGGCTTTTGTTTGCTTCAATTGTAAAGTTACTATTTTGAGGGATAAATGTGCATTTCTGTAGAATTTAACACTCAGTTGTAATCGACTTAAAGCCTTGTCTATGATAAACTACGTAAATTCTACGGTATATCTTTCACACGGTCTATAAAATATTATGTATTGGTTATATGATTACTCATCAAACAGGCTATGTTGGTTTTTTACCGCCTTATCTCTCCAATCAATACAATGAATCATTATTTTTTGTTCCTATTTAATAAAAAACTGTAGACACGTCTGTTCACAAGAAAAATCGTTGGTATATGAAAGTCAAGCTCATTTTCTATTCTCACACGCATCGACTGATCATTGGGTGGAAATACGAAAGGACACCTTCTATAGGTCTATAAGTAAAGTGACTATTTCTATGTAAGCCTTCAGTTATCCCTAAACCAAAAACATCAGAAACCCTCTTCTTCTTCTTCACCAAAATTGGAATCATGCATCACAGAAGGATACCCCTGCACTCCATCAGACGTGTTTTTCCAAGACACTACGAGCTTAGAAATGATTTCGACCGTCTTTTCTATGGCCTGGGTCAAGAACGCATCTACTTAGAGCATAAACTCCATCGAATTGTTTGTTTCTTGAGGAAAATTCTGTAAAGGATAGGAATGGAAGGCCTTGACTACATCACCACCACCACCACCCCCAGCATCCCCCTGAAATTAGTTTTTAAGTTTTTGTTTTATTTTATATTTATAAGTTTTTGTATGTGTTCATTGCAGAGAAGCCTTCTTGGTAGGATTGTTGTTAGAAGAAAGCTTCTTCTTTTTTTTTTTTGCTTATTTTGCTTGTTCTGGCCGCTATGCCAATGTTCCCATGTATGATTTCCATGATTGTGCAATGAACAAATTTTAATATAAGTATTTCTATTTTTAAATTTTCTTTTCATCTTTTTGGTTATTGTTGTTTTTTGTGTTTTCTTTATTACATGTTTAGTGAATGCATCTGTAGATTGACTTGATTGAATTCACGTAGATTAAATATAGATCACATATATAGTATATCATCGATCTTAGACTTCGTCTTGCATCGATCAAACGTAGTAGTCGACGATAGACTATATGAATCGATGGCCATGAATATCTTGTAGTTTGGAAGAAAATAATTAAATTAAAAAAGGTTTAAACAAATAATCACATGATTTGGGGTTGGTGAAAGAATATAATTAAATTTAAAAAGATTTAAAAAGATAATAACATATTTTGGGATTGGTGAAAGGAAATAATTAAATTAAAAAAGATTTAAATAGATAAATCACGTGTTTTGGGGCTGGTTAAAGAAAATAAGTAAATTTAAAAAAGTTTTAAAACATAATCACATGATTTGGGGGTGTTGAAAGAAAATAATTAAATTAAAAAAGATTTAAACACATAATCACATGATTTGGGGTGGTTAAACAAACAATCTTGAACTGTTGGTGACACTTAATAGACTGTCATCGATGTTAACCCATGTCAAATCCATGTAAAAAATATACTTGTGCTTTGAGGGTTCACCGATCCGCTTGGTCTACCGTAGACTTACACCATCAGGAGTGCATAGATTGATCTCCTGATTATTCGTAGACCACATAGGTTTATGTACACTGTTATAGACCAAAACTTGGATGTTGTTTAAAAATAAATAAATAAATAAATTAAAAATAAATATAGTGTGGGTTTTACACATATGAAGGAGTGTAAAGTCACATAATCATATTAGAGCTTATACAAATTAGGGGTGGTGAATTAAGAAGTGTGTGGATGGGTATTGGTTGAAAACAAATAATATTCTAAGAGTAATGTTTGTCAAAGTACAAGTATATTTTAAGGATGTTAATTGTATTTGATGGCTACCCATTCCACATACTCCTTCAATCACCACTCTTCAATCACCACCCCCAAATCAAAAGAGTATGTGGAATGGATAGTGATTGAACAATCATCATCCTCAAAATATACTTGTGCTTTGACAACCATACTTTTATGATATTGTTTGTTCGACCACTACCCATCCACACACTCCATAATTCACCACCCCCTAATTTGTATAAGCTCTAATATGATTATGTGATTGTTTACACTCCTTCATATGTGTACAAACCCACTCTATATTTATTTTTAATTTATTTATTCATTTTTATACAACATCCAAGTATTGGTCTATAGCAGAGGTCTATGCATAATCAGGAGATCAATCGATGCACCCCTTACGACGTAAGTCTACGATAGACCAACCGAATCATGAACTCTCAAAGCACAAGTATATTTTTTACTGTAATATTTTTATTTAACATATTATTGAGGGTCCATCGATTACGAGTGTCTATGGTAGACTTTGGTATCTCATTGATGGATGACATAGGTCATGATCTACGATAGTCTATTAAGTGTCACCACCAGTTCAAAAAATAAAATTACTATTTCAACGGTAATAAACGTCTAGTTTTGTAATCCATCAGTGCCAACACTTTGTTTTTACTTCATATATAAGGTCGTCCATCCCTCATTATTTTATTTCATTCACTTTGTTTTGTTTTTAAAAATTCTACAATATCTCAAGCATCTCAAACATCTAATTCTAAAAATATTCTAATTTGTCATTGTGGGAATGCGGATGTCTTGAGGACATCATGCATCGATTCAAATTCAGGTCGCAAATTTTATAATTATGCAATTGCGAATAGGGGTGGGCATTTGGTATTCGGTTCGGTATTTTCATAATTCGGGTTCGGTAATTCGATAATCGGTAATTAAAAGTAGATACCAAATACCATACCATTAAACTTTAGTTCGGTAATTCGGTAATCGGTAAATTAAATTTTGGTTCGGTACGGAATTCGGTATTACCATATTAAAGTTGGACATGCTTGTAGTGATCCTATTTGGTGATAATAGTGGTGATTTCCAACCAACGTTTTCAGAAAAATTCAATTTTGTTTGGTAGTTTGACACCTCTGAATACATAGTTTTACACCAGAAAAAATCAATTTTATTTGGTCTTGTTACACGTTGATACGTGTGACTCAACTAATCAAACATCTTAAAACCTATGTTATTGTAGTTTGATCCAACTCCAAGAAGGGGAGAACTGGATGTAACATGAATAACATTTACATCAAACTGGATGCAATGTGAACTGGATGTAACGAATTGGATGTAAATGTGATGTAAATTCATAATATTACTTTTTATAAATGTGATGGAGAGTAATATATGTTATGTTGTCTGCCAAATGCTGAGTTTTGCTTCTATCCGCGGTTGACATATGAACACAAGGATTAAGAAAATTTGACCAAGTACCCTTGGTTAAATTCATATTCCGACCTACGTTAGGAACATTAGAGTTGGGCAAGTGCAGCCACCAATGGTGTTATGTATCATATCATGAAGACTTCTTTTTTTGTTGTTCCCTTTCACGCCCCGATTTTCAGTCTTAGCGTGATATTTTCTTCAAAAGTTGTCATATGTTGGTTGCAAGGAAGTCTGCTGTGTAAAGTTAAAAGTCTACTTTATGACTGTGTTTAACAGTTCAAAGTTTGCTTGGGTAATATTCACATAAGTATGTGACCTTTGGAGTGTGGACTAGGTATGTGGCCTATGGGTCACTTAACTATAATTAGAATTTTAGAAAATACCAAATACCAAACGGTAGTAATAATTTTTACCAATTTCGAACCCAAATATCGTAATTTTAAAATTTTACTCCCAAATACCATTCCAAATATCAAATTACCGAATATCAATTATCAAATTTTTCGATTCGGTAATTCGATCTTTGGTATTTTATTCCCACCCCTAATTGCAAAGGTGAGCTTTGTGTGTATTTTTTATAAAGTTAAGTTAATCGCTATGTAATTATTATTTTTTTCTATTGCTATGTAATTATTATTTTTTCTAGGATAATGGTGCATGCTCATTTTTTAAATGGCTTGATGAGCTATCACCTCCAACCAGTCCATCAACGTTGAGTCCGGGGTCCGAGACATCAATTTTTCAAGGCTTGGCAAAATTTAACCTACTACAAAGGCTCCAACAATGCGAAGAAAATAAGATTTTCTCATGACCTTTTTCAAAGAAATCGAAGAACAGAGGGATCACTTTAAAGTATTGCTACATGACATCCAAATAGAGAGGGGTCAACTAAAATAAAAATTAATTTTGGCCGAACAAAAGGAGAATGACCTCAGAATGATGTTATGTGCAATAATGCTAGTATTCGTTCTTTGAAAAAGTGTAACATGGATGTAGTGATATTAAATAAATAATAATACTTCTATTTTTCTATAATGTTAATATTATTTTTGATAGAATCATAGTCGATCAAACAACACGTCAACTTAAAATCAAGAAGCATGGTAATGATAGACTGTGCATGCAGTATACGAAAGATTAAGTATGCATTCTATGATATCAAGCATACACTGTACCAACTATGACAACACACTACATATTCAAATTCCATGCCACAAATCAGTTTGATAGAAATAGATTCAGTGCAGAATCATAACAACTACCATAAAATAAAAGATGTTTCTAATATCCTACCAACAAATCCTTCAACTTTCATAATTGTGAAATAAAAAAAAATTGTCATATCCAAACAACTCATCATTCAACAACACATTAACAATATTAGCATTCAAATATCTTTTTTCCTATGTTCCTCATCAACACAAATGTTACTGTTGATTTCATCAACAATATCTATGACCACATCTTTTTGGTCTACTTCTTCTTATTCCTTTTTCTATTCACCTTCGTCTTTGTCTACTGCTTCTTTCTTTCCATCTTCAGCTCCATTTCATTTTTTTCTCAACAAATGCAGCTGCTGCTTCATTCTCACCTTGTTCTCCTTCTTTTTCAGCATCTGTAGCAGCTGCTGCTGCTTCAACTTCTTTTTCATCCTCAACTTCTTCTTTTTCTTCACCTGCAGCAGTTGTTTCTTTCTCATCTTCTTCTTTTTCTTTACTTGTTTCTTCTTTCTCAGCTTTTTCTTAATCTGCTGCTGCTTTTTTTTTCTTCTTCTTCTTCTACATCTGTTTCTTTTTCACTTTCTTTTTGGCTCTTATCTTCTTCCATTTCTTTTTTTTCATCCTTCTTTTCTTCTTCTACCACAACAATGGCTAACTCATCCATTTTGCTCATTTTTTTCTCCTTCTTCATTCCTCTCCGATTCACGAAGGCCCATATGCACTGTATCATTATATTACAAAGTGTTACTGATATTTAAAGCTAAAAATTCATTAATAACATCAATTATTGAATGAAGTTATCTTGCTCATGTTGTCGCTCATCCTTTTCATTTTTCTTCAGTCTTTTCTCTCTGATATAGACAACAATATCCAACAACGCTTTCTTGAGCACAACAACACGCTTTTGAAGATCCTCAGGGATGAGGTGTCTGCTGCATCTTTGGAGGTGCTCGGAGAAGCATCATCACCAATGTGTACTCCAACAGAGTTACCACCCAAATCCCCGTCATCATCACTATCCTCATTTGAAGTAAGGACAGTCACCCCTTCTAACTCTTTCTTCAAGCCATCGAGGACGTTATTCTTCACCTCGTCTGTATATGGCTTAAACGTAATCATGTAATTCATCTTCGTCTCTCTAACAGTAGGAATGATAAACGGGTGCATGTTATACAAAATATCAATTAATAATTACATAACATTCGATACAACAGTAGTATTATTGCATAATAAAAAATAAGTTCATACCTCGGTAACTTTTTCTTTATACTTGAATGAGTCGCCTTCGATTATCTTGTCACTTTTTGTAGTGTGCCATCTGAGGATGCGGGGAATGGGAAAATGCTCATCCATTGATTTTCCAGCAAATTTTTCAAGATGAGGAAAGACCTCATAGATCCAAATCTGTAAGAAGTACAACAGTGAAAAAAAGAACTCAGAGTCTATGACAGCGTATATATAAAATGAGAATATATGATAAACTCACTATAGGATTTATAGTAGATACCATGAATGCCCAGTGAAATTCGAATAGAGCATAGGATGCCTTCTATTTATCATCAAATACTTCTTTCTACTTCTTTAGGTCACTTTTTTTCTTCAGATAGTCCATGATCATTTGAAATGTCTCTTTCCCCCACGGATAATTCTCGAAGAAACTCAAAGAATCGATCATTCGAATCAGTTTTGTGTCGACAACCTTCGTCGAATCTTTGCAAGCAACATGGTGTGCAAGAACCACAGTAAACAACACTTAAACTTCTGATCCTCGTTCAGCTTATTTCCTCTGATCAGGTGTAACAAGTTGGCCGCTGTAATGTTTTTATTTTTCGTTATCTTAAAACAAAAATTCTTCCCCTTTGCTAACACCTTCTTCATTTTTTATTCACTGGTGTATGATGAGCAGTTCAACCCCATGATCAAACAAAACTCTTTCAATCCAAAATAGGCAGGCTTGTTGTTAACACAGAACCATATCTCATGACGCATCTTATCGTTCTTGATACGTCGCAACAACAAATAATAAACCAACTGCCTATTGAACTTGAGATGTTCCGGCAGGTTTTTCAGGTGTTCAAAATAGGACCACTTGAATCTTTTCTTTAATTCATGGTCGATAAGAACTTGCTTAAATTCTCGATAATAACCATTCTTGATTTGACCGATATCTTTGTTGGAAAAGATCCGACCTCGTCCATTATCGTTCGAAGGTCATATCGCTCCACGAAAATGAACCTTGAAAGAGATGGCACGGACAAAGGATCATTATCCCCATCATCACTGTTTTCCCCACTTCCCTCGCTCTCTTCACCGTCACCACTAACACTGCGCTTGGCAACATCTTCATCAGAATTAACGTAGTCACTTATCTCCTTTAACTCCGAATATGATTCGGACACTACCTTTTCAATTCTCTTCCTTTTTGAGATATTTCCAACTGCTTCAACTTTTCTTTTTCTATTGCTACCAACAGAATCAGAAGCGGTACCGTCTTTGCGTTTAGGAAAGATGTTTTTCAAAGCCATTTCAACACAATCTATACCTGCAGAACAAATCTCCCATTTTCAGTTCATAGACCACAAGTCTATCAATAGAAATAACTCAATGCTCAAATGAAAAACTCCCCAAAAAATTAAGAAATACCCCACCATTAAACAATTCACTACACAAACATACAATAACTGAATCAAAATTCAACATGCAGTATCAAAACACAACAATTGCTAAAAATCAAATTAGTGCACCTAATCAAACTAATTAGCTATTAATCTATCAATTTTCACTATTTCAGTAATCATATTTTAAAAGAATTTCATACGTCTAAAAATTGATTTCAATCTAGGGCATTCTCATTTCATAGACCACGGGTCTACGGACAGAAACAGGTCACTGTTCGAATCAAAATACCAAAATAACTCTTCAAATAACAATTATCCCACCATTCAACACTTCGTTGCTAAAAAAAAAAATTAGAACTAAACCAAATCTCCTAAACAAGAGTTTTAAAATTCAACACCGTGATTAACGAAAAAATCTGTTAAAATTGCCATATAAAAACTCAACCATTGCTTCAAAATCAAACTCATTACCTGTAAAATTCTCATTTTTTAACTACTTAATCAACCAAATTTGAAAAAAAAAAAAATTTCCTACATCACTACGAATCGATTTGCAAAGAAACCCGTTTAAATGGATCTAGAAATGATCGAACTTTGATTTTAACTAATCTTACGAAGCAACAACGAGCTCTTAGCAGCTGGAGGAGAAGAAAAAATGAATATGGCGTTTTTAGGAGCAGGGTTCTCGAAAGCGGGAGTTGGGAGAGAATTGAAGAGGAGAGAGAGAGGATCTTTTTTATATTGGAATAAGTGGAGGGTATTAGGTGTATTATATTAAATTTGCAAAGTTGTAAAAATGATAAAATGGTCCCTTGGCCCACGTGTGGGCCTCACTTTTTCAACTTTTTCCCATTTTTTATACCCTAATCCTAAAAATTAAATCAAAAAGAAATTTAGTGGGTATATGACAAAATAATTTTGGAAATGTATCTTTTTGCCAATTTTTCCCCTAGAGGCGTTAAGCAAACAAAATATTAGTTGTCCATCTAGAAATTAAAGCTCATTGCTCAAATAGTCAGTCAACTGTTGAAAATTATACACTAAAGTCGTATTCTTTTTTTTTTTTTTTTGAGTACGAAAAAATTACTAACACTCGCGTTATTTTATGAAAGGAAAAATAGCAATTTTGATCCGAGTTATGACATGAGTCCAATTTTTATCCTTGGTGTATCAGCTAATTAAGATCATTTAACTTATAGTTAATCTATATATATGTGTATATTTGGTCCTTAAAACTTACGGCAGTTGTGTGCTTAACAAAATTATTACTACAAAATTGGAAAATTGCCAACAGGCAAACTTATAAAGCACAAAGTAGTAAAAATTACAAAAGCAACAAATAATTATAAGAGATGAGCCTTTTTTTTGCATCATTTACTGTCCTCATGTATGCAAGTTATATATATATATATATATATATATATAGCAGACCAACCAAAATAAAAACAAATAAGCAAATTCATGGCACTTCCATGACTTCTTGGGGTTGATCACGTAATACACGATCTTCCACATGAACTTCTTCAAATTTGAATTCAACATTAGGTGATGCTCTGCGGAATTCTTTCATCTCATCAATCATTTCTTGACCAGTCCGAAAAAGGAGATAAGCAAAATTCCAAATGTAGACCTCCTCAAGTACAGGTGCAGATGCTAATATGAACTTCATAAATTCCATTGCCATCTCATCACCGGTAAACATGTCCATTTGAACTCTTTGAAGCTTCAAAGCACCATATGAGAATGATTGGGTTCGCAGCAATTATACAACAGGTTCAACAATAAGCTCCTCAGGCTCCTAAAGAATTCCCGAGTAACAGTTAGGCGAGTTCAGATGAAGAAGAAACCATATTCAATAACCTTAATGAGAAAACAAGAGAGTGCTTACACATTCAACTGTAAGATTTTGTAATTTAGGACAACTTGTAATCAAGTAAGCAGCACCTAAAATCACCTCGACATTTCTTAAAGACATGCTCGATAGACTGAGAGATTTGATATTGCTTAGGGCAGTCGGGGGACTCTCTGGTACACCTCGCTTGGTCAAGTACTAAAGCAAGTCAAAAAATATTTGAAGATACTAATCAGGTTCATCATTTGGTTATCATATATAGCAAGTTTCATTTGTAACATATAATTAGCATAATCACAAATGTATATTACCTCTAGTGTTGAACCGCCTTGGGACAGTTTCCAGCAATGAAGGCATGTAATAAAAGAACTTTGTAAGATTAGAGCAAACCGGAGATGGATCAGTCAAAAGTGGTCCCACGGAATAAAGAGTAACTTTTTTAAGCATAGGAGCGTTCTTAAAGGAAATAGATTTTGATTTTCCATGCAACTCAAAGTATTTGAGGTTAACGTCATCAATTTCAAGGGTGTCAAAGTTTGTGCACCAACGCAACCTCAATCGTTCAAGCAACGGGCTCTTAGAGATGAGATTACTAAATATTGATGGAACAAAAGTGTCATGCACAAGATCGAGATTAATGAGCTTCCCATACTCTTAGAAACCGAGTGGTGGGTGGAACAAGCAATTTTCTACTTCCAAATGCCTTAGTTGTTGGAGTGCAAAAAGGTGAAGGGTGAATTCCTGGACATTTTTCTTCGACAAGAAGAGTATCCAGTGATCAATATCAGAACAAGTCGTCAAATTAGGACATTGGAGTCTAAACTTCAGTATTGGTCCTTTATGAACTAATAGGACTTGGTAAATGATTCTCTTGGCTTCTTCCTCTTGTTTAAACCTGAAAAACTCAACACTAAAATCAAGTTGTTGACGTGTTACCCGTTTGTACCTCCAGTCTTTTGACAAGATACTGGTCTTCACCGCATCTTTCCAAGGCAAACACCCTAGAATTCCATCCAGAACATTACAAGGCAAATTGCTATTGTATCTACACCAGATGTCCGAGCATTCTTCATGGTCTAATACAAGAAGTTTGCCAGCAACTCTGCAAATTAAAATCAAGGATAAAGGCAATATCCAAATACACCTCTGCAACGTCTTGTAAATAACTAGTAATTCAACGTCTCCAACTGCATAAAGTTTTATCGTTTAGCAATACTAGATAGAAAATAATGATACATGATTGAGTACCAGGAAAGAAAAGGGATTTGCATACAACATTACTGGTGGAGGCAGGATTTTCCTCGAGGGGATTCAAACAAATATATATGTACACATAAAAAGATATTTCACCTATATACAACAATACAACCTTTCGCAAAAAGGTATCGGCTGAACCACCTACAGTAAACGTGGCTCTACCCCTGGAATACAGGAAGACAGTGAACTTCACAAGGCGAGAACACTATTAGTATCGATAAAGCTAGCCCATTAACTCCTAAAAAGGTTTCATTACTCTTCCCAGTATTCCACCCATCCAATCTGTTGAAAGCTTATATGAGGATTTTCCTCCTAGCATTAACCAGGGTTACTCAATCTTTGGGTTTGAGGAAAAGTCCATCACTTAATTTATTTTTATACTCTACCTAATCATGCAGTTCTAGTAGATAAAAGAGACTTACGCGAGCAAGCAACATATTAGAAATAACAGCTGGAGCATCTGAAAGAGAGAACATCCAGGGGAATAATGCAATAATTAAATTTCACCAAGTAATATTCTCTCATCTTACTTTAAGTTCTTGAAGAATGCCTACTTGTTGCACCCAAGGTGTGGCTAGTGGGTTGAGAATTTGAGGTCTCAGGTTCAAATCCTTGTAGAGATAAAAAAAAAACAAGAGATGATTCCTCCTATTTGTCCTAGCCTTGGCGGACAAAGCTACCTGAACTTTTTGCTGATGGGAAAGGTGGCTGGTATCCTGTAGATTTAATCGAGGTGCGGAAAGTTAGCCCGGACACTATGGTCAAAAGAAATAAAAAAAGAATGCCTACTTGCCCATTTATAGAAATAAGTTACCTTTCCAAGATTTAAGAAAAAAGTTATATAGGTACAAACTAGGGCCAATTAAGTGCATTTAGCAACTCAATTGTGAGGAACATCTGAATTTGAACAATTTATGCTTCCACAAGTTGATATCGGTAGGAATCTATAAACTTCAAATCATGATACGCTTCCTGGAGAGGATGGAGAAAGAAACCTCTTAAACAATTTTATTACATCAAAGATGGATCAATCTCGATGCCAAGTGCTGCCAGGGAAGAATTGAACAATTTATGCTTTCACAACATAGAGACAATAAGAATGACCACACTTGTAAATCTATAAATCGCTAGAGCAATTGGAAGGCAAACAAACTTAATTCTTGTCGTTGTTTTCTGAATAGCACAAAGGAAACAATGACAAAACAATAAAAATACACGTGGAAACCAAATGTCTAATTGTTTTCTGTTTTTTTGTTTTCACTGTTTTCTAACCTAGCATGTCCTAAGTTTCTTGTGAATATTTATCAATATCCACTCCAATTTCTTACATGCCACAGGTTCAAACCCTTACCTAGTATTTAAGTCGAGAAGCATAGAGGTTCAAATCTACCTTGGCGATTTCTCTCCTTAAAAGATACCGAGGAATCACTTCTTGTTATATTGCTAAGCAATTTCTTCTAAAGAAGTAGCACGTAAGGGTCAGGCTTATTGGTCAATGAAGTGATTGACGATCACAAAGCGGCACCAAGACAATGGAATATCGTGATTATCCAAAATAAATGCCCACAAAAAAACATAACGCGACGGTTCATGATAAGACGATTATTTAACAAAGAACAAACGTTTGAGAACAAGTAATCCAAAAATATACAAGTAGTGATATTATAATAGAATCAAGAAAGGCTTACATGTAGTGAGAGAGATGGAAAGTCGCGTCAATTATTCACAGTTTTCTTATGCAGGCAATAAGGTGCGTAACCGTTTGTTTTATTGTTTTACCCCGCACGCAGACCTCCTATATATTTGGAAAAGTATTGTTTTCATCCTAAACTATACATGAAAAATCGAAGACACACTTAAACTATTGATGTAATCTATTTCACACCTATACTGTATGAAAGTAAATTTATTTACTCCCCACGACACCAATGCCTAGTTTTAATGAGTGGAGTGAAGTACACTCGCCTTGTGATTATGCCACGTATTTAATTAGATGTATTCCTATCTAATTTAAACCTAACCCAATCCAAACCTATAATATTTGACTCTAACCCGATCCAACTCAAAATATTAGACCCTAACCCAACCCAACCCAAATTACTACACCCTAACCCGACTCAACCCAAATTAATACACCCTAATCTGATCCATTGGAGTAGAATATGAATCGACAAACCCAATTTGAAGATAATCGAGGATCGATAAAGATAAAATACAAAATCATTTCTCAATTTTCATTTCAAGTTGAGTAGCAAATTTGAACTCAATCGAAGAGATGAAGAAACACTTAAGGGAAAAACAATTATCAAAATTTGAAAAAGATTAAAAGATAAGAACTATGTTTTCTCGCAATATAGTAAGAAATCAAACGATTAAAAGGATTTAGTTGTCAATTCTTCAACGAAATGAGCTTCGATTTTGATTTTCGATGACCGATTCGGGAATTAGGGTTCCTGAGTTTGGGAATCCAAATTGACTTAAATGGGATTTTTTGGTCAATATATCTGTTTGGGGCTTCAATTTATTAAGTTTTTAATGTTTTTTACCATTTATTTTTTAGTTTAAAAGGCTAGACGCGCTTCTTATTAGTGTAAGAAACGCGTCTGGACATGGGTGTGGCGGGGAGTAAATAAATTTAATTTTATATAGTATAGGTGTGTAATAGGTCACATCAATAGTTTAAGTGTATCTTCCACTTTTCTTGTATAGTTTAGGATGAAAGTGATGACTTTTTTCTTTATATTTGTCACAATACATAAATATATTTTTTAACTTGGCCTCAGAATACATTATGACCTCTAATTTTGGGAGTGCACAAATAGACACTTAAACTTGTATAAAGGCAAATAAGTAGACACATATATCCTATGTGACGTCCTACATGTATTATGTCACATAGGACGTGTGTGTCTACTTGTTCAATTTTATACAAGTTTAAGTGACTACTTATGCACACATAATGTTGGAGGTCATAGATGTTATTGAGGCCAAGTTGAAGGGCACATTTATGTATCATGCCTTTATATTTAGCAGTTAGCATAATACACAAACATGCCCACAGAATAAAGCAAACCACAAGTAAATGAAAAACAAGAACAACATGGTAGATTTATGTGGAAACCCTTGCGGGAAAAATCACAGATAGAGGCAAAGGAATTTTACTATGAAAGGAGAGGAGTACAATGTGGAGAATGTGAGTATTTTTCAAATACCCAAAACAACCCACTAAATGCACTTATTTAATGCGTGCATACAAATAAGTCCTAGGCCCAAAAAATATAAAGGTCCCCAATCCCGAAGCCCACCACTGACCCCATTGAAAATAACATGAGTTGTACCGCAAAACTTTCTGGGCCGGATCAATAAATTTGGGTCACAACTCTAACAATCTCCACCTTGACACGAATTCTGATTCAAAACTCAAGTGTATTTCAAGACAAACTCTCCATCTCTTCCACAAAAGCTGCTAAGGGCACATCTTAATAACTAACACTAACCAAGTCCAAGTAATGCTCAAACTTGGCACTTGGTAGTGTCTTGATCATCATATCAGCAGGATTATCATGAGTACTAATCTTGCTCACCACAATATCACCACGAGCAATAATTTCAAGCACAAAATAATACCGAACATCGATGTGCTTTGTCCTCTCGTGAAATATCTGATCTTTCGTAACGAAGATAGCACTTTGACTATCGCAAAAGACCGTAGTAATCTGTAAGTCTTTGCTAAGTTCACCAAACAGACCCTTCAACCAAATAGCTTCCTTGAAAGCCTATTAATAGTCATATACTCTACCTAAGTAGTTGACAAAGCAACCGTGGTCTGTAAGGTAGCTTTCTAACTAATAGCACAACCACCAATGGTGAAAACATAGCCTGTAATGGATCTCCTTTTATCATGATCTCCTGCAAAATTAGAATTAACATACTCGATTACTCCATCTCTGTTTTGCCCAAACTGCAAACAAACATCAGCAGATCCATCCAAGTATCTAAAAATCTACTAAACTACTTTCCAATGTTCTTTACCAGGATTTACCATGTATTTGCTAACTACACTGATAGCATAAGATAAATCTGATCGGGAACACACCATCGCATACACAAGAAACCTGACGGCACTAGAGTATGGAAATTGAGACATATAGTCACGCTCATCATCTGTATTTGGAGATAAAGTGGTCGAGAGTTTAAAGTGAGCTGCCAATGGAGTACTAACAGTCTTGGTATTTTTCATATTAAATTTATGAAGCACTTTTTCAATATATCTTTTCTGACTCAAGTATCACTTACAGGTCTTTCTATCCCTCAAAATCTCCATGCCAAGAATCTTCTTTATTGTTCCTAGATCCTTCATATCAAACTCCTTACTGAGCTGAGATTTGAATTTTATTATCTCTCTCATATCTTTTGCTGTAATTAACATATCATCAACATACAAGAGAAGATACATAAATGAACCATCACTTACCTCCTTGAAGTAGACACAACTATCATAGTTGCTCCTCTGAAACACATGAGAGGTCATAAAATAGTCAAACCTCCTTACCGCTGCCTGGGCAACTGCATTAAGCCATAAAGAGATTTTTTCAGCAAGCATACATAGTCCTCCTTTCCTGAGACTACAAAGCCCTCTGGTTGCTGCATATTGATGTCCTCCTCAAGTTCTCCATGTAAGAATGCAGTTTTGACATCCAACTGCTCAAGATCAAGATTATTCATGGCCACAATACCAAGCAATGCTCGAATAGAACTATGTTTTACAACTGGAGAAAACACATCTGTGAAGTCAATACCTGGAACTTGACTGTAACCTTTAGCAGCTAGTCTTGCTTTGTACCTAGCATCTTCAACTCCCGATATTCTTTTTTTTGTTTTTGAATACCCACTTACGACGAACAACGTTTTTATCAATAGGTAATCTCACCAGATCCCATGTGTCATTCTCATGAAGCGATTCTATTTCATTTTACATAGCAATCATCCATCTGCTGAAATCATCACAACTAACTGCCTCTGAGTAAGAAGAAGGATTTTCATCGAAATCAATACCTTCTGCTACACTTAATGTATAAGAAACCAAATCAAATTTAGCATACTTCTGAGGAGGTCTAATATCTCTTCTAGGCCTGTCTTTAGCAATAGAATATTATGGCACCACTAGTGGTGAAGAAAAAATAGTATCACTCTGTATCTCTGGGCTAGACTGAGAAGTAAGCACTGGTGTAGACTTTGCTTCAATCTACAATTCAACATGGGTGCTTGACTTTTGCTGATTCATGTCACTAAGCTCATCTGGGGGTGAAGCACTAGATTCGGAAGAAGCCCAAAACATGGCAGTTTCATCAAACACAACATACCTGCTAATTATAACCTTTTTATTTTTTGGACAGAAAAGCTTATAACCTTTAACACCAGGCTTATAACCTATAAATAAGCACTTGACAGATCTAGGTTCCAACTTTTCATTATCAACATGAGTATACGCAAGACATCCAAATATCCTTAAATCAAAATAACTAGCAGGAGTACCAGACCATACCTCTTGTGGAGTTTTTTTATCAATCGCAAATGAGGGAGAGTGGTTAATAAAAAGACAAGTTGCGAAAGAAACTTCATCCCAAAAAGACTTGGGTAAACCAGCATTAGAGAGCATACAACACACCTTCTCCATTATAGTCTAATTTATTCGTTCAGCTACACCATTTTGCTGTGGAGTATGATGAATTGTTAAGTGCCTCACAATTCCTTCTGACTTGGACAGAGCATTAAATTCATTAGAACAGAACTCTAGACCATTATCAGTCCGAAGGCATTTTACCTGCTTCTCTGTTTGTTTTTCAATCATAATCTTCCACTCCTTAAAGTAGGCAACATATTATTCTTTTGTTTCAGAAAGAACACTCAAACTTTTCTGGAATAGTCATCAATAATAGTCAACAAGTAATTCGCACCTCCTCTAGAAGGAACTCTAGAAGGACCTCAAAGATCTGAATGAATATAATCAAGTGTGCCCTTAGTTGAGTGGATGCCTTTAGTGAATTTGAATATAATCAAGTGTGCCCTTAGTTGAGTGGATGCCTTTAGTGAATTTGACTCTCTTCTGCGTCCCAAAAATGCAGTGCTCACAGAACTCCAATTTGCTAATACTCTGTCCATCAAGAAGTCCTCTCTTGCTTAATTCATCCACCCCATTTTTACTCATATGCCTCAGGCGCATATGCCAAAGTTTAGCAACGCCACTTTCTGATAGAGGGGAGGTAGAAACAGTAGCATCACCTGTAACAGTAGAGACTTGCAGGATATATAAATTTATAGACTTTCTCTGTCCCTTCATCATAACAAGAGCACCTTTGGTAACCTTTAGGAATCCACCTTCACCAATATATCTATAACCGTTCGAATCAAGGGTACTCAAGGAAATAAGATTTCTTTTCAGGTTTGGGACATACCGCACATTACCAAGTGTCCTCACAACCTTTTTAAATATCTTAATCCTGATTGTTCCAATACTATCTATCTTACAAGGTGTGTTATTTCCCATCAACCCAACACTTTTAAAGGTTGTTTGATATGTTTTAAACTAATCCCAATTATGACACATATAAAATGCGTAAGCTGAATCAAGAATCCAATCCTCATAATGTTTGGAGTTACCATCAGAAACTACCGAGAGTTCTCCATTACTACCACTATTTTCCACAAAACTGGCTTTACCAGACCTCTCTGGTTGGTTTCTCTTTGATTTTGGACCTTTTCTTTTCTCTCTATTCTGTAGCTTCCAACACTTGGATTTGATATGGCCCTTTTTCTTGCAGTAATCACAGGTTTTGTTTCTATTTTTGAATTTGGACCTAAACCTATCATCACCCCCAGAATTCCTTTCACGAGTCCTTCCTCAAATAATGAGACCATCTCCTTGAGTCTCTGACCCATTCACAAGATGTTTCATTTTTTTCTTAAAGAACAACGCATCATAGACTTCATCAATCGTCAGGGTATCACGACTATATAAAATCATATCCCTAAAGGTCTTGTATGATGCAGTTAGCGAACACAACAAAATCAACTCTAAATCTTCTTCATCGTACTTAACCTCCAGAGTCTCTAAATCATAGATGATTTCCTTAAATACAGATGGGTGATCCTGCAAGGATACATCCTCAGACATGCAATGGGAATAAATTTGTTGCTTGAGATGAAACTAACTTGTTAGGCTCTTCGTCATACATAACGATTCCAGTTTCAAACACAACATAACGACAGTGATATCCTTCAAAACATCTTGTAGAATCTGATTGGATAAATAAAGGTAGATCTAAGATAGAGCCTTCTTATCCTTACATTGTTCGTCCTCGTCCGCCCACGATGAGGGCATCTTCTCAAACCCTAATAAAGCATCATCCAAATCCATCTGTGTGAGTACAACCTGTATCTTAACCTACCATAACAAAAATCTGGTGTTGCGATCCAACAACGGAATATCATACTTCATGGTTGCCATCCCCGAGAAAATAATCAAACAGACTCTGATACTAGTTTGTATTGGACAGAATCAAGCAAACCACAAGTAAATGAAAAAGAAGAACAACACAACAGATTTACGTGGAAAACCTTGCAAAAAAAAATACGAGCAGAGGTAGAAAAATTTCACTATGAAAGGAAAGGAGTACAATGTGGAGAATGTGCGTATTTTCAGAATACTCAAAACAACCCACTAAATGCACTTATATAATACATGCATACAAATAAGTCATAAGCCCAAAAAATATAAAGGTCCCTGATCCCGGAGCCCACCACTAACCCTATTGAAAATCACAAACATGAGTCGCACCTCAAAATTTTCTGGGCTAGATCAACAGAATTCGGGTCACAACTCTTACACCCTTTAAACTTGACTCCAAATTACATCTATAGCCTCCAATTTTGGGTGTGCACAAGTAGACAAAACTTGTATAAAGTTACAAGTAGACACATGTGTCTTATGTGATATAATACATATAGGACTCCATGTAGAACAAGAATTGTCCACGTAGGATGCCACATAGGACATATGTATTTACTTATTCAATTTTATACAAGTTTAAGTGTGTACTTGTGCACATCCTAAATTGAAGGTCATAGATGTGATTTGAGACCAAGTTAAAGAGCATGCGTATGTATTATGCCTATTATTTATGTATTAGTACTAGATTATGTAGAAGTAATATAATATTTGGTTTGTTTTGTAATTTAACAACCCACATAACTAATTTATGTATATTTTACGAGGGAATCTATTTATTGTTTTATTCATGATAGAAGATGGAATAAGAGTAATATATGAATAATCAAACCTTGCAAGAAATAATATATACAATTTTTTGTTCATAATCAATTCATGTATTACTAATAATCAATCTAATTGTCATTACTTATGCTCTCTCCATCCATTTTTCTATTTTAGAATGTCCAACAATACTTATTCAGTTTATAAAATTAATAGATAATTTATTGTCCATTTTATCCTTAGCATTAAATAAGATTCATTATCTAATGTATTTTTCAAAGCATTGAATTTATTATATTCAAAGAGTAATATGATAAAACTATCCCTATTATATAATATTTTTTAATTTCAGTGTCAATAAGAAAGTGAACAAGTAAAGATATACGGAAGGAGTACTTACATAACTTAACCAACTACCAAAGTGTCAAAAATATCCTTTTATGTTATTGATTAATCTATATATTATTTTTATTGGGATGTATACTATTAACCATTTGTTTGAATATAGTATTTATCATTAAAAAATTATTTATTTATTTAAATAACGAATTAAATAGATCATATATTTAGCTATTTGTGTCCATTTACTTATATAGTAGACAATTTATGTATAGAATTTAATTTATACACGAAAAATTAAATTATTGATTCTTATAAGTATAGATATTATGTTCACAATTAAAGATGAAACTGAACAAACGTCTTGATGATTGTAGCATAAGATTAAATATATTCTAATCTTGATTATGGAAATGATCATATTCCAACTTCTTATGATTGTACACTTTGTGTGTATTGAATGGATAAAGTAGAGATGATTTTTTATGTTCTGAATATTTATAAACAACTTTCCTAGATCATTAAATGTATTTATACTCATAATCTTTATATAATTATTATAATCAATGTCATTTGTTTGTTGTCCTAATCTATCAAAGGGTGAAACTCTTTCATGGATTAAAATTCTCCCCATAGGTTGAATGATAACAAATAATATTTATAAAATAATGATTAGTTGATAGAATCCATCTCTCGGCCTTGAGATTGATGATATCCTTTTATGGTAGTTTATAAGTTTTCATGTGAAAATCTTGTAGGTGGATTTTGTATCCGTCACATGAAATCAATTAAGCATATGAATAAAGGATTAAATTAATCAATGAATTAAATAGAGATAAGCATCCAATACCCCTCTCAAACTATGGTCAAAGTTGTTATGACAGATTCCAACTTCACAGTGGTCCTATTAACTCCCCCAATCTCAATTTTAGTGCATTTTAGTACTCTTTTGTGCTGATATAACACTTTTATTACTTAAAATGAGGCCCACATCAAAGGTGTCATGTCAGCTAAAAAAGTTGACAAAAGTATGCTAAAATTTAGCTCAAGAGGGTAATAGGACCGTCGTAAAGTTGAAGTGTCTCGTAACAAATTTGATCATAGTTCAGGGAGTACTAGATGCTTTGCTCAATTAAATAGTGAGAAATTTAGTTCGGTTGATTGGTGTCTGCAATCTTAATATGGGGAGTTAAATAAGATTTTAATGAATAATTTCAAATTACATCGATAAGTAAAATTATAAATTTTTAGTAGAATAATCTATAATTTATTGTGGTAGATTTATTCATTCATTTTGTGAATTAATACCATAATCGAAAGTCTCGTTAATTAAATTTGTGGTCCATGTTGTGATCGAATAATTAAAAACTAAATGAAATTTAACTTTTGGCTAATTTTATTTTGGTGGAAAAGAAAGGCCTAAAGGTTGGTAAAGGAGTTAAGAACCCTTAAACTTCTGTCTATATAAGGTGGTCTTATTACATCAAGGAGTCTAAGTATTTTTCTGCGCTCTTCCATGAGAAATTCATCCACATAAATTTCACTTATTCTGGTAGGATTAGATCAAATAGTAGAAGACCATGAATCCGCAATATGGTCACATCATAGTTTTTTACTTCTACTTAAAGGTTGATTCGCGATTGCAGCCACACTTCAAAAATAAGCATTGATTTATGCTAAAATCTGTGATTATAAATTGTATATATTATATGCAAGCAATCCTAATTATTTTCTTCCACTACATAGGGCATTTTTCAATAATTTTTTTATCTCAAAGACTCAAACATACCCTTAAATAAATAAAGAGGTTAAAATATATCCATCACACTATCCGTTAAAGACATATAGTGGTGTATTTGAACCTTTATATAGTTCAGGGAGATTTGTCAATTACTCAAACATTCTTCAAATGATTGTATCTATTGTTAAATATGTACAATGATTATTTTTCTCATAAATGATGAAATTCATTGAAGAAATAAAATAGAGATGAATTTATTTGAAGATTGAAAAATATTTCTAATAATTCACTCATTGGGTAAACAAATGTATTAGAAAATGGGTATCTAAGAGAGACGAACTTCACCTAATAAATAAGAGAAAACGATAATTAAAAGACAAAAATCCTCAACAACAAATCGATAACTTGAACTGTGTTTAGTTCTTTTTTTCCTAAATTATTTTTTCAAATTATTGCTTCCTTCTTGGGGATGTGCCTTATTTTCCCCATAAACTAAATTTCCAGTGGATGAAAGAAATAATTATTTAAATGAAATGTTGGTGAGTCGTTGCCTACTGATTAAATTTTATTATTTTTCGAAAAGTTTTTTTGTCTTTAATGAGCTAATACTATCGTTTACTTACTCACCAAATAATTAGCATATGTTTTTCAATCTTCAAATAATACTATTTTATGATTTATTTTCTTGAATGCATAATTTGAATTCTGTTCTTGCAACACCCCATACGTTTGTAAACCCCTTTAGGGCTAAAAATTGAACCTATACGACCCTCAGAGTGAGTAGAACCCATTTGGAGCGAGTTCAATAATGTTAAGAAAGTTTTTGATGAGATTCTAAGCTCGAGTGTCGCGTTGGAGATAGCCAGTTGGGAGGGTCTTCTTTTGCCCTTCTCACTGGGTTGCGTACCACACAGGGAAGCAAGACGTTAATGGGCACGCCCTGCGCAGCCCCCCTTCCTGATGGGATTTCATTTTATTTCATATTTATAAGGGCTCTTAGGTCCTTTTCTCGATTAAAAATCATCCTCTACCTATACGAAGAGATCCCAAACCCTTTAGCACGAATTCCATAGGTCAGATATTAAACTCTTTCCCAAAACTCTTAGAAGTAAAATCAACTAAGATCCAAGATTTAAGGGTCAAATCTCAAGCTTTCTCAAAACTTTTTTTGTTAAAAGGTATGTTGAACACTCCTTACTTCACTACTACTACTACAAAGTGATGATTTATTAAGCATTCACGTATATTATAGTGATAGTTTGGAACTGGGGTTAAAAATTACTTTTATGAAAAACTTGATATTTATTTCCTCATTTTACGAATGATTTTCTAATTTTTATTTGAGCGTTTGAAACTTGACATGACTATTTGAAATGGTACACTTTTATATTTCGAATTTGAATGTTAAGGATCATGAGTAATGGGACTATGGTTGTCAATCATTTCAAAAAATGCTTTGAATTACAATGATGGGTGATTATTTCACATTGTCATTTTAAAATATTGCAAGTATTGAACTTTATGCCATGCTTTAAAACTCTTATGGAAAATTACTAATGATTGTGTTTATAATTTCGAATGACAGGGCTAACAGTCTAAAAGAGAATTATGTAGTTCACCGAGAAGGCGTAAGTCCTAGTGACCAATGCTTGAAACCTATGTTTTGTCGACATAGGGATGGTTCTCTTCTTAACAAGACAACCTTATGATTTTTCCTCTATAAGAATGATATAATATGATGATCACATAATGTTCATTTCAATTCATACATCAAACATGGATTGGGGCGCCATCGATTGAGCAAAGACCGGACTCATATAGCCCATGGATTAACTAAGGACAATGAAACTACTTAGTTCAGAAATAAAGCTTAATGAATGATTATGTTTTCATGTCTTGAGCTGCTCATTCCATTTTTTCCCTATTGTGATTCATGTCATGCATCTTAAGACTTTTATTATAAATTATTTTGTTCTTTACCTTAGGTTGCATGTTAGTACTCGTCGTACTTACCATCGTCAGATTCTATATCTTTTCATGATGTTGGTTCCGAGTCATTTTTTCATGATTTTGTGCATCACTAGGATTCTCGGGACAACGAATAGCAAGCGTTGAGCCCTTCATCCTTCGAAAGGCACATGATTTATTCATTTAGACTTTGGTCATTAATTTTATGGTATTGTTTGGGCCATATTCTAGCAGAGTATTTCCATTCATGATGTTAGAGGATTTGTAGACTGATGTAGACAGATGTCATTATGTCATGTTTCAAGATTTAGTTTTATAACTATTGTTTAAATTGAACTTCTTACCCCCGGGTCCTTTTTCTGTACTTTATTAATGATTATGCTTATGATATGATACTAAGGGGTCTTCTTGGGCCTCAACAGGTCTGGGATGCCCGTTACGTCTAACGCCTTAACTCAGGTTGTGAAAATCTTAGTATCAAAGCACGATTCAAGTGTCTTTAGGTGTTTATGAAGTCACGTCGAGTAAAGTCCTTTTTATGTATGTATAGCGCGCCACACTTTTAAATTGGAGGCTAAAAGACATTTAAAAATGTTTTTTCCATTCTTCATGTTCTGGTTCATTCTAGAAAGTCTAGTTCTAAGAAAATTCTTATGACTTAATTTTTCCAATGTTTCATATCATGCCTCTAAAAAGGGCTAACATCTAAAGGACTTCATCATGAACCTCCTTGGAATGTGGACCCGTAATAGAGTCCATACTTTATTCTAAATAATTCTACGGGGATTTCATCGATCCTAACTAGTCTTCTCCAAGCTCCCAAAATTAGTCCCACACATACTCGATCCCCTCAGGGTGAAGTGTTTAATGCCTAATTCAGACAGAATATTCAGATACTTGCTTAAATTATGTTATCTCGGTCTAGCCATACAGGTAGTGTTGGTTCTGTCATTGGTTCCTCAGATGTTACTCAAGTTGGTCAGTTCATACAACTAAACCCATCGTCCTTCACCAGAACCAAAGTTGATGAGGACCCTTACGAGTTCACTAATAAAGAAAATTTTTATAGTTATTCATGTCAGTGATACTGACGAATGGAATTTTCAGCATATCAGTTGAAAGGGGTGGCTGATAACTCATTAGTTTGACGGCTTTCTAGCACCTTTTAGGCCTAAATTATTATGCTTTTCCATTGATTTGATGGTAATATCTTACTTAATGCTCATTTGTGTAGGTAAAAGTTTTTTTAAAAAAAGTAAGTCAATAAGAGGCCAAATGTGAAGGAAAAGAGTCATCCGTTTTGCATATGCTTTGGATCCGCTTTGCATCTGGTTAGGAGCTGCTCTCCATCCACTTTGGATCCGCTCAAGCAGATCAAGAGCAAGGTGGCAATTTTATAATTTTGCCAAATGTGTAAGTGGGGCTTACTTAAGGGGTCTTGTAGCTCATTTTCACCAATCACTCTACAACTCTACCTCCCATCTTTAGTCTAGGATTTTGGTAATTTCTTGGAGATTGGAGCAAGACTTGTACTAATTTTGAGCTAAGAAGACATTAGAGTGACTTTTAAGTGTAGATTTAGTTTCACCCATTGAAGATTCATTGGATTCTAAAGTGTGGTTTGCACTCTCTTTATTTTCTTATGAATAACTTTGATGGAAATATTGGTTTATTTGTGTTTATTATCATTATGAGTTGCTAGATCTACCTCTTGGGGTTATGCTTGATTAGGGTGCAATTGTGTGTAAGTTGTGATAATTTTTGTGTAGATTTGAGTTTGTTGATGATGGGTTCTATCATTGTTTGATTAAATTAATTGGGATTTGATGGGTGAAAGGCCCAAATACCCAAATGGGTTGATGGGTGAAAGCTCCAAACTCTAGAAAGCTTAAGACCATCTTCGAAAGAAGGATTTTGGGTAAAGTTTAAGAATCCATGTCATCCTCGAAAGAGGGATGTGGATACCAAAGTAATGGTAGATAATTATGTGTATAGTTTGCTAATCTATCACTATCTTAGACATAAGGGTGGTTATGGAGTTAACTATACCATGGGTATCATCCTAGAAATATGGAGGCCTTGATTGAGGTATTGGGTGTTTTTGATTGATACATTTGTTAGGTGCTCGAAAGAGCCAATAGGTGAAATCTTTGTGGTTTCGTTTTAAAAGTAGCCTCGCGGACATTAGACCTAGCCTATCATATCATCAGTGATTAGAATTTGTATCGAATTATCATGTTCCCACACACATTTTGCGCCTAGGAATGCATAATTCCAAGATCCATTTTGATTGATTACACTCTAATTGTTCTTAATCTTGAATTAGTCCCTAAGAAGCCCAAGAATTACTTTCACATCCGACACAATTGAAAACCCCCAAACCATTTTTCACCTTCGGCTTGAATTGGTCAAGCACTCTTATTTTGAATTAATTCAATCTCCACTCACATTGATGATAGGTCAATTCATGTGCTTAATAGGCAAGAGACATACTTGATGATAAAGTTGTATAGCCTAGCCAATAGAATGTAAAGAAAAATGAGACAAATGGGGGGCTAAGAAGAGCTCAAAGTTAGAATGTCTCTTGAAAAAGTCAAAGAAAGAAAGAAAATGGTGGCTTTGAATTTTTTGGTAAATGTTAATAAAAAAGGTTGGGAAAATGGAAAATGATTTAAAGGAGAATAAGGTGGATAGTTTGAAAATTTTGGGGTAGAAAGGGTTGAGAAATTGCATTGAAGGAGGTATTTTAGTCACTTGATCCATAGATATTCCTTCCTACACCTTAAGTATTCACCTTGACCCACAAGACCTTGGTGATTCCAAACTAGGTAAGTCTATATTAGTGACGAAAAATACAACGAGCAGGCGTATGGTTCTACTCATTATACTTGAATTTCTTTGCGAGAGTGAGTGTGAATTCTTTCCTTATTTGAGCTCCTTTAAAAATTTTCATGTATTGTATGTGTATAGCTAACTCTTGCTTATGAGTGACATCGATACTTTGGGGTAGAGGGTGAAGTCTTACTCTTGGTTTTGGTAAATGGGTGAAGTAAGTTGCATTATGAAGAATGAGACAATTTTTGAAAATTTTGTGTTTCCTATTAAGATGCTTTGTTGATTTGGATGGTTCATTTGATACAAAATTTCATCCTTTCATTTTAAATATGAGCTTATTGAAAAGTTTTGGTTTACTTGTTGCCATGACGTGTTTGAAAATTCTATGTAGAGCTTTGTTAGCTTGTTCCGTTAGTATAGCTTTCATTTGGGTGGATTTGAGTTGAATTCCCTATCTCATTGAACTATTCTTGGTTTCTTAAGGACAAGCAATGGTCTAAATTATCATGCTTTTCCATTAATTTAATAGTAATATCTTACTTAATGCTCATTTTTGTAGGTAAAGGTTAAAAAGGAAAGATGAGCACTTCATTCAAGTCAACAAGAGGCCAAATATGAAGGAAAAGAGCCATCCATTTTGCATCTACTTTGGATCCGCTTTGCATCTGCTTAGGAGCTGCTTTCCATCTGCTTTGGATCCGCTCAACCAGATCAAGAGCAAGGTGGCAATTTTGTAATTTTGTCAAATGTGTAAGTGGGGCTTACTTAAGGGGTCTTGTAGCTCATTTTCACCCATTATTCTACAACTCTACCTCCCATCTTTAGTCTAGGGTTTTTGTAATTTCTTGGAGCTTGGAGCAAGACTTGTACTAATTTTGAGCTAAGAAGACATTAGAGTGACTTCTAAGTGTAGATTTGGTTTCACCCATTGAAGATTCATTGGATTCTAAAGTGTGATTTTCACTCTCTTTATTTTCTTATGAATAACTTTGATGGAAATATTGATTTATTTATGTTTATTATTATTATTATGAGTTGCTAGATCTACTCTTGGGGTTATGCTTGATTAGGGTGCAATTGTGTGTGGGTTGAGATAATTTTTGAGTAGATTTGAGTTTGTTGATGATGGGTTCAATCATTGCTTGATTAAATTGATTGGGATTTGATGGGTGAAAGCTCCAAACTCTAGAAAGCTTAAGACCATCTTCGAAAGAAGGATTTTGGGTGAAGTTTAGGAATCCATGTCATCCTCAAAAAAGGGATGTGAAGACCAAAGTAATGGTAGACAATTATGTGTGTAGTTTGCTAATATATCACTATCTTAGACATAAGGTTGGTTGTAGAGTTAACTATACCATGGGTATCATCCTAGAAATAGGGAGGCCTTGATTGAGGTATTGGGTGTTTTTGATTGATACATTTGTTAGGTGCTCGAAAGAGCCAATAGGTGAAATCTTTGTGGTTTCATTGAAAAACTAGCCTCACGGACATTAGACCTAGCCTACCATATCATCAATGATTAGAATTTGCATCGAATTATCATGTTCCTATGCACATTTTGCTCCTAGGAAAGCATAATTCTAAGATCCACTTTGATTGATTACACTCTAATTGTTGTTAGTCTCGAATTAGTCCCTAAGAATCCCAAGAATTACTTTCACACCTGACACGATTGAAAACCCCTCAAACTATTTTGCACCTTTGGCTTGAATTGGGCAAGCACTCTTATTTTGGATTAACTCAATCGCCACTTACATTGTTCCTCGTGGGTTTGACCTCGACTCTTGTTGGGTAAATATATTGACAATGACCGCCTTGCACTAAATTGACGTATAAGTTGAGTGTTATCAGTGGCCTACTAGTAGTATGGTGAGTGATAAAAAAATAGGGGTGGAGATGTTGAACCAACTATTTGGGTGGACACTGATGAGGCTTTTTGGGATGATTTCTTTCTCAAAGAGTTAAGGGAATCTAAGGCTGAAAATTTTTTGAACTTGAAGTACGGAACTATGAGTATTAAGGGGTATTATCCACAATTTACTTAGTTGTCTCACTATGCTCTAGAGTTGGTATCAATTATGAGAATCGAAGTGAGAAAGTTCATGTTTGGTGTGTCTGATGATGTGAAACTGAATTGTAAGAAGGCAATTTTGAACAATGACATGGATATAGACAAGATAGCGATCCATGCTCAGCTTGTGTGTAATACCCTGTGTCTAGAAGTTTCTATATATTATACAACTTTTCCCTTGAGTCGTATGTATAGCATATGAGTGGAATATTATAGTTGTATACCAGGCAATGTGGCATGGTAGACATTTTGTTGTAGGTATGACTTGACCCTAGAAGTCATCAAGTAGGGTACGAGTCATATGAAAGTAATTCACAGTCTATCAGTATAGACTCCTTGAGATTCTGACCAAGATACGGTGGGGGGCTAAGAGTCATATAAAGATTATACTAGTCATAGGTAGGACTTGTATGTTGACCAGTACATACCCTCTTAGATTCTGCCAAGCTTACGAGTTGAGGGGGATAGTCGTACCCTTCCATACGAGTCGTATAGTTGAGGCGTAAAGACTGACAATCAATTTCTGTAAAGTTTAGCTAAGGGCTTTTTGGTCTTTTCATCTCTTATAAATTCCCATCCACGACCTATAACCCTCAAAGAGGCATTATTTTCCTCTATTCCTCAATTAAATAATGAAACTTTCTCCTCCCATCTTCAAGAATATCAAGATCAGGGTTCATCTCACATAAACTCATCCCTCAAGTCTCAACATTCAAATTCTCCTCACAAGTCAAGAAATTCAGGTATGTAGGGCTTATGAAAAAGGTTATTCTTTCATCCGTCTGCCCAAAATGCATGGTTTTAGAATTGAATTTACTTATTTTGAATTAGGGTTCATACCAAAATAGTCATATTCTTGAATTATGATATAAACATGAGATTGAAAGCTTGAAGTGCATCAAGATTTACATATATTCATGTTTTGACTTAAAAAATTCATATTGTGATTTGAATTTCATTATCTTGACTGAGGGTGTATTTGGTACGATGGAAAACATTTTCTGAAAAATATTTTCCGATTTTTCTTTGTTTGGTTGTAACAAAAGTTTAGGAAAATATTTTCCAAGACAACTTATTTTCCACCATTTGATAGAAAATGACTTCCCTCATGGGCCAAGGGAAGTCATTTTCCAGAAAATAACAAATGTGACTTATGACCTCACCCTACCCTTCTTCCCACCCCAACAACACTTACATTCACATGAATCAAAAAATTTACATTTCTAAAAAACTTACATTACTTGGAAATATTTTTCACTGTGCTTTGCTTCAATTTTTCACTGTTTGAAATAAAAAATAATGAAGCCCGAATTTTTTCCATTTTTAATTCGTTGAATATATTGTTATTTTCATATGCATAGAGGAAAACTTACTTATGTTACTTTTGTTAATTGCATATTTCATTTTGTTATCGATGTAACTTGTTTCACGAGGTTGTATAAGTTTGTCGTTCTGTTATATTTCTATTAATTGTAGTATCTTGAGATTGCCCAAACAAAATGTTGAAAAGTGTCTCCTATATTTTTTAATTAATAGTTGCTTAAATTTAGTGATTGTAATATTTTAGTATTCGATATTTATATTATTTGTTATTCTTAAATTAGTTCTTACAAATTGTTGAGTTGCTAGAGGCACTAATATACTAGTTAACAGATAGTAGTATTTTCTAAAAAATATTTTCACTCATCAATCGAACACTAGAAAATATTTTTCTAAAAAATATTCTCTACTCATCAACGAAACACCATAAAATATTTTCCGAAAAATATTTTTCATTCACCAACCAAACATGAGAAAATAAGTAGAAAACCAACTTATTTTCCAGGAAAATATTTTCCATCATACCAAACACACCTTGAGATATTGTTGAACATTTTCAAGATGATTATTTAGCATAATGTTTTGTTATGAATTTCTATGAACTAAAGCATGAATTCCAAGTCCCCAAGTACAAGTACTAAGTTTACAAGAAGTTTATGCTCTCAAGCTCCATTGATATGTTCTATAACATGATTTAAAAAAAATTTGAGTTTTTATCTAAAGATAAGACATGAAATCCACAATTGTTCATCTTGATTATGATTTAAAGTAAAGAGAAGCACAATTGGTTATTCAGTCTATAAACCCTTATGTTATTTCAAGGTGTATTTCTTATGTATGAGCGTATAAATATTCTGGGAGTAGTATTTAGCACCAAAAAGGAAATATGGATGAGTGTATCCTAAATTTCTAGAAACTATGAGCCACTATAGGTTAAACTTTTTTCCAATGTGGATGAAGTTCAGTGATCACTTAAGTTAAGGTTCTATTCTGATGGCAAGGGTAGAACAGCTCTCCCAAACGTGGGTGAGACATTGGACTCCATGGTAGCTCACATGATTTATGTCGGTTAGAAGAATATCCCAAAGAAAGAATAAAAGTAAAGCTGTAAGAAACTAAGTGTTATGGCTTACAAAGTTTATTATTATGCTTTATTATGAAAGTTCATGATTCTAGCGTCTTTATTATGCACCATTTGAAATTTTATATGAATATTTAGTTATCGTTTTACTTATGCATTCACCTCTACACACTCATTACATTCCATAGGTACTAACCCACATATATGTCTAGTATTGCATTGTCTTATAATGTAGGTTCTGGTGCTCGTTTTCAGTAGCACAATGCACTACAGGCATCATCACTTACATCTTGACATTTGGTGAGTCCTCATAGTCTGAGGACCCAGTTTATCAGAATTTTATTCATAGGTGAACGTATTTAGTTAATTGACTTCAGTTTATGTTCGGGTCAACTAAGGTTTATCCTAGTGGCTCTCTAGTAAGAATTAGAGGCTTGTCAGACTATTTATATTTTAAGTTCAAAGTGTTTGTGTATGATTCCCAAGTTAAATACTCTCAGTTAAGCTATGAATTTATTTACCTTCAAATTCTAATAGGTTAGTTCACTTTTCATATGAATTTCAAGTTAAGCAGGCTTTATGGGTTAGCTTGGGACTATTCGTAAGCTTGAGCAATGTGTGACTTTTAAGGGGTACTTACAGTGCATTAAAAACTTAGTATCAGAGCTTAAGGTTTTGAAGAGTTCTAGGGAGTCAGACAAGCCGCGTTATGTAGAGTCTTGATCATGGATGTAAAGCGGCCCACATTTATGAGCAAGAGGCTATGGGACGAGTTAGGAATCATTATTTTTTTAATGATATATCGTGTTTACAGTTTCCTCTATCTGCCTTAACTCATTATTTTATGTGACAGAATATGCCTTCTCATCGATTTGATGCCTACAGAAATAGTGGTCAACCACTACTGCACGGCGATCCTTTGAATGAGAATGTGTCTCATGATAAATTTCGGGCTGCCTGTCAAGCATTGGCCCAAGCTGTTAATGCCAATGTTCAGGGAAACCAATAGGTAGCAGTTCTACTTCAGCAAAATGGTAATTTATCTATAGCTGAAATTCGAGACTTTATGAGGATGAATCCACCCGAGTTCCATGGGTCAAAGGTGGATGAGAATTCTTAAATCTTTATTGAAGAGGTGAGAAAAATTACTCAGATTATGCATGTTACTAAAGAGGAGAGTGTATATTTGTCATCCTATAGGCTGAAGGATATAGCTTATCATTGGGTTGTTATGAGGAAGAAGGTAGAGGTGAGAATGCAGCTCCTATGAGTTGACAAGTATTTTAGAATGCTTTTTTTTGGATAGGTTCTTTCCGCGTAAGATGAGGAAGGATAAGGTGTAGGAGCTAATGAATCTAAGGTAGGTCGCTATGACAGTGAAAGAGTACTACTGCCTTAAGTTTACTCAGTTGTCTAAGTATGCTCACGAGTTATTATCTGACTATAGAGCTCATATGAGTAAGTTTGTTACTATTTGTCTAATTTGGTGGTCAAAAGTGTTGGACTGTCATGCTGATTGGAGATATAGATATTGCTCGGTTGATGACTCAAGATCAAAAAATTGAAGTAAAAAAGCTAGAAGGAGAGAGAGAAGAGAAATAAGAGGGTTAGGACTTGATAATTTGAGTATAGTCAGCCAAGGTCTGGAAGGGGAAACCGTTCGCAGTTTCAGGGTCATTCATGAACTCCTACACCATCTTCAACCAGTGCCTCTACACCCAATACCAGGCATGATCAGTGGGGAAGGACTTCAAATTCCAGGTCTTCGAATAGTAAAGTTGGGAGGCCTAGTTACGTGACATATGTAAAATGTGGCAGGACCCATCTCGGTGAGTGTTTGATGGGCAAAGTGGGTTGCTATGGTTGTGGCAAGGTGGGCCACAAAATCAAGAAGTTTCCTTATGCTACATAGGGATGTTTGTCCTCAAACTCAGGTTACTAATGCATCAGCTCAGTAGGGTCGTCCAGTCTCTCCACAGGGCGCATCATCCAGCACTGGTGGCGGTCAGCGCCAAAATCAGTTCTATGCTTCACCATCCCATCAGGAGCAGAAGAGTTCACCAAATGTTTTTACTGGTATGATTTGTTCCTTTCACCTTGATGTATATGTGATGTTGGACCCGGGATCAAATTTCTCTTATGTAAATTTATTAGTTGTTGTAAAATTTAGAGTAGGCCCTGAAAATCTCTCTATGCCCTTCTCATTTTCTACCCCAGTAGATTAGTCAGTTGTTGTAAGACGAATCTATAAGAATGTCCTATCACCGTCCTCCATAAAGTAACACTAGCAGATTTAATAAAATTAGAGATGGTAGACTTTGATTCCATTCTGGGCATGGATTGGCTCCGTTCATGCTATGCATCAATAGATTGTCACACCCGTGTGGTGAATTTTCAATTTCTTGATGAGGCAGTTTTTGAGTGTAAAGGTAGTTTTATGTCTCCCAAAGGTTATTTTATCTCTTATCTCAAGGCTAGAAAGTTAATATCAAAAGGGTGTATATATTATTTAGTTCGAGTCAAGGATACTAAGTCTGAATTCCCAACAGTTCAATCAGTCCATGTAGTCAATGAGTTTCCTAAGGTCTTTACCGAAGATCTACTTAGGATACCTCTGAATAGAGAAATAGAATTCAGTATTGATCTTCTTCCTGATACTCAGCCCATCTTTGTTCCTCCATATCGTATGGCTCTGGATGAACTTAGAGAATTAAAAGAACAGCTTAAGGACTTCTTAGATAAAGGTTTCATTAGACCCAGTGTTTCTCCGTGAGGTTATCCAGTCCTTTTCGGGCGCAAGAAAGATGGCACTATCAGAATGTGTATATATTATAGACAGATAAACAAGGTTATCATTAAGAACAAGTGACCCATTCCTAGAATCGACGATTTATTTTATTAGCTTCTGGGTGCCAGATGTTTCTCCAAGGTTGACCTTAGGTCGGGATACCATCAGCTGAAATTAGGAGCAAGACATTCCAAAAATAGCTTTTCAAATGAGGTCTGGCCATTTTGAGTTTGTGGTTATGTCGTTCGGACTGACAAATGCTCCAGCAGCCTTTATGGATTTGATGAACAAGGTTTTCAAGCAGTATTTGGACATGTTTGTCATTGTCTTTATAGATGACATACTGGTGTATTTCAGGAGTGAGGAAGAGCATGCAGACAGTTTAAGAATAGTGTTACAGACCCTTAAGGACCATCAATTATATGCAAAGTTTGGTAAACGTGAGTTTTGGTTGGAATCTATTACCTTCTTAGGGCATGTCATTTCAGGAGTTGGTATTCATGTAGATCCTCAAAAGACTAATGCAGTGAAGCACTAGCCTAGACCCATCACTCCATCCGATATTTAGAGTTTTTTAGGTTTGGCTGGGATTAACTTCGACAATAGTGTTAGCTTTGTTGAAAGTGAAGTTCATATGGTCAAAAAAGTATGCGAAGAGTTTCCAAGAGCTGAAGGATAGATTAACTTCGACAATAGTGTTAGCTTTGTTGGAAGGGTTAGACGAGTTTGTGGTGTATTATGATGCATCCACAGTTTGGTTAGGATGTATGTTGATGCAAAATGGGAGAGTGATAGTTTATGATTTTAGACAACTTAAGAATCACGAAAATAATTACCCAACTCACGACTTGGAGTTAGTTGTTGTGGTTTTTGCCTTAAAAATTTAGAGGCACTACTTTTATGGTATGCATATTGATTTTTTCACTGACCATAAGAGTCTTCAGTATGTATTTTCTCAAAGGGAGCTGAATCTTCATCAGAGGAGGTAGTTGGAGTTGTTGAAAGATTATGACATGAATTTGCTCTATCATTCGGGTAAGGATAACGTATTGGTAGATGCGCTAAGTAGGTTATCCATAGGTAGTGTGTCTCATGTGAAGAATAAAGAATAGGAATTGGCTAAAGAGGTGCATAGGTTGGCTCGTTTGGGAGTATGTTTGCAAAACATTGATGATGGGGGGAGTAATAGTTCAGAACGGTTCAGAATCTTCTTTGGTAGTCAAAGTAAAGGAGAAACAGTGAAAAGATCCCATACTTAACCAAATATTGAAAATAGTCAAGCAAAAAAAGGTAGAGGTTTTCTCCCAATGGGTAGATGGTGTACTTCGCTATCAAGGTAGACTTTGCATTCTGAATGTATATGAATTGAGGGAAAGGATACTAACCGAGGCTTATGGTTCGAGGTATTCCATTTATCCGTGTGCTACTAAAATATACTATGATTTATGGGAAATTTATTGGTGGAATGGTACTAAGAGGGACATAGGTGAGTATGTGGCCAAGTGTCCCAATTGTCAGCAAGTTAAGGTTGAACACCAAAGATCGGGTGGTACATTGCAAGAGATTGGTATCCCTACTTGGAAGTGGGAAGTAGTGAATATGGATTTTATCACAGGGTTGCCTGGTAGAAGACGTCATCATGATTCAATTTGGGTCATAGTTGATCGAATGACTAAGTTCGCCCATTTCCTACTTTGTAAGACTTCAGATACCGCAGAGAATTATGCCATAATGTCTATTCGTGAGTTAGTAAGACTTCATGGGATACATTTATCCATCATTTCAAATAGAGGTACGCAATTTACTTCACTGTTTTGGCAGTCTTTTCAGAGGAGCCTTGATATAACTGTTAAGCTTAGTACTGCATTTCATCCGCAGATAGATGGCCAGGCTGAACGTACAATTCAGACACTAGAGGACATGTTAAGGGCGTGTGTTTTATACTTTAAAGAAAGTTTGGATAACCATCTGCCTAGATTGAGTTCACTTACAATAATACTTATCATGCTAGCATTCAGATGGCTTTGTTTGAAGCGTTATATGGGTGTAGGTGTAGGTCACCTATAGGATGGTTTGAGGTTGGTGAAGCGGCCTTGATTGGTCCAAATTCTTTTTTAGAAGCTATGGAAAAGGTTTAGTTGATTAGTGAGGGATTGAGGACTGTTTAGATTCGTTAAAAATCGTATACTAATGTAAGGAGGAGAGAGCTCAAGTTTGAAGTAGAAGATTGAGCATTATTAAAAGTGTCACCTATGAAGGAAATAAGGAGATTTGGAAAGAAAAGGAAGTTGAGTCCGCGATTTGTTGGTCCCTATGAGATAGTGAAGCATGTAGGAGAGGTTGCTTACGAATTGAGTCTTCCAACAGAGTTAGCTGCAGTTCACCCAGTGTTTCATGTGTCAATGGTTAAGAAACATATGAGAAATTCATACTTATTAGTTCCCCTAGAGAGTATTAGGATCAAAGATAACTTGACGTTTGAAGAAATTCCAATTGATAAACTTGATAGACAGGTCCAAAGGTTAAGGAATAAGGAAGTAGCGTCGGTGAAAGTTCTTTGGAGAAACCAATTGGTTGAAAGGGCAACTTGGGAAGCTGAAGTAGATATGATGGCCAAGTATCCTCATCTTTTTTCCTCTATTTCCTTTCCTACCTAAAGTAAAGTATTATTTCCAGTAAATTCTTTCTCCTTAAGTCTGTTTAAGTGCTTTAATATTGTATTTTATGTTGTGAGGAATTGAATCCTTGTGATAGTGGTAAGCTTGGTTATAAATATCAATGTCGAAGTGTAGATTTTTGTCCAAATCCCAATCCTAGATGAATCACATTTGAGGACACATGTTTTCAAGAGGGATATATTGTATTACACCTTGTCTAAAAGTTTCTATGCATCATACGACTTCTCCTTTGAGTCGAAGGTACAACATACGAGTGGTATGTTATAGTCGTATACCAATCAATGTGGCATGGTATACATTTTGTTGTAGGTACGACTTGAACCCTAGAACTCATCAAGTAGGGTATAAGTAGTATGGAGGTAAGTTGTTAGTCCATCAGTATAGACTCCTTGAGATTCTGACCAAGCTACGAGTGGGGGGCTAAGAGTCATATAAAGATGATATTAGTCATTGGTGGGACTCATATATTGACTAGTATGTGCCCTCCTATATTCTACCAAGCTTACGAGTTGAGGGTCATAGTCGTACCTTTCTATACGAGTCATATGGTTGAGGTGTAAAGACTAACGACCAATTTTTATAAAGTTCAGCTAAGGGCTTTTTGATTTTTTCTTCTCTTATAACTTCCCATCCACGACCTATAACCCTCAAAGAGGCGTTATTTTTATTTATTCCTCAATCAAATAATGACACTTTATCCTCCCATCTTTAAGAACATCAAGATTAGGGTTCATCTCACACAAACTCATACCTCAAGTCTTAAGATTCAAATTCTCTTTATAAGTCAAGAAATTCAGGTATGTAGGGCTTATGGACAAAGTTATTCTATCATCCTTGTGCCCAAAGTGCATGGTTTTAGATTTGAATTAGGGTTCATACCCAAATAGCCATATTCTTGAATTGCGATATTTCCATGAGATTGAAAGCTTGAAGTGCATCATGATTTACATAAATTCATGTTTTAACTTAAAAGATTCATATTGTTATTTGAATTTCATTATCTTGACTAAGATATTGTTGAAAGATTTCAAGATGATTATTTAGCATGATGTTTTGTCATGAATTTCTATGAACTAAAGCATGAATTGCAAGTCCTAAGTACAAGTACTTAGTTTACAAGAAGTTTATGCTCTTAAGCTCCATTGATATGTTCTATAACATGATTTTTAAAAAAGCTTGATTTTTTTATCTAAAGATAAGATATGAAATCCACAACTGTTCATCTTGATTATGATTTAAAGTAAAGAGAAGCATAACTGGTTATTCGGTCTATAAACCCTTATGCTATTTTAAGGCGGATTTCTTAAGTATGAGCATATAAGTATTATGGGAGTAGTATTTAGCACCGAGAAGGGAATTGTGGTTGAGCGTATCGTAAATTCCTAAAAACTATGAGCCACCGTAGGTTAAGCTTTTTCTCTATATAGATGAAGTTCAGTGATCACTTAAGTTAATGTTCTATTCTGATGGCAAGGATAGAACAGCTCTCCCAAACGTGGATAAGACGTTGGACTCCATGGTAGCTCGAATGATTTTTGTCGGTTAGAAGAATCTCTCAAAGAAAGAATAAAAAGTAAAGTTTTTATAAACTAAGTGTTATGGCTCACAAATTTTATTATTATGCTATATTATGCATGTTCGTGATTCCGCCGCCTTTATTTTGTTCAAGCTCAAGGTGAGTTATTTACCCTTAGCATGCATCATTTGAAAGTTATATGAATATTCAATTATCGTTTTACTTATGCATTCACCCCCACACACTCAGTACATTCCAGAGGTACTGACCCACATATATGTCTATGTGCTACATTGTCTTATACTGTAGGTTTTGGTGCTTATTTCCAGCAGCACGATTGACTACGGGCATCATCACCTATATACTGACATTTGGTAAGTCTTTATAGTAAGAGGACCCAGTTTATCAGACTTATATTTATAGATGAACGTATTTATTTAATTGACTTCAGTTTATGTTCGGGCCAGCTAAGGTCTGTCCTAATGGCTCTCTAGTCAGAATTAGAGGCTTGTCAGACTGTTTATGTTTTAAGTTCAAAGTGTTTGTGTAAGATTCCCAAGTTAAAGAGACTCAGTTGAGCTATGAATTTATTTACCTTTAGATTCTAATATGTTAGTTCACTTTTCATATGAGTTTCAAGTTAAGTAGGCTTTATGGGTTACCTTGGGACTACTTATGGTCTTGAGCACCGTGTGACTTCCAAGGGTTACTTACAGGGTGTTACAATGTAGAGGATAAGATTAAAAAAAATAGAAGATGGAAATGTTAGAGTACGAGGGCCAAACCTACAGATCAGGAAGTGAACTACCAGAATAGTGGTAAGAGTGGCAAGCAGCCTTTTAGGAAGAAATTTTAGGGAAATTCTCATTCATCCTCTAGTTCACCTGCATGTAGGCCTGTGAATGATCAGCACTGCCAGCCTAATAAACATCCCAGATAGTAGGGTACCCGGTCTCAGGTCAGTAAATCTTAGTCGACTCCACCTTATCCTTCTTTCTACAATTTTAGAAAGCTGCACCATGGGATTTGTCACATGGCTAGGAGTGTATGTTATTTCTATGGAAAGTCAATGATGTTTAGTGAGATTGTCCCTTAGTAAAGGTACAGCAGTGAGTAATAAAGTCCCACTTTCTACTTCTTCGGTCGCAACTGCAAAAAGGACTACTCTAGGGACAGGTGGAGGTCATAACCATCTGTATGCTTTATCTACCTAGTAAGAGTTTGAGGCCTTTCCAGATGTTGTATTGGGTACATTACAGATCTTCTCCTATGATGTTTATATGCTACTTGATCCTAGTTCCACCTCATCTTATATGTCCCCTTATGTGACTATGAACTTTGGTTTTGATCTTGAAAATATCCATAAATGTTCCTCAGTTTCTACCCTCTTGGTGTTCCATTATTACTAAGAGGGTCTATCGAAATTATGTTGTGACTATTCTTTATTGGAACGTTATGGTTGATTTGGTAGAGCTTGATATGTTAGATCTTTATATTATTCTGGGATGGATTGGCTTTACCCTTGCTATGCTTTGATGGATTGTAGAACCAGAAAAGTCATCTTTCATTTTCCCAATGAACAGGTCTTTGGGTGGAAGGGTGGCCCTGTAGTACCAAAATCCATCTCTTATCTTAGAGCCCAAAAAATGATTTCTGAAGGTCATTTGTGCCATTTAGATTGGGTCAAAAATTATAATGTTGAAAGTCCCTCACTCCAGTTTGTTCCTGTAGTTAATGAATTTTCAGAGTGTTTCCAAATATCTTGTCAGAATTCCCCATGATAAAAAATAGATTTTTGGATTGATCTCTTATCCGACACTCATCCAATTTCTATTCAACCATACAAAATGGCTCTTGCATAATTAAAAAGGTTATAAGAGAAGTTGAAAGATCTCATTGATCCGAGTGTCTCTCCTTAGGGTGTTCCCATGCTTTTCGTGTACAAAAAAGATAGGTCATTTCAGATGTGCATAGATTATTATCAGGTGAATAGGGTAACGGTGAAAAATAAGTACCCTTTTCCCAGAATTAGTGACTTTTTTTAGCAGCTCCAAGGTTCTAATGTTTCTCCAAGATAGATCTTCGTTCGGGTTACCATTAGTTGAAGGTTAGGGAAGTTGATATTCCTAAGACAACTTTTTGAATCCAATGTACTTGTTTTGAATTTCTAGTTTATGTCCTTTGGTTTAACTAACGCACCTGTAGCCTTCATGGATATTATAAACGGTGTTTAAGTAGTTTTTGAATATGTTTGTTATAGTTTTTATTGATGACATACTGATTTGCTTTCGAAGTAAGGAAGAGCATGTCAATCACCTCTGAGTCATACTTCAGACCCTTAAGAATCAAGAATTATATGCCAAATTCTCTAAGTGTGAATTCTAGTTAAATTATATGGCTTTTCTTGGACATATTGTTTCAAGTAAAGGGATTAAGGTGGATCCCCAAAAGATTGAGGGGATAAAGAAATGGCTTAAACCCACAACTCTAATTGATCTCTTGAGTTTCTTGTGTTTGATGGGCTATTACAGGAGTTTTGTAAAAGTTTCTCTATGATAGTTTCCCCATTAACAAAGTTGACTCAGAAAAAGGTAAAGTTCCAATGTCTTGATGTTTGCGAGGGTAGTTTTGAGAAGTTAAAAGATTAGTTGACTTTTGCTCTTATTTTGACCTACCTGAGGGCAATAAAGAGTTTGGGTTTTATTTTGATACATCTCGAATGGCACTTGGATGCGTTATTATGCAGTATAGTAAGGTTGTAGCTTATGCACCAAGACAGCCAAAGGACCATGAGAAGAACTACCTAATCCATGATCTTGAATTAGCGATAGTAGTCTTTGCACTTAAGATTTGGCATCATTATTTATATGGGGTCCATGTGAATATCTTCTCCGATCACAAGAATCTGCAATATATTTTCACGCAGAAGGAGTTGAATCTCAGGCAAAGAAGATGTCTTAAACTATTGAATAATTATGACATGAGTTTGCACTATCACAGAGGTAAGGCTAACATAGTTGATGATGCTCTTAGCTGGTTATCTAATGGCTATCCTTTCACATGTAGAAGAAGACAAGAGAGGTATGGTGAATGATATTCATCGGCTTACTAACTTGGGGGTCTGATTTTTGGACTTTGAGGGCGGAGGATTGATTATTCACAAAATGGCTATTGATTGTTCACAAAATGGCTAAGTCTTCTTTGGGTACCGAAGTGAAGGAAAAATAGATTAATGACCCTATACTCGTGCAGATTAATGAGGATGTCGATCAACAGAAGGTTTTGGCTTTGGAAATTGAAGAGATGGCATATTGTGGTATCAAGGGAGATTGTGTGTGCCTAATGTTGATAATTTGTGTGAGAGGATTCTGATTGAGCCTTATGTTTCTAAGTATATTGTTCATCCTGGTGCTACTAAGATGTATCATGATTTGAGGGAGATTTATTGGTGAAAAAATATGAAGAGAGATGTTTCTAATTTTGTTGCTAAATACTCTAATTGTCAATAAGTTAAGGTTGAACATCTAAGTCCTGGTGGTACATCGTAAGACATAGTTATTCCGGTGTGAAAATGGGAAATAGTGAATAAAGACCTTATAACAGACCTTTCTCGGGCTCAAAATTAGTATAAATATATTTGATTTATTTTGGATAGGATGATCAAGTTAGATCACTTCTTACCTATGAGGATAACTTATTCTAGAGGGGATTACGCAAAGTTTTACATTTAGGAGATTGTTAGGCTCCATGGATCACCTAGTTCTATTATATTCGACAGAGCTACACAATTTACTTTCCAGTTTTAGAGAGATTTTCAAACGGATTTGTATATGCAAGTGAACCTTAAACCAATTTTGTCCTCAAACAGATGGACAGGCAAAGCGCACTATTTAGACTTTGAAGGATATGTTCAGGGCCAGTGTCATCGACTTTAAGGATAGTTGGGTGGATCACTTAATTTTTATAGAGTTTGACTACAATAATAGCTACCACTCTATAATCCAAATGGCCCCTTCCGAGGCCCTCTATTGTGGGAGGTTTAGGTCATCTATTAGGTGGTATGAGGTGGGAGAAGATAGGTTGTTAGGCCATACCTTCTTCACCAAGCGATGGAGAAAGTTAAGATTATTCTAGTGAGTCTAAAGACTGTCCAAAGTTATCAAAAGTCCTAAGTTGATGTGAGATGAAGAGAGTTGGAGCTCGATAATGGCATTTTGGGTACTTCTGAAAGTCTTTCCCATGAAAGGAGTAATGAGGTTTGGGAGAAAACGTAAGCTCAGTCCATGCTATATTGGTCCTTCTTAGATAGTGAGAAAGATTGGGAATGTTGCTTATGAGTTAGAGTTACCCAAAAGTTTGGCATCGGACTATCCCCTATTTCACGTGTCTATACTCAAAAAGTGTGTGGGTGACCAATCTCTTATACTCCCCATAGAGAATATTAGTGTGAAATATTCCTTGTCCTATGAAAAAGTTCCTATCTAAATTTTGGATCGCCAAGTTCGAAAGTTGTGTACTTAAGAGATTGCTTCGGTAAAAGTATTGTGGAGTAACCAAAAAGTAGAAAAAAATACTTGAGAATCGGAGAAGGACATGAATGCTAGATATTCCTTTTTGTTCTCGTCCTCTGATGAAGTTGTTTAAGGTACCAATCCTTTGCTCACCTTTTATCCTTTCATATTCATGCCTTAATATTTTATGTGAATTATTATTTCGTGTTAGAAAATGTACATAATCATTATATAGGGACGAATGGGGGGAAGGGATATAATGTAATACCCCATACGTTTGTAAGCCCCTTTAGAGTTAAATATTAAGCCTATACGGCCCTCAAAGTTAGTAGAAATCATTTGGGGTGAGTTACATAACATTAAGAAAGTTTTAGACGTGATTATAAGACCGAGTGTCACACTGGAAGTGCCCGAGACTTGGGGTCCGCACCACACACCCACTCAGGAGGGTCTTTTGTTTCCCCTCTATGATGGGTTGCACACCACGCAGGGAAACAAGGCGTTATGGGGGTGTCACACAACCCCTTTACCTGAAGGGATTATTTTATTTCTCATTTTAAAGGCTTTTGGTCTTTTCCTTGATTGAAAACCATCCTCTACCTATGATAAACGATCCTAAACCCTTTAACACAAATTTCATCAATCAAAAATGTGTCCAACTCTTCCCCAAAACTCGTTGAAGTAAAATCAACTAGGGTCCAAGATTCAATGGTTCTTGGAACTATTACGTATTCACGTATATTATTTTGATGGTTTGGAACTAGGGTTGAGAATTACTTTTATTAAAAGCTTGATATTTATTTTTCCTCGTTTTGTGAATGATTTTCTAATTTCTATTTGAGGGTTTGAAACTTGAAATGGCTATTTGAAATGGTGTACTTTTACATTTCGAATTTGAATGTTAAAGTTTTAGAATAATGCAAGTATTAAACTTTATGGCATGCTTTAAGACTTATAGAAATTTAGTGATGATTATGTTTATGATTTTGAATGACCGAGTTAATAGTCGAAACATTTTATGATAATAATTTTGGCATGATATGAATGACTTGTAAGTCTTAGTATGACGACACCATAATGTGAATGTCTTTATGAAAAACTTAAAGGATAAATGTTTATGAATAATATTTAATTAAACTTAAATGAAATTATGTAGTTCACAGAGAAAACGTAAGCCCTAGTGACCAATGCTTGAAACCTATATTTTGTCGACATAGGAATGATTCGCTCCTTAATGAGACGACCTTATGGTGTTTCCTCTATGAGGATTATATGATATGATGGTCAAATAATGTTCATTTCAATTCATGTGGTAAATATGGATTAGGACCTCATCGGTTGGGTGAAGACCAGATCCATATATCCCTTGGATTGCCTAAGGTCGGTTAAACTATTTAGTTCATGAATAAAGCTTAATGAATGATTATGTTTTTGTGTCTTGAGTTGTTCATTCCCTATTTTTCCCTATTGTGATTTATACCATGCACCTTAAGACTTATTTTATAAACTATTGTGTTCCTTCTCCTGGGTTGCATGTCAATACTCGTCGTACTGACCGTCCTTGGACGCTACATCTTTTCATGATGTAGGTTTGAAGGACATTTTTCTGTGATTTCGTGCAGCACTAGGATCTTCTCGAGACAGCGCGTAAGAAGTGGTGAGCACTCCATCCTTCGGAAGGCACATGGTTTCTTTATTTAGACTTTGGTCATTTGGTATATGGTATTGCCGGGATCATGTACCGGCTCAGGATTTCTATTCATGATGTTAGAAGCTTCATAGACAAATGTCATCATGTCATGTTTCAAGATTTGGTATGCTTATGATATAATACTAAGAGGTTGAAGTTCTTACCTTTGGGTCCTTTTTCCGCACTTTATTATGATTATGATATAATCCCAAGGGGTCTTCTCAGGTCTCAATAGGTCTAGGATGCCCGTTATGTCCAGGACCTCAGCTCAGATCGTGACAGTTCTCTTCCATAGCATTGCTATACCTCTAAACAATTAAGAGAATCAAATATGTACTCCTCTGGGCACTTCCACCATTGGTGTGAGGGGCACATTTAGCCTTTTTAATTGTTCGGAGGTATATTTGTGATTTAAAATAAAATGTGGAGCCTCTATGAGCTGATAATTGACGAAAGGCATATGACAAACCACAAATCTTAGTGGCAAACCTTTTCATTGTATAATTTCTCTCAAAAGTATATAGGGATTCAAAAGAAGCTAATCATAATCCTAATTATGCGCACACAGAAATTCTAACACGTTAGAAATGTGTGGAATTAATACACGGCTCTAACCCTATTGCCATTTTTAACCTCAAATGGCTTCCTATTGATTGACATGAATATATGATGAGTACACAAATATGGTAATTAATCAGATTGTGAATGATGAGCAATTTATCAAATTGTAAACTGGAACCTTTTTGGGAATTAATGTTCCTCACAATTCTAACCACCTAACCTCTACAAACAGTATTACAATTTCAGAGTATTGCCCAGAGAAAATGGTAAATGTGTTCCAAAACTTCTTCATAGACAATATTCTTCATCAATAACTTCAAATAAAAACAGTGTTCAAGAGAATGCAAGGCCACAGCCACAAAACAAAAGGAAGATATTTTGGTTTAAATAACACGGTATTAGTCAGGGAAGCACACACTAAGTAGCTCTTGGAGCAGCCCACTCAACTCTAAGGATGAGATTGTCATAACCATAACCATTGAGCTTGTTTATGGCCCTCTCAGCATCTTCTCTGTTGACAAAGTTGACAAAACCGAAACCTCTGCTCATTCCTGTCTTTTGATCAATGGCAACGTACACTCGGCTGACATGACCAAAGGGGCGGAACAGCTCCAACAAATCAGCCTCCCGAGTGTCCTCAGACAGGTTGGTGACCCTGACAGAGTTCTCTTCATTCCTTCTTCTCATATCAGTTCCACTACCACTTCCTCTCTCTGCAGCACCACCTCTCATGCTTGGAGGAACATAAGCACTCTTTTGAGAACCAGCCCCAGCAGCAGGTGCCTCCCTTGATGGTGGCCTATCCACAAAGGTCTCACTTGGCGGAGCAAGATCCTTGAAGGGACATTTTGATGTCCAGTGATCACCCTTCTTGCCACAGGTCCTACACACCATAAGAACAGCCCCTGCTTTCCCAATTTGAGCCAAAGAGTCCCCACTAGCTTTAGCTTCGTCTTGCTTCGAACCTGTTCCAAAGAATTCCATAACCACAATAACAGGTTAGGTGAACTACAAATTGAGCTTAATTCAGAAGATGTGTCTCGTAGAATCTTAACACACATATACATCTAATTACCACAAAAAGAAATAGCAAACTCAAGGGGAAAAGACCAACCCATTAATTTAAAACACAGATGAGGATAGAATTCACCAAACAGTTACCATAACTACAATGGTTGCCCATACATCAGCGTCGAGACAATTAATGCATTCACAACTCTCACATTCCCATTACAGGAGATACAGTTGAAACAATACAATCTGTTTCCTTAACAAAGTGACAGAATCATTGAAATAGTTAGACAAGCATTCCACAAGCATGTCCTTCCGTCCAACACTTTGTCCTCATTGGAGTTTGCACATTCCTTAATAAGTAAAATGTAGTACATATTTTACCATGAAACACATTAATTGATGTATAGTCTAAAAGGATTTTAAAATGATCTGTCAAGAGATATGCTTTATCTTAAGCCTGGGGTCTACCAGAAACAGCTCTATCTCCACAAAGTAGGGCTAGATTTGCACACTCTACCCTCCCTAGACCCAATTATGGGATTACCACAGAGTTTGTTGTATTTAATGCTTTAGGGTTAAACATGGAAAAACTGGTTTTCTCTTGATATGCTACAGTGGACAAGTAAAAAATGAATTAACTTTTGAGTATGATGGACAAGAAAAAGTGAAAAGGGTGATTTTTTTCCATTTCTCATTACTCAAATTGAAAGTTGCAAAGCATAGCTGCAAAAACCAATATTTTTCCTCAGCAAAGGTACGGTACCCGTTACCATAGCTGAAGTGAATCATGGAAAATGCGTACAATTTATGGCAACTCCCTGCCTTACTACTGATAATGAGTAGAGCCAATAATAATATGAGAACTTGAATCTATATATGTGACTTGTGATTGCACAACTCTATACATTAGGCAATCAGAGAGATACCTCAAATGGTACACCAGAGACGTAGGCACAAGAAAAAAGAAAAAAAGTGTACAACTTTTATCTTTGTTCACAGGATAGAACTAATATATTAGATATTTCGTGGCACGATAAAGTTAAAAAGCCCTATATCATCATAGGAGATTGCATTCCACAAGCTTCCCACCTTTCTCCTACTAACCAAACTCAATAGAACAGGAAATTCATCCAAAAGGCCGCCTCTTAAACCAATTAACAACTTTTTCACACAAAGTTCCCCCTTTTTTTCTAATTCTCCTTACAATACTAAATCATCACTACTTTAAGTTGCAACAACACAAACACCCACAGTACTCACAGTAATAAACATAGCTTGCTAATACATCACCACCAAAACACAAGAAGAAAAATTCCTGCTTTCGTTTGTCCAAGTACACAAAGATCCAACGCTTAACCATTATTAAAACAAACTCACAACCACCATTCATGACCATGTTACAGCAATCAAAACAGTATACAGGACACAACAATATAAACACCAATACAGAATACAGGGGACAGCGGGCAATACAAAAGATATTAAGAGGAAAACAAATCGACTAAAAGAACATCAATAACAACCCATTACAATAAGCAGAAATATAAGAAAAAAAATTAACAAAAAAACAAAAACCCATCAAATCACAATAATACGAAAACAACAAAACCGAATTCAACCAAAACAGAAATACTAACGACCCAACAGGACCAAAATCACGGAGAGAAGTAACAAATCAAGAATAACCCATCGAATCACAATAATAAAAAAAAAACAAAATCCAATTCAGATCAACCAAAAGTGCAAATAATATCGACCCAATTGACAGTAATAAGCACAGATTCAAAAAACACGACCATAATCAAGAACAACGAGGAACAAATCAACAAAAACAAAAAAGACCCAATTCAGATCAACCAAACACAACACAAAAAGACCCATACCTAGAGCTCTAGGCCTCTCAAGCAATATCTCCTCAGTAGAAACCATAGTAAGGCGAGCACCAACATCCTCATGAACAGCATCACCGAATTTCGGCCACGAACGCCTCTCAACAGCACCTTTACTAAGCCTAGCATTAGCAAGCTTGCGTATTCGTGTTGTAGTTGTAATCTTCACCTTATTACCTTCTTCATTAAACTTGTATTCTACCACTTTCTTCACCCCATTTTGGTCTGGACCAATTACTTGCTTCGGTGGTAAGAGGAAATCTAAGTCTTCTGCATCGTCTTCCAGCTCACCCCATCGGATTTTTGGTTGATTCGCTGCTTCGACAGCCATTGATGATGATGATGTTTTTTCGATAAGCCGCTAAGACAGAGAAAGAAACACACACAATGTTTTTCGTATTAGGGTTTTGTTTTTCTGTTTTGTTGTGTTGTTGCGATAGCTACAAATAAAAGAGGAATTGGTAAAGGGTGAAAGAGGTTTGTTTAGTGACGGTGGGGGAGTTTGGGCTGGGTTTGTATTGTTGCAAAAGGCCCAAACTTAGATGGAATGGGATTTCTCCTAAAAACTAGATATTAGAGCTCATGCTAACAACACGAGTCTAATATATGTTGTTGTTTTTATTTTAATTTATTTGATATAGATGAAATTTGAAAGTCAATAATATTTTTATATATAGATTTTAAAATATTTTACATTATTATTTATTGATTTATAGTGTTTTTACATAATTTTCAGATACTATATGCTGCTTTTTTTTTCTAATTTATGTGACACTGATAAAAAATTTGAGAAAGTCAATCAGATTTGTTATATAGTTTTAGATATTTTAAGTTGCTAAATATATTATGTTTTAAATGAATTTTTACATAATTTTTAAGTAATACTCCTAAATCATGTTGCATTATTATGTTTATATTGCTTTTCACAAATTTTTCAAATAATATATCACAATTTATGTTTCACTAATAGAATTTTGAATAAATCAAAATTTGTTATGTGTCTCCAAATAATTTAAATTATTAATTAGAGAAAATGCATCAAAACCCCCTTAAACTTGTCTGCTCGACTTACTTTAGCACTTAAACTAAACTTCTATTTATTTACCCCCTTAACATCTTTAAAGTGTATTAATTTCACCCCTTAATATATAATATCACTCTCACAATGGAGAGTGCATCACACTCACTGAAACATCAGCGCCACATCACCGCCATGTCGGAGCCACATAAATTAAATATTTTTTAATATATATATATATATATATATATATATATATATATATATATATATATATATATATATATATATATACATACATACATACATATTTTATATATATAAAAAAAATATTTTAAATAAAAAATACCCCCACCTCCCATATTTCATCTTTTTCATAATCACCCCTCCCCCCGCCCACCTCCCATCCACTGCCACGCCTGCACACACCCCCATCTACCTTCGTCCACCCCCATATAGCCATACCTGTACACACACACCAGATGTTTCGGTGAATTTTCGTCAAAAAACGTCATCATCACCATCAAAAAAATATCATAAACTAGTGATAAAAAACTCAACCCACCTGATAAATTCGATCACATCAATACCAAATTCTCTAAAATCAATAACCGAACATCTAAACCATGTAGATTTTTTAATTTTCAAATTCAATTTCATTCTTTTTTTATTGATCTAAGGGGGTGAGGGAGGAGAAATTAGAGGGGGTAGCTTTGATAATTGGAGGATAAATTGGGATTAGGGTTGGGGGGCTGGTGGTGGGGGTGTTGGCGAGTGGGATGGGTGAGGGAAATTTTTTTTTCTTTTTCTCTCTCTCTATATATGTATACAATATTAGTAGGCTTTTTAAAAAACATCCCGCGTTTTTTCTTTAAAAAAAAAATGTCACGTTAGCATTAGGGTTGAAATTAATTCACTTTAAAAATGTTAAAGGGGGTAAATAAATAAAAGTTAAGTTTAAGTGCTAAAGTAAGTTAGGCAGACAAGTTCGGGGGGTTTTTAATGCATTTTCTCTATTAATTATTGTAATTTATAATATTTTTACACAATTTTCAAATATATAACAAGCTAAAACTAAAAATAAAATAATTAAATTAAAAAAAAAATGTGAAATTATAAAAATTCCCTCAATCAGAAGCACACAGTGGGGAGCAGGCATGACAACCGCCAGCTATCTACTATTCACGCTTATATATAGTAATAAAATTACATTAACATCTCAATTTATTTTTACTACACTATATAAAATTTCTACCCTTTTTATTAAGGGGAAAGGATAAAAAAGGCTTTGGGCCGAAAGAATTGACACTAAAACAGCCCATGAATTCAAAATTTCATTTTCTAGTCATTTCGCTAATTGCCGCAGCTTTCTTTGACTTTTTATTTTTAAATTTTTGATGATTTTGTATTTTTATTTTACTTTTGTTGTTGCTCTTTTTGCTATTTTTTTTTTTTATATTATATGAATAAAATAATTGATTGCTCTTTTTTAACTTTTTTTTTGCTCATTTTGTTAATTATAAAATAATCAAATACAAAAAGTATATTATTTTAAACACAATCAAAACATGACGATAACATATTGAAACGATATAATACATATTGATACATATATACAAATACGTATGTATTGATTTATGTTGATACGACACAATACAATACAAATACATATCTGAATATTTTATATTGAGACATATATGAAACTATATATATATATATATATATATATATATATATATATATATATTGATACAATATAGTACATATATACAATATTGATACAATACCATTGACAGGATCTCTTAGGCTGGGGTAAGCCGCTCAGCCCGCCAGACCAAGTAATAATATCGGCTATAAGCTTAAGTCGGAAAACCGAACCGAAGCACCAACCGAAATAGTAAAGAATTTAGAAAATTACTGACTGTATGGTAATCTTTTACCCGAACAAGAGGCCTGTCAAGTGACCACACAACTTTACGAAAGCCCTTGTCTAGTAGTTCTAACTGTGCAAGGATCGCCCTTTATGCTTCCTCGCTGCGGGCTTTAGAGGCACAGATCACTAGACCGATCACTGAGACCAGGCTGACATAAAATTGATGGCCCCGACTGTACCACCATTTCGAAACCAAGTCAAGAACTTTTCCAAATTCTTCTGCTATCTAAGTAGAGTCTGGATCTTTCATAGTGAATATACTATGAGAGGTTAGAACTATAGTATGAACATAAAAGAGGTCTAGCCGGACATAGTCACGGCGTAGATCTGGGGAGGAAGAAAAGAAAACAAAACAGAAAGTAGATATGTACCTGTTGGCCGGAGAGTCGCCGGAGTAATATTACTAAAAAACTTTTATTAAGAGAGAAGAGAAATGTACAAGAGAGAGAGAGAGTTACAGAGAAAACTTAAAAACTTCTTGTGCCTCTTCTACTAAGAATGAGGCTCCTTATATAGATAGTAAAAAGGAATCTTGCACAGTAATAGTGGGTCCCTGTGCACAGTGTTTTACTATTACAACAATGTTTTTACTATTACAATATTCAGTGCTTTTTTCGTCCCCACTTTAGAAATTCTTCAGCATTAGCTAGAACATCTTCAGCATTCAGGGTTTCTGGAGGTTGAGAATCAGTGATGATGTCATCTGTGTTTGCCTCAGTGCTATTCATAGAGGTATCTGAGGCTTGTTCTACATTCAGCAGTAATTTGTCTCGGACTTCCGCCAAATATTCCTCAATCAGCTGGAGTTTGTTTCCGTCATGTGCGGAGATTCTTCTTGAAACATAATTGAGGGATTTGTCTTCGATTAAAATAGATTTTTTGGGTGTTTGCTGATATGCAGAGATTTTGTGTTTAATTTCTTCCCGCTGATCGTGACCATAAGGAAGCTTAGTCGCAGGATCTATTCTGAGTAACTTGTCCCAGAAATTACAGTAAAAAGTGCGATAGAGCGCTGGGATTTGTTGGGAATCATAACCCAATTCAATGGACCATCGATGTATCCAGGGAATGGAAAACTCGATGTAAAAATACATTTGATCAATATTGTCCAATTTGAAGACATGTTCTGAAAGGTATAGTTCAGTTAAAAAAGGAGAAGAGTTTTTCCAATCATGGTAAAGTGATGAATATTCAGATGGTAGAATTTTAATAGATGGGCCATGATTTGTCCACCACTGAAGGAACCAATTTGGAATAGGTTTTTCAAATACTTTTGAGCAGATTTTTATAAACCAAGTATGTTTGTGTTTATAATTGTTATAATATAAGACGTGAGAAAAGGATTTAATATAATCCCAATATGTAAAATTGGCAAGAGTTTGTCCTGTTGGACCCATTGGTAGAGTTCGTTGGGTCATGGACGAGATCCCCCATTCTTCAATAGGAATAAGTTTTTTGATAACGATTTTGGAGTAACCGTGTACCCCAGGAGTAGACTCGCCCAAAGGGCTGTGCTCGAAAGTGGCGCTTGCCGTTTGAATCAAAATCTGCTCATAATATGTCCGAGTTTTGTAAGATTCACCAGCGACATAGACATGAGCGGTTAGATAATTTTGCAGAATCCGCCAGGCTTCTTCAGGGCTTTCTTTTGAAGGAATAAAATAAGTTCCCGTGCATCAAGTTTTTCATAAGAAGGTTTATCTTCAGTATTTTCAGCAGTGACTGATGCAAAGGTATCTGTAGTCTTTTTCTGTTCAGACAGATAATTTTTAATCTGCTGATATAATGGATGTGTTTCAGGAATTTCATCGAGATTAATATTCGGAGTTTCAACTTGCTGAGATGAGGATGCCTCTTCCTGAGATATTCTGGAGTTTATCAAAGTTCTATTCCCATGCCTGAGTACGGGAAAATTAGAACTAGAGGTGCTATAAGCAGTACTTCGGGAGGTACTTCGTGGATAATAAGGGTTTGTTCTTCCTCCATATTGCAAATATGCAGAGTTTTGACTTCGACCTCTGGCCATCTGCCAAGGGGGATCGGCCATGCTGCAAAAGAATTATTCAACAAAATTTAGTGGTCAGTTAAATCAGTATCATACCAATCATCATTGTCAGCGTTTTCTAGAGTGGTATACCACCATAAATCATTATGGACGAGATTGAACCACCATAACTTTTGTAGAACGAGTTTATGAATAAGAGATTCTAATATTAAGTGCAGAATTTCCTGAGGAAAAGGAAGACTTTGAAGAATGGCAATAATAATTCTTTCAGGGAGGAAAGTAGTATAGTAAGTCATGTTAAATATTCGCGGGATAAGAAATCAGGTAATGAATTTTCACTACCCCTTTTATAATGAATTTCGAAGTCAAATGGGGCTAGCTGAGCCTGCCACCTGGCAAATATTAATTTAGAAGCATCGTGTTTGAAGTCTTTATCAAACATAAATTTAACTGATTGAGCATCAGTTCTGATAAGAAATTTCTGATTGTATAAATCGTCTTGGAATTTAAACACACACTTAACAATAGTAAGCATTTCATGAGCGACAGTCGCATATTTTTTCTGACTGTTAGTCCATTTACCAGAATAAAAGCGAATGAGACATTCAGTGTTTGTATGGGGATTTACTTGTTTAAGTATTCCACCATATCCAATATTAGAAGCATCAGTTTCAATAATTTTTTGCCAATGGGGATTAGCAAGGGTGGTACAAGGAAGTGATTGAACACGAGTTTTAATTAATTTGACCAAATCGGTGTGGACTTTAGTCCAAGGAGTTTTGTGATCATTCTTCAATCTGTCATACAGAGGGGCCAAGTCTCTAGACAGATTTTGATAAAAAGGAGAAATATAATTGAGACTACCAAGGAATCTTTGAAGCTGTTTTTTATCAGTAATCTCATCGGGGAACTTGGTAGCGAATTCTAAGACTCGCTGGATAGGTTCAATAGAACCTTGGCAAATATTATGACCCAAGAACCTTACATTAGTCTGGAATAAACTCATTTTGGGTTTAGAAATAACCAAGCCATTTTGAATAATTACTTGTTTGAACATATGCAGATGTTTAAAATGATGTTCAAGAGTTTTAGAGAATACGAGAATGTCATCTATGTAGACAATGATAAAATCCATATATGGATTAAAGATGTCATTCATAATTTTCTGAAATTCTGAAGGAGCATTTTTCAAACCGAATGGCATTACATTCCATTCATACTGTCCAAAAGGGACATTAAAAGCGGTCTTATACGAATGAGTTTTTTCAATTTGAATCTGCCAATAACCAGATTTTAAATCAAATTTAGAAAATACGTTAGCATTATATAATCTGGAAAGTAGATCTCTTTTATTCGGAATTGGATACCGAATCCATTTTAAGACTTTATTCAGGGGTTTATAATTGATGACTAATCGAGGTACACCTCTTTCCTTTTCTGCAGCATTATTCACATAGAAAGCAGTACAAGACCAAGGGGATTTAGAAGGTTTAATAAGACCCTTTTGTAAGAGACTATCAATCTCCCTTTTGCAGAATTCAACCAATTCTGCATTCATCTGACAGGGTCGAGATTTTGTTGGAATTTTGGCTTCATTGAAGCCATCTTCATAAGGAAGAGAAACAATGTGCTTTTTCCTATTCCAGAAAGCGTTTGGATGATCCGCACAAATATCAGTCATCAATTGAGAAGAAATAGTCTTTATTTTTTCTTGTATTTTAACCGATTTCATGATGTCAGGGGTAGTAAGGCTCATTATTTCAAGTTGTAAGAAATTTAGCTGGTTCTGTTTCATATTTATAAGAGAATTTATGTCACGAGTTACCGGCTGAGTAACAAAAGGATAAGAAATAGGCTGATTTTTGTAAGTAGCCTTAAAACCATTTGCATCAATATGCGTGTAAGGATAAATAGCATTTATAAACGGAGTTCCTAATATAATAGGAGGATAAATCTGATTTTTGACTAAGAAGAAGAAATGAGGAATGCAAATTTTTTCACGACAAATATGAACATTAGGCAGTTTATAATTAATGTCAAGGGAGTGACCAGTTGCAGATTTTACAAGATGAGTTATTTTTTGAAAATATTTAGTAGGAATTAATCCTTCTTGAATACAACTAACATCTGCCCCACTATCAATCATGGCGACATTAGTAATAAAGAATTCTTTGTTTATTAGAATGGTGCAATTAATATACCACTTATGAGCAGTAACAATTTGCATCATTCCCAAAAAAGAATCGTTTTTCAAATTTTCAATATTAAATTTTTCAATTTGAAGAGTTTCTGTATTTTCGAAATCCTTTTCCTTTTCTTGTGAAGAAGTCGAAAGATTGTCCTTTTCTTCGAGTTTAAGGAGACGATGATCAGTAATCATCTGATTTTGTTTCAAAGAAATAATTTCCTTTTTTAGTTTTTCAATTTCTATCTTCAGATCATCAAAAGTGGTATCTCTACCCGGAGTTTTGCTTAGAGCTAATCGTCGATTAACTTCGGCTAGGGAATATGCCATAGGCTGATTTTCAAAATCGTTTTTTACAATATTAGAAGTAGAAGGAGTAGAAGACTTTTGTGTGGCTAAATGCAGAATTTTTTCACGAAGTTTGTTATCAGTGACTTCTTTTAATAATTCAAGAACATTGTCAGCAGTAAGGGTTTTGACATTAATATCGAGTTCTTCGAACTGAGCTTGCAATTTATACATTGTTTCATCACAAGTGCAGTCATGAGTATCACAATCAACACATTTAATATTCTGATCTAAATTACTAGCAGAATCAGGTAATTCAAAATCATTTTCAGAAGTAGTATCAGAATCAGAGTCAGAATCAGAAGTATATAATAAGTTGTAAACTTTATCATGCAGTTCATCAGAGAGATTTAAAGATTTGAGTTTCTGCAATTTGCAGTTAGGAGCGATATGACCATACTGGTTGCATTTATAACATTTAATTTTTGATAAGGGGCGTTTGGAATAATTCTTCGCAAATCGTGTAGATTTACGAAATGATTTTCGAGCTTCACGCTCTTCTCGATTTCGACGACGAAGGTGTTTGGCTTTATACTGGTATTTCGAATTCCTATGAGGTTTCCGAATCAGGGGTTTTTCCATGCCAAATTGTTCACAGAAATCACCCAATTGAGATTTCTCTCGGAGTTTATCGAGCTTGATTTGACGAGCTAACTTTAGCTCATTACAGAGGGCTAAGCCTTCTTGTGTACAAGCTACGATTAATTGTCCATAAGTTTTTTCAGAATAAGGGATCGCTCCAGTAGATCCCCGAAGAGTTTTTCGAACGCGTTCAGCAAAAAGAGGAGGAAGACCATCAATGAATTTAACCTTCCAATGTTCGTATTTACTTTCGGGTAAATCCATAACCCGACTAAGAAAGGTATCTTTATACCAACGAAATTCACCTAAGTGACAACATCTTAGGCCATTGAGAAGAGTTCGAATATTTTCGTATTGATTAGTAAATCGTCCACCAAAATGTTCGATAATAGTAAGCATTAGAGTATATACGGCGTCAGACCGACCTGCCGTAAGAGTACGACCGAGGTTGTCTCGACCTTCGACATTATTTGTGGCCGTAAAAATGGCCTCGCGTTTTGAGTCATCCAGGAAATTATCCCACCAGCCACGAAGTTGGCCAGTAAACCCAGCAACAATCATTTTACAGATTGTTTGGTCAGTTTTTGTATTTCTATCATTAGTTTTTGTAGCTAAACAAATTGTAGCATACATGGACATACGATGAATAAGAATTGAAATTTGTCGATCAGAAAGACCGTCGATATTCCATTCGTAAATAGCGTCGCCGCTATACGAAGTGTTTGTCTGATTCCAATCCCGTTCCTCTATCAAAACATCTTGAGGAGTAGGACGTGGATAATAAGAAGTAGTCATTCGGGGAATATCGGCAAACTTTTTGTCTGGTTGTCTTTTCATCATTCCCCTGAGTTTATAAAGTTCTGAAGAGAGAACTTCACCCGGATTATCGGTGGTTTCAATGTTATCAGCAAAATTAGACTCAATAGTCTGGATTGAATCATTGGACATATTTAGAGGTTGAAGATGAAGTCCAGAAAATTTTTTATCTAATAGGGTTTCGAGTTGCTCTAATGCAGAGGCTTGAGTAAATCCTTCGATTTCTAGAGGTCTCTGAATACAGGGTTTAGAAAGAAGGAGTCCTTCTTCGTCCTTAGTGGATTTGGAAGTTGAAGCAATATTAGAAGTGTTTAGTTGGGTACTAAGTTTGTGAACCGATCGAATAAGTTCATCGAGTTTGGTATCCAAAGAGGAGATATGTTCTCCAAGAACTTTAACATAAAGACTCAAATAATTATTCTGAGAAATAAGATGATTTATTTCGGAAACAGTAATTTTTCCGACATCATCATGAATGAATTTTTGAAAAGCGGAAAAAGTCATTCCTGTGTTATTGGGTAAAATAAATGAAGATTGTGGAGGGTATTGAGCTTGAGTAGTCGTACCGTCAGGATGTTGGTAGGATCTCTCAATGAGTTTAATGTAGGAAGGCAAATATGCAGACATAAACCAAGGAACAAAGAAAATGATCTGATTATGCAGAGCACACATTTCATAAAATTCTTCAGAAATATTCCGAAGTTCATCTTTAGAATAGGTTTCAAAGAACCATGTTCTAAACGGTTGCCATTTTTCTGAAAAGAAGTCCTTTTGAATATATTTTCTGGCTGGAGATCCAGGACTAAAATCAATAAGTTGTTTAAACATATTAAACAGAATTTATATCAAAATCCATCTCCGAAGGAGTAGGGTTTTCATTATTGAAATCTTGAACGATATTTGTTTTCGGGTTTATTTTGATTTTTTCGACATTTCGGGAAGAAGTAGGGAGATCAGCAGAGTTTAGCGTATGCAATGATGCAGCGCGATTTCTAGCTGGACCATAAACTGGTGCAGAAGGTTCTATTGGAGAAATATGCTGAATTTGAGGAAGTTTTCTTGGTATGGAGAGAGAATTTCGATAGACAGGAGGACTATTGTCAAATTGTAGACAAATCTGTCCATCCGAGTTTTGAGTTACATGAGTTAACTCAGAATTGGTTACTTCTTCCGCCAATTGTTTTGAAGAAGTAACAGAGCTTAAGATCCAAGTCTGAGGGAAATCAATTTCATCCCATCGAATTGGTCTTCTGGTAGTTATTTTGGATTTTATAAAATTGGTTTCAATAAGCATAGTACAATCAGCATTGTCATCTATTAATTTACAACGAGGATTTAAAGTAGATAGCAAGCGATAATATATGCGGTAAGATAAACCAATAAGCTCAGATCCAGGAGCATAATTATAACCATGAGTTTTAATATTCAGAGTTAAAGCATGAAGAATATTAACATCAGTCAAAGATAATAACAAATTAGGCTTAGTATTAAAATAGACAGGACCATATGCAAGAGTTGACTCTATAGACCCCATAAGCGATTTGCGGAAATTTAGATTGCGAGCATCTCGTAGAGCTGCTAAAAATGTTTCAGGTAGACCTTTTAAAGTTAAAGGTCGAAAAGCAATTTGTACTAAGCCAATATGCATGTAATTGAAATTTCGTTTAAATATCTCAATATCTCTTTTATTCAATAGTTGAATAGTCTGCTCATTAGCATTTAAAGCGAGAGATTGTTCAGTAGTCTTGATAATTTGTTTGTGTTTGATTTTATCAAAAAACCCATATTCATAAATAGTTTTTAGTTCTACCTTTGGAATAGTCCATTTATTTAGAAGATCCATATCTTGAGGTAAATCTACCTCTTCGAGTTTAGTACTCTTGGTACTGACTTCACCCAAGAGCAGTACCAAGTCAGTACCAAGAGTACTAAACTCGAAGAGGTAGATTTACCTCAAGATATGGATCTTCTAAATAAATGGACTATTCCAAAGGTAGACCTAAAAACTATTTATGAATATGGGTTTTTTGATAAAATCAAACACAAACAAATTATCAAGACTACTGAACAATCTCTCGCTTTAAATGCTAATGAGCAGACTATTCAACTATTGAATAAAAGAGATATTGAGATATTTAAACGAAATTTCAATTACATGCATATTGGCTTAGTACAAATTGCTTTTCGACCTTTAACTTTAAAAGGTCTACCTGAAACGTTTTTAGCAGCTCTACGAGATGCTCGCAATCTAAATTTCCGCAAATCGCTTATGGGGTCTATAGAGTCAACTCTTGCATATGGTCCTGTCTATTTTAATACTCAGCCTAATTTGTTATTATCTTTGACTGATGTTAATATTCTTCATGCTTTAACTCTGAATATTAAAACTCATGGTTATAATTATGCTCCTGGATCTGAGCTTATTGGTTTATCTTACCGCATATATTATCGCTTGCTATCTACTTTAAATCCTCGTTGTAAATTAATAGATGACAACGCTGATTGTACTATGCTTATTGAAACCAATTTTATAAAATCCAAAATAACTACCAGAAGACCAATTCGATGGGATGAAATTGATTTCCCTCAGACTTGGATCTTAAACTCTGTTACTTCTTCAAAACAATTGGCGGAAGAAGTAACCAATTCTGAGTTAACTCATGTAACTCAAAACTCGGATGGACAGATTTGTCTACAATTTGACAATAGTCCTCCTGTCTATCGAAATTCTCTCTCCATACCAAGAAAACTTCCTCAAATTCAGCATATTTCTCCAATAGAACCTTCTGCACCAGTTTATGGTCCAGCTAGAAATCGCGCTGCATCATTGCATACGCTAAACTCTGCTGATCTCCCTACTTCTTCCCGAAATGTCGAAAAAATCAAAATAAACCCAAAAACAAATATCGTTCAAGATTTCAATAATGAAAACCCTACTCCTTCGGAGATGGATTTTGATATAAATTCTGTTTAATATGTTTAAACAACTTATTGATTTTAGTCCTGGCTCTCCAGCCAGAAAATATATTCAAAAGGACTTCTTTTCAGAAAAATGGCAACCGTTTAGAACATGGTTCTTTGAAACCTATTCTAAAGATGAACTTCGGAATATTTCTGAAGAATTTTATGAAATGTGTGCTCTGCATAATCAGATCATTTTCTTTGTTCCTTGGTTTATGTCTGCATATTTGCCTTCCTACATTAAACTCATTGAGAGATCCTACCAACATCCTGACGGTACGACTACTCAAGCTCAATACCCTCCACAATCTTCATTTATTTTACCCAATAACACAGGAATGACTTTTTCCGCTTTTCAAAAATTCATTCATGATAATGTCGGAAAAATTACTGTTTCCAAAATAAATCATCTTATTTCTCAGAATAATTATTTGAGTCTTTATGTTAAAGTTCTTGGAGAACATATCTCCTCTTTGGATACCAAACTCGATGAACTTATTCGATCGGTTCACAAACTTAGTACCCAACTAAACACTTCTAATATTGCTTCAACTTCCAAATCCACTAAGGACGAAGAAGGACTCCTTCTTTCTAAACCCTGTATTCAGAGACCTCTAGAAATCGAAGGATTTACTCAGGCCTCTGCATTAGAGCAACTCGAAACCCTATTAGATAAAAAATTTTCTGGACTTCATCTTCAACCTCTAAATATGTCCAATGATTCAATCCAGACTATTGAGTCTAATTTTGCTGATAACATTGAAACCACCGATAATCCGGGTGAAGTTCTCTCTTCAGAACTTTATAAACTCAGGGGAATGATGAAAAGACAACCAGGCAAAAAGTTTGCCGATATTCCCCGAATGACTACTTCTTATTATCCACGTCCTACTCCTCAAGATGTTTTGATAGAGGAACGGGATTGGAATCAGACAAACACTTCGTATAGCGGCGACGCTATTTACGAATGGAATATCGACGGTCTTTCTGATCGACAAATTTCAATTCTTATTCATCGTATGTTCATGTATGCTACAATTTGTTTAGCTACAAAAACTAATGATAGAAATACAAAAACTGACCAAACAATCTGTAAAATGATTGTTGCTGGGTTTACTGGCCAACTTCGTGGCTGGTGGGATAATTTCCTGGATGACTCAAAACGCGAGGCCATTTTTACGGCCACAAATAATGTCGAAGGTCGAGACAACCTCGGTCGTACTCTTACGGCAGGTCGGTCTGACGCCGTATATACTCTAATGCTTACTATTATCGAACATTTTGGTGGACGATTTACTAATCAATACGAAAATATTCGAACTCTTCTCAATGGCCTAAGATGTCGTCACTTAGGTGAATTCCGTTGGTATAAAGATACCTTTCTTAGTCGGGTTATGGATTTACCCGAAAGTAAATACGAACATTGGAAGGCTAAATTCATTGATGGTCTTCCTCCTCTTTTTGCTGAACGCGTTCGAAAAACTCTTCGGGGATCTACTGGAGCGATCCCTTATTCTGAAAAAACTTATAGACAATTAATCGTAGCTTGTACACAAGAAGGCTTAGCCCTCTGTAATGAGCTAAAGTTAGCTCGTCAAATCAAGCTCGATAAACTCCGAGAGAAATCTCAATTGGGTGATTTCTGTGAACAATTTGGCATGGAAAAACCCCTGATTCGGAAACCTCATAGGAATTCGAAATACCAGTATAAAGCCAAACACCTTCGTCGTCGAAATCGAGAAGAGCGTGAAGCTCGAAAATCATTTCGTAAATCTACACGATTTGCGAAGAATTATTCCAAACGCCCCTTATCAAAAATTAAATGTTATAAATGCAACCAGTATGGTCATATCGCTCCTAACTGCAAATTGCAGAAACTCAAATCTTTAAATCTCTCTGATGAACTGCATGATAAAGTTTACAACTTATTATATACTTCTGATTCTGACTCTGATTCTGATACTACTTCTGAAAATGATTTTGAATTACCTGATTCTGCTAGTAATTTAGATCAGAATATTAAATGTGTTGATTGTGATACTCATGACTGCACTTGTGATGAAACAATGTATAAATTGCAAGCTCAGTTCGAAGAACTCGATATTAATGTCAAAACCCTTACTGCTGACAATGTTCTTGAATTATTAAAAGAAGTCACTGATAACAAACTTCGTGAAAAAATTCTGCATTTAGCCACACAAAAGTCTTCTACTCCTTCTACTTCTAATATTGTAAAAAACGATTTTGAAAATCAGCCTATGGCATATTCCCTAGCCGAAGTTAATCGACGATTAGCTCTAAGCAAAACTCCGGGTAGAGATACCACTTTTGATGATCTGAAGATAGAAATTGAAAAACTAAAAAAGGAAATTATTTCTTTGAAACAAAATCAGATGATTACTGATTATCGTCTCCTTAAACTCGAAGAAAAGGACAATCTTTCGACTTCTTCACAAGAAAAGGAAAAAGATTTCGAAAATACAGAAACTCTTCAAATTGAAAAATTTAATATTGAAAATTTGAAAAACGATTCTTTTTTGGGAATGATGCAAATTGTTACTGCTCATAAGTGGTATATTAATTGCACCATTCTAATAAACAAAGAATTCTTTATTACTAATGTCGCCATGATTGATAGTGGGGCAGATGTTAGTTGTATTCAAGAAGGATTAATTCCTACTAAATATTTTCAAAAAACAACTCATCTTGTAAAATCTGCAACTGGTCACTCCCTTGACATTAATTATAAACTGCCTAATGTTCATATTTGTCGTGAAAAAATTTGCATTCCTCATTTCTTCTACTTAGTCAAAAATCAGATTTATCCTCCTATTATATTAGGAACTCCGTTTATAAATGCTATTTATCCTTACACGCATATTGATGCAAATGGTTTTAAGGCTACTTACAAAAATCAGCCTATTTCTTATCCTTTTGTTACTCAGCCGGTAACTCGTGACATAAATTCTCTTATAAATATGAAACAGAACCAGCTAAATTTCTTACAACTTGAAATAATGAGCCTTACTACCCCTGACATCATGAAATCAGTTAAAATACAAGAAAAAATAAAGACTATTTCTTCTCAATTGATGACTGATATTTGTGCTGATCATCCAAACGCTTTCTGAAATAGGAAAAAGCACATTGTTTCTCTTCCTTATGAAGATGGCTTCAATGAAGCCAAAATTCCAACAAAATCTCGACCCTGTCAGATGAATGCAGAATTGGTTGAATTCTGCAAAAGGGAGATTGATAGTCTCTTACAAAAGGGTCTTATTAAACCTTCTAAATCCCCTTGGTCTTGTACTGCTTTCTATGTGAATAATGCTGCAGAAAAGGAAAGAGGTGTACCTCGATTAGTCATCAATTATAAACCCCTGAATAAAGTCTTAAAATGGATTCGGTATCCAATTCCGAATAAAAGAGATCTACTTTCCAGATTATATAATGCTAACGTATTTTCTAAATTTGATTTAAAATCTGGTTATTGGCAGATTCAAATTGAAAAAACTCATTCGTATAAGACCGCTTTTAATGTCCCTTTTGGACAGTATGAATGGAATGTAATGCCATTCGGTTTGAAAAACGCTCCTTCAGAATTTCAGAAAATTATGAATGACATCTTTAATCCATATATGGATTTTATCATTGTCTACATAGATGACATTCTCGTATTCTCTAAAACTCTTGAACATCATTTTAAACATCTGCATATGTTCAAACAAGTAATTATTCAAAATGGCTTGGTTATTTCTAAACCCAAAATGAGTTTATTCCAGACTAATGTAAGGTTCTTGGGTCATAATATTTGCCAAGGTTCTATTGAACCTATCCAGCGAGTCTTAGAATTCGCTACCAAGTTCCCCGATGAGATTACTGATAAAAAACAGCTTCAAAGATTCCTTGGTAGTCTCAATTATATTTCTCCTTTTTATCAAAATCTGTCTAGAGACTTGGCCCCTCTGTATGACAGATTGAAGAATGATCACAAAACTCCTTGGACTAAAGTCCACACCGATTTGGTCAAATTAATTAAAACTCGTGTTCAATCACTTCCTTGTACCACCCTTGCTAATCCCCATTGGCAAAAAATTATTGAAACTGATGCTTCTAATATTGGATATGGTGGAATACTTAAACAAGTAAATCCCCATACAAACACTGAATGTCTCATTCGCTTTTATTCTGGTAAATGGACTAACAGTCAGAAAAAATATGCGACTGTCGCTCATGAAATGCTTACTATTGTTAAGTGTGTGTTTAAATTCCAAGACGATTTATACAATCAGAAATTTCTTATCAGAACTGATGCTCAATCAGTTAAATTTATGTTTGATAAAGACTTCAAACACGATGCTTCTAAATTAATATTTGCCAGGTGGCAGGCTCAGCTAGCCCCATTTGACTTCGAAATTCATTATAAAAGGGGTAGTGAAAATTCATTACCTGATTTCTTATCCCGCGAATATTTAACATGACTTACTATACTACTTTCCTCCCTGAAAGAATTATTATTGCCATTCTTCAAAGTCTTCCTTTTCCTCAGGAAATTCTGCACTTAATATTAGAATCTCTTATTCATAAACTCGTTCTACAAAAGTTATGGTGGTTCAATCTCGTCCATAATGATTTATGGTGGTATACCACTCTAGAAAACGCTGACAATGATGATTGGTATGATACTGATTTAACTGACCACTAAATTTTGTTGAATAATTCTTTTGCAGCATGGCCGATCCCCCTTGGCAGATGGCCAGAGGTCGAAGTCAAAACTCTGCATATTTGCAATATGGAGGAAGAACAAACCCTTCTTATCCACGAAGTACCTCCCGAAGTACTGCTTATAGCACCTCTAGTTCTAATTTTCCCGTACTCAGGCATGGGAATAGAACTTTGATAAACTCCAGAATATCTCAGGAAGAGGCATCCTCATCTCAGCAAGTTGAAACTCCGAATATTAATCTCGATGAAATTCCTGAAACACATCCATTATATCAGCAGATTAAAAATTATCTGTCTGAACAGAAAAAGACTACAGATACCTTTGCATCAGTCACTGCTGAAAATACTGAAGATAAACCTTCTTATGAAAAACTTGATGCACGGGAACTTATTTTATTCCTTCAAAAGAAAGCCCTGAAGAAGCCTGGCGGATTCTGCAAAATTATCTAACCGCTCATGTCTATGTCGCTGGTGAATCTTACAAAACTCGGACATATTATGAGCAGATTTTGATTCAAACGGCAAGCGCCACTTTCGAGCACAGCCCTTTGGGCGAGTCTACTCCTGGGGTACACGGTTACTCCAAAATCGTTATCAAAAAACTTATTCCTATTGAAGAATGGGGGATCTCGTCCATGACCCAACGAACTCTACCAATGGGTCCAACAGGACAAACTCTTGCCAATTTTACATATTGGGATTATATTAAATCCTTTTCTCACGTCTTATATTATAACAATTATAAACACAAACATACTTGGTTTATAAAAATCTGCTCAAAAGTATTTGAAAAACCTATTCCAAATTGGTTCCTTCAGTGGTGGACAAATCACGGCCCATCTATTAAAATTCTACCATCTGAATATTCATCACTTTACCATGATTGGAAAAACTCTTCTCCTTCTTTAACTGAACTATACCTTTCAGAACATGTCTGCAAATTGGACAATATTGATCAAATGTATTTTTACATCGAGTTTTCCATTCCCTGGATACATCGATGGTCCATTGAATTGGGTTATGATTCCCAACAAATCCCAGCGCTCTATCGCACTTTTTACTGTAATTTCTGGGACAAGTTACTCAGAATAGATCCTGCGACTAAGCTTCCTTATGGTCACGATCAGCGGGAAGAAATTAAACACAAAATCTCTGCATATCAGCAAGCACCCAAAAAATCTATTTTAATCGAAGACAAATCCCTCAATTATGTTTCAAGACGAATCTCCGCACATGACGGAAACAAACTCCAGCTGATTGAGGAATATTTGGCGGAAGTCCGAGATAAATTACTGCTGAATGTAGAACAAGCCTCAGATACCTCTATAAATAGCACTGAGGCAAACACAGATGACATCATCACTGATTCTCAACCTCCAGAAACCCTGAATGCTGAAGATGTTCTAGCTAATGCTGAAGAATTTCCAAAGTGGGGACGAAAAAAGCACTGAATATTGTAATAGTAAAAACACTGTTGTAATAGTAAAACACTGTGCACAGGGACCCACTATTACTGTGCAAGATTCCTTTTTACTATCTATATAAGGAGCCTCATTCTTAGTAGAAGAGGCACAAGAAGTTTTTAAGTTTTCTCTGTAACTCTCTCTCTCTCTTGTACATCTCTCTTCTCTCTTAATAAAAGTTTGTTAGTACTATTACTCCGGCGACTCTCCGGCGAACAGGTACATATCTACTTTCTGTTTTGTTTTCTTTTCTTCCTCCCCAGATCTACGTCGTGACTATGTCCGGCTAGACCTCTTTTATGTTCATACTATAGTTCTAACCTCTCATAGTATATTCACTATGAAAGATCCAGACTCTACTTAGATAGCAGAAGAATTTGGAAAAGTTCTTGACTTGGTTCCGAAATGGTGGTACAGTCGGGGCCATCAATTTTATGTCAGCCTGGTCTCAATGATCGGTGTAGTGAGCTGTGCCTCTAAAGCCCGCAGCGAGGAAGCATAAAGGGCGATCCTTGCACAGTTAGAACTACTAGACAAGGGCTTTCGTAAAGTTGTGTGGTCACCTGACAGGCCCCTTGTTCGGGTAAAAGATTACCATACAGTCAGTAATTTTCTAAATTCTTTACTATTTCGGTTGGTGCTTCGGTTCGGTTTTCCGACTTAAGCTTATAGCCGATATTATTACTTGGTCTGGCGGGCTGAGCGGCTTACCCCAGCCTAAGAGATCCTGTCAATGGTATTGATACAATATAATACATATCTGGTACATATAAACGCACATTCTATATATAATGATACAATTTCTATACACATCGTATATGCATTCTATACAAGATTTGTAAGTTTCTATACACATCCTATACAATTTTTAGCTGCAATAATTATTTAGATACATATTCTACACAATAATTATACAGTTTCTATACACATCTTATACACTTACAATTCCTATACAAATCATGTATGGAAGCAAATTCTATATAATAATTCTACAGTTTTTATACATACTTTATATAGTTATATACATATTTTATGCATATACATATTTATGCAATAACTATACAGATTATATACACATCCTATCTAATTTCTACACACGCATCTTATATTGATATATATTCTATAGAATAATTATACAGTTTCTATACACATTTTATATAATAATCATATAGTTTCTATACATATTCTATGCATATACATATTTTATATAACAATATTACAATATCTATACACATCATATAAAAAAAAATATATTCTATACAATAACTATACAATTTCGATACACATCCTATAATATTTCTATATATTTCTTGTATAGATACATATTCTATGCAACAACTATACGATTTCTATACAATGATATTTAATTATATAGAAGAACAGAAAAAATAAGAAATTTAGATGGACTATACAATAGCAAATCAGAGTTGATACAATAGAGAAGAAACCTCTTTTTAAAATATATTTTTTAAGAAATCTAAATTCAGAAAGGAAAATTCAAATCTCCAATTGCATAAACATATAAATCTAAAGAAATCAGTCAGAAAAAGATGAAAATATTTTATACAAAAATCAAATTCAAAAAGGCAAAATTCAGATCTTCAATTGCATAATCATGTAAATCTTAAGAAAGAGAGAAAATTTGTCAAACCAAATCTAAGAAATTGAATATCATGCGTGTGTGAATATGCCCAGAAAATGAAAAATGGAAAAATCTACAGTAATATGGTGAATAAATAAGAATTGAAAGAGAAAGAGTGAAGTAAAATCTAGAAAAAGACCTTAGTTGTCAAATATCTATGTGTTGCTATTTTTATTTATTTCCTAATTTGAGGTGGGTGCTCCACCTCCCTTGCCGCCTATATCAACTTGGCTATTAATTGAAAATTATTTGGCCGATTGGTCATCACTTGACAAAGTAGGCAAACATTGATCTTTTGTTTTTAAAATGGCCATTGAATGTCATTTTTTCTTTTATTAGCTACTTAATTTTTTGAGAAAAAACATCTTTTCCCCCCTGAATTTGTCCTCCAAACTCGCTTTAGCACTTAAACTTAACTTCCGTTTATTTACCCCCTTAACATCCTTAAAGTGTATTTGTTTGACCTCTAAAGCTGATGTGACATTTTTTTAAAAAAAAGGGAGCGTTTATTTATTAAAAAAAATTAATTTTCGTAATCTTATATTTAAAATATAATAAAAAAATTTAAAAAAATTAAAATAAAAATGAACACTCTTTTCTCCTTTCTTCTTCAAATCATCATCAACAACAACACTTAAACCTCCATTAACATCCTCAATTTTTTTTCACTTTCCTTCATTAACAACACCACCCAAGAACAACACTTTCCTTTAATTTTTTTCACTTTCCTCCATTAACAACACCACCCAAGAACAATATTTTTCTTTAATTTTTTTCACTTTCCTCCATTAACAACACCACCCAAGAACAACACTTCCCTTTAATTTTTTTCACTTTCCTCCATTAACACCACCCAAGAACAAACATGAAAACACTATTAAATAATTTTCTCCATTAAACACCATCTCAACTTTCAATTCAACTCCCTCAAAATTTAGATAAAAATTAAATTAAATTGATAATTTTATTTTTGAATCACTTACCATCAATGAGATTTCTTTTGATTTTTACTTTTGAATTTTTTTGCTAATAAGACATTTGAAAAAATTAATTTTAACTTGATGAAAGTATTTTTGTGTTTGAATGAGAAAGAAGAGGGTGGGGGTGGGGGGCTAGAAGGGAGAAAGAACGGAGGGTGAGGAGCTGGAAGGGTGGGGTAGGGGTGGGGCTAAAAGGGGAGAAAGAATGGCGGGTGTTGTAGACACGTATTTTTGTCCCATCGAAAATAATTCTTACTCCCTATCATACTCTAACCCCATTCTATAATTTTTCCGCAAGAAAAATAAAATAAAATAAAATAACCACTTTATTTTTTTTTACTTATTTATTTATTTTTGTTTTTATCCAAATAACACCTCACCTCTTACCTAACAACCTATCCCACCCCATACCCCTACCCTCACCTACCCTACCCTCTACGTGACCCCTTCTTTTTCTTGACCACAAAGAAAATATACATATACACACCCAGCTGTACATATAGAGGAGACAGAAAAGGATAGAGAGGAAAAAGAAAAAAAATTATCATCATCTTCATAGAGACGCGATTTTGGCTCTTTTTTTTCTTTTGTTCGCAACACACGCATAGACACCATCCCATATACATACACCACCATCACCGGAGAGAAATACATACTGCCATAACCATCGATGAACACCCAATCAAGAAATAGTGAAGAAAGAAAAGGAGAGAATCAGTGAGCAAAAAAAATGAAGAGAGAGAGAGAACGGAGGGTTTACGTTTTTTCGGCGAACCATCGCCGGAACTTGTCAATTTGGTCGGATTTTTAGGCGTTACAGGTTAAAACCATTACAGCTTTGAAATCCCCAAAAGTTCTTTACTATTTATTAGTGTTTTTCGACTAAGTCACAGTAAAAAAGTCCAAATATCATAGATTGGCCGGAATCTGTTGTCATTATTCGAGTTTCCATTGCTGATTGAACCCATATTGATTGTTCGTCCCTATATCAATTCAATTCCGCGATAATTTTTGCGTACGGGTTTGGTTTCTTCGGTGGCGATTTTGATTTTTTGGTCTCAGTTTGTTCATTGTGGTCAGTTTCGGGTTGCTTGTCCATCAATACCAAGTTGGATAGATTCGTCATTGAGGCTTAAGTCAGAGTTATCGGAGGCGGGTTTTCTTTATTTTGTCGATTAATATTCATCAAAAGCGGTATTAAGGTCCATTTCTTTAATCTGCTCTCTCTTCTTTATTTTAATTCGTTGAAATGACCATGATTTGTGTGTTGGGTGATTATGATTATTTGATGATGTTGATGTTATGATCATGATGCTTGGTGGTTCGACTTTGGTGGTTTGAGAATTGAATTTGATCATGTTTTAATAGATTGATGAAATGAAGTTGGGGGTGGATTGAAAATTGACGAAAAGGCTATATAGATCAATTTTGATTTATTATTGTTTTGTTTAATCCAGAATAAGCATGAATATTGTCGGAACGTGATAGAATTATGACATGTTGAAATGGATAGGCAAAAGTAGTCTCGGGTAGGCAAAATTTTATGAATAATTGCTTTCTTGTTGAGTGTTTGAATGTGAAAATTTACGTTGAATGGTTTGGTCTTAGTTCTTTCATTTGGAAATGTATTCATTTAATCGGGGAATGCCCCGCAATCATTTTTATTTATTCATCGGGAAATGCCCCAAAGTATTTTGTATTTGGAGGACATTCATGATGAAGGTCCGAGGCTTCGGGTAGCATGAGAGCGTAGTTCAGGATTAGTTTAGAATAGAGTAGGTTACATTTTTTATTTTTCGGGACTATATAAATGGACTGGACGCTGAATTTTAGATTGTTTTATGTTGTGTGCTTGATTGATCGTTTTATGTGCTTTGTGTGGTTTATGCACTTGTAGTGTCAAATTAGATAATACGCTCCACTAAGAGACCATGGTCAAACCACGGGTCCAAGGGGTGCCTAACACCTTCCCCTCGGTCAACAGAATTCCTTAGCCAGAATCTCTGTTCACAAACCAGTTTAAAGAGTCAAATCATTTTGAAAAGGATTTTTCGAAGGTGACTTGGCACACCAGATTATGCCAAGTGGCGACTCTGAGTTTTGAATATAAATAATCCTTTTTCGAAATAAATTTTTCACCTTTTGTTACTTCAATAATAAAAACCTTTTCGAACTTAAAATTAATCTTTTTGGAGTTAAAAAAGGGGTGTGACAGCTCTGGCGACTCTGTTGGGGACTTTTTTTAGAATTCGAGCTTATTTTTGGAGTTATATTGGCTTAGTTTGACATTATGGGTGTATAAACATTTTGTTTATGTTGTTTTGTCTTATTGTTTATCATTGTTGAGTGCCTACGTGCTCTTTGTTTACAGTTTTTCTTTATGTGTTACCGCTTATATCTGGCATCATTGGCATAACCCGAGTCAATTCTTTCTGCAACAAGTCTCGGAGTGCACGTTGTGTACACGAACTCTAGTTGAGTCACCCTTATTTTAGGAGGGGGAGCCGTCAAACGTATGGAGTGGGTGGAAAGCTGTCGCAGCCACTATCGACCATACGCTTCCTTGAACAGCCTTGTTAGTGAACCCCAACGTAGGTCAGCCTTTAGGTCATACTTATCTGTATCATATCGATACCTACCGGGACCCGCATGGCCATTTGTAGGAGACTCACCTCTAAAGCATCTCTACGCGCTAAATGTTTGCATCTCTGAGGATAACGTGGTCATTCGATGGACTGATTTGGGGAAAGCATGTGTTAGAAGTAAAGTGTGTAAACAAAACATTTGAAAAAAGAAAAGAAAGAAAAAAAAGAGGAAAAAGAAAGAAAAAGTGAGATAGAAAAGAAAAAGAGAGTGTCGTAGTTTTAGAGTTCTTTATGGCTTTTGTTTTCAAAATTCAAAAAGTTTTTTCTATTTTTGCACTCATTTGTCAAAAAAAGCATCAAAAAGATTTTCCTTTGTCTTATTTAGTAAACATTCAAAATTCAAAAATTCAAACAAAAAGATTTTTTTTTAGGAGTTTTTAAAAAAAAAATGAAAAAAATTATAGAAGTTTTGTACATTTCACATAACGAAAATATCAAAAAGATTTTTCTTTCACTGTTTTTGGTGTCAATTTTATGTGAAGTATCAATTTGAAAAACTCAAAAAGATTTTTTAACATTGTTTGTCGTCTGTTTATGGTCGTGTCACTTAGGTTAGGGTTCAATCGTTTGTCTAATCTTTATTTGTCCAATTTGAACGAACTACGCATACCTGATTCTCGTCTCTCAAGGTAGAATACGCAGGCAGCCCTCGGTGGGTCCGGTAATCTTTTAAGTTTGATTGTTGTCCTAGTCCTAATTAAGGTCCATTTTCTGCTTAGTCAAGTATTTGTTAGTGGTCATAGCTAGCTAGGTTGAGTCTTCTTAGCGTTTCTATTCGGTGATTTTGATTTATAGGTCGGCTTGTCCCTGTGTTATGTGACACTTCTTTGTGTTAGAATCTCGAAGGTCGGGAATTCTCTTACCCTTATTGAATCGTGAGTCATAACTCTATGTATTGTTACAGGATGAAGCCGTCCACTGGGTCTAGAGTCTTGATGGTTTTCAAGGTGCCCAAAAATTTAATCAAATGGTTGGCTATGCTCAACTACTCTGAAAGGCATGAGATAGAAAAATTGTTAGGCAATCTTACATCGTTTTTGAATATCACACCCCGGCCAGATTTGATAGAGGCCGCATCGACCTTCTGGGATTCAGACAACTTGGTGTTTAGGTTCGAATATTGTGAAATGACGCCTACCTTGGCAGAAATATCTGGTCTGTTTCATTTGCCATATATTGGTAAGAAGTTAATCCTAGCTCGGAATCATTTTAGCAGGAGATTTCTCAAACTTTGCGGTTTGAAGGCTAATGAACACCTAGGGTCCCTGAAACAATCTTGGATTTCCTTAGATTATTTGTTCTCTAGATTCAGGTCTCCAGATGGTTTTTATTACTTTTGGGATGAATTTTGTACTACCAAGAAGAATTAGGAAAAACGACGTATTAAGGTTTTCTGTTTGGCGTTGTTAGGTACTTTAGTGTTCCCGTTAGATAAAAGGCGTATCAACACCTGTTTACAATCAGTAGTGATGGCTTTGTTCAAGAAAAAGGATGGAGTTACTATCGTACCTATGATTTTGGTGGAACTATATAAGGCTTTGACCGAGGTAAGAGGGAGACTGCGATTTTTTTAAGGATGCAATTTGATATTACAATTATGGATGATGGAACATTTGCACACTCCTTCTTTGGTCAGACCAGATATGATTGATCGTTGTTTAAACGAGTGAGTGAACGCCATCGAACAAAGAATGTGTTTTGATAAGTTTTTGTTGCCTATAGGAGTCAATGCTTGGGTCGAATTTCGCGAAGCAAGAATTCATGACAATATCCTTTGGACTTATCGTTGGCTTAATTCAAAAGTAATCTGGTATGGATGTCGCATGCAACCTTTTCTTGTTCTGATTGGGCTCAAATGCACTAGACGTTACAGCCCGAGTAGGGTAATGCGTCAATTAGGTAGACTTTAGGACATTCCACCAATAATGGATCTTTAAAAACATGTCGAGTATTTTAAGAATATAGCAAAAGGGGAAATCAGATATGAGCAATTCTGGCTTAATGCAATAAAAATGGGTGTAGATTCTCTCAAAGCAGGTTTGGATAATCCAGGATACACTCCGAGATATGGAATCTGGCTACAATCTATTCCTCGAGGTGTCAGTAGACCATTTCCAGCGCAACTTAGAGGGAGAATACAGGAAGAATGCATAATTGATGATTGTCAGGATGAAAGTGTGAGGGCCAAAGTGGAGTCGTTAAGGGTTCAATTATTAGGTTTGCTTACAACTATGGAAGGGTATCAGAGAAATCTTTTCAGGTGTACTCCTCAAGAGGCAGGAATACGTGCCAGAAACTTCTTCCCAAGCATTAAAGATACATTACAGGATATGTTACAAATTTTGAATGGGAGAGCGAGAACTCCACAGACAAGTCCATCTCAGCCAGGGCCATCACGCAGTGCAGCAGTTTGAAGGAGCACTTCATTTTTTTTATTTTTGAGTCCTTTGTTTTTTTTGTTGTATTATTGTGTCTTTGTTAAGTCGGTGTCAAATTTGTTTTAGCATTGGAGTCTTTATTAGGAAAGTTACGTATGTTGTACTGTGGGTCTAGAGTGTTGTTTCGTATTTGTTAAGTAGTTTCAAAGTTGTCTTAAATTCAAAGTTTGTTTTAGTTGTCTCTTTTATGAAATGTAGTGATGTTGCGGTGTTGTTTTCTTTTGTGTGTTCTTCGTAAAAAAAAATCAAAAATCTTCAACTCTGTGATGTTTATGCATGCGCTTCCCGAACTACGCAAGATCTGATTCATGTACAACATGATACATAGGCAACCTACTTGTGGGTTCGATCTAGTCATTTTGATTCTTCATTCTTCATTATTTTTCCTCTTTTAAAGAAAAACAAAAGCCATAAAAAATGATAAAAAGAAGGTAGATAGCGAGAGAATAAAGAAAAAAAAACAGAAAAAGTGATGAGAGAATAAGGTGGAAAAAAGAGACTGATGAAAAGAAGAGAGAAGTGAGGGTGAAAAGAAAAAAAAGGTGTGGTTGGAGAAAAGAAGCAATTGGGCATATAAGAAAGATTGGGATGATGTTAAAATAACCTCGCTACCCTCAAAGGCTGGTAGAAATATGCATGAATCTAATATAATTTTGTAAATGTGATTCCCATGCTTGTTGTGTGACCTAATCCTAACGGGTGTTGTCTTTGATGAGCATGATCTTTCAGATAAAAGTGGTTGGTATTGTAGCACTCTGGCTAGTCACTCATACTTCACTAGATCAAAAACAAAGCTTGTCATGGCTGACAGGGAGATTGAAAATTCGCTTATTGACCCGGATTAGGATCCCAAGGAAGAAAGTTCAGAACGCAATGATGAGGTAGTAAGGCTCAGGCAATAATTGATAGATTTACACCGGGCATGGGCTAGTGGAATTCCTCCTCCTCTACTCCCCGAAGATCTTAGGAATAACTTTAATTGCCCACCGCTCTCTCAGGCATAATTCTCTGCTCCCACTGAGTCACCTGTGCACGCGCCAGGATTCACTCCGCGTCAAAATTATCCTGGCACCCCTAGTGTGCCCTTGGCAGTTCCCCAACCAAGGCCCGCTGCTTATCCGGCGCCACCTGCAGCGCCTGTGTTCGTGGTTCCGTCACCACCTGAAACCCCCACCTATGATGTGCGTCCGATGATGGTACTCCATCGGTCTGCTAGTGAACTAGTATTGAAGGTTTTGGATAATTAGTATTATGCCTCGGAACCTACTTTGAGGATGAATGAACCGTATGGGTACACTCAGTTACCTGCATTTTCATTTGATACGGAGAAGCCTGTTGCAACAGAGTAACAAGAAGTCATGGCGTGGAAACTGAAAATTTTGGAATAGGCCATGAGAAATTTGTAGGGAATCGGAGGCTATAAGAGTGTTTCCTATAAAGATCTTTGTATGTTCCCAGGCGTTAACCTTCCCCTTGGTTTTAAAATGCCCAAATTTGAGAAGTATGCTGGGCATGGTGATCCCTTAGCGCACTTGAGATGTTATTGCAACCAATTGAGGGATGCAGGAGGAAGGGAAGAGTTGCTCATGGCTTTCTTTGGCGAGAGTCTTTTCGATCTGGCTTCAGAATGGTTTTTCGATCAGGATATTGACAAATGGAATAGCCGGGATAACTTAGCTACTGAGTTTGTGCAATATTTTCAGTATAATGTTGACCTGATTCCTAACGAAAAATCCTTGGTCAACATAAAGAAGAAAAGTACTGAAGGCTTTAGGGAATATGCGATAAGGTGGCATGAACAGGCCGCCAGGGTAAAGCCTCCAATGAAGGAGAGTAAGCTGGTAGAGGTCTTCATTCAGGCACAGAATGAAACTTATTTTCAACATTTACTTTCGGCAATGGGAAAGTTTTTTATTGAAGTCCTCAAAATATGAGAGATGATAGAGGACAGAATCAAGACCGGCCGAATAGTGAGTTTTGCCACATTGAAAGCCACCACCCAAGAGATTCAAGGTGGCTTTGGAGCGTTCAAAGGTAAGAATAAGAAAGAGGACATGGCGACCGCTATAGCAGGAACTCATTCCTATCCCAAAAGACTGCCTCGCCCTTATCCCTAATCCCAAGCCCAAGCCTACGCCCAAGCTCTATATATTCCTCCCCACCATTACTACCCTGCATAAAACCCACTATATTCTATTCCACCACCTCCGTAACCAGTATATAACACGCAGCCATATGCCCAAACTTCTTCTTACCCGCAATGGCATGCGAAAGCTCCACAAAATCATCCATCAGCCCCACTAAATTACCAAAACCCCTCCAGACCTGGTTTCCAACCTAGGCCCGAGTATAATAAAGAGAAGGTGGTCAAAAATTAGTTCGCACCTCTTGGGGAGTCATATGCTAGCTTGTTTGATAGGTTGAGAAAGATGAAGGTCTTGAGTCCAATCCAAGGAAGGTGATACAAGTACGATCATGATTGTGGACCAATACGTAAAGACTCGAGCTCAGGTGGCTTCCCAACCAATGGAACAAGCTTTGAAGTGTAGAGAACAAGTCCCAACACTCCAAAGTCATCCAATAAGCACACTCTAAGGCCTCCCTTTTGTCTTGGCTCATTAAGGTCATTCTAGTCATTTTGTATTAAGTTGAAACCTAGGCTATAAATCGAACATGTTAGGTCATTTTGTCATAGCTTAGATGATATTTTGATAGCTCTTTGAGAGTGTTCATACAAGTGTGGAATCACTTGTGTTGGTTACTTGTTTTGAAACGTTGGTTGCTTGGGGATTTCGTTCCCTTGAGGTCACCATAAGAACTTGATGTTATTTGTATGAATTCTTGGGTCTTAGTGTTCAATATACACTTTGGTTCATAGTGTTTGTGCATTGTGTGTCAAGTTATCTATCATTCTATCTTATTATTGTTGTTGTGTTCATTCTCGGTTTTGGGTGTCCAAACTTGAGACCTTGTTGTGTTATTTTAAGCTATCTAGGCTTGAAAGTGGAGATAGGAAGGCTATAAATTCCATGCTCATTCAAGTCATTCCAAAATACATCCTCATCACCAAACTTTAAATGATCACCGGGATCAAATGGGTGGAGTGTCAACGGACACAGGTTTAGGATGCATTTTCTTTTCCCAATACTACCACTAGTATAATCACATATCCCATCTATTCTAGCATTGTCTACAACAAACACAACTAGAGATTCATCCATAGTCAAAAAGCCAACATGTTCAACATCACCATTTTCACACACAAGTTGGTCTTCATGACTTCCATAAGACAATGTACTATCACTTGCCACAATGGCCTCAACACTAGATGGATCAACTAGTGTATCCACAATCTCAAGTTGTACATTATCTTAACCAAATGGAGGCATATTCGGCTCACCTAAAGACAAACTACCATTCACACTTAGTTGGCTACTAGAGTGTAAGAGTTAGTTTGATTACGTTGTAGCTCATGTGTAGCATGCCCACTCACAAGAACTTGATTAGGAAGGCTTGGATTCTCTATCAAGTTATCCAACTCCTTGCAAAGAGAGCGTTCCATCACTTTTATTCTTCCTTCTACGCGGTCCATTATTTTTTCCATTCTCTCCATTCGGCTACTAAGGTCATGTTTCATACCTATTATGGCAGCCATCAAATTATTCATGGTCACCTTTTCTAATGCCATAGTTCCTAACAAAAGAAATTCTAAAACAAAAACACAAAAAACAATAAACTAGTTAATGTTAGAAAAACAAACATCCTCACAATCTCTCAAGATCTCACACTTTGAAATGCCTCTCAATTGGCCTCACAAGTGTTGGTAACTCGTTCATACTCCAAGGAGATTACTTGGTACCAATTAGGGTTCGAGGTAGTCTTTCAAGACTAACAATCTTTCACATTTTTCTCTTCAACTTTATAGATCTAGTATTCACTTTATTTTAACAAGTCTTGAAAGGGATGAAGAACATCAAGAACAACTTCAATAATCACCAAGAACACAATAATCCCAACAACCAATTACAACAACAACAAAGCCAACAAATCACGGCCAAGTCCACCAAGATGACAACACAATCGGCTAAGGCTTTAAGTTCACAACAACACTTCAACAAATGCAAGCTCAAATTTAGATCTTGACTCAAGAGTGTTAGTGATGAAGAAAACTAACACTTGAAACACCAAGATAAACAAAATGACTCCTAGATCGGTCACCATAAGAACTTGATATTATTTGTATGAATTCTTGGGTCTTAGTTTTTAATATATACTTTGGTTCATAGTGTTTGTGCATTGCGTGTCAAGTTATCTATCATTCTATCTTATTATTGTTGTTGTGTTCATTCTTGGTTTTGGATATCCAAACCCGAGACCTTATTGTGTCATTTTTGTTCTTGTTATTGTGTTGTAATCTTAGTTTGTGGCTCGTTGATTATAGGTGTTGAATGGCGTATGTGAAGTTTGAGCCATCTTAGCAAGATTCTATGATTGATTACACTAATCCTAATACTTATACCTTGAGGAACTTGTGTTTGCTTGTCCTTCTTATTATTTTACAAGGTTCGGATTCGAGGTCGAATCCTTTTCCAAGAATGGGAGGATAATACAAGTACGATCATGATTGTGGACCAATACGTAAAGACTCGAGCTCGGGTGGCTACACAACCAATAGAACAAGCTTTGAAGTGTAGAGAACAAGTCCCAACACTCTAAAGCCATCCAATATGCACACTCCAAGGCCTCCCTTTTGTCATGGCTCATTAAGGGAATTTAGTCATTTTGTATTAAGTTAAAACCTAGGCTATAAATAGAACATGTTAGGTCATTTTGTCATAACTTAGATGATATTTTGAGAGCTCTTTGAGAGTGTTCATACAAGTGTGGAATCACTTATTTGGTTGCTTGTTTTGAAACATTGGTTGCTTGGGGATTCTATTCCCTCGAGGTCACCGTAATAAGTTGATGTTATTTGTATGAATTTTTGGGTCTTACTGTTCAATATACACTTTGTTTCATAGTGCTTATACATTGTGTGTCAAGTTATCTATCATTCTATTTTAATATTATTGTTGTGTTCATTCACGATTTTGGGTGTCCAAACCCGAAACCTTGTTGTGTCATTTTTGATCTTGTTATTGTGTTGTAATCTTAGTTTGTGCCTCGCTTATTATAGGTGTTGAACACCTTAGAATCTTGTTGTTATCGTACTTGTATTGTTATTGTATAGTGAATCCGAGAGGGGTCACCAAAAGGGGTCCTCGGTTCTTTAAGTCATGGACTGTTTTGGTATGTGTTAGTGTATTCCTTGTCAATCTTGTATTAGAAGGCTCTCAAATCCACCTCCAAGGAATCTTGATTATTCCTTAAGGTGTGCATATTGTTCTGACATGCCAGGCCACGATATTGAGAAATGCTGGAATTTAAAGAGAGTTGTCCAAGATTTAATTGATGCAAATCAGATTTTGGTCCAGGCCCCAAAGGTTCCAAACATTAACCAGAATCTATTGCCAACCCATGTTAAAACCAATATGTTGGTGTTAACATATGATGGCAAAGAATCGTCGATGTGTTATAATTTTATTATCAGAATACAGACCAATGAGGACAAATTGATGAATGCGGCAGATTCGTTGAAAGCAATGTCATTAATTCAAGAAGAAATGAGAGAAGATAAAGTCCAAGAGAGCACAAAGAAACCCGTGATCAGGGTATAAGGCGCCAGAAAAGATATTGGTTTAAGTCACAAAAAACATAAGTTGACGGTGGTAGGAGCTCCGGGTAAGCCTATCTTGATGGTGAAAGGAGCACTTACAACGCCTATTATCATCAAACTAGTGAACCAACCTCTGATAGTTGATACGAAAAAGGTCCCTTGGAACTATAAACAGACTGTGATGACTTATCAGGGGAAGAAAGTCAAGGAAGAAGTAGATGAGGTAGGGGGTCTAAATCGGTCAGGAAGATGCTTCATGCTTGAAGGTTTGAGGAAGCCTAAACCAGTGGTGAGTGGGCCTTCGTCTCTCAAAAATCCTATCACCAAAGAAGAAGCCGAAGAATTTTTGAAAAAGATGAAATTACCAAAGTATTCAATAATAGATCAGTTGAAGAATACCCCTGGTCAAATTTCCCTCTTATCTTTGTTGTTGCATTCCAAGGAACATCGTGACATTATACTGAAGGTATTGAATAAAGAATACGTTCCTAGGGACATTACGGTAAATCAGCTTGAGAAAATGGTCGGAAAAATATTCGAAGTAAATCCAATCAGCTTCTCTGATAATGAATTTCCAGTTGAAGGTACAGGGCATAATCAGGGTCTTTACATTATCGTGAAGTATGAAAATTGCTACATCATTCATGTCATGATTGATGGAGGTTCTAGCACAAATATTTGCCCTATTTTCACCTTGCAAAAGTTGAACATTGGTGTTGAGAGGATCATGCCTAACAATGTATGTGTCAGGGCTTTCGATGGAGCAAAATCAAACTCCATTGACAAAATAGAACTGATGTTGATTATAGGGCCTGTTGAATTCGCCATAGATTTTCAACTATTGAATATCGACTCCTCTTATAATCTGTTGTTGGTAAGACCGTGGATCCACAAGGCCAAGGCGGTTGTATCTACATTGCACCAGATGATCAAGTTTGAGCATGACAGGCAAGAAGTGGTTATTCATGGTGAAGGGGATTTGTCTGCCTACGAAGATTCTCCCCTGTCTCTTATTGAGGTGAACAATGTAGAGAAGATATTTGTTTATCAAACTTTTGATACAGTGTTGGTGTATCGTATCTTTGAAGGGTTGGTTATTCCAGGGCCATAATTGTCTCCCGTTTCTGTCATGATGATAATTAAAATGTTAAAATATGGATTTGAGCTAGGAAGGGGTTTGGGAGTGTCTCTGCACGGTATAGTTCATCCTATATGTCTGAGGGAGAACATGGAAACTTTTGATCTGGTTTTTGAACCTACGGTTGAATACCTGAAGAAGTCCAAGGAAAGGAAAAAAGAAGCATGGTCACTCCCCCGCCCAACGCCGCTACTCAATGAGTCATTTGCCAAGAGCGGTGTCACAAAGCCTGTATAATTCGAAGCTGAATTTGTTGATGACTTCCAAAATCTGTTGATTAAAGTTGACATAGTTGAAGCAGGAGAAGGTACCAGTAAGGCAGATGTGCAGTTCATAGGCCCATCCGTCCGTCTCAACAATTGGGAAGTCACTCCTCTCCCCATCAGGAGGAAGTTTTGGTAGTTCATTTTGTTTTTCTTTCAGTTTTTTGAGTTATTCCAGGGTTGTAACTCGGAATTTATCTTGTTCATATTCTGTTGTTTGTGTTTAAACCCTTCTATCTTTCCCTTTTAATGAAATGCAATGTCCCTTTTATTTTGTGTCTAATGTATTTTGTTTTGTCTTTTCTTTACATAGTTCTCTTTATGCTGACTCTAATGACATGACATGCATGCAGAATTTTTAGCCTGATCTTAAAATCCAAACTATTCAAGATATAATGAAGCACGAGGGGGAAAATGATGAAGAAGAGGCACTAGAAGAAATAAGCAAAGAGTTGGAACAGTTTGAAGACAAGCCGAATCCTAATTTGAATGAAACTGAGCCAATTAATCTAGGAAATCAAGAAGATGTTAGGGAAACTAAAATCACTGTACATGCTTTGCCACAGCTAAAAGATGGAACTATTCAAGCATTAATTGATTATAAGGATGTTTTTCCATGGTCTTATGATGATATGCCCGGTTTAAGCACTGAATTAGTGGCTCATTAATTGCCAACTGATCCTGCCTTCCCCCCTGTGAAACAGAAGTTAAGGAAGTTTAAAACTGATGTAAGTATCAAAATCAAAGAGGAAATCATGAAACAACGTGAAGCCAAAGTCATTCGAGTGGCTCATTATCCTACGTGGTTATCCAATGTTGTTCCTGTCCCAAAGAAAGACGGCAAAATTCAAGTATGTGTTGATTACCTGTTATTTGAACAGAGCAAGTTTGAAGGATTATTTTCTGCTTCCCAACATCCATATTTTACTGGACAATTGCGCTAAACATGAGGTAGCCTCTTTTGTGGATTGCTATGCCGGATACCACCAAATTATTATGGATGATGAAGACGCAGAAAAAACGTCTTTTATCTTACCATGGGGGACTTATTGTTATCGAGTGATTCCATTCGGTTTGAAGAATGCTGGAGCAACATACATGAGAGCCATGACTACCATATTTTATTATATGATGCATAAGGAGATTGAAGTCTATGTAGATGATATGATTATTAAATCAAAGAGTCAGGCTGACCATGTTAAATATTTAAGAAAGTTCTTTGAGAGGCTTCGCAGGTATAATCTCAAGCTCAATCCGGCAAAATGTGTATTTGGAGTTCCATCCAGAAAGCTGTCAGGGTTTGTAGTCAGCCATCGGGGTATTGAATTGGATCCTTCAAAGATCAAAGCCATTCAGTATCTGCCGCCGCCTAAGAATAAAATAGAGGTGATAAGTTTGCTTGGTATACTGAAATACATCAGTAGGTTGATTGCTCAATTCACAACCACTTGTGAGCCCATTTTTAAGTTGCTGAAGAAGAGTGTTACTGTTGAGTTGACTGTAGAATGTCAGGAAGCATTTAATAAAATCAAAAGATATCTTTCAAACTTACTGGTACTGGTGCCACCCGAGCCTGGCAGGCCATTGATTTTGTACTTATTAGTTATGGACAATTCATTTGATTACGTGTTAGGTCAACATGATGTCACAGGCAAAAAGGAGCAAGCTATTTATTATCCTAGCAAGAAGTTCACAGCATGTGAGGCCAGGTACACTTTTCTTGAAAGGACGTGTTGTGACCTAGCTGGGGTAGCACAGAAGTTAAAGCATTATCTTTCGTCCTACACTACTTATCTCATCTCCCGCATGGGTTCTTTGAAGTATATCTTTCAGAAGCCTATGCCGACCGGTCGATTGGCAAAGTGGCAAATATTGCTTACCGAGTTTGACCTTGTATATGTGACTAAAACTGCCATGAAAGCCCAAGCCTTGCATATCATCTTGCTGAGAATCCCATTGATGAAGAGTACGAGCCATTAAAAACATAATTTCCTGGTGAAGAGGTGTTGTGTGTTGATGAAATCATTATAGATGCTGATCCAGGTTGGAAGCTATTCTTTGACGTAGCTGTCAACATAAAAAAAGTCAGAATAGGTGAAGTTCTTTTTTCTGAATTAGTGCAACATTTCCAGGTAACAGCGCAACTTCAATTTTATTGTACCAATAAATGGCGGAATATGAAGCTTGCATTCTAGGTTTGAGGTTAGCTTTTGATATGAGAGTCCAGGAATTATTAGTATTGGGAGATTCATATTTGCTCGTCCATCAGATTCAAGGCGATTGGGAGACGCAAGATTTAAAGCTCATACCATATCGATAATGTTTGCAAGAGCTACGTCAACGGTTTGTGTCAGTAAAATTTAGGCATATTTCGAGAATTCACAATGAGATTGTTGATGCTTTAGCCACTCTGTCTTCAATGTTCCAGCATCCTGATAAAGCCTACATCGACCTAGTGTATATACAGAGTCGTGATCAACATGCTTACTGTAATGCGGTTGAAGAAGAGATCGATGGCAAACCTTGGTTATTTGATATCAAGAGATATATTCAATCAGGAGACTATCCAACACATGCCACCAGTGATCAAAAGAGGACTATTAGGCATTTGGCTAGTGGATTTTTCTTAAGTGGAGGAATCTTATACAAGAGAACCCCAGATCTGGGACTTTTGAGGTGTGTGGATGTAAAAGAAGCCTCGACAATCATGGTTGAAATATACTATGGAATATGTGGGCTGCATATGAATGGTTATATCTTGTCAAAGAAGATTCTTCAAGCAGGTTATTACTAGCTTACTATGGTGAGGGATTCTATTCGATTTATTCGAAAGTTTCATCAATGTCAAGTACATGGTGATCTGATACATCCTCCTCCTGCTGAGTTGCACGCAATGGATGCTCAATGGCCATTTATAGTTTGAGGAATGGACGTGATTGGACCGATTGAGCCGAAGGCATCAAGTGGACATAGATTTATTTTGGTGGCCATTGATTACTTCACAAAGTGGGTGGAAGCAGTAACTTTCAAGTCAGTAACAAAGAAGGTGGTAGTACATTTTGTTTATGCCAACCTTATTTGTAGGTTTGGAATTCCAAAGATGATCCTTACAGACAATGCTGTCAATCTCAACAGTTATTTGATGCAAGAAGTGTGTCAACAGTTTAAGATCGCACATCAAAATTTCACTCCATATCATCCAAAAGCAAATGGCGTTGTGGAAACCGCTAATAAGAATATCAAGAAGATACTACAGAAAATGGTACAACGATCTAGGCAATGGCATGAGAAGTTGCCGTTTGCACTGCTAGGTTATCACAGTACTGTTCATACTTCAATAGGGGCAACCCTATATTTATTGGTGTACGGAACAGAAGCATTCATTCCCGTAGAAGTTGAAATTCCTTCTCTTTGAGTCATTGTTGAAGCAGAGATTGATGATGATGCGTAGGTCAAAACCCAATTGGAACAGTTAAGCTTGATTGATGAAAAAAGACTGACGTCGGTATGTCATGGCCAATTGTATCAGAAGAGAATGGCTCGAGCATATAACAAAAAGGTACGGCCCAGATATTTTGAAGTCGGTCAGTTTGTATTGAGGCGTATCCTTCCTCCTCAGATCGAAGCAAAAGGCAAGTTCTCTCCAAATTGGCAAGGTCCTATGAAGAAAGTGTTGCCCAATGGAGCCTATATTTGATAGATATTGAAGGAAGAATGGTAGAAATAGCTATCAATGCAGATGCAGTCAAAGGATATTATGTATGATATTTTATTCCTTGTTGGTTCTATTGCATGTTTAGTACTAGTATTTTTTGAAAATTGATATGATGAAGGCATTTCATTCTACTATCCAAATATTGTGTCACCCTTATTTTCCCCGTTTGAGCTTAGTTTTATTTTTCTTTCATAATCCTCTTTTGGAATCAAAACACAGTAAAAAATAAAGTGTCAAGAAAAAAAAACATGAAAAAAAAAGAGAAAATCAATCAAAAAAATCAAACCAAAACAAAGAACAAGCTGATGGAACTACGTGCGACCTGGTTCTTCTCTTTCGGGAGTGAGATACGTAGGCTGCCCTATTCGGGGCTCGGTCCAACCAAATAAAATTTTTGTCACCCAATCAACAAAACTGGGGCATGAGTTAATGTATTGTTTGAGTCGATTCCAAAAGTTGTAAATCCCACTCCCACTTCAACTGTCTTTTGAGCCTCCAACCATCCTTTTGTATCAAACTTTATCCAAAAGCCAAGTTACAACCAAAGAAAGACCTTCAGATCAATCTTTGAGAATGTCAAGGCTAAGTATGCAATGGATATGATGATGTATTTTGGGTACTACTAGTCTTCTCAGCATAAGAAATCAAGAAAGAAATAAAAAAAAGAATCATATTGGTGAAAACCCTCACGGGCACCATAAGGCGATGGTGAGTTGAGAGAAATAAAAAATAAGAGAGTCTTATTGGTGAAAACCCCCACGGGCACCGTAATACGATAGCGAGTTTGAGAAAAGTTAAAAGGAAAGAGGCTTATCGGCAAAAATCTTTCAAGATGTCGTCAATTGAAGGAGTTGTACGAGTCCAACGGGCTTGAAAAAGCAATTCAGAGGCAAAGGCATGAACTTAACAGGAAATGGAAAGTTTGGATAGGAAGACCAGGCAGCTCAATCCAAAATGCATGTCATAGTCATTGGAGTTGGTTGCCATATTCAAATAAGTTTTTTGAGGGACATTGCCCTTTTTATTTCATTGACACATTCATATTTTGGTCCTTTTATGTCTTTTATCAAAAGAAAAGTCACCATCATTTCTTTACATTTTGGAGTCTATTCTGTGTCAAAACAAGTGAGAAAGGACTTCAAAACTTGCTATCAGTCTTCCCAATTGTATGAGGAAAGCCAAGACCAGTACATGAGAGAAACACGATCATAACTCAAACAAGGCAAAGGTAGTTTATCAACCGATAGGTTGTTGGATTCATGGGAGTATCAGATGTCAAAATATGCATCTCAGAGGCATGGTTGAACAGAAACTCGGTGCTTTGGGTTAAGGCATTTCCCTCAATTTGGTTTGGGTCAATAATGCGATAAGACAGGGGCAAGTGTAAGCAATTTGAAACCAAGAAGAAAGGAATGAGTGTTGGAGCATATATCTGGGAAGCCAAGTGCTGCAAGCCACCACTAAGTTTTAACTGACAAATTTTCTTTGTTGAAACAGGGGCAAATTCTCTCCACTTAATTCAACTACCATTGGAAATGCACATCCATGGGATTTTACTTTCTATTCAGGACCCTAGTGAAAAATGGAATTTTACTTTATGTTCAGGACCCTCCTGAAAAATGGAACTTTACTTTCTGTTCAGGACCCTCCTGGAAAATGGGAATTTACTTTCTGCTCAGGACCCTCATGAAAAATGGGACTTTACTTTCTGTTCAGGGCCCTCTTGAAAAATGAGAATTTACTTCATGTTTAGGACCCTCCTGAAAAATGGGACTTTACTTTACTTCTGTTCAGGACCCTTCTGAAAAATGGAAATTTACCTTATGTTCAGGACCCTCCTGAAAAATGGGACTATAATTTCAAATATTGAAATCTTTCTTTATCATGATCTTTGTTTAGGATAATTTTTCTTCTAGTTTTATTGCGATTTCAGGAGCCTGCCTGAAGAACAGGGTGAATAAATTATAGTCGAGCAACGAAGTGAAGTAATTAAAATCCAAGCAACAAGTTGGAAGAAATTGCAAGTTAAGAGCCCGCCTGAAGAACGGGGTGATAAAATGGAAAATTGAAGAAATTGCAAGACAGGAACCCTCCAGAAAAGCAGGGCAAATAAATGACAGTTGAGCAACGAAGTGAAGCAATTAAAAGCTAAGCAACAAGTTGGAAGAAATTGCAAGTCAGGAGCCCGCCTAAAGAACAGGGCGATGAAATGGGAAATTGAAGAAATTACAAGTCAGGAACCCGCCTGAAGAGCAGGGCAAATAAATGAAAGTCGAGCAACGAAGTGAAGCAATTAAAAGCCAAGCAACAAGTTGAAAGAAATTGCAAGTCAAGAGCCCGCCTGAAGAATAGGGTGATGAAACTTAAGTCAAAAATCCAAAAGAAACTACATAGATAGGATTTTTGTAATTTCATTTATGTTTTAACTTGTAATTTTAATTTTAATGTAATGACAGAGCTGCGGACCGGAACCTCGATGGAACCTCATTCGACTCTCCAACTCGATATAGTCCACCTCCTTCCGATCTTTTAAGATACCTGTCACTTGATTTCCTCATAACTTGGGTCGGTAGGGTGTCCGTAAAGACTCGGTCATCCTTCTTTCTTCTGTTTCTTTCTTTGAATAACGATTGGGACAAACTTCTGTCTTGTTGTCTATTTCTTTGTATGAAAATACTTGGTGTTTACATTCAAAGGGGGCATGATGTAGACACGTATTTTTGTCCTGTCTAAAATAATTCTTACTCCCTATCATACTCTAACCCCATTCTATAATTTTCCCGCAAGAAAAAAAAAATAACAACTTTATGTTTTTTACTTATTTATTTATTTTTATTTTTATCTAAATAATACCTCACCTCTCACCTAACAACCTAACCCACCCTATACCCCTACCCTACCCTCCACGTGACCCCTCCCTTTTCTTGGCCACAAAGGAAATATACATATGCACACCCAACTGTACATATAGAGGAGACAGAAAAGGATAGAGAGGAAAAAGAAAAAAGATTATCATCATCTTCAGAGAGACGTGATTTTTGCTCTTTTATTTTTGCTTTTCGCAACACACGCACAGACACCATCCCATATACATACACCACCATCAACGAAGAGAAATACACACTGCCATAACCATCGACGAACACCCAATTGAGAAACAGTGAAGAAAGAAAAAGAGAGAATCAGTGAGCAAAAAAAAATGAAGAGAGAGAGAGAGAGGAGATTGAGAGAGAGAACGGAGGGTTTAAGTTTTTCTGGCGAACCCATCACTGGAACTAGTCAGTCTGGTTGGATTTTTAGGCGTTATAGGTTAAAACCATTACAGCTTTGAAATCCCCAAAATTTTTTTACTGTTTGTTAGTGTTTTTCGATTGAGTCACCGGAAAAATGTCCAAATGTCATAGATTGGACGGAATCTGTTGTTATTATTCGAGTTTCCGTTGCTGATTGAACCCATATTGATTGTTCGTACCTGTATCGATTCGATTTCATGATAATTGTCTCAGTTTGTTCATTGTGGTCAGTTTTGTATTGCTTGTCCATCATTACCGAGTTGGATAGATTCATCATTGAGGCTTACGTCAGAGTTATCGGAGGCAGGTTTTCTGTATTTCGTTGATTAATATTCATCAAAAGCGGTATTAAGGTCCATTTCTTTAACTTTTTCTCTCTTCTTTATTTTAATTTGTTGAAATGGCCATGATTTGTGTGTTGGGTGATTATGATTGTTTGATGATGTTGATGTTACGATCATGATGCTTGGTGGTTCGACTTTGGTGGTTTGAGGATTGAATTTGATCATGTTTTAATGGATTGATGAAAAGAAGTTGGGGGTGGATTGAAAATTGACGAAAAGGTTATATAGATCAATTTGATTTATTATTGTTTTGTTTAATCCAGAATAAGCATTAATATTGTCGGGTCGTGATAGAATTATAACGCGTTGAAATGGATAGGCAAAAGTAGGCTCGGGTAGGCAAAAGTTTATGAATGATTATTTTCTTGTTGAGTGTTTGAATGTGAAAATTTGTGTTGAATGGTTTGGTCTTAGTTCTTTCATTTGGAAATGTATTCATTTAATCGGGGAATGCCCCGCGATCATTTGTATTTATTCACTGGGGAATGTCCCGAAGTATTTTGTATTTGGAGGACATTCGTGATGAAGGTCCGAGGCTTCGGATAGCATGGGAGCGTAGTTTAGGATTAGTTTAGAATAGAGTAGGTTATATTATTTTTCATTTTTCAGGACTGTATAAGTGGACTGAACACTGAATTTTGGATTGTTTTGTGTTGTATGTTTGATTGATCGTTTTATGTGCTTTGTGTGGTTTATGTACTTGTAATGTCAAATTAGCCAATACACTCCATCAAGCGATCGTGGTCAAACCACGGGTCCAAGAAGTACCTAACACCTTCCCCTCGGTCAACAGAATTTCTTAGCCGAAATCTCTGTTCACAAACCAGTTTAAAGAGTCAAATCATTTTGAAAGAATATTTCGAAGGTGACTTGGCTCACCTGATTATGTCAAGTGGCGACTCTGAGTTTTGAATATAAATAATCCTTTTTCGAAACAAACTTTTCACCTTTTGTCACTTCAATAATAAAAATCCTTTCGAACTTAAAATTAATCTTTTTGGAGTTAAAAAAGAGGTGTGGAGAAGGAGGGGCTGGAAGGGGAGAAAGAATGGAGGGTGGGGTGGGGGGTGGAGGGCTGGAAGGGAAGAAGAGCGGGGGTAGGAGGAGGGGGGGCTGGAATGGAGAAAGAGATTAGGGGGCGGGGGGAGTTGAATTTTTTATTTAATATGTATATTTTATATATATATATATATATATATATATATATATATATATATTATGTAATATATATTTTTTGCTTTTTAAAATAAAAATACATAAAAATAGTATGTGTGTGGATTTTTTTTTTAAATTCTAATTTCTTACGTGGCAATGACCTGGCAATGACGTGGCACTGATTTGGCATTGACATGACGCATGTGTAATCTACTCTCTGTTGTGAGAGTGGTATTCAGTTTTGAGGGGTGAAATAAATACACTTTAAAGATGTTAAGGGGGTAAATAAACAGAAGTTAAGTTTAAGTGCTAAAGTGAGTTTGGAGGACAACTTCAGGGGGGGAAATGTCGTTTCTCTAATTTTTTTTTTCTTTAAAATAGTCAAATATATTCACAAATGCATATTCGAATACATAATTTAAATTATGTATCTCTCTTTGATCTGGTTAATTTATTGTGTATTTCGACCAAATAGTTTCAAAAATGAATGTATCTGAGTAATTAAAATTATATATCTCAACTTCAAAATAATGTATTCAGATGCTAATTATGTATCCAAGCAAAAATAGAGTAATTAACTTTAAATTTTTAAGTTCAAAATTATGTATCCAGATGCTATTTATGTATCTGAAAATTATAAAATAAAAGATTAGTTGTAATGTAGCAATGAGTAGAGATAGGAAGTAATTAGAGGTAAACTTTTTGGGATTTATCTAAGTCTTTTGTGTGCATGTATTTTCTTTTTTTTTTTGTTTTCATGTGAAAATTATCTTATATATACTTGTTTATTGCAACTTGTAACACTATTTTTTTTAATTATTGGATTTTATTTTTAATTGCACATTGCAGCAAATTTAATAAATTATTGTTAATTTTTTTTAGAAAAAATATTTATTAGATATGTTTTGATAGTTATCCTAATTATTTGTATTTATCTTTTCCCAAAAACCTAAATAATCATGTAATTTTTTTTTCTATTTATTCACATTTCAATTTTTTTTAGAAAAAGTAAAATTCCTTACTTTCTCCAATATTTACACATCTTTTGTTTGTCTTCTTCATTGGTAAATATATTTCTCCATTAATACGCGCTTCTCCCTTTATTAATTATCTTTCAACTTTTGTATTGGGTTTTGTAGTCAATCAACTTTCGAAATTTCATCTTTGATTTATGTTTTGTTTTGTACTCAATTTTGTTTTTATATTGTTCAATTTTAATCATCAGATTACGCAAGATTAAAATCTTAAGGTTTGATATTCGAGTTAGTTTTGATTTTTCAATCAAGTTCAATTTTAATTATATTAAGTTTGATATATGTTTGAGAAGTTTTCATGTCTTTTAAATTCAAGATTGATTCTATTCCTATTTGAAAGATTCTATTCCTATCCGAAAGAGTCCTAGATTAATCGAAGAAAGAAGCTCAATTTTGTTGTCAAGGTTACTTTTTGATTTTGGACGTTTTACTCCCTTACTAGTTAAGAATAAAAGTATGAAGAATGTGGAAAGTGAGCAATTTTTGATTGAGCAAAGTGAGTCAATTTCAAAAATAAAATAAAATTGATCTTCCTAAATACAAAGTGATAAATTGATGAAGAAGAATGTGTTAGGGTTTTTGCCCTGATTTTCTTATCAAATTTAAGTTTTATTTTTCTTAGAAGATAATTACTTTTATTTTCCTGAAAGAAAAATATAAAAAGATTTTGAAACTCTATAAATAGAAGACCTCTCTTCTAATACCATAATACAGTAGCATCGAGATTTCTCCAATAGGTTTAATGTTTTTGATATTAGGTTTTATAATATGTAGGCCGATTGGCCAAACATATAATAATTTTATGTTTTTTAGTATTGTTTTCTTTGTTGTCTGATTTATTGTCTCAAGATTTGCAAATGTTAATCTTCCGCATGACGCCCTTTCGATTTCGAACCCAACCGAATGTTATCAAACAAAAGAAGAGGACATATAAAAGAAAAATTGTGGTGTGTTAGCAGAATTCAAATTTTGATTTTGAAGATAAAATTTCTTGTAATAAATAAAAAAAAATTCAAGAATGACAAAGGTTAACCATCTTAAGCACAAGGTATGTGTCTAAAATAGCAAATTATGAGAAAGCTGTTTTAAAGTCAATCAAAAAGAGACCCAACAAAGTTGATAAGGTAAATATAATTTATCCATTTTTTTATATTGACATCTTATTGTGTATGAAAATGGTCACATGTGACCCGTAATGTTTTCTATTTTTTTTATTTAACTAACATTTAAATTAGATTTGTCAATGACGTAATTTATTATTTTTTAAATTTTAATTTTACAATTTATTTATTTATTTATTTAGATTTCAATTTCTATAAGTTTACTTGATCTATTAAATTTTTGGTCGATTATAATTTTTGTGTTACATTTATATCTATATATTGTATATGTTATATTTCAAATATTTGTTTTAACAATTTTACATTCTGTAAATCAGAAAAGAAAACAGTATAGCCACTAATCTTCTTACGTCAAGGACAATATTTTTGATGATCTTCATTAAAAATGAAATGTTGAGCATTTTAAACAATTTGTAAAATCTCTTTTTGGACATTTTTTAAACATGCACTCAGTCAACGTGCAACCTCAACTGCTATAAAATTTGTTGCATGTGAAAACTGATACTGATAAAGATGATATGTTTATTTTTAGGTTGAATGGTAAGGAGCTGCACTTTGAAAAGAGAAAATTTTCTGTTGTAAGCGAATTGAAATGTGGAAAAAAATCTGATTTTTTTATCTATCATTCCGAATAAATTGATGGAAAGATATTATTTCGAACAGACTAAGGTTAAGAGATCAAATTTTTATTATGATTTTACTGGTAAAGAAATTATTTTCATAGATGGAGATTTATTCAAAATTGAAATGATATATTTTATAATTAGATTTTGCAATTCGATTCACCAAGAAATTTTATAACAAAGTATTATTTTGACTTGATTGATTCTGAACTTTGATTGGGGAAATGAGTGTTTCAATGTTTTGCTTGATACTTGTGGTCATGGTCTGAAGATAAATCATCATCTCTCTCTTCAGATATGATTTTATGAGTGTTTTATGAATATGAATAAATCTGATGCAGTTCATGCTTGTAATCATCAAATTCTTCAAATATTAAACTGAAAGAGATCTTCAGAACTCATCTACAATGATTATTTGAAGAGAACTATGTTTAAGCATTATAGTAATGAGGTAATGATGACTTTACCTTCTGAAATTTTTATTTTTTATACATTTATATAAGATTATAACTTCAACTAATTTTCAATATTTGATTTATATGCATAATTTTTTTTAGCCTTTTCATTTCAATTATTATTTTTAATTTTCTAACTCAAGTTTTCTGTTTATCGTAGTATGAGTTTAGAGACACTGTATTTATCGATGAAGAGATGATAGAATTCAATCTGACCGTTATTCCACAGGACAACTTTTACCAAGAAGATATTGATGGTGTGAAAAATTCTGTAAAGAATGATGCATATATAAATTTAAAGAAGGAAATTGATATGGTACATATCTGAATATTATCTAGCACTTTTGAAATTTGTATTTATATTTAACCCCGTCATTGAAACATTTAGATATCTACTATATCAGTTTCTTTCTTTAAATCGATATATGCACATTATTTACAGAATCTTTCACTTCATCAATATCTTCTTGATAAAATTGTCCTGTGGTATAGCGATCACATAGAATTCTATCATCTTCTCATCGATAAATACAATGTCTCTGAACTCATACTACAATAAATAAAAAATTTGAGTTTAAAAGTTAGCAATAATAATTGAAATGAAAAATCCAAAAAACACAAGGAATATCAATCAAATATTGAAAATTAGTTGAAGTTATGATTTTATACAAATGTATAAAAATTAAAAGTTTCAGAAGATAATGTGAAGAACCCTAGATTTGAGACCCTTGGAAAATTTTCTGTATTTCTGGTTTCTGATCAAGGTATGACTAAGGGGTACAAGTCATTTGCTAGGGGTACGTCTGGTAAGGTTGGTTCGTACACTAACCAGTGATGTTTGGTGTGTTGGCTTGGTTTTTGGAATGGGTACGACTTGGGTTGGTGTAATACCCCGAGAAATTTTTCGTTGAAATTTTGTGCGTAAACGTGTTGGGTTCTATCTTCTAGAATAAATTATAAATTTTTCATGCGAAATGACTTAGATTATGACCCACCATTACGTAGATTATCGAATAAGCTTTCCAACGATATGTGGATCATCCAAAAAGGACACCCGAGCGACGAGTTATGAACATTCCGATCGAACCGTGAATAGTAGTGAACAGTAAAACGTATAGGAAAAAGTACTGAGGCCTGGTGTATTTTTGCTCCAACTTTAAACGATCATAAGTCCTTGTACATAATGATCTGGGTGATCTACTATATATCAACGAAAAGCTCTGCGAGTCCTCTTTCCAATGAAATTGGTTTCATCCAATTTGTCCATCGGAGCAAAAAAGTTATGGTCGATCTACTTCAGCCTATCAAAAGTGAATTTTTGGGTCAAGTTCAAACGATCATAACTCCTCGTACACAATGATCTGGGTGAGATACTATATATCAACAGAAAGATATGAGAATCCTCTTTCTAATGAAATTAGTTTCATCCAATTTAAATATTCGAGTAAAACGTTATGGTTGATCTAATTCAGACTATCAAAACAGTCCACCAAAGGACAAATTCGAGAATTATTTAATTTTTAGGAGTGTTTTAATCATTCCCCCTCACCCAAAATCCGTCCAAACCCTATATTAAAGTCTATTAGAAGTATTATATGTTATATTTCATCAAATTCCATCAAAAAGAAAATCCTAAACTCCTACATCCAACTTCAAGAACCTCCAAAGTTTACCATTAATTCTGCAAATTTATTCAAGATTCCAAGTTCCTAGTTCAAGAACTCCAAGAACCATCATTCAAAGGCACTATTAACATCTCAAAAATGAGTATCGATCTAAAGTTCATCATTCAAGGTATGTGGGATTTTTCAACAAGAACTCTCTTTCGTTCTTGTGCCCAAAAGTACTTTTCTTTACAAAGGCATAATTTTTATTTGATTTTTTACGAATTTGAAGCATGAACCCATATCTTATGATGATTATTATGAAATCTTGATGTTTATGATTTTAAAAGATGAATTTATATGTGTGGAGATATAAAGCATGAATCTTGAACGATATTTATCATGATTTTGATATTTAGGTCGTGAATCCCCATTGGAAATTGTATTTTTTTGAGAAAGTGTGTGTTATAAGCACATTGATGATGAATATTTGAGATATTTTAAATTATTTGACCTTTTGGTCTTAATGGAGTTGTTTTGAACTCGAGTGTGAAAGAAATCTACGTGGTTCATTTTGATAGATGGGAAGCATGATGGCTTCCGATGTATATTTATATATTACTGAAATTGTTTTGTTATGGATTGTCTTTGAAATGATCTGAGCTAAGTTCGAGAGAAATCTTTAGCACCGAGTGGGAGGTATAAAGCGACCTTACTTCCCTAAAACTACGTACCCCCATAGGAGTGAGCCTGAGGCTGATTTATATGGTTATCACTGGTTTGTATGGATTTGATATTGATAGTCCTACTCCGATGGCAAGGATAGGACGGCTCTCCCCAAAGTGGGTTGTACGTTGGACTCCATGTATCTCACATGGTTTATGTCGGTTATAGGATCTCCCAGTGTATGTGTGTTTCCTTGTGTCTATGGTGAATGGTGAAGTGATTTGAAAGTGGAATTGTGAAAGCTATTCTTTCGAAAGATTTAAATGATATTTACATTATGAGAATTGATATTCTTGATGAACTGAAAGTGATTGACAAATTATATGATGACTCACATGTGTTATTGTACTTATTTCATCCTCTCATGATTATGATGTTTTTCTTCGGGCTATGTGAGTCTTTCATACATCCTGAATATTTCTTATAAATATTTATGATGATGATGTTTATACAACTGCATACACCCCCATATACTCGATCCCTTTGCATGGTACTGACCCACATCTTCGGATGTGGGCTGTATTTTCTCGGAATGTAGGTTCAGGTGCTCAGTTCTAGGTTTGATATGATTCTTTGGGCACGCTGTTCTACATTCTCTGTTATGGTGAGTCCTCATATTCTGAGAACGTGATGTCTGATGTTGGTTTCACGGAATTATTTACATTTGATAACTGAGTATGATACAGTTGGGGCATGTCTCAATGGCTCGCTGGTTTTATTGATTTTCTTAGAGGCTTGTCAGACTAGTATAGATGTTGGGAGTTGACTAATAAGCCGTATTTTGTTATATTTCTGAAATTCTTTTATTCTTGGATGATGATTACTCTGTTGATATTTGAGGGTTATTTATGGAAACCCATTGATTTGTGTTGGACTAAATGAAAATGGCTCAAAGGGTTAGCTTGGGTCTACTCGTAGCCTCAAGCACCATGTGACGCTTCGGGACCTATTTTTTGGGGCGTTACAAACTTGGTATCAAAGCCTAAGGTTTTAAGGTGTCCTAGGGAGTCTGACAAGCCGTGTTAAGTAGAGGCTTGATTATCGGTGTGTAGCGCGCCACATCTATGAGAAAGAGGCTACAAGACATTTTAGGAAAAAGTGTGATTCTTTTTTTTAAAAGTCTATCGTGCTTAAAGTGTCTCTCTCTGCTGTTGATTCATGCTCTCATTTTTCAGAAATATGCCTCCACTTCAAGCGAGAAGAAATAATGATGGTCAGCAACCTCAACCCACTGACTCATTGAATGAAAACGTGTCTCATACTAAATTTCGGGCAGTCTTTCAGGCGCTGGACCAAGCTGTTACTGCAAATGTTTAGGCCAACCCGGCCCCGACTCTACAGTAGCAGAGAGGTGATTCAGCTACTGCCAGGATCCGTGACTTCATGTGGATGAATCCGCCGGAATTCTATGGGTTCAAGTCTGATGAGGATCCACGGTTGTTTTTAGAGGAGGTACGGAAGATTACTTAGGTGATGCATGTATCTGAGGAACATAGTGTAGAGTTGGCTGCGTATAGGTTGAAAGACCTTGCTTATGACTGAGTTGTTGCTTGGGGGAAAGGTATAGGTGAGGGAGTTGTCCCTACAACTTGGCAAGAGTTTCAGGATGCATTCCTGGATAAGTTTTTCCTTTTGGAGATGAGGGAGGCAAAGGTGGAAGAGTTTATAAACCTGCGACAGGGCTCTATGACTGTTAGGGAGTACTGTCTAAAGTTCAATCAGTTGGCCAAGTATGCTCCTGACTTAGTGGCTGATAATCGGTCTAGTATGAGTAAGTTTGTGACTGGAGTGCCTAGTTATGTGGATAAGGAGTGTAGGTCTGCTATGCTGAATAGTGAGATAAATCTTTCTAGGCTGATGACTCATGCCCAATATATTGAGGCAGACAAGATTAAGGAGAGAGATAGAATGAGAGGGAATAAGAGAGCTAGGTTCGAGCAGTATGGACAGGGCCAGACTAGATCGCAGGGAGGGAGTCACCCTTAGTATCATGATCGTTCGTCTATGCTAGCACCGTCATCTGATAGTGCTCCCGTACCTAGAGGTAGGCAGGAGCAAGGTACAAGGTCATATGCATCCAGGTCCCAGTACAGTGCTGGCAGTAAGCCAAATCATCCCCTGTGTCCTAAGTGTGGTAGAGCTCATTCGGGTGAGTGTTGCGTTGAGAAGAGGGGTTGTTTTTGGTGTGGTGACATGGGTCACAGAGTTAGAGATTGTCCACAGGATGGACAAGGGTGTTGTGACTATCGCCCTCAGACCCAGACTCAGACTGTTAGTGCTCCAATTCCAGCGACTCGCCCAGCCCCAGCTCAGGGCGCCTCTTCTAGCAATGCTGGCGGGCAACGCCAGAATAGATTCTATACTTTACCATCCCACCAGGAATAGGAGGACTCTCCCGATGTTTTTACTGGTATGCTTTGTATATTTCAGTTTGATGTGTATGCTTTGTTGGATCCTGGATCCGGTTTCTCATATATTACACCTTTGATTGCTGTGAATTTTGAAATGAGTCCTGAGATTATTCCTGAGCCTATCCTAGTTTCTACCCCAGTGGGTAATTCGATTGTTGCCCAAAAAGTGTATAAAAAGTGTCCTGTTACCGTTCTTCATAGAGTCTTGTTAGCTGACCTGATTGAGTTAGACATGGTAGATTTTGATGTGATTCTGGGTATGGACTGGTTGTATTCTTCTTATGCCTCTATTGATTGTCGGACCCGAGTGGTCAAGTTTTAGTTTTCGGGTGCATCCGTGTTTGAGTGGTCTGTGAATTCTGTGTTACCCAAGAGTCATTTTATCTCTTACCTCGAAGCTAGAAAGCTTATTTCCAAGGGGTGTATTTACCATTTGGTTAGAGTCAAAGACACTAAGTCTGAGACTCCAACTCTCCAGTCTGTTAACGTCGTCAATGAGTTTTCTGATGTCTTTTTGGATGATCTCCCAGGAATACCTCCTGATAGAGAGATAGAGTTTGGGATTGATCTTCTTCTCGATACTCAACCCATTTCTATTCCTCCTTACCGTATGGCCCCTGCAGAACTTAATGAGTTGAAAGAGCAACTCAATGATCTACTAGATAAGGGTTTCATAAGGCCCAGTGTTTCTCCTTGGGGTGCTCCTGTGTTGTTTGTGAGAAATAAATATGGCTCTTTGCGTATGTGCATTGATTATCGCCAACTGAATAAAGTCACTATAAAAAATAAGTACCCCCTTCCGAGAATAGATGATTTGTTTGACCGATTGCAAGGTGCAAGTTATTTCTCAAATATAGACCTTCGTTCCGGCTATTATCAACTCAAAGTTAGGGAGTGTGACATCCCAAAAACCATTTTTCGAACTCGTTATGGCTATTTTTAGTTTCTTGTTATGTTTTTCGGGTTAACTAATGCCCCAGCAGCTTTCATGGACCTCATGAATCGAGTGTTCAGATCATATTTATGTTTGTCATAGTGTTCATCGATGATATACTGGTGTACTCCCGTAGTGAGGATGAACATTCTTATCATCTCTGAACTATCTTGCAAATCCTTAGAGATCACAATTTATTTGCCAAGCTCAGTAAGTGTGAGTTTTGGCTAAGGTCAGTTGCTTTTCTGGGTCATATGATTTCTTCCGAGGGTATTAGAGTCGATCCCCAAAAGATTAAATCTATTAGAAATTGGCCTAGACCTATTTCTCCGACTGATATCTAAAGTTTCCTCGGTTTAGCTGGCTATTACCGCCGTTTTGTTAAGGGTTTCTCCTCTATAGCGTCTCCTATGACTCGGTTGACCCAAAGGAAAGTGAAGTTCTTGTGGTCCGAATCTTGTGAGAAGAGTTTTCAGGAGTTCAAGACTCGACTCACTTCAGCCCTTGTTTTGACTTTGCCTAATGGTGTTGATGGTTTTGTGGTGTATTGTGATGCTTCGAGAGTTGGGTTGGGTTGCGTATTGATGCAGAAGGGTAAGGTGATAGCTTATGCTTCTGGACAGTTGTAACCCCATGAGAAAAATTACCCCACCCATGACCTTGAGTTGGCTGTTGTTGTGTTTGCTTTGAAAATCTGGAGAAACTATTTGTATGGTGTCCATGTTAATGTTTTCACTAATCATAAGATTCTGCAGTACGTGTTTACCCAGAGAGAATTGAATCTTAGGCAGATACGATGGTTAGAATTGTTAAAGGACTATGATATGAGTGTGCTATACCATCTGGGCAAGGCCAATGTTATGGGGGATACCCTAAGTAGAGTGTCCATGGGTAGTGTTTCACATGTGGTAGAAGGTAAGAAAGAGTTGGCTCGTGATGTACATCGTTTGGCTAGATTGGGGGTTAGGTTGTTTGACTCTGCTGAAGGTAGTATAGGGGTTCAGAGTAGTTCCGAATCCTCCTTAGTTTCGGAAGTGAAGGAAAAACAATACTTAGATGCTAGTTTGGTCAGACTGAAGGAGTCAGTCAAGAACCAAATAGTAGAGGTTTTCTCCTAAGGGGGAGATGGTGTGTTGAGATTATAGGGTAGATTATGTGTCCCGAATATTGATGATCTGAGACAATGGATTATGGCTGAAGCGCACGGGGCGCGATATTCTATTCATCCTGGTGCCACCAAGATGTATCGAGACTTGCGGGAAATCTATTGGTGGAGTGGCATGAAGAAAGATTTAGCAGCGTTTGTAGCTAAGTGTGCAATATGCCAACAGGTTAAGGTTGAACACCAAAAACCTGGTGGTATGATGCAAGAGTTTAGTATTCCCACCTGGAAGTGGGAAGAGATAAATATGGACTTCGTGATTGGTTTACCTCTTTCCCGACGCCATCATGATTCCATTTGGGTTGTGGTTGATAGGTTGACTAAGTCTGCTCATTTCTTGCTTGTTCATACTTCATATACTGCTGAGGATTACGCTAGATTGTATATCCGAGAGTTAGTCAGACTGCATGGAGTTCCCTTGTCTATTATTTCGGGTAAGGGTACTCAGTTCACTTCGCAATTTTGGAAACCTTTTCAGAAGGGTCTTGGTACCCAAGTGCTTTTGAGTTCTGTTTTTTATCCGCAGACCGATGGTCAGGCTGAGTGGACCATCCAGACCTTAGAGGATATGTTCAGAGCTTGTGCACTTGACTTTAAGGGAAGTTGGGATGATCACTTACCGTTGATAGAGTTTGCTTACAATAACAGTTTCCACTCTAGTATTGACATGGATCTATTTGAAGCCTTATATGGGAGGAAGTGTAGATCATCCATAGGTTGGTTTGAGGTGGGTGAAGCGGCTGTGAGGTGTCCTGATTCGGTATTTGAGGCTATGGAAAAAGTTAAGTTGATTAGGGAAAGGTTGAAAACTGCGTAGAGTCGTCAGCAGTCATATGCGGATGTTATAAGGAAAGACCTTGAGTTTGAAGTTGGTGACCTAGTATATCTGAAAATTTCACCCATGAGGGGGGTGAAGAGATTCGGAAAGAAGGGGAAGCTAAGACCCCATTATGTTGGTCCTTACAAAATTCTTAGCCGTGTTGGTAAGGTAGCTTATGAGGTCGAGTTGCCGTCCGAGTTGTCCTCTGTTCATCCAATATTCCATGTCTCCATGCTTAGAAAGCTTATTAGCGAAGCTGTGGTAATGGATTCCTCTGTGAGTGCTGTCATTCAAGAAAATCTTTTTTTTAATGAGATTCCTGTTGAGATTCTTGATTTCAGTGTCCGATGACTAAGGAACAAAAAAGTTCCCTTGGTGAAGGTGTTGTGGCGAAACCAATCTGTTGAGGGTGCAACTTGGGAAGCTGAGGCGGATATGCGATCCAAGTACCCGCACCTATTTTTCGCGAACTCCAATCAAGCCAAAGGTACCGTTCTTTCCTAAATCATACACTTTTGATAAAAGTTGCAGCAGTTCAGCTGTCATTTATTATGTGTTCAGCTGTAGTTTCTTGAATTTATGCATTCTATGTTGCATTCGGAGTGAGAAACGATGTGGTGATGAGTCTAACAAATGGTTTCAGCTGTATGCTCTATTCCCTATCTAATCTTGGCATGTCTAGCGTCATTCGAGGATGAATGTTTCCAGGAGGGGATGATGTAATACCCCGGGAAATTTTTTGTTGAAATTTTGTGCTTAAACGTGTTGGGTTCTATCTTCTAGAATGAATTATAAATTTTTCATGTGAAATGTCTTAGATTAAGACCCACCATTACGTAGAGTATCGAATAAGCTTTTCAACGATATGTGGATCATCCAAAATGGACACCCGAGCGACGAGTTATGAACATTCCGATCGAACCGTGAATAGTAGTGAACAGTAAAATGTGCAGGAAAAAGTACTGAGGCCAGGCGTATTTTTTCCCTAACTTTAAACGATCATAATTCCTTGTACATAATTATCTGAGTTATCTACTATATATCAACGGAACGCTCTGCGAGTTCTCTTTCTAATGAAATTGGTTTCATCTAATTTGTTCATCGAAGCAAAAAGTTATGGTCGATCTACTTCAGCCTATCAAAAGTGAATTTTTGGATCAACTTCAAACGATCATAACTCCTCGTACACAATGATTTGGGTGATATATTATATATCAACGAAAAGATATGAGAGTCCTCTTTCTAATGAAATTAGTTTCATCCAATTTAGATATCGGAGTAAAACGTTATGGTTGATCTACTTCAGACTATCAAAACAGTCCATCAAAGGATAGATTCGAGAATTATTTGATTTTTAGGGGTGTTTTGGTCATTCTCCCTCACCCAAAATCCATCCAAACCCTATATTAAAGCCTATTAGAAGCATATGTTATATTTCATCAAATTCCCTCAAATAGAACACCCTAAGCTCCTACATCCAACTTCAAGAACCTCCAAAGTTTACCATTAATTCTGCAAATTTATTCAAGATTCCAAGTTTCTAGTTCAAGAACTTCAAGAACCTCCAAAGTTCACCATTAATACTGTAAATTTATTCAAGATTCCAAGTTCCTAGTTCAAGAACTCCAAGAACCATCATTCAAAATATCTCAAAAACGAGTATCGATCTAAAGTTCATCATTCAAGGTATGTGGGGTTTTTCAACATGAACTCTCTTTTGTTATTGTTCCCAAAAGTACTTTTCTTTACAAAGGCATGATTTTTATTTGATTTTTTATGAATTTGAAGCATGAACCCATATCTTACGATGATTATTTTGAAATCTTGATGTTTATGATTTTGAAAGATGAATTTACATGTGTGGAGATATAAAGCATGAATCTTGAACGATATTTATCATGATTTTGATATTTGGCTTGTGAATCCCTATTGGAAATTGTGTTTTTTTAGAAAGTGTGTGTTATAAGCACGTTGATGCTGAATATTTGAGATATTTTAAATTATTTGACCTTTTGGTCTTAATGGAGTTGTTTTGAACTCGAGTGTGAAAGAAATCTACGTGGTTCATTTTGATAGATGGGAAGCATGATGGCTCCCGATGTATATTTATATATTACTGAAATTGTTTTGTTGTGGATTGTCTTTGAAATGATCTGAGCTAAGTCCGAGAGAAATCTTTAGCACCGAGTGGGAGGTATAAAGCGACCTTACTTTCCTAGAACTACGTGCCCCCGTAGGAGTGAGCCTGAGGCTGATTTATATAGTTATCACTGGTTTGTATGGATTTGATATTGATAGTCCTACTCCGATGGCAAGGATAGGACGACTCTCCCCAAAGTGGGTTGTACGTTGGACTCCATGTAGCTCACATGGTTTATGTCGGTTATAGGATCTCCCAGTGTATGTGTGTTTCCTTGTGTCTATGGTGAATGGTGAAGTGATTTGAAAGTGGAATTGTGAAAGCTATTCTTTCGAAAGATTTAAATGATATTTACATTATGAGAATTGATATTCTTGATGAACTGAAAGTGATTGAAAAATTATATGATGACTCACATGTGTTATTGTACTTATTTCATCCTCTCATGATTATGATGTTTTTCTTCGGGCTATGTGAGTCTTTCATACATCCTGTATATTTCTTATAAATATTTATGATGATGATGTTTATACAACTGCATACACCCCCATATACTTGATCCTTTTCTATGGTATTGACCCGCATCTTTAGATGTGGGCTGCATTTTCTCGGAATGTAGGTTTAGGTGCTCAGTTCCAGGTTCGATAGTGATTCTTCGGACACGCTGTTCTACATCCTCTGTTGTTGTGAGTCCTCATGTTCCGAGGACGTGATGTATGATGTTTGTTTCACAGAATTGTTTACATTTGATAACTGAGTATGAGTCAGTTGGGGCACGTCTCAATTGCTCACTGGTTTTATTGATTTTCTTAAAGGCTTGTCAGACTAGTATAGATGTTGGGAGTTGACTAATAAGTAGTATTTTGTTATCTTTCTGAAATTCTTTTATTCTTGGATGATGATTACTCTGTTAATACTTGAGGGTTATTTATGAAAACCCCGTTGATTTGTGTTGAACTGAATAAAAATGGCTCAAAGGGTTAGCTTGGGGCTACTCGTAGCCTCAAGCACCGTGTGACGCTCCGGGACCCATTTTTCGGGGAATTACAGTTGGTAAGACTCGTATGGTCAGATATGGATCGTATGGTTGGGTTTTCCTTTACTTAATCTGGGACTTAGTAAAGTAATTTGGATCTGAGTATGAGTGGATTACCATGGGTCGTGAGATAGGGTATGAATCGTATGTCCAACTCATATGTTGGACAGTGTCAACTCCTCTTGGTTCTATTATGGGTACGAGTTAAGGGTACTAGTCGTATCCTTAGATATGATTTAGCTTGCATGATCGTGTGTTGACCAATGTGGGTGAAACACCTAGGTTTTTGGACCTTAGAAAATTTCCTGAAATCCTGATCTCTGGACCCAATATGACTCATGGGTACGAGTTGTATGTTGGGGTATGGATGGTATGATCCTGTCGTATACTGATCAGTGTTGATTGATGGGATAGATTTGGTTACTGAAATGGGTATGACTTACGGGTAGGAGTCGTATTGATGTTCACAGATTGTTTGGTTCCATAACTTAATCTTAGACTAGGTTACTTAGGTTGAATTTGAGTACGAGTGGCTCACCATGAGCCATAAGCCAGGGTACGAGTCATACCAGGGACTCGTATGGTAGATAGTGTTCAATCCTCCTGACATTTTATTCTGCCAAGGATACGGATCGTATGTTGTGGTTACGACTTTGTTGGATGAGTCGTATACTGGACAGTGTTTGTTCCAAAGGTGGAGGTTCAGGATACGAGTGGTGGATACCGATCATATTGGGTGGGTACGACTCGTGAGGGTCAGTCACTTCCCCGTGATAGGATTTTTGTGCAACTTATGTAGGGGTATTCTGGATTTTTCCCTACTTATCCTAATAAGGCCCCATGACTTCTACCTACTTGAGAGGTTATTTACCCTATTATTCCATTCATTAACACTTAGAGACTTTTTTTAAACACTCTATGATTCTCTTAGAAGCTTTTGGGCAAGAGGAGCTAGGGTTTCAACTAAAGGATTAACTTGGGGCTTGTCTAGGTGATTTCTTTTAGTCATCATCTTATCTTAAGTCATGTTCTATTCCCTCATTGTTAATTTTACTTAAAGGCATGGTTTATATAAATGTTTTCATGGTTTTACTATTACATGATTTTTCCTTTCAAATATGATTTGGTGGTTTTGATATTAAATTATTGGTTATGGTTCCCATGATTTTAATTATGCTTTTATATGCATTAATGGTATTTTTGGATAATTGAATTGCATGAGGCAGTTAAATGGTAATTGGAATTAGTATTGGTTATATCATGCCCCCAATATGTTTGACAAAATGATTATAAAGATATGTTCGTTGCATTGACTACTTTTAATGGAACTGTTGCTTGTTTTAAAATTTGGTAAAAGAATTATGCATGGTTTAAATAGTTTAAAATGGTAAAAGGCTAATTGGTTATGCTTGTACGAAACATGAAAGTCTCCCAAGTGGTTTAATATGATTAATGAAGGGCTCTTGAAAGTCCCCTTAAACCTATATATGGTTGTCTATAGATAACACTTGCAAGTAAGGATTGGTATGACGATACCAATATCAATGGCCTTGGTTAATAAATGGATAATGATTTGGTTATTTGGAAATTGATTTTAATTACGCAATAGTGGTGGGATGTGTAGCAACGCTATGGAAGGTGGAGGTCCCAGGGGAACCAAAATTAGAAACTCATATTTGAAAATATGAGGTTGGTCTTGGTGGCCGTGTGTATGATGTCGCACTATATTTGGAGGATGTACTAGTCATCCCATAGGATACTTCCCTAATCGTGTGGCTACACGCACTAAGGCCCTTTCAGTAGGGAGAGTTGAACCCATATAGCCCGTGGGTAGTTTAGGACGACAAAGCTACACAACCTAGGTAAAGGTTTTAAAGGCATGTTAAACCCGGTCCCTTTTTCCGGCATGCTTATTTATATATGTATGGTTGTATGCATATGGATGGTTTTACTTGGTTTTATAAATGGTATTATTTTATCCTTACTCTGAGATCATGATAGCAATCACACGCTAACCCCTTCTACTGGCGGATGTATACCCATGCTATACAGGAACCTGCCGTTCTACTCCCCCTATATAGTAATTAACTCGGGTATAATATTTAGACTAAAGTGGTGAGCTTCCATCCTTTTGGAAGGCATCATTTCATGTTATGGATATTTTTGGACATTTTGACTTTATGTTGGATTTTGGTTTTGGTCTATGCTAGGGGCCATGTCCCAATCGGGTTTTATTACTCTTTTGGTTAGAGTCTTTGTGGTACTTCTATGGGTTGGTATGAGCAGCATCGGTATAGGTTCCAGCTTTAGCATTGGTATTGGCATTCGTATTGAGGCTTGCATCATTGGACATAATTTTTCACTGTTCCATCATATTTTATTTTAGATTAATTATATTATGTTTTGGAACATCCTTGGTTATGGCCTGGTTTATGGCCTTTGTTTTGGTATAGTTGGATGGTTGATATGGGAAGGTTGGACTCGATTGTGTCGATCACGGTTGTGATCTTATCCCAGAGTCTTCATGTGAGCTATTCACTATCTTGTTATATGCTCAAAATTTAGCCAACTCAGGGCAGATGACTAGGGGTTGGGTTGGGTAACAGGGGTGGTCTCCAGTCATGGTTGGACTTGGGACGCCCATTAAGACAAGGCCCAGGGTGGGTCGTGTTAGTAGAGGTCTAAAGGAGTTCTAGGATACGAGTGGTGGGTACCACTCGTATTGGAGGGTACGACCAGTATGGTTGAGTCGTACCCACCTGCGGGGATTTTATGCAGTTAAGTTAGGGGCAATCTGGCTATTTTCCTTTTTAACCCACTATGACCCATGAATTATATCACACTTAAGAGGTTATTTGGCCTTGTATTTAATCTAAAACACTTAGAAATACTCTCTAATTCTCTCTAAGGCTCATGGGTAAGGTAAGGCTAGGGTTTCATCTAGAGGAGCAATTTGGGCTTAATTGGGTGATTTTTCTCCGTCATCATCATCATCTAAGGCAAAATACTTCTCTCTCATTGTTAGTTCCAACTAAAGGCGTGATTTGTACAATGTTTTCATGGCATGATTATTGTATGGTTTTGGGGTTTTCAAATATATGTTGGGGTTTTTGGTATTAAATGCTCGGTTATGGTTTTCCCATATTTTATTTATATTTTTACATGCTTTAATGGTGGTTTGGATAATTGGTTGCATGGAAATGGTTAATTGGTAATTGGAATTGGTTTGAAAACACTATGACCCAACATGTTTGATAAAATGCCTATGATAATGCTTTTACTATAGTATTCGATTTTTAATGGAACTATTGCATGGTATGGTTTGGTAATGGAACCCTAAATGGTATAAATGGTTTAAATGGGTTGGAATGGATAAATGGTAAGGGTTGATGGTTATGGTTATGGTTAGTTGAACTTTCTTGTGGGGTACATGGGATTCCCCCGAGAAAACATACTAATGGAACACTTGCGGGGTACATGGAACTCCCCCAGGTAAACTTGATAATGTAATCTATGGGTACATGGGATTCCCTTTTGCATAAAAAGAAGTTGGCTAAGGACATTGCATGCAAGCTATAGTTGGTATGACGATACCACTTCTTGTAGCCTTGGTTAATATTAATGGAATAATGGTTTGGTTGGTTAGAAATGATTTTAATTGGGCAATAATGGAAATGTGTGATAGCTAATCATAAAGGTGCGAGTCCAATGGACGGACACTGGAAACTCATGTTTGCCGATATGAGGGGTTGTTCATAGCGACCATATATGATACTAGGAGGTAAGAATCCTCTTAGTATACTGTACATATGTATTATAGAGAGCGAACGGTACTTGGGAATCCCCTACTCTTATGGTATCTCTGGTTCGTGCGGCTACACGTATCGAGGCACATTCAGGGGGTTACACTGGACTGATATAGTCCGTGGGTATTTCTAGGACGGTTAAGCTACACATACCCAGGTTAATGGTTTTAAAGGCATGCTAAACCTGATTTTCTTTCCCAGCATGGTTATATATGTGTGTGTGTGTGTGCATATGGTTGGTCTACTTGATTTTACGGCATTATTTTATCCTTATCCTGAGTACTTGCTAGCGTTCACTCGCTAATCCATCATCTGGAGGCTCTATCCCACGTGATGCAGGAACCAACCATTCTACTCCTCATGTTCAGTGATCGGATTCGAGATCGACTATTGGATTAAAGTGGTAAGCTTCCATATATCGAAAAGCTCCATTTCATGTTCATGGTTATTTTTACATACTTTGGATATTTTATAGATATTTGTTTTAGCTATGGTTGGGGGTATGTCCCAATCGGATATTGGTTTTCTTTTGGTCAAAGGATTTTATGAAACTACTATGGGTTGGTATGAGCGGGATCAATAATAGTGTCAACCTTAGTATAGCCATTGGTATTTGGGCTGATACCGTTCGACTAAATTTCTCATTATTCCATCCTTTTAGATTATGTTATGGAACTTGGTTTGGTTATTGTTATGGTTTTGGTTTATGGTTTGGTTTGGCAATTGGTTATTGGTATGGGTTTGGACGGTTGGACTCATTTGGGTAGATCACGGTCTTAGACCTATTCGGAGTCCGAAAATTGAATAAAATATGCTATCTTATTATATGTTTGGAATTTTTTCAACTCAGGGTATATGCTGGATGGTTGGATTGGGTATCAGGGGTGGTTTCTGATCCTGGTTGGACTTGAGATGCCCATTACGATAAGGCCCCTGGTCGAATCGTGTCAAGTTGGTATCAAAGCTTTAGGTTCATGGTCAATTGGGAGTCCATAAATCCATGTCAAGTAGAGTCTCTTTTAGGAGTGTGTAAAGAGCCACACTTATAAGGGAGAGGCTACAAGGCATTTAGGAATGTTTTACTTTCTTGGTATTCTATTTTCAAGCTTAGATTCTAAGTCTTGGAATCTTATATAATCTTGGTTTGTTCATTTTTTAGATCATGCCTCAACGATTTGAGATACAAGGTAACTCTTCTATCCCAGCTAAGGACAACATTGATGGGACTCGCACTACTCAGGGAATCCATACTCAGTCTAGGGGTCCAGTCCCTGATATTTTTGGTATTCCATCAGTTGCTACTAATCCTCCTTAAGATGAGGTGACTAATTTGGAATTTCACCAATCAATTCATGTTATTGCTTAGTTTATTGTTGCTTAATCTAAGCGGGATACATCTGGTGTTCCATCTTCTAAGGCTACAAGTGTTGGCCTGTTTATAAAGATGAATCCTCCTACTTTTACTACTGTGAAGGTGGGGGCGATCCTCAGTGTTTCTTGAATGAAATGGAGAAAAATTTTAGGGTCATGTAGGAAACGAATATGGAAGGGGTGAATTTTATTGCTTACGAGCTTAAGGATATTGCGTACCAGTAGTACGAGGAGTGGGAAAAGGATAGAGGTGATATTGAGGAATTGTCCTTATGGGAGACTTTCTCAAATACTTTTCTGGATCGCTTCTTTCCTCAGGAGCTGAGGGAAGAAAAGATGGAGGATTTAGGAATCTTAAGCAAGGAAAAATACCAGTCAAGGAATATACCTTGAAATTTCATCAGCTTTCAAGGTATGCTTCAAAATTGGTGTCCGATATGAGAGCAAGGATGAGAAAATTTACTTCAGGGCTATCTCGAGATTTAATCCTTGAAGCAAGACTACATTGTTGATCAAGGATATGCATGCTTCTAGGTTGATTGTTCATATGTAGCAGGTGGAGGATGAAAAAATAAAGTAGGTAGAGTTTAGGGAAAGGAAGGGTAAGAAGTTCAGATCATCTGAACAAGGTAGTGCTCAATAACAAGGTGACCAGGATAGTTGCCAAATAAGAAGTAGGGGAGCTCTGGTTCTTTCTTTACGGCCAGTGCTCCTTACCTAAAATAGTCGGGTGATAGGCGTCAGTAGGGTGGCAATAATTTTCGAGCACAGGGTGCTCAATCTCAGGAAAGTGGGGCTAAATCGGTCTCATCATGCCCTTCTTGTCGGTTCTGTGGTAGGTTGCACAGGGGATTTTGTGATGCAGAAAGGGACAGTTGTTTCAAATATGTCATTCAGTCCATATGCTTAGAAACTGTTTGGTTGGTAAGGGTGCTTCAGGAGCGACTAAGTCTTTGATTACTTCATCTTCTTGTCCCACGCCAAAGGGTGTTGGTTCTGCTTCTGGTACTAGCACAGGTCGGAATATGTTATATGCTCTTGCTACTCGACAAAAATCTGAGGCATCACCAGATGTCGTAACTGGTATGTTACATCTATTTTATTATGACGTGTATTGTTTGCTTTATTCGGGGTCCACTCTTTCTTATGCGACCCTATTTGTATGTATTTTGGTTTTGATCCTGAGGATATTTTGGATCTTTTTTCTATTTCTACCCTGGTAGGTAACTCTGTGGTTGTTAAAAGGGTCTATAGGGGGGTGTAGTATTTGTTGGTAGTAGGCAGACTTTGGTGGATTTAATTGAACTTGATATAGTAGATTTTGATGTTATTCTGGGGATGGATTTCTTATACTCTTGTTACGCATTCTTAGATTGTTGAACCCGTAAGGCTGTCTTTAGGTTCCCTAGTGAATCGGTTATTGAGTGGGAGGGTGGTTAGCTAGCTCCTAGGGGGAAGTTTATTTCTTATCTTAGATCTAAGAGATTAATCTCTAAAAGGTGTCTCTATCATTTAGTCTGGGTTAAAGATTCTAATTCAGAAGGTCCTTCTTTTTATTAGGTTTCGGTGATGAATGAGTTTTCTGATGTCTTTCTGGATGATCTTCCTGGTGTTCCTCCGGATAGGGAGATTGAGTTTGGTTCTGGACACTCGTCCAATATCTATTCCTCCTTATAAAATGGCTCCAGCTGAGTTGAGGGAACTCAAGGAGCAACTTAAGGATATTTTGGATAAGGGTTTCATCCATCCTAGTATATCCCGTTGAGGTACACTAGTTTTATTCGTGCGCAAGAAAGATGGTTCCCTTCGGATGTGCATTGACTATAGGTAGTTGAATAGGTAATAGTCATGAACAAGTATTCTCTTCCAAGAATAGATGACTTATTTGATCAATTACAAGGTGCCAAGTTCTTTTCTGAGATAGATCTTTGGTCTGGGTATCATCAACTTTAGATTACAGAGGAGGATATACCTAAGACAACTTTTTGAACTCGGTATGGGCACTTTGAGTTCCTGGTTATGTCATTCAGTTTGACTAATGCCTCAACGATATTTATGGATTTAATGAACAGAGTTTTCAAGCAATTTTTAGATTTTTTTGTCATTGTATTTATTGATGACATCTTGTGTATTCTAAGAGTGAGGTAGATCATGCTAATCACCTCTGTGCGGTGTTGCGGATCTTAAAAGAGCAACAGTTGTATGCCAAGTTCTCTAAGTGTGAGTTCTGGTTTAACGTTGTGACTTTTATTGGTCATATTATTTCTAGTAAAGGGATCATGGTAGATCCATAAAAGATGGTTATGGTAAAAAAGTGGCCTAGACCCACAACTCCAACCGATATCCAGAGCCTTTTGGGTTTGGCTTTGTACTATAGGCCGTTCGTGGAAGGTTTCTCGACGATAGCTGCCCAATTGACTAAGTTAACCCAGAAGAAGGCAAAGTTTTCTTGGTTGGATGTTTGTGAGGGAATTTTGAGAAGCTAAAGGATAAGCTAACTTCGGCTCTGATTTTGACATTGCCTGAAGGTAATGATGGGTTTCTGGTTTATAACAATGTGTCCAGGGGGGAACTTGGTTGCGTTTTGATGCAGCATGAGAAGGTAATTGCCTATGCTTCCAGGCAGTTAAAGGTGCATGAGAAAAATTATCCTACTCATGATTTGGATCTTTTAGCGGTGGTCTTTTGCTTTGAAAATCTGGCGGCATTATTTGTACGAGTGCATGTGGACATCTTTTCTGATCATAAGATTCAATAGTATATGTTCACTTAGAAAGAGCTAAATCTCAGGCAGAGGAGATGGTTGGAGCTTATCGAGGACTATGATATGAGTCTTCACTGCGACCCACGTAAAACTAACCTAGTTGCTGATGCACTTAGTAGGTTGTCCATGGGGAGTTTAGCTCATGTGGAAAAGGGGAAGCGGGAATTGGTAAAGGATATTCACCACTTGGCTAATCTTGGAATTCATCTTTTGGATTCCAATGAAGGTGATGTGATGGTACATGAAATGTTTTGGACATCTCTTAGTGCAGATATCAAGGAGAAGCAAATGCTAGATCCTATCTTGATAAAAATCAAGAATGATATGGGTGGGCTAAAGGTGATGGTGTTTGAGATCAGTGGTGGTACCTTGAGGTACCAAGGGCGGTTATGTGTTCCTAACACCGATAGTTTGTGACAAAGGGTTTTGGTTGAGATGCATAAATAGCACTATCTTGTTCATCCCGATTCGATAAAAATATATCATGATCCCAAGAAGATGTATTAGTGGAATGGTATGAAAAGGGATGTGGCTTAATTTTTTTGCCAAATGCATGGTGTGTCAACAAGTGAAAGTTGAACACACGAGGCCTGGTGGGTTGTATAAATAAATGGAATTGTCTGAATGGAAATGGGAGGTAATCAATATGGATTTCGTTACCTCTCTTCCACGGTCTCAAAACCAATTTGATTCAATTTGGGTCATCGTGGATAGGATGACAAAGTTCGCTCACTTCTTACCAGTGTGGACTAACTTTTTGGCTGAGGACTATGCGAAGTTGTATCTTCATAAGATTGTAAAGCTGTATAGGGTACCTATTTTGATTATCTCTGATCGTGGTATGCAGTTTTCATCTTACTTCTGGTGGTCTTTTAAGAAAGGGTTGGGTACTAAGGTTTGTTTGAGTACTGTTTTTCATCCGCAGACGGATTGACAAGTAGAGAGGACTATTTAGACATTGGAGGATATGATTCGGGCATGTGTGATTGACTATACTGGTAGTTGGGTTGATCATCTACCTTTGGTAGAGTTTACTTATAATAATAGCTACCATTCTAGTATCCGAATGGCCCCTTTTTAGGCATTGTATGGTAGGAGGTGTAGATCTCCTATTGGGTGGTTTGAGCTTGGTGAGGCGGATATGTTCAGTCTAAATTTAGTTTATAAGGCTATGGAAAAGGTAAAGATAATTCGGGATAGGCTTAAGGCTACCCAAAGTTGCCAAAATTCCTATGCGGATATAAGGCGTAGAGACTTGGAGTTTAAAGTTGGAGATAAGGTATTCCTAAAGGTATCTCCCATTAAGGGAGTAATGCGGTTCGTTAAAAATAGTAAGCTCAGTCCTCAATATGTTGGTCCTCATACGGTTTTGCGGAGGGTAGGTAACGTGGCATATAAATTAGAGTTTCCTTCTAGTTTGAGCTTCATTTATCCGATATTTTATGTCTCTATGTTGAGAAAGTGTCTTGGAGATTCTTCTTCAGTGGTTCCTTTGAAAGGATTGAATATCTCAGGTTCTCTGTCTTATGAAAAGGTTTCGGTTGAGATATTGGATCGGCAGGTTCGTCGGTTACGAACCAAGGAAGTGCCCTCGATTAAGGTTCTATGGTGGAGACACAAGGTGGAAGAGTCTACATAGGAAACGGAAGCGGATATGAAGTCCAAATATTCGCTCTTTTTTCTGCTTTGGATATTCGCACGGAAGGTGTATGTTCATGATCACATCTTTATCTTCTAACTTAGTTAAGGGTTAGAATAGATCCTTGCATCTTTATTTTCTAACTTGACTAAAGGTTGGGTTAATATTTGATAATGCAAATGACTCTGCTTGATTCCCTTGCATCTTTGTTAAAGGTAAGAGTAGAGGCATCTAAGGGGTATAAATCATGTTTGTACCTACCTTGTTCGTCATTCAGTGATGAATGATCCTTGTGGGGGAGACTGAAACACCCTAGGTTTGGGAGCCTTAGAAAATTTCCTATATTTCTGGTTTCTGGTCAAGGTACGACTAGGGGGTACAGGTCGTATGCTATGGGTATAGTTGGTAAGGTTGGGTCGTAAACTAACTAGTGATGATTGGTAGGTTGAATTGGTTTCTGGAATGGGTACGACTTGGGTTGGTACGAGTTGTATGGTCAGATATGAGTCGTATGGTTGGGTTTTCCTTCACTTAATCTGATACTTAGTAAAGTAACTTGGATCTGAGTACGAGTGGCTTACCATGGGTTGTGAGATAAGGTATGAGTTGTGTTGTCCAACTCGTATGTTAGACAGAGTCAAGTCCTCTTGGTTCTGTTATGGGTACGATTTAAGGGCACTAGTCATATCCTTAGATACAGTTTGGCTTGCATGGTCATGTGTTGACCAGTGTGGGGGTCTAAGGGAGGTCTAGGGTATGAGTGGTGGGTACCACTCGTATTGGAGGGTACGACCGGTATGGTTGAGTCGTACCCTCCTGGGAGGATTTTATGTAGTTAAGTTGGGGGTAATCTAGACATTTCCTCTCTTAACCCATTATGACCTGATACGATCCGAATCGGAGCCTTGTCGTAATGGGCAATCTCAAGTCCAATTCAGACTGGAGACCATCCCAACACCCAACCTAACCAACCAATATGTACCCTGAGTCAAATGAACTCCAAACATATAACCAGACAATGTATTTATAATGTGGTGACTTTGGGATAAGCCTATATCCGAGGCCAACCCAATCAAGTCGATCCACCCAATAACCGATACCAACCAACCAAACCAACCAATAACCAAGCCAAAACCATAAATCAAAACCAAGATAATAACTCGATGAACATATGCATAAATCATACCCAATCCATACCATACCCAAGTCCATAGTTGTCCATACAAAGCCTCTAGACCAAACCAAAGAGTACCTAATCAGGACATGTCCCCCGACATAGCCATAAATTGAGTCTAAGAAAGACAAAAGTACATAAAGTAAGCCATGACATGAAATAAAAGCCTTCCAAACTATGGAAGCTCACAACTTCAATCCAATAGATAATCCCGAATTCAATCACTGTATAAGACTAGAATAGTCGGTTCCTGCATCGCGTGGGGATACAACCACCCAAGGACAGGTTAGTGTGTGAATGCTAGCATGAACTCAGGATAAGGATAAATAAATGAGATTTATCGAAACCAACTAAAAACCATCCATATGCACACAACCATACATACATACATATATATATATATGTAACCATGCCTGAAAAGGGAATAGGGTTTAGCATGCCATTAAAACCTTTACCTGGGCTGCGTAGATCTACCGTCCTAAACCACCCATGGGCTATATGGGTTCAACTCCCCCTGCTAAAAGGGCCCCAGTGCGTGAAGCCACATGACCAGGGAAGAAAAACTGGGATGACTAGTACATCCCCCAAAATATAAAGTGTGAAATCATGCACACGGTCACTTGGACCAAACCTTACATCGACAAATATGAGTTTCCAATTTTGGTCCCCCCGGTACCCCAACCTTCTACGGCTTTGCTACACACCCTGCCATTATTGCCTAATTAAAAACCATTACCAACCAACCATTATCCATTTATTAACCAAGGCTATTAGTAGTGGTAGCGTCATACCGACTATTACTTGCAAGTATTGTCCATAAACAACCACTTACAGATTAAGGGATTCCCATGTACCCTTCAATTTACCATATTAAACCACTAGGGGGATTCCCGTGTATCCCACAAGTATTACCAATTAAGCCATAATCGTTATTCAAACCAATTTCATTAATGCATTCACTTGGGGGATTCCCATTTACCCCACAAGGTATTTAAATAGACCAACCTTGACCACCAAGACCTTACCCTTTGAACCATTCCAAAATTATTTTGGACCACGCCAAACATTTAAAACATTTATATCATTTAAACCTTGAAAAACCATCCAAATCCATTTAGGGTTCCATTACCAAACCATACCATGCAAGAGTTCCAATAAAAGTTCAACAATAGAGTGAAAACATTCTTTTAGGCATTTTATCAAACATGTTGAGGAAATACTTTTTCCAAGACCAAAACTAATGCATAAACCATTTAGAAAAAGGTTATCCATGGCCCATTTGTTAAACCATAACCAAAACCCACCCACATATGCAAACCATTACCCAAAATATGTAAAAACATAATTTAAACCAATACCAAACAATGTACATCAAGACCCTCAACATATATTTTGAAAACCACCATTCATGATTCATAAATCAATGTTTAAAATACAATATACATGCCTTTAGTTAAACTAACAAGGAGGGAAGGAGTACATGCCTTATTCAAGAAGATTCTGAAGAGAAACATGGCTCTTGAGCCCCTTTGAAGAACACTTGAGAAACCCTAGCCTCCAATCTTCAAGAGTGATTTTGAGAGAGTATTTGAAGTATTTTAATCCTTTAATAGGTGTAATGGAAGTCCACCAAGGATTATATAATGTAAGGACATAAAATTGTTGAAGTAGGAAATGTCTGGACTACCCCTGACTTAAAATTAAAACAAGCCACGAAGTACAGTATGACTCACCCATGCCATATGTATCCTAGGGTACGGGTGGTACCCCAACTTGTAACCAAGACCTTGCCACGACCCTATAAACTGGTTCTTATATGACTCACACCTTTCTAACTTGTACCTAAGGGTACGAGTGGTACACTCAATCATACCCACCAACCGTACCATAGGAAGATTTCATAAGACCAATCATTGAAGCACCATACGACTTAGCCTTACACCACTCAATCTTTCTATATGACTCGTACCTTGATGAGTCGTATCTTAGGCAAAACTCAAACCAAACATACTGCTTAGTGTGCTTGTGAACCCTCAAGACAACCCCTAACTCGTATCCAAGGGTACGAACGGTACCCTTGAGTCGTACCAAGTCCAAAACTAAGGAAATTTTGCAAGGGTCCTATTCCTAGGATGCTTGAGTCTCCCCCACTAGGATCATCCATCCTCGAATGATGGGGAAAGGGAAAGATCAAGCACGAGGTGGTCACGTTAAAATGTATCAAACTTTTCCCCAACCAAAATAGAATAAAAAGACATAAACCAAGATGAGAAGATCACCACATAACCCAAATATGATTTATACCCTGACACCTCATTCCGACCTCTAACTAAGTTAAAGAACAAAGATGTGTTAAAGAACACACCCCTTACGCACGAGTTTTTGGAACAAAGAACCAACGCGGATACTTGTACTCCATGTCCTTTTCCGCATCCCGAATGGTTTTCTCGGACTTTTGGTTTCACCATGGAACCTTTACCAAACCACACCTCTTGTTTGCAACCGGCAAACTTACAGATTCAAGAATCCTCATCGAGACCCCCTTAAAGAACAAGAAATTTGAGATACCACTACCATTAAAGGAACCAACAAACCAAGGACCATCCACACCTCCATACGACATAAATTACCGAATGAATGGTCTCATACTAGAGAGAAAGTCCAATCCAACTTAGAATTTACCGAGACACATCACTACGAAAGCTTGAGTCTAACTATACACCACCACTTCTCTGTTCAAGCACAACCAAAGCTAAAAAGAGTTAACTTTTGCCATCAGGCTCTACTCCTTATATCTATCCCTAAACACTACTCCGCTTCCATCACCATATACTATGGAACCCATGAGTAAAGAACATGGACAAACCCCTATCAAACCATTTTAACCAAAAACTCCAACCTATAATTAAACACCAAAAACCAAGCAACTACTAAGCCATGAAGGTAATTCTTAAAACCATGCCTTATAATGTCTCTCAAGTACCAAACACAACTATTGGTATACTACCAATCATAATATTTTAGACTACCACTTATATGTCTGTGGTATGATCTACCTCCCAAAGATCTAGCACCATTTAATATTTTACTAAGGCTTCCACCACCTATTTCTTTCCTAACCATTTCTCATGACAACAACCTTACCTCAGCTTCCAAAACCTCAACTCTGGTAGTCACCCTAGACTCTCCCCCACTTAGGGACTTCTATATTACCCATTCCACAACATCACCATGCTCCCCAATGCCACTACCATCCTAACACAAGGAAAATTATTTAAGAAACTGAATTACAAGAATTGTTCATGCCACCCAAGGCAAGACAAAGACCCCTATAATAAGACACGACACCATAGGAACGAAGTACTTCACAACGACCACCTAGACCATAACAACAAAATATTTCAACCAAACCATACCATAAGACAAGTCCTTAAGACTGGACACCAAAAGAAACACAACCAAACATACCATGAGTAACTTAACACAAGGTCAAGGCTCATATTTAAGGAATAAGGCGAATGCAAAATGTGAACCTTAGTCATAAGTGCTATAAGAAGGCATGCAACACTAGTAGAGTGATCTCTCAATCGAGAAAGAAGATTATCACTAAAATATGCAACCCGACCTTCCCTTAAAGTCCACCTCTAAAAGAGAATTCTAGATTAACGACCAATTTTCATCCCAATGCTAACTAGAGCCCAACATAGACATGCAAAAACCATGAGACCAAATTGACTCCAAGGTTTCCAATTAAACCAAAACCATTCAAAATCAAAACATGACAACCAAAGGCCTTTTCAAAATCATTTGAATCCAGCCAAAACAAATTTATGTTCCTTTAATCATTTATGTAATGAAAAGATTTAAGAATAGTCAAACCATATGAAAAAATTATACTCAATGAAAATTTCATAAATAGTTTGAGGGCATATAATTTCCAACACCAAAACCAAGTAATTGAGGAATCCATCGTACCCCGAAATCCATTTAACATTCTCACGCATCCCACAATTTGCATAAACATAAATAAGAGTGAATAATGCATAGTAATCCATGAAAAATCAATTAAATGAGTAATCATGTCAAAGCCCTTAATTATGCCAAAACCCACATTTAAAATCATGAATTTAATAATCAATTACATGCCAACAATAAAGTACAAGTATAGGGTCAAAGACACGTGCAAGTTCCATGATCTATCCTACCTAATTAATTAACCCCTATTCCATCCGTTCATCCTGAACGTTCGATCTACAAGTCACAACTTTACCATTATTGTATTCCTCAAGTCATCAACCTCATCCAACCCACCAATTTATCCCCGCAACTCCCACATTGATATCCCTGAGCTAACATGCTCCCTTTACCAAGATCAAGCATCTAGGTTTAAGCCTAGGATCTACCAACCACCATTCAATACTATCAAAATACCCCATATAAAATAAAATACACATATAAGGTCCACCTCATAAGGAGGACACTTTCAATTCCTTAGTCACCCACCGACAACCTATCCATTCCCAGGGAAAATCATTCCTCTTATGCATGCAAGAGCAAAAACACTCCATAGAGGAACATTAAGACTGATGAAACCTTCATCTAAGAGATCCCTTAATTTCTCCGTAATATCCTTTAACTCTATCAAACCATTCTATGAAGAAGGAATAATACTTTGGACAAATGTCAGAAACAAGACCAACCCCAAACCAACCTCCCCATTAGAAAGACACTATATGGGTCATCAGAAAGGACCCTAGGAAATTCATTCACCACTAGAATCGAATGCAAAGAATGACCTTCTGAGGTAGAATCTTTAACCCAGACTAAATAATAAAGACATCCCTTTTAAAACCAACCTCCGAGTTCTAAGATATGATACAACTTTTCCCTTAATAGTTAGGGAATGAGACCTTTCTCACACCCTATATCGACTCACTGTGGAGCCTAAAGATAATCTTTTTACGGATCTGACAGCCTAATGACATATAGGATATGTGCAACTAATATATTTTTGAATGACATCAAAACCCACTACATTCGAGTCAAACAATTTTACTAAGACCTCTTTATCACCAGCAGATACCATATACCCCTTATAGACTAAAAAAATACCCCTTATAAACTCTATTGGCAATTAGAGAGTCACTTGCTGGGGTAAAAATAGAAGAAGACAAGAGTCTAAAGTAACCTTGAGACTGAAATACATAACCAAAAATAGGGTCACAAAAGAGAGAGAACCCCGAACCATGTGAACCACACACACCACAAAGAAGGGAGTTTTGAACACATCAATGTAGGCATCAAAAGATGCTTCAAACTCCCGAGGAATAGTAAGAGCATTGAGATAATTTCAACCAGTGCCTGAACCAAAAATAGTACCCCTCGATGAAAGAGCTATAGAAATAGCAACCAATATCCTATTCTTCTAAGCGGCAATCCTTATAGGATACTCCTATTGCTTGTGACCCACTTGACCATAACTAAAACACCAATTTCTTTATTTCTCGCAAAAACTATAGTGCGATCAACCACAAAATCTATAAAGAGGATAGGGTGATACAGATTGGGCCCCAGTGGCCCGAGATTGGGCACCTTATACCCTAAAAAAGATGTACCTATCTGAAAATACCTACCTCCCAATAAATCCAGGTAGGGAACATAAGACATAGAATACGAGTTAGGGCTCACCCAACTTTTTTTTTTGGACTATTTACCACTATCCCATTGGCCTCCTTTTTGGTCCAAGAAATTGAGACCCCCTTACCTTACCCATTTACCAACCTTACCTCATTCCTCTCCATACTAATAGGACCAGAATGACGTGACAGAGTTGTCGTTATCTGGGCTAATAGATAATAGAACATCGAATCTCAGCATTGGTAACCTCTTCTTAAGGTAATTGAGTATGAGTACCACCTTCTGAAATAGGATCAGTGGAGACCGATAGGACTCCACAGGGAAAACCAGAAGTTAGGACCCTTTATCAGGTCTTGCCCCATAAGTTGGACTAGATCTATTTATGTTATCCTCGAGTGGGATAGGCGAGCATCCACGAACTGTAGATCACTGAGAAGACATGATCCAAAGAGTGAACCAAGGAAGATTTAGAGAGAAGTTCAAGACCTTAGACTCCATAGCCTGAAAGTAGAACAACCAAGAAAGTGGAACATTCCTAGATGCCTTGTAGCCTCCTAATTATAAGTGTGGTGCATGACACACCCATAAGCAAGACTCTACTCAACATGACTTTTTGGATACCTCATGACACCAAAACCTAAAGCTCTATACCAACTTGACACAACCCGAACTTGGGCCTTGTCGTAATGGGAAATCTCAAGTCAAAGCCGAACTGAAGACCATCTAACACCCAACCTAACAAACCAACATATACCCTGAGTTGGAGGAACTCCGAACATATAATCAGCCAATATATTAACAATGTGGTGACTTTGGGATAAGCCTATATCCTAGGCTAATCCAATCAAGTCAATCTACCCAATAACTGATACAACCACTCAAACCAACTAATAACCAAGCCAAAATCATAAATCAAAACCAAGATAATAACCCAATGTACATATACATAAATCATATCCAATCCATACCATACCCAAGTCCACAGTTGTCCATACAAAGCCTCTAGAAAACACCAAAAAGTACCTAGTTGGGACATTCCCCCGACATAGCCATAAATCGAGTCTATGAAAGACAAAAGTACATAAAGTAATCCATGACATGATACAGATGCATTCCGAACTATGAAAGCTCACCACTTCAATCCAATAGCTGATCCCAAATCCAATCACTAAGCAGGTAGAGTAGAATGGCCTGGTCTTGCATCACGTAGGGATACAACCACCCAGGATAGGTTAGTAAGTGAACGGTAGCATAAACTCAGGATAAGGATAAAATAATGTCATTTATAAAAACCAACTAAAAAGCATCCATATGAACACAACCATACACACACACACATACATATATATATAACCATATCAGGAAAGGGAATCGAGTTTAGTATGCCATTAAAACCTTTACCTGAGTTGTGTAGCTCTGCCATCCTAAACCACCCACAGGCTATATGAGTTCATCTCCCCCTGCTGAAATAGTGAGTGAAGCCGCACGACCAAGAAAGACAACCTGGTATGACTAGTACATATCCCAAAATACAAAGAGTGACATCATGCACACGATCACTTGGATCAAACCTCACATCGGCAAATATGAGTTCCTAATTTTAGTCCCCTCGGGACCCCCACCTTCTACGACTTTTCTATATCCCCCTAATATTACCCAATTAAAAACCATTACCAACCAACCAAACCATTATCTATTTATTAATCAAGTCTATTAGTAGTGGTATCATCATACTGACTATAACTTGCAAGTATTGTCCATAGCCAATAATTTATAGATTAAGGGATTTCCCATGTACCCTTCAATTCACCATATTAAACCACTTAGGAGATTTTCGTGTACCCCACAAATATTACCAATTAAGCTATAACCGTTATTCAAACCAATTTCATTAATGCATTTACTTGGGGAGACTCCCATATACCCCACAAGGTTTTTAAATAGACCAACCATGACCACCAAGACCTTACCCTTTAAACCATTACAAAACCATTTTGGACCTTGCCAAACATCTAAAGCATTTATTTTATTTAAACCATGCAAAACCATGCAAATCCATTTAGCGTTCCATTACCAAACCATACCATGCAAGAGTTCCAATAAAAGTTCAATAATAGAGTGAAAATATGTTTTAAGCATTTTATCAAGCATGTTGAGGGCATACCTTTGCCAAGACCAAAACTAATGAATAAACTATTTAGATTAGGGTTATCCATGACCCATTTGTTAAACCATAACCAACAACCACCCACATATGCAAACTATCACAAAAAATATGTAAAACATATTTTAAACTAATACCAAATAATATGCATTAAGACCCTCAACATATATTACGAAAACCACCATTCATGATTCATAAATAATTGTTTAAGAGAGTACATGTCTTATACAAGAAGATTCCAAAGAGAAACATGACTCTTGATCCCTTTAAAGAACACTTGAGAAACCCTAGCCTCCAATCTTCAAGAGTGAGTTTGAGAGAGCATTTGAAGCATTTAATCCTTTAACAAGTGTTATGGTAGGCACAAAGGATTATATAACATGAGGACATAAGGGTTTTAAAGTAGGAAATGTCTGGACAACCCTTAACTTAATTTTCTTTTGGTTAGAGGCTTTTGTAGAACTACTATGAGTTGGTATGGGCGAGATCAATATTGATGTCAGTCTTAGTATTGACATTGGTATTGGACCCGATACTATTGGACTAAATTTCTCATTATTCCATCATTTTAGGTTATGTTATGGAACTTGGTTTGGTTATTTTTATGGTTTTGGTTTATGATTTGGTTTGACAATTGGTTATTGGTATGGGTTTGGACGGTTGAACTCATTTGGGCAGGTCACAGTCTTAGACCTATTCAAGTGTCCGAAAATTAAATAAAATATATTATCTTATTATATGTTCGGAATTCATCCAACTCAGGGTATATGCTGAATTGTTGGGTTGGGTATCGAGGGCAGTCTCTGGTCCTGGTTGGACTTGAGATGCCCATTACGGCAAGACCCCTAGTTGGGTCGGGTCTTAAAGTCACCATTATCTCATTACTATGATGCTTAAATATACTTTTCTTCAAATCATCATTGTAGATGAGTTCTAAAGATGTCTTTCCATTAAATATTCAAGGAATTTGAAGATCACAATCTTGAAGCGCAATAAATTTATCTATATTCACACAACTCTCAGAGAATCATATCTGAAGAGCAAGATGGAACCCACTAATTGTAAATGATGATTGATTTGTCTTCAGATCATAACTACAAGTATCAAGCAAAATATTGAAACACTTAATTTTTTCAATCAAATTTCAAATATGCACTAGAATCAATCAAGACAAAACAATACTTCGTTATGAAATTTCTTGGTAAATCAAATTTCAAAAATCTGATTATGAAATATATCATTTCAATTTTGAATAAATCTTCACACATGAAAACAACCTCTTTAAATCTGCTCTCTTAATTTTTTTCTGCCCGAAAAAAAAAATCTTTCCATCAATTTATTCACTACTGTTGCATCAGAACAAAATCAGCTTTCTTCCCACATTTCAATCCGCTTATAATGAAAAACTCCTTTTCAAAGTGTAGCTCCTTATCATTCAACCTAAAAATAAATATATCATCACTTTCATCATCAATTTTCAAATACAATAAATTTCGGAGAAGCTGAGATTGCACTTTGACTGATTGCATATTTAAAAAATATTCAAAAAAAGACTTTACAAATTATTTGAAATATTCGACGTTTCATTTTTGATGAAGAACATCAAAAACATTGACCTTGATGTAAGAAGAACAATGACTATACTATTTTCTTTCCTGAATTACAAAATATAAAATTGTTAAAACAAAATTTTAAAATATAACATATACAATATATAAATATAAAGGTAACACAAAAAATTATAATCGAACAAAAATTTAATACATCAAGTAAAATTATAGAAATTGAAAACTAAAAAAAATAAATAAACTATAAAATTGAAATTAGAAAAATAATAAATTTTGTCATTGACAAATCTAATTAAATGCTAGTTAAATAAAAAGAAAGTTGAAAACATTACATGTTTTTTTTTTCTCATTTTTTATTATTGCAAATATGACTATTTTCATACATAACAAGATTTCAATATAATAATGGATAAAATATACTTATCTTACCAGCATTGTTGGATCTGCTTTTGATAGATTTTTAAACAACCTTCTTGTCATTTGCTACATTAGTCACAGACCTTGTCGCTCGAGATGATTCATCTTTGCCATTTTTAAGCTTTTTTGATTTATTACAAGAAATTCCATCTTTCAAATCAAATTTTATATTCTGCTCACACAACACAATTTTTTTTTTATATGTCCTCTTCTTTTGTGCAATAACATTATTCTTCATCAATTTATCACTTTGCATGTTCAATCTCAATTTTTTCAAGAAAGAATTTTTTTTAGGAAGATTTTTTTTTTTTGAAATTGACTCACTTTATTCAATCGAAAAGTGCCCACTTTCCATATTCTTCATACTCTTATTCTTAACTGGTGATAGGATTAAAATATCCTAAATTAATAGATAATCTTGATAGCAAAACTGTGTTTCTTTCTTCAGCTAATCTAGAACTCTTTCAATTAGTAGTAAAATCAAACTTGGTTTAGAAGACATGAAAAATTTTCAATCATATATCGAACTTAATAGAATTAGAATTGGACGTGACTGAAACATTCACTAACTCGAATATATAAATTCTAAGATTGTAATCTTGCATAAGCTGATGATTAAAACTAAACAATATCAAAATAAGATTGAATATAAAACAAAACATAAAACAAAGATGAAATTTCGAAAGTTAATTGGCTACAAAATTAAAACCACAAGATGTTAAAATATGCAAAAGTTGAAAGGTACTAATTAATAAGGGAAGAGGCGTGTATTAAATGAAAAAGTATTTTTACCAATGAAGAAGGTAAAAAAAAAGTGTAAATATTGGACTTTTTTCTGAAAAAGTTGAAACATGAGTAAATAGAGAAAAAACTTCACGATTATTTAGGTTTTTGCGAAGAGATAGATACAAATAATTAGGATAAATATTAAAATATATCTAATAAATATTTTTTCTAAAAAAATTAATAATACTTTATTAAATTTGCTACAGCTTGTAATTAAAAATTAATTCAATAATTACAAAAAAATAGTATTGCAAGTTACAATAAATAATCTAATAAGTATATATAAGATAATTTTTTCTTTTTACAATTGGTATAGGAAAACCTTTTTCCCTCTCTTTATATTGTTCCAAATGGCCCATTTTAGATGGATAGGGTTTTCTATTTATTTATTTTTTTGTAATTTTTTTTCATTGGGTAAAACCGAGAGTGATTTATTACCTAACCTAACTTGCAAATTCATACATTATTGTTGTGTTTGAATATGTAATTTCAAGACATGACTTTAAATTTTGGATAGAGACACATAAGATGATGATACAAGTGTGTTGAGGTGTCAATAAGTGATACATTGATATGTAAACACACTGTTATAGAGTGAATTATTGCATCGCTGATATAGAGCAAATCGTTATATCACTAATACGATGCTAGTTTCAAAATGTTTTAATATTGATATATTACAAATTCAGAAAATTATACCCAGATATCACATAAGTTTTAAATATTGCTACTTTTATCAGTTAGAGAAACTATTGCTATGTCTGATATATACACATTTGACGTTATTTATGAAATTCTCATTTCCACCCCCACCCCCACCCCCACCCCCTCTTTTGAAGAAATTACATGACTTAGCAAACATAAACACATAACTAACTCACTTGGCTTAAGTTTTAATTATGTTAAACACATCAACAACTCTCTAAATTTGACACAAACTTTTATTTTTACACTTCAAGTAGTCTTTGTTTATTTTAAACACCTAAACTAGTGTCCTATTGTGTCATTTTAATACCTTTTGCTGAATCAACTAAAATTATAAAGAGAATATAATACACTTACAGATGATATGACATAATGACTTAGTAAAAAGGACATGTGACATTTGAGTATAAAATAATTTTTTAAAAAAATTATAAGAAAAAGAAAAAAAACTAATTTCAGCAAAAAAAATAAAAAATAAAAATACATATTATTTAAGCCCCACCACAACTACCCACCCTTCTATCATTTTTTTTTACTTTTCCGGCTACATTACCCCACACCCACGGTCTTGTTTCTTCTTCTTCTTTTCTTTAGATTTCATTGAATTTTGATTCTGTCTCTTTATTGTACGTTTAATTTTCTTCTATTTTAAATTATATATTCTTCCTTCTCATAAATTGATATTGGGTCAAGTTAAGTATGATGAAATCGATGATGACACCATGAATTTTGATGATAAATATTAAAATTGAGTGGTGGTAAATTTGATAGTAATGCAGAATTCAATTGTTATGTGATAATTTTGAAGAATGTATAACAAATTTCATTAGTACCATTTTGATTAATTTAATTTTTCTTCATAAATCCTCTTTTATTGATGTAAAGATTTTACTTATAATCATGGTGGGTTAAGAGAAGGATTTAGGGAGGAGAAAAATTTGAAAGAGTATTTTTTCGCTGAAATTCTGACGGAAATGGTAGAATTCTTTTCTTTTTATCTTTTAGTTTTTTAAGTTGAGTTCTTTCATGTTTTCATAAAGTTCTTCAAATTTAGTGTATGGTGGCTTTTTATTTTTTTCTTTCATATTTTTGTAAGTTTTCTAAAATTATTGATGATGCTAAAAAGTGGAGTAGGTGGTGGAAGAAAAAGCATAACAGAAGAAGTTTAAGTTTTGAGAAATTAGAAATGGTGGCTTGAAATGGGGAAGAAAATGAAGAAAATAAAATAAAAATTCATTAAATTAAAACCTCACAGGCTGTCAGTGAGTGCATTACACTTACTTCGCCATGTCAATGAAAGGTGTTAAAATGACACGGAGGAACACTATAGTTTAGGTGTTCAAATTGAATAATGGCTAATAGAGGTGCTAAAATGAAAATTTGTGTCAAAATCAGGGGGCTAGCGATGTGTTTGTATTACAATCCATAGCCTAATATAACTATACCCCCCCCCCCCCCCCCGCCACTCTCATCACTCTCCATCTCACTCGTGTCCCTCCCCCCTCCATCTCTCCCTCTCTTTCACCTTTCTCTGTTTCCCTTTCTCTTTCTCTTTTTTGTATCTGCCCAATCTCTATTAATATTTGATTTTAATTTTTTCAACTGAATCATGATACATGTGTATTTGTTTTTATATCTGATTTATACGATCCGTTTTATATAATTGTATTGTGTATATGCGATTCCATAATATGCAAATTGTATTCATTGATACAAAATAAAAATAGTTGTATACGGTTGATTTAATAGGTAATCAGCTATAGAGTAAGTTACGAATTGTAATTTTGTAAAAGGTTGCTATCGCGACCTATTTCTACTTTAATATGGCTATTTCTGAAAGTTTCATTTTTTTAAATCTTTTTTTAGTTCTAATACCAATCGAATTACAAGTACCCAAAGGACTATCGAACTCAATTTTGTAAGAGCTCGTTTGAATGGACTTATTTTTTTAGTTTATAAGTCTATAGTTAGAAATTCTAACTTTGAACATTGGACTTATTTTTATCTTTTAGCTTAAAATAAAGTGCTTAAAAGCATTTTATAAATTTTATACAAACACTATCAAAAGACATAAAAACTATTTTTGACTTAAAATCACTTAAAATAAGTTCATCCAAACGGACACTAAATGTACGGTTTGATAGAAAAAGAAATGGTAACTAACTACTTTCATTACCAAATTGAAGTTCTGTACGTGTTCCATTCCCAAATCATTCCCTGAATCAAATTATGATGTACCAATTTGATAAACAAATTTAAGAATATAGAAAATATATTTATATCTATCAATCATATTTATCAAAATATATTTTTCTATATTTAATCGATTATGGTTAAATAAACTTATTTAGCTCGTGTTTGTGATATTTTTATTCAAATTTTAGAAGAATAACAATCATAATAATTAGTTTGTTGTTAATTAGTTTATCAATTGAAGACATATAATTTATTTTCTCAACATTTGGTTGTATGTTAGTAGGTAAATTAGTAGTTGGGTGATTTTGATAATTTTTAAAAGTTGAGGGCATAAAATCATATTTAAAAAAGATTTTTCAAAAGTCTAAAAAACAATTTCAAAAAAGACATGGCCAAACACAACTCCAACTCCAACTTCATCTTCAACTCCAACTCCAACTCCGGAAAAAAAGTAATTTTCATGGCCAAACGGCTACTTAATTTCAACTTTCCACTTGACATGTTTAGGACTACAAGATTAAAGGATATTTTGGTACATTTGACACAACTTTAATTTAAGGCTACAAGATTCAAAAATCTTCTTTATTTTCTTAAACTTTGTGTCAAGTCAAAGTAGATCATTCATTTTTAAACGGAGGGAGTAATTTACATTAGTTCAAAGAAACAAAAATGCTAATTTCTCCTAAAGGTTGAGATATTTTTCGTTTAATGAAGTGGAAGACAATAGACAAAGCTATAAAATCATTTTTTCTGTTTAATTCTATTCATCCGAAAAATTCTATACACATAATCTACATCTATATCTATAATCTATATCTATAATCTATATCTACATCTACATTTATAATATATTAAAAGTGTGAAAACCTTTAGAAAAGTGATTTGAACTTTTTGTCATTTATTAAAAATTTATGCAATAAACAAAATCGTCTTTTTACTATTCTCTTTAATTTGCTATTTAAATATTTATATAATATTTAAAATTAAAGAGACCTAAAATACATTATAAGAGGCAAAAATATATTTGATAAATTAAGTAGTCCTAAAATTACTGTAAGAGAAGAATAATATGGTAAAAAAAGTATTAGTAGAATTAATTAATAAAGACTCTTAAAAAATGGTAAGAGGTGAAGTATATAATTAAGAGTTATATGTGATTTTGCAAATAAAAGTTGCTTTGCTTTTGGTAAAATAAAAACTAACATACTTTTGGCAAAACAAAAAATTCTCCAAAAATATTTGCTAAATCTAAAAGATTATCGTGAGTGCTACCATATAAGATAAACCTTGAAAACCAATAACCAAATGCATTCTACTATAATAATTTGATAATTTACTTTTTGCAATAGAATAATTAAAAATTTTCATATTTAGGTAATCGTTTTTTGGAAAAAATTTATGGGCTTCTATAAATTAAGTTCCCCTCTACAATAATGTAGCAATATCATGTATATTCTTATAACTACTTTTTCGATGAGCTTTGAAGGTGTCGTCTATATCATACTGTTCTAACATCTCAATATCATATTGTTTAGTTCTAATATTTCAATTATCATATTGTTTAGTTGTAGTTTCTGTTCTGTTCAAGTCTATATTATAGATAATGAATGTTAGGTAGGACTTAAAGAAATTTTTGTGTTAAGGTTAGCTTTAATAACATCGTTCTAATAGATCCAGAGATGGAGCCAACCCTCTTTAGGGGGTTCGTCCGAACCCCATTCGACGAAAAAATATACTATTTATAAATGATTAAAATTATTTTTTATGTGGTTATAGTAGGTGTTGAACTCCCTTCGACTTAGTTTTCTTTGAATATTGAACTCCCTTACTTGAAATCCTGGCTCCGCCTCTGAATGTATCGATTATTGTAGTTTTTGTTTTGTACTATCTGCAGTTTTTTCTGCTTAATACAGGTGGTAGATAAACGTTTAGTTAGGTTTTGATGATTTTTTTTTTGTAAAAGTTAGACTTTAATAGTATTGTTCTGATATCTTGATTATTGTATTGTTTTATTATATAGTTTAGTGGTGATAGATAAATAGTATGTTAGGCTTTGAAGGATTTTTGTGCAAAAGTTTGCATAAAGCTGCCTATATTCGGTCTTTAACTATTTTTCAATAATTATTTTCTTCTATATATTTTATGTCGATTGATGACTTGACATGAAACACAGTGAAATGGATATACACTTGACTAGTTCTATAAAATATAAGTATCAATAATTTAAAATGGCACTACTTCACTTAGTATAGTGGCGAAGCGCATCATCTACTTATTAGAGATAGCGACTTTGAGATTAGGTTGTACAGGTAAAACCATCAAGACAAACCAGAAAAAAAAATTAACTTGGTGTTTGAATTGGCTGATTTGGTTAAAATGCAACAACTATTTTTAGGTTAGTTTGGTATTAATCAAAAAAAGTCCAATCAAATTGACATAATACATAAACAATATTAATTATAATTTACTTTATATAAGTTTTTAAAATTAGTTTATAATTTTCAATGTTCAGATATATTATTTCAAATTTAGGCTTATAATCCAAAATTCAAATTTAAAGGCCAACTAAAAATATAATCAGAGAAGAAACTTGCTACTTTTTAAAGAATTTCAAATTTGAAGTGTCCTCTCTTCATTCATTCACTATGCCCTAATATTGTTTTAACTGAATTTCTATGGAAAATGAGCTTCATAAGGATTAGGAGTCCTAGTTCAAGTGATATACGACAGTAGACTTAGCATATGTAATTAGTTATATATGATAGAAGTCCTACACATTGTGTTATTATACAATACAACCACTGCTCCCATCTATAAATAGGAGGATATTCAACCGTGTAACAATCGATTCACATAATATAATATTCAACATTCTTCTTTAGCTAAAATTTGCTAAGTTTTAACATAGTATTAGAGCAGACAAAGGTCCTGGGATTGAATTTCAACAACATCCATTATTAGAAAGAATTTCTCACGTGCTTGACCCATTGAATTTCCACAACATCCATTATTAGAAAGAATTTCTCACGTGCTTGACCCATGAAAAAAATCAGGTTCACATGTGAGAGTGTGTTGAAAATATAATTAAATAATAAAGTGTGGTTTCTCTAAGCCTTAAGTTTTTAGATGATATGATCACACACTTCAACATGGCATTAAAGCCAGATTTGTATCCTGAATACTATACTACATACAATGGCTAGTTTATCATCCTTGAGCCTCTGCTTCTTACCAGCCCCCCTCCATCAACTCATAGCCATATGACCTATAAAATTAAAACCCTCAAACTATCTAGTTTGAAAATTACTCAATTGATGCAGACTTTGAAAGTTGGTGAGATTATTGTAAGAGATCCACCATCTAAGGTCATAGTAGTCAAAAAAAAGAGGAGAGATACCAAACTCTAAGCTCCTTAAATGGGAAGAAATGGATGTCTTGGTTAGAATTTGGCTCACTAGAACCATGAATGAGGAGTCAATGTTCCTTATCATTGGATACGCTTCAGCAAAATAAATTTGGCAAAGTCTTGAGGATAATTACCTATAAGCTAGCAAAGACAAAGAGTTTCAACTAAAACAACAAATTCAGACCATCTAGTTGGGATAAAAAACCGTTGATGAATCTATGAAAGAATCAAAATCTATGAAAGAATCAAGGAAATTTGTTATAGTCTTACCGCCATACACAAATCTTTGCAAAGTTATAAACTTTGCTAAGAGTCTTGAAAACAAATACATGACTTTCAGGACAGTCATGAGTTAGGCTCTATATCTAACCTTTATTCAATTTGTTAATGCATTGAGAGGATTTAACATGAGAGAAGAAGGCAATGATAAGGATAGTGTCAGAGCCTAGAAAACACAAGGAAATTTTGGTAGAGTCAAAGAAAATTCATTTAGAAGATGAGGATAAGGTTAAGGAAGAGGTCAATTCAGACCTATGAACAATAACTACATGGAGGGAAGATAGTCTGGTGTTACTATAAATAGTCAGAAGAATGGTCCACCACAAATAAACTGGTGCCAAATCTATGGAAGAAACAATCACATAGTTGTCAATTGCTTCTATAGGTGAGACTACCCTACCAATCATAACAAGAAACTCCATAAGGATTTTTGGCCATGACTATCAATGAGCCATCTGACAACAATATCTATATGGATTCCTATGCAACTAACCAGATGGTCTAATCAATAGGTAATCTAAAAAAGCTCTAATTTAATTAAAGGTAGAGATTCAATTATGATTGGTGATGGAAAATGGCTTAGAATTACTCATGTTGTCATAAGAATATTGGCACAAGTTTACGATTGAAGGATGTTCTAGTAGTACCTAAATTAAAGAAAAATCTTTTGTCTGTAAGTAAACTTGCAAGTGAAAATGACTCAAAGTTTGTTGTTAAGGACAAGAAAATAAAGAACATGCTGGCAATAGGGATTAAGAAAGGAGAACTATATGCTTTAGATCCCAATTATGCAGATGGAGAAGTGCAACAAGCTCTGATTGTTGTACGTTCAAATAAGGCATCAGATGAAGTTTGACATCAAAGATTGGGATACCCTAATTTTAGGACTATGTAGATTTTACATTCTAATAGATTAGTTAGAATTAGTAGTTGGAATTAAAACTTTTATGTTTGCACTGCGTGTTGGGAAAAAGTTGTAAGCAACCTTTTGAGAATTTAAATAAAGTTGAGATTAGAATCCTTGTTAAAATTCATTGTGAGTTATGGGGTCTTTCACTTGTCATTTCTCCTCAAGGTATCAAATATTACGTGATTTTTGTGGATGGTCACACAAAATACACTTGGTTCTACTTATTGAAAAGAAAAATAATTTTTTACTCTTCCTTTGTAAACTTTCAAAGATTGATTGAAAATCATTTTGATAAAAGATTAAAATTCTTTAGACTGATGGGGGTGGAGATTTACTAATCGGAAACTTATTGATCATCTTTCTCAATGTGGAATTCAAAGACAAGTGTCATGGCCCTACACACCTAAGCAAAATGGAGTTGTCAAAAGAAAACATAGACACTTAGTTAAGACTGATCTAACCCTATTATTCAATGCAAGTGTCCCTTTGTACTCATAGGTTGAAGTGTTTATGACAGCAGTAAACCTTATTAATTAACTTCCTATATCAGTTTTGAAAATGGAGTCTCCTTTTCAGAAGTTACACAGAAAGAAACCTGATCTTGAAAATCTTTGGTTGTAGATGTTTTTCATATCTAAAGGGATACAACAACAATAAATTTTAACCAAAAACCTTTTTCTTGTGTGCTCATTAGATGTAGCTCTTTACATAAAGGCTATAGATGCTACAATCCACAAACAAAACTATTTGATGAAAAGTGTCTTTCTTTTTCCTGTAATTCAACACTGAATATCACAAATAGATCCTACACTTTGTCTACATATATAGGATTTATTGAACCAAAGAATTTCACGAGTTTCAGGCCTCAAATCATATTGGGGCGGACTGGCACCCGTAACCGAGGAGGTCTGGGAGAACCAACTCATAACCTTATACTTTCCATGCATACCTCTATGACAGCCCAAAATTCGGACAACATCATGTTGCATATAAAAAGAAATAATCACCTGTATAAGCTCGAGCACACATATATATGTATATACAATACTTGGCCGTTGGAGCCATCACATCTATTAACAAAACACCACCTTGATTGTACATTAGGTCTACAAAGCCTCTAGATAATACACGGAGTTTAACTAAGGTCGGGACACACCCCGCCATATAACTAACTTCTATACAATACCAAAAGTGATTGGATATGACACGGAAAGCCCCAAAGCAAACTGGAGCTCACCAAAAGCAGCTGGATATCCTGGATCCTACTTGTGCGGTGTATGAGCTGAGGTACCTGTGCCTGCAGCATGAAATGCAGGTCCCCCGTGGGGGACGTCAGTACGAAATATGTATTGAGTATGTAAAGCTGTAGATAATCACATATGATATAGGAGCTCAATAGAAATCAGAAACAAGTGAATAAATCGTAATAGGAGTGGACCACAATTACTAGAACTTGTGACAACCTGTACATTGTATTTATTCAATCACTTTACCTTCGTTCTTATCATCTTTATAATCATTATTGTACTGTACTGTGACCATTAAGCTGCCTCCAGTACATACCAACTGGGATTGACCCATGATAGGCTTATGCCCCTGGGATACCGCCCATAAACACATAAATAGGGATCGACCCATGATAGGCTTATGCCCCTGGAATACCACCCGATAAGAGAGAACTTCCATCACTTAGTTCAATTAATCTTTGAGATTGTTATTTTGGTCGCCACCGCATTTTTGATACTTTGAAACAATGATACATCAATAAGAGACATATAAATAGACCATCAATGCAATAACAATGAAGTAAGAACTCATTGGCACATCAATGAATTATTTTGGAGTCATCAATGCCATAACAATGAAGTAGGAACTTATTGGTATATCAATGAAACGTTTTGGAGTCATTAATAGCACATGTATCTTGTTTGAGTAACCGGATACCTTCTGACATTCATTAGTGCAATAAACATGTAAGATTTGGAAGACAAGTAAGTATTGGAATGTCTTGACATCTTGTAGGGTGGAAACAAGTTCATTGGTAACGTAGGACATCATACAAAATCATTATGCATCACATGTTATTGAATAACTTTGGAAATTTTCTTAATAGAACAATTGTTCACTTTCATGCCAAAGATATGGTATAGAGTATGCTTTACATAGCTGACTGTCAACCTTCAATACTAGTCCCAAATGAACTTCCCATCTTTTCGGATTACTTATCTACAATGAACATATATAGCAATCTAGTATTAGCAACCAAACGTCACAATTCAATTATTTGAATTCACCAATCTAGTGGTTAAGTATTAAGACTTAATTACACCATAAAGGGTGTCACTTTAACCCTCTGATACTCCAATTACATTCACATGTCATGCATATTCATACAACATCCTCCAATATCAAGTTTGGATTCATTTATCCTTCCGACCAATCCATTAAACCAAATTGAGCCATAGATATAAATAATCATCAATTCAATAGTATATCACCATATCCACCTTCCATAACTCAATTACCATATCCACCTTCCACAATTCAATACAACCAAACCATGCAAAATAGTCCATAACCCTATTTCCATTACCTTTCAATAACAACCAATACATATAATCCTCTATCACATATATAGATATGGAAAAGAACAAAGGCAAACAATATTCATACCTTAGAATTCACCTCTTGATTATGCAATCCTATTTGCACAAATAATAGGTACCGTTCAAAGCTCTCGAGATGACAAACGCAGTTATCGGATTACTTTGGAATTTCTACGGTTGAATCAAAAGTAATTTAAAGGTCAAATTTGGCTAGGGTTTGTTATTTCTCAATGATTGATGATGAAAATGAGTTTTGAGATCATATACATGTATATATACACATATTCCCGTCCATAATATAATAGAAAATGACCAAAATGCCTTTAAAATTTAAATAATGTCAAATCTGTCCTTTGGTGGACTGTTTTGATAAGCTAAAGTAGATCGATCATAACTCTTTGCTCCGATATTATATTTGGGTGAAATTGGTATCGTTGGAAGGATAATTCAAAGGGATTTTATTTCATATAAAGTAGGCCACCCAGTTCGTCCTGTACAAGGAGTTATGGTCATTTGAAGTTGACCCTAAAAATCTGTTTTGATAGGCTGAAGTAAAATGAGTATAACTCCTTACTCAGATGTTGGATTTGGATGAAACCAAATGCATTGGAAAGGAGACTCAAAGATCTTTCTTTCGGCCTCAGTATTTTGTGTGCAGGAAATTTTCCTGCACATTTACTATTCCCAAATATCCTGGCCACCGTTTTATAGTTTCGAACGTGCTCGATTATATCCGAAACCTATCCGTTTTTGGAAATCTTTATATCGTTGGAAAGCTTATTCAATAACCTTCGCATGAAACCATCGACAGTCAAATTCCGGTATAAATAAAATAAAAAAATTAATTCCATATAAATAAGACCAATACACGTACTTGAATATGCCAATACACGTACTTGAATACGGGTTGTTACAACGAGAGACAAGGAAGGACATAATATATTCCCCACTCCTATTCATGTACCCTTTGTAGATGAACATTTTGTCACAATGGACATTCTTTCGTCTTCTGAATCAGATACCACTGCTATTGATTTTGTGTCATTCAAACATATGTCAGAAAACTCACCTATTAAGAACTTACGATCTCCAATGGCCGGTGCTTCAAATACAACCACAGGTTCATCGCTTGGTATGTCCACAAGTATTGATTTATATGCTGATTTGGGTGGTTACCAGTGTTCACCTACAATATTACAATCTTCTCTAGAGAACACTCATCACATGGTTATAAAGACAAATTCGAAAACCATGTCACACCCACAAGATATATAAACCCTTTTGGTTGCTGCTAATTCTAATCCTAGTGAACCAAGAAACCTAAAAGATATTATGATATCAGGGCCTTCACACCCATTAATAATGTTCCAGATGACCCACATATAAATAAGAAGATTCGACCCAGATAGTATAGTAGAAGTTATTTCATTTGCACTTCATTTTTACATGTGTTATTGATTGTAAATATAAAAGGGAGGAATACTTTGGAAGAACAGTGACAGAGTTATTTTTTATTTCTTCAAACTTCCAATATACGACTTTACTTTTTCTCTCTCTAGTTTTAGAGTTCTTCAACTTCATCTTCTTTTTGCTCGATCCCTGCCAATTTTCAAGTTAACATGGTACCAGAGCATGGTGTTTAGCTCTATTTCATCTCCTCTTTTGAATCATACCTTCAAGCCATTTCGTTGTTTTTTTCTTTTTGAAGTTTGAGCTGAAAATCTTATTTCCATGGAGTTTTTCTAGTATTCATCTACAATGGTGGATTTGTGGTCCTGATGCTACTATATTTAATATTTTGTTGATGTTACATTGCTGTTTTTTATTATGGTATGGAAAACTTGATGGGCTTCGTGTTGAACAAGACTTAGTCTTCTTCGGGTTTAGAAGAAGAATAATAACTTCTTTGTTTACTATTTTAGGTACCAGATCTGTTGATTTATTGACATTATTGCAATACCATGATTAGCACTTCATCTATTCCAGTCAATACTACTTCTACGTCTATTGAAGAATTTACTCCCTTTTCCATTAACCAATCTAATCCATTTTATGTCCACTTTTCTGATAGTCCTGGTACTCAACTCACTATATTGTCATTCGATGGAAATAATTCCATTAGTTGGAGTAAAAGTATGTTAGTTTCTCTTTTGGCTAAGAACAAACTAGGTATAGTTACTGGTAGGGTCCCTAGACTTTGTACCTGAGTCTCCTTATTATCCACATTGGAAAGATGTACTGACATAGTCAGAGCTTGGATCACTAATTTCTTATCTAGGGATATTGCTATGAGTGTTATTGGTTTTAATACTACTCAAGAGATTTGGGAGGATCTTAATGAACATTTTGGATAGTCTAATGGGTCCAAATACATTCAAAATCAATGAGAATTAGCTTCCACTACTCAGGGTTCTTTGGATATAGCCACGTACTTTATGAGACTTAGAGGCATTTGGGATGAGCTGAATACAACATATGTGGGGCCTACCTGCACCTGTAGTGCATTACCCAAACTTCTTAAGGAACAGAAATTATTTCAGTTCCTTAGTGTCTTAAATGAACCCTACTCTACATGCAAAAGTAATATTCTGATGATAAATCCCTTACCTAGCCTTGGTAAGTCTTATTCCATGCTTCATCATGATGAAAACCAGAAGAAACATTCTATTCCTTTCACCTTTTACACTGATTCCTTGTCATTCCATACCTCTTCTAGATGTTATGGCAGTTTTAAGGCTCAATCTCATGATTTTGGTAGAAACTACCATTCTAGGGGTAATTTTGAGTCCCAATAAAGGCCTTACCCTCAGAAAGGGGTTCATTATGACTTTCCTAGGCCTTCACAATATTTTCTAGGGTCTTCTCTCAGTGGTTGGACTTATCCCCAGAGAATTAATTTTGAGTCCAAGCTTTCACTTGCCAATCCTCCATTCTGCAGATTTTGTAAAAAAATTGGATATGTCATGAGAAAATGTCACAAACTACATAGCTACCCTACAAATTATCAATTTAGTAAAGGTAAGAAATTTATAGATTGTATACAAAGATTGTCCATTGCTAATTCTGCAAGCAACAAGTGTTCCTCAACCATTCCACCGTCTCATGGGTCTTACAGTGACCTTTATCAGTACCTTATATCCTTTTTTAAGTATAATCGCTTGTCTGAACAACCAGATGCAAAGCTTTTTAGTTTTGCTAATTTTATAGGTGTGTTTACTAGTGTTTTCAGTAGTCTTGCTGTAAACTCTGTTGGTTTTCATGTTTTTACACATTCACAAATAGGTGTCCATTTTTGTATTTTATATTCATGGGCAACTAATCACATGATCCCACACAAATATTTACTACATAACCTTCACCCAATTCCTACTCCTTTCCTTATCACACATCCTAATGGATACAAAATTAGGGTCATTTTCACTGGTTCCTTACTTCTTAGTTCTGATATAGTTTGACATAATGTACTTCTTGTTCCCTCATTTTAATTCAATTTACTTTCCATATCTCAACTTTTTGATCAATATGATTGTTCAAGAATTTTACCAAATTTAATTATTTCTTACAGGGCTATTCTCTGAAGAGGCCACTAGAATTTGGTAAAGCTGCAAGAGGTTTGTATTTTCTTAGTCAAGATTGCTTATCATCAGCAAATACATCTTCCATATTTTCTGCCTTATCAATATCTACTTCTAATACTTCTGCAACTTCATCAATTCCTCAGTCTGTTTCTAATTCTGTTACTATTTTTCCAACTGTTTTTACTCATGTACCTCTATCTGATTTTGTTAATTCTTTCACCTGCAATTTTTCTTGTAATGCTTTTCTTGCTGCATTTTGTAAATTTTCATCCGCTATTAATAAAATTGATTTGTTTTGGCATCAAAGACTTGGCCACATGCCATTTCATAGAATGCACTCCATCCCATATTTATCTGACAAATTATCCTCTAAACAGTCTTTTGTATGTAATATATGTCCTATGGCTAGACAACAAAAACTTTCCTTCCCTAATAGTTTCATTCACTCTTCTAAACCCTTTCAATTGGTCCATGTTGATACTTGGGACCATACCATACTCCTACTTACAATGATTATAGGTATTTAATTACCTTAGTAGATGATTACATTAGAGCTACTTGGACCCATCTTCTATCTTTCCAGGGTAATGCCTTTTCCATTCTAAAAGCATTTAATTCCATGGTTAAGACTCATTTTAATACTCATATTCAAATCTTTAGATTCGATAATGCTTTTGAGTTAGGGGGTAGCCATGAGGCTTGTAGAGTTTTTACTGAAAATGGTATCTTACATCAAACTTCCATTCCTCAGACCCCCAACAAAATGGTTTGGTGAAAAAAAAACATAAATATCTTCTTGAGAGCATTACTTTTTCAGTCTAAGTTACCTTTGAAATATTGGGGTGATTATGTTCTAACATCCACATACTTGATCAATAGATTTCTTTCTCCCTTGCTCAACAATATCTCACCTTTTGAAAAACTTCACTAGTCTCCACCTTCTTATGACCTTTGAGGTCTTTTGGTTGCTTGTGTTTTGCCACTTTTCCTAAAATTGATTGTAATAAGTTCGAGTCAAGGGAAATCTCCTTTAGTTTCTTGGGCTATACAATAGGCAAAAAGGGCTACAAACTACTAAATCTTACCACTCTTTCCATCTTTTACTTTCGGGATGTAGTATTACATTAACACATTTTTCAACATCCTTCTACTTCAACTCTTTTTTTTTCCAACACATGCTCGTACTTTTACTAAAGATTCCATAACTGCACCTCCTTTGGTTCTTGTTCCTCCTTCAGTTTCTTTCTGATCCCATCCCTATTCCTCTTCCTCTTTCAGTTCCTGCTTCTGATCCTTCTGCTCCTCCTCTTTTACCTTCTAGACATTCTACTAGGCAGACCTATAAACCTTATTATCTGTGTGATTATATTTGTACCACTTCCTATTATATGTCTCCTAAAGCTACTGAATCAAGAATTTTCCTTGTTGGACTTCACCTTCATCAACCATAATTTTACCACCAGGTTGCTGGCCATCCGTCTTGGTAGGAAGCCATGGTTATGGAATTTCAGACCCTAGAGGCTAATCATACATGGGACATAGTCCCTTTTTTTTTTTATCATAAGAAGGTTATTACAAGATCAAAGAAGGATTTGATGGATCTATTGAGAGGTATAAAGCTCGTTTGGTTATTCGTGGTGATTCTTAAAAGAAGGGAGCGGATTTCACTGAGACTTCCTCTCCCGTAGTCAAGCTTACCACCATCAAATACTTTCTTACCGTTATTGCTAAGAAAGGCTGGACAATATTTCAGTTAGATGTTAATAATGCTTTTCTTCATGGTGATCTCCTTGAGAAAGTTTATATGAAATTGCCCCCTGGTCTTGAGGTTTCTTCTTATTCTAATGTTTCTTTGGTTTGTCATCTTAACAAATTACTTTATGGCCTATGTCAGTCCTTTCGTCAATGGTTTTATAAGTTGTCCATCGCTCTTGTTTCTCTTGGATATACCTCAAGGTGACTACTCTTTATTTACGAAGTGTACTACCACTTCTCGAGTTATCTTAGCTGTTTATGTTGATGATATATTGTTGGCTGGGTATAATTTAGCTGAATTATAGTCCTTAAGATTTTTCTTGATTGTCAGTTCAAGATTAAAGATCTTGGTGCTGTTCATTACTTCCTTGGCCTGGAAGTTTCCACTCATGAGTAGGGTTGTCTCGCCATTCAACATAAGTTCACTCTTGACTTGATTCATGAGTTCAATTGCCAATAATTTTCTTCTATTCCCACTCTCTTGGACTGTATCATTAAACTTGTTTGCACGCATGGGTTCTCCTTTGGCTGATCCAAGCTCATATAGACGTTTGGTTGGTAAACTCAATTTTCTACAACACACAAGACCTGGTATATCCTTCTCTGTACAACACTTGAGTCAATTTTTGTAACGACCACATGTTCCCCATATATTAGTTGTTATTCATATACTACGTTATTTGATGAATAGTCCAGCCTAGGGCATCTTGTTGTTCGATGCTTTTAATTTTTATTATTGGGATATTTTAATTCAGATTGGGCTTCTTGTAATGATACCCAGCGTTCAGGGTTTCTTTATCACTTTAGGAGGTAGTACTATTTCTTAGAAAAGTAAGAAGCAACCTGTCATTTCTCTATCTTCCGTTGAAGCAGAGTATCAGGGTCTTCATAAGATTGTTGCTGAAGTTGTTTGGATTCTTCGTGATTTTAGTGTAATCATTGCTGCTCTAGTTCCTATATATTATATATTATATATTATGATAGTCAGGCTATTTTGAGAATCACCAAGAATCCTATTTTTCATGAGCACACGAAGCACATTGAAATTGATTGCCATTATGTTAGTGATTGTCTTCATTCTAACTTGATTTCTCTTCATTATATTACCAGTGCAGATTAGTTAGTGGATATTATGACCAAATCACTGCCTGGACCTGCTCACCGATGTTTACTTTCCAAGTTTGGAGTCTTAAAACCCTCCGGCTTGAGGGGGGTGTTACGATATTTGGGCCTTCACACACCATTAATAATGTTTCGGACGACCCACATATAAATAAGGAGATCCAACCCAGATAGTATAGTAGAACTTATTTCATTTAAACTTCATTTTTACATGTATTTTTTATAGTAAATATTAAATGGAGGAATACTCTAGAAGAACAGTGATGGAGATATTTTTCATTTCTGCGAACTTCCAATATACAACTTTACTCTTTCTCTCTATTTTAGGGTTTTTCAGCTTCATCTTCTTTTTGCTCAATTCCTGTTAATTTCCAAGTTAACAAAGGAAGCATTATCTCAACCTCACTGGCTACAGGTTATGAGAGAAGAAATGCAAGCATTATATCAAGATAACACCTGGAAACTTGTAAAATGAGAACCTTAAATGAATGTAATTGTTTCTAGGTGGGTTTTCAAGATAGAAGTAAAGGCGATTGCACAATCGAGAGATATAAAACTCGTTTGGTAGTGAAAGGATATAATCAAATTAAGGGTATCGATTTTGAAGACACGTTCAGTCCGGTGGTGAAGGGTACAATAATTCGCACAGTTTTAACTGTAGTAATGGTTCATAAATGGCGTCTTTGCTAACTTGACATAGAAAATGTCTTTCTCCATAGGAGTAATGTCTATATGAAACAACCTCCGGGTTTTGAAGACTCTACTACACCATATCAGGTTTATCTACTCCAAAAGTCCATTTACGGACTAAAGCAAGCACCAAAGGTTTGGTTTCAAAGGTTTAGGGTAGCTCTTCTTCACATGATGATTCCTATCTATTTGTTCTTTCTAACAAATGTGATGTCATGATTTTATTGTTATATGTGGACGATATAGTGATAACTGGGAATAATATCAAGCTTATGCAGAGCATTATCACCAAACTAGGTATACTCACTTTGCCTTAAAAGATACAGGCGGTCTCTATTTTTTCTTGGGCATTAAAGTTGTGCCATATATAGATGGAATGTATCTTAGTCAAGTGAAATATTCTACGGACAGTCTCAAAAAGACCATGATGAACTGTTCTAGAGCAATTCATACACCATTGTCACAGAAGAGTGATTTTCATGTCACAACTGGACCTCCTATTGATGCCTTTGATTATCCAAGTACAATTGGAGGGCTTTAATATCTTACACTAACTTGTCCTAACCTTACTCATGCTGTCAATCAAGTATGTTAGTTTATGTAAGCTTCTGCAACTACACATTGGCGACGTCTGAAGCATATTCTTCATTACCTTGTTCGAACTATAAAAATTGGACTTCGAATCACTTCCAAGTCTCATTACAGTGTAGATTGTATAGGATATGCTAGCACTCATCGATCAACAATAGGGCGTATTGTTTTCTTATGTGCTAATTGCATCTCCTGGTCATCCAAAAAGCAACATAGTGTATTAAAATCTAGTGCTGAAGCTGAGTATCACACTTTTGCTTTTCTTGCAGCTAAAACAACATGGATTCTTCATTTGTTACAATACCTTGGAGTATCGCTTGTTTTTCCTCTAGTTCTTTATTCTGATAATATCAGTATGTTGCATCTCACCAGTAATCCTATTCTCCATGCTCGCACAAAGCATGTTGAACTAGACTATTATTTTGTTCGAGAGAAAGTTGCAGCTGGTGTAATGGTTACTAAATATATTCCATCAATAACTCAAGTGCCTGACATTTTTACGAAGACATTGACAACAAAGCAACAATTTCAGTTTTTACTGTACAAACTTGGTGTTGTATCAATACCAACCTCAAGTTTGAGGGGGAATAAAAGTGAGTTTCATAAGGATTAGGAGTCCTAGTTCAAGTATATATACGATATATATATGATGAGAGTCCTACGGATTGTGTTATTATACAATACAACCTAGTTATATATGATGAGATTCCTACGAATTGTGTTATTATACAATACAAGAGGCTATTCAACAGTGGAACAATCGATTCACATAATACAATATTTAACATTCTTCTTTATCTAAAGTTTCTTCAAATAATTAGGCAACTAATCTCCCACCCCAAGCCTTTCCTACTAGATCTTGCCTCAAGTGCAAATATCGAGTCTTCTGCCATTCCAATTGGGACTTCATAGAACTTAGTCTTGCAGTACAAAGTAAACTATTTTTGAGGAAGTTTTTATTTGGTATTCTTCTAGCAATGTTTGTTGGTGTAGTTGTTAATCCACTAGTGTTGTTGTGTATGTATTGGATTTGTTAGTATTTTCATTTTAATTTGTTAGTAGCTTCTTGATTTTTCAAATGTTCTATTTTGCTCGAAGCTTGTGTAATCTAATAATTATACTTTCATTTACAGTCTAACTGGAAACAAAAAATGATTTATATATGTTTGATTTGGTTTATAGATCTAATAAGCCAACATAATTGATTAAGTAATTTTTGAACCCCTAGCTAACTTTAAGTATTACTCCCCCCGTTCCTAAATAAGCAATCATTTTAGCTTGAGCACGACTCTTAAGAAATTACTCATTTTAGAAAATAAAGAGTATTTTTACTAACTTGTCCTTAATAAATACCTTGAAAAGAATGTAACTCTTTAGTAGTTGTTTTGTTAGTTTGTAAAGCTTTTATTAAAAAGAAGGTTAGAATTGGAAAAACATTGTTAATGTCTTCATGATTATCTAATTGTGGTGGTTGCATTAGCTAGACAATCAAGTTTACAATCGACTATTTAAAATCTATTCAAAGACCCCAGGACCTGAACTGTAGATTTAACTAATCCAAAAATCACATTCCAAAGCTATAAAACTGTCAGAATCTCATTTCAATCTCGATGCCCTCAAATATTGACTTTGATCAAGCATATCAACTTTCAAATCTTTCAAAACGAAAAATTAGCACAACTCACATCTAACCACCTCGAAAATTTTACCCACCACACCCACATACCAAAATTATCATATAACAACTATGAGGAGGGGCTAAAATAATCAAAATATGCAAAAAATAAAAAACAATCATGAGGATTGTTACGAAAAATAAGGGCATAAAAAAGATACCAAAAAAAATATTGGATCAACCTCCTCGAGTTTTTATAGTTGAATCTATATATTTATGGAATTAGCAACAAACTCCTATGTTCTTTCATTATGATATTTCTGAACAAGTTCCTGAATAACAAACGGTAATCAATTTATCCATTTAGATCTCTCTAGATGGAATAACAAGAAGAGAACTCTTGTTTTGTCCTATCACTAGTGGTTACTCTCGAATTGAAACATTCATTTTTCATTCATAAAGAGATCAATGCCTTTGTTTTCTTGAATTTCAAAACCCTCCCAAATCAACTTTTGGGCCTTTAGCATCACACTGTCAAGGAGAAGGACATCCTTTTGCAAATATTCAAACAATTCACTAGATCCATCCACCTAGCCTATTCGATGTCGATTTTTGTCCTTCTTACGTAGTGATTCTATTAATCATGTACGTAGGTAGGACCCTCCATGGTGATTGGTATATCACGAAAAAAGATAGCGATGGCAATGTGGTAACCATTGCACCATTGAGATCTGTAGGGTGACAAATACTTTGACTGCCTTGTATTGGGTAAAGAGATGGGGTGCTAGGTTTAGTAGGGTCGAACTACAATATCACCATTATAAGCGGTACATTTTAACCAATTAAACTATAAGCCCCTACAAGATAGATCTAATTTCATCTCGATGTCCATATGCCCCTGATCTCATCCTCCGCGTTATCATGCGAACCCCGTCTTCTCTTAGCTATATGCTCAAAACTAGTCTTTGCTTTTCGTCGAACCATAGGAATGAATATACAGTGCTATCACCTTCTTTGTCCAAATCTTTCAATCTTTTCACAATTATAGTTCACTATGACCGCTAGGAATAGAATGAAGAAGGTTGTGAAGGTGGCCTCATTATTCATACCTCCGATCAGATGAATGACCAATCGACCCAGGTTTTCACGAGTGTTGGTGGATTTTGGAGTGCTTTTCAAGAGCGCTAGTACACTTTCCGGGGTGATCATCACTACATGCACCTTACATTTCAATCCATTTATTTAGGAATAAAATGAAAAAGCTAAAGAGCCACTTATCTAGAAACGGAGGGAATGTGTATTATCATATTCCACTAGCTTAATTCCTTTAAAAAGGAAGAAATTTCGTTTACCTCCTCTTGACCTTTGTATGTTGGAGAAATAATATCCCTTTTACTTTTTAGATGGGCAAATAAACCAGTTGAATTGATTGTAAATCAACAGTCAAAATTGGGTTAAAATCATTACATGTGCTTATGAGAAAAAGCTATGCAACTAATTTTTATGAATCCGGCCGTTTGAAATAAGGAAATATCTCTCTTTTTGAAAATGATGGCATCAAATCAAAGACATACGGAGAGTTAAATTGAGACAACCAACTTAAGATCGAGTGTGTTCAGTTTGCTCATTGTTTCACTAATCAAGGGACAAGAGATAAACACCAAACAAAGTATATCATCCCATTAATTAAGAGTGAATTTCCTAAATAGTCACCCAAATTCTGGATTTTTCCTTTAAATATCACTTATATTTCATTTAGAACCATAAAATCACTTAGGGTGTGTTTGGTATGATGAAAAATATATTTTGAAAAATGTTTTTCGGTTTTCCCTTGTTTGGTTGCAATAAAAGTTTAGAAAAATATTTTCTAAGACAACTTATTTTTCACCATTTGATGGAAAATGACTTCCCTTATGGGCCAAGGGAAGTCATTTCTAGAAAATGACAAATGTAACTTATGATCCCATCCCCACCCCTCTTCCCACCCCAACAATACTTATATTCACATGACTCAAAAAATTCATATTTCTAAAAAAATTTACATTATTCTGAAATGTTTTTCGCTGTTTTTTGATTCAATTTTTCACTGCTTGAAATAAAAAAATAGTGAAACCCAAATTTTTTTCATTTTCAATTCGTTGAATATATTGTTATTTTCATATGCATAGAGGAAGACTTACTTATGTTAATTTTGTTAATTGCATATTTCATTTTGTTATCGATGTAACTTGTTTCACGAGGTTGAATAAGTTTGTCGTTCTATTATATTTCTATTTATTATAGTATCTTGAGATTGTCCTAACAAAATGTTGAAAAGTGTCTCCTATATTTGCTAATTAATAGTTGCTTAAATTTAGTGACGGTAATATTTTAGTATTCGATATTGATATTATTTGTTATACTTAAATTAGTTCTTACAAATTATTGAGTTGTTAGAGTCACTGATATACTAGTTAGCAGATAGTAGTATTTTCTAAAAAATATTTTTTCACTCACCAATTGAACACTAGAAAATATTCTTCTAAAAATTATTCTCTACTCACCAACCAAACACCATAAAATATTTTTCATTCACCAACTAAACATGAGAAAATAAGTAGAAAACCAACTTATTTTTCAGGAAAACATTTTCCAAGAAAACATTTTCCATGGAAAATATTTTCCATCATACCAAACACACCCTTAACTATCCCTCTTTTCCTCAAAAAATACTACACATCTCAAAAGTCTTCTCTCTTAGTTGGTATGTCATGTCATTAAAATATCTTTTTAAAAAATACTAAATCTATTTAATTCATTTAATCAAAATATAATTATATTATTTTTAAAAAGAATGCATTGGTTTATTAAAATGAATTTTTTATACTTAGAGAAAAAACTTTATCGATACTAAAACTTGATATATATTTTTTTCAATGGTTATTTTTCTGAATGGTCATTCATATTTTTTGAATTGCCTAAAAAATTACTTTTATTTTTTGTAGATATAATAATATGACTCAACTATCACTATTATTCTCAAAATAAATAAATAAATATCTCATGTGTCCTTTCTGTTCTAATTGACATGCCATGTCACTAAACCATTATTTATTGATAATATACCTATTTAAATCATCAAATTTACTTAGTCAAAATTATATTCTTATTCTTTTCTTTAACAAATATATATTATCTAGTTAAAAAGAAATTTTCATGCTTAGAAATCTTGTGCCATTACTTAAACTTTCTATTTTTTCTTAAGTTATTTTCTTAGATTGTTATCATATAGAGTCGCTTATAAAAATGATTTTTATTTTTTCTAAGACAGTAATATCACTCAATTATTAATATTTTTCTCAAAAAATCACTAAAAATTTCAAAAGTCTCCTCCTCTTCTAATTAACATGTCATATCAGTAAACCACCATTTTAAAAAAAATAAATAAACATATTAACTCATTAAACTCATTTAACCAAAATTATAATCTTATTTCAAAAAAAAAAAACTAAATTATTAAGAAGAAATTCTCATACTTAGGTATTTATACTTTTTTTCCTAGAGTTATTTTCCTAGATGATCATTCAGGTTTTTATATATAATTGCCTATAAAGATCTGTTGTTTTTTAAAGAAAATAATATCACTAAATTAAATAAGTTATTTAGAGATTTTAATTTGCATGTAAAATAATATGGTAAAGATTAAGTGTGGTAAAAAATTCCTAAGCATGAAAATTAAACTAATGCATGTAAAAAAAAGAATAAAGTTATAATTTTAGTTAAATGAGTTTGATGAATTAAATGGTTTATTATTTTAAAAATATGATTTTAATGACATGGCATGCCAACTAAGAGAGAAGAATATTTTTGAGGTGTTTAATATTTTCTGAGGAAAAGAAGGATAATTAAGTAATATTATGGTACTAAATGAAACATAAGTGATATTTAAAGAAAATTCTCAAAACTTGAGTGACTAGTTAGGGAACTCACTCCTATGTTGGTTCACCCAGCTTTCCTTATATGCCAAAAACAAAAGGAGGACTAACAAAAACCTTAAAAGTTCCACCAAAATACAATAAAAAAATATAACAGCAAACATAAATGAATTGGTGAACATAACATCAAATTGCATGAGTCACTGATCAATGAAGTTGGTTGAAAATTATGACATCTCAATTTTAAATTTAAGCAACAAGAATATTATATGATAATTTCTTTTCATTTATTCTAGTTTTAGTAGAAATAATTATTTGGTACATATTATTAGTGAAAGATGATACATATCTCGTAAATTTATCAAAATGCATACAATCTCACCTGAACACTACAATTATAAAAACAAAAATCCTTACAAAAGAACAAATAATCTACACATTCAAACAAAAAAGAGGTACTCGAATAACTTTCCTTACCTCTTCAACGACAAAATTATAAATTTCATTTGACTTGCAAGAAAATAAAAAAAATGAAAGTGAATTCGAATCACCAAAATAGCAAACACAGAAACTTGGGAGCTCTAGTCCTTGTGAGGGGGAACAAAAAAAAAGGAAAAGAGACACATTCACATTTTTTTTTTTTTAATTGATGTTCGATATTTATATTAAAATCCAATTAGATCTAAATTTATATTAAAAAATTTCATATTGGAGGTAGAAGGTCCCACATTGGGTCCTAGCAAAGACGATTTCATGTCCAAGAAAATCAATTCAAGACCTCCAATTAAATATAAAAAAAAAATACTTACCACTCCACAATTTTTATTTTTTTTTGGGTTAAGTCGCACAGTTGTTGATTGTTCCTGAAAGGAAATCCATACAACTGGAATGTTAATGAAACATGTCAGGAATGACACGAATAATCGTTCAAACTAAACATAAAAACTAGTCACACATTCACACCAATAAAGACAGCCTTGTACTAAAACAACAACAAAAATGTACATGTATTTCTCTCTGTTTTCCACTATCTTTCTCCTTTTTCTACACACAAATCCACTACTACTATCCTTCTTCCTTTAGGCGTTACATTTGTAACAGCACCAGTAACCGACACTATTTCTCTATGTCCTATAGCCTTTTTATATTTCTAACCAAACCCCACTTCTCTTTTCTTATTGGTTCTTCCTCTCCTGTTATGTTCTGTTCCTGTTCCCAACTCCACCTGTAAAAAAAAAAATAGATAGATTCTCCTCCATGTATGTAAAGCACCTTTTTTGGGTACCCTTTTGCTTGTATGTAAGTGGGGTTGTATCAAGATTTTGAATTTATACTTGTGGGAAGAACTGACAAGGATTTGATTATGGAGGCTATAAAGAAACAAGCTACTAAATTGAGGGAGCAAGTGGCTAAGCAACAGCAGGTTTCTGTTTTTATATTTGTTTTTTTAGTGTATTTAGTAGGAGAAGTGATATTTTACTAAGTTTTTATTTGGGTGTTAGAGACAAGTTAGAGATAAGTTTTAATTAACTAGCATACTTGTTACTATTTGTTTTATGGATAAAGATTGGATTTTTATTAAAATTATTGCATCTTAGTATGAGGTACTGTACTGTTTGATTATTGAGGTTTATTTTATTTGAAGTTGTTTACTACAATAGACCCTTGTGGTCTGGCCCTGCTTTAGTGTGCCGGCTGCCCTTTGCCCCCAAGGAGCTCCCGCATCCTTTTTGGCTCCTTTGTTGACTCGAACCAACAACTTTAGAGTTGAAGTTGGTGGCTACTTACAATTCGAGCAACTACCTCTTATTTTGTTTTTGTACATTGGTTTAGTACTTTGAGCAGTTGTTTAGTTTTGCTATTGGGCGAATAGCTTAGTGTATATTTAGGAAAGAAAACAATGGAACCTAAAGTAGTTCTGGGAGGATTCCTTGAGCTTTGTGTTCCTTTGTCCTTTAGATGTGAATGTCACTGAGCATAAAGATGACAAGTCTATCATCAATTAGAGCAGTTGTGTGATACATGTAGCCAGGCAATAATATTCTTGTGCTACCAATGAAATAACAAGCTGCTAGAACTAGAGAAAAGTAAAATTTTAACTTGTGATTCCGTGGGATAGCCTAGAAGTGAGAACCGTGATCTCCAACCATAAAGTTGGGGGTTTGAGTCAACGAAGGAGTAAAATAGGAAACATACATTGTTACTCTCCTGATTTGTTTTTTCTGGGGTGGAGGTTTACCCTATAAAAGAAAGTATGATTCTCCCGACAAACTTCGGAGTTATGTTGTCAACCAATCACTTTGAAGTATTATTATCTGCAAGGACTCTATGAAATGCTAGTCTGATAAGTGCAAGGTCAACTAACACTCCTATCTGCTTTGCCATTAGCTTACATTTTCTTTATTTTTATTTCTTTCGACCAAGTAAGAAGAAGGGACGGGGTATGAGGAGGGGAACTTGTATTTACTTTCATTTGACAAAGAATTATTATTCTCCTCCTGTTGCTCAGCGCACCTACATTCACCTTTACAGCAGAACCACTTATGTAACGAAAAGAGAAGATAGATTCTCCCCCTCCGACAAAAAGGGCAACCTTCATGTATGTAAAGCACCTTTCTTGGTTTATCTTTTGCTTGTTTTTAAGTGGGTTTGCTTCAAGATTTTGAATTTATACTAATGGGAAGAATTGGGAAGGACATAATATGGAAGCTATAAAGAAACAAGCCACTAAATTGAGGGAGCAAGTGGCTAACCAACAACAGGTTTTCTTTTTTATGTACTTTGCTCATTTAATACAGTGATATATTTGTTTTTTAAGTATTTGGTAGGAGAAGTGACAATTTACCAAGATTTGTTTGGGGTCTCACCTCTGAGAGACAAGTTGAGATAAGTTTTTAATCAATTAGCATAGTTGTTGCTTATTCATATGGATAAAAATTCCATTTTTATTAATATCATTGCATCCTACTTACTGTATTGTTTGATTTTTGTTGTTTGAAGTTTATTTGAAGCCTGTTTAGAATTTGTGTGTGTACAGTTTTTCTTTTTAATCCCCCAGAAGTTCCCACCCTTTTTGGCTCCTTTGTTGACTCGAAGCTAAAACTTTAGAGTCGGAGTTGGAGGCTGCTTACCATCCGAGCAACTACCGCTTATCTTGTTTGTGTACATTGATTTTGTACTTTGAGCAATGGTTTAGTTTTGGTATTGGGAAAATAGCGTAGTACATATTATTATTTAAGAAAGAAAACAGTGGAATCTAAAGTAGCTCGAGGATTTCTTGAGCTTTGTGTTCCTTTGTCCTTGGATGTGAATGCCACTGAGCATAAGGATGACAAGTCTACCATCAATTAGAGCAGTTGTGTGATACATTTAGCAAGGCAATAACATTCTTGTGCTACCACTGAAATAGCAAGCTGCTAGAACTAGAGAAAAATAAATTAAAAATGATTTCGGTGGGATAGCCTAGAAGTTAGAACCGCGATGTCCAACCATTAGGTTGGGGTTCGAGCCAACAAGAGAGTAAAGTAGGAAAGGGCCATTGTTACTCTCCTGGCTTGGGGTTTTCTAGGGGGGGAGGTTTACCCTATTAAAGAAGGGGTGATTCTCCTGACGAACTTCGGTGGTATGTTGTCAACCAAACACTTTGAAGTATTATTAACCGGTCGGACTCTATGAAATGCTAGTCTGATAAGTACAAGGTCAAGTGGTCAACTGTCACCCATATATTTGCTTACATTTTCTTTATTCTTCATTTAGTTGGAGCTATGAGTATAGTTATCTTAGGAGCAAGTAAGAAGGGACGGGGAATGCAGAGGGGAACTTGTTGATTTACTTTCATTAGGCAAAGTATTATTCTCCCCCTCCTGTTGCTTGGTACAGCTGGAAAAAAGTTAAAGACACTTGTATTCTCCTTTTCTTACAGCAGAACCTGCCCCATACATTCCTTTCCCTTTTACGTCCTGCCTCAAGGCCTTATTTAATATTTAGGTCCTTAACAGGGAGGGGAGTCCCGAAATCCTTTTGTTATGTTGGCGGGGGAAGAGAAGGATTTAAGCTCCTCAATTTCATGCAAATTGGTCATTGAGTTTTTGGTATAGGTGTCCAGATGCTAATATTCTATGAAGAAAGGAGGGGAGAAGGCAGATCAAGCAAAGATCCTACTCCCCTTAGAAAGGGGAATGAATCATTTTTCTCTATGCCCATTTGGTGTATATGTAATTTCTCTATGACCTTGATTATAGACTAAAAGAAAATTCATAATAACACAACAAGCAGTTTTTATTAAACCAAGGTTTAGTAATGAAAAACAGAAAGAACCCTATGCAGAAATGAGTTTATTACATGAAGGTAGTGTTATTACTTACTAGCATATCTTGTGCTGGTTACTGTTAGCAATCTGTCTTTCTTTGCTCATCTATGAACCTAAGGAGACAGACTAAACATGACTAATGGGCTGATTGTTACTGGATCAGCACCACTACCGTCAACTTCCCTGTAAGTTATAGCACGTGTCTATCCGGCTTTCTGAGGTGCATCGTTAGATGTCTGGCTCACAACAGTTGCATTTGATTAGCAGCTCATGTCTGCAAACTCAACCTCTAGCTGGTATGAGAATGCTACAAGAAGCTGTTCTTCTCAACTACTTTCCAGCATCATGTCTTCAACTTAATCTATAATACAATATTTTATTGGATCAATTTTAAATTATGCTGCTACATTTATAAGTTTCTGTCTATCATATTTCTCTTTTCTATAATGTTTCCGTCGGGGAAAAGAATTTGTTGTGAGTTCTAATTCCTGTTTCTGCAGATCTAGCCTGTGAAAGTGACTTCCATTATGAATCCTGAAACAATATTTACCGATTTTTTTGAACATAACAGAAACATTAATGAATTGTGAAAGTCGATGTACTATAATTGTTAGATGCAAGTGGAAAGATGCCTTTCTTCAAAGAATCTTCCAAGAGAAAAAGTGAACCCTACTCCTGGATCATCTCCCTGGTCTTGTAATTTTTAGAGTTTTGATGAAATTGAGTTGAACGATATAAAGTTTAAAAAAATGAGTTTAAATGGAGATGACTAAAATGACTTTGACTAGTAAGGTTATTACATAAGTAGCTGAACCAAATACTTGACTCAAGCGCAACATTAAACAAGTAAATCTGAGACTTGTGAGATCATATGCTTGGGTTAGACTAGTATGGTAATATTAAAACATGGTTTCAATGAAGAAATTTTACGTAATTTCTTTGACTTCTACCATGAAAGATCTCATGTTCTGCTTTTTATTAGGCTATTTTGAGACAATTGGGGCACTTGGGCCATGAATCTGTAATGGTCGATGAAGCAGAACTGGAGATTCATCAGCGACTTCAGGAATTATATATGTCTACAAGGGCTGCAAAGGTAACACCAATACAACTTTGTTAGTGATTTTCTGTCTATTAGGGAGGTCCTCTAACTCAAAGTAGTGAATTGGGTCCCAATAGAAATATATAAAAAGCAGGCTCCATTATGTGTATTCCTAATTCTAAATTGAATGTAGGTAGAGATCCATATCTAAACATAGTACTATTTAGATATGTCTGAATGGCCATAATGAGAATGCATACAGCGTAACTCAAGCTTGGCTCAATATGGAATCAACTTGATCATCAAATTAGAAGTTCAGAAGATTAGGCATTCCCAATTTGGGCAGAACAAATCTATTAATTCTTTGATTCCAGTTAGTAAGAGGGATCTTGAACACTTACTAAAAAATTCTATTAAGAATGTCCTTTTGTTAGCATCATATGGATCTTTCTTTCAAGGAAAAAATCTAACTTGCTGCTTTGTGTTTAACAGCATTTCCAGAGGGATATTGTTCGTGGTGTAGAGGGATATATATCAACAAGTAAAAAACAAGTGGAAATAGGTTTGTGGACCTCCATCCATTTCTTATGTTGCTTCAGTTATTTAACGTGAATATGGGAGTGTCAACTTTCAGCTTGATCTTGCAGCTAGAAAGTTGGTGGACAATTGTTATAAATATGGTGGTGAGAATCAAAATGGTCCTTCTACCTTGCCAAAGGTTGCCATGGAATTTGGTACTTCACATGCTGCAATGGAAGATCAAAGGGAAATTATGCTAGGAGTTCTCGGAGAACAGGTTAGATCTATGCTTGTTTAGCTTTACAGTCATATACACTCCAAATGGCTTACCACAAAAAGGATATTTACATCATAGAGATTGAAGATCACCGATGAAGTTCATTTTTGTTTGTCTTTTCCTTACCATTTTCACTATTTTACTCCATTTCTTGTTAGTTAGAAGGAAAGATGTCTAGAGACGACCAACTAGGCAACATAAAACAAACACAGACATGCATAAGGTTCAAAAAGTTGCACTTCTCACTCTTTATACAATGAAAAAGCGCCGTGGCTGAATTTGATAAGTCAAGCACAAAGCTATCTGTTTCTGATGTTTAAATAACAAAACAGAAATGAATAGTTTGGTATCCCTCTGACATATCATATGATGCATTAAAGTATGTACACATATTCACTTATGATGAGAACTTTTTATCTGGGGTTGTTAGGACGGTTAAATTTGTAGAGATATTCACTGTCAACAGGTTAAAACATGCAAATGGTATAACTTGATGAACCTTTTTCTAGTATTATGTCTAGTGCATTTTAGTATTTCTTTCTTGATGAGTCTATGATTTGGCATAGTGACTCTGGCCATTTCTTGGTTCCTAGAATACACAGTGTTTGATCATTTTTCCTTTTAGCTGTAGGTTTGTGAGCCGTTGAGAGCATCAATACATGGTGCTCCTTTAGAAGATGCTCGCCATTTGACTCACCGTTATGACAGAATGCGCCAGGAGTTCGAATCCCAGGTATCTTGCAACCTTCCACTTTTTCCCTTTTTGGATGTGTTTGGGATTGGGTTCCATGTGTAAGGTTGTTTGTCAAAAGAAAATAAAGCAAGTAAAAGTAAGAAAACAGAGGGATCTCGGCCATACATCACCAAGGAATGTATCCCTTCAATCAGCGTATCTCTACACCCTTTTCAAGGAGTTAGTAATCAATTCTGTATCAGGTTGCATCATATCATGCAAGAAATCTGGTAGTTCTAAGTGAATTCCCTCCTTTATTCAGGCTACTGAAGTGATAAGACGCCAATCAAAGTTTAGGGAAGCTTCTACTGAAAGTTTGGCAAAGCTTAAAAATGCAGAAACAAGATTGTCGGAGCTCAAATCATCTGTGTTGGTTCTTGGCAAAGAAGCAACTGATGCCATGTTATCTGTTGAGGAGGAGCAGCAGCAGATTACTTTCCAAAAGCTTCTTACCATGGTATTCTGGTTTCTCTTTGTTCATTCAATTCGTATGCGTGTTATGCTCACAGAAGTGTCGCGTTTGATCTTGGTGTTGTATTGGTTGGCTTAGTTATTTGCAAATTTTGTTTCCGAAGTAACTGTAGTGCGCTGAATGTACGAATGGAGATTGCTACATTTTAAAACTATTATATGTGCATCAAGTTGTCAAACGTCTTGATTTGGCCTTAAAGGAAGACACTGGTTTTATTTGAAACAGAATGTTGACAGAATTCCACTTGTTAAGATATACTTTCAGTTGAATAGGAACAGTGAATGTTTTCACTTATAAGGATATACCTTATTCTGACATCACGATTTGTGTTGGCCAACTTTAACTGCTCAGTCAAAATAGGGCAGCCCGGTGCGCTAAAGCTCCCACTATCCGCAAGGTTCGGGGAAGTGCCTGGCCACAAGGGTGCCCGAGGCTGTTTCTAAGGCTTGAACCTTGACCTCCTGGTCACATGGCAACAACTTTACCAATTACCCCAAGGCTCACCTTGTAACTGCCTAGTCAAATGACCTTAAATTGATACAATTTAGTTTTAGGAGCTGTATACGCTTACTTCAGTCATTTGAAATGAAAGAACACATTGGACGTGGATACTTCGTAGTCTTAACCCCAGTACGCAATAAAAATGCTTTCCATGATAGAGGAAAACCGGTACGATCTTTGGGGAAAGGATCGATTCACAGGGCGATATATAAATTTAGCTCGTTAAGGGAAGGCTGAAACCTTAGAGTTCAATGGAAGAGAGAACTCCGATCTCTTCAGCTCGTTAAAGGGAGACTGAAACCTTAGAGTTCAATAGAAGAGAGAACTCCAATCTCTTGCTTTTTGCTGAAATATGACTTATCAATTTATTCTCCAAAAACCCTTTTAAATAGGAGTATTACATCAATAGTCTAATCCTTATGAAAGTAGGAAAAATAAAACCCTATTCTAGAAAGTCTAATCCTTATGAAAGTAGGAAATATAAAACCCTATTCTAGAAAGTTTAATCCCTATGAAAGTAGGAAATATAAAACACTATTCTATAATAATAAATTAAACTATTAAAATATAATTAAATATTTAATTAATTGACTTCCACAGATCCACAACAAAAACACATCTAGAAATGGTAGCCTATGTCATTATCCTGTTAGTATCTTTGAATATCTTTTGAAGGTAAGGTCGCGGAAGTAGCTGATCCATCTAAATTTTATGATGCACCTCTCTATTATTCTGATGACAATGCAGCTATTGAAAGTCATGATAGTGATTAATTTAGTTATAATCAAAGTTAATGTAGCATAGGGGAAATATCAAGTTAGCTAATGTAGCATTTGGAATAACAGGATCATAAGACTAGCTTGTAATTATAAAATGTAATTACTATTTTGATAAAAAACACATGTAGCTGAGGGCCAAATGATCAGTCAACTCAAATATCTGGGATTTTTAGGCATAATGGGTGTGATATTAAATTTTGATCAGTCATAATCAAAATTTCGCTTCAATTCTGAATATGTGGAGAAAAATGAATATTATGGATGTAATGCTTTGTGCTTTTTTCATGATATCCTCTTGACTGATCTTCTGTGAGATTGGAGTTTCAAATCTTTCATCAACTGTTGGGTTCTCCCGGGGAACTTGCCCTTGGGATTCAGAAATATTTGTTTCTGCTTTTCAGGCACTACCTGTCCACCATTTCACTCATCCAATCATCCCTAGGTTCTTAGTTATTTTGTTTAGCTTAGGAACTCCTAGGTCTTGCTTTCTGCTTTTCTTCCCTATTAATAAATGTTAGGACTAAAATTTTCTTCCTACAGAAGTTAAAATGAACAAAAAGTTCATGGCAGACTTGCTTTTTCATTTTATTAACTAGTACTTAGTGCAAGAAGTCTAGAACACTTGGTGAAATTTTCCTTGCCTCCTGTTAAAACCACTTCCTTGTCTAAACCATTTTTGTCTCTGCATGGATCACTTCCGATTGAAATCCGTGTGATTCGTTTATCTAAAAATGATTTTAGTTTGCAGGTTGATACGGAAAGATCGTATCACCAGAATGTTCTTTCCATTTTGGAGAAGTTGCATTCTGAGGTATGTATATTCAAACCTTTTATATCGTCCAAATCATTAGAATAAAATTATTCTATTAGGGATTTACTGTTTTCTGCAAGGCATAGAATCATAGACTTCAACATTGAAACAATAAGATTAAAAAAATAATGACATGAATAGTTTATTTTTTTCTTGGGGTTAGATGCTTGTACAAGAGCAATTAGGTGAGTCATCTCCACAATCTTCAAATTCACCAAGAGTTTTGCATGATACAACTTCAAATGGAACTGAGCATCCAGAAGCTGAGGATAAAAGTCCTACCTATTTTATTGCCAAGGTAATTCTACATAATACTCCTTTGTCCTCAAAATTCGTATCTTTCGCTTTTCGCTTCAATATTCTTTAATCCCTGCAATTCTTTGGCTGGTAGGTCATGCACTCTTTTGATGCCCAAGCAGATGGTGAGCTTAGTCTAGAGGTTGGCGATTATGTGGTAGTCCGGCAGGTATTTATCTTCATTTCCTAGTTAAAGCAATAGACACGTTACATTGCCTCTCTGACTGTTGTTTGCAATAACTGCATGTCTTATTTCATGTGTTTTGGATGCTGAAGTTGACATTTTCTGGAATAACCTTGACGGTTTTTAGCGTGAGTTCTTTATGTTTGGATCTAAATCTTACATACTTATTACTCCATGATATGTTCATGTGTCCTAAGTGCTTTCTTACCATGGGGCACATATTAAACCCTTCACATTTTTTGGGCAAAAAACAACCGATGCCGTAAGCTGTACGTGAGGTATTGTCATTGTCCATTTCTTTGTAATCAGTCAAAATCCAAAACTACAGGTCAATGGTCTCTTTATCTGTCATGTACTTTTCAACTAAGCTAGTTCTAGCAGTTGTAATTGTAGGACCTAAGAACACGTTTCATCAAATCCTTCTGAATGTTAAGATAGAGTCTCAGTCAGGATCAGATCCGTGGTAGACTGAATAAAGGAGGGATGGTCAGTCAAAAATGGCCAACAAGAGAGGGGTTTAGACATCTTCCTTTCTCAAGCTGCCACCTTTTAACTTCTGCATATGCTGAACAGATGAGCCCTCTGGGCTCTGATAACCCCCCCACCCTGGGGGGGTATGTGATGACTGAAGATTGGTGTGGAGAATCTTAAAAACTGCTGGTTATGGAAGGGACACTAGGTATATTGTTTCCATCTTCCCAAGCTTGGACTTACCGATCTCTTTGTGGATTAGTCAAGGTGCATCCAAGCTGGCTGGCACTACCATATCATTCCACCCACATAGAAACGGAAAAAAAAAGAAGGTGCTGGTTGTATGACCCCGAGGATCAGAAATGTAAAACTGTGGTTGACTAGTAGATGTGATGGGCCAGGATTAGAAAATTTAGAATGTGTCAGTGGCAAGAGCTGGATGATTGACCCCATACGCTGTTTGCTTAGGTATCTCAAATTTCATCGTGAGTTGGTTGCGACGATACCATTTATCTCATGAAGCCATGTTCTCTTAGTCTCAGGAGGTGTGAAGCTTAGACCTTCAGTAGGCTGCACATTATTGCGAGACAATTTTACAATGGATCATAGTGTATTCTAATATTTCCTTATCCTTTACCTCTTCGTCACTCATGACCTAGGATGCTGCCGTGCTTTTGTAAGGAGTTCTACGTCTCATGACTTCAGAAATTTATAAATGTGTCGTAGCATTGCTTTGTTTTGTTGATAACTTTTCTGGAGGTATATTTGATGCTTAACTAGGCAATATAAAATCGTTTGGCAAGCAAAATGAGTTGCATTCTAATGAAGTTGCATATGATTCTTGTTAAATGTGTAGGTAGCTCCGAATGGATGGTCTGAAGGAGAGTGCAACGGGAAGTCCGGTTGGTTCCCCTCAGCTTATGTTGTAAAGTCAGACAAAGTGCCAGCAATCAAAATGGCAGAAAAGGATACCACACCATGAGATAAAACACTTATCTATCATGCTACCTTTATATAAAACCTCTTTCTTTTGTAAATGTCCACTTGTATAGGTGTTTTGAGGAGTTCTACATTTTGCTTCTATTTTTTCCCCTTCTGATGTAAATGTATCAAAAGCTTATAATCAAGTTTATTTATTTGCTGATGTCCCAAGATCAGGCAATTTTGATACAGGAAAATGTAATTAATATATATTACAGACTAATTCTAGATCTTAATCTCAATCTTCTTGTTGGTCCTCACCCCCCAACCTGACCCTCCCCGTAGCTAACGTTCCAGCGCCTAATGAATTCTTACAGTTCTGGCAAAAGGGGAAGGAAATTGAGTCCTTCGCGGAAAGGAAAGAAAAATGGAGATTACTGTACTATTTTGACATGTTTGACAAGAAAAGAGCTGTGTTTTATTGAAGCAATAACCTGAGGGCTTGCTATTTTCTATGGCAGAAATTGGATTGCTAACGCATATTGATCAAAGTACTTTTAAATGTTTCTTGTTAGATTTATTGGTACTATGAAGGTGATGCAAACACTACATTCTTCTACACATCCACGCTCAACAGGCACAGAAAATAGAATCTTAAGGTGAAAGATTTTAGTGTGATAGGCCTAATATGTAATTCAAATCTGGCTTCTGACAAGTAAGCACTTCACCTTTGAGTACGTATATGTAGACACATTAATTTGTCTCAATTGTGTCGGCTGAATATTTCAATTTACAAAATGATCTAGACATTTTCAAAAATTATGTGTCACATCATTAGGTGTACACGAGATACAGTGGGAACAAGTTAGAGTACTTCGTTGTGAATTGAGACGTAGTTGAGATGTCTAGATGTGCACTCTGAATGTTGGACTATTTACTTGCTAGCGAAGGGCCAAGTTTGAGTATTTACTTGCTAGCGGAGGGCAAGTTCGAGTGTATGTTATGCGAACTAATATTGAATGGTAACACCATAAGGAGTAGCATCATAACAGGCTTAAATCAACTTGTACATAACTGCCCTTGCAGCAAAAGGATTCGATTCCCACAACAGGGTCATTGTCCTTTGACATTGAAGACAAGTAGACAAGGTAAGACTTGATTCCTCTTTGATTGATAGTGAAGTTTTTATTGGCCTTCAGCTCTTTCAAACTCATTAAATCACTTGATCCTGATGTCTCAACTCTCCTCTTTTTTTTTTTTCTTTTAATTTAAAAGCTAATGGAATATAATTGGTAACCCATGCAATGAATAATGACAAATTTGTTTTCTAATATAATGTTGCTAAAAGGTAAAAGAGTGGAATTAAGCAAAAATCACTAAAACCAGTCATCCAACTAAATGAAAATTTTGTATGACAAAAACACCTAAATACAAGAACCTCACGGATCGACAACATAACACAATTAACAAACAAACACTAAAAAAGAGGGTAAAAGCTTCAAGCCTTCAACAATTGATTTTATATATCACTACTAAAAAAAGACAGACTTCCAATCACAAAAAACCGACCACATGTGGTCATTTTTTTTTATAATTTTTTTTTAAAAAAGCGACCACTTTATATTTAAAAATTTCAAAATAATAATTTTTATATTAATTAGTATTTCCTTTACAACTAAAAAAAATAAAAGATATAAAAATCAACCACTTTTGGTCGGTTTTATTTTAAAAAAATATAATTAAAAATATTTTTAAATAAAACCGACCACAAGTGGTCAGTTTTAATTTAAAAAAAAAAAAATATTTTTAATAAACCGACCTGGTCGGTTTTTAATTAAAAAAAAGAAATAATTTTAAAAATCGACCACTAGTGGTCGGTTTATAATTAAAATAAAAAGAAAATAATTTAAAAAATCGACCACTTGTGGTCGGTTTTGAAATTAAAGAAATTAAAAAAATTAAATAATTTTTAGGAAACCGACCACTTGTGGTCGGTTTTTATTAAAAATTAATTATATATATAATCTAATATATTATTTTTTTAAATCACACTGATCACACGTAGTCAATAACCAATATACTAATAATAATAATAAAAATCAATCAATCTTAGACTTTGTGAAAAAATTACACTAAAAAATATATCAAAATAAACAAATTTACGTTAAACATAATCTTTATCTTTAACTTATGTTTCAATATATAAAATAAATATTTTTCTTTGTATATATGTTAAATGACGTTAAACATGCATAATCTTTGTATAATGAATATATATATCATACCATTGGGATAATGATATTATACTACTACTGCAGTCATATTAATGTAATATATCACCGATAATTCATCAGAATATAATGAACGTGTTCTATTATAAGGTAATATACTTGTGGATTGTGATGTATATAGTACACATTCAAGAGTTCATATATATAAATATCTTTATATATATATATATATATATATATATATATATATATATATATATATATATATATATATATATGATGTAGCGATCGATTGATGAACGATTTAGTCAAAACCTAGTAGAATCTATCCAAACATATTGAATACCTTGATTTGAAACGACAAAAGTAATAATATATATTGTACGTTGAAGTTATATTAATGTAAGTTAATAAAATTAATCGATCACTCATCAGAATATGTATATGATATACGTCACATTATATTATTGAATAATATATTCGTGTACGTATGTGATGTATATAGTACGCATTTAGAACTTGATATAGTCGATAGTGTGTTTATGTGTGTATGTGTATAGGTATATATATAGTACGTATATACATATTATATAGTGAAGGTATATTAATGACATAAGATAAACTAACCGACAATTCATCTGAGTATATGTGAAATACGTTGTATATTATTATGGGGTAGTAAAATCGTGTATGTGATGTTTATAGTATGTATTTTAAAGTTGATAGATAATTGAATATACGCATATATACGTATATCTGTGTAGTGACGTATGTAGTAATCGAAAGCTAGATAACTACTGAATCCATATATCAAAATATTTTGAATGATACGTTGATATATATCATACTATTGAGAAAATAGATATACTATGTTGTGTCGATGTAGACATGTGTATGTTGTTTAAGTTGTAACAACGTAAAACAAGTATTACGAGGTATATATTGGGGGGAGGGGGGGGGGGGGGGAAGGGAGGAAGGAAGTAGGGGAGGGAGACAGAAAATTGAATCCTGAAATTGGCATATACTTACCATTTACTTTAAATTTCTAATTTTGAACGACCGCCAAATTTTGGCGGTGAATTTGAGTTTTTTTCGCTTACAAATTTTGTATCTGAGTATATGTGAAATACGTTGCATATTATTATCGGGTAGTAAAATCGTGTATATGATGTTTATAGTACGTATTTGAAAGCTGATAGACAATTGAATATATGTATATATACGTATATCTCGTGTAGTGACGTATGCAGTAATCTAAAGCTTGATAGCTGAATCTATATATCAAAATATTTTGAATAATACATTGATATCATAGTATTGAGGAAATAGATATACTATTTTGTGTCAATGAAGATACACATATATTGTTGAAGTTGTAACAACGTAAGACAAGTAATCTATAATTTATCTGATTAACACGTTGTATTATGAGGTATATATATATATATATATATATATATATATATAATATCGTAATTAAAAGCAAATTAACCAAAAATTTATCGTAATTTGCAAAACTAATTTGTTATAAATATTATAGAATTTTTGTTAAAAATTAATTTTAATTTATTAATTGTAGTTTATTAAACTTTAATTTATCAAAAATATTTCCAGAAAACCAACCACATGTGGTCGGTTTACTGTTAATTAAAAAAATAATTAAATACAATTACCCCGACCCCCCGACCCGACCCCACCCGACCCGAACCAACCAAATATAATGATTTCCCTAATTTGGAATCGCACACACAAACACAAACACACACACTGTCTTCCAAAAAGCCAAACCCCAACCAACCAAAATCCGTCGCCACTGCCGCCGTCGCCGAGCTTCCACTGTCGCCACGTACCAACTCCTATTTTATCAATTTTCTTTTTCATTCTTGCCTTTTCCACTCATTTTTATTAGCAACACCCATTTTATCAATTTTCGTTTTCATTACAATTTTGACACTTTGGTGTCTTTATCAAAGTTAGTGGCCTAGAATTTTCATTCCTCTTTATGAGTACACTCTCATTAATAAGATTGTCAACATTCCATGTCTATTTTCCTTGTTCTTGCAAGTAAATTAGGGTTTACTTTTCTTGATACTCCATTATAGTTTTAGTATTTTGGTGGGTTTTTATGATGATTTTAAGCTAGAAATATGAGAAAATAAGCTGAAACATATTTGTAAGAACTTGGAATGTGGTTGAGAATGTGGAAATTGATTGTAGCTAATGGTCAAGATTTTTCTTATTTTGCCTAATGGTCAAGTTATGGAAAAGCTGGGATTGTTCAAGAGAGTGTTAAGTTGTGTGTGTGTGTTTATTTTATCAACTAACATCTTTTCAAGATTCAATTTTTCCCCTATTCTCACAATGTGTATGTGTTTTGTCAACTAGGAGCTTATCAAGATTCAATTTGTTTCTTCATTTTAATATTGTGTATTTGTGTGTGTTTTGTCAACTAGTTGCCTAATGGGTTGCTTGAAATTTGATGTTATTGTTTGACAGAATCTGAATTCGAAAAAAGAATTGTTTTGCTATTTTTTTTGTGACCTCTTATCTCTTTCTCTTTAATTTAGGCCAAACAAAGATAAGTTGATTTCTTTCTTTGTTATAATGAAGTCTTTAAATGTAGTTTAGTTTGTGATTGTTCGCTGTAGAATGCTTTGAAAGCCATAGAAATTTTGTGATGATTATATGGTGTGAGAGGGACATGCGACGCCTCTACTTATTTGCTTTGTTACACTTGTTCAATTGTTTGACTTATTATACTATAAATGAATATGTTGCTTGAAAGTAAATAAGTGTAGTTACTTAGCTTGAAAGTGAACTTTTATTTTGAATTTTGTTGAAGCGTAGATACTTAAAATGTGTACTTTTTATTGTGAATTTTGCTATGCTTGGTAATTTGAGAGGTGACTTAGTGACTTGAAAATGTTAAATTTAGATACTTGAAATGAAAATTTTTGTTTTGAATGTAGTTTAGTTTGGCAAATTGTGAGTCTTAGTCACTTGAATTTGATTAAGTGTAGGTACTTGAAATGTGAATATTTATTTTCAATGTGGTTTAGTTTGGTAACATGTGAGGTGACTTAGTCACTTGAAATTGATTAAGTGTAGGTACTTGAAAGATGAATTTTTCTTTTGAATGTGGTTTAGTTTGGTGACTTGGGTGGTAACTTAGTGACTTGAAATTGATTAAGTGTAGTTAGTTGAAAGGTGAATTTTAGTTTTGAATGTGGTTTAGTTTGTTGACTTGGGTGGTGACTTATTGACTTGAACTTGATTAAGTGCAGGTAGTTGAAAGGTAAATTTTTATTTTCAATGTGGTTTAGTTTGGTAACATGTAAGGTGACTTAGTCACTTGAAATTGATTAAGTGTAGGTAGTTGAAAGGTGAATTTTAGTTTTGAATGTGGTTTAGTTTGGTGACTTGGGTGGTGACTTAGTGACTTGAATTTGATTAAGAGTAGGTAGTTGAAAGGTGAATTTTTGTTTTCAATGTGGTTTAGTTTGGTAACATGGGAGGTGACTTAGTCACTTGAAATTGATTAAATGTAGGTACTTGAAAGGTGAATTTTTATTTTGAAAGTGGTTTATTCTACTAACATATGAGATGATTTAGTCACTTGAAATTGATTAAGTGTAAGTGGTTGAAAGGTGAATTTTTGTTTTGAATGTTGTTTAGTTTGGTAACTTGGAAGGTGACTTAGTCACTTGCAATTGACTAAGTGTAGATAGTTGAAAGGTGCATTTTTGTTTTGGAAGTGGTTTATTCTACTAACATGTGAGATGATTTAGTCACTTGAAATTGATTAAGTGTAAGTAGTTGAAAGGTGAATTTTTATTTTGAATGTAGTTTAGTTTGGTAACTTGGGAGGTGACTTAGTCACTTGAAATTGATTAAGTGTAGATAGTTGAAAGGAAAATTTTTGTTTTGAATGTGATGGAATTTGGTAACATGTGACGTGACTTAATCACATAAAATTGATTAAGTGTAGATAGTTGAAAGGTGAATTTTTGTTTTGAAAGCGATTTATTCTACTAACATGTGAGATGATTTAGTCACTTGAAATTGATTAAGTGTAAGTAGTTGAAAGGTGAATTTTTATTTTGAATGTAGTTTAGTTTGGTAACTTGGGAGGTGACTTAGTCACTTGAAATTGATTAAGTGTAGATAGTTGAAAGGTGATTTTTTTTTTTGAATGTGATGAAATTTGGTAACATGTGAGGAGACTTAGTCACATGAAATTGATTAATTGTAGATAGCTGAAAGGTGAATTTTTGTGTTGAAAGTGATTTATTCTACTAACATGTGAGATGATTTAAGACTTGAAAATGTTGAAGTTTAGGTACTTGAAATGTGAATTTTTATTTTCAATGTGGTTTAGTTTAGTAACATGTGAGGTGACTTAGTGACTTGAATTTGATTAAGTGTAGGTAGTTGAAAGGTGAATTTTTATTTTCAATGTGGTTTAGTTTAGTAACATGTGAGGTGACTTAGTCACTTGAAATTGATTAAGTGTAGCTAGTTGAAAGGTGAATTTTTATCGTGAAAGTGGTTTAGTTTGGTGACTTGGGAGAAGACTTAGTCACTTGAAATTGATTAAGTGTAGGTTAAGCCTGTCAAACGGGCTGGGTCAGACCTGGCCCACTAGCAAACCCGGCCCGGTCAACCCATGGGCTGTAGGATATCGGGTCCTGCACTGGGTTATTTTTTGGTTTGGGCCTAGTTAACCCGAATTGGACCAAACTTGGTTCGGGCCCGCCGGTTAACCTGCCCAGATATATTTTTTAAATTCGAATTTGGTCAAAATTTGACCGTTGGGCCTGTTGACCGTTGGGCCTAATGACTATATTACCGTTTAGGCCCTTAAAACGGCTCAATTGGCCTTTTTTATTTTTTTTTTAATTTTAAATATTTTTTAATCCCAAAAGAATTTCTATAAATACCCTACACTCTCAAATCATTTTTCACACAAATTTTCATACTCTCAAATCTCATTCTCTCTCAATTCTCAAATATTCTATATATTTAAATTTCTAAAGTGCTCACTTTAATTTTTTAATTTTGCGATTACAAAGTACGAGTGAAAGTTTCTAAAGTTGCAACCTTCGGATACTTTTAAAATTTGGTATTATCGTTCCATGTCTTACGTTTAATTTTTAATTAGTGTATTAATTGTTGAATATTTAATTTTATTATATTTGCGTTTGAATATTTTTAGTTTAATTTATATTATGGATAAATTAAGAAACCTCGCCACTAAAGGTGGTAAATTTTTTTATCCTGGAAGTGGTAGTGGTAGCAAAAAGTAAATTACTAGCGGTAGAAATACTTCAAGTAGTAGATATACCCTTGTGCCTTCGCCTCCGGTACCACTTGGTACACCTTTTGAGGAAGAAATAGGTGTAGGTGCTCATCATATGGATTATGTAGAAGCTCAGAAAAATTATGATATAGAAGAAGAAAATGAAGTAGATGCAGTTAATTTAGATGAAGATGATGAAAATATTGGTGAGAAACCCGCAGTAGAAAATGCTAATGTTAGATCTGAATCGGTTAATCTCCCTCCCTATCCTCCCTGTGCCTCAAGAGCTCGTAAAGCAACTAGTATTGTATGATAAATTTTTAAACGTATATCAGATATTGAGGTGCAATGCAATATTTGTCAAAAAAATATATAAGCATAAAAGAGGGGGCAAGCAAGGGGGTACGTGTCACGCCCCAAAATTCCATCGGGCCGGACTGGCACCCGAAGCCGAGAAGGCCCGGGAGAACCCGTTCAAATACCTGTACTTTCACTTACATGTCACCAAAAATTTGGGCAGCACTTCGTTACATATAGAAGAGTCTAATTACCTGTATCAGTACAACACGCACAAATATATATATATAATTCTTGGCCGTCGGGGCCACCACATATACAAATATAACATCACTATATAAACTCCCATGACATTACCCTTCCTTATGTCTACAAAGCCTCTAGGATATACATGACATAACTAGGGTCGGGAAAAACCCCCGCCCACAATGACTCATGTACAATAACAAAACATAAGGAACCAACTCGGAAAGCTCCGAAGCAAACTGGAGCTCACCAACAATAGCTGTATGACCTGGCTCCTATCTATGCTGTGAATGAGCTGAAGCACCTATGCCTGCAGCATGAAATGCAGGTCCCCCGTGAGGGACGTCAGTACAAAATATGTACTGAGTATGTAAAGCTGTAAATAATCATATGTGATATGGGGGATCATGAAAATCAGACGCAAGTGAATAAATCATAATAGAAGTGAACCACACTTCATAAACACTTTTAGGATCATGCACATTATCATTAATCTGAATTGAGTTCTTGAATTCAAACACATTTGTGGAACGGTATACATTCGTTCATTTCATTCTTTACAATTATCAATCGCCATTACCTCCTCCTCCCGAACCTCCAACCACCTAACAATAATCAATACTGTATCGTACTGTGACCATTAGGCTGCCCCCAGTACATATCAACTGGGATCGACCCATGCTAGGCTTATGCCCCTGGGATACCACCCATAAACACATAAATAGGGATCGACCCATGCTAGGCTTATGCCCCTGGGATACCACCCACACGTATATCAAGTAACACACATAAGAGATCTTTCCAATAACTTAGTTCAAAAGCTTTTGAGATTATTACATTAGTGTTCATGCCAATATAGTACCTTTGGAACAATGATACATCAATAGGAATCAAGTAATAGACCTTCTATAGAATAACAATGTCATAAAGACTCATTGGTACATCAACAATGTGTTTCAGAATCATCAATATCACAATAATGAAATAGGAGCCTTTTGGTATATCAATGAAACATTTTGACACTTTATAGAATGGAAACAACTTCGTTGGTAATGTAGAACAATACATGTTTTTGGACAACCTCGGAATCTTACTTGATGGAACATTGGTGTTTTCATGCCAAAGACATTGTTAGAGTATGCTTCACATACCTCGTTGTAGATTCGGATACCAATTCAACACAACTTCCCGCCTTTACAAATCACTTATCTACAATGAAATGTTTGGCATCTAGTATTAGCAACCCAACACCACAATTCTCTTTCATAATTCCATACAACCAATATTTGCATACATTCCAAAAACCAACTTGAACAATAGGTTTATGTGTATATATATATATATATATATATCCATCATTTCAATACCACATCATCACACCAAATCCCTTCACAATTCAACATAATCCAACCATGCACAAGAATAATCCAACATCATTTCCAATCATCTTTCAACAACAATCAAATAACATACTTCTTATGCTCACATGCATATATATACATATCCATATAAATAACACCAACATAATTTACATCCTTACCATAAAATGGCCCTTTTGATTTCGAAGTCCTGTTGGCACAAATAAGAGGTGCTTCTCGAAGCCCTTGAGACGGTGAACACAACTACGGAATCAATTTGGATTTTCTACGGTTGAATCACAAGATAATTGGTGTTGAAATTAGGCTAGGGTTTCTTATTTTCAATAATTGGATGATGAATGATGGATATGAGGCTAAGTTTATGTATATAATGACCAATTTTCGTCCATGAGGTGATGGAAAATGACCACATTGCCCTTAAAAACTTAAGTAAATCCGAATCTATCCATGGTGGACTGTTTTGACAGGCTAAAGTAAATCGGCCATAACTCTTTGCTCCGATATCGGATTTAGGTAAAATTGGTATCGTTGGATAGATAATTCAAAGGTATTTCATTTCATATAAAGTAGGACACCCAGTTCGTCCTGTACAAGGAGTTATGATCGTTTGAACTTGACCCTAAAAACCTATTTTGAGAGGTTGAAGTAAAACGAGTATAACTCCTTACTCAGATGTTTGATTTGGATGAAACCAATTGCATTGGAAAGAAGACTCAAAGATCTTTCTTTTGATAGGTCGAAGCTCTCCCAGTTCATTATATTGAGGGAGTTATGATCGTTCACAGTCGACCCAAAAAACTGGCAGGCCTCAGTAGTTTGTGTGCAGAAAATTTTCCTGCACATTTACTGTTCACATATCCCGGCCACCGTTTTATAGTTTCGAACGTGCTCGATTATATCCGAAACTTATCCGTTTTTGGAAATATTTATATTGTTGGAAAGTTTATTCAATAACCTTCGTATGGAACCATCGACGGGCAAATTCCGGTATAAATAAAATAAAAAATTAATTTCATATAAATAAGACCAATACACGTATTTGAATACGCCAATACATGTACTTGAATACGGGGTGTTACATCCTTCCCCTCTTTAGGACATTCGTCCTCGAATGTTAGCGTAGTTATTCAACCAAAACAAGTTCAAGTCCACCATTAACATTCACATCATCACATAAATACTATGCATATATAAACAAAAACTTACTTGTTAATGTTCTAACTCCGTTTCTTGAACTTCCTCTTCATCTTTGAACAAATGAGGGTACTTAGATTTCATTGTTTCCTTAGCTTCCCATATAATCTCTTCCCTTTGTTGATTTCTCCAAAGTACTTTCACCGATGCTACTTCTTTATTTCTCATCTTCTTAACTCGACAATCTAATATAGCAATAGGCATCTCCTTATAGGTAAGATCTTCTGTTACTTGCACATCTTCAGTAGAAGTAATAAGGGACGGATCTCCGATGCACTTTCGAAGCATCGATACATGAAATACTGGATGCACTGATGAGAGTTCCTGGGGTAGCTCTAATTCATAAGCAACTTTCCCACATCTTCGAATAATCTTATACGGGCCTATATATCGTGGACTCAACTTTCCTTTCTTGCCAAATCTCATCACCGCTTTCATTGGCGATACCTTCAAAAATACCCAATCGCCTAACGAAAACTCTAGCTCTCTTCTTCTACTATCTGCATATGACTTGTGTCGACTTTGAGCTGTTTTCAACCGTTGCTGAATCACCTTGACTTTTTCTATGGCTTGATACACAAGATCCGGTCCGAACATAAGAGTTTCACCCGCTTTGAACCATCCTACTGGTGATCTACACTTCCTCCCATATAAAGCTTCATATGGTGCCATTTTGATACTTGAATGATAGCTATTATTGTAGGCAAACTCAATAAGAGGTAAATGATCATCCCAACTGCCTTTAAAATCTATAACACATGCTCGTAGCATATCTTCAAGTGTTTGAATGGTGCGCTCTGCTTGTCCATCCGTCTGAGGGTGAAAAGTTGTACTCAGATTCACTTTTGTTCCCAAACTCCTTTGGAAAGATTTCCAAAAGTTTGCGGTAAATTGAGTTCCCCGATCCGATATAATAGAAGTTGGCACTCCATGTAATCGGACTATTTCTTTAACATACAGCTTCGAATATTCTTCAACTGTGTAAGTGGTCTTAACGGGTAAGAAATGTGTGGATTTAGTAGGCCTATCCACAATCACCCATATAGAATCAAATTTTCGAGCTGTACGAGGCAAACCTGTAACAAAATCCATGTTGATCATGTCCCACTTCCAAATTGGAAGATCTATGCATTCCATATAGCCTCCGGGCTTTTGATGTTCCACTTTAACTCGTTGGCAATTTGGACATTCAGCTACAAATTCTGCGATGTTCCTTTTCATGCCATTCCACCAATATACATCCTTCAAATCTTGATACATTTTAGTTGATCCTGGATGAATGGAATACCTTGAAAAATGTGCCTCTGTCATAATCTTCTTTCTTAGCCCGTCTACATCCGGCACACACAATCGATTTTGGCACTGAAGTACTCCTTCTCGCGTAAGCTCAAATGCCTTGGTCGCATCTCTTTGAACGTTCTCCTTAAGCTGTAATAAAATAGGATCTGCATCTTGCTTCTCTTTCACCTCAGCAACTAATGAGGATTCCGCAGCATTATGCACAATAAGCTCCTCGTTTGGAGTTTCGAGAAGACGAACTCCTAGACTAGCTAATTGATGAAGATCTTTAATCATCCCTTGCCTTTCTATAGGTGCCATCATAGCCTTACGACTCAACGCATCAGCTACTATATTCGCTTTCCCTGGATGATACAAAATATCAACATCATAATCTTTTAATAGTTCCATCCACCTTCGCTGCCTCAGATTTAGATCCTTTTGACTGAAAATATATTGTAAGCTCTTGTGATCAGTATATATATCAACATGAACCCCATATAAATAGTGGTGCCATATTTTTAAAGCAAAGATAACCGCTGCCAACTCAAGATCATGTGTCGGGTAATTTTTCTCATGTGGCCTCAATTGCCTTGAGGCATATGCTATCACCTTACCATGCTGCATTAATACACATCCTAAACCAATTCTCGAAGCATCACAATACACTGTATACCCTTCTGTACCTTTTGGAAGTACCAACACAGGTGTAGAAGTCAACTTATTCTTCAATTCTTGGAAACTCTCCTCACACGCATCATTCCATTGGAACTTGGATGCTTTATGCGTTAGCTTGGTTAAGGGTGCTGAAATGGAAGAAAAGTCTTTAACAAACCTTTTATAATAACCGGCCAACCCGAGAAAACTACGAATCTCCGTAGGCGTTGTGGGCCCTGGCCAGTTCTTCACAGCTTCTATCTTTTGAGCATCAACCTTTATCCCTTCACTAGATACAATATGACCCAAAAATGCCACCGACTTTAACCAAAACTCACATTTAGAGAACTTTGCATAAAGCTTACAATCACGAAGAGTCTGCAATGCCTGTCGTAACTGATTGGCATGGTCCTCTTCTGATCTAGAATAAACTAGAATATCATCTATACAAACTATCACAAATACATCCAGGAATGGCTTAAACACCCTATTCATCAAATCCATAAAAGCTGCAAGTGCATTTGTTAGCCCAAATGACATAACTAGAAACTCGTAATGACCATACCATGTTCGGAAAGCTGTCTTGGGTATATCCTTCTCTTTGACCCTCACTTGGTGGTAACCTGACCTCAAATCAATCTTAGAAAAGCACTTGGCGCCCTGTAACTGATCAAATAAATCATCAATTCTTGGGAGAGGATATTTTTTCTTAATAGTCCTTATTTAATTGTCGATAATCAATACACATCCTCAGCGAGCCATCCTTTTTGCGCACAAATAACACTGGTTCTCCCTAGGGGGACATACTAGGCCTTATGAATCCCTTCTCTAGCAAATCTTTCAATTGCTCTTTCAATTCTCGTAATTCTGCTGGGGCCATTCTATACGGAGGAATGAAGATTGGTTGGGTGCCTGGTATTACATCAATACCAAACTCTACTTCTCGTTCAGGAGGCAAACCTGGAAGATCTTCAGGAAATTCATTTACCACCGGAACAACGTGAAGAGTTGGTGGCTCCGCTTCTGTATCCCTTACTCTAACTAAATGATAAATGTATCCCTTGAAAATCATTTTTCTCGCTTTGAAATAAGAAATAAATCTACCTATTGGTGCGCCAATCTTACCTTGCCATTCAATAACTGTTCATTAGGAAAATGTAAATACATCTTTTTCGTACAACAGTCAATTTTGGCATAACAAGACGCCAACCAATCCATACCCATTATAACATCAAAATCTACCATTTTTAGTTCCACAAGATTGGCCATCGTGTCTCGACCACACACAGTTACTACACAATTTTTATAAATTATTCTAGCAATAATAGATTCCCCAACCGGGGTAGACACTTCCAACGACTTTTCTAACAATTCAGGGGTTCTTTTGAACTTTCCAGCAACCAGAGGAGTAACATATGATAATGTAGAACCGGGATCAATTAGAGAATATACATCAAATGAAAATATGGACAACGTACCCGTAACCACATCTGGGGAAGCCTCTAGATTCTGTCAATCCGCTAAAGCATAAGTGCGATTCTGAGTCCCGCTGGAACTGGCGACTCTTTTTTCATTGCTAGTGTGACCCGCAGGTCGTGCGCCCCTACCAGAATAAGATACCGGTGACGATGATGCAACAACTAATCTCGAAGGTCGTGCTACACCACCTGCGCCCCTTCGTGGGCATTCTCTCATCATATCCCCCGTCATACCGCACTAAAAATAAAAATTTGTTCCCATTTGACATACGCCCATATGATGCTTTCCGCATCGATTACATAGCTCTCGAAAAGGTCTCGATTGTCTCATGTTCCCTTGCCCATGAAACCCACTGATCGCAAACTATGACCCTCACTTCTTTGCCTAAATTGACTGCCTCTGAACCCCTGATGCTGTGGTGGAGCACTAGCTGCAGAATAAGAAAATATTGGCCTAGGTGGTCTAGCAGAAAATTGAGGTCTAAAACCTCCCTGTGGCGCCATAAACTGCCCTATAGATCTGGCCCTCTTAGAAGATCCGCTTTCAAATTCCTGTATTTTTTTTCTTTGCCTCTGATCTTCTATTTTCTGTGCAAATGCTTGGATCCTAGCTATATCCATGTCTTTATTCAGTGCAGCAATAGTACAATCCCTAACCAAATACGGATCCAATCCATTCACATACCGATGAACTCTGTCATCCATAGTAGCTATAACATTAGGAGCATATCTGGACAAGGAATTAAATCGAAGACTATACTCCCTCACACGCGTATTACCCTGTCGAAGATTTAAGAACTGATCCGCACGGGCCTGACGAGTCTCATATGGAAGATAATGATCAATAAATGCCTCTTTGAACTCTTTCCAAGTAGCTGGGGGTGCATCAATACCCCTTGACCGTTTCCAGTCTTCATACCAATATATAGCCTCACCTTTGAATCTATACGCGGCTAACTCCACTGTCTCTCTGCCCGATACATGCATCACCTCTAGGGCCCTTTGGATCTGATCAATAAAGTCCTGCGGATCTTCATTAAGATCGGATCCGGTAAAATTAGGCGGATCCATCTTAAGAAAATCTTGCATCCGAAGATCTTTCTTTTGATAGGTCGTAGCTCTCCCATTTCATTATATTGAGGGAGTTATGATCATTCAAAGTCGACCCAAAAAACTGGCAGGCCTCAGTAGTTTGTGTGCAGGAAATTTTCCTGCACATTTACTGTTCATATATCCCGGCCACCGTTTTATAGTTTCGAACGTGCTCGATTATATCCGAAACTTATCCATTTTTGAAATCTTTATATCGTTGGAAAAATTATTCAATAACCTTCATATGGAACCATCGACGGGCAAATTCTGGTATAAATAAAATAAAAAATTAATTTCATATAAATAAGACCAATACACGTATTTGAATACGCCAATACATGTACTTGAATACGGGGTGTTACAGTACGGGTACGTTAACGACACATATAAAGGATCTTCACGAAAGAGAGTTACAAATTGCAAAAGGAGGTGAGGCTGTTGGTGGGCCCACACAAGCTAGAATGGACTCAACAACTGGTCATGTAATTAAGAAGTATAATAAATTGAGGGACCGGGAAGAAATAGCAAAAATGGTAGCTGTGGGTTGTTTGCCTTTTAGTTTTCCTTCTTCTGATGCCTTTATTCATTATATTCAAGCAATTTATAATCCTATGTTTAATGGTATTCATAGAAGTAATTGTCGGTCTAATATTTTTAGGTTTCATTCACAATATTATTTTTATTTATTAACATTGTTAAAAAATATTCAATGTAGATTGTCCCTAACTTCTGATCTTGGTCATGCTGTAAATAGAAATGATTATTTAACCGTTACTTGTCATTGGATGGACAGTAATTTTGTGATGCAAAAACGTATTCTTGCTTTTTTATATGATGAAGATTGTAAACATACTGGAGATTTTATTACTGATTCGATTGTTAAAGTTACAAAATTTTATGGTATCGAAAATAAAATCTTTTGTATTGCTTTTGATAATACTTCTAACAAAAACATTACTATAACAAAGTTAAAATCTAAGCTATCTCCTCTGTTACCTGAAATTTTTCATATTAAGTGTGCATGTCATATATATAATTTAATTATAAAAGATGGTCTTGAGTTTTTTTATCTTTATATTGAAAAAATCAGTCTTGCTATTGGTTTTATTCAAGGAAATAATCGAAGAAAAAGAATTAGAGAATTTAAAGTTAAATATCAAGAAAATGGACTTGCACCGATATTGATGCCTGAGGAAATTGATATTAGATGGAATTCTACATATGATTTTTTAAAAACTTGTTATAAATATAGAGGTCCTATTACACTAGCTTTAAACCAACATTGTGGTTCATTTGCTGATTCTGCTGATTGCATGCTACATGATTCTGATTGGGTTGTAATTAATGATCTTGTTAAGTTTTTAGAAAATTTTATATAGCTACGGTTGAATTTTCCGGTGCTTATTATCCTACTGTTTGTAATATTTTGGGATATATAACCGATATTTCTGGTTTGCTCAAAGAATATAAAAATAAAGAAGGTTATAAAGAAGCTGTTGGTGCCATGTTTACTAAATTTAAAAAATATTTTTTCCTGATTCCTCCTATTTACTTGGTTGGTGCTATGCTAAATCCGTGCATGAAATATAATACTATGTGCCACTTTAGTACTCTTATTTATGCTAACTTAGAAATAAATACTAATAATGATTCTAAACAAGTACAACCTGATTTATGGACGGCTATGGCTGATACGAATGCTTACATAGATAAATTATATAACCACTATTCTGATTTAGTTGATTTAGCTGTACCGACACATATCACTCCAACTGTCGCTCCTCGTTCTCCCGAAGAGCCATCATCTTCTAAAAGGCTGGCACATAGTGGTTTTCCTGATTCCTTTTATGATTTACCTTGTTGGAACAATGTTGATGAGAGAGCTTACACATCAACTTATCGGGAAGAGCTTAAGTATTATCTTCGATCGCCGCCAGAGGATCGCAGACGATGGATCAATACGTTGGATTGTTGGAGGAGTAATGAAACATAATATCCTGTGCTTTCAAGATTAGCTAAAGATATATTGAATGTTCCAATGTCAACCGTTGTATCAGAGAGCACTTTTAGTCAGGGACGACAACAATTTGGAGACAACTGACACTCATTGGGAAGCAATGTAATGAATGTTCTAGTTTGCCTCAGAGATTGGATTAGATCGGAAAGAAGAAATCAAGGAATTGAAGCGGAGCCGAACGACGAGCAGAAACTTGAAGAAATTATGACTTCACGGGAGAACTCAGCAGAATCAATTTCAATGCATGGTTTTGCCCCCATTGACTTTGACTATCCTATGCAAGTTCCCGTCAATATTAACATGAATGAGTTGGAAAAAATTATGCATAATTTGTAGATTTTTCATTCATGTAAATTATAAATTTTGGATCATTTTTCAATCAATAAAATTCAACATTCATTCACTCCTTAGTCCTTACTTTATAATTTTTTTCATTTAATGATTTAAATTGAATTTCTAGTTTAAATTAAAAACTTAATTTTAATATATTATTAATTTACTATCAAGTATTATTAATTTATTATATTAAGTAACATATGTTTTGTATATTTGTGTATATATCTTCTATAGATGTGTATATGTTTTATAAATTAGTATATAACTATATATATATTGTAGTATATGTTTTATTTAAAGTAGTACATATATATTGAATGGTGCGTATATATGTGTATATATCTTCTATAGATGTGTATATTTAATGTATACATGTGTCTATGTTTTATAAATTAATATATAAATATATATATATATATACATATATATATATAATATATATATATGTTATATAGTAATTAGTATATAACTATATATATAATTATATATATTGTAGTATATGTTTTATTTAAAGTAGTACGTATAGTCGTATATATTGAATGTTACGTATATATGTATAATTGTATATATGTGTATATATTTTTTAAATTCTAATGTAGTATATACTATATGTATAGTGTATATATATTGTTTAACGTATTTAAAATGTATATAGGTGGGTATATATAGTGTATATTGAAAAAAACTTTTTTTTATCGGGTTTGACCGAATTTTTAACCAGGTTTAGGTGGTTTTGACTGGGTTGGGTTAAGTGGGCCGAGTTAGGGTTATTTTTAAAATTTTACTGCTGAACCCGGACCACTTAACCATAACCTGGACCCGGCCCGCAACCCGGCTAAAATTAATGGGCCGGTTCCGAGTTGACCCGATCCGGCCCACTTAACACCCTTAGTGTAGGTATTTGATAGGTGAATTTTTTATTTGAATGTGGTTTAGTTTGGTGACTTGAGTGTTGATTTAGTGGCTTGAATTTGATTAAGTGTAGGTAGTTGAAAGATGAATTTTTATTTTGAATGTGGTTTAGTTTGATAACATGGGAGGTGACTTAGTCACTTGAAATTGATTAAGTGTAGGTATTTGAAAGGTGAATTTTATTTTTGAATGTGGTTTAGTTTGGTGACTTGGGTGATGTCTTAGTGACTTGAATTGATTAAGTGTAGGTAGTTGAAAGGTGAATTTTTGTTTTCAATGTGGTTTAGTTTGGTAACATGAGAGGTGACTTAGTCACTTGAAATTGATTAACTGTAGGTACTTGAAAGGTGAATTTTTGTTTTGAATATGATTTAGTTTGGTGACTTGGGTGGTGACTTAGTGACTTAAAATTGATCAAGTGTAGGCACATGAAATGTGAATTTTTGTTTTCAATGTGGTTTAGTTTGGTAACTTGAATTTAGGTACCTTTTGATTTTGAATTTAGGTACTTGAAATATGAACTTTTGTGACTTGAACTAATTACTTGAATCTGATTGATTGTGTAGATGGAACCTGATTATAGCTGGATATATCAACAGAATAATGATAGTAGAATGAGTCTTAGGGTGGAATTTTTTGAAAGTGTCAGACGATTTGTTGAACATGCTAAGACACTTGATGCTTGATTATGTTTTTGGGCTATTCGTTGTTCTCGTGTTAGATGTGATGATACAAATATTTTAAAAGAAGAAGTTGTGAATGAACATCTTTATAGAAAGGGGTTTCACGAGGACTTTTTAAGATTGCGTGCTATTGATGGTGATGTTGGGCAGAATAACTTTGTTGTTGGTGAAAGTAGTAGGTCTGCAGGGTATAATGAATATCAAGAAACTAGGATGACAGAAATGGTGCACGATGCTTTTGGGATGCAACACGGGGGCGACTTTAGGGAAAATGTCGAAGATGTTCCCAATAGAGAAGCAAACCATTTTTATGAACAACTGTATGTTGGTAGTCATCCTTTGTTTGACGGGTGTTCGCACTTTCGTTTGTCTGTTGCTGTTAGATTATTAAGTATTAAATCTGACTGAAATATTGTTGAAGGAGGAATGGACTCAATGATAGACCTTATTAAAGAGTTAGTTGACCTCGGCTTAGAGGTTTATGATTCTTTCTATAAGGCAAAAAAATTGGTGTCAAAGTTAGGTCTCTTCTCGATTAGAATTGATTGTTGTGATGCATGTTATACATTAAGGAATATGCTAACCTAGAGTCCTATAAGTTTTGTCATCACCCTCGATATAATCATGGTTGTAGTGAAAATAAAATTGCTATTAAGACAACGCATTATTTACCTCTAATACCAAGGTTGAAGAGGTTGTATGCTTCAAACAGCTCAGCTCCTCACATGAGATGGCACAGGGAAAATAGCAGGACCACAGGTGTTATGTGTCATCCATATGATGGAGAGGCTTGGAAGTATTTTGATGCAACTTATCCAAATTTTGCAGCTGAGCCACGAAATATTCGTTTGGGATTATGTGCGGATGGCTTCTCTCCTTTTTTCAGTTGGTTCTGCGCCATATTCATGTTGTCCTATATTTACCACCCTGTATAATCTTTCTCCTAAAATATTGATGACTAGTCCCTATATATTTTTGAATTTTGTTGTTCCTGTCCTGCGTAATCCAAAAAGCGGAATAGATGTCTACTTGTAATCTTTGATTGATGAACTTCAAATTTTATGTCATGAAGGGTCTGGAACTTGGGACATCTCACTTAAACAGAATTTCAATCTGCGTGTAATCTTTAGGAGACTCAAGAATGTATTCAGAAAGAATAGAAGGGAACATGATGGTCCACCTCCAAGGCTATCTGGTCATGACATCTGGGAGATAGTTTAGGATTTGCCTAAAGTTAGCGAGGAATCATTGTATAGGCTTGATGGATATGGCGTTTCACATAACTGGACTAAGCAAAGTATATTTTGGGATTTAGAATATTGGCTAGATAATTTACTTAGAAATAATATTGATGTCATGCATACTGAGAAGAACTATTTTGTCAACTTGTTCAACACAATTATGAATGTCATCGGCAAGACAAAGGATAATCCTAAGGCTAGACTTGACTTACCAGAATATTGAAAATGTAGAGAATTACACTTACCGGAGGGGCCTAATGGCAATGTTCTTAAGCCCAAGGCTAGTTTTACATTCAAGTTGGACCAAAAATGTTAAATATGTGAACGGGTCCAAAGTTTGAAGATGCCTGATGGATATGCCTCAAATTTGAGAAAGAGGGTTCATATGACACAAGAAATCTTGCGTGGAATGAAAAGCCATGATTGTCATATTTTCATAGAACAATTACTTCCAATTGCTTTTATTAGTTTACCTAAAAACAGATGGAAACCAATAGTAGGGATTAGTTTGTTTTTCAAAGACTTATGTGCTATCATACTAAAATAAGAAAATCTTACGCGAATAAAAAGTAATATTGTTGTTATCACCAACAAGTTGAAAAAGATTTTTCCAACAGTGTTCTTCGATGTGATGGAACATCTTTCCATTCACCTTGTGCACGAAGCTCGGCTAGGCGGTTCAGTTCAAACTAGGCGGATGTATCAATTCGAACGGTAAGCAATTGCAATATATTTAAATTCATACATATCTTTTTTTAATATAGTAAACATCTAATCTTAAAATTGTGCAGGGCAATTGAAAAATTGAAAAGGGGTTCCAAACACAAACATAGGGTGGAAGGCTCTATAGTTAAGGCATATCTTGCAAGAGAAACATCTCAATTTTGTTCATACTACTTTCGTGATGAAGTTGCTTGTTCAAGAAACAGATCGAATCGTCATCAGGATGATGAGATTGAGCCTCATTTGCAATCGATATCAATTTTTAATCAATCTGGTTGTAAGGCTAAAAAGACAATATTTCGCCGGCTCACTCCCACGGAGCACAAATCAATAACTTTGTATGTCTTGCTGAATTGCCTGGAAGTTTTTTTGAAGTACGGAGATTAAAAATTTAACATATCTTATTTATTTACTCATTCCCTTAAGGAAACTAATTGTGTTTCGTATGTTGTATCTTCAGTTTATTTAAGACTCAATTCCACGAAAATCAAGTGTATGCATCCTTTGCAACATGATTTACATATGAGGTTCGCAATATATTAATACTTTTACAAATTTTAAACATTTACACATTCCTCAACTAAATGTATATAAATATATATATATATATATATATGTATGTATGTATGTATGCATGTATGCATAATATTTTTAGGTACACTAGTCACCAAATACAGCCGCATACGATCAGTTCTTGAGAGATATTTCTTTGAGACCAGTTGAAGCTCATGCAATGTCCCATTACACAATAAATGAGTTTAAATTTTTCGCCGAAGAACACTCCAGAACAAGGAAAACAAACAATAGTCGTGTTTAGGTTATGGGGTGATGATGAGGTTGATTACTTTGGAGTCATTCACAAGATCTTAGAACTGGAGTATGCTGGTTTTTAAATAAAAAAATTATCCTCTTTCGATGTAAATGGTTTGATCCAAGCACAAGAGGCACAAAAGTGCATAAGGAGAATAACATCATTGAAGTGAAGCATAATAGGTCGTATCCTGTTTACTAAGGGTGTACATAGGTCGGGTTGGTTCGATTTTTATTTAAAAAAAATAAACCAATCATGTCGATTTATTAAAACTATAAACCAAATCAAACCAATGAAAAATTGTTTTTTTCGGTTTAGGTTTTGGTCGTTTTTTTTTTAATTTTTTGGTTTTTTTTTATAATATTTAGTTTTTATAGTTATATTGTGATCGAAGACTAGATCAAATATATTTTCACTCATGTGCTAATGAAAAACCATAATTATGAAAAAATAAGGAGGAGAAAACTCTCTTGAAACTAAAAAGTGAGATGAAGAGTGAAAAGTTTAGGTTTTAAGTTTATATTGAGTTTTGAATCATTTAATTAGCAATTAGTGGACAAATATTACAACTTAAAGGCCCAAATCTAAATATATTTCTACATCTACTTTCAAATTATTGAAAATTACTAAAACTAGTTGACTTTTATGTCAGTTTGATTCGAATTCGGTTTAACTTTTTTTTGTCAACACCGAATCAAACCAAGAATGACCATTTTTTTTCTAATGCCAAACCAATCAAACCAAACCATAAGTTGATTTTTTTTTCTCGGTTTGATTTGGGTCGTCGGTTCGATTTGACTTGACGGTTTGGTTTGTACACCCCTACTGTTTACGATTCATTTGTTCTAGCGCAAAATGCTAAACAGGTGTATTATGATCCTTATTTATTGCGCAGTGATAAGTCTGATTGGTGGGCTTTAATCAAACCAAAGCCTATAGGCTGGGTGGACGTTGAGAATGTGTTGGAGACTGCATATCAAAATAAAATGCAGATTGATCATCAGCTAGTGGACATTGACTTAGTGGATAGTTTGAATCACTCTCCAAAAAATATATTTGAAGAAGTTAATATTGCAGAAGAAGAGGCTGAGTGGGTAGGAGATGAGAAAACTTCTGAAGAGGGTGAATTGTTTAGTTGAGAATCTTCAGGAGAGTAGGATTAGTTTGTGTAGGTTGTATTTATTATGCATTGATGTCTTTATGCTTTGTACTATATATTTACCTTTATGTTTTATTGTTTAAGATTGATATGTAATATACTGCGTAAGATTGTTGTTTTCACTTTTCCATAATTTATATAGTAATAGAAATATTCTTGTCTATTTCGTGCTATTGGAGCGATTTAAAATGTGAATTAGTAACTTGAAATTAGTTAGTTGGAATGTTTTCTTATATATTCATTTTGTAGGAACTAACTACTTGTTAACTTTACATAATTTAGATGTCAGGTAGAGGTGATAAAGGTAAGAAAAAAGTTGATCCTACAAAAAAAAAACCTCCACCTTATAGACGACCGACAGATATTCATATATCTGAGGGTCGGTTTGCGGACGCGCCAGCATGACCCTCATATTCTAGGTCATCGCAGCATTCAGTTCCTGCTCCTATGTGTGTGGGGCCACTTCATGGGTCTACACCGACTCATTCTGCTCCTATCACCGTGCCACCACCGTCACAGTACTATCGGACGACCGCTGGCACATCCGATCATCTACCATCACCAGTACCCTCCTGTAGCAGTCACCCACGTTCTCACAGTAATTCTGTTGGATCTATTGGATTGTCGGATCTTCATTTTTGGAGGCACTCCAATTGTTGCTTTAGATCCGCCCACGCTAGTGCATCCACCAACACTTGATCCACGGCCGGAGACAGAGACGATTATCGGAGGCGTTATCTTATTCCATATAGAATAGGGTAAGATTTTTAAATATAATAACATTATTCATTTTTCATTTACTATATTATTATACTCTATTAAGTTACTGTTTGATCTTATGTTGTAGGTTTAAGCCGGATGCTGAGTTGGAAAAATTGTGAGTAAATGCATTTGTCGGTACTTTAACGGCTACTGGACCAGTTGGCAAAAGGTTCCAGAAAATGTTATAGAAAAAATGTTTAAAGAATTTCAGGTAAGGATTTAACTTATCGACTACTTAACACATTGTTATAACAAAAGATTGAATATTATATTTTTATTTTTGTTGTAGAATATTACTGGTGGGATGAAGCGAATGAATATGCTATAAAGAGGAATTTTTATAGAAGAGCTAGATCCAGATTTAACGATTTGTTGGATTATGCCAAAACCAATATGGTACGACCAGAGTTTATACTCGAACCTATATGGCAACATTATATTCGCTATTGGAATAGCGAAGAATACCAATTGTTGAGAGACAAAGGAAAGAAAACCCTGGCATCATTCAAGGGTGGCTCTCTACATACTGCGAGTGTAGTTAGTATGATTGTTGTAGAGAAAAAAAATAGTATGTAACTTTTACAGTTTTAATTTTTTGTTTCTATTTAAATTTTTAATTATTTGAAGATTAATAATTTTTTCATATACAGGAAAAACAAAAGGGTAGGAGGATAACATACGATGAGCTATTCGAGGAGACGCATGTGAAGAAGAAAAAGAACCCGACTGATGAAGATGTCTGGGTTGAGCCTCGTGCAAAAGCTGCCCATGTAAGAATCAATTTTGAATTTATGAATCTTTTTCTCAAAGTTGATATTATTCAAGTACAAGTACTTTAATATTTTTTACTATTAATTTTAACTTTACTTTGAATATAGGACAAATATAGGCAGCTCGTTAGTGAGTATCGTAGTACTCAGTCTTCTGAAAGTCAGGGTGACCTAATACCTAAACATGTAGAGGAGGAGTTATGGCAAGAAACTGTGGGTCCTGTAGTAGAGGTCATTTCTACGGATACCACAAAAATTATTTTGGCGAGTGTTAGGTCTTCGTCCGGACCTACATCCTATTCCTCATCAGTTGATAGAGAAACTATTGAATCACTAAAAAATATGATTTCTAAACTCACTGAAGAGCTTGCTGCACAAAGAGAGAGGGCGCAGAAGAAGGAGGAGGAAACATCATCACAAATCAGGATGTTGCAGGAGCAGTTCAGCTGTTTTATTCAATCTGTAGGGATTCTTCCTCTATGTCTTGGTGATGCAGTTCGGGCTGCAAAAGGTCTAGGCCCACTGGATGATATCAGCACAAATGAGGAATCAGATCCTGCGTGTGAGACTGAGGATGCGGAAGACGATGACAATGAAGATGAGTAGTTGTTTTTTTTACTTTCGTATGTGTTGTAGTTTGAATTTGGACATTTTGTTGTAGTTTTTACACTTTTGTATGTTTTTAGACTTATATTGTATGTTAGTTGTGTGGGAATACACTTGGTATGTTGTTGTTGTTGTATTGTATGTTGGTTGTTTCATTTGTTTGGCTGGTTATTTTTTATGTTTAAAAAAATTCCAGAAAAACTGACCACATGTGGTCGAATTTTTGAAAATTTTTAAAGAAACCGACCACTTGTGGTTTTTTTTTTTTTGAATTTTTTTTACTTTTATAAAAAAAAAATAATGAATTTAAAAATATATATATATATTTTTAAAAAAATCAATCACACGTGGTCGGTTTTAAAAAAGCTACCAGGCTTTAACGGTCACACATTTTGGTCGGTTTTGCGGTCGAAAATTCAGAAAAATCGACCACATGTGGTCGATTTTCCTGTTCTTTTAGTAGTGTGTATATATATTTATATATCAACTAGAAGGGACAAACGTAATAAATAATTAGGAGAGAAATGTAAAGAGAGTTCTCATTTGATTTAGTCTGAAGATGGTAATGGGACACTTTTGGGTTATGTTAGATTAACATAAAACTAAACTCCTTAAATAGTACTCTTCGTCTCAAATTTTCTAATTTGATTTCTCATTTTACTTATCTTTTTTTCATTAATCAAGAAGAGACAATTTTTTTTTCATGTTTTCTTCAAATTAAAATGTAAACATTATCTAATAGGGGTACTATGGTAAACCAGTCATGTTATTAATTATTTTTCTTAATCAATGTGTCATCTCAATTTGAAATGGGTAATTTTGGACGGAGAGAGTAATAAACAAAACAAAAACTATCAGCTAGTGATCTTAGACGTTTTAACCAAAACTTAAATACCTTATAAGGCCCGCGGGGGGAGGGGGGGAGGAATGTTCTTTGCTTTTACTAATAATATATAGTACTACAAATTAATCACATTAATTATAGATATATAGATTGCTAAAAATTAAGGTTGTCAAACGGGCCGGTTTTAACCGGCCCGAACCAGCCCACTAAAGGAAACTGGATCGGTTTGACCCGACCCGATAAACCCAAGGGCTTTAAGGGCCTGGGGCCCGATTCGGTTGGATTTTGAATTTGGGCCCGGTTAACCCGGACCGGACTCGACCCGGTTAGGGCCCACTGGTTAACCAACTCGGCCCAGTCCGGATAAGCCCGAAAAAGCCCATTAATTTATTTTTTTTAAGATTTTGGAAAATTGGGCCAAACTAGCCATTGGCCCAATGGCTATAACGGCTAGTTTGAGCCCAAATATATAAAAAAAAAAGTTTTTTTATTTTAAATTATTTTTTAATCCCAAAAAAAATTCTATAAATACCCTACACTTTCAAATCATTTTCCACACAATTTTTCATTCTCTCAAGTCTCAAATCTCATTCTCTCTCAAATCTCATTTCTCAATTCTCAAATATTCTATATATTTAATTTCTAAAGTGCTCACTTTAATTTTTTTAATTTTGCGATTACTAAGTACGAGTGGAAGTTTCTAAAGTCGCAGCCTTCGGATACTTCCGAAATTTGGTATTGTCGTTCCATCTCTTACTTTTAATTTATAATTAGTGTATTAATTGTTGAATATTTATTTTTATTACTTTTTGTGTATTTTGAATATTTTTTTAGTTTGATTTATACTATGGATAAATTAAGAAACCTCGGTAAAAGTGTCAAAAAATTTATCCTGGAAGTGGTAGTGGTAGCAAAAAGCAAATTACTAGCGGTAGAGGTACTTCAAGTACTAGATATGCCCGTGTGTCTTCGCCTCCGGTACACTTAGTCAACCTTTTGAGGAAGAAATAGGTGTAGGTGCTCACGCTATGGATTATTTAGAAGTTCAGGAAAATTACGGTATAGAAGAAGAAAATGAAGTAGATGCAGTTGATTTAGATGAAGATGATGAAAATATTGGTGAGACACCCAAAGTAGGAAATGCTAACGTTAGATCTGAATCGGTTAATCTCCCTCTTTGTCCTCCCCGTGCCCCAAGAGCTCGTAAATAAAATAGTGTTGCATGGAAATTTTTTGAACGTATATCAGATACTGAGGTGCAATGCAATATTTGTCAAAAAATATATAAGCATAAAAGAGGAGGCAAGCAAGGGGGTACGGGTACATTAATGAGACATTTAGCTGAAGATCACGAAAGAGAGTTAAAAATTACACAAGGTGGTGAGGCTGTTGGTGGGCCCACACAAACTAGAATGGACCCAACAACCGGTCACGTAACGAAGAAGTATAATAAATTGAGGGATCGGGAAGAAATAGCAAAAATGGTAGCTGTAGGTTGTTTGCCTTTCAGTTTTCCTTCTTCTAATGCTTTTATTCATTATATTCAAGCAATTTATAATCCTATGTTTAATGGTATTCCTAGAAGTACTTGTCGGTCTGATATTTATAGACTTCATTCACAATATTATTTTTATTTATCTACATTGTTAAAAAATATTCAATGCAGAATATCCCTAACTTCTGATCTTGGTCGTGTTGTAAATAAAAATGATTATTTAACCGTTACTTGTCACTGGATGGATAGTAATTTTGTGATGCAAAAACGTATTCTTGCTTTTTTCTATGATGAAGATCATAAACATAATGGATAATTTATTACTGACTCGATACATAAAGTTGCAGCATTTCATGGAATCGAAAATAAAATCTTATGTATTGCTTTTGATAACGCTTCTAATAACAAGACTGCTATAACAAAGTTGAAATCTAAGCTATCACCACCGTTACCTGAAATTTTTCATATTAAGTGTGCATGTCATATATATAATTTAATTGTAAAAGATGGTCTTGAGTTTTTGAGATTTATATTCAAAAAATCCGTCTTGCTGTTGATTTTATACAAGAAAATAATCATAGATCGAGAATTAAAGAATTTAAAGTTAAATGTCAAGAAAATGGACTTGCACTGATATTGATGCCTGAGGAAATTGATAATAGATGGAATTCTACGTATGATTTTTTAAAAACTTGTTATAAATATAGAGTTCCTATTACATTAGCTTTTAACCAACATTGTGCTTCATTTGCTGATTTTGTCGATTGCATGCTACTTGATTTTGTTAAGTTTTTGGAAAAATTTTATGTAGCTACAGTTGAATTTTCTGGTGCTTATTATCCTACTGTTTGTAATATTTTGGGATATATAACCGATATTTCTGGTTTGCTCAAAGAATATAAAAATAAAGAAGGTTATGAAAATGTTGTTGGTGCCATGATTACTAAATTTAAAAAATATTTTTTTCCGATTCTCCCTATTTTCTTGGTTGGTGCTATGCTAAATCGGTGCATTAAATACCATACTATGTGCCAGTTTAGTACTCTTATTTATTGTAACTTAGAAATAAATACTAACAATGATTATGAACAAGTACAACCTGACTTGTAGACGGTTACGTCTGATGTGAATGCTTACATAGATAAGTTATATAACCACTATGCTAATTTAGTTGATTTACCTGTACCGACATATATCAGTCCAACTGTCGCTCCTCATCCTCCTGAGGTGCCATCATTTTTTAAAAGGCCGGTAGATTGTGGTTTTCCTGATTCCTTTTATGATTTACCCTGTTGGAACAGTGTTGACGAGGGAGCTTACACATCAACTTATCGGGAAGAGCTTAAGTATTATCTTTGGTCGCCGCCAAAGGATCGCAGACGACGGATCAACAGGTTGAATTGGTGGAGGAATAATGAATCACAATATCCAGTGTTTTCAAGATTAGCTAGAGATATCTTGAACGTTCCAATGTCAACCGTTGCATCAGAGAGCTCCTTTAGTCAGGGACGACAGCAACTTGGAGACAACCGACACTCATTGGAAAGCAATGCAATGAATGTTCTAGTTTGCCTCAGAGATTGGATTTGAGTATAAAGAAGAAATCAAGGAATGGAACCGGAGCCGAATAACGAGCAGAAACTTGAAGAAATTATGACTTTGCGGGAGAACTCAGCAGAATCAAGTTCAATGCATGGGTTTGCCCCCATTGACTTTGACTATCCTATGCAAGTTCTCGTTAATAACATGGATGAGTTGGAAAAAATAGTGCATATTTTGTAGATTTTTTATTCATGTAAATTATAAATTTTGGATCATTTTGCAATCAATAAAATTCAACATTCATTAATTAACTATCAAGTATTATTAATTTATTATATTAAGTAGTATATGTTTTGTATCTTATTGTATATATCTTCTATACACATGTATATTTAACGCATATATTTAATGTATCCAAGTGTATATATTTTACAAATTAGTATATAACTATATATATATATATATATATATATATATATATATACATATTGTAGTATATATAAATGTATATTGTAGAATAGTATATATTTTATTTAAAGTAGTACATATATATTGAATGGTGCGTATATATGTGTATATATTATATCTTCTATAGACTTATATCTTTAACGTATACAAGTGTATATATTTTATAAATTAGTATATATATATATATATATATATTGTAGTATATACTTTATTTAAAGTAGTACATATATTGAATGGTGTGTATATATCTTCTATAGACGTATATATTTAACGTATACAAATGTATATGTTCTATAAATTAGTATGTAATTATATATATACACATATTGTTGTGTATATATATGTATATTGTAGTATATATTTTATTTAAAGCAGTACATATATATTGAATGGTGCGTATATATATGTATATATCTTCTATAAGCGTATATATTTAACGTATAAATGTGTATATGTTTTATAAATTAATATATACCTATATATATATATATATATATATATATTGTAGTATGTATATATATATTGTACTATTGTAGATTTGTAGTATATGTTTTATTTAAAGTAGTACGTATAGTCATATATAATTATATATTGAATGATACGTATATATGTGTAATTGTTTATATATATTTTTTAAAATATATATTGTATAATTGTAGTGTATATAGTGTATATTGAAGTGTATATAATTGTAGTGTATGTAGTGTATATTGGATTTTTCATTTTTTTTTAAACGGGTTTGACCGGTTTCTAACCGGGTTGGGTTAAGTGGGCCGGTTCAGAGTTGTTTTCAACATTTTTACTGTTGAACCCGAAACCGTACCGGCCCACCTAACCCAACTCGGACCGGAACCAGCCCACAACCCGATTAAACTAAACGGGCCGGTTCCGGTTTGGCCCGGCCCGGCCCACTTGACACCTTTACTAAAAATATACGGTTTAATTTTCTTAACACGTCTATAGCTAAATCACATGTCTGAAGTATTGTTATTAGTGTAAAAGTTTATGCTCATTATTGTTTTCCTTGCAAAATCACATTTTCGACAAATTTAAAGTTTATACACTTTTAAAGCAAAGGCATTGGCATGCGCTGAATTACATTATATGCATGAAAGAGGAACAAAGACAGAATAATAGACATATAAAGGAGAGTTCTAAAAGAAGACTTAGATTTTTGAAATTTTGCTTCTTGTCATATTTGACAAGTTTAATATGTATATAATTCCCTTACAAGTAATTCATGTATTACAATCCCGTATAACTAATACATCAAACCAAACAACCCATTTGTTCGGCTTCGTTTTATTTGTCTTTTGCATATTTACCTTCATTTTATAGTTGTATTTGTACATATTTTGCACATAAACTTTTACTACCTCTTTTTTTTTTGACAACATAAACTTTTACTTCTAAATAATACAGCAAACTTGTGTGAAAATGATATGTACTGCTACCAGATTTAGGTAGCAACATACTCCCTCCGTTTCATAATAAGTTAGTTGTTTGATTTTGGCACACATATTAAGAAAAAAAATAAAAACATAAATTTATCATGTTTTTCCATTTTTACCCTCTTCAAAAAGCAAAGACACATGATACGTCACTCCCAATGCACATTTAATGGAGGATAAATTTGAAAAAAAAATTCAACATCTACTTTGAATTGTGAACCATTCACTTATTTTAAAACATAAAAAATACTTCAACAATTCACTTATTATGGAACGGAGGGAGTACTAAACAACAAAAAGTAGTACCATTTAATTGAAATTCAATCGTATCACAATTACAAACATATATACTATACGTCTATACTAAGGCACAAATGCCACTGTAACTCCTGGGACAAGCAGGACAAGTCATATTTCTACACATCCATGCAATTATGCAAATAGACATTGATGGTGATAAATATGATCACAAGGTAACACTCTCACTTCCTCATTCTCCTCAAAGTCAGACAAACAAATATGACATTCTCTGTGGCCGACCACTCTATGGACAACGGTCCGAGCTTTAATATAAGGCAAAGCAGCTCATACCGTAACGTATAACATGAGGAAGTACAAGGATTATGAAGATGACAGTGATCAATATCAACAAGATTTTAATGAAGAATAACACTTTACTATGGTCAAATACCCCTTTTGTGGCGACGGGACGAATTAATGAAAATGTTGTAAAAGCTATATAGAAAATTAAAAAGAAAGAAAGAAGTCAGTACGAATTATGAAGAATATAATATTACATATGTTGAATACAAAGAAATAAAGCTGGTACAACTTCTAGAAGCAATAGAATAAAACTGTTCCATTTTTCTGTTATAATTGTTTTTAAAAATAGTGAGTTAGTTAACTGTTTTGACAACTAGGAGTTAGTTTGGTAGTTGTTTAGCTCCTCTATATAAGAGATGCTGATGTACATTGAAGATTAAGTGAACATACAAGATTACACTCAATTTGTCTAAAGTTTCTTCCTCCTTCTCTTCTTCTTCCTTCTCTACATACTTCTGATGATGATGATGAATGTTAGGTATCTGTAACCTAGCTGAATTATATGGTATCAAAGCCACACACTAGAGAATATGTAAACTGTATTGCATTCAATTGGTTCAATTGGTGTGTGCGTGATTCAATTCTGGAAATCAAGGGTGTTCTTGAATCAAGATTCCAAGGTTGATCAAAGTCTTCAACAATGGTGAATGGAAATGAAGATATCCAGATTGGGGGGCCGAGCAGAGCATCTCCTAATATGTTGGACTACAATCATCCCTTTTTCTTGAGTCCATTTGATGTAAGTGGTATTCAGATTATTTCGTTTCAGTTAACAGGTGTTGAAAACTTTTCAATTTGGTTTAGATCCATGCGTATAGCACTGTTAGGACGGAATAAGTTGGGAATGGTAGATGGAACCCGTGCTAAAGATAAGTTTTCTACTGAAATGGGAAGTCACTGGGAGAGGGTGAATGCCATTGTCTTGTTATGGATAATGAACTCTGTCTCTAAAGAACTGCTTGGTGGAATAATGTATGCCTCGACGGCTAGTATTGTGTGGAATGAATTGTATGAGAGGTTTAACAAAATTGATGGTGCTAGAATGTTTAATCTGCACAAAGAGATTGCAACACTGTCCCAAGGAACTGCTTCTGTATCTTCTTACTTCTCAAAGCTTAAAGACTTGTGGGAAGAGTTTGAGGCCCTTGTGCCTGCACCTGGATGTGAATGTGAAAAATCCAAGGAGTATGTTCTACATCTTCAGAAGTTAAAATTGTTTTAGTTTCTAATGAGGTTGAATGAAACCTACACATAAGCAAGGAGTCAGATTCTACTCATGACCCTTCTACCTACTATAAACCAAGTTTATGCAATGATTATTAGTGATGAAAGTCATAAGTCTATGGCTAATCATGCAGGGATTCTAGGGGGTGGTCCTGTAGTTTCTGGTAGAAATATTAAAATGGCTATGTATACAAGAAATGAAGGTGGACCAGGTGGAAGTCAGAATCAGAAATTCAAGAAAAACAATAACCTGCAGTGTGATTTCTGCAAACTCAAAGGGCATTGTAGGGAAAATTATTGGAAGCTAGTTGGTTACCCTCAAGATAACAAGTTTAAGAAGAAGTGGAGAACTGAAGGGTCCAATACAACCTACAATGTATCTCTAAATTCTCAAGATTATCTAGAAGAGAAAGGTGGATGTAATCACTATGTAGGGCAGTGTTCCTACTCAAAACCTGTATCCATACAAAAAGGCTATTTTCATGTTGCAGTACATCAAGGTGATACAGAAAATCAAATGGCGCAGCTGAGTCAGATGGGAACTGCAGCTTTAACTAAGGAGCAATATGAGCTAATCTTACAGATGATCAACAAGAATAACACAACCAGTACTTCTAATGATGCAACAAATATACCTAGTACAGGTATTAGTGCCTTTTTAGCTTCTTTTGAGTCTAAAAAATGGATCATTGACACTAGAGCTACAAATCATATGGCTGGTGATTTAGAGTTATTACTTGACAAATTTGTGACTCAATTGAAAAAAACAAGGAAAGTGTATCTATCTAATGGTGATACAACTATGGTCACACATGTGGGAACTAGTAGCTTATCAGAAGGAAATAATATTATAAATGTGTATCATATTCCTCAGTTTACATGTAGCTTTTTTTAGTATCACAAGTAACTAAGGAATGACAATGCTTAATGAACTTTTTTCCCGATTTTTGTATTTTCCAGAATCTTTGTACTGGAAAGGTGAGGGAGATTGGTAAGCTTGATAGAGGTCTTTATCTATTGGTTGATCGGTCTAATAAAGAAGCGGCAGTAGCAAATCAAGTATCTGCTAAAGACACTGTGAAGAAAGCTCAAGTTGAAGTAGACTTGTGGCACAGAAGGCTCGGACATGCCTCTACTAGTGTAATGCAGAGAATAGTATCTCAAGGTTCTCAACTAGTAGAGGACAGGATAAAGAAATGCACTATTTGTCTTAGTGCTAAGCAAACTAGATTACCATTTCAGTCAAGTAATATTTAAACTTCATGTTGTTTTGAGCTTGTGCACATGGATGTATGGAGGCCTTACAAAGTATCAACTATGAATAGAAGTAGATATTTTTTTACTATTGTTGATGATTTTTCAAGATTTACTTGGGTATTTTTTATGAAGCTTAAATCAGATGTGTATGTCCAGATTCAACAGTTTCTTGCATATGTTAAGACAGTTTGACAAAACAATTATAATAATCTGGTCTGATAATGATACAGAGTTTCTTAATACACTATGTCAGAACTTATTTAGGTTGAATGGGATATTCATCAGACAACATGTGCTTATTCTCCCCAGCAAAATGGTGTGGCTGAGAGAAAGCATAGACACATTCTAGAAGTAACAAGAGCTTTGAGGTTTCAAGCTGAAATTACTATCAAGTTTTGGGGATATTGTGTACTAGCTGTCGTTCATATTATCAATAGGTTGCCTAGTTCAGTCATTGAGTTTCAGACTTCTTATGAGAGACTGTATGATAAGAAAGTAACATGTGAACATCTGAAAATAATTGGGTATTTGTGCTATGCTAAAGTTCTAAATGAACCGGATAAACTTATGACAAGAGCAAAGAAAACTGTACTAATGGGTTATTCTAGCACTCAAAAAGGATATGTATTGTATGATTTTTCTGATCATACTTTCTCTGTCAGTAGAGATGTGTCCTTTTGAGAGGATGTGTTTCCTTTTAAACTTGCAGAGGGTCAGACTCAGTCACCACATTATGTGTTTCCTTTGGAGGATCTGCATACAGTAGTAAATGAGGGCATGTTACATATGCAAGTCTCAACTGAGGCTCCATATCAGGAGTTAACAAGGTCTGCTGATCAGTAGGTACAACAGTCACAAGCTGCATCTGAACCTCAGCAATCACAGGCTTCACCTGAACCTAAAAAGATAACAACATATGCATCAGTACCCCAAGATAAAAAAGATCAACATGAGGGAGAAAACCACCTACATGGATGACTGATTTTGTTACCAAGAGTACCAAGAAAGTGCCTTATGATTTGTCCAATCATGTCTCATATGATAGGTTATCTTGTTCTTATAAGATTTGTGTGGTACAGTCTTCATCTGTTACTGAACATACAAGCTACTTTGAAGCTTGTAAAAAGCCTAGGTGGGTGGAAGCCATGAAGAATGAAGTAGAGTCTTTAAACTCCAATCATACTTGGGATATTGTTACACTGCCAAAAGGAAAAAAACCAATTGGTTGTAGATGAATATATAAGGTGAAGTATAAGGCAATAAGAGAAGTCGAGAGGTTTAAAGCAAGGCTGGTAGCAAAGGGTTATGGTAAAAAAGAAGATATTGATTACAAAGAAATTGATAGCATCTAGGCTGGTCCACTTGCATTACAATTAACGGGCTTTAATGAAATCAAAAAGATGCTTATGATGGAAATACAAATCAAGAACGATTCCAAGAATTATGGAGAAGAATGGGTAAAGTGCTACACATATTTCATGATTCAAGTCCAAGCCCAAAAGGAAGAAGATTGACCCCATATGGGTTGTGAGTAAATTTAAAATTTTTTTCTTATTTTCTTAGGAGAGAATTTTTGATATTATTTTTACATGCTTTCCTAGTCCTAGTAGAATTTTATTTATTATTTCCATAATAGTAGATCCTAATCCCATGCTATTTGGGATAGCTTTTTCCTAATCCTAGTTAGATTTGATAAAGGTAGATTCCAATCCCATGCTATTTGGGATAGTTTTTTTTCCTATATATAGGGATGGATTTTGTTATATTCAAGGAGACAATATTATTATTAATTGAGAGTTTCTCTTATTTACACCTTTGTGTGTGGTTACTTGAGATTTATGTTGCAACCCTATAAGAACGATTCTTTAAGAGGTAAGATTAATTCTTAATTTGATATCTTTGGTTTCTATTAAAGTTAATTAAAGAAGGTGATTAGTCTTATACTAATTGTTGTCTTTAGTTTCTTTGAAATAGGGGTCTAGATCACTTTTGATCTATGTTCTTGAATTGACTCTATTAGTATCATAATTAGTCTTAATCTGCTAATTTTGAATACTAAGATCAATTAGTGTTCTTAGCACTTAACCTCAAAATTGGCGATTTTATTCTCCAATTTTGCCTATATTTAATTTCTTGCCTTTAATCTTAGTATTTTTGCTTCCGCATTATTTTTTTGTTTATTAACGTAATCCGATTCTTATCAAGTGGTATCAAAGCGGTTCTATCAAGGTTCCTTTCTTGACAATCTTGGGAGTTTCAACAAAAAAGACACTCAAAAAAATATTTTTTTCATTGTTAAGCTACATAGCCAAAAAAAAAGAGAAAAAAATGAAATAAAAAAGAGAGAAAATTTATCTACTTGAGAATTAAGGTATTATAAAAAAAATCAGATTTTTTTGTGTTTCTTGATTTCCAACCTCAACAAGGAAAATCAAGAAGAGGGAAATTTGAAAATTTTCATTTACACAAATTAGTCTTTTTTTCCTTGTCTCATCAAACCCAATTTATAAGGGTATTGATAAATTCTTTTCTTTCTACATCTTACTTCTAAAAAGTTGTTGCTAATAGGGTTGTATATATAAATCACAAAGGATCCATCCAAAGGTAGTAATTTGAGTGGGAAAAGGGCAAGAAAGGGTGAGATTAAAAAAAGGGTCAAATTGAGAGTTTTTGTTTTCTTTAACTTTTGGAGATGTCTCAAAAAGATACTGATGCTGGGACTCAAAACAACGACATGGCCGAGCCACTTAGAAGGATTTCTGCTCGACTCAATACATTAGAGATCACCTAAAACTCACCTAATCAGGTGAATATAACTGATTTAAGGAGAAGTATTTTTCATACAAGGTGTGGGATAAAAGATAATATTTGCTCTATGATTATTGATTTTGAAAGTGATGCTAATGTGATAAGTTCATACATGGTGGAGAATTTGAAACTTACATGCATCAAACACAATGATTTCAGTGAACTTAAGGTGATTAAGCAATGCATGATTTCTTTATCCATTGGAAGGTACTCTGATAATGTTCTTTGTGATGTAATTCCAATGCAAGATTGTCATATCAAGCTTGGGCATCCCTGGCAGTTTGATAGGAATGCAATTTATGATAGGGGGAAGAATAGTGTTTCTTTTGAGCTAAACAAAAGAAAATATAAACTTGTACCTTTAACTTCATCCCAAGTTTATGACGATCAAAACGTGTGAAAGAAACAATAAAAAATTTTGATAGAGAAAATAATGGAAGAAGAAAGGGAGTGCATGTTGACATTTGAAGAGAGAAAAAGGAAGAGGTTGTGTTGTATGGAGAGAATAAGCTGTCAATTGAGGTCAAGAGAAAAGAAAAGAGAGACGATCACGAGAATAAAAAGGAGAGGGATGGTTATGAGGTAAAGAGAGAAAAACAAGAGAGTTTGAATAAGGTTATTTCTTATTCTAACTCTAATATTCCTACTTCTTCTTCTAGTTATTTTGACTCTTTTGCAGATACTCATGGGAATATTTGCATTAAAAATCATTATTGAATAAACTTATTCCTAAGGTGGTCAAAACTAAATATCCCATTGAGCAAGTGCATGTTGATGAGAAGTATAAAGGTAAAGAGAATTATTTTGGATCTTTCCAAGATAAGACTAGTGACAAAAAGATCAAAAATAAAGTTATGAATCTAACGCTCATGCAAAAGGAACGAGGTGTTGTTATTTTGCCATATAAGACCAAATACGGTATGTATGATTAGCTTATTCACATTCTTGGAATTGCTAGAACACCTAAGGTCTTTTTTGAAGTGATGAACTACACTCTTAATTCTTATGTTGATGTGAATAAGTACGTGAGAAAATATCTGAGAAGTGTAATTGAGGATGCTTGACTATATCATAAAAGTGTTCAATTTGATGCATATTCTATAGATGTTATATCGTCTTTGGCAAGCCCATTAGAATACTTTATTGATAGAGTTAAATTAGAGAAGCACATATCATCTCCGACGTTATCCATATATGAATTTTGTTGTGCTCATACAAATAAGAGAATTTTCTATTGGGATGACGATGTTCGCATGCTTTATAAAGGTGATTTTATATATGCAAGGATTAATTGGGTTACGTAGACACATGGTCACTATCTTGTTTTGTTCCTCCCATTGTTGTTTTAAAGTAATGGATGTTGTTTACTATTGTATGTCGTCTTGATTATGCGAGATTCAAATTCGAGGATGAATTGTTTTCAAGAAGAGGGGAATGATAGCATCCAGGCTGGTCCACTTGCATTAAGATTGACGGGCTTTAATGAAATCAAGAAGATGCTTATGATGGAAGAAGAGCCTAAGAATGAGTCCAAGAATTATGGAGAAGAATGGGCAAAGTGCTACACATATTTCATGATTCAAGTCCAAGCCCAAAAGGAAGAAGATTGACCCCATATGGGTTGTGAGTAAATTAAAAATTTTTTTCTTATTTTCTTAGGAGAGAATTTTTGATATTATTTTTACATGCTTTCCTAGTCCTAGTAGAATTTTATTTATTATTTCCATAATAGTAGATCCTAATCCCATTCTATTTGGGATAGCTTTTTCCTAGTCCTAGTTAGATTTGATAAAGGTAGACTCCAATCCCATGCTATTTGGGATAGTTTTTTTTTTCTATATATAGGGATGGATTTTGTTATTTTCAAGGAGACAATATTATTATTAATTGAGAGTTTCTCTTATTTACACCTTTGTGTGTGGCTACTTGGGATTTATCTTGCAATCCTATAGAACGATTCTTTAGGAGGTAAGATTATTCTTAATTTGATATCTTTGGTTTTTATTAAATTTAATTAAAGAAGGTGATTAGTCTTATACTAATTGTTGTCTTTAGTTTCTTTGAAATAGGGGTCTAGATCACTTTTGATCTATGTTCTTGAATTGACTCTATTAGTATCATAAATAGTCTTAATCCGCTAATTTTGAATACTAAGATCAATTAGGGTTCTTATCACTTAACCTCGAAATTGAGGATTTTATACTCCAATTTTGCCTATCTTTAATTTCTTGCCTTCAATTTTAGTATTTTCGCTTCCGCATTATTTTCTTATTTATTAACGTAACCCGATTCTTATCAGAAATCTTCTCTCCTGTTGTAAAGATGAAAACAGTCAGGACTGTCCTTGTTGCTGCTGCAAGAAAAATTTGGTTTGTGCAATAAATGGATGTGTATAATGCTTTTCTAAATGGTGATCTGACTGATGAAGTATACATGGAGTTGCCTCAAGGATTTGCTAGTCAGGGAGAGAATACAATATGTAGACTACGCAAATCCTTATTGGATTAAAGCAAGCACTTAGACAATGAAACACAAAACTATCTGAAGCATTGCTAAAGTCTTAGTTCACTCAAAGTCAGTATGATCCATCACTATACATTAAAAGGACGTCTGAAGGAGTTGTTCTTGTACTGGTATATGTTGATGACATGTTAATAACTGGTGATAGCCACAAAATGATAGAAGAAACAAAAATAACTTTGCAACAGAACTTCAAAATCAAAGATTTGGGAGAATTGAGGTTTTTCTTTGGCATAGAGTTTGCGAGATCTGACAAGGGAATACTAATGCATCAAAGAAAATATGCATTAGAATTATTATCCGAGTTAGGATTAATAGCAGCTAAACCTGCTGCTACTTCTATGGACTATTACATCAAGTTAACTTCTAAACAGTTTGATGAGCATGTTAAATAGATGCAATCCAGTGATGATCCACCAACAAACCAAACTATTTATTAGAAGTTGATTGGCAAACTGTTGTATTGTATAATGACAAAACCTGACATTGCCTTCAGCATTGAAACCTTAAGTCAATTCCTTCAAGATCCTAAGAAATCACATATGGAGGTAGCACTCAAAGTTGTGAGATATATCAAGAACCAACCGGGACAAGGTCTGTTATTGTCTAGTAGTTCAAATGATAGAGTGAGTGCCTATTGTGATGCAGCTTGGGTATCTTGTCCTCAAACTAGAAGATCTGTAACTAGTTACTTTGTCAAGGTTGGAGAATCAGTAGTATCTTGAAAGTAAAAAAAAACAAGCTACGGTCTCCAGGAGTTCAGCTGAGGCAGAGTTTAGAAGTCTAGCAGATGTCACAACTGAGTTGGTGTGGATATTAAGCTTGATGAAAGAGATTGGCATTGACGCAGTGCTACCTATTGATGTGTTTAGTGACAGCAAGTCTGCCATACAAACAACAACAAATCCTATTTATCATGAGAGGACAAAACATATTGACATTGATTGTTTCTTTATAAGAGAAAAGATTGTTCAGGGGATGATCACAACCAATTATATCTCAACCCAACACCAACCTGCAGATATGTTAACTAAAGGCCTGACCAAAGTACAACAAGTTCATCTTAATTCCAAGCTAGGAATCTGTGATATATTCTCACCTTCCTAGCTTGAGGGGGAGTGTTGAATACAAAGAAATAAAGCTGGTACAACTTCTAGAAGCAGTAGAATAAAGTTGTTCCATTTTCCTGTTATAACTGTTTTTAGGAATAGTGGTTAGTTAACTGTTTTGACAACTAGGAGTTACTTTGTTAGTTGTTTAGCTTCTCTATATAAGGGATGCTGATGTACATTGAAGATTAAGTGAATATACAAGATTACACTCAATTTCTCTAAAGTTTCTTCCTCCCTTCTCTTCTTCTTCCTTCTCTACATACTTCTTCTTCTTCTGAATGCTAGGTATCTGTAACCTAGCTGAATTACAACATATATAAGAAATTTATAAATAATACTTATGAATATATTAAAAGTAAGTGGCATTCCGTACATCATGTTGTGAAAATTCTCAACAAGAATTAATCACATCTTATATCAATCCAAATACGTATATATACGTACGTACACAGTTGCGATATGTGATTTATCGAATGTAATTACAAGAAGAAATCTTCCATGCACAACAATGGAAATTATGAGGAAAAGAGATAAATTAGTGAGAGCTTATGAGACTGATCTTGTAAAGCTTAAGGCATGATCTTTTTTTTTTTTTTTTCCTGTTTAGAGGATAGGTATTATTTAGAAAATACAAACTAGCCTATTTATAGCTAGAGCTAGTACACGTTAATTAATCTACCTAAACACTTAACTGATTAGCTATTTAGCACTTCTAAATAACTGACTGGATATAGAATCATCAGAATACGTACGTACCCTTAAGATACAATATGTCTAGGGATGGCAACTGGGGCCAGCCGGGAAAGGGTAAGAGTACTTTTAGTTTGTTTGGCCAAACTTTTAAGATCAACATACTTTTGATGAAAAGCAATATAATTAATGTTTGAAATAAATTTAAAATCAACTTTCGAACAACTATTATTGCTCGACCAAAGTGCTTCTAGTGGAGAATATATTTCTCAAAAGTATTTAGAAAAAACTACAAACTCTTTTTAAGTTCTGAAAATAGCTTCCGCTACTTCCTAAAAACACTTTTTTCCAAAAGTTTTTATTTTAAAATGTCAGTATTGTTTTACACACGTGTAATACATTGTAATAGTTCTATTATTATTGAAAATAAGATACTAGAATTTTCCAATTCTAGTTAAGAATATTCTCGATTTATGCACGCAAAAGCAACTTCTGTGCTGTATGATTCTCTTTCTGGACTTATTTTTAAAATATGACGTGTGGAAGAAGAAGTAATCCCAATTATAGCCAAAATGTTAATGCTAAATGCTACTAATAACAAACTGATTACTCTATAAATATATAAATATGTGAACTGGACTTTCTTTATCTTTTTAACTGATTTTGTATCACTTTTTTTTTCTGTCCCCTATCGCTATTTTACAAACATCTTATCAAGAATTATGTTTTTTGACTCTTCACTATTTAAATAAGATTATGCATAGCCAACTTTTATTCACATATCACTTTTTAAGTATTTTAGTAAAAACATCGAAACGGTTTAAAAAACTATAATATAAGAAAATAAAGAGAAAAATGAAAAAGAGTAAAAAATGGGGATGGGCAGGATAGAGCTTGACAGGATTTAAAAAAAATATTAAACGCTGCAAGGCATGACAGGTTAAAATTTTAACAAGGCTTGCCCTGTTCTATCCCAATTGTCATCCCTAAATATGTCAATTAATATGACTCAATAGAAATTCACCAGAGAAGAAAGCCTAACACGTAACAACAAGAAACTAGATATAATATCTATTTAAATCCGATGTTAAAAGGGCCACCTTTTCAAATTCAACTTATTAAAAAGGGTTGCTTAATAATGATGGTTCACTTGTTTCCTTGGTTCTCCCGTATCAATTAACTAGCTCACATATTTTTTTATTTTTTTTTAATTCTAGCACTATTTTTTATTGTGCAATTCGTGTTCAATTCACAATTTAGAACTAGCTTAGATATCTTTTATTTATCTATTCAATTTTAGATAAAAATAAAAAGAGCGGTGATGTATTAATGTTAGTCCAATGAGAAAGATCAAATAACATAATATCGAGCATTCAGTCGGTATCAAAATATCACTCAATTTTTTTTTATTTCTTTAACTCATAAATACTAATACTCAATTCATAACTTGCTCGTAGCTTCTTGTAATCCATCTAAGAACATTCACAATTTTAGACAAATGTCAACGTGCCTATATCATTATCATTCGACTTGTGAGTACGGACCGAAGACAATGTTTTAAATTTGATACTCGTATATTCTTTTTCGAGAGCCATGTCACTCGGGGCTTTGGGCTCTAGGTGACAAAAGAGTTTTTTTAAATGAGGTGTAGTACAAAAAATAATAAATTCAAAAGAAGAATTAGATATAAAAAAGAGATTAAACTTATTCCCGATTTTTCTATTATATCTATAAATTATTCTAATAATTTTAAATGTTCCTCTTTAGTTTTTGTATATAGTAGTATATCATTTATGTATACTATACAATTAGGTAATTGTTTAAAATAACTATCCATAAAATGTTGATATCTACCTGGTGCATTTTTATATCCAAATGGTAATACGTTCCATTCATAAAATCTTTATGGTACCGTAAATGCGGTTAATTCATTTGATTCTTCTTCTAACTTTAAGTGGTAAAATGCACTTAACTTTTAACTCTGATACCAATTGTAGGGGGTGCGGATAACTTAAATAGATCTATCATAACTATAGATCTATTTTTATTTGTGCGTGGATATTTCTTAACTTTTCTAAATATTTTTATTTTTAGTTTATTTAGTTTTATTTTATCTATGTTCATATCTTGGGGGTGATTAAATGGTATTTGATTAAATGTTTTACTGTAGTATTCTTTAGTTTTTTCTCTTAGTCTTTGTAATTCTTCTAGATTATTTTTGAGATATTCTAAATTCTCTTTCATAAGCATTTCTTCTAATCTTATTTCTTCCATATCTTGTCTCCTATATTTTAAATATTCATAGTTTATCATTTTATTCTAAAGTAGTTGTTTGTTTACTAGTTTCTATGTAATATTCTATTCTAATTGTATTATAATTTATACCTGAATTAAGGTTATTAATGCTATTAATTATCTCTCTTTCTTCTTCTCTTAATGAATTTTATGTTATATAAACTATTATCTGTACTTTTTTCTAAATTTTTTAAGGTTTCTTTTATCCATATTAATTTTTCTTTTAGATTTTTCATTATTTCTTTGAGTCTGTTTCTATAATTAATTTCTTCATATAGGTCACTTTGGTTTCTCTAATTTTTCTAATATATTCTAACATTTTAGTCTGAATAATATCCATCTAGGTAATTATCTAGGTATAGTTGTTCTATCCAATTTATAATTTCAATTTCATAGTCTAATATTTTTTCTAATATTATTCTCTTAATATCTATAATTTCTATATTTCTAAGTATATATAAGATTAATATTTTAAGATTATCTGTCATTTAAAATTGGTTAAATACTTTATTATAATGTTTTTTAGTTTTTTGTTTTAATCTCATTAATTCTTCTATATTTTCACTGAAAAATTGTATATATTTTATATCTTTAGTCCTCATATATTCATCTAAATTTGTTTTCATTTTTTTTCTATTGATTGTATATTTTTCATATCCATTTTTCAAAATTCTAAATATATGTAATTTATCATGGTTGATATGTAGGTTTAGTATATAAGCATTTGTAAGAATAGTTAGGTAAGTGTGGTATATAATTTACTCTAGTCATAAAATATTTATCAAATATATTTTCCAATATGATTTTTCTTATATCTACAATTTCTATATCCTTAAGTACATATAAAACAAGTACTTTAAATTTATCTACCATTTCGTCAGATAAATAAGTATTCATTTTTTCATATGATGCTTTTTCAAAATATTCCCTTCAATCATATACATAACAAAATATGATCATTTTAGATTACTATATACTAGATTATTCTTAAATAACATATTCTTCGGTCACTATTAGCATGGTAATCTGGATACTTTTCCCTTAAACAGCGCCTCTACTCTGGCTACTCTCCTATCACGGCTTTCTTGCCTCACCGGTTTCACCTTTAGGATGGCATAGTTCTTAGGGATTTTCTCCTTTTCCACTTTGCTAATAAACTTCTTAACATGCTATTTTTTCGAATAATTCTACTATAAAGCAACTAACATGAACTTATTTTATCATATAATGATTGTTAGGAATTTATGAATTTAGCTATTCATAATCATAAATAAATATACCTGTTCTGGTAGGTTTGATAATTCTGAGTTTTGTTCATCCATAGCTTTTTCCATTGAAATATACTTGTTTTTAATAAATATTTAAAAGTTTGTTGTGAAAGAAGAGTGTTTGCTTCAACGCATGAAGGCTTCTGCTTTTTTCTGCCTTCGGTGCCTTCTATTTATAACGAATCCTTTACATGCTTTACATGGTTCCTGATGTTACAAAAGTCAAAAATGGAGGTTATCCCATTTTACACCTGTCCTAATATATCTTTACACGTTTTCTCTATACATTTGTCCTAAAAAAGCCAATAATGGCAAGTGCTAAAAGCTAATAAATAAATAAAAGAAAAGTCAAAAAGTCTATAGTAAAGCTATTAAAGTTATTCACATGATTTACGTATTTCATATTTCAAAGTTAGCTTTTTTTTTCTCTCCATATGTCGCTTCCTTCCTTTAATGCTTTGTCTTCTTCTATTATTGCTCCGTTGATTTTTATTTTCTTGTCGTATTTGTTGTTTTTCTATCTTCTTTTCATCTGGCATGCTTATCTTCATTCTAGCTGTACGTCTGGTATAACGTTATCTTCTCCTTTACATCTCGAACATTGATGGTCTGGATATTTGTGTCCAATTATCTTGCAATATCTTGTTAATAATTTATCTGAAATAAATCATTTCTTAATTGCTCTTGCAGTAGATTATTTTTCTGGGTTAAGTAATGTCATTACCCATTGTCTGACATCTTCCATATTTGTTTGTCATAGTTCTCTTGAATTTGAATAAATCATTTTATGGTCTCTTGAATAATAGCTCCATATTGTGTTTTCATTGATATAATTATTTGCTAATTCTTGAATAATCGTAGCTAGTCCAATAAGTCGTTTATTTGCGTAGAAATCAGGTATCTCAATTCTGGGTATCTTTGGCTGATGTACAATATCTTCCGGTATAATCATATCTCTAGTTAATCCTATTTTTACAACTTGTATAACTGTTTTGATCTCGTCGTATAATATCTCTGCTAGTGCAGTATAAAACTTTATATAAAATAGATTTCCTTTGGTTACTCTTTTATAAGTGGTGAATATTTTATGTAATTCTTCCATAGCTGATAGTTCTTCTCCATCTTGGGTATATATGATATTTAATAATCCATAGTCGAAACAAATTTTTAAAAAGCTTGGGTTAGTTTTGGGTAGTGCGATTAGATTGTTATGACCTTGCAATCTTTGGGTTATATAGTTTGTGTTTGGTTCTCGGATATCTATAGCTCTGGGTTAAGGTTTAGAAAAATTTGTACTTTGTAGATATTTTGTATGTATCCTCGGGCTAGATGGTTATAAGTTTTTTTATCTTGGTTCAAACTATCTCGATATGTGGTAATTTGTGGGGGTATGTACAAGGGGTCTTTTTGTATTTTTGGTATAAATGGTTTCTCAAATATCTTATTCATGTTCATGTTCTGGTATCTTTGTCCACTAACTCCTTTGCTTGTACCTGCAATTGTAGATTGATAAACGTTATGGGTTTTATGGAGTGTCCCAACGTCTCCTTTTAGCTCTGTAATTTTAATGTCTTCCGATCGACATAGCTCTGTACACTACTAAGTTAGCTGATTTGCAGCTTTAGACTTCAGTTTAACTTCATTAGTCTTTAGCTTTTCTATTTCATTACCCATACTGTCCACTTTCATTGAAAGCATAGTTAGGGTTTTGAGTATCTTTTCTAAAGCATCTTCTTCTATTATATCAGTCTGTGTAGCTTTGTCTTGATATGTAATCAGCAATAACATTTTTGTTAGTACTAATTACTTCAATTGTAAATGTAAAATTTAATATATTCAATACTAGTTTCCGAATCTCTTTTGTTGTAACTGAATTTTGTATTTTCTTTGTTAGCCACCACCGAACCTGAGTATTATCTGTTCTCACAATAAATTTATTATATACAATATATGGTTCAAATGCTAATAAACATTTATATAACAAACATAATTCTTTTCTAATTATTTATGTTTCATTAAACGTACATGAGTAGTATCTGTAATGATGTTCTAATTTTTCATTTTCGTATCTATATTTAAGTACTCCTCCATAACTATATTCACTTGCATCTGCTTCTACTATATATATAAATTTTTTATCTTCGTCTGGGAATTGTAATATTGGTAATTCTTTACAAAGTATTTTTATTTTCTGAACTTGTTTTTTATCTTCTTCGTTGTAATTATATTCTACGTCCTTTTTTAATTTGTAAAGGCTTTAAGTTTTCTGCTAATTTTGGTATATATTCTCTTACTTGGTTTACTAATCCTAAAAATGATTGTAATCTCCTTTTTGTATCTAATTCTTCTTTTGAATTTATTAGTTTTTGTACTATATGTTGTTGCATTTTTACTCCACTTTTATCTATTTGTATTCCTAAAAATTCTATCTGATTTTTCATAATTTCGGCTTTCTTTTCACTTAAACTTATTCCCGATTTTTCTATTATATCTATAAATTATTCTAATAATTTTAAATGTTCCTCTTTAATTTTTGTATATAGTAGTATATCATCTATGTATACTATACAATTAGGTAATTGTTTAAAATAACTATCCATAAAATGTTGATATCTACCTGGTGCATTTTTATATCCAAATGGTAATACGTTTCATTCAAAAAATCCTTGTAGTACCATAAATGCGGTTAATTCCTTAGATTCTTCTTCTAACTTTAAGTGGTAAAATCCTGATTTACAGTCAAATTTACTAAAATAGTTATATCCTTGTATTTGTCTTATTTTTAATATCTTATTTGGTATTGGATAATTATATGTCATGGTTTTTGCATTTAAATTTCTATAATGAATAATCATTCTACTTTTACCTCTTTTTTGTTCACTATGTTTATTTACTATAAATGCTGGATTATTGTGTTTACTATTACTTTTTTGTATATACTGTTTTTCTAATAATTCATCTATATGCATTTTAAATCGTCAAAATTATATGTTAATGGCTTTTGAGTTATTATGCTATTTTTATCTATTAATTCAATTTTTATAGTAGTTTTATGTTTTCCCCATTCTTTTAGTGGATCTTCACTATATAATTGTCTTAATTTTTTCTTTATTATTTCTACCTTATCTATTGAAAATATAGTTATTTCTTTTTTATTTATCGAAAATACAACTAGTTCTACTGTGTCTTCTATATTTTTTATATTTTCTAACTTTTGTGTAATTTTTTCACTATCCATTCAGTTTTCTTCCTTATTTTATTAATAACTCTTTTTGCTCTTACTTTTTGTTTACATGGTGTTGTAAACCATCAATCTGTTTTAGTTATTATATGTGGGTATAATTTATCTAAAATTGGCATTCCTAAAATCATATCTTTTGATGTTAGTTCATAATTATAGATTTCTTCTATTGTTATTAGTTTATCCCATATCTGTATTTTTACATTTTTAGTTTTATATGTAATTAAGCTTCCTTCATTATTAAATCCTTTGACTATTATTGGTGTTTTTAATTTATCCCATTTACTTTCTGGTAAACAGATGTATCTACATAAGTTTGTTTCTGCTCCTGTATCTATCGTAGGTGTATAATACCTATTATAATATCCTTCTACTATTATTTTTACAAGTACATATATTTTCATATCACGTTAAAGTTCTTTTTATGAATAATCTTTCTTTATTGTATGTTATAGATCATTGTGTATGTTCTATATTGTATGGTTTTACTTGTTCTAACCATTTTATTCCTAATATTATGTCTATTTTTTGCATTTCTTTCTTTATTTCAAATTCTATTTTTATTTTTCTGACTCCTATTATTATTTCTTTTTCTGTCGTATCTTTAATGTTTATTAGACTCCTTGGTAGATCTGGGCATATATCACTATTAGATTTTATTTCTTCACTTTTTACTAGATATTTTGCTATATAATTTTGTTTTTGTCCTGTGTTTAAGAGTATTAAATATTCTTTTTTATTTATTGTTCCTGTTATATAATATTGATTTAAATTAACTATTGAAGTTGTTTCATAACTTGTTCTTTGATGAGCTTGATGATTCTGATTTTTCATGAGCTATTCTTTTTGTTGTACTTATTCTGTCATTTATTATTTCTAAATCTTCTTCTATATTTATGTCTTTGTAACTATAATCATTATTATCAATTGTTTTTACAAATTGTTCAAAAGGACTTTCTATTTGCATTTTATTAATTTTATTTTTTCTTGTTATTTTATGTTTTGTTGTTAATACATATAGATTTTTACATCTTGCTGTAAATATTTTACTTCCTGGGGTTAGTTCTATTCCTGATATTTTCCAATATAATACTAATGATTTATCTATATTTTTATCTATTACTGCTACTGAATAATTCACACTTATTATAAATTTAAATTTTTGTTATATTAAATTTCCTTTCATAGTGGTTATGATACTTTTTTCTATAGGTTTTATAATTCTATCATCTGCTAAATATAATTCTATTGGTGTATCTATTCCTTCTCTAAAATATGTTTTTATCAATATCTCAGTTCCTCCAAGGTGTACATATTTTATTGAGTCTTTACTTTTTATATTGTTTATTTCTTTATTAACTATTCTTTTTTGTACTAGTGGTATACTAACTCTTCCTTTTGCATAACTACAGTCTATTACATGTTCTTTTTGGCTTACTACGTAGTATTCTTCCTTTTTTCTACTAAATATATTTTTTATTATTGGTATTTTAAATATTTTTTATACACTTAGGTCTAACTCTTTTCCTTTTATTTCGTCAAATATATTACTGTCAAATATTATTTTTTGATCTGTTCCTTCTTCATTTAAATATTCTTCCTTTGTTATTATTTTTATATCTTCTTCAGTTATTTGGTTCATTTTTATATCTTCTTCAGTCATTTGATTCATCTAATTCACTATCTATTTCATTATCTGTTTCATTTTCCGAAATTTCATATACACTATCTTCACTTTCTAATTCATAATCTATATAATTTATCTGCATATATTCTGTATTTTCTATTTTTATTTCTGATATTTTTTTATTTTTTGGATTTTTTGGTAATTTACAGTTCTAGCTAAATGTCTAGTTTTTCACAATTATAACAAATACATTCTTTATAGATTTCTTTTTTCTATATGGTCTTTTATGTTTATAATTTTTTACATAATATCTTTTTCTTTGTTTCCTATATTTATATTTTAATTTTTTTGTATTTCTTATATTTCTTATGTCTTTTTCTTTTCTTATAATATCTTTCTTCACATCCAAATTAAGGTGCTATTTTATCTTTGCAACATGCTAAATTTCTTATTAATGTTTTTTTCATTTTTATTTCTTCTCTATATTTTTCTCATAGATTTCTATACAATTGTTGTAAAAAATTTATTCTTGCTCCTAGGGTATCTACTATTTTTGCTTCATCCCAACTCTTTATTATTTTTGAACTAAATGGTTCAGGTAATTTACTAAAATATAATTTTCTGATTTCTTTACTTTCTTCTATATTATATGTTCCTTTATAATAATATTCTTTAAATGCGCATGTATACTCATCTATATAGCACATATTACATATTGCTAATTTTAACATTAAATTCTTATTCGTATCTTTCTCTTTATTTTGTTCTTCTTCTTCTGTTGTTATACCACTAAATTCTTCTCTTATAGCTATTTCATATTTTTTCAATATTTCTGTTGGTAGTATTTTAATAGGTATTGATGTTCCTTCTATTTTATTATCAGATCTTAGTACTTTTTTACTTGCTTCAGCTAGGTTTAAAAACCATAATTTTATTGTTCCTATTAATGTCTTTTCTATATATTCTGGTGTATTTGTTGTAACTATTTTATTATCTAATAATTGTTTTAACATGTATCCTACCCATAGTTGTATTATTTTATTTGTGTCTATTACACAGTCTAAATCTAAAAAGTTGTAATTAATTATTTGTTTTGGTGTCCATATATTATATTCATCCTTTGGATTATATCTTTTAAACTTATATTTGTAATTATAGGTTGGTTTTCTTATTTCTGATGTATTAGGTATTATATTTTTATCTAGAGTATTTACTTCTATATTTATTAGTTCTAGATTTTCTTTATTAATTACTTCTTGTTTTTCATTAATTTCTAGTTTTCCTATGTTTTCTAGAATTTCTGTATATGTTTCACTATCTTTCAAATCATAATTATTTGTTTCTTCAGTATCTATTGTATTTATTTCTAATTCACTGGTTTCTGGTTCTTTATTTTTTATTTCTAATTTTTCTTTAAATTGATTTATCTCAATTAATAATTTTTTTTCTTTATTTTTTTCTTCTTTTTCTTTCTGTCTCTTTTCATATAAATCTTTTAATATTTGTAGTTCTTTTTCTAATTCAAAAATCCTACTATTTTTAGTTTTTTGTATTTTTCATATTTCTTTTGTGGTTTGTTGTTTTATTTTATCTATTTTCTTTTTTCTGTCTATCTCTTTGTTTTCTCTTTCTATTCTTACCATGACTATCAACTTATCTTCTAATTTTAATTCTTCTTTTTCTAACATTAAATATAAATGTTCACCTATTTTCTTATATCTCCTTCCTAAATTAGAGAATAGTATTTTTATTTTTAATCCTTCGTAATTTTCATATATTTTTTCATCTATTATAAATTCTTCTTTGTTCATTTTGTTTAAATGTATATAGGTTATGTTGATATATACATTCTAGACTATCTATTTTTGATTCTAAATTTGATATTTCTTCTTTTTGTGCATTTACTGAGTTTTTGCTAACTCCAGCAATTATATTATACTGTAGTCTTTCTATCCTTATTTTTAATTCTTTACGTTTTTCAGATATTATTTGTTTTAATTCTTTATATTGTTGTGGTTTTTGTACATTATTCATCTAAACAAATATTATAAATATTATTTTGGCGGATATCTAAATCTAATTTTTATCATAAATTAATCAAATAATTCCAAATATATACAACTTCTGTAACTTTTAATAGCAGTAACAAATATACCAAATAAGAAATTCAACGAAAATCATAATTATACTTACTAAATCACCTATGAAGTAATGTCCAAGTGATATACGAACAAAATTTGACCTAAAAAAAATCCAAAAAATTCAACAAGGGCACAATGAATAAGTGAAACACATGAAAAAATTCATGAAACAGGTAAAGAAGACCAAAATAGTGTATCATACATTAAATGCAAAAGGATCAAGTGAACAAACGTTTGAGTTCTCCTAAAAACATTTAAGTTTCCTAGTATTTTAATTGCTTTCTAATGGATGAACCATCTATTATAACAGATTTTCTATCTATTTGATAATTTCCAACAGATGAATCATCTGTTGCAATATGTTAGTCATCTGTTGATTCAAATTAAGCAATTATTATTAATAACTAAATTGATTTATCTAAAATTAAAAACAAGTCTTTAAGACAATGGGACAAACATTTGAGTTCTCCTAAAAATGTTTGAGTTCCCTAGTATTTTAATTATTTTCCAACAGATCACCTATTTGTTGCAACAAGTTAGTCATCTGTTGCAATAAATGCATATAACAGGTTAGTCATTTGTTGATTCAAATTAAGCAATTATTAATAATAATTAAATTGATTTAACTAAAATTGAAGACAATATTTAGACAAGGGAGAAAACGTTCGAGTTCTCCTAAAATACATTTGAGCTTTAGTATTTTAAAGTGCTTTTCAACACATATTTTGTCTATTTAGTAATTTCCAACAGATGAGTCATATGTTGCAATAACTTAGTCATATGTTGCAATGGATGTCTATATCTGTTTGATAATTTTCAATAGATGAATTCAACAGATGACTATATCTGCTTGATAATTTTCAATAGATGAATTAGTTGTTGTAACAAGTGAGTCATTTATTGCAACAGTTGTCTATATTTGTTTGGTCATTTTCAACAGATGTTTTTATTTGTTTTATCATTTCCAACAGATTACTCATCTGTTGTAACATGTTAGTCATCTATTGATTCACATTAAGTCATTATTAGTAATAACTAAATTGATTACTAAAATAAAATATGAATTAATAAGTTCAATTACAGTTTCAATTAATCTTATGGTAATTACACGATCAACTAAGTATGTTCGTTCTGAGTAGAGTGATCAATTGACCAATTTTATTTGAAATGATTCAAACTAAGTCATCATTAGAAATAACTATATTGATTTAACTAAAATTAAAGATGAATTAGTAAGTTCAATTACGATTTCAATTAATCTCATAGCAATTACATGATCAATTAAGTATTTCGTACTAAGTAGAATGATTAATTGACTAATTTTATGTGAAATAATTCAAATTAAACCATTATTAGAAATAACTATATTGATTTAACTAAAATTAAGATGAATTAGTAAGTTCAATTACGATTTCAATTAATCTCAGTAATTACATGATCAATTAAGTGTTTCATCCTTAGTAAAATAATTAATTCACCAATTTTAATTTAAATGATTCAAATTAATCCATTATTAGTAATAACTATGTTGATTTAACTAAAATTAAACATTAATTAATGAGTTCACTTACAATTTCAATTAGTCTCATCGTAATTACATGATTAACTAAGTATATTCGTCCTGAGTAGAGTGATCAATCGACCAATTCTATTTGAAATAATTCAAATTAAGTCATTATTAGTAATAACTAAATTGATTTAACTAAAATTAAAGATAAACTTACAATTTCAATTAATCTCATAGTAATTAAATGATCAACTAAGTGTATTCGTCATGAATAGAGTGACCAATTGACCAATTTTATTTTAAATGAATAAAATTAAGCTATTATTCGTAATAACTTAATTGATATAACTAAAATTAAAGATGAATTGATAAGTTCACTTACAATTTCAATTAATCTCATAGTAATTACATGATCAACTATGTGTATTCGTCTCGAGGAGAGTGATCAATCGACCAATTTTATTTGAAATGATTCAAATTAAGTCATTATTAGTAATAACTAAATTGATTTTGACTAAATTAAAGATGAATTGATAAGTCCACTTACAATTTCAATTAATGTATTCATCCTTAATAGAATGATCAATTGATAAATTTTATTTAAAATGATTCAAATTAAGCAATTATTAGTAATAACTAAATTGATTTAAACTAAAATTAAAGATAAGACTTTAGACAAGGGGAAAAACATTTGAGTTATCTTAAAAACATCTGAGTTTTAGTATTTTAAATTATTTTTTAATATATATCCTATATGTTTGATAATTTTCAACAGATGAGTCATCTGTTACAACAACTCAGTCATCTGTTGCAACATATGTCTATATTTGTTTGATAATTTTCAATAGATGAGTTATTTATTACAACAGGTTAGTCATTTATTGCAACATATGTCTATATTTGTTTGGTCATTTCCAACAGATGTCTTTATCTGTTTAGTCATTTTCAACAAATGTCTTTATCTGTTTAGTCATTTTCAACAGATTACTCATCTTTTGCAACATGTTAGTCATCTATTGATTCATATTAAGTCATTATATTAGTAATAACTAAATTTATTTAACTAGAATTAAATATGAAGTAATAAGTTCAATTATAGTTTCAATTAATCTCATGGTAATTACACTATCAACTAAGTGTGTTCGTCCTGAGTAGAGTGATCAATTGATCAATTTTATTTGAAATGATTAAAACCACACCATAATTAGAAATAACTATATTGATTTAACTAAAATTAAAGATGAATTAGTAAGTTGACTTACAATTCCAATTAATTTTATAGTAATTACATGATCAACTAAGTATTTCGTCTTAAGTAGAATGATCAATTGATCAATTTTATTTGAAATAATTAAAATCAAGCAATTATTAGTAATAATTAAATTAATTTAACTAAAATTAAAGATGAATTGATAATTTTAATTACGATTTCAATTAATGTCATAGTAATTACATGATCATCTAAGTATATTCGTCTTGAGTAAAGTGTTAATTGACCAATTTTATTTGAAATGATTCAAATTAAGATATTATTAGTAATAACTACATTGATTTAACTAAAATTAAAGATGAATTGATAAGTTCAATTACGATTTCAATTATTCTCATATTAATTACATGATCATTTTAGTGTGTTCATTCTGAGTAGAGTGATCAATTGACTAATTTTATTTGAAATGATTCAAATTAAGCCATTATTAGTAATAGCTAATTGATTTACTAATTACAATTTAAATTAAGCTCATAGTAATTAAATTATCATTTAAGTGTATAACCTATTGCAACAGATTTAATTTGTTGCAACAGATGAGTCATCTGTTGAAAATTATCAAACATATGTACACATATGTTGCAATAGATTGGTCATCTATTGTAACAAATGTCTTTATCTGTTGGCTATTTCGAACAGATGACCAATTTGTTGCAACATATGACATTATCTGTTTGTTATTTCCAACAGATTACTAATCTGTTGCATTAGATGACTAATCTATTGCAATAGATGTCTTTATCTGTTTGGTCATTTTTAACAGATTACTCATCTTTTGCAACATCTTAGTCATATATTGATTCATATTAAGCCATTATATTAGTAATAACTAAAACTAGTATTAATAAGTTCAATCACTGTTTCAATTAATCTCATGGTAATTACACGATCAACTAAGTGTGTTCCTCCTGAGTAGAGTGATCAATTGACCAATTTTATTTGAAATGATTCAAACCAAGCCATAATTAGAAATAACTATATTGATTTAACTAAAATTAAATATGAATTAGTAAGTTCACTTACATTTTCAATTAATATTATAGTAATTACATGATCAACTAAGTGTTTCATATTAAGTAGAATGATCAATTGACCAACTTGATTTGAAATAATTAAAATTAAGCAATTATTAGTAATAACTAAATTGATTTAACTAAAATTAAAGATGAATTGATAATTTAATTACGATTTCAATTAAACTCATAGTAATTACATGATCATCTAAGTGTATTCGTCTTGAGTAAAGTGTTAATTGACCAATTTTATTTGAAATGATTCAAATTAAGACATTATTAGTAATAACAACATTGATTTAACTAAAATTAAAGATGAATAGATAAGTTCAATTACGATTTCAATAATTCTCATCTTAATTACACGATCATCTTAGTGTGTTCATTTTGAGTAGAGTGATCAATTGACTAATTTTATTTGAAATTGGTTCAAATTATGTCATTATTAGTAATAGCTAAATTGATTTAACAATTACAATTTCAATTAATCTCGTAGTAATTACATGATCATTTAAGTGTATAACCTATTGCAATATATTTAACCTATTGCAATAGATGAGTCATCTGTTGAAAATTATCAAACAGATATACACATATGTTGCAATAGATTGGTCATCTGTTGTATCAAATGTCTTTATCTGTTGGTCATTTCCAACAGATGACCAATCTGTTGCAACATATGACTTTATCTGTTTGTCATTTCCAACAGATTATTAATTTGTTACAATAGATGACTAATCTGTTGCAACAGATGTCTTTACCTGTCTGGTCATTTTCAACATATTACTAATTTGTTGTGACAGACAATCAATCTGTTGCAATAGACGTCTTTATCTACTTGGTCATTTCCAATAGATTAATTACCCATCTGTTGCAATAGATGGGCTATCTGTTATCAATCTATCTTTAATTTTGTTGTAATAGTAAATAATCTTGTGTTATTATTTAATTTTAGTCTATGACCTTGCTCTCAACCAAACACTTTCTTTCTTGTAATTGACTCTTTCCACTATCGAAAGCTCAAAAACCTACACCTCTCAATATCTTAAAAAAATAGGCAGCATGAAAAAAAATAAAAATAAACTCAATCGATCAAATAAAGATTTTCTCATTCAATACATAAAAAATATTTACAGCATTAGGTAGATTTGATAAAATAAATTACAAATGATAAAAAAATATATAACCTAATTATTATTATTATTATTGTTGTTGTTGTTGTTGTTGTTGTCAATCAAAAATTCATTGGGCAGCAAACCCCTCAGCCTTCGAATCCTACGAAGCACCCTTGCTGTCGGGGCGCCCAACTCTAACTCGAGTTCATGAACCAGCCTTTTAAGTTCCTACACGGTGTCAAGTAGAATCGCCATATACCAAATCAAATCAGTCATATCTAAAACATTCATGAATAAATAACATAAAACACTAAACCACATATTGTACCAACTGGTAGTTTAACCAAAAAAAATGTGAAACTTCATTAGAAAATAGATGCATGTTAATAATTTCCATATTAGAACAAGAAAATAAAACATACCTCAACGGACGAACAAGAAATTTATTTTTGAAAGAGAAGTGATTGAAGAGATAATGACGATTTTATGCAAGACAAGATGCAAGAGATAGAGCTGAGGAGACCTATTTATAAAAGATTGAATGAGTGAGTAGTGCAGTATGTTAGGCAAAAAACCACAACCGTTCACCTCTTTTTTAATAATTATATCTCTTAATTAAATCGAACTTGGTGACTTTTCAATTATTTAAATTAAAAAATAGATTTAAATACAAAAAAGGTAAAAGTCATAACTTTTTATCTTTCTGGTATTTTAGTTAGTTAAATTAAATATCTACCAAATTATTTTTATCATATTTTTTTCATATTATTTATTTACGAATTATTTTTTTAATTAAATGATCGAAAAGTCATGACCCTTGAGTTCTTCCAACAAATGATTTGTTTGTTGCAACATATGATCCATCTGTTACAATAGATGACCCTTCTGTTGCATCATATGGCTCATCTGTTCGAGTAATTAATTCATTTTTGCAACATATGGTTCATCTGTTGCAACAGATTGTTCATTTGTTGCAACAAATTGTTTATTTGTTAATAAAACAAATCAATAACAAGATTTATTCAATAGAAATAATAACAAATCATCATTTATCAATACACCATTTTTATCATGAGATTAATTGAAATCGTAATTGAATTTTTACTAATTCATCTTCAATTTTAGTTAAATCAATATAGTTATTTCTAATGATGGATTAGTTTGAATCATTTCAAATAAAATTGGTCAATTGATCACTCTACCCAGGACAAACATACTTAGCTGATCGTGTAATTACCATGAGATTAATTGAAACTATAATTGAACTTATTAATTCATACTTTATTTTAGTTAATTCAATTAGTTATTACTAATAATGGCTTAAAGATGAATAACATGTTGCAAGAGATGATTAATCTGTTGGAAAAGACCAAACAGTTAAAGACATTTGTTGAAAATGACCAAACAGATATAAACATCTGTTGCAACAGATGACTAACCTGTTGCAATAGCTAACTCATCTATTGAAAATTATCAAACAAATATAGATATCTGTTGCAACAAATGACTAAATTGTTGCAACATACGACTCATCTATTGGAAATTATTAAATAGACAAGATATATGTTGAAAAGCAATTTAAAATACGAAAACTCAAATATTTCTAGGAGAACTCAAACATTTGTCCCTTGTCTAAGGTCTTGTATTAAAGACTTATCTTTAATTTTAATTAAATTAATTTAGTTATTATTAATAATTGCTTAATTTGAATAAAAAATGACTAACCTGTTATAAACATTTGTTGCAATAGATGACTAACTTGTTGCAACAAATAAATAATCTGTTGGAAAATAATTAAAATACTAAGGAACTCAAATATTTTTAGGAGAACACAAATGTTTGTCCCATTGTCGTAGAGACCTCTTTAATTTTAGTTAAATCAATTTAGTTATTACTAATAATTGCTTAATTTAAATCAACAGATGACTAACATGTTGCATCAGATGATTTATCTGTTGGAAATTATCAAACAGATAGAAAATCTATTGTAACAGATGGGTCAACTATTAGAAAACAATTAAAATACTAGAAAACTTATACGTTTTTAGGAGAACTCAAACGTTTGTCCCCTTGATCCTTTTGCATTTGATGCATGGTATATTATTTTTGTCTTCTTTACCTGTTTCATGAAATTTTTCATGTGTTTTACTTATTCGTTGTGCCCCTGTTGAAATTTTTGAAATTTTTTTTAGGTCAAATTTTGTTCGTATATCACTTGGACATTACTTCATAGCTTATTTTGTAAGTAAAATTATGTTCTTTGTTGAATTTCTTATTTGGTGTATCTGCTACTGCTACAATGGATAGAACCTGCAACCATGAATCCAACATATGAGTCATCTATTGCAACAAGTGAGTAATCTATTGCAATATATGACTAATCTGTTACAACAGATGACCCATATGTTGGATTCATGTTACAACACTATAAAGCGAATCTAACAGATGAGTAAGTTTCTTGCAACAAATTAGTCATATATGTTACAACAGATTATTCATCTGTTGCAACAAATTAGTCATATATGTTGCAACAGATTAGTCATATATATTGCAATAGATTAGTCATATATGTTACAATATATTACTAATCTGCGTAACATATTAGTCATATATGTTGCAATAAATTACTAATCTGCTGAACATATTAGTTACTAATCTGTGCAACAGATTAGTTACTAATTTGTGCAACAAATTACTAATCTGTGCAACAGATTAGTCATATATATTGCAACAGATTACTCATCTGTTGGATTCACGTTACATGTTTTATCCATTGTTAAAAAACAGCAGTAGCAGATACATCCAGATGAGAAATTCAACTAAAAAATAACAAACATTAAAAAAATAACAAAAAACATAAAAAAAAATAACAAACACCAACAAATCAAGTTCCTCGCTTTCGTCATAACTTAAAAACCCTAATGTTTTACCTGTGAAAATCGAAAAGAAATGATGAAGAACTCGAAGATGTTGTCACTGGAGAATGTTGTCACGTCGATTGACAGTTGAAAGTAAAAAAGGAACGGGCAAGAACTCAAAACTATTTGTTGCCAGAGGTTTGAAGTTGCACAAGATTGAAGGGAGAAATTTGAAAAGTTGTTGGTTGGGAGAAGTTAGAGAGAGAAACTATCGAGAGAAAGACAGAAGAGAGAGAGATTGATTTGCAGAGAGAGGAAAATTTTGTGGGGTGGGTTAATTTGTATTTTTGAAAAGATTAAAAAGTTTAGAAAATATTAATCAAGTCCGCAATTAACCTAATGAAGTTTTTTAATTATGTTTGACCCTTTAAATTGGTCAATATCGTCAATCCTTCATTCCAGACTTAAAAATACCTTTCCTTCAATTTTCTCAACTCTCTCACATCGAATAGTCAAGGTAGTGACTAGTGATCCTCTGTTTAGTGCTATTTTATGTTAATTAACTAATCTGGTTTCTGAGTCTGGCACATTCATTCTTATAAAATAAGTTCGTAAATTTGAGTCATGTTGATTAATCAAAGAATTTATGGAGGATTTCTGTTAGTGTCGTATTTTTCTCTGAGTTATAATGGGATTCAAGGAGAAATAAAGTTATCTGAATTAGAAAACTTAGAATTGGAGAAACAACTTAAACTTTTGAACAAATCGGCCGTCAAAACAATTAAGGTATATCTTTGAATATCTTTGTACTTATAATTCTCGTGATTAATAAATTTATAAATTTTGATTCACAGACTATATATAGAGATATATATGCTTGTGTGGACTTCTATATATGGAGATATATATGCTTGTGTGGACTTCTACAAGCAATCTGCATTCGATCATCTGTTGTTGAAGAATCATAATTTTCATCCCCAGGCATATTTCTTAAATGTCCATTTTAAGTTGAAATTTCTAGAAATGCATATACGATATTGTGAATTTGTGATGCATAATTTAGTTTTAAATGTACAGATGAAACCTACTTTAGCACGAACAAAGCAAAATGCAGGTAACTCATCAACTAGTCCGTCGTCGAGAATATGGTTAAAAGGTAAAGGTTGTCCTTCCGGAACAGTTCCAATAAAAAAGAATTACAAAAGATGATCTTATAAGACAAAGAAGTATGCCACCACCAGAAGGTGTCACATTTGATACTCAATTAGTTGCGGTAAGATAATATTACACTAGTTTACTATTTTGGCTAGAACAGTAACTTCCATAAACAGAATCCATAATTCCATTTATGGAATATAACAGTCTAAAAACTCAAAATTACAATTTAAAAAATTGAAGTGTTTGTGTGTAAAGGTCAAACATATTTAGTATTTCATAATTTCGAAAATCTCATATATACGTTATTGCTTCTGCACAGACAAAAAATAACAGTGGACCAAACGGAATATACAATTCACAAGGATACGAGGTATATTCTATGAAAATTCACTCTCCTTTTCAAGTTCAAAATGTTTGTCTTCGTCCACTTTCCCAGGCCTTTATTGTGTACTAAAAAATAAATACATCAAAACTTAGATTTAACTAGAAAATACATTTTAAGTCGAGAAAACATCATTTACTACATACAGGTTGCAGTAGTTCTGACTAAAGATAATCCAAATAATAAATTTGCGGGAGCTCAAATGGCAGCTAGTAAATGGGAACCTCATGTTAAAGATCGACAACAAAGTGCATGTCGATTGAAAATTCAAAAAGGATCTGATATTGTACAAGTTGGTTGGAGAGTAAGTCTAAACTCATTGAGAATTTAATTAATTATTTTGTTCTAATTGCAAATCTTCGAGTGTTAGAATCATTATCGACTAAATCATCACAATATCTTCACTTCGAACTCCAGGTGGATCCAACACTCTACGGGGATACCAAAAGTAGGCTCTTCATACATTTTCAAGTAAGTTTTCTTTTAATTTACTTCAATAATTTGTATCTCAATTTTGTGAAAGAAGTAATCTTTTTGTTTATCCATATATGTACCTCAATTTGCATACATAGCTCATAGATGGTAAATTTTTGTATGTTTTGTAGGCCGGAAATAAGCATTGTTTCAATACATTATGTCCTGGCTTTATTATAGTAAATACTGAGGTAGGTACCTATTGATAAGACATTCCAACATGTATCACGCCGTGGAGATGATTCATGGGAAGACACAATGGGTATTGGTCGAGTAAATTCTATGTTTCTTTTCTAGAACTTCTTGTTATTATCCTTTATTATCTAGCGGCTTGATATCCCTTATTGTTGCATGCTTTTATATATTTTACTTGTTATATTGTTATCTATCCTGAGTCTGGGGTCTATCATCGGAAACAGTCTCTCTACTTCATTTAAGGTAGTGGGATGGACAACATACACTTTAGCCTCCCCAGACCCACTTGATGGAAATACATTGTATATATTATTGTTGTTGTTTCTAGAACTTCTTGACAAAATCCTAATTAACTTCGGCATTTCTTTCTTAATGTACAAAAGGATCTGGTCAACGGAAACTGATGGCTTTTTATGGAAGAAAATCATATACAAGTTGGTTTTTGGCCTCAAAGGATCTTCACTGACTTGACTAGCTTTGCTACGCGTGTTGAATGGGGAGGGGTTGTATATAGTCCGCCAGATGTATAACCGAAACCTCCTATGGGATCTGGGGATTTTCCTGTGGGAGACACTGGTTTGGATGCTTATTGTAGGGGAATTATAGTCTTAAATGATAAAGGCGAGACCATAGAAGCATCTAATACAACCATATGGCTCGATAATTTTAAAATATATGCGGTTTACGACGAACCGCATTTCACCAAAGGCAAATTTGGGCATTTTGTACTCTATGGGGGACCTGGTAACATTATAGATATCTAGATCTTATAGATTATTACCATCATGGTATTTAAATTCTGTGCCAAAAGAAATATAAAAGAAGTTTTATCTATTTATGCATATCCAAAAATACTTCACATGGTATGAATTACTCTTTTTCATATATTTTCTTTCACTTTACGGTGCTTTTGTTGTACCTACCAAAGATTAAATTGTTAATTTTGTGTTTAGACGTGCATGTGTATATGTATACTAGATATCGAGGAGTCTGTGCTAGTATGGCTTCAATATATGTTATTTTTTGTCTAAATTTATGTGACATAAATAGAATTTAGAAATCATATTTTTTATATGTTTTAGATAATTTAAGTTGTTAACTATTATAATTTATAATACTTTTTATATAATTTTCAAATAATATATGATACTCTCATTGTTAAAAACTTTTATAGCGTTGATAGTCAATTATATTTTTAAAATAATTTAAGTTTTTAATTATTGTAATTTATAATACTTTTTTTCAATTCCAATTTAAGTGACACTGATATAATTTCAAGAACCGATCAAATATTTTATATCTTTTAATTTTTTTAATTTATTAATTATTTTGATTTATAATATTTTTTATGTATTTTTTTAAATATATAACAGATTAAAAAAAATAAGATAAATAAATTAAAATGAAAAAAAGAAAAAAAGAGGCAAGCGAAATTAAAGGACCAATGAAATGTGTCAAAGCACAGGTCAATGTGTATGCTTTAAACAACTTCATTGGTGTCTTTTCCTTTTATAAGTAAGTAGAATACGTGTAATGGTGGTAAATAGGCGAGTTGGGTTAAATTGGGTCGGATTGAAAATGTTTAACATAAAATGAGTAAGTAATAGTCCATCCGTTAGGTATAAACAACAATTATTTGATAATAGATTTACAAGATATTCCACATTACTGTTCAAACATGTGAGATTCAAAAATATGATTGAGCAAAGTTAACAGTCATCTGCGATTGCTCATGAGTTTTATATAATTCAGTAAATGAAGTCATTAATTGGTTTGAACTTTAATAAATATGCCATTATTTGGTCTGAGAAAATACTACTTATAATCTGGGGAAATTGGAAACATGTTTCGGAAAATGTCATAATACTATATTGCTATTTTTAGTTATATCAGAAAAAAAATGCATGTTAGTATTATATATAAAACTTATGTATAACATGCCCATCTAGATTAAATCAGTCTACTGAACCCAATTTTTGCACTCTATTTTATCCAAATGATGGAAAATGATCAGTTTTATTTAGTCTGGTTATAGACTTTGAGTAGGACTAGCCAGGGATATTTAAGTATGAGAATCAATTACAGGACTAAAGAAATATAGATATACAGTCATACACCGAATTGTATTCATAGAAATATAGAGCTGCATTGCCCCTTTACAACAACAATAATATACCCAGTAAAATCCCACAAATGCGATATGGAAAAGATAAAGTGTATGCAGATCATACCACTACCTCAGAGAGGTAGAGAGGCTGTTGCATTTTCCCCTTCAGTAATACAAATCCGGATACTTTAGAAATTGAAGTCCTCAGGTTATGTGACAAAATGCAAGTGTTTGGATCCAAGAATTTGTTTCCTAGGATCATGCCCACTATTTGCAGTTTGCCTTCATTTTGATAAACTTATAAGATACTACTTTCTATTTAAACAGACTAATTATTTGTTTATTAATTCAATCTATTTCACCACTAAATTGAATAGACAAAAATTATTTCACCAAGTACTTATAATATACATTCAAAATAGAAAAAAGAAAAAATACCCCATCTTTGGAGGTTGTTGGTGCCATTGACTTGCTTTATCAATAAATGCCACTATGTCAATTTATAAAAAAGTAGATGAGATCCTTTTTGCAATCGTCTATTCAAGACCAGCTTCTTTCATTTTTAGCACTGTTTTTTTATTATTCAAATTACTACTCAACTCATCCCTAGCTCGTACCTGAAACGTAATCCATTTGAGAAAGGACAATCTCAACATAAACAAGCTAAGTGTTAAGCACCAGTGGTCTAGTGGTAGATTAGTACCCTACCACGGTACAAACTCGGGTTCGATTCCTGGCTGGTACATCTATGAGAGCAGTGATGCTACGTTGCATTCACTGTGAATGATGGGTCGTCACATTTACCTCATCATTCAGATGAAACTATGTGCGCTTCTGAGCTCTCTTTCAGCTTTTGGTTGTAAGACTTTTTCCAAAACTAGTCAAGTATTTTCATATCAAGCCATCAATTTATATATATATATATATATATATATATATATATATCAAAATCGTGAAGAACCTTAGAAATGTGATTTGAACTTTTTGTCCTTCATTAAAACACTGAACAATAAACAAAATAGTTTTTTCACTTTTTTTTAGTTATTATTTAATTTCTTTATAATATTGTCTCCTAAAATATATGGTAAAACCTTTTTTTTTTCTAAATTAAGAGTTCTAAAATATATGGCAAGAGATAGTTTTTATTTTGTAATTGATCTAGGTTTAGCTTTTTGAATCATACATATTCATTATAAGTACACGTCCAGAAAACACTTCGTCCACCAAAATACATCCAACCAAATTATTCTTTTTTTTTTTTTGGAATTCTTTCTACCAATTATTGGTTCATTTTAGGTGTATTGTTTTCTTGGTGATTAATCCCAAATTATTTTTGTCATTGTTAAAAGACTTTCTTTGATTTTTTATATTTGTGTTTATAGTGGTTCGATTTAATGTATATGATATTTATTGGTGAAAATAATTAAATTTTTTATCGTATTTATTCTTTATTTAGGTTTGAGTGTATTATGGACTCTAAAATAAATATTGTCATTGTGATGCTGATTTATTCTGTTACTATCTGTTATTTTTTATTTTTTGCTTAATACAGGTGATAAATGTTAGGTCGGACTTTAAGAAATTTCAGTGTAAATATTAAATTTAATTGTATTATTCAGATATCTTGATTATCGTATTGTTCAATTGATATATGTTATTTTTTTTGCTCAATATAGGTGATAGATGAAAGTTCGATCGAGCTTTAAGAAATTTGTGTGTAGGTGAGGTTTAATATTGTTATGATATCTCGATTATTGTATTGTTTGTTGTAGTTTCTATTTTGTTGTTATTTTCTGTGGTAGATGAATATTTAGTCAGGTTTTATGACTTTTTATATAGATATTCGATTCTTAATCATATTGTTTTGTTGTGACCTGTGTTCTGTTGTTATCCATCTTTTTTTTTTTCCTTAAGAAAGGTGATAGATTAACATTGGATTTGACTTTTTTGGTAAAGTTACAGCACTTATATTAATTTGTATCTAGCTTATCTTTTTGGGGGAAATTATTTACCCTTTTGAGTAGGGGTCCATTTTTATTTCCTCAAATTTATCCTTATTAATTATATTTATTGTAAAATAGTATGAATTTTTAAACTTAAAATATGATTTTATATAATGCATAAAGTGTGCATATTTTCTACTTATCATGACAGTGTACAAATTCTGTTAAAGTAAAATAATTTTGGCTATCTACTACGTGTTAGGTTTTGATTTGATTTTGATTTTCTTGATATCCTCATATAGTGTATTATGTGTAGTTTGTTTCGTCGTTTTGACAAAAAAATAATTTTAATTATGTGTTTCATTACTTATTTTCTATTTTTGTGATATGTATTATGGCAAAATTATGACGTCATTAATTTTTTGATAGATGATTTTCAGTTTTTTTCCATCACAACTTCAACTTGTTCTCTTCTACTTTATTATTATGTTTTTGTTATTGTCAGTTTATTACAAATAGTTATACTATATTGTTAAGCCCAAATACAAGGTAGTTCATTTTTTAGAGGCCGAAATTTGTGCCTCTTATTTAATATCTTTTGATTATGGAGAAAGTACGTATTTGTTTTAGAGATTATAGTAAATCAAGATGCAGGAAATAGTTTGAGAGGAGAAGACGAATGTAAGCTATAGATTCACTTTTGTACCTTTCAAATTAAATTAGTACTCCTTTGATTATAGGTATTCACATCTTATTATTGTACACTTCTAACATTTATTTTCAAACTTTAGTATACTTTTCGAGTTACTTTTATCTTGCTCCTATTATTTCTTGAGAATTACGTATGAGCCATATGGTGTTGTTATTCTTTTGATAGATGACTTTTAATTCTCTTCTATCGCAACTTTCAGGTTTCTATCTTTAACTTTACCATAATCTTTTATGTTATTGTTAATTTATTATAAGTAGTTATTTTTAATTATAATGTTCATTGATAATGTTATTCTTTTTTGGTGTGTTTTCGTGTATCATTAGTCAATACCAATAAGGCCGCAACAATTATAAATATATTTAACCATTATTATGTATTAAAATAGAATATTACATTGATTTTAATGTTAGCTACTTATAAATGTTGTTTGAATTTTTTATTCTTTATTAAAAGACTCAACAACAGATAAAACTGTCTTTTTACATCTTCCTCAAATTATTATTTAATTAAATTTATTTTAATACTATAAATAGGGTTGTTCAAAATAGAACTGTAACCGTTAACCCAACCGCAAAGTTAGTTTATTGTCTAATTGGAAATGGGTTATCGGATTAATGGTTGGGGAATGGATAATTTTTTTTATAATTAATGGTTTATTGGTATGGGGACAGATTACTTAATTTTCTTATTGGGTAAACCATTAATCCATTAAGAATTATTATAATTATATTTTTACTCCTAGATATATAAGTATCTTTTGTCAATCCAACATATAAAACTCCATTTATTATTCTATTCACTTCTTAGTTTAGAAAATAACATGTCACTTTTTGTGACATATAACCATAAAGTGCAATCAGGCTCCCTAAAATGTAAAGAAAAATTGAAATTATTCTTAAACCAAAACATAAATTATTCTTGACAACACAAAGGATCGCAATAAAAGTGGAACAACTCAAATGTGTCCTTCACAAAGTTTGATATAAAACATAAAAATTCAAATAATATTAGAGTTTTAATTTTTTTTGTCAATCCAGTAATTAAAAATGTTTCTACATACATTTTAGGTCTAGAAGAAAATTCTTATTTGATTTGATGTTTTAACCTATTAAATAACTATACGAACAAAACTCAAGAAGCCTAAAAGATTGATAAATAGATCAATCATAGTATATAAACAACTTAGTCGGTGAAGAAACGGAGGAACTACCAATAATCGCTCGATATTTCATTCTCTTTTAAATTTATCCATTACACCATCCGATAACCGTCCGTTAATTACTAATCCGATACCGAACCAGCCGTTATCTTATTGGGCAGCTTGCGGATTAGTATATTTAAAAACCGATAACCAATAAACCAAGCCGCTAAGCATAATTATCCAACCAATCCAACCGATAAGCAGCCCTAATTATAAAGAATCCTAAAATATCTGATAAGAAAAATATTATAATATTGAAAACATTGTCAAATTAATTAGAATTTTACCAAGAAAACTAAAAGGTCGGTTGGTTTAAATATGTCACTCCCGCTACGTGAGCATATTAGCCAACATAATTTGTGAAACTTTATAGGGTTAGCTTTATGGCATAATATTTTTTTAAATTTTTTTTACCTTATACAAAAGAGTTCTATAATTCTATTTAAGTAGTATCATAAATCAAGTTTTATAGCAAACATAAAGTTCTTAATGCTTCAATATATTCTTCTTAGTTTATGTTTGATTGATTTTAATTCAAGTTGTTTTCTTATATTCATGATAGCTTCTTTTACTTAACAAATTTTGTCACAAGATACTAAAATTTTATCACTAAGGATAACTTACATTTTCTGCACCAGTGAAGGAAAGCAGCAGCGATAATTAAACTCTATTCAGCTAATTTTGCATGTTTGAGCTGGTTTGAATGGAACTAAGCTTAATAGTTTGTTGAACATATTTAATTTTGAGTTCTACAGAGTGGCAATGCTTTTAGAATAATGTAATATCTTTCAATTTTATAGATCAACATAAATAATACAAGAAGTATATAGTTTTTTTGTTAAGGTATGTAGACAAAACTAAATAGTTTGTATATGCCTCATTTATTTGCACTTGATGAAGGTACTAATCTTAATTATTCAGATTTCTATTATTATATATTCCGAGAATATACTCCTGACAACGGGTCAAGATTTAGGCTCGATTTTCCTATTAGGATCGGGTCTCAGGTTAAGATTCAGTATCGGGTCTCTTTTTGGATCCCAAGTCTGGAGACAGGGACAGATCTGGGTTCGGGAGTCAGGATCGGATCCCAAATAGAGATTCATGGGGCTCCCAGGTCAGGATTCGGGCTCGAGTCCATGGTAGAAATTCGAGGTCCCGAGTTCGGTCTTAGGTAAAGATTTGAGGTCAGGTACGGGTCGAGATTTAGGTTAGGGTCATCGGTTAGTATTCAGGGTCAGGTCTCAAGACGATATTTAGGATCAGGTCTGGGTCAATATTTGGGAGAAAATTATTTAGAGATTTATAATTTTTTAAATTACTAGTTTAGATATACGTGTCTCGCGCGTGTATCTCAATTTAGTGAGTTTAATTTTACAAAATCATTCAAAATATAAAACGCACGACGATGTTTCAAAATGTTTATTACATTTTTGTTTGTTAGCATCTTGACATTAGGACGACTTTTAGTTATTATCCAAAGTAGAAATTAGTCAATTGAAAAGTATATATATTAGTTTAAACACAAGAAAGTTTATAAAGAAGAGTATATTCTCTTTAGTCCTTCTCCTTGAGCCATTCTCTATCACCTCTTCTCTCTTTCTTTAATCTTCTCAATATCTTCTTTCATCTTCTCTAATATCATATCAACACAATTATCCTTTTTTTTGGATTGCTTAGGTTGGTCAGCTTCTTCAGAAGCTTCCTCAACTAATTCGTTCAACCCAATTAATTTTTCAATAATTTTTGATATTTTGAGAAGATTTTTCAAAAGATATTTTTGTCAACTAATATTTATATTTAGAATTTTATAATAGTAGGTAGATAGATTAAACTCGATTTCGCATGAATAATGTACTTGGTCTACTTTCAAACTTTATTAGTAAGCTCAAAATTGAAAGATTCGACTATAATCCTAAATTTATATGTTCATTTATGCATATCAAGATTCAACACTTATTATAACCCTTATATTTAGAACTCAACTAACAACTTTAATTAAAGATTCAACTATAATAATAAAAAAATACTTAAATAACATAACTAAAACAAAGCCACAGTTAAACAAAGGAAGGAAAAAAAAAGACAAACTTTTGATATTTTTGACTACTTCATTCGGTGCCGACTTGCTTATTTCTTTCAATTTTTGATAAAAAAAAATTCTATTGAAAAAGAAACACGAGAGATTATCAAAAAAGAAGAATTCATCGTCTTATTAATTATTTAATCATAATTTATATATAATCTTTAAAGTTATTAATGAAAACGAATAAAGAAATATGGAGAAGATGATAACAATGAATACATACTAAAAAAGACAACTTGAATTAATAACAAAACAAGAAGAAAAAGCAGAAGTAGAGGTATGTTTCTAGTAGTTTTTTATCCAAAATATTAGTTAAATAGAATTGTAGACTTTTTATTTTATATATATGGTAAAATTCTAATTGATTTAGAAGTGTTAAATATTATGAATTCTTATTTAAATTAAATAGTCAAACCAAAAAAAGTTACAACTAAAATTAATTATTAACACAATTTTGATGGAAGATGGGAAAGATTTTTTGGGTTTTTATTATTATATTTTTTTTTTGTTTCACGTTTGGGGGTGGAAATTTTTTTTAATCACAATTTTTTTATCATTATATTTTCTTTTTAGTTTCACACATTGTATTACTATTTTTTTATGGAAGGAAAATCTTTTTGCCTTTTTATTTTTTGGTTTCTGAATATGATTAGGTTTTGTAGATAGTAGAAAAGAAAAAGAAATTATAGAAGTCCTCAATTTGTAGAAGTCCAAACTATCGTCCAAAAAGGATTAACGAAATATGAAAGCTTTTCATCCGGGGGGCATCATAAAATTTTCTAATAATAATATAATATAAAAATAATAAAGATTCCCAAATATAGCAGAAGTCCTGAACGTCCGAACAATAATATACTATTAAAATTATATTTCTTTTTATTATGTAAAAAAAAAATAGAGGTCTAATACTACCAAATTTTGAAGCAAAAAAATTCTCGTGCTTTAGTTATTTTCCTTGTTTTTAATTTATAAAAAAGGCTGCTATTAAATTTATTATTTGAATTTTGATTAAATCATCTTATTTTCCTTTTTTTCCCTCTTATTTTGTATTTAGGAATCCTTTCTCAAGTACACAAGGAGAAAAAAAAATTCATCATTAATAAATTTTCATATATTTTTTTCTTACCATATATTTTAAGATTTCTTTATTTATTATAAATATAATGATATAATAATTGTAGGAAATAAGTGAAAAGATAATTTTGTTTATTGCGGAGACATTTAATGAAGGATAAAAAGTTCAAATCACTTTTATAAGAATCTTCACACTTTTAATATATTGTATATTATAGATATAGATAGATTATAGATTACAAACTGTCTGATAGCTAAAACAAAAATGCACATATTTTCATCAGAATACCATTAGTGAATGTTAGTCATGATAGTGTAGAGATTTTATTCCTCCGCTACATTTTTTTGTCCTTAGCTTCCACCCGAAAGGCTGAAAATAATGTTATAGATCAAACGGGAGAGCCCAATCCAAAAAACTAATTTGACAGGTGGAAGAATCGATTAGCATTTCTCTATTTATTCGGTATGGGACAATTGACACATAATAATGCATGGGATTGTAACTATTATCAAGTACTATTCTACCACTAGACCACCGGCGTTTCCTATTTTATCATCAATCTAATAGTAAATGTAACTGCTATCAAGTTTGTCAATCTATGTTAAAGCAGTTGCACCAAATAGCTGGATACACTGTTTGTTTGTTTTTTTAGTAAATTTACTTGTTATTTTTCTTAGTCTGTTGTCTGTACATATTGATTAATTATATAAACATGGTATACGTTTATTGTAGTTTCAGGTACACAATCTGTATGTTTGCACACAATATTTCAATCTATGTTCAAGACTATTTCAAGAACAACAATGAAGTTTAACACCTTCACCACAAGTTCAACATGAACTATCAAAGAAGTATATTTATTTAAAAGAAATAAGATGAAGTAGAAGTAGAACCAAGTCCTCCGATTTCACGGAGTATCCTTAAGGAAGTAATTCCCCTCAAGTACCCGAGGTTGCGAAATATTTCCTCCCACGATAAAATGGCTCACAACCTGAATGTAGCGGTACCTCAAACGTTCAGATTCCTCGAACACACTCAACGGCTGATGATCACAAAGAGTTTTTGGAAGAAGAAGAGTGTTTTTCAGTACTCAAAATTTTGTACATACTTAAGGAAAATTTCAGGTATTTATAGTCATCAAGTGTCTCTTCAGAAAAAAAGCAATGGTTCATGAAAAGGTGTATCATTTCGGAACAGTCATGTATGTCCCTTTGAGATAGTATGTCTTTTCTGAAAAGTCATATCCGACCGAACAGTCACCCCTTTTTTGAAATAGTGTGGTTTTTTTCCTCAAAGATTTACGTCCCTAAAGAGGTGTGTTTCTGCGTTTCTGCATGCATTTGCATGGCGTTCATGGAGAAAATATTTTTGATGGATTTTCGGATTAAAAATTTTATTTATTTTTTCATGTTTCAAAGAAACTTTGTCAAAAAAATTAATCTCATTGATCAATCATTTGAAAAATTCAAATCCAAATTCGAAGCCAAAATCGAGTCGAGCGAGCGATGACAACGATGGGGCGAGGCACCTATAGATTCTTGCCTCACTATCCACTTGAACGTGTGTTTCTTAATAAAAACACATGAAAGTTGTTTTCTCCCACCATTGTGGGAGAAGTAGACTTTCCTTTAGGTGAGCACATTTTCCTTTTAAGGAGATCACTTTTTCTTCAATTATTTCCTCCATTTTCATTCATACATCCAATTGAACCGTACCCAATAATCCCCCACATGAATGAGGAATTTCTATACTTTATAAAACTTTACAGACAAGCATGTGATCGGCAAGCAAAGACAGATTGCATCTAGATAAGTGGGTTTTTCTTTGAACTTTTCATAGTGAACATGCATCGGATGCACTCGATCAATCAATGATTTGATATCTTTGAACCGTCGAACTTTAGTATACACCTAGAAAACACATATCACATAACCAGCATTTTACCATTTATATGACGAGATTTACTGTTATACATCATTCTCTCTGCCTTACCTATCACCACTTGGCTATAATAGTGTTTACATATTGGTGCCAATGGTTTGGGCCAATAAGGAATATCTTCCAAGAAATTTTGGATCCATTCAGCTTCTTCACCGGCTTTATCTAATGCGATAAATTCAAATTTCATTGTAGAGCGAGCAATACATGTCTGTTTGGATGTTTTTCAAGAGACTGCTCCTCCACCTGAAGTAAATGCATATCCACTCATGGATTTTACTTTATTCGATCCGGTGATCCAATTTGCATTACTATATCCTTCAATTACCGTTGGATATTTATTATAAAGCAAAGCATAGTCTTGAGTGTATTTAAGATACCCAAAACTCTTTTCATTGTCATTTAATGAGTTTTATTGGTATTACTTGTGTACCGACTCAATTTACTAATAACATATTCTATATTTGGCTGTGTACAATTCATGATATATATTAAACATCGCAACACTTTTGCATAGTCCAACTGTGAGTCATTTTCACCTTCATTCTTTTGAAGTGCGAAGCTCATGTCCAATGGAGTCTTGGCAATACCGAATTCCAAATACTTGAACTTGTCAAGTATCTTTTCAATATAATAAGACTGTGACAATGCCAACCCGTGTGGAGTCTTATGGATTCTTATTCCTAAGATCACATCCGCCACTCCAAGGTCTTTTATATCAAACTTGCTTTCAAGCATTTGTTTCGTAGCATTAATTTCAGAAATGTCTCTACTAACGATCAACATATCATCCACATTCTAACAAACAATGACCTTGGTGATTTGGAGTGTCTTTAATGTAAACACATTTATTACATTCATTTATCTTAAACCCATTTGCCAACATGGTTTGGTCAAATTTTGCATGCCACTGTTTGGGTGCTTGTTTTAGTCAATAAAGTGACTTAACAAGTTTGCACACCTTTTTTTCTTTACCAGGAACCACAAAACCCTTGGGTTGTTCCATGTAGATTTCTTCCTCCAATTCTATATTTAGGAATGTTGTTTTCACATTCCTTTGATGAATTTTAAAATCATATACCGCCGTCGAGGCAATTAATATCCGAATTGATGTTATTCTTGTTACAAGCGAGTATGTGTCAAAATAATCAAGGCCTTCCTTCAGTTTGAAGCGTTTTACTACAAGTCTTGCCTTGTATTTGTCAATAGTATCATCTGCTTTCATTTTTCTTTTAAAGATCCATTTAGAACCTAAAGGTTTATTTCCTGGAAGAAGATCAACCAACTCTCAAGTGTGGTTGCTCAAGATTGATTCAATATCACCATTGACTACCTATTTTCAAAAAGATGAGTCTAAAGATGGCATCGCTTCTTTAAACGTTTGAAGCTCATTTTCTTGGAGAAATATTATAAAATTCAATCCAAACAAAGTTGACGTTCTTTGACGTGTAATACTTCTTGGATTCTCATCATTATATACATCCTCGCTTGGTTCATCTCGAGGTCGTTTAAACCCTACACTATATTGTTCATGTCTAGTTTATAAAGATAAATGTGTTCAATGAACTCAACATTATCTGATTCAATTACCGTATTTTCATTGATGTTCGAATTTATAAATCAAAAATCAACATGCTTTACTACTTTTAGCATATCCTATGAACACGCAGTCCACTGTCTTAGGTTCTATATTTACCCTTTTAAGCATAGGAACTTGGATTTTCTCTCGACACCCTCACACTTTGAAATATTTCAAGTTGGATTTTCTTTATTTTCAATTTTCATATGAAATTGATAGTGTCTTGCTATGGGGAACTCTATTGAGTATTCGGTTAGCTGCAAGGATAGCTTCCCCCCACAAGTTTTATAGTAAATCTGAACTTATAAGGGATTCATCATTTTCTTTAAGGTTCAGTTCTTTCTTTCCAGAATTCCATTAGACTGAGGTGAATAAGGGACAGTAGTTTGATGGATAATTCCATTCTCTATACATATTTTCTCAAACGGAGATTCATATTCTCCACCCGTATCACTTTTTATCGTTTTGATCTTTTTCTCTAACTAATTTTCAACTTCATTTTATATTGCCTAAATGCATCTATTATTTCATCCTTATTATTTAGCAAATAGACATAACAGTACCTAGTGCAATCATCAATTAAAGTTATAAAATAATTTTTTCCACCACGAGATGGTGTTGACTTCATATCACAAATGTCAGTGTGGATTAAGTCTAAGGAATTGAAATTCCTTTCAATGGACTTATACAGATGCTTAACATACTTTGATTCCATACACGTTTGACATTTCAATTTATTGCACTCAAAGTTTGGCAAAACTTCTAAGTTAATCAGTTTTCACAAAGTTTTGTGATTGACGTGTCCTAATCGTTCATGCCAAAATTTATTAGACTTAAGCAAGTAAGAAGAAACAAAATTTATATTGATTTCAATTGTCATTACATTCATCTTAAAAAGACCCTCAGTGAGGTAACCTTTTCCTAAGTACACTTCTCTTTTACTAAGTACAACCTTATCTGAAACAAATACAGATTTGAATCCAAGCATGTTAAAAAGTGATACAAAAATCAAGTTCTTTCTCAACTCTGGTACATAAAGGATGTTGTTGAGCGTCAACACTTTGTCTGACATTATTTTCAAGCAAATTTTTCTCATTTCTTCAACTTTTGTAATTGCGGAGTTTGCCATATAGATCTTTTATTGGCCTTAAGTCGAAGCGTATGTAGAAAAAAATTCTTTATTGGCACAAACGTGATAGGTGGCACCGGAATTCATCCAACATTCTCTAGGATTTTCTACCGAGTTACATTCAGAAAGCATGACACATAGATCATCCATTTCATTCTTAAATTTAGTCCTATTGGCTTGATCCCTCTCTTTGCCTTTCTTTAGGGAACGACAATATGTTAACTTATGGCCAATATTTCCACAATTAAATCACTTCCGCTTGATTTTTTTCTTAAATGGATTACTTTGTTGTCCAGCTTTGTTCCGCTTCCTCGAGTTGTTGGGGCCATCTTCTACAATATTGGATCCACTCATTGAAGAATTTTCTTCAACCTTCTCTCTGCAATTTTGTTGTCTTCCTCAATGTACAACCTCACAATGAGATCTTCGACTATCATCTCCTTCCTTTTGTGTTTCAAGTAATTTTTGAAGTCCTTCCACAAAGGTGACAACTTCTTTACTATTGCAGCAATTTGAAAGGCCTTTTTCTTAACCAAACCTACAATAAGGTTCATATGAACATTTAGAACATTTTAAACATGTTCAAATAAGGTATTCACTATATTCATACCTTCAGTAAGGAGATCGTCGATGATAACTTGCAATTCATATACTTGAGATATGGTAGTCTTACCGTCAATCATTTGTATTCGAGGAACCTTGTAACAAAGAACTTCTTAGTTCCAGCATCCTCAGTCATATATTTTCATTCCAGTGCATTCCACAACTCTTTTGATGTCTTCATTCCGCTGATACAGGTTGTATAAATCGTCTTGGAGGCCACTTAGGATATAATTCCTGCATAGGAAATCAGAATGTTTCCATGCCTCAATTACAATGAACTGCTCCTTGTCCGATGTTTCTTCGGGCAATTTTAGAGCATTTTTAGATATAAATCTTTGAAGACACAAAGTTATCAGATAGAAGAGTATTTTCTGTTGTCAACATTTTAAAATCAACACTCGAGAATTTTCTGGGTTTTTCCGCAGGTGCTATTACATGCAAACCACTCGTACGACTAGTTGTAGCAACATTCATTGTAGTCACATTTGTACCACCATCAGTTACATGACCATCAGTAGTCATTTTTTCCTGTCACAAAAAGACAGTCAACTTTAGTATATCAAAATACTAATTACAAGTTTGTAGCAACTTTAAACACTACTTGTTTCTAGTTTAACGATGATGTTTTTATGTCTTCTAATTGTTAAACGAATGACCTTTAACTTGTGATGAAGTTTTTATTTCTTCAAATCACTTGTAAAGTTCAAACAGAGTAGAAAGCATAAAGGTTTTTTACCTCCAGAAATCAAACAATACAAATTACAGGTTTAATTCCTTAAGATTATTGTTTCGGGTACACAATTTGTATGTCTGCACACAATACTTCAATCTACGTTCAAGACTATTTCAAGAACAATAATGAAGTTTAACACCTTCAACACAAGTTCAATATGAATTATCAAAGAAGCATGTTTATTTAAAAGAAATAAGATGTAGTAGAAGTAGAACTAAGACCTCCGATAACCTTGCAACAAAGAACTTCTTAGTTCCACCATCCTCAGTCATATATTTTCATTCCACAACTCTTTTGATGTCTTCATTCTGCTGATACATGTTGTATAAATCGTCTTGGAGGCCACTTAGGATATGATTCCTGCATAGGAAATCAGAATGTTTCCATGTCTCAATTACAATGAACCGCTCCTTGTCCGATGTTTCTTCGGGCAATTTTAGAGCATTTTTAGATATAAATCTTTGAAGACACAAAGTTATCAGATAGAAGAGTATTTTCTGTTGTCAACATTTTAAAATCAACACTCGAGAATTTTCTGGGTTTCTCCGCAGGTGCTATTACATGCAAACCACTCGTACGACTAGTTGTAGCAACATTCATTGTAGTCACATTTGTACCACCATCAGTTACATGACCATCAGTAGTCATTTTTTCCTGTCACAAAAAGACAGTCAACTTTAGTATATCAAAATACTAATTACAAGTTTGTAGCAACTTTAAACACTACTTGTTTCTAGTTTAACGATGATGTTTTTATGTCTTCTAATTGTTAAACGAATGACCTTTAACTTGTGATGAAGTTTTTATTTCTTCAAATCACTTGTAAAGTTCAAACAAAGTAGAAAGCATAAAGGTTTTTTACCTCCAGAAATCTAACAATACAGATTACAGGTTTAATTCCTTAAGATTATTGTTTCGGGTACACAATTTGTATGTCTGCACACAATACTTCAATCTACGTTCAAGACTATTTCAAGAACAATAATGAAGTTTAACACCTTCAACATAAGTTCAATATGAATTATCAAAGAAGCATGTTTATTTAAAAGAAATAAGATGTAGTAGAAGTAGAACTAAGACCTCCGATTTCACGGAGTGTCCTTAAGGAATTAATTCCCCTCAAGTACCCGAGGTTGCAAGAATTTTTCCTCTCAGGATAAAATATCTCACAATCTGAATGTAGCGGCACCACAAACGTTCAAATTCCTCGAACACATTCAATGGCTGAGGATCACAAAGAGTTTTTGGAAGAAGTAGAGTGTTTTTCAGTACTCAAAATTTTGAACATAACTGAGAAAAAGTTCAGGTATTTATAGCCATCAAGTGTCCCTTCGAAAAAGAAGTAATGGTTCATGGAACGGTATATCATTTTGGAACAATCATGTACATCCCTTTCGAAACACTGTGTCTTTTCTAAACAGTCATATCCGACTTCTGCATGATGGACTTTGTCTAAAAAATTAATCTCATCGATCGATCATTTTATAAATTTGAATTCGAAGCCGAAATCGAAGTCGAAGCCTTGCAACTATCCACTTGAAAGTGTGTTTCTTAATAAAAATACATGAAAGTTGCTTTCTTCGACCAATGTGGGAGAAATAGACTTTCCTTTAGGTGAGTACACTTTTATTTTAAGGAGCTCACTTTTCCTTCAATTATTCCCTCCATTTTCCATACACACATACAATTGAAAATCTGAATCCGAAGCCAAAGCCGAAACGAACAATGAAGGCGCGAGGCATCTATTGGCTCTTGTCTCACTATCGACTTGAAGGGGTGTTTCTTAATAAAGACACATGAAAGTTATTTTCTCCCACCAATGTGGGAGAAGTAGACTTTCCTTTAGGTGAGTACACTTTCCTTCTAAGGAGCTTGTTTTGCTGAAATTTTAACTTTTAAGAGTCGCCACTTAATTTATTTGAAAAGGAATTAAGAAAACCTTTGAAAGTTACTTAAACGATTCAAAACAAAAAAATTATTTAAGTTTGAAGATTCTGAGTAAGCGGTTCCTATTAATACTCTTGGAAGGTTGTTAAGGCACTAAGAGTATCTGCTAATTTGCGGTTATCCGGAATGTTTGAAAATTCTTTTGACTAACTTCAAAAAGAAAGATTGATTGTTGTAAAGTAATTGATTTAGGAAAAGACTTGTATAAAATAGATTTGGACGACTTAGTAAGGATTTTAACTAAGTCTAAACAAACTAATAACAAAGCATGTAAAAGAAAAAGCGGAGAAAATCAAAGACTTAGGACTTTGGCCCAAATCAATAGACCTTGTCCTATTCAAATTTGGAGTTTGGCCCACAACCTGTCCTAAGCTAGTTTTTGGACCTTTGAGGCCCAAAATCTAGCTCACCTGTATTAAAATACAACTTTGACTTCGAGGCTCAAATGAATGAATAAATAAATAAATAAATAAAAAGAAGACAATAATAAAAATTGAAACTTTTCAAGTCTCTTAGTGACCTCAACAATGGATTTTGACCCATTTTCCTTCTTCGTCGATCTTCTAGCACCCGCACGTCATGTAGTGGACCTTGGGTTTAAACTTCGGACTTGATTCGAAGAGGTGAGCCTCATTGACCTATTGTAAAATGCAAAAAGAGAGGAGTCCATTTGGACTCGAAATATTTTTTGAATGCAAAGAAAAGACAAAGAAATTAATATACATTCAAGACACAATAGTTACATATTTTAAAGCAAAAAGAAAATATCAAGAATCAATTTTTGAATTACAATGATATGCACACTTGCACACGTATAACAAGAGTGAGAGTCAATAGATAAAATGCAAAGCAAAGGCATCCACTTGCATGCCTCATGATTTATGTTCATATTAAGAATGAATAAAGGTAAAAGGAAAAAGGTCATATTTAATGAATTAATGCGAGAAACAAACAACGTAAGCTTGCGAAAGTAAAGGGGTGAGGCAACAAGAAAAATACTCATGACTTCTAAAATTGAACAAACATAGACATTAATCCATAAAACAAAAGAAAATAAAGGTTAATTTTTCAAGAAAGAGAATCTTTAAATTTCAATTAAGGCGACATTAACGAAAATTCATACATCTAAATTACAATCAATATTTTATGAAAAAACATGTAACGACCTATGATTTATATTTCTAAGACATTGTTGATTCTCTTTTGATATTATCAATAAAAGAGAGACATGAATCAAGTCTTTACACACACAAAGAGCACATATAACAATTCGGAGTAAGAAAATAAGAATAAAAGTTTAACATCTCAAAAAGTGAAATATTGTTCAGCAATCATACTATGCATGAGTCAAAAATATCCAAATAATTCTATTTAGCCACAAAAGTCCGAACTTTCTCATCATTTTGACAAGACAACATAGAAACAAAAGAGGAATAAACATCTTGGATGAAAAATAAAGCTAGCACTTCATCTCTTATATGAGGATTTTGAAATCCATTAAAATAATTAGCAAGCAAATGACAAATTTTTTACTTAACTAATTACTATTTTTAGTAAGGTGAAACAAATAATAATAACTATTTTTCCAACATAAAAGAAACAACTTTATATGCTAAAACAAACATATCTACCAACAATGAATTTAAACAACGCATGAGTTCGTCTTTTGAGTAAAGCTCAAAACTTTATACATAACAATCAAAGAATAAAGTCAAAAGGCAAAATTTTCAACATAAAGGAAATAACTTTACATGCTAAAAACAAACATATCTACCAACAATTAGTTTTAACAAGACATGGGTATGTTTTTCAAGCAAAGATCTAAACTTTATCCAAAATAATCAAAGAATAAGATCAAAAGGCAAAACAATCAATATTAACTATTCTTTCAACATGAAGAAAATAACTTTACATGTTAAAAACAAACACATCCACCAACAATGAGTTTAAACAAGACATGAGTATGTTTTTCAAGCAAAGATCTAAACTTTATCCAAAATAATCAAAGAATAAAGTGAAAAGACGAAACAATCAATATTAACTATTCTTTTCAACATTAAGAAAATATCTTTACATGCTAAAAACAAACATGTTCACCAACAATGAGTTTAAACAAAGCAAAGATTGAAACTTACAACTACTACTAGCTCATTTTTATATCATGAACATGAAAATAATTAAAATATCAATACCACAATGTCCTATGACCTTCAAGACCATCTACAGCAAACAATACCAGCAAACAAAATTATAACTACGAACTACGAAGAAGAAAAAGATGAAGAAGAAAATGATAATAAAATTAAAAAAATGAAAGGTGTTTTTACCTTTTTGGGGGCAGTAAAATGAGACTACGAGTTCGTCAGAATCAACCACACCGAAAAACATCGCCGGCAACTCGAAAATTTTGATTAGCCAACCAACTCTATGAAATAAAAATTTTACTAAATAAAAATAACTACTTTGCTCAAAAGTATTTTTTCACCTTTCTAGCCTCTTCTTTTTTTAAACTTTTCAACCCCCTTTTCTACCAAAGTAGTGGTAGTATTTATAGGAGAGAATGAAATTTTCTTTTTCTTTCCTCCACCAATGTGGGAGAAAAGTATTTATAGAAAAGGATGAGAATTTATTTCTTGTCTTCCACCAATGTGGGAGAAAAGACATTAGGGGTGTTTTTAAAATTTTAAAATTAAAGATAAGGTGAGGTGGAACATAATGTGGGGGAAATTGTACAATGTAATATAACTTTTAATTTCAAAATTAGAATTTGGAAAGAGAAAAAAAAGCTGGGGGAATAGTATAATGTAGTACAATTTGAAATTATTTTTTGGTGGAAATTGGGTAGAAGTTATGAGGGTTTTTGGGAATTTTGGAATTATTTAAAATATAACCCCAATTGAAATTTAAAATTTAGCCATATTTATTTAATTTTGACCAAATTAAAAATTAATTGACGGATTGCACTGCAATTATGGTCAATTTGATTTCAATTATGGTCAAATCTAATAGATTGGCTAAATTAAATTGAAATTCGATACGAATTAATACTTCTTTAAATTCCGAGCTTCTTGATTTAATAAAATCAAATGCATATTTATCCAAATAAATTATTTTGATAATAAATTATATTAAAATCAAGATTTTAACCATTATATTTATTTTTAAAATAATTCTTAATTAAAATTCAATATTCCATAGAATAAATATTTAAGTAATCAAATTATATAATCTCGTATAACTGAATACGATAATATATAATCGCTACTTAAAATGATAAAATCATGTAGAAAAAATATTTTAAAATTTTTTTATTCGGGTGAAATAAATATTTTAAATTTATTAAAAACTGAAGAAACTCAGGATTAAATTTAGTCGTGGAGGGCAAAAATTAGGTGTCAACAGAGCTCAATTTCCCTCTAATTATTCCCTCCATTTTCCATTCACACATCCAATTGAACGTATGATATGGGGGATTACAGCTAACTAGGATGTAAAGCTCTAGGGATTGGTGACAATTGGAATTTATTTTTAAATATTAGCAAATTCTTAGAAATTATTGTAAAAATGGCTGCTTATTTTACTGAAATGTGACCTCACTCAAAAAAAATTCAAAAATAAAATATTGTCATAGAATTGAAATGTTTTTCGCTTTATTAAAATTTTATAAAGTTGAAATTAAAGAGGAAATTATTTTTTTTTTTGTACTTTTTGTAAAAAAAAGAGAATGCTCTATTAACAGGTCATGCAATTTATCCTTCTCCCTAGCACGCTTCACAAGCTCCTTGATAAAACCCAAAGAAACTTTATCTAGGGCACTGCTGAGGCTAAAAAGAGGATGCACCTGGTTAATTGGAACACTGTCACTCTCCTTATGCATCAGGGGGTCTGGGGGGTCCAAACAGCCAGTATTAAAAATGATTCCCTTCTTTGCAGCCTTGCTTGGAGATTCCACACCTCTCCTTCCTCTCTTTAAACCCAACTTTTGGCTAACAAATAGGGTAATTCCAACCTGAAAACCTTCCCCTCCTCCTCTACCTGGAGGAATATTAAGAGAGGTTAGTCCTTATGTAAGGATGCTCTCTTCTGGTCTACTCATGATGGAAACAAAATTGATATCTGGCATGATCATTGGGTTCCCTCTCTCCCTATTCTTTCATCTCTTATTCAGGGCCCCTTGCCTGACCCCAAGCCACCTAAACTTGCCTCCTATCTTTCTAACGGGGTGCTATCCCTAGACTCTCTCCTTTTCTATATCCTTGCTCTACTTCAAGCCAGGATTCATAATACTTTTAGGCTTGACCTTTCTTTCAACACTGACTCCCCTAGATGGCTTCTTTTTGGTAATGGATCCTTTACTTGTGCTTCTACTTACCACCTTCTGCTATCCAGAATTAATGAGACTGGACCTGCTCTTTCCCACTAGAAATGGATCTGGAAAGCACCTATTCCTAATAAGATTAAGTACTTCCTATGGCTTTTGAGACATAATAGCCTTCCCACTATAGCTACGCTTTCTCATAGAGGTATCAATCTTTTTCCTTCCTGTCCCTCCTCCACTTACTCTTTGGAGAACATCCCCCACCTTTTCTTTGAGTTTCCTCAAACTACCTCCTTCTGGAGTAACCTGATCAAGCTCTACAAGGGTGAGCTTTTTTTATCCCTAGACTCCTTTCGCCCTACACATTGGTTCAGCACTGTCAAGCAGCTTCAGCATTCAAGCTTTGATAGTTCTCTCTCCTGGTCTGCTCTTCTTTCCTTTTGCCTTTGGACTATTTGGATGAACAGGAACTCAAACCTCTTCAATAATAAGTCCTTACCTCCTTTATTCACCCAAGCTTATGTAGAAGCTACTGAATTTGCTTACCTCACCCACCAGACCGCTCTCCCTACTGGTATTCCCATTTTCATTGCTTGGACACCTTCCCGCGAGGTACCTATAAACTCAACACCGATGGTTTTTGTTTGGGTAACCCTGGTAATAGTGGCGTTAGGGGTGTGATTAAGAATTCCAATGGGGACTGGTTCCTGGGGTTTGCCCAATATTTTCCTTATGCTACCAACAATTTGATGAAACTGTTGGCCCTTATTCAAGGTCTTCAACTTGTACTGCAGCATCGTTTGCTTCCAATTTCTGTTAATATTGATTCTGAAAAAATAATTGCGATGCTCCAGCAGGGAAATCTTATTTATAACCCTCTCCTCCATGAATGCAGGTTGCTATTAGGAAAGCTGGGACCACCAATAATTCAGCATTGCTATAGAGAGAAAAACATAGTTGTTGATGCCCTAGCTAAACATAGAGCAAGGAAGGAACAACTAAGTCTTTGTAATATTTTTGTTTCTCCCCCTCCCCCCTTTTGTAGCCCAAAATGTATGGGCGGATGTAGTTGGAACTACTAATGTGGGAAACGTTCCAGTACTTTCTCATGGGCATAGCCCAAAGGTTTTTTCTCTAGAACCAGACTAACTCCTCTGTAACTATTCCTTCTTAATACATCTCTTGATTACCAAAAAAAAAAGGTTTAAAAAACTTTTTCAAATTTAGAATCCTTCCTATTGAATTTGAAAATCTTATAATCAAACATAGATTTTAAAAGAAAGTGAAAAATTAATTCAAAAAATTTGAATAATTCTCATAATCAAACGGAAATCTAGTGATAATCTAACAGAAAATCTATGTAAATTTTGTTGTTAAGTAATTCTGATACTAATATGATCTATAGTAAAATCTTTCTTTTTTAGTTTTGGATTTTACTTGAAACTGAGCAATCAATATTTGTTACTTCCTTTGTTTATTTTTACTTGTTTATTTTTCTATTGGCATACGAATTAAGAAGCAGTAAATTATAGGGTTAGTTTTACCATATTATCCTTTGAACATAATAAATTTAATATTTTAAAAAATGCATTAGACAATGAATCGTATTTAATGCTAAGGTAAAATGGGTAGAGATAGGTAAAGTATTCTTTAATTTTATAAACTGAAAAAGTATTATTGAACATCCAAAATAGAAAAGTGGACAAGTAAAAATGGACGGAGGAAGTGATAGAAGAATGCTTTTGTAGAAATTTTCCTTTCCTGAAAAATAAGCGTATATTTTTCATGCATGTTACACTAAATTTTATCAAAATGTGGGTATATTTTAGATCATTTTTCCTCTGTTTAATGATTATAAACGAATTCAAATTTTATAGTTAATATCTTGTTAATGCGGGTGAATTACTCAATTTTCTTATTAGATAAACCGCTAATCCTTTATGAAATTTTCATATTTATAATTTTACCCTAGATATATAAAGAATCTCTTTAAATCCAAGACATTCAGTGTTCTATTTGCTTCATAGCTTAGGAAATAACGAGCAACTTCATGTGACTTCTAACCATAAAGTGCAATCGTTTTCCTTAAAAAGTAAATGAAACCTGAAATTAATTCTTAAATAAAAAAATATTATTGACAACACGAAGGACTTCAACAAAAATGAGACAAACCCAATGCATGTGTTCTTCACAAAGTTTAATATAAAATCAAAAATTTTCAAACCATATTAAAATTTTAATTATTATAGTTGACCCAGTAATTAAAAAAAATTCTACATATGTTTTAGGTTTGAAGAAAATTCTTATGTGATTTTATATTATAACTTAATTAAAAAATTGTACGAGCAAGATTCAACAAACCTACAAGATTGATTAATAGATTGTATATACAAATAACTCAGTCAGTGAAGAAATTAAGGACATGCTGATAACTGCTTGGTATTCTATTGTAACTTAGATTTATGTAATATACCATCCAATAGTCGCCTATTCATTTCTAATATGATATTGAACCAACCATTATCTTTTCAGTTAGGTTACAATTAACACATTTAAAAATTGATAATCAATAAGCCAAATCGTTAAGAATAATTATTTGTTCAATCCACCAATAAGCTGTTGTTTAGGGTACACAATCTGTATATTTTGCCCAAACACTTCAACACAAGTTCACGACTATATCAAGAATACCTATGGAGTTTTAACACCTTCAACACAAGTTCTACAAGAACTATCAAAGAAGTATGTTATTTAAAGAAATAAGATGAAGAAGAAATAGAACCAAGTCCTCCGATTTCACAAAGTGTCCTTAAAAAATTAATTCCCCTCAAGTACCTGAGGTTGCGAAATTTTTCCTCCCAGGATAAAATGGCTCACAATCTGAATGTGATGGTACCTCAAACATTCAGATTCTTTGAACACACTCAATGAAAGATGATCAAAAAGAGTTTTAGAAGTAGAAAAGTATTTTTCAATCCTTAAATTTTCATACATACCTGTGGAAAAAATACAGGTATTTATAGCCATCAAGTTTCCCTTCGAAAAGAAAACAATGGTTCATCGAAAAGGTGTATCACTTCAAAATTGTCATATCTCTCCATTCTGAAACAGTGTGTCTTTTCTAAAAAGTCACATCCAACCGAAAAGTCACCCTTTTTCAAAATAGCGTATCATTTTCTCGAAGGGTTGTGTCCCTTTTGAGTAACGTTTCATTTCTGCATGCATCTGCATAGCGTTTTATAGAGAAAAATATTTCACTTGTTTTTTCAAGTTTAAAATAAACTTTATCTAAAAAATCTAAATTCGGAGCCGAAGCTGAGCCGAACGAGCGACGATAATGACGTCGCGAGGCACCTCTTGGTTCTTGCTTCACTATCCACTTGAAGGTATGTTTCTTAATAAGAACCATGGAAGTTGATTTCTCCCACCAATGTGGGAGAAGTATACTTTTTTTAAGTGAGTACACTTTCCCTCGAAGACTTTCCCTCCATTTTTTATTCACACCAATTGAACCCAACAATTCCCCATATAAATGAAAAATGACTACTCTTTATAAAACTTTACGGATAAGTATGTGATCAGCCAGAAAAGACTGATTACATCTGGATAAATAGGTTTCCATTTGAACTTTCCATAGTGAGCATGCATCGGATGCACTCGGTCAATCGATAGATTTGATATCTTTCAACCGTTGATCTTTAATATACACCTAGACAATACATGTCATACAATCAGTCTTTTACCATTTATGGTTTTCACGATTTTATTCATTTCAGCCATAAACACATCCTGATTTAATGAGAGCTTAGACAATAGGCCTTTACTAACATTCTCCTTGAAAAGGCTTCTACTTCACCCTCACATAGGTGATTTCTAAATTCAATACTATAGATAAAACTATTGGGTCAAATCTGCCAAATTTAGATAATCATTAAAAGGCTTCACACCATAAGCCTTATCCTTGTTTACTAAACATTGTCTACATCATGAGAATGAGTTGGGTATATTGATAATGTTGAACCTGTCAGACACAACGTTGTTTGACCTCCTTGAACCTAGCTCTTGGGATCTCCGGTCTGCTAGGTAGAGTTACCTTCATGCTGACTTATCCAAGGACATAAACCCATTCCCTTCGATGTTCTCTCAACTCTCTCTCTAGATACGCCTTTTGTAAGTAAATCCGATACATTATTCTCTGACTTCACGTAGGCAACAGTGATAATTTCACTAGAGAGTAGTTCTCTAACGGTGTTATGTCTTCGTCTTATATGATGAGATTTATCGTTATACATTATGCTCTGTGTTCTACCTATCACCGCTTGGCTATCACAGTGTATACATACTGGTGTCAATGGTTTGGGTCAATAAGGAATATCTTTCAAGAAATTTTGGATTCATTCAGCTTCTTCACCGGCTTTATCTAATACGATAAATTTTGATTCCATGGTAGAGCGAGCAATACATTTCTGTTTGAATGATTTCCAAGAGACTACTCCACCACCTATAGTAAATACATATCCACTCATGGATTTTACTTTATTCAAACCGGTGATCCAATTTGCATCACTGTATCTTTCAGTTTTAGCGGGATATTTATTATAATGCAAAGCATAGTTTTTAGTGTATTTAAGATATCTCAAAACTCTTTTCATTGTCATCCAATGATTTTTATTGGATTATTCGTGTAACGACTCAATTTACTAATAACACATGTCATGCCTGGCCGTGTACAATTCATGATGTACATTAAACATCCCAACACTCTTTCCTATTTTATTTGTGAGTCACTTTCACCTTCATTCTTTTGAAGTGTAAAGCTCACATCCAATTGAGTCTTGGCAACACCGAAATCCAAATACTTGAACTTGTCAAGTACTTTTTCAATGTAATGAGACTGTGACAACACCAACCTTTGTGGAGTTCTATGGATTCTTATTCCTAAGATAACATCCGCAACTCCAAGATATTTCATATCAAACCTGCTCTCAAGTACTTCGTAGCATCTATGTCAGAAATGTCTCTACTAATGATCAATATATCATCCACATACAAACAAACAATGACCTTGTAATTTGGAGTGTCTTTAATGTAAACACATTTATGACATTCATTTATCTTGAATCCATTTGCCAACATGATTTGGTCAAACTTCGTATGCCACTGTTTAGGTGCATATTTTAGTCTATAAAGTGACTTAACTAGCCTGCACACCTTCTTTTCTTTACCAGGAACCACAAAAACCTCGGGTTATTTCATGTAAATTTATTCCTCTAATTCACTATTTAGGAATGTAATTTTCACATCTATTTGATGGATTTCAAGACCATATACCGTCGCCAAGGCAATTAAAATCTGAATTGATGTTATCTTTGTTAAAAGCGAGTATGTATCAAAGTAATCAAGGTATTCCTTCTGTTTAAAGTCTTTTACTACAAGTCTTGTCTTGTATTTGTCAATAGTACCATCCGTTTTTATTTTTCTTTTGAAGATCCATTTAGAACATAAAGGTTTATTTCCTGGAGGAAGATTAACCAACTCCCAAGTATGGTTGCTCAAGATTTAATCAATCTCACTATTGACTGCCTCTTTCCAAAAGGATGAGTCTGAATACGTCATCGCTTCTCTAAATACTTGAGGCTCATTTTCTATGAGAAATATTACAAAATCTGATCCAAACAAGGTTGACGTTCTTTGACGTGTGCTATGTCTTGGATTCTCATCATTATGTACATCCTCGCTTGGTTCATCTCGAGGTCGTTTAGACCCTCTACTAGATTGTTTATGTCTAGTTTTATACGGATAGATGTGTTCAAAGAACTCAGCATTATCTAATTCAATTATCGTATTTTTATTGATATTTGGGTGCTTGAATTTATGAACAAAAAATCGACATGCTTTACTACTTTAAGCATATCCTATGAACACGCAGTCCACTTTCTTAGGTCTTATGTTCACCCTTTTAGGCATAGGAATTTGGACTTTCGCTAAGTAGCCCCACACTTTGAAATATTTCAAGCTGGGTTTTCTTTCTTTCCATTTTTCATATGAAATTGATTGTGTCTTACTATGGGGCACTCTATAAAGTATTCGGTTAGCAGTAAGGATAGTTTTCCCCCATAAGTTTTGTTGTAAACCTGAACTTATAAGTAAGACATTCCTCATTTCCTTTAAGGTTCGATTTTTTTTTTTGCGCAATTCCATTAGATTGAGGAGAATACGGGGTAGTAGTTTGATGGACAATTTCATTCTCTACGCATATTTTCTCAATGGAGATTCATATTCTCCACGCCTATCACTTCTTATCTTTTTTATCTTTTTCTCTAATTGATTTTGAACTTCTGTTTTATATTGTCTAAACGCATCTATTGTTTCACCCTTACTATTTAGCAAATAGATATAACAGTACCTCGTGCAATCGTCAATAAAAGATATAAAATACTTTTTCCCACCACGAGCTGGTGTTGATTTCATATCACAAATGTCAGTATGGATTAAGTCTAAGGGATTGGAATTCCTTTCAACGAACTTATACGGATGCTTAGCATACTTTGATTCCACATACGTTTGACATTTTGATTTATTGCACTCAAAGTTTGACAAAACTTTTAAGTTAATCAATTTTTACAAAGTTTTGTAATTGACATGTCCTAGTCATTCAATCCACAATTCATTAGACTCGAGCAAGTAAGATAAAACAGAACTTTTATTGTTTTCAACTATCATTACATTCATCTTAAATAGGCCCTCAGTGAGGTAGCCTTTTCCTACATACACTTTCCCTTTACTAAGTACAATCTTGCCTGAAACAAATATACATTTGAATTCATTTTTGTCAAGAGGTGATACGAAAATCAAGTTATTTCTTAACTCTTATACATAAAGTACATTGTTGATAGTCAACACTTTGTCTGACGTCATTTTTAAGCAGACTTTCTTCATCTCTTCAACTTTTTCAGTTTCAGAGTTTTCCATATAGATCTTCTCTTCGTCTTGAGCCGGAACAAAGACAGAACAACTCTTTATTGGCACAAACGTGGCGGGTGGCACCGAAATCCATCCACCATTCTCTTGAATTTCCGACCAAGTTACATTCAGAAAGCATGGCACATAGACCATCCATTTTATTCTTGGATTCAATCATATTGACTTGATCCTTCTTTTTGTCTTTCTTTGTGGTACGATAATCTGTTGACTTGTGGCCAATCTTGCCACAATTAAAGCACTTTCCCTTGAATTTCTTCTTAGGTTGATTGCTTTGTTGTCCAGCTTTCTTTCGCTTCTTCGAGTCGTTGGGGTCGTCTTCTACAATGTTAGCTTCACTCATTGTAAAATTTTCTTTCGACCTCCTCTCTGCGACTTTGTTTTCCTCCTCAATGCATAACCTCACAATGAGGCCTTCGACTGTCATCTCCTTTTTTGTGTGTTTCAAGTAATTTTTGAAATCCTTCTACAAAGGTGACAACTTCTCTATTATTGTAGCAACTTGAAAGGCCTCGTTCACAATCAAAACTACAATAAAGTTTATGTGAACATTTTTAACATGTTCAAATAAGATATTCACTGTATTCATACCTTCATCAAGGAGACCGTGGATGATAACTTGAAATTTTTATACTTGAGATACGACAGTCTTACTGTCAATCATTTTGTATTCAAGAAATTTTGCAACAAAGGATTTCTTAGTTCCAGCATCCTCAGTCATATATTTCTTTTCTAGCACATTCCACAACTCTTTTGATGTCTTCATTCTGTTGTAAACGTTGTATAAATCATCTTGGAGGTCACTTAGGATATAACTCCTACATAGGAAATTAGAATATTTTCATGCCTCTATTACAACGAACCGCTTCTTGTCCGAAGTTTCTTCGGGCAATTCTGGAGCATCTTCAGATATAAATCTTTGAATATACAGGGTTGTCAGATAGAGGAACATCTTCTGTTGCCACCGCTTAAAATCTATTCCAAAAAATTTTCTGGGCTTTTCCGCTAGTGTCATAGTGGATGTCGCAGTTATGCGACTGGTTGTAGCAACATTCGTTGTTGCTACACTTGTCCCACCATCAGTTACATGACCATCAATAGTAATCTTTCTTGTCACATAAAGATAGTCAACTTTGTTATATCTAAATACTAATTACAAGTTTTAATCAACTTTAAACACTACTTGTTTCCAGTTTAACGATGAAATTTTTATATCTTCCAATCGTTTATCGAATGACCTTTAACTTGTGATGAAATTTTTATTTCTTCAAATCACTTATTAAGTTCAAGCAGAGTAGAAAGCATAAAGCTCTAATCTCCAGAAATCAAACAATACAGATTATGAAAAAATTAATTCCTTAAGATTGTTGTTTTGGGTACACAATCTGTATGTTTTGCACAAACACTTCAACACAAGTTCAAGACTATATCAAGAACACCTATGAAGTTTTAACACCTTCAACGTAATTTCTACAAGAACTATCAAAGAAGTATGTTATTTAAATAAATAAGATGAAGAAGAAATAGAATCAAGTCCTCCGATTTCACGGAGTGTCCTTAAGGAATTAATTCCCTTCAAGTACCCGAGGTTGCGAAATTTTTCCTCCCAGGATAAAATGTCTCACAATCTGAATGTGGCGGTACATCAAACGTTTAGATTCTTATGATCACAAAGAGTTTTAGAAGTAGAAAAGTGTTTTTCAATCCTTAAATTTTCGTACATAGCTGTGGAAAAAATGCAGGTATTTATAGTCATCAAGTGCCCCTTCGAAAAGGAAGCAATGGTTCATCGGAAAGGAAATGTGTATCACTTCAGAACAGTCATGTCGTTTCATTCTAAAATAGTGTGTCTTTTATGAATAGTCATATCCGATCAAACAATTACTGCATGGAGTTTTATGAGAAAAATATTACACTTATTTTTCCAAGTTACAAATAAATTTTGTTTTAAAAATCCAAATTCATATTCAGAGCCAAACGAGCAACGACGACGCAAGGCACCACTTGATTCTTACCTCACTGTCCACTTGAAGATGTGTTTCTTAATAAGAACACATGAAAATTGCTTTCTGCCATCAATGTGGGAGAAGTATACTTTCCTTAAGTGAGTACACTTTTCCACCCGGACTTTCCCTCCATTTTTCATTCACACTAATTGAATCCAACATAAGCAACCTAACCAAAATATCTTTTTTTATGATCTTAAATATGTCACGTAAAAATTAAAATTAAGGAATTCCCGAAAAAGGAAAGAGATATTCTCTTAAAAAAGAAAACATGGCAAAAACTGAAACAAATACATAATTTAAAATTTTAGAAATATTAAAAAATTATTAAATTATCTTTTACTAATATAATGTAATAAAAACAAACAAACAGTAAGAATAGCACAAAAAAAAAGAATTGCCACTATAAATTCTCTTATCAATAATCTATGTCTATATTTATATCTATAATCTATCTATAATCTATAATCTATATCTATAATATATTAAAAGTATGAAAACCCTTAAAAAGGTGATTTAAACTTTTTGTCCTTCATTAAAATACCTTTCTTAAGACAAAACTGTTTTTTCATTATTTTCTTTAATTTATTATTTAATTATTTTTATTATATTAACTAGACTCCTAAAATATATGAAAGGAGAATCAATCAATATTTTTTCTTATACTGATCAATTAGAAAAATATTCCTAATAGGATAGAAAAATATATGACTCTATTAAGGAAATACTTCTATAAATATTGAAATGCGCATTAAACCATCGAAGAAATCAATTTACTTATTGAAAAAATATGATTGATGCTAATCTAACTTAATTCGGTTGCATGAAGTTAATAAAGTGAGGTACACGCGTGAGGCTCGTAAACCTAAATTAGTTATAACATAAACATGAAGTTAACACGGACTAAATGACAGACACTGTTACAGTATAATAACTGTTGTGATTTTGTTTTTGCGTAATATTGAGTGGGTGTGTTAGTACTCTACGTCCACCGACTAAAATTCTTTTTTTTTTTTTTTTTTTTTTTTTTTTTGGTAATCACCGATAGATTCTAAATTTTCCAGCATTAGTACCTTGGATTTCTGAAATATCATGGATATTTATTGCTGAATAATATGCGTTACGGTAACGGACCTCAAGCTGCAATCTCGGGGCATTTACAGGAGCACTTGTATTTCCAATATAATAAATTAATAATGCTAATTACTCCTCGGTCCCAATTTAACTATTCATTTCAGGTGCACTAAAAAAATAGTACTAACAAAATATAATGTATAGTTTATTAAATTATTATTTCTTTTAATTAGATAGTATTTTTTTTCTGTTTAATAATATTTATTCACTATATAAAAATAAATATTTAATAATACTTATTTATTGTGAAAAAATAATAAATTAAATAATTTACATTGTTTTATCCATTTTATCCTTTCTATTAAATACTATTTATCACTCAACGTATCTACCAAGAAATTAAATTTATCATTTTCAAAGTATAATATTCCCTCCGTCTTATTTTACCCGTCCTAAATTGACTAAGTTGATGTCTCATTTTACTTATCAAGATAAGACAAACTTTTCTTTCTATGTTTTACCCTTTGCATTAATTATCTTTTCTTTAAATTAAAATGTAAACATCATTTAATAGGGATACTTTGGTAAATTAGTCATGTTATTTATATTTTTCTTAATTGTTGTGTCATCTCAATTTGGAACAAATAAAATGGGACGGAGGAAGTATGATTCAATTTCCCCTATTATTTATAATGTCTTAATCTGTATGTCAAATTAATAAGGAACAAGTATTATAGGACAAAAGGAGTACTATTTAAAAATACTAAGCGATATCTAAAAGAACTACTCTCTCTATCCTATTTTAGCTTACCACCTTATATAAATACATATATAAATTACTTGTTCACTTATTAAATCAAGATAAATTAATTATATTTTTTTTATTTTATTCCTACAATAAATATTAGGCAACAAAGCCACCTTGCCACCCACTGCCACTAAATCACCACCCCCAAGTAACTCTCATCAACTAGCACTAGTTTGAGGTGAACTAGCACTAGTTTGATGTCAACCTTTAGGAGTAATTCATCAAATTGGTTAAATCGCATTTTCTCTGTTCTGTGCTCACTACACCCTTGTGCCTTTAGTTGAAGTATAGGTCGTCGATTCAATCTATCTTGATGGGATTTAGAATATACCTGAGAAGGAAGAAAGTTGAATCAGCAAAATGGCATGATTCAACAACTGATGAATTGTTTGTTGAATCATCCAATTCGCGCTTCTTTCGCAACTAAACAAATTAATGTGAGCAATTTTTTTATAAATAACTTTTGATATGAATCAATATGAATGAAGGGTAAATTAGTAATATGAACCACTTATTTATGATTTCTTAAGTAGTTTATAAAATAAAAAGTGATCAATTAAAATAGAGTAGAAAGAGTACTTTTTTATAGTTAAAAATATAATAGAAATAATTATCAACTTTAATTTTGAATTGTTAAAGAGATTATTTTAGAAAAATATCTTTTTAAAGCTAAAGTGATTTTTAATTTTGGAGGAAGGAGTTATAAATTAAGTCAACTAATTCTTGGTCAAAATAATAGTACTAGTACTGTTATACTCCCTCTGTGTCATTTTAGTTGTCATTGTTAACTTGACACTTATTTTAAGAAAATGTCTATTGAAAGTCTATTTTATTAAATTAATTTTATTAATTATATTTTCTAAATATAAATTTGAATATTATAGATTTTATATAGTCATTTGATGATAAAGATAACATTAATTTTTCTTGATTTTATAAATTTGATAATTAAATTAAAATAATTATTCTTAATAAGAGGATCAATTAAAATGAAATGGAGTAAGTAACAAAAATGTAAGCATCTGTTATAAAACAACAAAGAATAAAGAAGAAGAGTGAAGAGGGAATAGAGTAATTGTTATTTCTTTTGAGGGATTCTTTACAATGAAGGAAGCCCTTCTATTTATAGGAAAAATTTACTCCTAGTTTCTGGCTAAAAAATAAATACTTCAAATACTGATAGCTATCAACTAGATCTAGATAGATCTTGATAGACATTCACTATAATGTAAATACATTCGTAACACTCTCCTTTGAATGTCTAATTGATAGATAATGTGCCTCGTTAAAACCTTCCTAAAAAAATCCAGTAAGAAAAATATCTAGTGAAGGAAAAAGAGTGCACATCTTTAACAATACGCATATAAACTGCCTTATTAAAACCTTTCCAAGGAAAATCCAGTGGGACAAAACCTCATAAGGAAAAAAGAGTACAGTGTGTGTTAACTCCCCCTAATGAGGACATCCTTGAGTCTTTCCATCCCGATCTTGTGTACCATCTTCTTCAAAATTGCAATTAGAGGAGACTTGGTGAATAAATCAGTCACATTGTCACTTGAACGAATATGTTGCACGTTAATATCACCATTATTTTGTAACTCATGTATGTAGAAAAGCTTTGATGAAGTGTGTTTCGTTCTATCTTCTTTCTTGAATCCTCCATTAAGATATGCTATGCATGCTGCATTATCTCCATATAAAATTGTGGGCACCTATATTGTCACATTTCAAACCACATTTTTCTCGAATGAGATATATTGTGGAGTTCAACCACACACACTCTTGGCTTGCTTCATGAATACCTATAATCTCAGCATAATTTGATAAGGTGACTACGATAGACTGCTTTAAATATCTCCAAGATATGGCAATATCCCCATACGTGAATACATTGCAGTTTAAGATCGAGATTTATGTGGGTTAAAAAATACCCAGCATCAGCATAAGTAACAAGATCGGAACTGCAATCTTTAGAATAAAATAAGATCATGTGTTTGATCCCATTTCGATGTCTCCTAATAGGAGCAAAATTATATCTTGCTAATAAATTAACTGAAAAGGCTATAAACTTTATAGTATTTGCAAGATACATGAGTGCATCAATGGCACTAAGATATAATACTTCATAACCAATTCAAATTGGTATATTTCTCATTTCAGCAAATAATCTATTGCTTTTAAAAACTCTTCAAGAGTTTCAATAAATTTATGCGATATAAGGATCATAAATAAGTTTTTGAGAAACTTATATGCTTCAAACATTTTAAATCCTTAAACATGTTTTCATGTAAATTTTCTCAAGTGACAATATTCAACATTTCATGTGTGACATTTTCAAGTATCTGGACTGCAAATCAAATAAGTGTTAGGCTTACCAAGATGCATCGTTTCATATCACTTGATAAGTGTATCTACGTCAGCATGCTTAAATTAACGTAGAATTCAGATCCTCATAATCTTTTACAATATTGCGTCAATATTGTATCAAAGATATCGTCGACGGTTTCTCATTTTGTATCGATTTACAATGCGACATAACATTTTGAGATTCCATCACTTCATTAGTTCCAGGTACCTGAACCTTTCATAAGGTTTCATGAAGTGTTATGTCGTAGACATTGCCTTTTTATTATGATCATTTGCTCCTTATCCTTTTTAAGGATTATTTCATTTGAAACTGGTTGGTCTACCACGCATCATGCATGCGTAGTCTTTGTGCTTTAAGAACGCATAATAAGAGCATTTTTAGCTTAAATATGATACTAAATTTGAGTCAACAGATGCTTCCGGCATTTGACTTGAATTATCTTTTGAATGAAGATCTAATGACAATTCCTAACATATTTCATAGCTAATTATAATCTCCCCCTTATGTTAGGAAAACTAACATTCATCCTCCATCTTCTTTGAGGAATTCATCTTCGTGCATCATGTTATATTCATTAATCGTATACTGCACATCAAAACTATCAGATGGAATAGTTGGTTCCTGACCTTGAACCAATTGAGAGGGAAAAATAATTATAATTTATTGATCTAATGCATACAAGTGCTATTGTATGCAAGATATCATATTTCAGATCAACAGATGAAGTTTTGTTCTCATTAACAATGGTCTAACTATTTATCAAAGGGATTCAATGTAAAATTATTATCATCAAAATGAATTGTCTTGATTAAACAATCTGAAAATTATGTTCTTAACTCAATTTTATTGAGCAAACAATTTTATGAATGTCAAACTGTAGGTTGACGATAAATGTACATTTGATCGTCTTATTGATGCATCTTTTTAACATATCACATGATAGGTGAACGGGCTCTTATTCACCTTGTATACTTTTTAAAACTTTAAGGGATCCAATCCCAAAAATAGTTGGTCCAACCAACTTATCATGAGAACAAGCAACATTAAAAGCAATGAAGGATATCTTAATTCTTCATTATATGCTCAATACTCAGTATACACATCTTTGAGATATCGCAATCGTTCATGTCAATTTATAAACTTTTATACTAGTAAACTCCAAGATTACCATGACATGCGTCTTTTTGCTTTAGTAAATTTCAGATTTACTATTACATGAATAAATTTTCGAATTTACTACTTCAGAAGTAGATTTCAAAATAACTCTTTTCGATTATTATGCCTCATTCGGGGGTGAGTTGTGACACCATCACAATCAAGTGCATGTTTGCATTAATAAGGTTCTCATTCCCCAGGAATGGAATATAATTGTGCCTTAAGCCTATCAAATTATGATAGTTTATATCTTTTTTCAAGATCGAGGCATGCAACCATGCGAAAATATTATTATTTTGTCCCTTTCCACGTTTATGTGCATTTATTCAACCACTTGTCTTTTTTCAGACATGTTATATACTGCTACCACATACACTTCAGGAATGGAGCATATTCAATAGGACATGTTTCATGACTTTTCATGAAATATACATTATTTTGCCTTAATCATCATTATATCATTAATATGGTGCATTAGATTCAAACTCAACGTCTTATCCATTTAAAAGCATCTTAGGCATAAATCGATTGTCTTAGCCATCATTATATCATCAATATGGTGCATTGAGATTCAAACTCAACGTCTTATCTATTTAAATGCGTCTTAGGCGTAAATCGATGGGAGAATCTAATATTTATCATCCCTTTAAACAATATTATATAAATAGTTCAAACCATTACTTTCCCTCAGATCCAACAAATTCAACAATAATTATGCCATTAGTAGCAAATACAAATAAATAAGGAATTAAAAATAATATCTTCCTGCAACTCAAAAACAGCTTCTCAAAAAAAAAAATTAGTACTCATATTATATTTAAACTTAAAAATTGCAAAGAAATACACCAAAAAGATATAGTAAATTGTTGGACTAATAGGCTATATATAAACTTATCAAAAAGAATATTGTGCATGCGTGTAATATCTTTGTCCATTCATGAATTGTGATAATCAAAGACAAGTATCAAGATAGTTACTGTCATCACCTTATGGGCAAAAGCTTACATAGTACTCTCTTATGCTGTGATATCCATAGTACCAAAAAAAAAGAAAAGAAGATATATAGCTATAATTTACTTAATTATTTTTGGTCAAATGCCACTTCACCATAACATGTCAAGATAGTTACTGTCATCACCTTATTAGAAAATTAAAGAATCACATCACTCACTTTGAGAATTTGTTTTACCGAGTTTTGCCGTGTTGCCCATTTGTTTTGCTGACTTTTGCCGAATTACTACTCAACTGTTGATAACGTGTTATAAAATAAAAAAAAATAGAGAAAATAAATATTATTTTTCTTGAATAGTTTTACGAAAGTATTCTATTTATATGAGAAATTTACTCCTAGTTTCTGATTAAAAGACAAATACTTCAAAATAGATATCAACTAGATCTTGATACTAGTTTCTGATTAAAAAGACAGATACTTTAAATATAGATATCAACTAGATTTTGATAAATATTTTAAATACATTTATAACAACATAGAAGATTTATTTATTTTCGAGATAGATGTGCCTAAAATTCTTGGAGGGCGTTTTTGTCTCATGAATAGCCCAATTGCACCACTTTGACTATAGGGTGATATCTTAAATGGATAGATACGTTGCATTTTGAGTGAGCCAAATCTACGTGACTAAAGTTTGCACTTCAATAATGATAATTAAAATTAAATTTAAACTTGAGAAATTGTTTCATTGATACTACATGACAAATATTTGATTTCACGATCTAATATTTTTTATTCTACATTAATTGTCCACCTTAGTATAAATAGTTGTATCAAATTATTTGTTCATTTACCAAATCAAGAAAAAGATAATTGAAATTCTTTTATTTCACATCTTTAATTTATATTTTTAACACCTAAACGAGTTTATAAGTTTTAAAATAAAAAAATAAAAATTTCAAAGGTGGGTATTAAAGGTAAATTAATAAAATTATACATCAAAACTTTGGTTTTGAGAATATAATAGGTCTCAAGAAAATCATGATTAAAGATGTAGAGTTTAAACAACCGTTAGATTATCCAAAAATATGTATATTGAAGAAAAATTTAAGATGGGGAAGTGGTTTTTAATTTTTGTTAGTGCAGTAGATATCCATATAAACTTGCATATTCATTTGCTAATATCCAACTTTCTGCCAGCACAACAGTGGTACACAATTCACAAAAGCATAAAAAGGAGAAGTTTAGATTTGGGAATTTAACTATTGGCACAAAAAATGGAGAAAAGTAAAGTACAAAAATTATCAGTAAAGTAAGACAACTGACTTTGAGAATAAGGGATGCTTGAACTTTAAGAAAACTTTACAAGGAGAGGATCCCCAGAAAGGTGCTGGCTACTGAGCAAGTGCCCTTTTTTGGCTTATTTTAAACACATGATGTGCTAGAATATTGCTAATCTGCAGCAAAGAATAACATGCAGTGAAGTAATGAATCTCAGAATGTTCACTGGCTAAAAAATCTTTATCTCATTTATTATTTCCTCTCATCTCATTAAAGGAAGTATAGTACTGTTAGTGTGGGCATGCAGAAGTAGTCAGTTTTTAGAAGATGCAATTGCCTTCATTTTTGTCTTCTAATTTGGCTCTCTTGGTTTTCATCCCTTTGGTTCTGCTTTCAGTTATTGCTTGCACATTAATAGGCCCACAAAGTAGTAGTTCTTTTGAGTCATTTTCTTCTTCTTGGAAATGGAAGTCTGTTGGAATCTTCAACTCTTATTCTTTGAGGTCTTTAAGTAGTTATGAAGAGCAACATGGACATTTACAAATTGTTGGTCTAGCTGAGACTTCTCCTTTCAACAACTCATTTCATCAGAACCTGGTAGTTGAAGATTTCAACAACTCATTTCATCAACCTCCCCAAGTAAAGCACACTTTCCCCTTGTTTTTTCAACTTTCTTTTTTTTGTGTGTGTATAATCTTGGGTAAGTAATTACAGGATAAATTATCCTGTGATTTTATTCCAATCAAACATGGGATAAACTCATCCAAGAATTAATCTCGAGATTAGTTATATCCCTTATCCCTCCTACAAAACAATCCCTATATGAGGGTGTAAGTTATATGCATTGTCATTGTTAGTGCAGTTTAATGTGTAACCTTCAGTACGTAGAACTTAAATTCACGTGTTGATCTATTTGCTTCTTTCTGTGTTTTGCTAATTTGTTTTAAAAAAATAAGGAAGGAGGAGAAGGGATTGAGAAGGGTGAATCAAATGAAGGAGAAGAAGTGACTGATAAGGATATATCTAATGAAGGAGAAGAACATGGTAATGATACGGATAAAGGGCTTCTTAAAATGTATAGCAGGTTAGAAAGGCTTGAAGCAATTTTGGCAAAATCAAGATCATCCATAAGAGAAGCTGCTCGAAATGGGAGTATGATATCTAACCACCATGATCCTGATTATGTTCCTCAAGGCCCCATGTACCATAATGCAAATGCCTTCCACAGGTACTAATTCTACCTCACAATTTTATTTTATTTTATTTTTTTTGGGGGGGGCGGGGGGGGGGGGTTCCCATTGGTATCCGGAACGAGACCAAATAAATCTAGGATTCGCACCGGGAAGTTCCACATCGTGGTAAAACGCTCCAAACAAAGGTCAATCCATACAAATCCAAAATCTTTGGTTAAGAATAAAGTACTTATCACTCCACTACAACTCTAATTGGTTCAACCTCACAATTGATTATATAAACTACCTGTTGTTACATTTTAATATTAATTTTGCTATTGTAATGTTGCATATTGAAGTGCATTGAAATACTGCATGCTGGAGCATCTATTGATCTTTAACTCCCACGCTTCATTGTGGTAAAATGGGTGCCTTACTCCTCTTCCATGTTTATCTGTGGAAGAATGCATGTGGTCATTTTTCTTTGGCAACTCTTCTAACATCTCACTTATAATTCCCTTGTTATTTTAACTCTTTGTGTCATATAACTTATGTAATATCTAAGCATATATCTTCCTCATTTAATATTTCAGTACTCCCATGTTTACTAGATGGAAGAAATTCATATTTTCTTCCTTGTGTTGGGTAGATCAGTTGCAGTATATTGTGAAAAATGAGGAAAAAAAAAGATAAGTATAAAAACTATAGAGTGCATAAAAGAGTGTAATTATGTTAGTAGAAAAGGGACAAATATACCCCGAACTATAATAAATGGTACGTATATATCCTCCATCATATTTTGGGTACACATATGCTTCTACCGTTAATGAAGTGGTACGTATATGCCCCTCACACTAAAGATAGGGGCATATGTGTACCCCAAAGTATGACGGAGGATATATATGTACCATTTATCAAAGTTTGGGGTATATTTGTCCCCTTTCTATTTTAATTTTTTAATTTCAAATAATTTACCCAAATCACTATCTAACCCAATAAACCCATCGAATCCGATTTCAAACCAACTCAATCCGACCTCGATTTTTTGTTCCAAACCTGATACTCTCTCTGTTTTTCTCTTAAACGTGAAGCCCAATTAAATTGGAGTGATTGGTCGTTGCTACTAGTTGGTATTTACTAGTTGAAGGGAGTGGACATTAAGTCGGAGATGGCCGGAGCTAGGGGTACAACGATGGTTCGTCGGTGAAGTTTTTTCGGTTCGATGGAGATGGTGGATATGTGGTGTTGACCGATAGTGGGTAGTGTCTTTCGACGGAATTTTGTTGTAGAAAATTGAAATGTGAGGTGTTCAATTTATTTGGTGTTGTTTTTGGGTGTTACGAGTTAATGATTTTTTAAAACAATTAACAGTAGTAAGTGTTACTGTATTGTATGTGTATAGCATTATAGGGGTGAGAAACATGTGTCTGTTAGATAGATGTGTCTTGAATTTTAATTGGGACCGGATCAGATAGTGGGTTTATTGGGTCGGATAGTGTGTTTGGATTAATTATTTGGAATGAAAAAATTAAAATGAAAAAGAAACACATATATCCCGAGCAATGATAAATGGTATGTATATATCCTCCGTCATACTTTGGGGTATACATATGTCCCTACCACTAGTGTAAGGGGCATATGCATACCATTTCATTAACGGAAGGGACATGCGTGCACTCAAAGTACGATGAAGGGTATATATGTACCATTTATTATAGTTGGAAGATATATTTATCCCTGAAAATAATTTTTTTTTTTTTTTTGTTATATTTATTTTTCAACTGTAATTTGATCATTGTGATAATTACACCAACACTGCCATTTTATCACGTTATCAATTAATGTGTATGATAGAGATTTACTTGTTATACTCTGATTTATTTGTGAAGTGGCTGTTGTATGTTGTAGGAGCTATCTTCAAATGGAGAAAAACTTCAAGGTATATGTGTATGAGGAAGGAGAGCCTCCAATGTTCCATAGTGGTCCATGTAGGAGTATATATTCAACAGAGGGGAGGTTTATTCATGAAATGGAAAAAGGAAACCTTTATAGAACAAAAGATCCAGATGAGGCCTTGGTGTATTTTCTGCCATTTAGTATAGTTGTGATGGTTCAATATCTTTATGTCCCTGGTGCCCATGATATGAATGCCATTGGTAACACTGTTGCTGATTATATCAAAGTCATTTCTAACAGACATTCTTTTTGGAACAGAAGTGTTGGTGCTGATCACTTCATGCTTTCTTGTCATGATTGGGTAAGAAAATTAATTCTCTAAAGACTCAAAGTACATGTGTTATTCTGGTGAGTCACGGCATACTATCCAATTGTCGACCCCAACTAATTTCGGATTGAGACAGAGTTGATAGTTGATTGATATATTGTCATCAAAAATATGCTTTTTTAATGAAAAACTTTTCTATTGATTTCCAGGGACCTCATTCGACTTCATATGTTCCACATCTCTTCAACAACTCCATAAGAGTTCTGTGCAATGCCAATACCTCAGAAGGTTTTAATCCTCTAAAAGATGTATCCTTACCGGAAATTAATCTCAAGACTGGCGATATCAAAGGACTCATTGGAGGTCCCTCACCATCAAGAAGATCAATCCTAGCATTTTTTGCTGGTGGTTTACATGGTAACATAAGGCACCATCTGCTACAACAGTGGAGAGGAAAGGATGAAGATGTGTTGGTTTATGACAAACTGCCAAGAGACAAATCTTATGAATCCATGTTGAAGAACAGTAGGTTTTGTTTGTGTCCAAGTGGATATGAAGTTGCAAGTCCAAGAATAGTGGAAGCGATATATGCAGAATGTGTACCTGTCTTGATTTCAGATAGCTATGTGACACCCTTTAGTGATGTCCTAAATTGGAAAGCATTTTCTGTGAATGTGGCAGTGAAGGACATACCAAATATCAAGAAGATACTAATGAGCATTTCTCAGACTCAGTATTTGAGAATGCATAGGAGAGTGAAGCAAGTTCAGAGGCATTTTGTGATCAATGGATCTCCTAGAAGATTTGATCTTTTCCATATGATTCTCCACTCCATCTGGCTAAGAAGATTGAATATAAGACTTCAAGAATAGGAGTTATCACACTTAATTTCAAGAAATAAAACAAGAGCAATCTTCAGCAGTTTACCAATTTAACTAAATTAGCATACTCCTAGTTATATCCAAATGGAACTAACATATGATGATTCCTTTTTTCTTTTCTGTTAAATCATCCAGTTTTGAAATAAATGTTACTTGTAAGTCATTTTTCTTTCTACATATGCCTCTTTTATATTACCTTAGTACTCCATACATTTACTTATTAACTACACTAAAACTACATATTCATTATTATTTCTCACTTTTAGTACTCCAGACGTTTACTTGTTAACTACACTAAAACTACATATTTATTATTACTCGTCACTTTTAGCTATCAAGAGAAAAATATTTTTTTACGTTTTGCCATAATGCCATTGACATTAAAATCACCTATTCCTTAAATCATCTTCCAAGTATTAGCAAAGGTGAAATATGTGTGAAAAATTCATATACTTCAACTTTCCTACATCTAATAAATCAGATTCGTCCTCTGTTTACTGATATTTATTTTAATAATTAACTAATTTGGTTGCTTATTAGTCTGGTATACATAGCCACATTCTTCCATATAAAATAAGTTCATAAATTTATGCCACATTGATGCATCAAAGAATTTTTGGACGATTCTATTATTGTTATATTTTTTTTCTGAGTTACAGTGGGATTCAAGGAGAAATAAAATTATCGAAACAGGAAGATTTAGAGATGGAGAAACAATTTAGACTTTTGAACAAACCGGTCGTCAAAACAATAAAGTTTATCATTGAATATCTTTTTGTTTAATTCTCCTAAGTGATTAATAAATTTATGAGTTTTGGTTCACAGACTATGTAGAATCATAATTTTCATTTCCAGGCACATTTCTTAAATATCCATTTTATGTTGAGATTTCTAGAAATGCATAGATGATATTGTGAATTTGTGGTGCATAATTTAGTTGTAAATGTACAGATGAAACCTACTTTAGCGCGAACAAAGCAAAATGTAGGTAACTCATCAACTAGATCATCGTCGAGAATATGGTTAAAAGGTCAAGATTGTCCTTCCGGAACAATTCCAATTAAGAAAAATACAAAAGATGATTTGATAAGAAAAAACAGTATGCCACCATCAAAAGATGTCATATTTGATACTCAATTGATTGCGATTAGATAATGTTACACCAGTTTACTATTTTGGCTAGAACAATTAACGCTCATAAACAGAATTCATGATTCCATTTATGAAAAAATGAGAGTTTGTCTGTAAAGATTAAACACACACATATATATATATAAACATTTCCATAATTTCGAAAATCTTATATATTTTATTGATTTTGTACAGACTAACAACAATAGTGAATTAAAAGGAATGTACAGATCTTCACAAGGATACAAGGTACATGAAATATGAAAATTCACTCTCATTTCAAGTTCAAAATGTTTATCTTCTTCTTGTTTACTAGGCCTTTATTGTTTACTCAAAAACAGAGGTGGATCCAGAATCCGGACTCTCTGGGTGTCAAGTAAACTTATTGACAAGGGCGGAGTCACCTTCGATGAAGGGTGGTCAGATGCACACCCTTTGTCGAAAAATTATGTGGCACGCCACCCGCAAACTTCGACGAAAACTTTGTGTATATAGGTATATATATATATACCTATATACATAAAGTTTTCGTCGAAGTTTGTGGGTGGCGTGCCACCCCCACGACAATGAATAGATCCACCCCTGCTCAAAAATAAATAAATAAATAAAACTAAAATTTAACGAGAAAATACATTATAAGTTGAGAAAAATTCACGTGCTACATACAGGTTGCAATAGCTCTAACTAAATATAATCCAAATAACAAATTTGCGGAAGCTGGAATGACGGCTAATATATAGAATCCTCACGTTGAAGGTCAACAATATAGTGCATGTCGGTTGAAAATTCAAAAATGATCAGAAGTTATACAAGTTATTGGAGAGTAAGTCTAAATTCATTGATATTTAATTAAATATTTGATCTAATGGCGAAAGCTTGGAGTGTTAGAATCAAGGGAAAAGGCTCAAATATGCCACTGAACTATCAGAAATGGCTCATTTATGTCATCAGTTAAAAGTTGAGCTCATTCATGCCATCGCCGTTACAAAACTAGCTCATCCATGCCATTACTTTTTAACGGTGGTTTTCAAAAATAACTTTGTCACGTGGTCTTTTATTAGAAGTCCACATCATTAATTAAAATAAGAAAAAAGGCTCAAATATGCCATTGAACTATCAGAAATGGCTCATTTATGCCATCAGTTAAAAGTTCGGTTCATTCATGTCATTACCGTTATAAAATCAACTCACGCATGCCATTACTTTTTAATAATGGGTTTTTTAAAATTGCTTTGTCATGTGGTCTTTTATTAGAAGTCTACGCCATTAATTAAAAGAAATCAATATTAATTTCAAAATATTTAAAATTAGTTAGTATCGCGATTATTTATTCCAGCATTTATACCATAATGATGGGAGAAGTTATCCCATATACATGGCGGGATAATTGGAATAGCAGACTTCTTTTAAGCCGTTATTTGAAAATATTTTTTCAACAATGTATGCTCCACTAATTCGTGATGGAAGAAGTTATTTCATATGCATGGCGGCATAATTGGGATAACAGACTTCTTTTAAGTTGTTATTTGGAAATGATTTTTTTTAATAATGTAGACTCCCCTAATTCGTGATGGGAGAATGGAGAAGTTCTATTGGTACGCCTCTTTCTTTTTTTTACTTTCCCTAATCATTCATTGGTTTATTTTCTTGCAACTTCGTAGTATATATTAGAGTCACTGAAATTAAAACTAATCAGTTACTGTAGGATAGAATTTTTGAGGTTTTTGTTAAGCGTAGCATTTATAATGATTTAGAATCAACTAGAAATAGCCAAAGGATATACATTAATCACTATTTTTCTGATTAGAAAAATAGTTGTTGTTGTAGGAAAAAAATACTTTAATGGGTGTTGGGTTATGCTAAATGAATCGGTTGTTTTTAATGGGTCTAAGATATTTTGAAATTAATATTGATTTATTTTAATTAATGTCGTGGACCTCTAATAAAAGACCACATGACAAAACTATTTTTGAAAACCCACCATTAAAAAGTAATGACATGGGTGAGCCAATTTTATAACGACGATGGCATGAATGAGCTGAACTTTTAACTGATGACATAAATGAGCCATTTCTGATAGTTTAATGGCATATTTGAGCCTTTTTCTTTATTTTAATTAATGACATGGACCTTTAAAAAAAGGCCACGTGGCAAAACTGTTTTTGAAAACCAGCGTTAAAAATTAATGGCATGAATGGGTCGATTTTATAATGGCGAAGGCATGAATGAGCCAAACTTTTAACTAATGGCATAAATGACTCATTTGTGATAGTTGAATGAAATATTTTAGTCTTTTTCCTAGAATCAATATGAACTAAATCAACACAATATCTCTATTTTGAATTACATGTGGACCCAACACTCTAGGTGGATACCAAAAGTAGGCTCTTCATTCATTTTCAAGTAATTAAATTTTCTTTTAGTTTACACATTAATTGTATCTCAATTTTGTGAAAGTAGAAATCTTGTTTTTATCTATGTACCCGAATTTCCATATATGATGGGATATTTTTGTATGTTTTGTAGGCTGGAAATAAGCATTGTTTCAATATATTATGTCCTGATTTTGTTTTAGTAAATACTAGGGTACTTATTGATAAGATATTTCAACTTGTATCACATGGTGGAGATCATTCTTCATGGGAAGACATAATGGCTATCGCTCTGGTAAATTCTTTGTTTCTTTTGTAGAACTTCTCCAGTTTCTCTTTAAGAGTACTCAATAATTTGTATATCTGAAATCACCAAAATATTAACGTAAGATATTTCTTTGTCAAAAAATAAAAGGATCTAGTCAATGAAAATTGATGGCTTTTTATGAAAGAAAATCATATGCAAATTGGTTTTTGGCCTCCAACAATCTTCACTGACTTGGCTAACTTTGCTACAAATGTTGAATGGGGAGAGTGGTATATAGTCCGCCAAATGTACCTAAACCTCCTATGAGGGACATTAGTTATGACGCTTATTGTAGGGCAATTACAATCTTAAATGATAAAGGCGAGACTATATATAGACGCAGATAAAACAAGCTCATATGTCGATAGTCCTAATTTATACGAGGTTCTCGACTTACCGCGTCTCATATAAGGAAAATTTCAGCATTGTGTACTCTATGGGGACCTAGTGAGATAGCATTAGTCTAGGTCTTGTAAACTATTACCATCATGGTGTTTAATTTCTATGTCGAAAGAAATAGGGAAAAGACATTGTTTTCACCGTAAACTATACAAGAAAAGTCGAAGTTACATCTAAACTATACTAATGACCTATTACACACCTAAACTATAAAAAAGTGGAATTATTTACCCCTCCAAACTGATCTGGCAAAGAACGTGATATTACATTCCTACACGCGCGTGAAAAGCAAAAAAGGAAATTAAAAGCTTATTAAAACCTACATGTGTCATTATTCAATTGCATTTTATCAATCAATTATATTTAATTAGTTTTTGATTTATATTTATATAATTTTTATTTTCTTTCTTTGTCTTTTAATTTGTTTTTCCTTTTTCTTTTTTTCTCTTCATCTCTGTCCTCTTTCATGTTTTTTTGTTTTTTGTTTTTTTTTTTTTTTGGGGGGGAGGGGGGGGGGGTAGGAGTGGGGGTCGGGATAGAAGATGGAGTAAGAAAAATATTTAAATATTTTTTTGGATGGGGTGGTAGAATATTGGGGTTGGGGTAGGGATGATGATTTTGAGAGTTGTATGAATATTTCAACTTGAGAGTGAAATTGACTGAAAGTTTTAGAAAATGTTTTCGTTACTTTTTTTAAGGTAAATCATTTTCCTTAAATTTGAGGAAAATGAATTGAATTGAAAAATATTTTTCAAAGCATTTACGGCAATCAAACATGAGAAAATTGAAAAACACTTTCCTCCGTACCAAACACACTCAAAATGAATAGTAAAGCAATTCGTCCATGTTTATACGGGTAAAAGTGGTTGAATAACAAATAAGTTAGGTGAAGTACGCGTTAATCCTTATTAAAATGAGTAAATAATACAATACTTAGATTTTAATATCTAGGAAAAACTCCAATAATTTGATAACCGATTTGCAAGACATTTTCCATTATTACTGTTTAACAGAATAATCTGAGTACATGATGCATCCATTTTAGGAGAAAGAGTTAACAGAATAATCAATCTTTTGAGCCCCCTGAACCAGGAAACATGTTTCCCTTCTTTACGTCCATGCTATGAGAAGAAGGGGACTCACCCGCTAATTTTGAAAAATAATTATGTACATACTATGTGTAAATATTTTGAGAAACTAAATATTTATGTGACTCGAGATCGAATATGAATTGTCACATTACAAATGTCATTTTTACTTTAATTGAAAGGACTAAATAAAGCAAAAGTTTAGTATCCAGGATTCAATCCTATATCAATTTGCATATTATGCACAATTTTGACCAGTGAGCTATCATTTCATTGAAACAAGTGAACTAAGTAATCCATTTCCCAATTTCTCTTTTTGCACTTCTTGTTTCACATGGTGTCAAAGTTGGGATTTTAATTAGTCCCTCCTCTCATTTTTTTTCTCCTTATTTTTCAAATCTCTATTTAAAAACTGTATTTGCAAACTATGAGCATAGGATATATACCCTCCGGTATGAGCTTCGACTTTCACAAATTAAAAACTAGATTCACAATGTGCACATCAAACCAAACAAATTTTACTTTTAAGAGATGAATTAAATTACGAATACATGGCTTTAATAATACTTAAGTGGTAACAGTTGAAAAGAAACACACATGCCATACATTATTGGCCTTGGCGTATCTCACGTAAATGTTTTCTTCCTTTGCAAAATACGTGACTTCTTTCTACTCAATCCCTAAACTTTATTTCTAAAATATAACACTACAGTCTACAATTTTCAAAATAGGCCAGTGCATGTCCAACTCCTTTTCACACAACTTATATCCATTGCATTTTATCATACACATAATTTATGAATAACACCACCTACATTAAATCCGTCTACTAAACTCAATTTTGACTTAGCTACTCATGTGCAGGTCGTTCTTTTGAGTAAATCCACATGTGCAAAGCTAAGAAATATACTCAAATCCTCTATGAGTTCTCTTCCAACCTTCTTCATTAATGATACGGAAAAATAGTATCGCCGAGTTAGCTACCCAAATCACCTTAAATCTAAGAAGCCAAGTCGGTGGGTTGCCCCAGGAGGAGAGGCGAAAAAAAAATGAATCAAACTTAAAATCCTTGACCCTTTGATTTGTTTCTAGTTCCGAGCTTTCCAACTTCCTTCTGAAATTTCCTCCAAAGTTTCCTCTTTATCACCTCCAAAGTAAACTTAAGTTCCCCTGCAGGCAGATGGATACTAGACCGTTGAATGAGGCCTGCTCTCATAGCTTCAGCGTATTCACATTCAACAATTATACGTTGGCTTGTCTCCACCACATGTGCATGACAAAGTCCACATACTGCATTGTCCACAGTTATATTCATGTGCATCCATCTATCCTTGGTTAGTAGCCTACTGTGAACCACAAGCCACATATGGATTCATGCCTGCTACATAAAAGACTAGACTTGTCCATTTGGCAACAAGGTCAGTAGTTGCATTGAAATGCCTTAATGCTTCCAACACCCTAGTTACTGACTTAATATCTCCTTTACAAAAATCATTAGGTCGTCAGCAAAGACTAAATGATTCAGCCGTAACGATTTGCACATAGGATGAAAATGTAAATCCGGCAAATAGCTCATAATTTTTAGCAATCTTGAGAGGTATTCCATAGCTAGCGCAAATAGCAAAGGAGAAGCAGAATCTCCTTGTCTCAAGCCCCTTTTCCCCCTCAAAGAAACCATGACCCTCACCATTTATCTTCATAGTATATTTGGGAGTTGATATAAAGAACATTATCAACTTGATGAATCTGTCTGGAAAACCAAACCCCACGAGAGCCTCCTCTAAGAATTCCCAGCCCACCATTTCATAAGCTTTCCTGAGGTCCATCTTCATTAAACACCTAGGAGTTGTCTTCCCATTGTGGCGCCTTAGAAGATCATGACAAATCAAAATATTGTGCACCATGGATCTACCTAGAACAAATGCTGCATGACTGTCTGCAACTGCAATCTCCACTGCCTCTTTCAGCCTACTACAAATCAGTTTTGAGATGCACTTGTACAATAACATTACAACATGCAATACGTCTAAACTGGCGTGCCAATTCAGGAACATCGATCTTGGGAATTAAGGCTATGTTTGTGGAATTCAGCTGTTTAAGCAGTTGGCCATATTTTTGAAAGAATTCCAGGATCGCCGCAGTTACTTCACCTCCTAGTCTCCTACTATCTCCCAAGCTTCCTTTAAAAACCCACTACCATACCCATCAGGGACCGAACTTTTATTTTGTCTATCTGGAACATTGCCACCTTCACATCCTTGGCAGTGTGAGGCAGTATTTTTTTTTTTATGAGGTAAATAACTTTATTAATATTTGGGGGGAACCCCGTACGCATATACCAAAAGGGGAGAACCTACACCAAAATATGTGGCAATACGCCTCTTGTGATAAGCATAAAGATTCTTTTATCCTTTCCATCTCCTTTTCTACTACATTTGGTATGCCTCTTTTTATTCTCTTCATGTATATGGACTTTCTGTTTGTTTGATTTATTGTTTGGAACAGTAAAATTAGAGAAAAGTTGCTCAAACATCAGCAATTGTTGAGGATTTTCATCACCGTCTTGTTCATCACAGAGGGAGTTGTTCCACTTTGGATTTCACTGATTCTGACTGACAACAAACAGCTACGAGAAAATAGGCAAAAACGAGATCCATCAAAAAGATTGTAGCTTGAGAAGTTCTAGTTATTAGCAAGAAAACAAAGCTTGAAGCAACACAAGAAACTCAAGATTCAAGAATGACTGGTTAGAGTAGCCCCTTGTATACTATTGTCACAAGGGCCATGACTTTTAGCAGTCATCGAACGGTTCAAGTGCTGGAAAATAAACTTCAATATCCAATCAAATATCAACCAAAACAGCATAATAGTACTAGTCACAAACTCTCCATAAAAATCAACTGAATATACTTCCATTTCATGACATCATAAGTGGAAGGGAATTTGTACTACTACAAAACAGATCAAAATAGAAATATACAAAAGGATATCAACTTAAGCAAAAGGTAGATGTCAAAATTAATTCAATCGTTTTCCATATACAATTATAGCAAGAAAGCCTACAGATTCTGTTCCCCTAGTGAAACGAAAAGCTCAATGCAACGGAGAAAGATGAGGAATCAAAAACAGGATTAAGCTCGCTGAACCTTGTGATAAATAGCTGGTAACTCCGAATTTGAGGAATGATGGTAGTTGAAATGATCTTTTGTCACTTATCTGCAGAAAGAATAGCATAAATATACTACAAAGAATCTTTGCAGACTTTAAACCCAATTTACTGCATGAAGTTGCAGATGCAGACCCAAGTCATCAATATTCTTCACATCCAGCTAGAGCTTTCAATCTGAGTTTGAATCGTAGAAGTCACTGGGACATGGCGTCATGACTTCAGATTCAAGAATCTGAACAACCCTGTGCATTGTGGGCCTGTCGTCGGGGTTTGAAGATACACACAGAGTGGCAACTGAAAGCAGGGAATCAAGGCTTTCAGTCTGCACTCGTTCACAGAGCGGATCAACTATCTCCATTCGTCTATTCTCAGATGCTAAATAATTCAGCTGCACGTTGAGTACGACAAGGATTTAGAAGACCAGTGATTTGAATAAAACTCTTTTTGCTTATTGAGTCAAAAAAATGCAGCTTAAAAGACTCATCGCGTCAAATCTTAAAGGGGTAAAGTTGGAATTACTTGTCCACCAGCATGCTTCCCTCTGCCTCTTTCCCTAGGTAGTGTCGTTCTCAACCTCCCCCACCCCCCTATCCCCCACCCCAACCCACCCCAAAAAAAAAAAGCAAGGGAAGGCATATGGCAGGTAGTTGCAAAATCAGTGGGAAGAGGAACTGGAAGGAAGGTGGTGGCAAAAAACTTTTCAGCCTTACCCGTTTAAGATCTCACAAGATGCAAATATGATTAATTGCACTCCAATAGACAAATCAACATATCTTTGAGAGATGAGGACACATCAGTAAACAGAAAACTAGAGTGTAACTCTTTAGGACAAACATTTAAGATGATATGAGCAATTAGCTCAATTAGTTTTTTTCTTCAGGTAATTTTAACCTTGCTCCAATAGAAACCTCAAGTGAAGCTCAAATGCATCTTTGCTGTTTGGGCTCTTGTAGGGAAAAAGAATGAGACCATGATAAACTATGTGCATATCTATAAGATAAAAGGCAAACTAGTACATTGTGTCATACATTTAGACTAATTTATGCATTTAGATCTTTTTAGATGGCAATTAGTTTTTCAGTATATATTTACTCTTTGCATCAATCACTATATAGTGGTACTAGGTTGTATCATCTTTTGCTATGTTAGGTTGTTTTTATGTTCTTGCTTTAGGAAGAAAAACAGACTTTATTCAAGTGAAGAGAATACCAGAGTCTAGAGATGGTTATGTCATCAATTTGAAGACCGTCCATTTTCCTCCCTAGCAACTCTTATTCAAGGAACAAATTTCACAACAGCAGTTTACACCATTCATGTTAACATTGTTATTCCCATATACCATTTGAATTACAAGAAGATTTCGGAGTTGAAACACAGGGGAGACATCCTATTCAGATCCCCTATTTCATCCTTGTGGATTAGTTTTATGTTTGTATGTGTTCATCAGATTTTCCCAGTAACCTTAACCTTGCCAACAAATTGACATGACATTTGTAGGCTGTAAAAAATAAAGTTAGCTACCTTGCAAAAAGAACGTCAGGAATTTCAACCAAGGGAGAAAAACCTTAAATGATTAGAAGTAAGATGCCATTAAAGACATAACGTACCCATCCAACAATATTGAAACCCTTCTCGATATATGATGCATCAGTCGGGCGCTTTCCACTTATAACTTCAAGAACCAGAACTCCAAAGCTATAAACATCAGTCTTTTCAGTAGCCCTACCACTCTGCATGTATTCTTGAAAAAAAAAAGTAGAAGAAAAACACATAAGCTCCAAAACAAACAGCAAAATATATCAAGTGAAGCAGAAATCAACTGCACAAAGTGAAAGCACACAAAATCAGATTTCCATAATACAAATTCTTTAGCACATAGATAACCTCTCATCACATGTTACAAGTTGATGCAGCAGAGCTGAATGTTCTAGAAAACAGTATTTCGATGTCTCACTTTATACTTCCCTCAAGAGAAAGCTTCGAAGTGGAACCATTTTCTCCCCCTCCCTCCCTCTCTCTGCCATTCAACTAGGCCTCATATAATTTTTCGTCATATATCAACAAATATTATGCACGAAAGGCATCAAAAAGAAAGAATGGCATCACAGGTGCAACTTCTACAGACAAAAGCAATACAAAGGGGAAATCAGACCGCTCTATCCCCAATTTCAACTATTAGTAGCAGCAGAAATCCATCCATCCATAGTTTAATATTTGCAACTTCCTCAACAGAAGATGATGATAAATGTATAATCATTGGATGTACCTGGAGCTAAATATCCAAACGTGCCAGCTACAATTGTTGTGATGTGAGACTCCTCATCCCCGAGTAATTTGGCCAGTCCAAAATCAGATACCCGAGCCTCAAAGTTTCCGTCAAGCAAAATGTTGCTAGACTTTATGTCACGATGTATTACTCGAGGGGAACAATCATGATGTAGATACGCCAGCCCTTTCGCAGCTCCCATGATTACAGTCAGCCGTGCACCCCAATCTAACTGCTCAGATCTCTCTGTATAAAACATCGAAAATGATATTTTAAATGGACCCAGAAAACAATAATCAAATCTAAAACTCTCTACCCTGAATATATGAAAATATCTAAACAGCAACAGCAATTTAACAAGCAAGATGAACTAGCTTAAAGGAGTGTCATCTTTTTTACTGCTCTCTTTGCTTTCAGCATTGCTTTCCACCCTAGATGCTCAAAGCAAACATCATGTCACTGTCCATTTTCCTAATATGACACTCATTTTGTGACTCTATTGGATAGAACACTGACTCAACAAGATATTCAACCATTTTGACAATTCATTATCTTTTCATAGTGAACATACCATACTATGGATAAAAATTAGCTAAACATTTACTACTACACCGTCATTTCCCATGGATGTAATACCTGTTGCTGGTGGGAGGTGGCAGGTCTACTGTGGAGTTAGTCGAGGTGCGCCCAAACTGGCCCAGACACCACGGTTATCAAAAAAAAAAAAAAAAAAGCTAGCGGTCTGGTAAACTAAAGCAAAGGAGTTCAAATGTAAATTCAAAGACTCTTATAGAAACAAAATCCATATTCAAAGTTCTACAGCACTACAACAACTATGTCTCAATCCCAAACAAGTTGGGATTGGCTATCTGAATCTTAACTGACCATGTTTTCCATTTAAGCTCAACTCATGCCATCATCATATCAAAAGAATCTATAGCAATGTTTACACAAAACATAGAACATATATGAAACATCAATGACGCACCAAGATGCGAAAACAGAGTGTCTTGGTTAGTTAGCAAGTTATTCTCCACTATTTTTTAACTGCCTAGATGTGAACATTTCTAGAGTGCCATCTGCACCAGCCAAAGATGCAAGCATTATCCGCTTTATTTGTATTAAAAGGTAAGAAGTTTATTCGATCAAGCCAATGGATACGAATCCATGTATGTTTAGAGTTGCATTAGGACTCCAAATGCCAATCTTAGTCAATCCCATTCAGAAACTTCCTCTAGAGGCTGACAATACTTTCCCAATCAATTGCATATCAAACACTGGTTTTGCAGCATACCCTTCTGTCCCAGTGACTATCTGTCAGATTTTTCGAGACTATATTGCGTTGGCTGGATCAATCAAAATAGCAGTAGAAAGTGATCCCTGTTCATAATTTATCCTCATTCTTACTAGACCCCTGTCTAATATGTTTGCTCATATCTGCATATGGATTTTGCCTTTAAGAAACAGCAGGTTTCTCATGCTTCCACAAAAGCATATATATAATTGGTCTCTATTTACTGTTACTATTATTAAATTGTGTGTTTTATCTCCCAACTAAGCCACACAACCCAAAGTTCAATCACAAGTGTTGTACAGGGAAGATAACCAACCCTATTGTGCTATGAATCTCAAGATTACTAAGATCTCAAATAATTTGCCAACTAGAAGAGGAAAACCAGAATTCTCACCAAACACAGCTTATTGTGATACAAGGATAAGAATTCGAGCAGAAAGTAGTTATTCTAGGAGGAAAACATCGAAGAGGATAATCACTAATTCAGGGTGTAAACCGAGATATTAGTTGAATGAGAAGAAGAAAACAGAGAAATTTGTATATCATAGAATGAATAGTCAGTAGCTTTACATCTCTATTTACACTATACAATTGCTAATACAAGCTTCAACAAAAATTCAACCAACAACAACAACAAACCCAGTGTATTCCCACAGCGTGGGGTCTGGGGAGGGTAAGATGTACGTAGTCCATACCGCTACCTCCGAAGAAGTAGAGAGGTTGTTTCCGATAGACCCCCGGCTCAAGATAAGGATAATAAACAAGGGGATTGATGACATAACCGAAATAAAGAATAGGAAATAATAGAATAAAATCACAGGAATATGAAATACGGGAAATAAGAGCAACACAGAATAAGAAAAATAGGAACTAAGCAATAGAAAATAGGATACCCACCTAGTAGTGACATACACACACATCCCAAAGACACCTATGTACACTGACCTATGATTACTAAATCTGGCTACACAAGAATTCTCCTGACTGCTAGCTACAACCCACACACTAACACTAGCCTTCTACCCTAATCCTCGACCTCCACGCCTTCCTATCTAGGGTCATGTCCTCAGTAAGCTGAAATTGCTCCATGTCATGTCTAATCACCTCCCTCCAGTATTTCTTCGGCCTACCTCTTCTCCTCCTGAAGCCATCCAATGCTAGTCCCTCACACCTCCGAACCGGGGCATCCGCGCCCCTCCTCATCACATGTCCAAACCATCTCAGCCTTCCTTCCCGCATCTTGTCCTCCACCGAAGCCACTCCCACCTTATCCCGGATAATCTCATTCCTAACTCTGTCCCCTTTAGTAAGCCCACACATCCAACGCAACATTCAACCAACAGACTTAGCAAAATAACTGCCTAACTAACAAATGAACAGTAGTAACTAATTCTGTGAACTGTGAACAGTGCTACCTAACTTTCAAATTCCACTACTAACTGTTTCTTTCTCTCTCGATTATTCTGCTACTCTCAACATTGTATCATATAGTTATTTCCGCAAATTAACAAACATTTTTACCCATTTTAGAGCATAAGATATTTTACAAAGGAAAGTATGTCTCACCATGCAGAGCTTCATCCAGACTACCTCCAGATAAGAAGTCATATATCAGCAACTTTGATGTTGGAGAGTTGCAGTATCCTCGCAGATTTACCAGATACCGGTGCTTTATGCTCCCAAGAATTTCAAGCTCCCTTTCAAAGAATCTGTCAAAGCCTTCATTCATCTTGATAATTCTCTTCAAGGCAAATACATTGCCATCGTCCATCGCAAGTTTGTATACAGTTCCAAATCCCCCCGCACCAATAATGTGTTCTTCATTCAGAGCCTCCAGTTTTTTGATGATGTCCTTTGAAGTGTAAGGTAAATCCCCATGAAACATCACAATCGATGCACCTGAAAATTTAATAATTGGATAGTTAAGCCTTTTATACAAGGAATTTAAATCATAAAGCAGATAAAGATGAAGAACTTTATAATAGTAATTTCTAGATAGGTTCTAGATAAAAACCTGTGCCATCGATTGCATGACTTGTGCCATCATTTTTCCCCAGTCTCTTGTAGAGGAAACAGCCCCAGAAACACATAAGTGCCACCAAAAGAAGCGCACCCACAGTGGCAGATGCACTAATAAGCAGTCGACCATTCTTACTTTGGTTTTGGGCTGAGAAACATGGAAAGTATGAGATATTACCATGAAACATGAAAGGAAGGAAGTGAAATGATGAAAAGAAAAAAAACAGAGAAACAAAAGAAGCACTAGAAAAGGTTATGCACCCAAAGGCAAGTAACTATTTCATCAGGTCATGCTCTCAATACATAGTGCTTCTACCTAATGAATCCAAATACGTAAATGATTCCGCCATTTGAAGCAAAAAGTTTTCTTGCTAGAACCTATGAACAAATTCTTCACAAATATCATTTGAGATTCTAGTCAATAAAAATTACACAAAATCAAAAGGCAGTTGTAGCTATTTCAGTACAATGAGTAACCCCCATATATTAGAAAATTAAGAATATGAAAATACAGAGACGAGCAAAAAAGAATGTAAGCTAGTTCTTCCAGTTTTAGAAGAACAAAGAAATCTAGAATACCTACAAAAACAATAATTTATACTTGTCATGTTCTCTTGTCTACTTCTAAACTGTTTTTGTCTTGAGCCAGCTCTCTATCTCACCTCTAAGGCAGTGGTATGGACTGCGTACACTTACCTCCCCAAGCCCCACTTTGTGGGAATATACTTGGTATGTTGTTGTTGTTGTTATGTTCTCGTCTACTTGAGTAGGAAATTCTGAAAAGGACAAGTTGTTATCTTTAGCAGCTGAAAGGCTAGGAATCCTTTTTTTGAGACCGCCAAATCTGTTGGGTCCATTAGGACCAACCGCAACCTTAAAAACTAAGGGATAATGGGTCCACCCCTCTACTCCTTTCCACTTAAATACCAGGCTTATTTCAAATGGCGCAGGGATGGAACTTGTCACCCAAGTCACAAGTCCCTCAACCTTTGCCACTTGAACTAAGCCCTGGAGGCAAATGATTCTGTCACTAGGAGTTCTTGAGTAGATGAGAAATGATTCTGTCAATATTAGCATATGCCCTCACCCTTACCGACAGAAAATTGGACTTGATATCTGACTACTATTTTATGTTGATAATGGGTAAACATTTACCTGAAACCGGGGAGCCGGCAACTGAAGAACCTCCAGTGTTACAGTCCCGACTGACTTGCTTGCCACACAAGTTACGATTTCCAAGAAAGCTGTCATAAATTTAAAATCAGAAATCATGTAAATCAAGCCAACCAGTGCTTACTTTGTCAATTAAACTTTTAGGTCAAAATCATGTCAGGCAGCCATTTTGTGCACATGGAAATCCATAACAATTCTTTCTCCCCTTTCCAATAATAGGTACTACTCAAGATTCAAGAAATCACTGTATCAAAAGCAAATGGATGTATCAAATGTTACGACTACATACCCTTCATTTCATTAATACCCAATTAACTAACCAGTGTGGCTAAGGACTTTCAAGAATTTGAGGACCTCAATCCTAATTTCTAATGCAATTGACAATTAAGCCAACACCCTCAGTGTCATCCCAGAATTAATCAAAATCATTTTTGGTGGATTCCTAAAAACAAACAGTTGGGTAACAAGAGGACACTGATATTTGAAAAAAGAAATAATATGGAGTTGATAATGATGCTGCAAACGATATAGACATACATTATCTATTTCAACAATACATAAACCAAGCAGAGTATCTGAGGAAAGAAATGATTATAAGTAATACAGATATTACGGAGGTTCAGTGAGCACCATGCCGAATCTAAGATATTACGGAGGTTCAGTGAGCACCATGCCGAATCTAACATAGATGCTTTGAAAATTCAAATGCACTTAACAAGAAGGAATTTTTGTATTGGTGTTACTTACGAATCATTTCCAAATTTGGCAAGGTTTCCATCTGAAGGTATTTCACCAACCAAGAAATTTGTTGACACATTGCTGTTAAAACAACAAAGATTAATTCAGAGGCGCAACCCTCACCCCTTGAGTGACGTTTAACACTTTTAAGTTATTGGTTACGTCAAAAAAAACTTATAGAGCACTCACAAACTGCCAAGACTATTCAGCTTGCCAAGGGATGGTGGAACACCTCCACTGAGAGTGTTGCTTGAAAGATCTCTGGCAAAAGTAACAAAACCAACATCAATTGGTTGTACTGTAGAAGCAACTACTAAGCTCAACAATCTATCACTTGTGCAGAACTGAGATAGGTCAATTAGATTTGCATCTCAGGTTACAAGCATATAAAAGGTAATAAGAAAATTTCATCCAGATTAAATCAAACTCACAAGAGAAAATGACACTTTTTCCTATGTTAAACCCTCTTTCTTTTTTTCAATAAACTGCTCTGTAAAGCCCTTTTTATTTCTCAATTAGGTTTCATTCCGTTTCCTGGAACAGTAAAGAGGTAAAATATGCATGAATTTCCTTTGCTCTTTAATGGGAAAAGAAAGGTTGCACCAGTATAGAAAGAAAAACATTCAGGCCAGATCCCTAAGATATGAGACATGTAGAAGAAATTGGTTGATATGATGGTCCCTCTTCACTATAAATCCTGCCAGCTAATTCATGAAATCCTCCAGTTATCTCAGACCACAATGATGCTACAATGTGAAGCACCAGTTATTGCATCAGTAGAGAAGATGATACCACCATGGGGCATACAAGTAACTCTAGACAATGGAGCAATGACAATAGAACAAATGAATCTCCAGCTGCCTCTTGTTCGAAGACTCTTCATGGTCAGAGGGAGGGAAAATGCACGAGAAGGATGTTCAAATTAGCAAGGAAGATGACAGGATAGCAGGGTAGAGGCTGGGTCATTTAGGACAATGGAGTGTAGTAACAATCAACATAAGAAAAATACACCTTCATGTCTTAAAAAGTAAAAAGTAGAATAGAAGCTCATACGGCAAGCATACAATTGAATTTGAGTTTGTGTGAGATGAAGGAACAGGCAAAAGCGTGATTATTTGGCACTGAGAAGAAGGGTAGGGTGGAATTGATAAAGCAAAACCTAACGAAGGGCTGACTGCAAGTAGTAGAACCACAGAGCAACAAGAATCTAATTGCAATGATAAGTTTTTGTTTCTACTTAGTTGTCATATGAGCTGAGGGGAAGTAGAACCACTTTTGACTGAAAATGGCATTTGAACCTCCAACATATATGGTTGAAGGTGTGTAAGCTCACCGAGGTATTAGTTTTAGAAAGTGCAAACTTTCAAAAGTCAAAAATGGAAAAGGTTGTATCTTTTATTCGAGGGTTATCTATATAATGATAGATATTTTAGTTGCATGGGTACAGTCATTTACAAAAACCTAATGTTATCCAAATATCATGCTTGCATATGCAAATTAAGGTGAACAGACCATGCAGGAGCTTGAGATCTGTAGAACAGCATGCACATAAAATAGAATCAAAATATGAGACAGAAAGTCTTACAGATGCTCAAGCTCAGGAAGGTTTCCCAAATCAGCAGGAATCCACCCGCTTAAATAATTACCCTGTAGAAACCTGCATAAAAGAAATAAAAATCCAAGAAAATTAGCTAGCATGTACATGATTAACTTTGTAATTTCAAATTCTAAAGCAACACCAACCAAAACAGACGCTCAAACCACTCTAGAACATATCAAAAACAAAATACAGCTTTAGTTGGGTTTTTTTTTTTTTTTTTGAAAAGAATACAGCTTTAGTTTGTTCGATTTGACATATCAAGATTAGTAGCATACAAGGACTACAACACCTATCAATGGCAAGATGGCTGTGCAACATGAACGGAGATGAAGTGACTAATCTATACATGAACTAAAAGAGTATGAAGATAAAATGTGGCCACTCTCCATAGGGATATTGAATGTTGCACTCAACTTTGTATGCCCACAACAACAACAACAAACCCAGTATATTCCCACATAGTGAGGTCTGGGGAGGGTAAAATGTACGCAATCCATACCACTACCCCCGAGGGAGTAGAGAGGCTGTTTCCAATAGACCCCCGGATCAAGACGAAGGACCGTAGACCAAAAGGCGAGCAAAATGATAAAATAACAAAGAAGCATTATCCACAAAAAAGAAGTGCAATTACCCAACCAAAGACCCCCCTCCCCCAAATCTAGAACTACCAACCAAGCTACGCCTAACCCTCCTACTTACAGACTACGACTCGACCACACACCTTAGCCCTCTAACTTTGTATGCCCAAACTCCACAAAACAAAATGTCATTTACTGTTTGTATAAGTATCCTTGTTACTTCGCAAAAGGAGGATCGACCATAATATCATGCATAAATTCTGTTAATGACTGATCATAAAATTCCAACCATTGTATTAATGCAAGTTCCCTCCGAAAATTGAGTCATGACTCATAAGGATATGGTGTGGTTCAGGATTAGTATGGTTCAGATGGTAGTGAGGTTAAGGGGAAGAAGGAAGAGGTGGGAGGTGGGAGGTGGGACTGTGGGGCAGCTGAAAATGGGATATTGTATCCCCAGGAAGTCCTCCAATGGCATTTAAACTATGTTGGAGTTCTTCATATTCACACAAGCGCTTCCATTTCAAAAAATATTCACACAAGTGCTTAATAGCAGAAACTCAAGCCCCTCAATAATAGAATAGAATTACTTATGCAGGACACGCCAAAGAAGTTCATTGCAAAACTTACAAAGATTTCAGCTTTGTACAATTTCCCAATGTAGGAGGTATTGTCCCATAGAAATTATTGTCATGAAGAGCTCTGCATTTGTGGAGACTTGTGTTAGCATAATATAGTGGTACTGAAAATACATAAAAACCGAGAATAGGAGGGAAAAGAAGCATACAGAAACTGCAACTGGTCTAGCTTCCCAATATCGGGTGACAAATATCCACTCAGTTTGTGATTAGGAAGGCTTCTGGATGATGAGAAGACAAAAATTGTAGTAGTTAATAAAATAGTAGACCTCAATATGAAATAAGCTACGTTAGAAGCAAAGTATCATGTGTTCCAAGTTAAATTAGTTTAATATAAAATATGGAAAGCAACTCATATCTTAAATACAAAATTTCTTAGAGGCAAAGTTTTGTAGTGATATTCAGATGAAGATACCAAATTCAGGTCATTTGACAAGTAGCACTGTTAAATGGTGCTAGAGGATCAGCCCTACAGAAATGCAACATAATGTGATCGAAAACCATTTCCACATACAGTCAAGATCAGCTGTAATTCAGTTCTACAAGATCAAATATCCACTTTGATCCAGAAATTATTGTATCTCAACTACTGGGGATTCTCAGCATTTCATATAGTGCTATTTTAAATCAAAATGTTTCAGATATTTCAGAATTATGGAGCCCAAAATAAATGTGTTAAAAGTAACTAGAACCACAAAAATGCCATCACCGGCAGAGATGTTTTAACAATAATACAGATACTCACAAAGATGTAACTCTCTTTGATTTTGGGTCACATTGTACTCCTTTCCAGCCACATGGGTCAGAATCTTCTGGTCTCCACTTCTCAAGAACGCCATCAGAACCAGTTATTGAGATCCTAAAATTGACAAGTGCTTGACCTGCAAAGATGTAGAAAAGAATAGAGTATGGACTAAATCGTAAATCTTACAAGATGGAACAAGCTTCAGATATTAATCAATTATCAAGTGAGGCAGTCTAGTATTACATTCATGTAATGTATAAAGTAACAACTGAAAAGAAACTCAACAGCATTAGAACATCAGAAGATTGCAAAAATCCAATTATTGAGGGAAACACGCTTCAATGAAAATCACCCCACAATCATCTCAACTGAATAACAGAAATATACTGGCCCTTGATTTGGGAAACTGGCAAAGAAACTAGACCTGTTATATCATCTAGATCAAGCATGTTAAATATCTTATCATACTCTCACCAATTAAAATCACTTAGCGCATGGCCTGTAACTAAATAGACAAATTCTGAAGAAAAGAGTATAGTAGCATCGTACCATCAGGATTGAGTGCTAGCGCAAATCTTGAGAAAATGCAAAGCAACAGCACGCTTAAAAACAACAGATCCGGAGTTTTCAAAGAGAAGCTGCCCATCTCGGCGTTGATCGAGCATAATAAGGCTACTGAAAAACATCTGGCAGACTAGGCTGCGCTGCGGTTCCCTCGGACATACAGTAAACAAGATGTAACACCAAGAAACCAGCAATAGGAAATGAGAAATACTCCCTGGATGAACACAAACAAAGCAAAAGATATTAGAAAGAATCCTGTAACGATCAAGAACTATTATGAATGAAATAATGAAGAAATACTTGGACAAAAAATGTAAAGATATTCTCACAGATCAGTGCACATCATTTCCTACTGTTTTGACACTACACCGATATGCAGTTGGCACTTCTGACTTACAAAAAGTGAACGGAAAACATTAAATTATCCTCTGGAATCATGTATGCCATGTGAAGGCTACATCTGGCAATCTAGAATAACTTACAAAACATAGAGTTGGAAGGTCATACCAAAAAAATTACTAGTCTTCCATTGTACTTTTGCGACCCAAGACTCTTAGGGATCGTTTGGTAGGGTGTATAAGAATCAGTGTTTTATAAGCCGTTCGCGGGGAGAGCCTCAAGGCGAGGCATAGACAAGACACACCAAGGTGTTATAGGGAGGCGAAAGTATCGAAAGGCTTACGTCCCACGATTTAGGGTGTTCGCAAGTATCGAAAGGCATACGCCCCACAATTTAGGGTGTTTGCCTAAGCATTGGAGAGCAAGTCCAAAAAAATTACTATGAAATTCCTAATTTAAACGTAATACTAATATTTGATTGTTAAATACTTAAATACTCAAATCAAAAGTAAAAGAAAACTTACAAGTCACGTTTTCAAATGTATTTGCCGGTGGGTATCGATGGTGCCGCTACTCAAGAAGGTACTTGGAACACACTTTCTTCTTCCTAGTTCCTTTCTTTTCTTTCAGTACTTTTGAAGTCACAAACTGACTAATTTTCAAGTTGTTTACTTTTTTTCTCTCTTTTAAATATACGATATGCGGTAAATTTGGTGATTTATCTCTTTTAAAATACTTATTTCTAATTATATTAATTTATAAATATTAAAAATTAAAGGATCCATGGGGCTTATGCCTCATCACCTCGGGGCTTACGCCTCACCTCGTACCAGGTAAAACGCCTTGCCTTACGCCCCCCCCCCCCCCCCAATTAAAAATAAGGTGTATTAGGAAAATTGAGATTAGTTATGCTAGGAATAGTTGTGCTGAGATTATTTCTTACACAATTTGGTATTGCTAATGCCATGGATTGCTATGTTTAGTTATACACCCTATAATACTGGATAGAATGTGTACTAATGCATGTATTAGTTATACATACGTTGAAAACACTACCAAAAAGGTACTAAATCATACCATGGTTAATACATGTATCATTTCTCAAATACATCCTACCAAATGACCCCTTACTTGATAACCAAATAACTTCAGTACATCTATTATAGAATACAGAAAAAAAAAATTCCAATAAGTAGAATACAGAAAACAAATTTAGTTGAGAAAAATTCAGCAAAAAAGGAAACAGCCTCTCTACCTCCACGAGGTTAGGTGTAAAGTCTACATACACTTTACCCTCACACACCCCGTTTATGAGATTACACTGAATATGTTGTTGTTGTTGTAAAATTCAGTGAAATGATAGAAATATACATAAACTGTGTGACTCAGTACATCTATTATAGAATAGAGAGAACATTTTTTTAAGATAAGTAGAATACAAAGAACTGCCATGTGATCAGGAGGTCACGGGTTCGAGCCGTGAAAACAGTCCCTTGCAGAAATGAGAGGTGAGGCTATGTACAATGGACCCTTGTGGTCCGGACCTTCCCCGAGCCCAACGCATAGCGGGAGCTTTAGTGCACCAGGCTGCCCTCTTTTCAGAACACAGAGAACAAATTTAGTAGCCGTTTGGCCATAGAAATTTTTTTCTTTTTTCCGAAAAATTATTTCACTTTACTGAAAAAAGTGAAAACACGCTGCGTTTATCCATGAATTTTCCAACTCCAATTCCGGAAAATTATTTGAAAGAGTGAAAACAAGTTTTACTTGTTTTCACTTTTTTCACTCATACTTCTCACACAATTTCAAAAACAACTTTAATTTATATTCATGGCCAAACACAACTCCAACTTCATCTTCAACTTCAACTCCAACTCCAGACAAAAATAATTTTTATGGCAAGAGAAAATTCAGCAAAAGTGGAAACAGTCTCTCTACCTCCACGAGGTTAGGGGTAAAGTCTATGTACACTACCTCCCCACACCCGGTTTATGAGATTACACTGGGTATGTTGTTGTAAAATTCAGCAAAATGATAGAAATAAACATGAACTGCGTGAATCAAGGAAGAAGGCTACTGAGGTTTCAAGTCTTCTATTAAGAAGTATAGTCCCTTCTACCTAGATCAAGTTTCAAAGAATGCTACTTAGCTGCCTGGATCTTGCTGCATTCACGTTACCCACCGCAAGGAGATTGTCAAACCTTCGTTGATCAAGTATACTCATGCCATTCTCATCTTCTTTTAAGCCTCAACTTCGTTATCTATAAGTGCACTATCCAAGAGTTTCCAACTAATAGTCTAAGACTCAACTCTTTATCTTCAGAGAGTAACTACAAACTCCAGAGCAGGACCATGCTATATACACATAATCCCTTCAGCATGCAGACTGTAAACAAAATATAAGCATGCAACTTCCTTCCAATCAAACTAAAGGTCTAACTGTCAGGTGTTTATCTTCAGAAAGTGATCATAATTAATCTCCAAACTTAGGCCCCGTTTGGCCATGAAAATCATAATTTTCCGGAGTTGGAGTTGGAGTTGGCCATAAATATAAATTAAAGTTGTTTTTGAAATTTTGTGAGAGAAGTATAAGTGAAAAAAGACTTGTTTTCACTTTTTCAAATACAATTCCAAATTGTATTTGGAATTCTCATGGCCAAACACATTATGTTTTCACTTTTTTCACTAAAGTAAAATATTTGTCCGGAAAAAAATTAAAAGTTTTCATGGTCAAACGGCTACTTAATCTATTCAGTTTCACTTCTCGTCGAAACAGTATGCTAAAGTGAGTGGATATTGTTCCCAAGAAAAGCCTTAGTTTATTGTGGCCAATATTTGACCAACAGTGTTTAAATTGTTTGGCCGAATATTATCCCCGAATACTAAGAATACGCCATATTACAAATCTTCACCTTGGTCCAGTTTTGGATGATATAGCTAATATATTCCATCTTCTCCACAAAATCCCTAATGGGCCAAATCAATTTTCATAAATACTAAGCAAAGCTTAATCTTGGCAATTGGAGGCTTTGTAAACATGTTAGCAAGACTGTCTCTCGTATTGATCTTCTTAGCATAGACCTTTCCTTTATCCGTGGTTTCCCAAATAAAGTGATACTTCACATTGTGTTTCACCCTCTCATGGTATATCTGTAGTCAATGAATGGCACTTTATCTAACGTGTGGAATGAAGACTAAGCTCAACAAGAAGACCAGAATGCCCATTTGGATTAGCTAAATAAAAGTAACTTCAAAGCACTTGGGGTTTAAAAGCACTTTTGAAGTGTTGGGGCTGAATTAAAAAAATGCAATTACGTGTTTAAATAGAGGTGCTGAAACTTAAAACAAGTAGTAGCTGTGTTTGTGAAAAATGTTGATAAGCACTATTTTCTTTTAAAATAATAAAAATGCCATTAAAGTAGTTAACACTAAATATGAACTGATTATTGCAAGATTTCAATTCTGGATTGACTTTAGCACAATAAAGTAATTTGTGTGTAAATTTATTTCAAGTTCTAAACTTATTGGATAAAACTATTTTAATTTATGACGGCATACTCACACCCTTTAACTATTTTATACCTTGCAGCTTCAACCCCTGTAATACCTTCTTTTTTTCTTGACGAAACCATTTGCATCCAACAATTCTCTTTCCTAATGGTGGTTTCACAAGAGACTTGAGTACCATTCTTGTGAACAGCGTTATCAAAGGCACGCTTAAGCCCTAAAGCGAGGCTCAAAACGTGTTGGGCACTTCTCCTCGCTTAATATGCGCTTCAGCGTCATCATCAAGGTTCTAAGACATACATTTCATTTCCAATGAGCCTCTTCTAAAAAGGCAACACTAAACAATTGATATTTCACTTTATCATAATCTTTTCAATTTCTTTGTTCATATATTTATCATTCACGCTTATAATTATTCGTTTTGGACTAAACATATATTTGTATGTTTTCTCCCTTTGCACCTTTTTTCATTAAAGCACACGCCTATTTTGCACTTTGTGCTTAAAGTTCCTTAGGACCTTGGAACTTTTTTGAGTTTTCTGCTTCTAATAACACTGCTTGTGAAAAGGCTCAATTTCATGATGGTGGTTTCACTAGTCTCATCTGATGGTTCCAACAAAATCGTGTCAATCGCCATCTTATTAAATACCCAATCAACATGCTTCTCACTTCAGTCAACAACAACAACAACAAACCCAGTGTATTCCCACCTAGTGGGGGCTGGGGGGTAAGATGTACGCAGTCCATACCTCTACCTCTAACGAAGTAGAAAGGCTGTTTCCGATAGACCCCCGGCTCAAGACACGAGATACCACACAAATACATAGTAAAGCACAGAACAAGATTTCCTAACATAAATACGGCACCCATAAGTAATAGAAAACAGAGGGAAGCACCCAGGTTCGTAATAAAACATCGACCACGGAATCATAACAAGGATACTACCCCACCAAGTAACTCCCTACACTAGCGACCCAAACTGGCCCTAGTCTTCTACCCTAATTCGCGTCCTCCAGACCTTCCTATCTAGGGTCATGTCCTCGGTGAGCTGTAACTGCTCCATGTCCCGCCTAATCACCTCACCCCAGTACTTCTTCGGCCTACCCCTACCCCGCCTAAAACCATCCAACGCTAGCCTCTCACACCTACGAACCGGGGCATCCATGCCCTTCCTCTTCACGTGTCCGAACCATCTCAATCGGACTTCCCGCATCTTGCACTCCACTGGAGTCCCACCAATCTTCTCCCTGATAGTCTCATTCCGAACTCTATCCCCTCTAGTCAGCCCACACATCCCGCGCAACATCCGCATTTCTGCCACCTTCATTTTCTGGATGTGGGAATTCTTAACTGGCCAACACTCCGCTCCATACAACATGGCCGGACGGACTACCACCCTGTAGAATTTGCCTTTAAGCTTGGGTGGCACCTTCTTATCACACAACACCCCAGAGGCGAGCTTCCACTTCATCCATCCCGCCCCAATACGGTGCGAGACATCCTCGTCAATCTCACCGTTTCCCTGGATCACGGACCCGAGATACTTGAAACTATCCCTCTTGCATACCTCCTGTGATTCCAGCTTCACTACCACCTCATTCTCCAGCCTCACGTCATTAAACTTGCATTCCAAATACTCTGTCTTGCTTCTGCTCAACCTGAACCCTTTAGACTCAAGAGTTTGTCTCCACACCTCTAATTTGTCATTCACACCCCCTCGAGTCTCATCAATCAGAACTACATCGTCTGCAAAAAGCATACACCACGGCACCTCCCCTTGAATACGCCACGTCAACACATCCATCACCAAAGCAAACAAAAAGGGACTAAGAGTAGATCCCTGATGCAATCCTGTCAAGACAGTGAAATGCTCTGAGTCTCCTCCCGCCGTCCTCACCTGAGTTTTCGCTCCATCATACATGTCCTTAATTGCTCTGATATATGCCAGCGGGACTCCACTCACCTCCAAGCACCTCCAGCACCTCCCTGGGGACTTTGTCGTATGCCTTCTCCAGGTCGATAAACACCATGTGCAGGTCCTTCTTCCTTTCCCTATACTGTTCCACCAGCCTCCGTACCAGGTAAATTGCCTCCGTCGTCGAGCGGCCAGGCATAAATCCAAACTGGTTTTCCGAAATAGACACTATCCGTCTCAGCCTCACCTCAACCACTCTCTCCCAAATCTTCATCGAGTGACTCAATAACTTAATCCCCCTATAGTTATTGCAACTCTGGATGTCACCCTTATTCTTATAGAGAGGGATCATGGTACTCCACCTCCAAGCCTCGGGCATTTTTGCTGTCTTGAAGATTTCGTTGAACAATCCAGTCAACCACCTTACACCAGCCTCTCCCACGAACTTCCAGAACTCCACCGGTATCTCATCCGGCCCCGTCGCCCTACCCCTTCGCATCCTGCGAACAGCCTCTCTAACCTCTTCTACCTTAAAACGTCTACAATAACTAAAATCCCGACACTCCTCTGAGTGCTCCAGTTCCCCTAACACAATAGCTCTATCCCCTTCGTCATTCAAGAGCCTATGAAAGTACGACTGCCATCTATTCTTAATGTGGCCGTCCTCCATCAACACTCTACCGTCCTCCCCCTTAATGCACCTCACCTGATCGAGGTCACGACCCTTCCTCTCCCTAGCCTTAGCGAGTCTAAACAACTTTTTCTCCCCTCCTTTCCCCTGTAACCCTGCATACAAGCTCTCGAAAGCGGCCGTCTTAGCTGCCATGACTGCTGACTTAGCCTCCTTCCTAGCCAGCTTGTACTCTTTCCTGTTTACCCGCTTTTCTTCTTCGTCCTTACTCTCAACCAACTTAGCATACGCCCCTTTCTTGGCCCCCACTTTCTTTTCCACCTCTTCATTCCACCACCAATCCCCCCGATAATGCCCGGCCCGGCCCCTAGAAACACCCAACACCTCACTTGCATTCTCCCTGATGCACCTAGTCGCCCTATCCCACATACTATCCACGTCCCCCCTACACTCCCACACCCCCATTCCCGCCAACTTCTCCCCTATCTCCCACGCATTCACTGGCGTCAAGCCGCCCCACTTAATTATAGGTCTACCCTCCTTACTCCTCCTCTTTCTATTCTTCTTTATACCCAAATCCATAACCAAGAGCCTATGCTGGGTCGAAAGATTCTCACTCGGGGTGACCTTACAGTCCTTACACAACACCCTATCCCCTTTCCTAAGCAACAAAAAGTCAATCTGGGTCCTGGCTATCGCGCTTCGAAAGGTGATTAGGTGATCGTCCTTCTTCGGGAAGCCCGAGTTCACCACCACCAGCCCAAAGGACCTCGCAAACTCCAATAGAGTAGTCCCCTCTTCATTTCTCTCCCCAAAACCAAAACCACCATGCACATCACCAAAGCCTCCCGGAAGCGCCCCAATGTGCCCGTTGAAATCTCCTGCTACAACAATCTTCTCCGAGCTAGGCACACCTCTCACCACCTCCTCCAAAGCCTCCCAAAACCGCATCTTCTCCTCCCCCTCCGAGCCCACTTGCGGCGCATAAGCACTACACACGTTCAGGGTAAACCCCCGAATGACCAACTTAATAGTCATCAACCTATCGTTGATCCTCTTCACCTCTACTACCTGACCTCTAAGCTCTTCATCTACTAAGATGTCAACTCCATTCCTACGCCTCTCGCTCCCAGAGTACCACAGCTTGTAACCATCCACATCCCTAGCCTTAGACCCTACCCACTTGGTCTCTTGAACACACGCAATATTGATCCTCCTCTTCCTAAGAATCTTCACAAGCTCTATGGACTTCCCCTGAAGGGTCCCTATATTCCAAGACCCAACCCTCAGCCTACCATCACTGTCCACACGCCCTCCTCTACCACCCCCGCGGCCAAACCGTGGCCTCCCTCCCACTGCCGCCCTTTCCTCATCCCCCGCCCCCACAACGGCCCCATGCCCCAACCCCCTCGAACATGACCCTATCCAACCATTACCGCCCACAGCCACTACTACAAGACAATATAAGAAAATATAAAAATATACACGATGGTAGTAGCAAAGCAGCAGCAAGAAATACAAGGCTCACACAAAATAAAAGAAATAATCGCGAAACAAAAGTAAACTCAAATAGAGAGCAAATACCACTGGACTCAACACCCACAGCCCCAAAAAAACGCCCCAAGCCGATAATCCTAATCAAAGCAGTGCAAAAAACGACCACAGCAACAGCAACAACAGCAACAACAGACAACAGACAATATCGACAAATCAAACGCAAGTCAAGGTACAGGGGATAATACTAGCATAATACGAAGAATGAAATAACAAAGGTTAGAAGTCACCGGGTTACGCTTGTAGACCAAGCCGGAAACCAAAACCCAGCGTAGACCGGGTTCCGGGGAGTTCCGGTGCTGAGATGGAGCTGCGGCTGCTGGCGACCGAGGGGACTGGTCGTCGTTTGGGTGCTGCGGCTGCTGGCGACCGAGCGGCAGGTGTAGGCGGAGCTGCGGCTGGAGACCGAGTTGCGGTTGTTGGAGGCCGATCGACGGCTGGAGACCGAGCGGCGGCTGGCTGGAGATCGGAGTTGGCTGGCTGGCTGGAGACCGAGGGGGGGGGGGGGGGGGGCTGTTGGCTCTCGCCGGAGCTGGAGAGGCTGCCGGAGACCGAGGGGGGGGGCTGTTGGCTCTCGCCGGAGCTGGAGACGGAGGGGGGGAAGCGGATTGGGACCGGAGGGCGACGGAGGTCGGCGCCGAGGGCCGGAGGTCGGGTCGGCGACGGCGACGGCGACGGGGCCGGGGCCGGGGAGAGAGAGAGAGAGAAGGTAGGTAGAGAGAGAGAGAGAGCCGTTAACTACAGGAATATCCATGGACTACAGGAATCTGTTTCATGTAGCTAGACAATGAAATTTCTAATATAACGGCATTCTACCATGTATTACTAGTTCCCAGAATCCTAGTGGCGGCATATGCTTAACCTTTAACTACTCAAACCCTAACCAGAAACCAACCAATTACAATCATGAACCAAATATAGGGAAATTAAAAGTACCATTTCCACTTCACCAGAACACATTCAGCCTTTAAGCCAAAAAATCATCTACCGGAACTACAGAGTTACAGCAATCCCACAAAAAACAGACAAAATACATAAAACCAACGTACACCAATCACAGGCTTGAGTACAATCCAGCAAAAGACCCATCTAAACAAACATCAAGAAAATCAAACCTTTATACACACTAACAAAAAAAAAAAAAAAAGTCAAAAACCTGAAATGCAAACATGAACCAGCAGTCATCAAATCCGAGAACCAGTGCACACCCATTAAAGCACTCAGTATAATCCATCAAAATTTCCGAAGAAGAGAATCATCTAAACAAACAAACAAAAATCAAAGTTTTATGTATACTCTTACTAAACCTCAACCACCAAAACCCCTTTAGGCCAGAACCAAGTACACCCATCTAAGCATTCAGTAGAATCCAATAAAAGCTCTAAAAAAGAGTCATCCTAAACCTGAAAATGCAAACATGAGCCCACCATCACCAAATCCCAGAACCAGTGTGTACACTCATTAAAGCACTCAGTATAATCTACCAAAATTTCCAAAGAAGAGAATCATCCAAACGAACAAACAAACAAAGATCAAAACTTTATCCATACACCAACAAAGCACAACCAGCAAAACCCCTTTAGACCAAAACCAAGCAGACTCATCTAAGCACTTAGTACAATCAATACAACAACAACAAACCCAGTGTATTCCCACAAAGTGAGGTCTGGGGAGGGTAAGATGTACGCAGTCCATACCGATACCTCCGAAGAAGTAGAGAGGTTGTTTCCGATAGACCCCCGGCTCAAGATAAAGAATACTAAACAAGGGGACTTAGTACAATCAATAAAAGCTCTAAAAAAGAGTAAACAGTTAAAGCATTATAACATGCTAAACACACATAAAGCAGTAGCTGAAAATACAAACATGAGCCCACCACCACCAAATCCCAGAACCAGTGTACACCCACTAAAGCATTCAGTACAATCCACCACAATCTCCCAAGAAGAGAATCATCCAAACAAACAAACAAACAAAGACCAAAATTTTATGCATACACTAACAAAACCTCAACCACCAAAACCCATTTAATCCAAAAAACAAGTACCCCCATTCTTTTTTTAAAAAAAAAAAAGGTACCCCCATCGAACCACTCAGTACAATCCAATAAAAGCTCTAAAAAGAAATGTGTCATAAACAAAAATAAAAACTTTAAAACAAAGATAAAAGCAGTAGCTGAAAATGCAAACATGAGCATACCATCACCAAATCCCAGAACCAGTGTATACCCATTAAAGCATTCAGTACAATCCCCCAAAATCCCAAGAAGAGAATCATCCAAACAAACCAACAAAGATCAAGGCTTTATGCATACACTAACAAAACCACAACAACCAAAACCCCTTTAGGCCAAAACCAATGTAACCCCATCTAAGCACTAGGTACAATACAATAAAAGCTCTGGAAGAAAAGTGCCATGTTAAACTATAACAAAAATTAAAAACTTTATAACAGATATAAAAGGGCGGTACCTGAAAATGCTAGATTCGATCTGCAAGTGAGTAACCAACATTCAATTCCCAGCTACACTCAAAACAAATAAAGGCCAGAAAGAGAGAGAAAGAAAGGAAGATAGGAAAATGGAACTTTGAGCTGTAAAGTAGCAAGTACAAAGATACATACAAAACAACACATTACAAAGAGAGAGAGAAAAAAGAATAACACAAAAGCTTAAGCCTATGACAGAGTGTTAATTTTGGCTGTTCTCTGTGTATAATAATTCCTCGTTCCCTATTAACTCAGCACACATAAGTGAAATTAATTATTATTGCACAGTAGATTTTAGTAGCATGGACAACTCACATTATAGAGTATGTTTTTTTAATAGTATGGATAAATAAAGATGACAAAGGAAATATTAAGGGATCGTTTGGTTTGAGGTATAAAAAATTCAAGGAATAAGTTATCTTGGGATAAAATAAAAGATCACTTAATCTCTTATTTGATTGAAGAGATTAATCAAATTGGGGATAACTAATCCCGATATTAGTTATCTCGGGATAACAATTTCCCTATCAAACGACCCCTAAGGTTATAAAGTAACAACTTATCTTCCTTTTTAATGAGTCTCGCATTTTTAAATTTAACAATAATTCAATTTTAAAATACTTTTTCCATATTTAATAGAATAATTTATAAATAAATTATTTTAAAACATAAATTTAAAAAAAAAAAAAAAAAAATTATGTTCAATTAAACTACATCACATACATGAAATGGGACGAAAGAGTAAAAATAAATATATTTGTTGTTTGAATTGAGTGTTGGTAGATTTGTGATTTTGAGGAAGAAAGGGTAGTGTTGTGGAAATTAAAAGTGGATGAACCAATGAGATTGGAGTGGGTTGGCACGTGAGAGAGTGACTCTTCATACGTGCGACCGACGCTTTGATGTTTGGCGTGGGAGTGGTGGGGGATACAAGCTACAGTAATTTAATTTTGGTTGACCAACTTTTTCATCTCCATAAAATAAAAACTTTCTCGTTTGATTTATTGTATAAACAAAAATTCACTCTATTATCATGTTTGCTTTTGGAGTAAAGTTTTAGAGAAATTAAAACAAAATAGTTTCTTAAATATATTTTCTTTTCAACAAACAGTTGAAAAAAATTAACCGTAAATACAAGACGGTTTATCAATTCATAAATATTACATTAGATAATAAAAAATTTACATTAGATAATAAAAAATATACAGAAAAAAGTACACCTATAAAAATTGTATCATATTCAAAAAAATAAATTAAAAATAGCAAAAACTACAAAATTGTCCATCTAAATATAAATTTCCATTAATTTTCTTTTTTTTTTCTATAATTCTCGTCAAGTGTAATAGGAAATACTCTACAAATATTTGATGAAGACTAAAGTATCAATTTTTGACTAACTTGAAGGATCAAGTTTAGTGCATGCAATTTTGGTTCTCTTTGATAAAGTTTTATATTGTAAATATAATTATATCTGACTTCTGATTTAAAATTGATGCGTTCATGAATTATGCAGTAATATGTAAATTAAAATATACATGAGAAATATAATATAAGAATTTGTGTGAATACATAAAGTAAAAACATCTAAAACAAGGAGAAAATAAATCATTTAAATAACAGGACTTAAAATCACAATAATTCGTATTGATTAATTAGTGAAGTTAAATATTTAGCATTAAATATTACATTGGGTTGGTGAGTTGTTCTTCAATTTAAATCAGAGATCTATGTTTCAAGTTTTCGAATAAAGTTTGATGTGGTATGAAATCTTTACCATCTAAAATGAAATTCTATTGTAAATGTGAATTAGTCAGACCCAAGTCAATATCAGTGTAGCAGAGAATCGAGGGTCATGTCGATTTTGAATCATCATTTTTAAGTTGTAGCCGAGTAATTTCTTTTTCAAATATAACCACTTTAATAAGATAGAAGTTGCAGAAAATGTGTGTTCAAACATTTTTTTCAATTGACGTGGTAGTCTTGAAATACCCAAACTTCAAACAATTGTCTATATGGAGTTGTTGTTAAAAAACTGTTTATTTGAAAAGCACTTTTATAATTGCTAGTTTAACCGCACATGTCTTGCACGTGTAACGTTTGATTATTTAAAATTAAATAATTTATCTATTGCGCAGATTTTTAATAAAGTGTAAAAATTTAAATCACTTTTTCAAGATTCTTCACACTTTATTATAATAATGTAAAAATAAACATATATTTTAGTGTAAGCACATATATATTTTACCACCAGAAGTTTCAAGTGATTGATGGATCATCATTTTTGCGCTGCCATGCAGTACCCCTTTCTCTTGCTACCAGAGGTCAGGAGAGACCCGTCAATTGAACCATATTTGTGGTACGGTTACTTTTTTCTATATTTAAAATATTTCATTATTTTTAAAGTCAAATATTTGCAAAATCCTGGATTACATTCTTATTACGTACTTAAAACTTTTAAACAATCAAGATTTCTTAAATTTTTCTTATTCAAACACTTTTATATTTATTTCTAGATTTTTTAAATCTTCTTAAAATCAAATTTAGTTGATTTGTAATTCTTAAACTAATGAAAAAAGGTATTAGTTGTCATTAATTCTGATGATTTCTAATAAGGAGAGGTTTTATCATAAATATATTTAATTAATTTTTAACTCTTAAATATTAGGAAAAAATAGTGAAAAGATGATTTTATCTAAAGTAAAGACTTTTAATGAAGGGCAAAAAGTTCAAACAACATTTCTAAGGTCTTTCACACTTTTAATATATTATAGATATAGATATAGATTATAGATTTTTGAAACGGTGCTTTTAAAAATAAGCAATTTGTGTTTGGTGAAATCATTTGAAAAGTGTTTTTGATAAACAGATTGTATTTGACTAATCTTTTTCAAGAATTGCTTTTAGAGACAAATGACGAAAAAAACATATATCAATGAACTCTTTTTTTTTAACAAGAATTGCATTAAAATAAATAAGGGAGATCTTTACCCGACATTTATCAGTCGGGATTTAATACAAAAACTTATGAGTCTTATTTTGGGGAGAAGCATTGCAGCGTTTAACACATCTAATAAAATAAGTTTCCACTATGCCTGCCCACACAGCTTGGTGTGCACACATTGGTGGAACTTAAAAAAAAGTAGTCTCCGATTTGATCTATGAGGCAACCCACAACTTTGTCAGTGCATCAGCAACTCCATTATGTTCTCTATAGCAATGGGGCACTATCGAGCTTTCTAATCTTCTTAGTCTTGACCTACAATCATCAATAATTTTACTATAGAGCAGATTACCCGAAGATAGCATAGACAAAACCTCAAAAGAATCGATATTAATTTCAATGGGAACCAAATGATTAACCTCTACTAACTGTAAGCCTTCTCTGAGAGCTAACAATTCCATGTGATTGTTAGTAGACTAAGGAAAATCCTTACAAAAGCCCATAACCCAACCACTAGAGTTATTTCTCACTACCCCGACAATCCCACCTTTACCCAATTCCATAGACAAGACTTATCAGTGTTAAATTTGAACCTACTAGCATACCCCAATCTTGGGTGAGACGGACAACTACTGTAAGAACTTATACTATACAAATGACATAGATGAGAAAATAAATCACTATATGAATGAAATTGCTAATTCTAATAAGAAGTTGTACAGACAATATCAAACCAACTGGCCAAACTGATATAGATTACATGTGAAACTATGAATACATATGATAGATTTACAATGTCTACAAAGCCTCTAAGAGAATCCATAATTTTACAACTATCAAAATGTAAATGTTAAAGACTCGACAAGACCCAGAATCAACTTAGAGCTCACCAACAGTCGTTGAGTATTTTTTGTTTCTATTGGAGAGATTTACTAAAACTTGTACCTGCAACATGGAATGCTAGTCCCCCGAGGGACCTCGGTACGAAATAATGTACTAACTATGTAATGCATGAAGTAACCAGAAGTAAAATAAAAGATCAATGAAATCAGGTATCAATATATAAATGCATAGATAAGGATGAATGGCCACTTTTACTTACACTCATGGAATCTTGTATATTGCATACTTTTTTTTACTTTAGTCTTCTTTGCTTTATAATCTTTTGTAAGCCATGTGATACATCGGCTCATGCTAGGTTTTTCTTTCACCGTTAGGATATCACCCGATAATGGGCTCGATCAATGCTACATGTTTCTTTCACCACTGGAATACCACCAATGAAATCATGTATTGAGATTGGCCCATCTAAGTTTTTTCCCTGAGCTAACATCCATATATAAACATATTTGTTTTACTTTATTTCTTTAATCTTTAAGATTGTTATTTTGGTGACCACAATATTATTAAGCTTTGGGACTATAGACCAGTACTAAGAAATACGTGAATATGCACTTGAGGCAACAACAATGAAGTAGCAAGCATTTTTAATAGCAATGTAATACCATGGATCTTAAATGATACAATCAGGTACATAAACATGAGAACTATTGGAGCATGTGGACAGATTTGATTTAGGGACACATACATACTTCAACTAAGGAGATCAAACTATAGAATGGAACGAGTAGAAATTTTGTGAGGTAACATTATAGACTACGACGATAAAAGTGATGTCCAATGAAAGGAACATATAAATGTGTGAGAAAATAAAGTATGTTATCAAATAGACAATCGAACAAAGTTGGTAGTAAATGGGCAGATTGCGAACCTAACATATGAGCACACTTACCATGTGTAATCTAGGGTCTTATTGACATGTAGAAGAGGAACATTAGACAAGGGTTTGAATGGAAGTTTAAATACATAAATCTAGTAATAAACACATATTTAAAGTACTTTGACACATTTGTGAGATCATAGAAAGTAGGAACAAGGTCATTAGTAATGCTGAAACATACATCATGTCTATATACCCTTTACTAAGGATAACACTTAGGAAGCTCACCTTTTTTGTAGTAATATGAGAATCCATGCCAAAGAATATGGAATTGAATAGTTTTACATACCTTGTTGTCCAGCTCCGGTGCTACGGTGCTACGGTGAATTTAAATTCTCCCCTTCGGATAGCTAATCTACAATACAATAAGTGGTCAATCTAGCATTAAGAGACAATCAACCAATTTAGGCTATTTGATTTCACCTAAATAACTACTGGCAATAAGCCCAAAATTTATCAAATTAAATTATCCTTTCTTCTCTTTTTCTTTTAATCATGTCAATAAGGTCCACCCTAAAATTCCACAAGCTGCATGACACATATAAAATAATATACAAAAGTGTGATAGGAATAAACCACATATAACCCCCAATTAAGTAGTGTATCAACACACACTATAATATTTATGCCTTTTAACTTCTCCTCGACTTCTCCGCGCATCCAGTCACACCCCTTAGCATATTATGCACCAAACATTCCCTAAATATTACAAATGACTGAGAAAATGTGAACTCATAGCTTACTATAACTATCTCATGAGTTTTAATTACAATTACACTTAAAATGCTCCAATGAGCTCATAATTAAAGATAAGGGGGAAACCCCTCCAAAGTTTTCCTAACATCCATAAACAACCACAAAATCCTCTCCAAGATTTCATCATGTAAAATGAACATTCCCCAACTCATCAACACTTTCCAAATTTCCTAATCAATTCAAGCGCAGGAGGGGATGAAAATTTCAGTAGCTTACCCTGATGGATAACAATTTCACCCCATAAGACTTTGATTCTTCAAGGTTTAGGTTGTCCTCTTCAACTTAGCTAGAGAAAAAGAAAATGTAACTACAACCATCACACTATATACTCTTACTAATTCAAAGTCCAAAAAAAAGATTAATATGGCAGCAACTTTACCTTATTTAGTGGAGATTTTTATTTCCCCTAACTTGTACTTATTTAAGAGCTTGAACCCTACTTCAACTTAGACTGAATAGAAGAATAATATTCAAGAATCCTAAAGGTATTTAATGGATGCTATATAAAGCTAAGAGAGAAGAAGAGATAAAATTCTAAAATTCTGATTTTTTTTGCAAGATAGAAATAGGTCAAATAAGTTAGCCTCTAACCCTTTAAAGGGGAATCCTTTTGGCCGACTTTCTTGGCTCATTTTGGGCCATAAATGGTCAAGTAGGTGATGCAACTACTTGTCCATTTACTTGGCCTTTGTGGACTCAATACTTGTTGGGCCTTGGCTGCCGATTCTTCTCATATTCTTTCATTAAGTTTGGGCCAGAATTAATTCAAGTAGGTGGTGGTGTACTTGGATAAATAAGTTGGTCAAAGGAGTCTTATTTTGTGATGCACCTACTTAGTTCTTAGGTTGGTCAATAACTCAAAGTAGGTGATGCACCTATTTGTCACCTACCCTACTAGTTTAATTTAAGTCAAACAAGCAGCTCACTGACTTTATTTCATTTTTTCAAATCTTAATCCTTTCTACTTACTTAACATTTATTTATACTAGGTCATTTAGAACCTTAAAATAGAATGTCACCGTATTATCTCGTTTCAACTACATTCATTAGGGTTAACTTGATGTACACATGCTAAAATATTTGGGGTATTTCAATACCATTCAAACTGTTTTAAACGATTGATCACTTAATAACTTAGTTCTTTTAAACTATACAATTAGACTACCTCAAGCTTCAATATAAATTGAAATAGTGTAAGTAGAATACTGGTTGTTGTACTTTAACATCAACCACCACCTTTTACCATCTCAAGTTTAAATATTTTGTCGATTCACTTAGTATGATGTATGTGTTGGAAGGTATAGGGTGTTACACCCACCTTCCAAGGGGGAATTCCATTTCATATTGATGTCTAGTGTACGCAGATGAGGTCTGATGGGGTTAGCTAAAAGAGTGAATTCTACAGTTTCGACATAAAGCTGGTGGAAAGAAGGCTTATCCCTTTTCTTGTTAAAGATATTTCGATTCCTATTTTTTCATATTCCCCAAAGACTGAAGGAAAAATGTTGTACTAGTTGAGGATATGACCGTAGTTAGTATTCTTGAGTTTAAAGTGTCTGTCCAATTGAGAGGGTAAAGATTAGCTAGACCAAAACCATTCACTTTAAATCATTTTGAAAATATAGAAGCCCAAAAATCATGTATAATGGGACATTTTAAGAAAATATGAATGATATCCTCGATGTGATGGTTGCAAATAGGGTAGTTAGGGCTGATGGGGATGCCCATTTTAGAGAGATTGTAAGAGGTAGGCAATCTATTGTGTTGGGCTAAACAAAGTAAAGTCTTAATTTTAAGAGGACAGTTAACTTTCCAATCCATAGGAACGACCCCTGGAGAGTGTTTCTATGGGCCTGGCAAACCTTAAAAAAGGATGTAGGTACTTTTACTAGAGAAAACCCTATTCTCATTTAATCCCCAAATGAGTCGATCATAGGGGATTTTGGGGTTGATTCTAAGGGAATATTTGACGTTGAGAATTAGTTCTGAGGGGAATTGTTGGAAGAGATCATTAAACCCTAATTCGCACCATTCCAGAACTCTGGAAGCTTTAGGTTGGCCTGAAAGATACTAAGTGAGCCTTGGATAAAAATTCTCAAGGGATCCATATGGTGGATTCATTTGTCCACCTGGAAGTTGATTATGTCCCCTTTATGAATAACCCATTGGGCTCCTTGCATGTGGCATTCACCACCCAAGTGGATATTTTTCCAGATTCTGGAGGTACGAGGCTTGCAAAGGGATTGTTTTTTTGTTGTACTTGCTTCTAAGAATGCAAGCCCAAAGGCTATTAGGAATATGGTAATACCTCCAAGTTAGACCGGTTAACATGGTATTATTTTTAGGTAAGCTTTCTGCATACCTAGTCCACCTTCCTTATTGGAGAAGGTAAGTATATCCCAGTTATGCATTATTTTCTTCTCTATCATAGTGCCCCATATAAAATTTCTTCAAGTTCTATCAGCGATAGAAAGGATTTTACTGGGCAGAGAGATATCTTACAAAACATGGGTAGTAATGTTGTTGAAGAATGATTTGGCAAGAGTGGCCCTATTAGCCATTCTAAGGAAATTGGTCTTCTAGTCAGCCAGTTTGGTGTTGAGATTATCATCTATAAATTGGAAGACTCTATTGCAAGGTCTCTTGTTCAAGATAGAAAACCCCAAGTATTTTTCAAAGGACTCAGTGGCTTAAATAGAGATGAGGTAACAATAGGAGTTGCTTCTCAGGGGGGCAGTTCCTAGAGAAAAACACTTTGGATTTAAAGTGATTGATTTTTTTACCAGAGTGGTGACTGAAACACTGAATAATATTGCTAATAATGGAATAATTTCTTTCAATAGACTTAGCAAAAAGAGTCAGATCATCAACAAAGAATAAGTGGGAAATAGGAGGGCCCCCTAACTGATGGAATAGGGTGTCAGTTTAGGATATCCACTTCATGCTCAATTTTCCAAGAGAGGAGTATCATGCACATGATAAAAAGTTAAGGGGAAATGGGGTCCCACTGTCTGATACCTCTAGTGCGATTAAAGAAAACAGTCTCCCCCCCATTGATAAGGATAAAGATAAAGGAGGAAAAGATACATGACATGATGAAGGAAGTAAGTTTGGAAGGGATATCAAAGAAATAAAGGGCTTGGCTAATGAAAAAAATATTTCAACCTATCAAATGCCTTTTCCAGGTCAATCGTAAGAACCAATACTAGCCTACATTCTTTTCATCTTCTAAAAGTAGGAGATAACCTCTTGGACAATAATGACATTATCAGAGGTCCTTCTATTAGGAAGCAAATTGGCTTAGATTTAACCAATTATTTTAGTCAGGTGGGGTGTGAGCCTCCTGGGTATTATCTTGGTAATAAGTTTGTACTGGGTATTGCACAAATCAATGGATCTAAAATTCTTCAGGTTGGAAGTATTAGAGCATTTAGGAATCAGGCAAAGGTAAGTAGAATTGACTTTAGCTTCTATGGAACAAGAGCTAAAAGTATCAGGACATAACTTAATAATATCCTAACCCATAATATCCCAATATCTTTGGTACATGAAGGGGTGAATACCATCAGTCCTAGAGGCCTTGTTGGGTTTAAAAGACAAGAGGGTTCTCCTGATCTTATCTGGATAAAGGAAGCTATCAAGAAGGTCACGGTCCTCATTCTTTATGGAACCCCTGGAGGAGAGATTAGATTAATATTTAAGGGTGGAGGACAAATGATCACTACTAAAAAGACTAATATAGAAGGAGAGGATATATGATTTAGTATCCTTATAGGAAAAAAACTAGTTGTCACTCTCTTTTAAGGGCATTGATCAAATTCCTCCCCCTCCTGTTCAGATTGAAGTATGGAAAAATCTAGTATTAGAATCCCCTTTTGTGAGCTAGTTAATTTTGGAATTCAGGCGCTAGAATTCCTGTTTTTCTCTGAGAATGAGGCTAAAGTTTTTGGTGAGTCTTCTCTCAAGATCTTGAAGATAGTATCTGTGAGGGTACTTAGGAGATTTTTCAATTTCTGCTAGTCTAGCAAGAATTTGTCTCTTATGGTGGGAGATGTTACCAAAAGTAACTTTATTCTAAGTCTTAACTTGAGATTCAAAATGAGTGATAACCTTAGTGAGAGGGATATTTGTATCAAAGAAATCTTTGACAATCTGAATGAAATTAGGGTGGGATCACCACATAGATTCTACCCTAAATGGTTTGTCTAACCTATAAGGGGATCTCTGAAGATTCACAAGGAAGGGACAGTGGTTAGAGTGGATTTTGAGGAAGTAGTTGTGGCCTCTAGGAAGAGATGGAGCCAAGCCTCATTGGCAAGACATCTATCCAGTCTCTTAAGGATGAGGCCCCTCTTATTTATATATCTCTTGTTAGTCCAAGTAAACTTGATACCTTCAAAACCAAGATCAATAAGATTATATTGATTAATACGGTTTTAGAAGGCACTGACCTTAGTATTATTAATACAGTTGCCCCTAAATTTTTCAGAAGCTCTAAGGACTTCATTGAAGTCTCCCCTATAAGCTAAGGATCATTGTAAAGTATATAATCGTGTTAGAAAAGTCAGTAAGATTAGCCTAGAAGGACTACCTATCCTTAAAACTAGCATAGATAGCACTAAGAAATCAAGAAGAAGGTGGGTTAGTTACCTTGACAACTATATAGACACCTTGAGAGAAGACAACAATATCTTGGATGCCTAAAGAAACATTATACGACATAACAACAATCCCACCAGAATTACCAGTGGCAGGGAATTAGATTTGGCTATTATAGCCCAAAATCTCAATTAGAGTCTTATGATCATTCATCATAGACTCAAGGAGGGACAGAAGAGTGGGCCTGTGAATGTTAACCATAGTATGACAGTGCCTTCTGAATTTGGAAATAGCCTTCATTATCTTTGCTCTTTCTCTCAATTCCACTGATAGTAGAAAGAGAGACTGGTCTGGTAGACTCATTGGGTTTTATGGTTGGGGAAGGTCCCCAAAGCTTTTCACAAAAACTGGACCCTCTGTCAGGAGGTTCGGTATTTTGGGAGGAAAGAAATAGAGGCTTTGACTCATATTATTGTCACACCCTATTTTTAACCAAAAAATATCATTTTAAAGTTTGAAAGAGTTTTTATTATTAAGTGACAAAATGAAGATTTGTTTCGAAAAGGACATTTTATATTCAAAACTCAGAGTCACCACTTGGCATAAATCGGGTGTGTCAAATCACCCTTGGATATCCTCTTTCAAAATGGTTTTGACTCTTTAAAACTGATTCATGAATAGAGATTCTGGTTAAGGAATTCTGTTGACCGATGGAAAGGTGTTAGGCACCCCTCGATCCCGTGGTTCGACCACAATCGTTTGGTGGAGCATATCGACTAATTTGACACTATGAATACATAAACCGCACAAAACACACAAAACAATAAATCAAACAAACAAATTAAAATAAGTCCAAAAATATAGTGTCCAGTCCAATTATACAGCACGAAATAAAAGGTACTGAAAATTAAACTTATACTAATCCTAAACTATGCTTCAATGATTTACCCCATACCTCGGGCCTTGATCAAGAGCCTCCTCTACGTACATGATACTTCGGGGCATTCCCCAGTGAATAAGTACAACGTGACCTCAGCGAATTTTCCGACGAATGAATACATTTGATGAAATGTGATAAAAGTGGAGAAATCACCCAATACAGACATTTACACATTCGATGATATAGAATCCTATGAGGTCCCTACCCAAATCTAAAATTTGCCTATCGATGTCGACCTAAAACATGATACTACCGAATTCAACAATATTCATCAATTAATCAAAATACAATGATTCATTTTCATTAAGATCGATCCCTCCCCAAATTATATTTTAACACACAAAATTTCTATATGAAACAGTTATCCACCATATTAACATCAAACTTATGTCACGATGAATTATTCCATATCAAACAACACCAAACATTGACTAAATTATCCAAAAAAAATAGAACTGTGATAACAAATCACATCCATAATCACATAAAATTAAAATAAAAGGAGAGATGAGAGAACTAGACCTCAAATGAGTTTTTTGATTGAAATTGCTCCTTCCGACTAGAACCAACGTCCAGGACCTCAAACGGAACCTCAATAACAAACCCACCAAATTCGACCTAAAAATTGCAAAATAGTGGGATACGAACCAGATTCCTATAGGTTTGGACAAAATTGGAGGTGAACTATGGTTGAGTTAACTGTTTTTGCATCATTAGAGCTCCGACGGTGATCGAGAACAAAGAATAAATGATGGTAGTACGTTTCCAGCCAGTTCTTCGCTCAAAATCAACTAAAATAGAGTGAGATCTGAATTGCGATGGTACTGGCGTTAATGTTTTGTCATCGGTTTCGGTTGTTTCCGGAGCTCCGACAAGATCTGGTCGTTAAAATGGGCTTCTCCTTGTTGTTTCACTCAATCGCTAATCTCTCTCCTCTCTTGCATTTACTGATTTTCCACCATGTGTTATTTTTATATCTATTGAATTAATCTCGAGAATGGATCTAAAAAATGGTGGTTCATCGTCATCTCCCCCTAATTTTGTATGTGTATGCGTGAATCTCCCTTGAATGTGAATTGTCTCCTTTTTATATGTGAGTGTAGTGTGTGAATTTATTGTATATGATAAGAGGGATGTGTGTATGGGTGGATATTGTGGGGATGAGAGCATTTGTGAGTGTTTTGGTGTGATCTAGTGAGCTCCCATGATTGTGTGTGTTGTCTGTGTATTTATCTAGTGAGGTTTTTGTATGTGAGGTGTGAGTGTATTTTTAGTGGGTCCCTTTTTAGCATTAGTTATGGAAAAAATAAGAACAAAATGTGATGTGATGGGGGGTGGGGTAGGAGGGGTAGGGTGTGGGGTGGTGATTCATTAAAATTTAATATGAAGAGGTTGTTAGTTTGTTCAAACTGGGATTATGTGAGAATTTAGGGATAATATTTATTTAGAGTTGGTTATTATTTGTTTCCTTGTAGGGAAAGTGTAGAATGGGTGAAGGTACATGGTAATATGAGCTTAAAATAAATAAAATTGAACTTCGGGAAGGACAAAATTAGGTGTCTACAGTTATTGAGTTCTACTGAGATCATCTCTGGGCTCAGAATGTTTGTTAGATTCTGGCTGAAGATGCCCTTCATTGTGGTCATCCAGATATTTTGTCCATAGTTTGTCAACCCTGATTCAGGCCCTCCATTACAACTTAGGACAAGTAGAGTGGGTCCTGGATTAGAAGAATGATTATCCTTTCCTCCACTTGAAGCTTGAGTGGGACCACTTGTTGAGAAAATATATTTCCAACCGGGAGGTTGGGTAATGGTCTGTCTCTAGGGATTTTATAGTGAATATCACCAGCGAAAGAGTTTTTTGGCTCGGGAAATCCATTATGAGGGAGCTTAGAGCTTGAAGTGTTAGTAGAAGGAGTAGGAAAATCAGATGAGAGAAGTTTGGGTATAATGAGCTTTATAGTAGCCAGTTGGCTGACTTTATAGCTTCCATTTTTACTAGAGTACAACAACAACAACAACAAACCTAGTGTATTCCCACATAGTAAGGTCTGGGGAGGGTAAGATGTACGCAGTCCATACCTCTACCTCTAAAGAAGTAGAAAGACTATTTCCGATAGACCCCCGGCTCGAGACACGGAATACTAAACAAATTCATAGTAAAACATGGAACAAGATGGCATAACATAAATACGACACCCACAATTAATAGTAAACAGAGAAAAGTATACAGACTCGTAATAAAGCATGAAACAAGGTATCATAACAAGAATAATACCCTCATCAAGTAATTTCCTACACTAGCGACCCAAACTGACCCTAGTCTTCTGCCCTAATTCGCGTCTTCTAGATCTTCCTATCTAGAGTAATGTCCTCAGTGACCTGTAACTGCTCCATGTCCCGCCTAATCACCTCTCCCCAGTACTTCTTCGGCCTACCCCTACCTCACCTAAAACCATCCAGAGCTAGCCTCTCACACTTATGAACTGGGGCATCCATGCCCCTCCTCACCACGTGTCTGAACCATCTCAATCGGACTTTATACATCTTATTCTCCACTGGAGTCACACTAACCTTCTCCCTGATAGTCTCATTCTAAACTCTATCCCCCCTAGTCAGCCCACACATCCAACGCAACATCCGTATTTCCACCTTATTTTTACTAGAGTAATCTACAGTAAATGGGATATTATAGAAAATTACAACACAAATAATTTGATTGATATACGCTGGCATAACATTAGAGAGAGCTTGGCGTTTGGAGACCAGAGGGAGAGAGAAAGAGAGAGAATGGGGTTAGGACACGAGAATGAGGTTAAGACACCTTTCCAACTCAGAAGCTGGTAGAGTATCTCATAAACTAGAATAATTAAGGTTGGGCTAAGTGAAAGGTGGATTGAGCAGATTAAAGACCTTATGAGCTAAGTGTGGATTGATATGATAGGCCATATCAGGGTTGACCAGCCAATGCGCAATGGGTTTTTTTAAATTTCATTTAAGGATTTCACTCGATATATTGGGTTGTTGGACCGATTGTCTGAGTTCGTGATTTAGCCCATTACGATTGGGCTTACTCTCCAAAACCTTTCCCTCGACGGCGCTAGTAGAGGTGTCGAAAGTAAGAGAAGTCGAATATTTAAAATTGTGAGTCCCAAGAAACTTTCCTGGCCCAATGTCAAACAATTTTACCTTGATATTCTGTGCTGGGGAGTACCTAATTGGGACTGTTTAGCTTTATCATTCCTTCTTTAGTTAAAGGTCATTGTTTGCTAGCTCTCCTCGGCAAGTTGAGGGAGATCAATATTGGATTGGTTTACTTGTATTATATTTAGGGGTGCCTCTTGTGCAATGGCTCGGAGTGTGGCCCAATCTACCATATACTTGACAAAGGAAACCCTCACCCTCATAGAGAATTGGTTGCCTGTGTTTTTCGATGGTGACTTTCGATTTTACTAGAGTTTCGATGTGAACTTGTATGAAAATTCTAGCATACTTACCCTCGGTGTAGCAGAGGGACAAGCATCTATTTTTAGAAGTTTGTCAATCTTTTTTCCCACTTTCTCAAGTAGAGAGCCATTGTAGAACTCTGTCAGCAGTTGGGGTAGCCAGATCCAGATCGCAGTGGATTAAATTAATGATTCTTTGGGTACAAAATTAGGTTCCCACACCCGAAATGATAGAAAGGATCCCTCCACAAACCATGAGCCCTAATGTAAAACCTTTTTATGTTATTCAATATCAGAGAATTTGACTGTGTAATATTCATGACCCAGATCGATGAGTAAAGTTTTCTTTAAGCTTCCATAGATCTGTCACTTTCTTTTTAGATATTGGTGGTTGGTCTTTTTCCTCACTAATTTGATGATAATAGAAAATCCACGAGGCATAATGTCTTAATTATCCTCCGGGGACAACTTGATTTTTCGTCGTCGAAGGGAGGAGAATTCAAGGAAAGGATAGGGTCTCCATCCGGTAAGAGAACATAGAATAGAGATTTGTTTTCTTTGACAACTTCACTAAAGGATAATTTACTATGAGGGTCAAAGGCCATGTGGCCATCTTGGATATCGGGTGGTTTCGGTGGGATCAGGTTGGGAAGTGGAGAATTGGTCATGCTCTGAATTGAGTAATTTGAAAAAGTGGGATGAGTTTAGAGAGAGGTTGGTCTTTGTCTCTCTAAAATATGATTGGTTCTAATGATATTCTAATGAACTTTTACTACTAAAATTATTTTCTAGATAGAATTATTTTAAATATCTATTATAATATTCTAATTAAAAATTTATTTTTATTGATTAAAGAATAAATACTATAAAAATGTCAATCAATATTTATATACATAAATACACTAAAAGTATTATATAATGATATAATATTACTATAGTAATTTAAATATTACTTAAAACATCAAACAAAATTAATTTAATGATAAAAAATAAAGAATTATATATTCATCAATCATCATCATGTTGACACCCAATTTTAGCTCTGCAAACATAAAATTAACGCAATTAGGCTTATTGATCATTAAATGACGCAAAATATAATTTTCACAGATTTTTTGTAATTGTTTATAAATTATTGTTAATTATAATTATTTTAGATTTTTTATCAATTTATTGTCATTAGTTAGTTTTACATAATTTATTGATAATTATTCTTAATTTCATAACTTTTGGATTCTTATCTGTTTATTATCATTTTAATATTTTTGCACAATCATTTGCATACATACATAGCATAACACTGTAATTTTTGTTTTTTTACATATTATAATTTTTATTATTTATAGCTTAATACATTTAAAAAAAAAAAGATAATTATATTATATCTATGGTTTGCATTTATTTTATATCAATATTCATATTTGTGTATATTATTTAATACAGTCTGCAAACGATAATGCCGGCTCAATTATTTTAATACACAAAGCAACAAATCAATCAAACATACAAAACAAAATAAATTCAAAATATAGTGTTCAGTCCAATTATACAGTCCGAAATAAAAAATAAATCTTATTCTAACCTACACTAATCGTAACTATAATCTCGTGCTTTACCCCATGCCTCGGACCTTGATCACGAACCTCCTTCGAAGACATAATACGTCGAGGCATTCCCCTGTGAATAAATACATAAAACCTCGGGGCATTCCCCGGCCAAATAAATACACTTGAATCAAATTTATAAAATATCACCATTCAACCAACATTTCAACATTCAACAATCCACAAGTTCTAAATTTACCTACCCAAACCTACTATTTGCCTACCCGAATCGGTCTATCATGATTCTATCACGTTCAACATCATCAATGGATCAAAATTAACCCGAATTCAATCAACATTAATATCCATTTCAAATCAAACAATCTATTCTATTTACTTCATTAACTTTCGATTCCCATCCCAAATCATTTTTAACCATTGTTCCAACATAACAAATCAACGATAATACTTCAGCAACCCATAATCAGTATCACTCAACATTCATCATTCAGATCATGCATAAGATAAGAAAAAGTCAAAACGATAACAATCAACCACAGACAATAATAAAAATTAACTAAGGATAAGAATGAGATAAAGAGATGGACTTTAAATTGGGACTTTTATTCAATCAATTGTACTGATTTCAATGACGACGGTAACCTCATGGACCAATGAACCATGGACATACCCCGAACTCAAACCCCAAAATCCCGAAGACAAACCCAGTGATATTTTTGGCCAGTTTTTGTTCTAAAATCAATCAAAACAAAGAGAAATATGAGTTGTAGTGGTAGTGGTGAATCCCCAGCGAGAGTCCATAGCTCCGACGAGCTCAGACGGGTCGGAAAACAAATAGCAGATCAAATATCAAGCGATAATGATGTTTTTCTGGTGAAAATTTGCCGAAACAGCCAGCCCGCCATTGATTTTCTCTCTCTCGATCTCTGATTTATTTTTTTCTCACTCATTTATTCACCATCTCTCTCTGATTTCACCCTATTTTCTCGATCGATCTCTTGCTCTCTCGATCTCTATCTTCTCAATTTTGCCCAATCTCTCCCTCTCGATTAGTTGAGTGTGTGCATCCCGTGCTATGTGTGCGTATTTCAAAGGGTATTTTTAGTGAGCTGTGTGTGAGTATGTTTTTTGTTTTGGAAAAATAGAAGACGATGGTGTGAGTATATGTGTATTTCCAATGAGTGATGAATGAATCCATCTTCTCCGGTTCTGCATGGGTGAAGAATGGTGAGTGTAGTGTGTGATTTTATGGTTGAATTGTTAGAGAATTCATTGAAATCAATGTGTGTGCTTCTCCTCCCTTTTCCCATGTGCTAGCTGTATGTTTTTATTTTTATTGTGTGGGTATGAATTGTATGTTCTTGTGGTTCGAAAATGGAGTCTGCATTTTTGTAAATGCAATAGAAATAGGGTATGCGTGTTAACTATGTAGAAGAGAAGGGAAAGTGATAAAGTCTTCTTTGTGTATTTTTGTGTGAATTGAGTGTCCTCTGTGAATTGTCGATGGATCCCCATTTTTGTGAGTTGTCTGTGTATTTGAGAGTGACAGTGTGTTTTTTCTAGGAATTTCTATGGGACCCTGCTTTTCTATTTTTGGTTGTTTATATGGTGTGGGTCCCTCCTTCCCATCCGTATAGCTGTGAGTTTTTTGTGGGTCAATGGTGAGTGTTAATTCATAGTGAGTGAATATTGTATGCGCGTAGGTGGTGAGTCTATGTATTACTGTGTGTGTCAATTTGTGAGATGAGTGATGAATTTTTGCGTGTCTATGTGGAGTGAGTGAATGAAAGCTGTGTGTTATGAATATCTGTATGTGTGTGCATCAATAGAATTTTGTGTATATTAGCTGTTGGGGTCTTGTTATTCCAGTGATGATAAAAGTATACGTGTGAAGGTGTATATCTGGTGTGGTTCTGTTAGGGGAGGGGGAAATCAACGTGACTTGGGGTGAGGTCTAGGGCGTATGTGGGGTAGGGATAGGGTGTGGGATGGTGAGGTACGTGGGGTTGGGTGAGATAAGGTTTTTTAGGATACGGGAATATTTTGAGATTGGGAATTTAATTTGTTAGAATTTGTTGTATTTGTTTTCTTGTGGGAAAAATATAGAATGGGTGAGGGTACGTGGTAAGATGAGATAAAAATAAATAAAATTTAACTTCGGGAGAAACAAATTAGATGTCTACAGCATGCCCCCTTTGAATGTAAACACGAAGTGTTTTCAGACCAAAAAAGTAGACAATGAGATAGAATTTTGTTCCAACCATTATTCAAAAAGAATAAAACAGAAGAAAGGAGGGAAACTAAGTCTTGAATTTGGACATCATACTCATCCCTAGTTATGAGGGAATCAAGTCATAAGTGTCTCAAAGGGTTGGAAGAAGAGAAACTATACCGAGTTGGAGAGTCGAGTGAGGCCCTGTCGAGGTTCTGGTCCGCGACTCTGTTATTACATCAAAATAAAAATTACAAGTTAAAAAGATAAATAAAATTACAAAAGTCCTATCTATACAGCTTTCCTAGACTCTTGACTTGAGTTTCATCACCCTATTCTTCAGGCGGGCTCCTGACTTGCAATTCTTTCAACTTGTTCCTTGGTTTTTAATTTCTTCACCTTATTGCTTGAGTTTTAATCTCTTAACCTTGTTTCTTAACTTCCAATATCTTCACCTTGTTGCTTGACTTTTAATTTCTTCACCTTGTTGCTTGACTTTTAATTTCTTCACCTTGTTGCTTGAATTTTAATTTCTTCACCCTGTTATTCAGGCAGCTCCTAACTTACAATTTCATCACCCCTATTCTTTGGGCGGGCCACCCGACTTTCAATTTCATCACCCTTGTTCTTCAGGTGGGCTCCTGACTTTTAATTTTCATCACCCTTGTTCTTCAGGTGGCCTCCTGACTTTTAATTTTCACCACCCTTGTTCTTCAGGTGGGCTCCTGACTTTCAATTTTCATTATCCTATTCTTTAGGCGGGCTCTTGACTTTTAATATCATCACCCTTGTTCTTTAGGCAGGCTCCTACCTTTAAATTTTCACCACCCTTGTTTTTCAGGCAGGCTCCTAACTTTCAATTTTATCACCCTTGTTCTTCGGGCGAGCTCCTGACTTTTAATTTTCATCACTCTGTTCTTTAGGCGGGGTCCTGACTTTTAATTTTCATCACTCTGTTCTTCAGGCGGACTCCTGACTTACAATTTCACCTCTTTGTTCTCCGGTCGAGCTCTCGACTTTCAATTTCATCACCCCGTTCTTCAGACGATTACTGACTTGTAATTTCATCACTCTGTTCTCCGGGCGAGCTCCAACTTTCAATTACAACATCTTTCAATTTTCTCACCTTGTTCTTCAGGTGGGCTCCTGACTTGCAATTTCATTACCCTGTTCTTCAGGCGGGTTTCTGAAATCAAAATCAAAACTAGAACGAAATTATCCCAAACAAAGATTATGATAAAAAAAGATTTCATTTTTCTGAAAGTAATGTCCCATTTTTCAAGAGGGAGAGTCCTGAACATAAAGTAAACTCTCATTTTCCAGGAGGGTCCTGAACATAAAGTAAATTCCCATTTTCCAGGAGGGTCCTGAACATAAATTAAATTCCCATTTTTCAGGAGGGTCTTGAACATACGGAAAATTTTCATTTTTCAGGAGGCTCCTGAACATAAGATAAATTCTCATTTTTCAGGAGAGTCCTAAAGTGAAGTTCCATATAATACGAATTACTTTTAATTGTTGCCCCAGTTTTCATCAAAAGCTCTTGCGGGTGTCAAACCTAATCACAAATACTTGCAACAGTGCGTAATGCAAAGACAAACCAAGATTTTGATCAACAAGTGCACTTTCGATGATGAAATTGAATAACCGAGACCAACAGGTTCCTTTATTAAGAGTAAAAGTGAAGGGTCTTTACCAAAGTGCATCTTTCAAAATTAACTGTTCAAATTAGGAAATGCACCTCCTAGACATGAGACATGAAAGACCCAAACTAGAGAATTTGTCTCTAAGGGGTACAAAATAATAAGTTTTACCACGATTATGATTACCAAACCTGTACAGCGACACTGCATTTGCATTTGCAGAAATGAAGAATTGTACCTCTGAATATTTGTGCTTTGAAGCCCTTGATTAGAAGGTCGCAATTGTTCTTGTTTCATACAAAGAAAACTTGTGAGTTTAAAACATGGTGGTTGGCTTGCGGCTTTGGCATTTGAGGAGCTTTCTCTTGCACTTGTCCCATTTTGATCTTGTTTCCAATCATTAGCATTTTCCATTGCCTTGTTGCACCGTTGGTTCAAACTCCGAATATTAAAAGTAACTCTGAAACAAACACAGTATCTCTGCTTTGCTATGTTTCTTAGACAATCCCCTTTAAACCTTGGTATTTCCACGAATTCCCCAAATTTGTGTATTGACAACAACCTTCTGCATGCCTTGTTCTGACTTGCAATCTTGTTTCTTTCATGTGTTGGTCCTTTGTTTTGCTTTGTGCAATTGAAGAAACTGGTAGCCAGTTTTGAAATCTTTCTCATTTTTTTACATGTACTTGCCTCAAAGACAAAATAAAAAATGACAATGATTTTTTTTATTCGGATAACTGACTCAAGAAAAATAAAATAAAAACACAAAGAACAAAGAAACAAAAAAATTATCTAAAAATGACAGTCAACTCTAATGATTATGTCATGCATTTTGGATTAATCTGCCTGATCTTTCCATCCACACTTTCTACTAGTTGTTGTTGAGTTAATGGTCTTTAAACTGTGTTGCTCCCTTAGGTCAAATGCATTCAAGACCTCATTCGGCTAGTGACATCTTGAAAGATTTTCGCCAAAAAGCCTCTTTTATTTTCTCTCAACTTACCATCTCCTCATGGTGTCCGTGAGGATTTTCACCAATAAGACACTTTTATTTTTATTTCTCTCCTGATTCATTATGCTGAGGAAGACAAATAGTACCCAAAATGCATAATCATATCCATTACATGCGTAGCCTTAACATTCTCAAAGATTGATCCAAAGGTCTTTCTTTGGTTGTAACATGGCTTTTGGATAGGGTTAGAAAGAAAGGATGACATGAGGCCCAAACGACACTTGAAGTGGGTAGGACTTACAACTTTTAGAATCAACTCAAATAATGAGGATTAACTCATGCCCCAGTTTCTTTGGTTGGGTAACTCTAAATTGTTTATTTGGTTCGATCGAGCCCTGAGTAGTAGCCTACGTATCTCACCCCCAAGAGAGGAGAATCAGGTCACGCGTAGTTTTGGAAACTTGTTTTGCTTGATTCTAATTTCCTTGTTTCCTTATTTTTTCTTTTGACTCTTTTTTCTTTGTAATTTTTCCGACTCTATTTTTTGGACACTTTTCTTTGTTTTTGGACACATTTTCTCTCTTCTATTTTGAAATATTCTGACTCTATTCTTTTGCTTAAAACTTTTCTTTTGAGTTTTATTGACTCTATCTTGATTCTTAAAGAGGGGTATGAAAGAAAATAACATTAAGACTCAAATGGGGTAAACAAAGGATGACACAATGTTTGGATAACAGAATGAAATGTCTTCGTCATATCAATCCTAGAAAATGCATGTACATATCATGCAATATGAAATAAAATGAAAAATGAAGATCATTTGTGACACTTTAACAACACTAACTTTAACTGAGCATGTGTGTCACTTCTTCTTTTACACTTGTTAAACATATAACTCGACCATTGTTGTACATTCCTTATGCTTTCATGGAGCTGATTTTCCTGTTTCTTTTGATGTAGGATCACACATCCACTATGTGACATAATTGAAACATGTCTTTCAATTGATGACCAGGTTATTCTCGTGATTCTCAAAACAATTGCCTTAATTTTCAAAGAAGGTTTCAACTTGTAACCAAATGTCAAAGCACTTTACCTATGTTCTTAGATGTTTTTCCTAACCTTAGCCCTCTGATTCAAAGTTCATGCTCATATTGGATTTTAAGATCTAGCTGAAAATTTCGCAAGCATGTCATATCACTGGAGCCAACATAAAATTTATTATGTAAAAAAAACAACTTGAAATAAGACAAAACAACGAGGGACACCATATCTCATTGAAAGTAAAAATAGAAGGGTTTAAACAAAAATGACAGAAAAACAAAACAAGATAGATTCCGAACTACAACCCTGAAATAATTTAAAAAATAGAAAGAAAAATAAAACAAACTACCAATAATCCTTCCTAAAAAGGGAATGAGTGACTTTCCAATTGCTGAGCTTGACATCTTAGCCACTGAGTTGCACATTATCGTGACTAGAGCTTTTACTGCTATCAGACACATTCCGTGTAAATTATGCTTTGACTTTTTTCTTTTTGCAACCTCCAACCTCGGTTGAAACTTGGACTCAGAAGTTCCTTAGTAAATATGTGAGGGTTGAGGATAATGTTGAGGGACAGATGCACACCATTGTGGATATGAAGACGAATGAGTATACCATTGTGCATTATTCAAAGGATACTGAGGAACTGAAATGGAATATCTTGGGTTTTGTGAAGAGAAACCTTGTTGCAGGTGAGAATGTGGATTTGACGTGTAAGCTTAAGATTGAGACTTATGATATTGCAGAGTTCGACCTCTCGAGCTCTGTTTTACCCCTGGAACGACAATAGGTATGTTTTCCTTCTTCTCGTCTTTAGTCCCTCTCAACTGATGACAATATCGTCCCAAGTGTTTTACAAAATCCTTGTACCCATCATGTTCCTTAAATTCTGATACCTTAAAGTTACGAGGGCGGTCAACACTTGAAAATATGCCCCAGTCCTTATATGCAACATCTTCATAATTCGCAAGTCCTAGAGAATTTTTCATAGCCATTTCTGCACCATTCATTTTCCTGGCTATTTTCTCTCGCTCTATAGCCGATTGGAGAAGCAAAATTGTTGGATTGATAGCCAAAGTGGAAGCCTCAGTAGAAGGTTGAGCAACAAAATCACAGACAATATGTGGTACTATTAATGTGGTAGATTTATACTGAAGAGTTAAAGAATGAGTGATGGAAGCATTGGGTTGCTTTTGGCTTAGAATGAATTCTGAGGCATGTCGTGGTGCATCAACAACATTAGGAAATGGAGTTTGCAATTGTGATGGAAAACTCAAGGTATTTGAGGGGTCAATAGTGGGAATGGAGGAGGAGGCAGCCCACTGGCCCAGACTCGTTACATTTCCATTATTCGTTGCCTTAGTCTCGAAATCTCTTGCTTTAAACTCCCATTTTCCCAACTCTTTGTCTGATCCATGATGTCACTTTCTATATCCTTGTTGGACACAACTAACTTTCCTTTGAATTTGGTGTGAGGTAGAGGACCAGCCAGAATGTCACAAATCAACCACCTTAAACTAACTGAACAAGAGATAATCAATGTGTTAGAGCTTAACACTTTTTCAAAAACCTCTTTTTCCTTTTAAAAAGATCACCAAACCCGAAAAGGGCGCCTACGTATCTCACCCCTCGGGGGAGAATCAGGTGTGCGTAGTTCGTGAAGTTTTGCCAAAATGACCAATTAAAATTTTTTCATTCTCTTTTTCTTTTTCTTTAAACTTTAAAAAGAAAAGAAAATAATAAATTGTCAAAAGAATTGACGAAAAACTTTTTGCATTTTTCAGGTTTAAACTCTCTATACAAAATGAAACTTATGATTACTAAAGAAGAATCTTTTTTGGATTTTCGAATTTGAATTTCATACGAAAATGAAACTTGAACCTATTAAAAGAAAATCTTTTTGTAGTTTTCTTTTAAGGATGTATAGGAAACATCTACTCTAAATGGAGAGTGAAGAAAATCTTTTTGGATTTGTTCAGATTCCTATACAAAATGAAACCTATGATTACCAAAGAAAATCTTTTTAGGTTTTCAATTTTGAATTTCATACGAAAATAAAATTTGAACCTATTACAGAAAAATCTTTTTGTGGTTTACTTTTGAAGATGCATATGAAACATACTCTAAATGAAGAGTGAAGAATTTTTTTTTTTAGATTTTTGAAATAAGATCCCCGAACCTACAATAAGCTACCTACGTATCTCACTCCCAAGAGAGGAGAATCAGGGGTGCCTAGTTCATCCAGATTAGACAATTAGAGATTAGATAATAAACTAAAACTTAACAAAACTGACATGATTATAGACAGACGATGAAAGTAAGATCTTTTTGGATTTTTAATTTGACACTTCATACAAAAACAACTATGAAAGAAAAATCTTTTTGATATTTTTGATATGAAATATACAAAACTTCTACCATTTTTATTTTGGATTTTCTTTTTATAAAAAGCTCCTATTGGGAAAAACTTTTTGGAGTTTTCGACTTGTGAATGCTTACTAAAGAAACAAAAGGAAAATCTTTTTGATATTTTTTATTTTTTGACAAATAAGTGCAAAATGTAAAAAAGGAATCTTTTTGAATTTTTGGGTTGTGAAAAATAAAAGCCATAAAGAACTCTAAAAAACTACGAAACTCTTTTTTTTTTAAACAATTTCTTGCCTGCACTCTTTACTTCTAACACATGTTTTGCCCAAATCAGTCTGTCAAATGACCTCGTTACCCTCAAAGATGTAACATTTAGCATATAGGGATGCCTTAGAGGTGAGTCTCCTACAAAGGACCAAGTGGGTCCCGCTAGGTCTCAATATGATGCAGATAAGTATGACCTAAAGGCTGGCCTACGTTGGCGTTCACTAACAAGGCTGTTCGGGGAAGCGTATAGTCGATAGTGGTTGTTTTAGCTTTCCACCCACTCCATACCAGCCGACGGCTCCCCCTCCAAAGATAAGGGTGACTCAACTAGAGGCAGCGTACACAACGTGTACTACAGACTTGTTGCATAAAAAATTGACTCGGTTTATGCAAATGATGTCAAATATAAAGCGGTAACACATAAGATGAAAAACTATAAACACGTAGCGTGTAGGCACTCAACGATGATAAAACAAATACAAACAAACACAAGCAATGTATATAAACCCATAATGCCAAACTAAGCCGATACAACTCCAAAATAAGCTCGAATTCTACAAAAAATATCCCCAGCAGAGTCGCCAGAGCTGTCACACCCTTTTTTTAACCAAAAAGATTAGATTTTACGTTTGAAAGGGTTTTTATTATTAAGTGACAAAATAAAAATTTATTTCGAAAAGGATTCATTTTATAATCAACTCAGAGTCGCCACTTGGCATAATCAGGTGTGTCAAGTCACCTTTGAAAATCTTTTTTCAAAAACTATTTTTGACTCTTTTAAATTGGTTTGCGAACAGAGATTTTGGCTAAGGAATTCTGTTCATCGAGGGGAAGGTATTAGACACCCCTCGGTCCCGTGGTTCGACCACGGTCGCTTGGTAGAGCATATCGTCTAATTTGACATCACAAATATATAAACCACATAAAACACATAAAACAATCAATCAAACACACGAAACAAAACAAATCTAAAATATAGTGTTTAGTCTAATTATATAGTCTGAAATAAAAAATACAAAAAATAAATCTTATTCAAACCTACGCTAATCTTAACTACGCTCTCGTGATTTACCCGATGCCTCAAACCTTGATCACGAACCTCCTTCGAAGACATAATATGTTGAGGCATTCCCCGGTGAATAAATACATGAAACCTCAAGGCATTCTCCGATCAAATGAATACACTTGAATCAAATTCATAAAATAACATCATTCAACCAATATTTCGACACTGAATAATCCACAAGTTCTAAATTTGCCTACCCGAACCTACTATTTGCCTACCCGACTCGGTCTATCATGATTCTATCACGTTCAACATCATCAATGGATCAAAATTAACCCGGATTCAATCAACATTAATATCCATTTCAAATCAATCAATCTATTCTATTTACTTTATTAACTTTCGATTCCCATTCCAAATCATTTTTAACCATTATTCGAACATAACAAATCAACGATAATATTTTAGCAATCCATAATCAATATCACTCAACATTCATCATTCACATCACGCATAAGATAAGAAAAAACCGAGACGATAACAATCAACCACACATAACAATAAAAAATAACTAAGGATAAGAATTAGATAAAGAGATGGACATTAAATTAGGGCTTTTATTCGACCAATTGAACTTATTTCAATGATGATGGTAACATCATGGACCAATGAAACACGGACAAACCCCGAACTCAAACCCTAAAATCTTAAAGACAAACCCAGTGATATTTTCGGCCAGTTTTTATTCTAAAATCAACCAAAACGAAGAGAAATCTGAACTGTGGTGGTACTGGTAAATCCCCTGCGAGCGTTCGTAGCTCTGACAAGCTCAGACGGGTTAGAAAATAGAGAGCAGATCAAATCTCAGGGGATAGTGATATTTTATCGATGAAAATTTGTTGGAACAACCTGCCAACTGTCGATTTTCTCTCTCCCAATCTTCGATCTCATTTTTTCTCACTCGTTTATTCACTGTCTCTCTCTGATTTCACCCTATTTTCTCGATCGATCTCTCAATCTCCTTAATTCTGTCCAATCTTTCCCTCTCGATCAGTTGAGTGTGTGTATCCCATGCTATGTGTGCATGTTTCAGAGGGTATTTTGAGTGAGTTGTGTGTGAGTGTATTTTTTGTTCTGAAAAAATGGGAGACGATGGTGTGAGTATATGTGTATTTCCAGTGAGTGATGAATGAATCCCTCTTCTTCGGTCCTCTGTGTGTGAAAAATAGTGAGCGGAGTGTGTGATTTTGTGGTTAAATTGTGAGAGAATTCAATGAAATTAATGTGTGTGCTTCTCCCCCTTTTTCCCGTGTGTTAGCTGTGTGTTTTCATTTTTATTGTGTGGGTATGAACTGTGTGTTCTTATGGTTCGAAAAATGGAGTCTGTGTTTTTGTGAATGGAATGGAAATTGGGTATGTGTGTTAACTGTGTAGAAGATGAGGGAAGGTGATGAAGTCTTCTATGTGTATTTGTGTGTGAATTAAGTGTCCTATGTAAATTGTCGATGGATCCCTATTTTTATGAGTTGTTTGTGTATTTGAGTGTGACAGCGAGTTTTTTCTGGGAATTTCTATAGGATCCTGCTTTTCTATTTTTGGTTGTCTATATGGTGTGGGTCCATCCTTCCCCTCCGTATGGCTGTGAGTTTTTTGTGGGTCAATGGTAAGTGTTAATTCATGGTGAGTGATTATCGTGTGTGTAGGTGGTGAGTCTATGTATTACTGTGTATGTGAATTCGTGAGATGACTGACGAATTTTTGCGTGTCTCTGTGGAGTGAGTGAATGAAATCTGTGTTGTGAAAATCTGTATGTGTGTGTATCAATGGAATTCTGTGTATATTACCTGTTGGGGTTTTGTTATTCCAGTGATGATGAAAGTATGTGTGATGGTGCATAACTGGTGTGGTTCTGTTAGGGAAAGGGGAAATCAAAGTGACTTGGGGTGGGGTCTAGGGGGCATGTAGGGTAGAGGTAGGGTATGGGGTGGTGAGGTAGGTGGGGTAGGGTGAGGGGGTTGGGTGAGATAAGTTTTGTTAGGATAAGGGAATATTTTGGGATTGAGAACTTAATTTGTTAGGATTTGTTGTATTTGTTTTCTTATGGAAATATATAAAATGGGTGAGGGTACGTGGTAAGATGAGCTAAAAATGAATAAAATTCAACTTCGGGAGGGACAAATTTAGGTGTCTACAGTGATGACTGGCGAGCCTCGAGTTCCTACGCACTATCACTACCACTATCTTACGGGATATGGCCAGATCTGGCCGAATTTTAGACTCCGGGTTTGCTCCGATAAAACTCCATTGAAGCAACACCGGTGTCACGCCCCAAAATTCCATCGGGCCGGACTGGCACCCGAAGCCGAGAAGGCCCGGGAGAACCCGTTCAAATACCTGTACTTTCACTTACATGTCACCAAAAATTTGGACAGCACTTCGCTGCATATAGAAGAATCTAATTACCTGTATCAGCACAACACGCACAAATATATAGATATATATATAACACTTGGCCGTCGGGGCCACCACGTATACAGATATAACATCACTATATAAACTTCCATGACTTTACCCTTCCTTATGTCTACAAAGCCTCTAGGATATATATACATGACATCACTAGGGTCGGGACAAACCCCCGCCCACACATGACTCCTTTACAATAACAAAACATAAGGAACCGACTCGGAAAGCTCCGAAGCAAACTGGAGCTCACCAACAATAGCTGTATGACCTGGCTTCTATCTATGCTGTGAGTGAGCTGAAGCACCTGTGCCTGCAGCATGAAATGCAGGTCCCCCGTGAGGGACGTCAGTACGAAATATGTACTGAGTATGTAAAGCTGTAAATAATCATATATGATATAGGGGATCAAGAAAATCAGACGCAAGTGAATAAATCATAATAGAAGTGAACCACACTTCATAAACACTTTTAGAATCATGTACATTATCATTAATCTGAATTGGGTTCTTGAATTCAAACACATTTGTGGAACGGTATACATTCGTTCATTTCATTCTTTACAATTATCATTCGCCATTACCTCCTCCTCCCGAACCTACAACCACCTAACAATAATCAATACTGTACCGTACTGTGACCATTAGGCTGTCTCCAGTACATATCAACTGGGATCGACCCATGCTAGGCTTATGCCCCTGGGATACCACTCATAAACACATAAATAGGGATAGACCCATGCTAGGCTTATGCCCCTGGGATACCACCCACACGTATATCAAGTAACACACATAAGAGATCTTTCCAATAACTTAGTTCAAAAGCTTTTGAGATTATTACATTAGTGTTCATGCCAATATAGTACCTTTGGAACAACCATACATCAATAGGAAGCAAGTAATAGACCTTCTATACAATAACGATGTAATAAGGACTCATTGGTACATCAACAATGTGTTTCAGAATCATCAATATCACAACAATGAAATAGAAGCCTTTTGGTATATTAATGAAACATTTTGACACTTTATAGAATGGAAACAACTTCGTTGGTAATGTAGAACAATACATGTTTTTGGACAACCTCGGAATCTTACTTGATGGAACATTGGTATTTTCATGCCAAAGAACCTTGTTAGAGTATGCTTTACATACCTCGTCGTCGATTCGGATACCAATTCAACACAACTTCCCACCTTTACAAATCACTTATCTACAATGAAATGTTTGGCATCTAGTATTAGCAACCCAACACCACAATTCTCTTCCATAATTCCATACAACCAATATTTGCAAAACATTCCAAAAACCAACTTGAACAATAGGTTTATGTGTATATATATATAATCATCATTTCAATACCACATCATCAATACCACATCATCACACCAAATCCTTTCACGATTCAACATAATCCAACCATGCACAAGAATGATCCAACATCATTTCCAATCATCTTTCAGCAACAATCAAATAACATACTTCTTATGCTCACATGCATATATATATATACATATCCATATAAATAACACCAACATAATTTACATCCTTACCATAAAATGGCCCTTTTGATTTTGAAGTCCTGTTGGCCCAAATAAGGGGTGCTTCTCGAAGCCCTTGAGACGGTGAACACAACTACGGAATCAATTTGGATTTTCTACGGTTGAATCACAAGATAATTGGAGTTGAACTTAGGCTAGGGTTTCCTTATTCTTCAATAATTTGGATAAAAATTATGGATATGAGGCTAAGTGTATGTATATAAAGACCAATTTTCGTCCATGAGGTGATGAAAAATGACCATATTGCCCTTAAAATTTTAAGTAAGTCCGAATCTGTCCATGGTGGACTGTTTTGACAGGCTAAAGTAAATCGGCCATAACTCTTTGATCCGATATCGGATTTGGGTGAAATTGGTATTGTTGGAAATATAATTCAAAGGGCTTTCATTTAATATAAAGTAGGACACCCAGTTCGTCCTGTAAAAGGAGTTATGAGCGTTTGAAGTTGACCTAAAAAACTGTTTTGAGAGGCTGAAGTAAAACGAGTATAACTCCTTACTCAGATGTTGGATTTGGATGAAATCAATTGCATTGGAAAGAAGACTCAAAGATCTTTCTTTTGATAGGTGGTATCTCTCCCAGTTCATTATATTGAGGGAGTTATGATCGTTCAAAGTCGACCCAAAAAACTGACAGGCCTCAGTAGTTTGAATTTCCTTTCCTGCACATTTACTGTTCACAATTATCCCGGCCGCCGTTTTATAGTTTTGAACGTGCTTGATTATATACGAAACTTATACATTTTTGGAAATCTTTATATCGTTGGAGAGCTTATTCAATAAACTTCGTATGGAACCATCGACGGGAAAATTCCGGTATAAATAAAGTCGATTCCCATACACATATAATCAAACTATACACTTGAAACCATCTCAAAATAATCAATACTCATACTCAAACTCATATATACCTAACTTAGGATCAATACATATACTCCGACACATATAACCATGGCTAATGCACATAATTAAGTATGGTGTGTTACAACCGGTCACCTCTCCTCTTTTGATTCGATCTCTGGTGAATTATTTTGAGTTTGTTTGGCCTTGGACTGTTCTTTATTTCTAAATTCTTTTTAACTAAAATGACTATTTTGAACTAAAATTTATCAAAAAAGTTGGCTCTGCTGAAGTTATTGTCAATATGTATAGTTATTATTGGCCGATTACCTGCGTGTATATCTAGCGGCCTCCATCACCCATGGATATTGTTATTACTTTACTTTGCCACTGATTATTGTTGTTTGCTGAGTTTTAAAGTTAGTTTTCCATCTTTTTATATTTATAACAAAATCATGGTTTGTTCTGGCACTGTGGTTGTTACTTTGCTTGTTTCATGGCTGGTTTGTTCCGACACTGTTGTTGTTGCTTTGCTAGTTTCATGGTTGGTTTGTTCTGGCACATTGATTGTTTCCTTGCTAGTTTCATGACTTCTATTGCCTCTGTTTGGGGGTAATTACGCCACATTTTTGCCCCTTATAATTTTATTAAATTGATGATGAACAAATACTATATTATTTGACCGATGAAGAAATTTTTAAACGATTTTCGAGGGCTCCAAAAATAAAAAGGCGAATATTACGTACATAAATGTGTAATAAAAAAAATTAATTCGGGCAATGATGAAATATTTACAATTTTTTAAAAAACTTTATCTGAGCCCCTTTTAATGAAAATTCTATTTTTTATATACATGTATGTACACATAGTTCTTAATAATCTTGATCTGTTACTAGCATCTTTACCACGAGTATTTGTAAAGGTTCTCAGGAATACTTATCGAAAATGGCATTCAAAGAAGGGCTTGAATTTTTGTATTTGTACATTTTACATTCTTATCATTGTACAAATATTATCATAGTGAAAATTTTATTTTTGGGGCGTTGAGCGGGAATACTTTTACTTATACAAATATTCATCACACTTTTAGGCAAATTTAGGCCGTTAAGATTTTATATTAAACTGATTTAGATATTTAATCAAATAAATTCACACTTTTTTAAATTAAAAATTGTTTGCTTAATCTTTTCCATTAAAATGAAAGTTTCTTTATTCAATCTTTTCATTTTTTTCATACATATTCTCATGTACTTTCATTTATCTTCATACTCTTTTTATACACATATTTTTACAATAACATATGTAATTTACAGATTCTTTATTTATAAATTATTTATATTATTTTAATACATATTTTATAGGAAAAATACTCAGGAAAATGTTTGAACTTTGACCGGATTTGAAGTTGAGCATACTGAACTTTGCGGGGGTCTTATTACCCACCTAGTAAAGTGGATTTAATCCCCCCCCTCCCCGAAACACTATACCCAGTTTTGACGGCTGGCGGTGTAATACATGCGCCAATCTCGTTTTTACACGTATTTTTTTTTAAATAATCTTTGTTTACTTTCTTCTCCTTTTTTATTCTTTCATCAATTTTCATTATTTTTTCATCATTTTTCACCAAAATTTTGATTTCTAATTCTTGAAATTTGACTTTTATTTAGTTCATACTAAATCTTTTCCCAAATTTCAAATTCAAATAAAAAACTTTCTTCAATAATTTTATTCAAATCAAATGGAACACTTTTTCAAAGTTTCTTAATTATGCCCAAATACCGGTGGCAGTGGTGGTTGCCAGAAACAATGGTGGAATTAATTTCCTCCCAAATTTGATAAAGATTTAATTTTATTTCCGATCAAACGTAAAAGATGATTAGTTTTTTAATTTTGCGATAAATTATTCTTTTACAATTTAAAATTAGCTTAGATTGATGAAATGATTTGGGTGTGTTGAAGATGAAAGAAAGAAGCACCATTGGAGCACCAGTGTAGAGAAGAAAGAAAGAAGAGAAAAGAGAGATTTTTTTCCGACCAAACGTGAAAGATGATTAGTTTTTTAATTTTGCAATGTATTTTTCCTTTTCAATTGAAAATTGGATCAAATTGATGGAAATGAACTAGGTGTGTTGAAGATGAAAGAAAGAAGCACCATTGAAGAGAAGAAAGAAAGAAGAGAGAAAAGAAAGAATAAAAAAATAAATAAAAATATAAAAAATAAAAATAAAAAAAATTGAGAGGCTATTTGACAAAAAAAAAGTTTTTAAACGTTTTTTAATACTCTCACGCGCTCAATGCGCGTGAATTACATACACTTATCCAAGTGGGAAAATATATGTTATTAAAATACGAAAAAAGGAAGCCTAGGGGGTAATAGGACCTCCTCAAAGTTCAGTATGGTCAACTGCAAATCCGGTCAAAATTCAAGTATTTTTTTGAGTATTTTCCCTATTTTATAATTACATTTAGAAACATTGATTTTTCTTTTCCTCTTTTAATAATAACCAAAGTCTGGTCGAAAACCATATTTGTGGATTTTGAAGGGTTCCTAACCCCTTCCATTCGGTATAATTTGAACTCTTACCTAGAATCTAAATTGGTTTTGTAGATTAGAATAAAGTCATACTTGTTAAATAAATAAATAGGTTTTCTAATATTACTTAAAAACTAGGTGATGACTCTGTATAAAATTAATTCTTTTTGAGTCCATAATGTCGTGCTCATTTTAACCTTAGGTAAAAATAGGGTACGACAGTTTAGCGACTCTGTTGGGGATGAAAGGTTCTAACCATTGCAGACTTAGGTAAATATTTACGTTATTATACATTGTTATTTATTTCATTTTAATTGTCTTGATTTATCTTGTTTATGTGGTATAGATTGTTTATTTATTATTATTTTGTATAGATGGTTTATTTTTTCATTGCTTTATATAAATTGACATTACGTTTATATTTCCTTCAATTTGGAAAATTGACAATCAAACACATTGTACACGCGGATTATACATTTTACTTTCCCAAAATTCTTTCAAATTCCCCTAGTTTAGAGAGTCGACGCATACGTGGGGTGAGCGGGAGTTTTACTGCCATGGGACTGCGTACCTTCTCATCTAGTAAATTCAAGTCCGCGTCTACCCACTCTTAGTCAACATGGGATATATCTAAATAACACCTTTTTGGGTGCATGCATCATTAGACAACTTTATGTCCGAAGGTTCCACGACCCAAGTGACACATTATTATAGTCTTGTACATATTTGAAGGATTATTATGTTTGTACATTATTTATTTGCTCTAAGTTGGTTATACTTTAATGGAAGGTGTAATCTAACCTTTGTTTTGCATAGTGGATCAGTTAAAAGATGCACCGTAGCAACATCCTCTCTAGCTACGTATAGGTTTGAACTATGTTTTGACCTCATTCTTGTCCTGATAAGATACGTAGGCAACCCTGCATTAGGGTTCAATCTCTTCACTGTTTTAGAATAATTTCTCTGGTACTCAAAACTGGGGGAATTTTCTGAAACAGTTCAAAAATGTTCTCCAAATTCTTCAAGAGCACAAATCAATAGCTCCCCAAATCTTAATTACATTAGTGTCTAGTCGGCCTACCTTCAGATCCTCACCTTATTTTTGTGCATGAATGCCAAGCGTCTTCTTTCGAACGCCGTAAACTATTAAATTTATGGCATATCGATTCTCACTTTCAAAATCAAGGGTTCAATATTTTTTCAGCTATAATAATCCCGCCAACTACAGCAAAATAATGTCATAAAACTTCAATATCTGACTTTTTCAATATTGTCAGCATACTGAAGTTGCGTCAAAGTTCTCCCCGTGCTTGACATCCATTCTCTCAATCATTTGATCAAAACAATTTTGATGTTAAAAACAGTTCTTTTCTGATCGTCTTTCATATTATTTTTAAGGATGGCCATCATTTTTTTTATAATTCTACATTGCACTTACGAATTTACAATTTTGCCTGAACTACGCAAACCTGATTCTTGTATTTACAAGATACGTAGGCAATCCTTATTTGGGTTCGGTCCTATTTAAAAAAAAATTGACTTGGTTGATACCAATATAGTTAGGAGTGTACATGGAAAAGTACAAATTGATATGATGAAGTAGATTGATTTCATGGTAAACCATAGATTCTTTTGGTACCTTTTATCATACTTGAGTAACACTTGAAAAAATTCTCTTGCATAAATCTAAGACAAAAATGAATTCAACCTCATTGTTTCATGTGCATTGTGTGGTGAACTTTAGTTTAATTCATTGCATTGCATTGTTGATCTAGAACTTGGCCTAAATATTTGTTGGGGCGAAGTTCTGAGTTATGCTTGATTTAGAAAAAAATGTAGGCCTTCTTTTACTCTATTGTACCTTTCATAGCCTACCAAATGACATTAATCCTAGAATCCCCCTTTTTGAGCCTAAAACCTTTTCTTTGGACAATCGCATCTGAGCCTATACCCTTTTGAGTGATTACTTGCATTATCCCTCTCTTATCCCTACCTCCTTTAGTGCACTAAATACTTGCAAATTACGGACAAAGATTCAAGATCAAAGATGCAAAATGCAAAGGATATATTGTCCCAGATGAACAAAAATTTTAAAACAATTTCAAAAGAGGCACACCCTCCCCCCCCCCAAAAAAAAGAAAAAAAAAGAACAAAAAAATATATAGTTTGTTGAAAAGGGGGGGGGGGGGGACTCCAACACAAGATTAAAAAAAATCGAAGCAAATAAAAAATGAGGAACAATGCATCATAGCAAAGAAGATCACGCATCAAAGCGCAACAAATACCGAAAGCACAAATAGAGTGCAATCTCACTGAGAAATTAGTCACTTTCATCCCAAATATTATCCTACCCATCTCCAAGACAACATTATAAGCCGATAGTAAGTCCTACGAGATTCTATTTCAAATGTTCTTACATTAGTGCATACTTACATGAAGGTCAAACATATGGTATCGCAATTGCATGCATTGAATCTCTTTTTGAGTGTGAGTGTATTTCTTTAAACGTCCCTAAATTCAAAAAGAAAATTACTCAAATATGTGTGAAATGAGACTTTCTTTCTAGAGAGGGCACTTGAAACATGAGAATGAGCATAACTCAAAATCTTTGTTTGAAGCAAGACGGACAAATCTTGTCGATACTTAGGCGTGTCTGAGGTACTATTTGAAACTATAGGAGTTACCCTGAAGTCGATCTCGGTTAGCTGGGAAGGAGATGGGAGAATTCTTATGCACACTACTACTTATTGATACCAACTGAAGTCAAGATGTGATCGTGTCTTCTTCATCTTTCAACACTTTTTATCAAGAAAATGCAAAATTCTTTCTTTCTTTTTCAAAACGCCACTTTTTCATACGGGCATTCTTTTTTTACCTTTCATTCAAGGTGTCTGCTTTCACATACATGCACTTTTACTTTTTATTCAAAGCATCCAGTTCTAAAATGTGGGCATTCGATTTTTTCTTTCAAGCACATGTCTTTAAATACCAACATTTTTATTTTTCAGTCAGGCGTTCATTTTTTAGTATTTTAATATTTTTTTATAACCTTACCGGTTGAGAGGCTATTACATTTGTTCTGCCAATCGAGCTCCTTTTACATTTCAATTGCCCTGCCAGTCGAGAGGCTATTAAAGTTCAATCACCTAACTAGTTGAGGGTCTTAGTCTTCATAGACAATCCAAGACTTCATTCATTCTCAAGTCCCTGTAGACAATCGGGACAAGTCATACATCTTTTCAAAACTTTTTTCAAAGAGACAGTGTTGGCCATAGATTATACATTGGGGCAAATTTTGAGAGTCGCCTCAAAATTTACTCTATTTTCTTATTTTGAAATGCATTGGTTTGATTCTCGTAACATTTGAGATATGTAGGAAGCTCTATGCAGAGTTCGGTCATCATAACTCCATAATCATTCTATTTTCCCAGCAAGTACACAATCTTGCATCCCCCAATATCTCACAGCTCGATACTAGGGCAATTTTAAAAACAACATTGAAAATATGTGAATACTTTCATTCCCAAATATTCTTTGTTCAATAATCATTTTTTACATAGGTTTGTCCACCCTAAAATAGGACACCTTGGGTCAGTCTTCCCCCCGATAAGACAGTTATGTATGTTTTTCTTCAATTAAATATTCATGCTTGTTTGCCTTTACTCACACATATCACACTGCATTTATTTCTTTTTAACTGCATGCTAATTTGTCTTTACTTGCACGTATCACAATGTATTTATTTTATCAGTGTGTGCTTTTCTTGCTTTTATTTACGTATTCATTGATTTTATTATTTAAGAACTGCATTTCTTTTTGTCTTTGCCTACATATACCGCAATGCATTTATTTATCATTTAAGCACTATATTTTATCCTTGTCTTTACTTGCACGCATCACAATGCATTTATTCTTTTTATTATTTAAGCACCGCATGTTATCTTTGTCTTTATTTGCACGCATCGCAATACATTTATTTATTTTCATCATTTAAGCACTGCATTTTATCCTTGCCTTTACTTGCACACATCGTAATGTATTTATTTTATCATTTAAGCACTGCATATCTTTGCTTTTACTTGCACGCGTCTTAATACATTGCAATGCATTTATTTTTCAAACACTACATGTCATTTTTGCCTTTACTGACACATTTCACAATGCATTTATTTTATTATTTAAGCATTGCTCACACATATTGCAAAATATATATTTTATCATTTAGTCATTGCACGTCTCACAAATATTGCAATGCATTTATTTTTATTATTTAAGCACTGCATGTACATATTGCAACACATTTTATCATTTAAACACTGCATCTCTCGTAAATATCGCAATGCATTTATTTTATTATTTAAACATTGCATGTCATCTTTGCCTCTGCTGGCACATATCGCAATGCATTTATTTTTATTATGTAACACTGCACGCATATATCACGACACATTTTATCATTTAAGCATTGCATATCATCTTTGTCTTTGCTGACATATATCGCAATGCGTTTATTTTATTATTTAAGCACTGCACACACATATCGCAATGCATTTATTTTATCGTTTATGCACTGCACGCCATGCAAAAATTGCAATGCATTTATTTTATCATTTAAGCACTGCATGTCATTTTGACCTTTACCAGCATATATTGCAATGCATTTGTTTTGTCATTTAAGTACCGCATTCCATCTTTGTCCTTACTTGTACATTGCAATGTACTTACTTTATTATTTAAGTACAGCATGCTCTGTCTTTACCTGCACATATTATAATACACTCATTTTACCATTTAAGCACTGCATGTTATCTTTGCTTGTACCATTTGTTTTCTCTTATTTAGTTAAGCACTATATGTATCTTTAATTTCTCAAAAAAAAAAAAGGAAAAGAAAAAAAAATTCACCTTAGTTTTTTTTCTAAAATTTTAGCAAGTATAAATTGGGTTTGTCCACTCTAAAATGGGACATTTTGGATTAATTTGTCCTTTAATAAGACCTTTTATACGTGTCTGTCTTCAATTGAATATTTCGTTTATCTTTCATTAAAATCATGTAGTATCTTTATTTATTTATCCAACATTAGTTGCGCATTATATGCCTTTTTTTTAATTTCTTGAAAAAACAAAAAAAATCAAATTTATTTACTCGTTTGTCTTTTGCTTTTCAGTCTTATAAATTTTGCAGGCATAGAATTCGAGGACGCATTGAGTTCTCTCCAACCCAAAATAAGAAATATTGGGATAGTTTTTGAGCTATACCCAACCTGGTCCTCATGCAACTAGAAAAACGTAGGCGATTCTAAATTGGAGTTCACTCAATTTTTTGTAAAAAATATTTTTTTGTCAAGCAAAATTGACTATACATCAACGTTTTTGTTTGAAAACTTCTACATTATCTGCAAATAAAAAGGGGCAAACCGTTGACACCTAATTTTGGCTCTACAAACTTAAAATTAACGCATTTAGACTTATTGATCGTTGAATGATACAAAATATAATTTTTCACATATTTTTTGCAATTGTTAATAAATTATTGATAATTATCATTATTTTAGAATTTTTACCAATTTATTGTCACTATTTAATTTTACATAATTTATTGATAATTATTCTTAATTTTATAAATTTAGGATTCTTATTTGTTTATTATCATTTTAATATTTTTGCACAATCATTTGCATGCATACATAGCATAACACTGTAATTTTTGTTTTTTTACATATTATAATTTTTATTGTTTATAGCTTAATACATTTGTTAAGAGATAATTATATTATATCTATTGTTTGCATTTGTTTTATATCGATATTCATATTTTTGTATATTATTTAATACAGTCTGCAAACGATAATGTCAGTTCAATTATTTTAATACACAGTGCAATAAATCAATCAAGTCAAGGTCTCATCATCTTTAAAAAGGGTGACATTTGAGTTGACGGGTTAAGGTTTTCATCCGTTTAATATAAAATCTTTATTCATTGGTTAAAAAATATATAATCCTTCGGTTAATAACTAATGGATTAAAGAAAGTTCTAAGGAGACAGGAGGGAGTCAATTTTTATTTTTTGATTAATGATGGGTGTCACTTTTATTTATAAATGAATAATAAGGGGGTAGCTTTTATCACAAAATATACGCACCACATAAATATAAAATCAGATTTTCTCTCTCTCTCTCTCTAAAACTCACGTGTATCTCTCTCTTTCAAAAACTAATCCATCTTCTCCTCTCTCATCTTTCATGGCTGCTCCATCGCCAAGTTCCGGTGAACCGCCATCGAAGCCCCTGGCAAACCACTCATTTCTCCCTTTCTCCCACTTTTCTGCCACCGCTTCGTCGAAGGTGATGGTCGGCGAAGCTTCGAGCTTTCAGCCACCGCCAGTCCCTCCCCTCTTCCTCCTTTGTTTGTAGTCATCTCTCACCGGAAGTGATGACCAGCGAACCTCAAGTTCCTGCGCACTACCACTGTCACTATCTTACCGGATATGACCAGATCTAGACGAGTTTTAGACTCCGGCATTGCTCTGATAAAACTCCGTTAAAGCAATGTCGGTCACCTCTCCTCTTTTGCTTCGACCTTTGGTGGATCCTTTTGGGTTTGTTTAGCCTCGGAGTGTTCTTTATTTCTAAATTCTTTTTAACTATAATTAGGGGTGTGCATCGGTCAGTTCGATTTGGTTTTATGTGTTATTGATTCGGTTTATCGTTTTTCAATTTTTAAATATGTAAAACCAATAACCAACCAATAAGATATTTTTTTATTGGTTTATCGGTTTTTGATCCTTAACGGTTAGATTTTCGATTTAACCAATAAGAAAATACTTATAAAATAAAAATAGTAACAACTAACATAATAAAATGAAATCTTAGTTACCGCCAAAACCTACGCAATGCATTTTAGTTTACAAGAATCTTCAAACTTGAACTGAATGTTAGTCAGGAAAAAAATTAAATCCTAATTGTTGGAAGCTATAAATGCTTCAAACTTTTTATTACGATATTAGCCGAACTTTATATTTTTTCTTTGTTGCACTGAATAGGTTAATACTTTGTGAATCACTGAATTATGAATTAGTAGTGCGTATAATCTATATACACACATATATATATATAAAGAGAGAGAGAGAGAGAGATTTAAATATATAACATAAATAGGGATAACCCAATAAGTTAAAATGAATACCGAACCGTTTACCCAATAAATTTTTTTATAAAATCAATAAAAAATCGTTAACCCGATAACCCAATAACAATAATCCAATAACATTTTTATCGGTTCGGTTTATCAGTTGGTTCGGTTTTTGCACAGCCCTAACTATAATGACCGTTGTTGATTAAAATTGATCGGAAAAGTTGGCTTTGGTGAAGTTACTGTCAATATGTATAGTTATTATTAGCTGACTACCTATCTAGCGGCCTCCATCACCCATGGATATTGTTATTGCTTTATTTTGCCATTAATTATTGTTGGTTGTTGAGTTTTTAAGTTGGTTTTGCAGTTTTTTTATATTTTCTGACAAAATCATGTTTTGTTCCGGCACTGTGGTTGTTGCTTTGCTTGTTTCATGGCTAGTTTGTTCCGGCATTGTGGTTGTTGCTTTGCTAGTTTCATGGCTGATTTTTTCTGACACATTGGTTATTGCGTTGCTAGTTTCATGGCTTTTATTGCCTTTGTTTTGGGGTAAATTATATTACATTTTTGCCCCTTATAATTTTATTAAATTGATGATGAACAGATACTATATTATTTGGCCGATGAAGAAATTTGTAAACGATTTTTGAGGCCTTCAAAAATAAAAAGACAGATATTACGTACACAAATGAGTGATAAAATAAATAAATTCGGGCAATGATGAAATATTTACAATTTTTATAAAAAATTTATCTGAGTCTGCTTTTAATAAAAATTCTATTTTTTATATACATGTATGTACACATAGTTCTTAATTTATCTTGATCTGTTACTAACATCTTTACCACGAGTATTTGTAAAGGTTCTCAGGAATACTTATCGGAAATGGTATTCAAAGAAGAGCTTGGATTTTTGTATTTGTACTTTTTACATTCTTATCATTGTACAATTATTATCATAGTGAAAACTTTTTTTAGGGGTGTTGAGCGGGAATACTTTTACTTATACAAATATTCATCACGCGTTTAGGCAAATTTAGGTTGTTAAGATTTCATATTAAATTGATTTAGATATTTAATCAAATAAATTCACACTTTTTTACATTAAAATATTATTTGCTTAATCTTTTCCTTTAAAATAAAAGTTTCTTTATTCAATCTTTTCATTTTTTTCATACATATTCTCATGTACTTTCGTTTATCTTCATACATTTTTTATACATATATTTTTACAATAACATATGTAATTTACACATTCTTTATTTATAGATTGTTTATATTATTTTAATACATATTTAGAAATATTGATTTTTCTTTTCTTCTTTTAATAATATCTAAGTCTGACCGGAAACCATATTTGTGGATTTTGAAGGGTGTCTAACCCCTTCCCTTTGAAATAATTTGAACCCTTACCTAGAATCTAAATTGATTTCGTAAATTAGAATAAAGTCACACTTGTTAAATAAATAAATAGATTTTCTAATTTTTCTTAAAAATTAGGTAGCGACTCTGTATAAAATTAATTCTTTTTGAGTCCATAATGTCGTGCTTGTTTTAATCTTAGGTAAAAATAGGGTATGATAATCATCATGAATTTTTTATTTTATTTGAAGAAAATGAGTGAAGAATAAAATAATAAAATAAAATAAAATAAAAATTTATGATATAAATATGAAGTATAATATATATATGTACGTGTGTGTGCGCGCGAGTGCGCATGTGTGTGAGTGTGTAAGTGATAGGGATATTTTTATCATAAAAAAAATCTCTTCTACTTTTATTTTATTTTTTTAAAAAAAGAAATTTTCTACTTCTTCCAACAAGAGGAAAATTGCTTTTGCTTCTTTTTAAAATCACTTTTGAAAGTTATTAGAAGCACTTAATCTTGGGCAAGACAAAATTGAGACATATAATTATTCCACTTCGAACGTATAAGGGCTTGTCAAGGCCGACTTTAAATATTTTTATTGAAATTGTACCATTGACACTGTCAAATTTTCGATATATTTTGCTGAAAATGTGGTATAAGCAAGGCCAAAAGTTAGACATGGAATGAATGTACTAAATATTTTGGCATGAAACTCAATTGAATAAATTTTTATCCAAAAACATCAACTTGCCCTTCTAATTTAAACAATTTAACACTAAAATCTATATTAAATAAACTCAAATTTGAATAGTTTCAAATATCATAATGAACAAACTCAATCATCAAATTTTTAAACTACTAGCAAATCAAACAATAATATTTTGTGATAATACTAATTTGTAATTCTTTTCAAAAAATCAACAACCTTCACTTAATTTCTATTTATTTTTTATATTCAAAATTCTCAAAACATTATACTTCAATTGTTATAAGTTCGAAAAAACAAATTATTAGACAACAAGCCAAAGAGAGAAAGGGGGAAAAAATTAGTAGATTTATCTAAATTTACCTGAATTTAGGTCCTTGTTGTTACTATCCTCTTTTTTTTAAAAAAACAAAATAGACATAAGTCAATTTGGAGGGCGGTCCATCAGAATGTCCTTTATTTATTTTTTGTTAGAAATCAAGAAGGTACTTATTTAGTTCAACGGTATAATTTTAAAGTATTCGTCATTTCGTAACAATTCATTTATTACATTATCATTTGCCGACATGAGTTATTTATAAACTAAACAGAGAAGATCATACTTAGTTTACTAGACTTTTTTAGGCATATCAAAATTTAGTTACATATTCATTGACTAAAATCATTTGAATTGGCTATCAATTAAAGATGCTTTCCTACCTTCGGATATTATTATAATAGTCTTCAACCAGCATGTAAGTTATATTCTTCAGAAATTACAAGTATGATAAAATCATCTTTTATATAAGATGTATTTAAGAAAGAAGTATTGAATCTCTTTATTTTAGAGTTTGAGTCTGAGATCTATGATCGAGGACGAATAAATTTCATTCATCCAACCACATGCCAATATTGATAAGTCTAAAATAATCCAGCGAACCTAATAGTCCTTGGTTAGAATTTTTTCGTTAGATTTTTATGTGTTTATTTTTTTCTCAAGAAACTACTCTGTAATTATTGAAAATTAAACCACGTTGGACCATATAGAAATGCATGTAATTTCCAAACAATGATTTAGACACACTAAAATAAATTAATATTTATAGTTAAACAAAATACTTGTTCACTTTCAAAATATAGGAATAAAAAGTTTATAGAACATATACAACCTCAAAACAAATCCCACAAAATTAAGAATTTTGAAGAGGTTTCCTTTCTTCTCATTCTTTGTATCCTTTCTCTCCTCACAAATCAATATTATGTCCCTACGCCATCATAAAATTTATTGCCATTGTAGTTTCTGATTATAACTCTAATTCACCGCTACTTAACTATGGCTAGTTTGTAGTGCCCGTCGAAATTTGTTGATGCCTCTTAGAGGTTTGTCATTGTTTCATCGAAAAATTGTTGAAACTTTATTCATTGTTGGTGACTCTGATCCTGACTCCCGATTCGACTCTTGACCTTAACTCCAAACTTCGAACCAAAATTCAACTACTCCTGACCCAAGATTTTACCCAAGATTTGATCCTACAACCCGACTGTTGAACTTGAGTTTTGAACCTTACCCTCACTCGAGACTCTAATCTCAACCTCAACGTGAGACCTGACCTGAATCCCAAACCTAACCTGACTCTGACCCTCAAACCCGATAGCCAACCTCGATCTGAACCCATAACCCGACTTTTAAATCCGAATTGAAACCCATATCTTGACTCTCACTTCGACCTCTACCCTAAGACATGAATTTCGACTCTAATCCCGACTTAAGACTTGATATTCAGGAATTGACCTTGACTTGAAACCCGATCCCAACTTTGAACTGAGATTTGGTCAAGGTCGATCTCAAGTCAGAATCTAGAGTCATGTTCTGGGTCAAGGTCCATATCTCGATCGAATCTAAAATTCAAATAAAATGATGAGGTTGGAAAAGGGTTTTGAAAAACGTTTTTCTTACTTTGCGTATGAAAGTCATTTTTCTTAAATTTGAGAAAAATAAATTTATTTGAAAAATATTTTATAAAAAATCAAGTCAACCAACATAAGATAGTTGGAAAATATTTTTCTACCCACCAAACACATTCTTTTCTTTTCTATTATATAGAAGAAGTGGTCGAAACCACCTCTTACGTAATTACCAAAATACCCCTCTACTCCCATTTAATTACATATCATATCCTAATATATAATAATTCCATTGTTTCATTATAATGGTTTAAATATTTAATATATTCTATTAATTTATATTAATTAACTATAACTACATATTGGAAGTAATTTTTTTAATTTTTTTAATTGACTATCATGTTCAAAACTAATTTATTATCACAAATCACAATAATTAATGACTTAAAATATTTAAAACACATATAAAATTTTTATTGACTCTCATTATTTTAGCAATGCCACACAAATTGAGATAAAAGAAAAGTACTACAAATCATAATAATTAACAACTTAAAATATTTAAAAAATATATAAAAATTTTAGTTGACTCTCAAAATTGTATCGAAGCCACATAAATTGGGACACAAGGAGTAAATATATTATTTGACAATTACGTAAAAATTATTAAAAATCACAATAATTAACAGGTTAAAATACTTTTTTAAAAATATATAAAAGTTCTATTTAACTCTCAAAATTTTATTGGTGCAGCATAAATCATGACAAAATAAAAAATTATCTTAATTCATTGCAACTATATATTTAAAGTAAATCAATTTTATTATTTTAATTGACTTTTATATAGAAAATTAATCTTTTTATTTATTTATTTATTTATTTATTTTAGTAAATTTAATTTTTAAAATTATTTTTTTTTCTTCTGAAGAGGTGGTTTCGACCACTTCCTACGTAATTACCAAAACATCCATCTACTCTCATTTAATTACATATCATATCCTAATATATAATAATTCCATTGTTTCATTATAATGATTTAAATATTTAATATATTCTATTAATTTATATTAATTAACTATAACTACATATTGGAAGTAATTTTTTTTATTTATTTAATTGACTATCATGTTCAAAACTAATTTATTATCACAAATCACAATAATTAAGAACTTAAAATATTTAAAAGACATATATAAATTTTATTGAATCTCATTATTTTAGCAATGCCACATAAATTGAGATAAAAGAAAAAGGACTGTAAATCATAATAATTAACAACTTAAAATATTTAAAAGATATATAAAAAATTTAGTTGACTTTCAAAATTGTATCGAATTCACATAAATTGGAACACAAGGAGTAAATATATTATTTGATAATTATGTAAAAATTATTATAAATCACAATAATTAACAAGTTAAATACTTTTTTTAAAATAAATAAAAGTTCTATTCAATTCTCAAAATTTTATCGGTGCAGCATAATTCATGACAAAATAAAAATTATCTTAATTAATTGCAACTAAATATTTAAAGTAAATCAATTTTATTATTTTTATTGATTTTTATGTAGAAAATTAATATTTTTATTTATTTATTTATTTTAGTAAATTTAAATTTTAAAATTATTTTTTTCTTCTTATATAGAAATACTAATATTTAAACTTAACTTTAAATTTTTAAAGTATAAAATTAATAAATTTAATTTATTAAAATAAATTTCTAGTGAATATTTTCTTAGAATTTGTGTTGGGTCAATATGTATCCAGTTAAAAAAAAAATAAAGAAAAATATATAGTAAAATTTTATTATTGTGAAAGATAAATATAATGCACTATCCAATAATGTTTAATAATATCATGCTTTGCATATGCAAATATAGCATCCCGTATTTAATTAATATACTATTTCGGTGAATTATCGATGATTACTATTGGATATGATAAAATTATATTAATTTTTATAGTAATAACATAACCAATCGCTTTTAATTAATTATTGTGAGTCATCTAGGTATTAAGAAAATAAATAATATTTAATGAAAAATAAAATTGACATAAAATGCAAAATTAACTCTTAATGTTTTAAATTTATTTTTCATCTTTCGAACGATGATTTTACTATATCACTCCTTATTATAAGTCATTTATGTATTATTCAAATAAGAACAACAAAATGATATGTCAACGTAAAATATTTGATTGACTATCAAAATTATATTAGTGTCACATAAATTGGGACGGGACAGAAGAAGATATAAAACAATATATATTATTTGAAATGAAATAAAAAATACTGTAAATAACAATAATTAACAAAAAAAAATTTAAAAATTGACTGATTTCTACTTCAACTGCTTCAATCGTGATTTTAATGTACAGTGATGTTTAAAGAGGGTAAAATGACATAATGAGATTTAAAGAGGATAAAATGTATGTAGTAAAGTGTGAGAAGAATAAAACATAAGTAAATTTTATTACTATATTTTAAAGAAATTAAAGAAAAGAAGCATAAAATTTTTTTGCAAAAGATTTTTACAAATTAATTTAAATTTAATTAAAGTAAATTTAAGTACAAAAAACATGTATCTATCAAAAATTTGCTATCAAATACTTCGCATTTTCTTAACATTATCATATTTTCTATCAAATATGTGTAGCCATCTTTCTCAACTTTTTACAGCTTATCAATATTAATTAACATTTCTCTATTTTAAAAATAAAATAAAGAAAAAAAAATCCCAACTCTTCATTCTCTATTAAAAAACAACACTCTTTTCATGTGTTAAAAATATTAATTAAACAAAACAATAGCGAATCCAAGTTGTGTATTCTCTTTATCGGGTAAGTTTACATGATTATTAATCTTTGCGATATAGAAAATCAATAATCTGCTGGATATTTGATTTAAGCTATTTCATCAGATTTACGCTTATTCTTTCTTTATATTTCTGATCGTAAAATTCAACAAGCAAGTTAAAAAAAGGTTTCGATTGTAACCCTCTCAGTTCAATCATACTAACAAAAATATTTTATTGTTCAAACTTTCTACTCCAAGATAAATACTAAAATTCAAAAATTACAATCCATATGTTTTACTATTGGGCCCGTGCTGACACAAGTCTTGCACTTCTAGTAAACCATATAAAAAGTAGTAGTATGTAATTTTTTTTAAAAAATTTACAACACTTTTAATTCAACTTTATATGTTATATATTTAAAATTAAAAAATTAAATAATATTTTATTTAATTTAATTTTAATTTAAGACTATAATACCTAAAGTTTTAAGTTGTGTGTCAAGTAAAAATCAAATAAAAAATGATTGACCATGCAAACAAGGTGTAAAAGCATATGCTCAACCCTAGCGCCCAGCTAAATTGGGGAGGGCACATACTCGAAACCCAATAATCGAGGGAGAGATGACAAGGGGAAAACAGAAGATCGAGGCTCAGAGGAAAAATGCTGAGAGAAATCAGAAAGGAAAAGGGTCTCAGCTTGAAGCTCGTGCTGTCGGCCTCAAAGTCATCTGTCCCATTTGTAAAGTAATCATCTTTTTCTCTACACCATTTTCCTTAAATACTTTCCAAATCTCCTCTTTTTCGTGCTCGATTCGCTTCTATGTGCTTGTTTATTTGTTTATGTGCCTGTTATTTGTCGAAATTTGGTCACAATTGGACGTGCTTTTATAGATAGTAATAACCTAGAATTTTTCTTTAAAAAATTTGGGGTAGCTGAAAGGGATTATAAGGTGGGAATCGAACGCACACCAACAGGGTGAAAGTTCAGGCAGCCAACTAATTGAGCCACTAAGATTCCTCTTTGGGCTACCATGATTCATCTGAATAGTAATCTAGATCTTTTCTTAAAACGAAAATTTTGGAGAATTTGGGGTAGGTGAAAGGGATTACAAGGTGGGGGAATCGAGCACTCACCAATAAGGTGAAAGTGTAGATAGAAAACTAACTAAGCTACTAAGATTGTTATGAACAGTAATCTAGATCTAAATATTCTTTTGTATAGTTTGGTGGGTGATGCTATTGGGAAGGAATTTGGAATCATTCAATATTCGTTTTGGATATTAAGAAAGTCGTTGAGCAAATATGTAGATATATATAATTTTATTTTTTCTTGCAAAATCGCATCTAGAAAGTAAAAGAGTTAATGGTCAAAAACACATCTAAGGGATCTTGATTTTTCTAGTTTCAACCATCAGGTGTGCGAGTTTCGTATCGTCAACTATTTATCAAAACACACCTCAACTATTAGGTGTGTCAGTTTCCTACCTGAAATATCTTTTTTTGATAAGGCAAAGGCTTATTGACTAAGTACCAAGAAGGTAACAAAATCAAAGGTTACAAAAGACTCCTGGGTATATCCATACAGTCAACTACAACATCTCCCTAGCAACTCCAAAAAATCCATATATTGATCTATACTATCAATGAAACTACTTTTACAGCAACAAAATAAATTATGCAAACACTTGTTTTTAACTCTAGGAATATGAACTTTTTGCCCATCAAAACAAGCGTTGTTTCTTTCTAACCAAATAGTCCAAAATATGCACAAAGGTATAGTTCTCCATATTCGCTTCAAAGCTTTATGCATTCTCTGGTTCTACTAACTCTCCAATAATTCCTTCACACTCTGAGGCATGATCCAAGAAATCTCACAAATACTGTAAAAAGTTTCCCAACACTGTCTAGCTATTCCGCAGTGGTCTCCACCTCTTCTTCGCATAAGTAACATCTATTACTTAGTGTAAAATCCCTTTTCTGAAGATTATCCTGAGTTAGACAAGCTCCCCATGCTGTTGTTCAACCAAAACAAGCTACCTTTAAAGGAGCTTTAGTTCTCCAGATCCCTTTCCACAGCCAGCTAGTATCCCAGTATCCTAATTGTTTCATTAGAAGACCATAACACTTTTTAACTGTAAATGATCTATCTTTACTATCTATCCATACTAGAGAGTCCCCCTTACTTTGATCAGTGTGGGAATTATCCAGTTGAAGGAGTAATTGACAAAAATCTTCAATTTCCCAATCATTTAAATTTCTTCAAAAATTCATTTTCCATCCAGTGTCCTACCTGAAATACCACTGCTATTCATGTAGGAAAAGGGAAGAATTGATAGTTGAGTTTTGTTTTGACATATACTTGGTGATGGTTCCGGTGGCAAACTTGCACATTTGATAGTTTAGGTATGAAACTTAAAAAATGGGGATACTTTAGGTGTGTTTTTGACCCTTCACTCAAAGTAAAATAAAGGTAGCACAAAATGAACTTTCTGGTATTTGTTTGTTTGAAATGAAAAATAAGCTTAGATTTAAAGCAACCAATTCATTGGAAATGGTGCTACTGTAGCTCTTTTGGGAAAAAGTATTTAAATGTCTCCAGACTCTCTTGCTTACCAAAATTATAAAAATATTTCCGAACACTCAACATTCCAACACTTCCTTTCCTGTTCTGGGCATACAAACAACACTATGAAGAAGTTGGCGCTGAGAGAAAACACGTGTATTTGATGGTTGTTTAATTGGTTATCTGTCCGTATTAATAATAAAGTTCCAACTTCCAACCTCGTTAAGTAGCTTCCGACGCCCCTGTTAATTACATTCTTTATCTGTTATGTATTATAAATTATCTGTGTTCTTAATCAACTACCTATTACCTATCCTCCTTAGTGGTTATTGTTCCTTTTTCAGGATGCTTTGTCATGCTTTCGTAGTATTTTGCCATGCTTTCTTCACTTCTGTTATTTCTTTTTCGATCTACTATGATACGCTTTCCTTGAGCTGAGGGTCTATTGGACACAACCTCTCTACCTCCCAAGGTAGGGGTAAGGTATGTGTACACTCTACCCTCCCCAGGCCTCACTTGTGGGATTACACCTTGTATGTTGTTGTAGTAGTACCTGTATTTTCACTTTACTGTCATCCTATTGTTTTTAGATTGCATTCCTCATCTTTTATTGTTTATAGATTTTAATTGGAACTTCCCCGATTTTTTTTTTACAACTTCAAATGCATTGGCAATTTTTGTAAAGAGTCAACACTACTTGAAATCATTCAGCTGCCCATGACAAGTTGGAGCATTCTGTTGAAAATTGAGAGCAGCCAGAATAATGACCAAGTGATTGCTTTGTTAGTCAGAGTTCCTTTAACCTTTTTTCTTTTCTCAACCTGTAGTGATGTAATAACTTTCCTTTTAGTGGTTAGCTCGGTTGTACAGCCTGTACTTTTCCTTTGAATCTATATTTCTTAGGAACTTCTCCACTAAACTGTAGGATGGAGTGCGTCTAACGCGACTCGTGAGGTTAGTGAAATGTTGAGATTCTACTTTAGTTTGGGGTCAAGTCTGTTCTTGGTGGTGGTTGAATGACTTACTTTATTCGATTGCCTCAAATCACTAATTAACATTGTCCCGTTTTGTTACCTTTCTAATAGCTATATATTTTGCATCACACTTCATAGCACCATTATTTCAGCTATTTTAGCAATAGCATTGTGTCTTAACACTTGTGAGGTTAGTGAAATGTTAGGATTATACTGGTGTTAGGTGCCAACTATCTGTTGTTGAAAATTGGTGGTGTCTGAATAGCTTCTCTTGTTTGACTGCCTCAAGTCATTAACTAAACTTTGTAACATGATTATACCTCCTAATTAGCTATTTATTTTGTATTACAATTCTTAGTACTATTATTTCAGCTATTTTTGTACATTATGAGTTTAAAACACCCTACCTGGAACTTTGTTCAATGGTAATACATGAGAGTTCTCTTAAGTTTTGTTTCCTAGATTTAAGTAGTAACTGCGTAGTGGTACGACATGTGTAGTTGGTTGTTCCTTGTTTTTATATTTTTTAATACCATTCTGTTTATTTTAGGCTTCTGAGAGTGGCATTTTTCGTTTTTGTTCCCTCAGGCTTGTTCATTTGTCTCTACTGTTAAGATTCTGTGCTTGTTTGAGATTTGCGCATGACACTTCCATCTTAAACCAAATTCTTTCTTACATGGGATGCTTGGATCGGGCCAACTTTGTGGAACTTGTTAGTTGTTCAAGTGTAGTAGCCTACCGATTGTGGCGTTCCTTTTGTTGTTTGGTTTACTTTTAGCGGATTTATTTAGGAATCCAGGGTGTGGGGAAGGATACATGTTGAGTGGCATTGTCACGACCCAAATGGCCATGAGTTGCACCCACACTAATCTTCCCGGGGGAGAACCGTCTAACCCAAAACCATTGCCCACTCATTTAGTCAACATTAAGACAAGATTATCATAAAAACCAACTTAACGATAATGAATTCAAATCTAATCATTATTAATGTAGAAAATCAAACAAACTACTTATTGAAATCCCCAAGACCCGAAAGTCATCGTACAAGAACTTCTAAACAAAAATCACGTCTAAAAGAGATATCCACAATAAAAAATAAAATATATCTCATTATTCGAAAGATGGACAAGAACTAATATGATGATCGATGACAGCCTGGAGATGCAGTGCTCACCCTTGGATCGAGATTAGCTATCAAATGCAAGAGATGAGGTCGTGTTTGAGTCTATAGAACACTTTCTGCACTCAACAAAAGAAGAGTACATGGTAGTATCAGTGCAAACCACCACTATGTACTGGTAGGTATCATACACTAACTCAATTTAATAGCATGTATACAAACTAAATCGAATAACAAGTAGACAAGCATCAACACATAGCAATAGCAATTATTCATTGAATCAGCAAATACATCAATGACGGGCCAAACAATGCTTGCAAATAAGCCACGTAACTATCAAAAGTATCAATCATACTATACACATCCACAAAATGAACAGTAATACCATAAGTAACAACTATGTCCTCTTAAACCTCACAATTAGAACAACATTGGCGCGTTATTAGCTAAATTAAACCACACAACCTCTCAAAATCAACATTAATTTGTATAGACATGCTAAGGGACTTATTTTTTTCCAATTAGAACTGCAGGGGACAACCCAAGTCCATGTACCGTATCGGTGTGGTACCCGATCCTCCGTGAATAAGTAATATCAATATCCATATCTGTATCGGCGTGGAACCAAATCCTCTATAACCATATCATTAATGGTTTATCAAATTCACACTGTCTGTCAGGATATAATACGATGTAGTAAATTTACAAGTACAGTTGAATTCATAAGGTAATTCCATCAAGTTTGATTTTCACTAATTATTCATACAAGTGTCAACAATCTAATATCATCAAATTCAAGTATGTCTGAAGACCAATCAACAATCACATCCAATTTAGGAGCATACACACCATTAAATCAAGTCTAAACTCTAGTTAAATTGTAACCTACCTCAACCCAAGAATCCGAATCCAAGCTACTTTGCAAGGGTCTTGTTCTTCCGTAAACCTTTCGAATGGTCAAAATCTGTTCAAATATATAACCCACCATAAGAATACAAAACTAATGACACCCATTTTATAAATTCTTGCTCTAAGAATTATAGATATAAAACCTAAGTTTGTCAAAATAGTGAAGAAATAGTATGTGAAATATGCTGATTGCCGTCACTATACATCGCTAGACCAATGATCCATTCCCACTTTGTTCTTCATTTTCTCCCCACAAGTATGGCATCTGGATCACATGCATGCTAGATCTTTTAAATTAATTTCATATGGCAACAAAACCAAAACAAAACCCCACTAGTAGCTAGTGTTCCTAATAACTAACGACAAATTGCTCTGGCAATTAGCAAACCAGTAATCAATTGGTATGATTCAATTGTATGCATTTACAATACATGCAAAAAAACTACTTTTAAACCTACCTAGCATCACTGCCAATCATTGGCATGTAACCACCAATCCATTAATCAAACGCCCATTATTAACAACTCACTTTAGCAGTAAGTTAATACCCGTATGCACGCCTTTCTTTTTGCTCTTCTTTTGCGTCTTTTCCTTTTTCTGCCTCTCAATGTACGAGGCACATACTTCTCTAGAAAAATTGAGTCCAAGTCAATGGAGGCAAACCCACAACCCTACACTCTACATAAGCTCTCCCCCATATCTTGGCATCGCCCTGAAACTGAAAAGTTACCAATTCCACACCATACCTTTCAACTATACCTATCTTGTGAAGTCTCTCATGACAATCAATAATGAACTCATAGGCATCCTCAGACTCGGTGCCATGAAAACAGGAGGCTTCATCTTGATAAACTTGCAAAACAAATCATGCTCAGCTCCGGTCATCACCCCCAGATGCTGAGATGCTGAATTGTGGGTGCTACGGGCATAGTCCCAGTTCTCGCCAACCCACACAAAAAGCTTAGAACCTGCTGAATCACACCAGAAGACATCTGAATTGGAGCTGCATCTCTCTGAACCGGTGCGACCTCATCATGAATCGGCATCCCCTCGTTCTACACTGGTATCGCCTTATCCTCTACTATCTCAGACATCCGCATGTGGGGAAGGAGATGCTGACCTCTCCCTAGCTGGTCTCGTGGCCTGAGCTCTACTCTCCTTCCTCTAGCTCGTCCTCCCCTTGCCTACTGCAACCAAAGCTCGAGAAGCCTACTGCTGGCCAGACTGATCATACTGCCTCAAATTAGGACAATACCTCTTGATGTGACCCACTTCGCCGCACTCATAACATATACGATCCAAGGTGGGTCGCTTAATTAATAAAGACGAAGTGAGGTAACCACCAAAGTCTGAAGACGGCTGGCTAGCCACTGACGGGCCCCAAGCAGACTGATGGTGTGGGGGTGGGCAGGGGCTAGCCAACCGTCTTCCGACTTCAGTGGTTACCCCACTTCGTCTTCATCAGCTTAGCGACCCACCTTGGATTGTATATGTTATGAGTGCGGCGGAGTTGGTCACATCCAGAGGTATTGTCCTAATTTGAGCTCGTACGGTCAGCCTGACTAGCAGCAGGCTCCTCGATCTTTGATTTTAGCAGGCAAGGAGGGCGAGGTAGAGGAAGGAGAGCAACGCCCACCAGGGGCATAGCTCAAGCCACGAGACTAGCTAGGGAGAGGCACCTCTCCTTTCCCACGTGAGGATATGCTTGAGATGAGAGGATAGGGTGATACCAATGCAAAATGAGTGGATGATGGGTTCACACCAGTTCAGAAAGGTGCAACCTCAATTCAAATGTCTTCTGATGTGATTCAGCAAGCTCTAAGCTTTTTGAGTGGGTTGGTAGGAATCGAGACTATGCCCGCAGTAACCGCATTCGGGGGTGCAGCATGTTGTGTAGCTCCTTGGATGGAAAAACTGTCAGGGTCAGATGTTTTCCCGAGACAGGTAGTGGGTCCAGTGATGAGCATGATTTGTTTTGCAAGTTTATCTAGATGAAGCCTTTTGTTTTTCATGACATCGAGTTTGAGGATGCCTATGAGTTCTTTATTGATTGGCAGGAGAGACTTCACAAGATGGGTGTGGTTGAAAGGTATGGTGTGGAATTGGTCACTTTTTAGTTTCAGGGAGATGCCAAGATGTGGCGGAGAGCTTATTGAGAGTGTAGGGCTGCAGGTTTGCCTCCGTTGACTTGGACTCAGATTTTCTATGTGGCTCATACATTTTGAGACAAAAAAAATGAAGAGGCGCAGACGAAGAGCAAAAAAAAGGCGTGCATACGGGTATTAACTTACTACTAAAGTGAGTTGTTAATAATGGGTGTTTGATTGGTGGTTACATGCCAATGATTGGCGGTGATGTTAGGTAGGTTTAAAAGTAGTTTTCTTTTGCATGTGATGTAAATGCATACAATTGAACCATTCCAATCGCTTACTTGTTTGCTAATTGGCAGAGCAAGTTGCTGTTAATTATTAGGAACAGTAGCTACTAGTGGGGTTTGTTTTTGTTGCCATATGAAATTAATTAATTTAAGAGATCTAGCATGCATGTGACCCAGATGCCATACTTATGGGGAGAAAATGAAGAACAAAGTGGAAATTGATCATTGGTCTAACGATGTATACTGACATCAATCAACATATTTCACACTGTTTTGACAAACTTAGGTTTTATTTCTATAATTCTTAGAGTAAGAATTTATAAAATGAGTGTCATTAGTTTTGTATATTCTTATTGGGGTTATGTATTTGAATAGATTTTGACCATTCAGAAACTTTACGTAAGGGCAAGGCCCTTGCTAAGTAGGACCATACTGATAAAGTCGTTTTAGAAAAACCGATAGTTCGGTTAGGTGCACACTTTTCGATAACTAAAGAACCGAATCGACGTTTGAAAAGACCAAACTGAAGAACCGAACACGCACTCCTAGTTTTGAGGATAGAAGTAGCACAATACAGTGGATTAACTGTCTGATATTTTGGTTTTGGTGTAGAAAGATTTGCTCTGAAGATACAGTAAGTCGAATAATAGATGTTTTTGATTCCTGGTGGGATTGTTCTTTTGGCAGCTTTTGTATCTTCTTAGCTCTCTTTTTTGTAAATACGGTTCTCCTCTATTTCTTAAGTACTAGTTTATAATTACAATTCTGTTACCTGTTAAAAGACAACCTCAAAAAATACACCAAAAAGCTGCTAAAACTTGATCCACAGCCATTGAGAAATACTGATTGTGCATTTTGAAAACTAAGACATACTGCTTGTACTAGTGAGTTTCTAAGGTTGTTTAAAGTGCTCTCTTTGAGAAGTGAATCTGTTGAAATAAGAGAGTTTCAAAAATTGATTGGTCAATTGCAATACATGTAAAGAAAGGCATGTGCATAATTTCTTCAAGGAATTGCCCTCATTCTGCCAGAGGAAGCCTAAAAAAGGTATTTGCCTTTTGAGCCCCTTCTATGGTATAACATCATTTCTGAAGTTGCAGTGAAATTATTGAAGCTGCTATATATGCCCGGTGTTTTCAAATTTGGAGTGGACTTATCAGTTCAACTGGTTTAATACTTGGATCCAGCAATCTCTCCAGTATGAATGCCATCTAATGATGGCTGTTGTTGAGCACGAGGAAAGGCATTACATTTAATGAGTCTTAAGCAATTATAGGAAGATCCAGAAAAGACTTTGTTTGCGCTGTTCCTCTTCTGTCTCCTTCCAATAGCTGTTTCTTGTCCATGTCCCCAAAGGCATTCTCCAGCATAAGTTTGAGAGGATGATTCATGACTTATTGCAGATTTGAGGCCACTTCCAGATCTATGACTAGTTTTGTTTGCTCGTCTAAGCTGCAGTCCTCTACTCATTGTACTCAAAGCACTTGGCATTATATGCCATATTCAAGTGAATGTACTCTTGTAAACAAATTGAAAAGAGGAAATGAGCTTCACCCCACTGATAGAGAAGAGGATGGAAGCCCCACATTCCCCTATCCTATTCTCCCAGGATTCCTTTCTTACCTGTCAATGCTTCGTGTATTGCGTCTCATTGCCATAGCAACCCACACTTTTTCCTTCGTTGTAGTGATCCATGTAAAATCTTTTCCCATCTATATAATTACCATGGTCTGTGTTTTTTCCTCAACCTCAAGTATATTTGTTTAAGCAGTTGAGTTTTCTTTCCATGAAACCATGCAGGGCACACTCCTTACTAATTTCATCTCTATGGGTGTGTTTGGTATGATGGAAAATATTTTCTTATTTTCTCTTGTTTGGTTGTAGTTAAATGTTGGGAAAATGTTTTCCATAACAACTCATTTTCCTTTTCCCTCATGGACCAAGGGAAGTCATTTTTCGGAAAATGACAAATGTGACTTATGCCCCCACCCCCACCCCTCTTCCCCACCCCATCACCCCATCAACACTAATATTCACATTTTTCAAAAAATTCACATTACTCGAAAATATTTTTCACTGTACTTTGCTTCAATTTTTCACTGCTTAAAATAAAAAATAGTGAAGCCCAATTTTTTTTTCTTTTCCAATGCTCGTTGAATGTATTGTTACTTCCATATGCATAGAGGAAGACTTACCTATGCTACTTTTGCTAATTGCATATTTCATTTTGTCATCGATGTAGCTTGTTTTACAAGGTTGAATAAGCTTGTTGTTCCATTGTATTTCTATTGATTGTAGTATCTTGAGATTGTCCTAACAAAATGTTGAAAAATGTCTCCTATATTTGCTAATTAGTAGTTGATTAAATTTAGTGATTGTAATATTTTAGTATTCGATATTGATATTATTTGCTATACTTAATTAGTTCTTACAAATTGTTGAGTTGCTAGAGGCACTAATAGACTAGTTAACAGGTAGTAGTGTTTTCTAAAACATATTTTTTCACTCACCAATTAAACACTAGAAAATATAAAAAATATTTTCTACTCACCAACCAAACACCATAAAATATTTTCCGGAAAATATTTTTCACTCACCAACCAAACATGAGAAAATAAGTAGAAAACCAACTTATTTTCCAGGAAAACTTTTTCCAGGAAAACATTTTCCATCATACCAAACACACCCTATGTCTTTCTTTTGCTTTTGTTCTTTTGGGTGGGGGGCCTTGTGAGTAGGAACAAGTTTTCATGGTTGTTACCCACCCATTAGACACTTCATGCGTAAGATTGGAAAATTGAGTAGGATAAAAACTTATCAGCACCCAATGTTTACATCAAATCAATGAATGCAAGAGAAGTGTCTTTTATACACACATTTATTCACTTAACCATGGTTAGGTTATATGTATTCTTGGGTTGATGAGAACACCGGTACAAGTATGTATTTGCCAAAGAATAGGGTAGATCAATCTCTTCTGGTATCTAGTCGGGAATGATAGATGGTCAGTCTTGGAAGTGATTTGTTCTCCTTCAGAAAAATGTTCCTGGTGAGATTTAGGAGTCACATTATTTCCTGTGAGTACTTGTTCTAGTGCTGATAATGTAGATTGACTGTGTATTTTTGAAAAGGCTCATTATTTTCTGTAGTCTTTAAGAAGCTTAGCAACATTAGTATATCTTCAGCATTAGTATATCAATTTCTAGAAGCAAACTTCCTTGTTGCTAAACTTAATCCATAGCCATTGAGAAATACCGATCGTACGTTTTCAAAACTAAGAAATACTGATTGTACTAGCAAAGTTTCTAAGGTTGTTTAAGCTGCTCTCTTTGAGAAGCGAATCTATTGAAATAAGAGATTTTCAGAAATTGATTGGTCAATTGTCCTTCACAATACCTGTAAAGAAAGACATGTACATAATTTCTTTAATGACTTGCCCCCCTCCTAACAGAGGAAAACTAAAAAAAGTATATGCGTTTTGAGGTCCTTCTATGTTATAGCTCCATTTCTGGAGTTGCAGTGAAATTAGTGACGCTGCTATATATGCCCATTGTTTCAAATTTGGAGTGGACTTGTCAGTCAACTGGTTTAGTATTTGGATCCAGCGATCTCTTCAGTATGTATGCCATCTAATGATGGCTGTTGTTGAACACGAGAAAGAGGCAGTATATAAGTCTTAAGCAAGTGTAGAAAGTTCCAGAAAAGGCCTTGTTTGCCTTGTTTCCTCTTCTGTGTCCTTCCAATTGCTGTTTCTTATCCATGTCTCCAAATACATTCTCCAGTATGAGTTTGAGAGGATAATTCATGCTTAGCACTCTCAGTAAGTGATAATGATGTGTTGATTATTGCCTGAGAGAAAAACAACTCAAGATTGCAATATTAGGTGGAAAGTGTTTCTTGTGTGTGTGTTGGGGTGGGGTGGGGGTGGGGGGTTAATTCATTATGACTTGCTCTATGGCATGTTCAAATCATGTCCTGATGTGAAGATTGAGGCCACCTCCAGATCTATGACTAGTTTTGTTTGTTCGTCTACAGGTGCAGTCTTCTACTCATTATACTCAAAGCACTTAACAATATGTCCCTTTTCAAGTGAATGTACTCTTGTAAACAAATTGGAAAGAGAAAATGGACTTCAGCCCTTTAAATGGAAAGAGGATGGAAGCTCCACATTCCCCTCCCCTGTTCCCACAAGAATCCTTTCTTACCTGTCAATGTTCGGGTATTGCCATAGCAACCCGCACTCTTCTTCCTTCCTTGCAGTGTTTCATGTGTAAAATCTTTTTGCATCTTTATAATTACCGTGGTCTATGTTCAAGTATATTTGTTTAAATGGTCAAGTTGTCTTTCCGTGCAACCACGCAGGACACAAAGTCCTTATTAATTTCATGGTTATGTTCTTGTTTTGCTTTTCTTTTTGGGGGTGGGTAGGGTGGGGGTGTAGGAACAAGTTTTCATGGTGGTTACCCACCCCATTAGAAAACTTTCTGCGTGAGATTGGAGCATTGAGTATGATAAAAATTATTTGCACTTGGTGTTCACATCAAATCAATGAATGCAAGAGAAGTATCTTTCATACACGTTTATTCACTTAACCATGGTTAAGTGATACGTCTTGTTGGTTTAATGAAAAGACAGGTGGGTAGATCAACTTCTTCTGGCATCTACACGGGAATCGCTTACCTTTGAGCCTTTTATCTGCAAATGATTGATGGTCAGTCTGGAAAGTGATTTGTTCTCCTTCCGAAAATTGTTCCTGGAGAGATTTAGGAGTCACATTATTTTCTGTGAATGCCTGTTCTAGTGTCGATCACGTAGATAGACCGTGTAGTAGTGAAAATGCTCATTATTTTCTTTACAGTCTTTAAGAAGCTTAGCAACATTAGTATAATTCTTTGTTAGAAGCTTAGCAACATTAGTATAATTCTTTGTTAGTTCTTTCATTGGTTATATTATATTGTGAATCTTGTTAGGCCTTTGATTAACAAGTTTTTTCCTTTACTTTGGTTATCTTCAATGTTTATACTGAGTGTGTGTACTTCCCCAGTCATTAAGATAGCAACATGTTTGATTTTACATTATCAACAAATGTGCTGGACTCCTTTTCTCACGTAATTTGTGTTTGTTTTTTCAGGCGCAGCTAGCAAATCAAAACCAACTTGTGGATCACTATGGGTCTAAGCATCCAAAGGAAAAGCCTCCGAGTAACTCAGAATAACATTTCATGTTTCTTGGGAAGCCTCTTGCTTGCTTTTTGTTCTCAAACCTTTGAATCAATTAGTAAAAACCCTGTTAAAAATGCAGCGTCCAAGCTGGTTGTGGCTGCCTTGTGAAACAGACTGAACATTCTCTGTGAATAGTGTAAGCAAGAAAACAATAAAAATCCAAACTAGGGTGGATGGTTTTCTTCTTTTCTTTTCTTTTCTTATATAATTTTTTCCTTCCGATTATTTTATTTACGATAAAAAAAAAGTTAAAGGAAAAGAGAATACTTGGAAAGCTGTATGAAAATAATACGTAGCATTTGCCTATAAATCTCTCTAAGTAGGGCTAAGATCAACGTACATTTGTGGGATTTTGGGTATATTATGTTGTTGTATTTGCTCATAAATGCCTAGCCATCTTGTGTATGACATAAATACATAACCAACCTGATTCAAGATTGACCAGACCTAATCCACAGCTTAGTAATCTTAAGAAAATATTGATTAAGATGAATCCGATACTACTACTCTCTATTTGCCTTGAGGCCAATGATAATGTAATGTAACATGTGTGTGTTAGTTGGATCCGAATATTCCACGCACAAATTCAAAACAAGAAAAGAAAAGAAACATACAAGTATCAACTATTTTTAGATAAATATGTGCGTGTAGTGATAGTCTTTGCAATTATGTATGATTTAATTATGTACCAAACATAGATTAAAATATTTCGACCTAGTCAAACTTTAATTCTTACAAGTAATTATCACATAGTTGACCAATTCTTAGGTTTAATATTGAACCAAAATACGTGCACTGCATTCACGTGTGATTTTGTGCATTCTTCTAGTTATAATAAATCAAATAGACCAAATGCTTTCAATTTTGCCAGTATATTTCGTGTTTAGATAAATCAAGATTGCAATTCGAGTACGTAAAATTTTCAGAATTAGCATTCTTTTTTATTTGAAAGAAATCAATCTGAGGATTGCATTAATTGTTAGTATTTGCTGTTGAACTTCCTTTAAAATTTATAGAGAGAAAGACCAATCTCTCTTTAAAAATCTCATTTTCATCTACTACCAATAGCTTTCCACCTCCCTAGAACTCATTCAGATCTCTCCTCTTCAAGCTAATCAACCTCTCTCTCCCTCTTCAGAAACCCTTCAGGATGGAAACTATGTGGTGTTCCCTTCCCATTTTTATTAATATTGTTAAAGACTTTTTTGCCCTTAATACCCCTTTAACAAAGGTTATCACCTTCTTTGAGGTTGATGTTAAAGTTTGAAATAAGAAGCTCTTTAGCAACATCTTCTACATGAAAAATCATATTCTGATCAGACTTGCTGGCATCCAGAAATCTCCTAATTATCCTCACAATCTCTTTCTCCAGAACTTAGAAGCAAACCTCACCAAAAAATATAATGAGATTCTCAGAAAGGAACAAGAATTCTGGAGGCTAAAGTCCAAGATAAACTGACTCTTTCAGAAGAGGTCTCTAACACTATATTCTTTCACACCTCCACTTAAGAGAAGAAAGAACAACATTTCTGCATTGAAAGATGATAATGTCAACTGGATCTATACCCTTGAGGAAATCAAATCAGAGATCTTAGGCTTTTACTCCAAATTTTTCTCCTCTGAACAATCATCCTCTCCCTTTAGGTGCCAATACAACCCTTCTTACCATGGCTCTATTAGGACTGAGGATCACCCTTCTCTTGACAGCGCTCCTACCCCAGCTGAGATCAGGAGAGTTGTTTTTCCTTTCAAGCCAACTAAGGCTCTATGACCTGATGGCCTGCACCCCTTAATGTACTAGAGATATTGGGATATTATAGGACCTGCAACCATTAAGTTCTGTATGGAGACCTTTACCTCCTCGAAAATGAAAGAAAAGTTAAACTCACTTACCTTTGCCTCATCCCCAAGTATTCTAATGCCACTAGCATGATGAATTTCAGGCCTATAGGTTTGTGCAATACTCAATACAAAATAATCATCAAGATTATAGCTAGTAGGCTCAAACCCTTCCTGGCTAGACTCATTAGCCCAACCCAATCCTACTTCTTACCCAATGGAAGGACCTCTGATAATGCCATCATTATTCAGGAAGTAATCTCTCACTTCAGGAAAAAAGGGCAAAAAGGCCAACATGATTCTGAAGATTAACTTGAAAAATACCTTTGATAGGATGAAATGGTTTTTCATCAGACAAACTCTACACTTTTTCAATATTTCCCCCAAATTAACGACTCTCATCATGTCCTCTATTTTATCCTCCACCATCTCTATACTGGTCAATGGGAGAAAACTCCTTCCTTTAATCCTACCAAGTGAATAAGATAGGGAGATCCTCTTTCTCCCCGTGTCTTTATCACGTGCGTGAAACTCCTCTCAAGGATAATTGACCATGATGTGGACATTCTTACTTGGAAGCCCATCTTTATCAGCAGACAGGGTCTCAAAATTTCTTACATTTTTTTTGTTGATGACTTGACCCTCTTTGCAATGACTAATAACAAGAACTGCATTATCACTAGGGCATTCTTAATAGCTTCAGTCATCATTCTGACCAGAAAGTGAACACCATCAAATCCAAAGTTATTTTCCATCAGCACTGTGGTTAGGAAGATAGACTCCTATTAGCTAGATTACTTTCCATCCAAGCTAGAGATTGCTTTGGCAAGTACCTAGGCTTTCTTATTTTCCACAAGAAACCTTGCACCAAGGACTTTCAATTTATTGTGGATAACCTCAGCTCCAAGTTGACTGGTTGGAAAACCACCTTTCTCAATATGGCTGGTAGATTTTTCCTCACTAAATGCTCCTTAAGCAGCATCCCAACCCATGTCATGCAATATATCTCTCTTTCCTCAAGAATCCATTTTCATTGACAGAACCCAAAGAAACTTTCTAGGGGTCTATAGTGGTGAAAAGAGAATGGACATGTTAAACTGAAACACTATTACTACTCCCAAGAATGCGTGGGGTCATGGGGCTCCAAAAATCTTTCATAAGAAATACCATTATGCTGACTATTTTAGCATAGAGATTCAATAAGAACTCCAGCAACCTCTGGGACGTTATTCTTAGGAACAAGTACTCCCCCCCAGGCCAAAAATCGACTAATAATCCTTCTAGGACCTTAAAAAATATTAATATGGGATGAGAGGTTTGCAAAAGAGCCTCTAAGGGGGATCAAGTCAATTTCTGGACTGACAGATGGATCCTCCACAGTAACCCCATCATCAATATCATTCAATGCCCCTTCCCCAGCACCATGAAAACACAAACTTTCACAAGTTTGGAGTAATCTGTTTTGGCACTTTACTAACCTCCCTTTGGAAATACCCCAAGACTTGATCTAGATCATTAAATCCTCTTTTTTTCCCAACCCTAAAGCCAGTTCAGACACTCTCATCTGGGGTATCACTGGAAATAGGAAATTCACCAGTAAGAGCACCTACAATATGTTGGCTGATGGCCCATAAATCAGTACTAGTGACACTCAACTTTTTATCAACTGAATATCAAAAATTAATATTCCATCAAAGATAAAAAAAAATCTTCTCGTTGTTGATTCACCATAATAGGCTCACAATAAGTCACACCTTGTCTAAAATGGGGGTCAGGGACAACTCCAGCTGTAACATCTGTAATCATATCATTGAAGATATTAACCATATTTTCTTTGAATGACCAATCATCCAAAATTACTAGAGCATTCTTCTTGCCAAGAGTTCCCACAAAAAAGTCATCACTGTCCAAACTTTTTATCCACCAAACAGGATAAAATCTGAAAACACACAAATTATGACAACCTTCTGAAGTGGCATGAAATTATTCTATTTTGTCTCTGGTCAATCTGGAAAATAAAAAATGGCAAGGCCTTCAACAACAGAAAGGAAACGCCTACTCCTAATCAAGCTTATGGTGAAGCAATGAAATATAAACACACTATCAGAAATATCAATCCTCCATCTTCATATGAAAACATCAATATCAGGTGGAACCTCCAGTGAATAGATGATTCAAACTTAATATTGACGAATCTTGTCTGAAAAATCCTGAAAAGGGGGGAATTGATGGCATTATCAGATCTAACATCGAAAACTGAATAGTGAAATTCTACAAGAGCTATCACAAACCCACAAACAATCATATAGAAATGATAGCTCTAAATGAAGGTTTAAGACTTGTGGAATAGTGGAATCTCCTTCATATTGAGATAAATATTGATTCCACTAAGGTTCTATCTATATTAGTTATAGGGAATTTACACCTTAATTGATGAATGCAGGTCAAGGCTAAGAAGGCTAGGGAATCTAAAGGTAACTCACTATTACAGAGAATAGAATGGGGTAGCTGATCTCATGGCAAGGAAAGGTGCAAACTCGACGAATTTTGAAGAAATTAAAATTTTTAAAGTTTCATCGATGTGTGGAGCAAAGGTAGTCTGGGCAGACAACGCAGAAGCTTTTTTTGAAAGAAGGATTAAATCTTATAAGCTAAACAGTGATGGGATTGACCCAAGATACTCAGTTTTTAACCCTGACCGACTTAGCAGGGACTTTGTAAACCGCCTTATGTTCCTGTTGTTATTTTAATGCATGTCTACTTAAGCCAAAAAAAAAAAATTGTTGGTATTTGTTATTACACATTAGTCCAAAACTAAGATTGAGTACTTTAAATGAGAAAGAGAGGAGTGAGAATTTTTTAAATTAAATAGGGAGACGTGATATCAACGGGTATTAAGTTTCAGTTATTCAAAAAAATGAGTAAATTTAGCTCATTTTGGTAAGGTCGAGAGCATACATGATTTCAACTACATTTATGTGCTTACCCCTACTAATATGATTATTGGGATCTTGACATAAAAGGGACAAACTAGTTACTCAATTAGGTGGTAGTCCTTCAAGTTTTAAAAATTAGGTGAAAGAGATGATTTTTTTTCAATTTTTTTTTAAAACATTTTTGCTTCAACAACTAAAAAAGTTGTCTCAACAACTATAGAAGTTGTCTCAATAACTATCAAAGTTGTTCGATAATTTTGCATAGTTGTTCAACAACTATCAAAGTTGTTCGATAACTTTGCAAAGTTGTTCAACAACTGTAGTTGTAGAACAACTGACCTAGTTGTTTAAGCAATTTTATTTTTTTAATTTAATAATATCGTGGTCCCCACTTGTTCCTTTTTTTCATTAAAGACTTGAGAGGGTCTTTCAATTCATTTTTCTCATTAAAAAACACATACTTTTCATTTCATTTTATCTGACACCTTTTTTTATTCTAGTTCATCCTAAAAAGAACTTCATCTTCATATAACTTGAAATAACTTAAATTTAATTTTTTTTTTGTTACTTTTAATGAAATAATTTATAAACACAAATGTCTAAAAATAATTTTAGATCATAAATTTTAAAAGTTTTTTTTTAATTCTTAAAATACCATATCAAATCAACACAATGCCACATAAAATAAAGGAAAAAAGAATACATATGTAAGATATTTTACAAAATTTGCATAATTTGAATTTTGAAAATATAAAAAATTGCCCAATAAAAAAAAGCTAAAGGAATTTAAATATGTCAGAAAGGAGGATGGCACTAAACCGTGCGCTGCACAAATAACCCTTACAATCTTCCTTGCCAAGCTTTTTCCCTTGTTGCCTATATAAATACTACGTACTACTACTGAATATTTCAGCACTGAAAACAATTCAAACAATGGCCACAATAACGAAGCTTAAAGTGGATGAACTTCGTAAAGAACTTTCAATCCGGGGTCTTGACATCACCGGAACCAAATCCATATTGGTTAGTGTTATTCACTTGCTTGCTATATTCCTGTATTTGTTGGGTGTTATTGTTTGAGTACCCATATGCGAGAAATGTTAGTAGCTCAGTTGATCCGCTATCTCAACCTTGTAACTTCTTGTTGAGGCTTCCTGTTTCTCCTTTCCCTACCCCTATTTTAAAATAATTAAATAAAATTGAGTACCCATATTGGGGTAATACTCAGTAGTTCAGTTGGCTGGCTGGCTAGCTAAACTTTCACCTTTTTGGTGAGTGTTGGATTACCTCCTCAGTTTTCCTTCCCCTACCTGCAATATTTTAAACAATTGAGGACCCATATTGGGGAAATTGCAGGTAAGGAGATTGGAGGAGGCTATTGAAGAGGAGGAGGAAAACAAGAAGCAGAAATTGAATGGTGATAAGAAAAGACTAAGGGTTGATGATACTGACTCAATTGGGCCAGGGAAAATGAATGCTGTGGAGGAGTATAAGAAAATGAGTGTTAAGGAGTTAAGGGAGGTAGCTACTTCTCGTGGGATTTCCAGTACTGGGTCGAAGAAAGAACTTGTTGAAAGGCTTTGTGATGCTGCTGCTGATTCACCGAATGACAAGTCAAAAGATGATCTTGGAGGTATTGTTTTCCCTCCGTTCATTTTTACTTGTCATATCGTTTCACGAGAGTCAGTTTGACTAATTGAACTTGTCACATTTCACTTCACGAGACAAATTTAACTAATATTCGGATATAATCTGAATTGGATTAATAGATTAGTGCAATATTTTGAGTTTAAAATTTTGATATTTGAAAACTATATGAAAAATACAATTAAGATATAATCCTTCTCATAATAATATGGTGAAAAATATATGTTAAAATGTTGGTCAAAGTTCATACTGTTTGACCCCTGAGAAGCGAAGAAAAAGTGAACGGAGGGAGTAACAGCGTTGCTGGAGTAGACTAATCTCTCGTACTATTTGTTCCAATTTAACTGCCATTAAGTTAAGCTTGTGTAATATAACCATCAGTTAATTCATTAACATAACTAGCTATTTTTGTTGAGGGACCAAGCTTAGTTTCTTTGACTGCAATTCTACCCAAATTTTGGAGATCATAAGTGAAATATCACTCTAAAGTTTAGTCAGACCAAGGGAAGAGTAATATATGTTGGTTTAGCACTTGTTTGCAGGATTATGTTTTCCCTGACTGCCTTTGATGGTGCTTGAGTGCATTGTTGAGATGAAACTAAAACAGTCTTGTTTTACAATGTAGTTTAACCTCTCACGTTTTACTTCTATGTCGTAACATAATTATTTATTCATTATTTTGCTTTGCGAAAGAAAGTGGCTATGACCAATGACTTTTTAAGTGTATGATTGACTTGCCAATTTGAGATGATACATTTATAAATTATTACACTTTTCATATTGCTTGGTGGTTGTCTAACTTTTTATTTGCAAAGTGGATTAATCTGTGATTGACTCAAGTATCCGTTAAATCAAAAGGGAATACATTTGGAATTTTAGGAAATAGCTTTACGCCAAGTAGAGAACTCTATAAAAAGCTTTTGGACTGTGAATTGTTATTATAAATACTGGTATCTACTACAGTAGTTAATGCTACAGAATGGTAATAATGCACTAAATTATACTGATTAACACATAAATGTAGAGAAGTGGTTTGTTTTAGCTACAGTCTAGCCTGAAACTAACTTGACTATTTATGCTATCTATTTGGTTGTACTTTTCATCTCTTTTTAGTGAGAAATGATTTTGCCTTGTTTACTGTTAAAATATTTGGCATTTGGGGATGAAGGTGACACAGAGAAATTGGTCACAGCAACAAAGAAGGGTGCAGCCGTTTTGGATCAATACCTGTCAGATGACATCAAGGCACGGTACCATGTCCTGCGACAAGTATGTCCTTTATAAACTTTTTGCTTCTGGCTGCAATGAAGTATTTGCATTGTTCTTCTTCCTTTTTTTTTTTTTCTTGTTCTCTTATTCTTCTAATAAAAGTTCATTTGGATTTTTGATTCATTGAATTCTTGTTTATCTGCAGGGCGATGAGATTTACGATGCCACACTGAACCAAACAAATGTTGGGAACAACAATAACAAGTATTACGTCATTCAAGTTCTAGGTTATTCTCTATTTGTTGCCTCGTATATATCTTAATTTCTTGGAAGCAAACTTCCTAGTTGCCTTTTTTCCTTTTAAAGTGGTTTTCTATGCTATGGAAGCAATATATACCACGATAAATTGTTCCAGTTAATTGGTTGCTAAATCATCTGACTACTTCTGATGCTGGGCCAACCCTGAGAACAACTGTGAACGTTGTATTTGGTTCATCATGTTATAGTCTTATAGAAACAATCAGAATTCGTACATATTTGAGACTTGCTGAAGTTTACATTGTGTCATTGCCCTTTTCCATGTTGTTTGGCCTGATTCTATTCATCTGATTGCAGAGAACGATAGTGGTGGGAATTTCCTTGTTTACACCAGATGGGGTAGAGTTGGTGCAAAGGGTGGAACGAAGATCAATGGTCCCTTTACGTCTGCTGATGATGCCACATCTGAGTTTGAGAGCAAATTCTATGAGAAGACCAAGAACCATTGGTCTAACCGCAAAGATTTTGTTTGTCAACCAAAGCAATATACTTGGTTGGAAATGGACTATGATGAAAATGGGAAAGAGTCATCAGTAAGTTGTTTTAAGTTGCTTGTTCTCTACAGGGACATTCTTGTAGTGAACTTGTTATTTCTGCATTGATGTGGAATCTATTGCCAATCTTGCAGATGCATTGAACTCATTATTTCTTACATCAACTTAGAATCTTTTGCTCCACTTTCTGCTGTTGCATCTGATTCCGGTTGTGACAAAATTTACGCAATAACTTGTAATTGTTCTGTCATATGGATAGGCAGTTTGGTTTGAAGTACCATTCTTGTTTATCTAGTTGAAATTGCAACAAATATTAAATGATGTATACTGATCCGAGGGCTTCATGAACCTCTCAAACAGGTCGTAGGACAGTCCAACCCAGTACCAAAAAGTCAACCTCGTGAGACTAAGCTGGAGGCTCCGATTGCAAAGTTCATATCCCTTATTTGCGACATCAATATGATGAGGCAGCAAATGATGGAAATAGGTTTAATGCTTTTGTTTTTACCACAGTGGTTTCTATCTTGATATTGATCACTACTATTGTAACTGCTAAATATTCTTGTTATTGTTGAATAGGGTACAATGCTAACAAGTTGCCACTCGGTAAATTGAGCAAAACAACTATTTTAAAGGCAAGTATCTGGTGTGATTTATGCTGTAGTGTCTCATTTCTGAACTACTTCGTTTTATCTCATTTTGTTTAAATTTTTGTGGTCCTAAATGGAAAATAGTCACAACAGCAACAACAAAGTAAGTAGTGTCATCCCACAAGTGGAGCCACTCTCTGTGGGGTGGGGGTGGGGGGGGAAGCCATACCCCTACCTTGTGAGGGTACAGAGGTTGTTTCCGATAGACCCTCGACTCAAGTAAAGCATATCAAACAGCAACTATGTTTAGCAAAAACTAAGACAGAGAACAATAGCAACACTAATAAAATGATTATTGAAGTAAAGAAAATAATAGTTATTATACTAAAATCGAAGAATAAGATAGCTGGAGAATAAGCAACCAAGGGTGTCGCCCAGTGGTCAATGAAGTGGTTGAGAACCATGAGGTCTCATGTTCAAATCCCACCGGAGACAAAAACACTTCTTTCCATTTGTCCTAGCCTTGGTGGACAGAGTTGGTGGACAGAGTTACCTGGTGGGAGGTGACAAGTATCTCGTGGAATTAGGCGAGATGCACGCAAGCTGCCCCATACACCACGCTTACCAACAAAAAAAAGATAGTTGGAGAGTAATACTAACAAAACTGAAAAGGGAAATAATATGACATATACCAAATCATGTAAAGATTCCCTTAAACCTAAATTTATTATCTTCAAATTTTGATATTCCCTTGGTTCCATTTTACTGAATTTGCCTTTTAGCATTTCCCCTGGTTTTCTGTTCCTTGTATATGGAATTAAAACATTCTAGGTGATATAACATGATTCTATGATATAATGTCTTTTTCTTTCTGGGTGAGATATAGTTGAACCCCCAATAATATTTCATCATCAAAGGTTGAGGTCTTAATTGGTTCTCTTCCGGAGTGCTGAAAATTCTCAGTCTTGTTGCTAGATTGCCCAACTGGAATGAATCTGATGCAGAGGGCTTTCACAAGGTCTTTGCTGAATAAATGGAAAAAATACAGACAGAAAATTAAAAGTATTGAAGGGTATAGGGAGAAAATAGTTAGGCAAGAAGTAGATACATGTTTTCAGAACTCCAGAACCTTAATGTACTATTATGTTCGCTATACCTTGTTAGTCCAGTTATCATTCTTTACTACACTCACCAAGACGAGAGAAAAGGAGAATTATTCTGGACTGTTCAACTAAAAGTTTGTCTGCGTTTAGGGTTATGATGTCTTGAAAAGGATTTCTGATGTAATTGGACAGTCCAACAGAACACTGCTTGAAGACTTGAGCAGGTAAGCTTTCTTCATCCCTACTGCGAGTTGTCTGATTATGGTCAGTGATCATGCCATATCTGCTTAGCCCTAACCACATTGTTTCTGGAATTTTAGAAGCGTCAAGAGCTGTTTGTAACCATGAATATGGTTGCTGATATTTTTATCATTTTTATGTTGCAGTCAATTCTATACAGTCATTCCTCATGATTTTGGCTTCAAGAAGATGCGTAAGACATCTTAGTTCCTTTTCCTTTCCACTAAAGCCGAATTTTGCCTTCTCGTCCTGCTTCATCTGCTTGCTTGATCCTCCAATTTCTCTTTTTCCCTGTATTTTTTTTTCTATCAGTTGCTTCAGGTGGATGGTAGTGGTTTTGTTAGATTAGTTTTTGTGCAACTTACTAATATACTTGTTTCCTACTGTCAGGTGAATTTGTCATCGACACCCCTCAGAAGTTAAAACGCAAAATTGAAATGGTGACTTGTTTTTTCTCTTTTCTAAATTCACTTCTTTTCTCTTCCCTCCTGATCATTATTCTCTATGTATTACACTGTCATAGATGTGCATTTCAGTTAATTGGACTGAGTGATCATTTGATGTTTCATCATCAACTGTTATGTCCATCTAGAAGCATGAATTTCTTATTTACTGTCAGTTGATGTTCTCTCACAGATGTGTTGGTTCTAAGTTGTCCTGTTTTATGCATGGCCTTACAAACCATATGTTATAGAGTTGATATTAGCTGGTGTCAGTCAAAATTATCTTTTCAATGAAATTTTAATTTAATGTTTTTTTATATTATTTTTGTGCTGCTTGTCTATTTTTTTACTTATTTCTACCTGATCTTTTTTCTGTGGTGAAACTCTTCAAACGAAAAGGTCGAAGCTCTTGCTGAAATTGAAGTCGCAACTAAGATATTGGAGGATAACACCGATATACAGGTACTGCTTTGCGGAGTCTGGGTGAAGTATTTGCTTTAATTTTGGTGCAAAAAGAACACACCGTTGTGCATAGATAGATATTTTGGAAGCATAATTTTTTTTTTAAAGAAAATCATAAGTTTTGGCTCCATTTTGGAGCATTATCAGTGAAATTATTTATGATTTGTCTTTGAAATAATTAAAAAAGGGGCGTTGTTTGAAGCTATGTTCTATAAGATCTGGCTTTTAACACAATTTAATTTGCTTTTGCACACAATGATTAAGATATGACTCGGAATTGGCATCATCTTTTTGTAGGAGGATCCCTTGTATTATCAATATGAACAACTTTGTTGCAAACTTGTTCCAGTTGAAGTCGGTTCCCAAGAATTTCTCATGGTATGAAAAAGTTTTTGCTGGATCAGTTATTTCATGGTCATCAATCTTCCAAGTATTGTATTCCTTCATTCAGTTTGTTGATCAGCATGACAAGAATGAATATTGTGAATATTATTTTGTTCATCTGCTCCATGGAGTGATCACCATGTCATGTCTTCTACTATAAATGATTTTCGTCTCAGATTATCTCTGGAGTTTATAAAACTGAGTATATCATTTTTGGTCAGATTGAGAATTACATGAAGAATACCCATGCAAAAACTCATTCTGGTTATGCTGTCGATATTGTTCAAGTATTTAGGGCATCAAGAGATGGTGAAACTGAAAGATTCCAGAAGGTGAACTCCGAAGTCTCATAAAATTCTTTGCAACAGCCTTTTCTATTTTTTTTAACTTATAACTACTACTACCCTAGAAAGATTTTAAATTTGTGAACTCTGGGGTAGCAGTTCTCTGATACAAGTAACAGGATGCTTCTATGGCATGGTTCTCGGCTCACAAACTGGGCTGGCATTCTTTCGCAAGGTTGTTTGCTTATACTTTTGTGTAAGTTTCTTCAAGCATGTTTTAAGTCATCTTGTAATTCCCTAATGATTTATTCTTGCCTGATACACTAGGTTTACGAATTGCTCCTCCAGAAGCACCTTCAACAGGGTACATGTTTGGGAAAGGGGTATATTTTGCCGATATGTTCTCCAAAAGTGCAAATTATTGCTACGCCTCCTCTGCTGCTAGGAATGGTGTGCTTCTGTTGTGTGAGGTTAGTTAGCACTTCATAATCCAGCCCAATCTTTGTCCCTCTTATTTTAATGTCACTCCTTTAGACAAGCCAATTTTTTTATGCCACAACCTCTATATCCAGCTTGCCATTTCACATCTTTTCTTTTTCAAGCTTTGAATAGGAAGGGTAGCCCTGCAGTCCAAAAATTAAGGACCTTCCCACCTTGCTCCCTTGGTGAACCTGCAACCTGAAGGTTGGGGGGGAGGGTGTTTACCATTCTCTTGTCAATTAATTCTCTTTTGTTTCCTTTACAGGTTGCTCTTGGTGACATGAATGAGCTGCTATCAGCCGACTACAATGCTGATAAGTTGCCTCCAGGAAGGCTAAGGTCTCATTCTTCTCACATTTGTTACTCTTACTCGTATGTTATTGCTCAGATAGTAAACTCAAAATACAACTAAAAAGAAGAGAACTGTAGTTTGTAGATATAGAGAAACCTGTTTTGACCTGGAAAAGAATTATTCATGGGGAATATCATGATTCTTGATATTGCAGCACAAAAGGAGTCGGTGCCACGGCCCCAGATTTTGCAAAATCTCAAATACTTGAAGATGGTGTCGTCGTTCCTTTGGGAAAGCCAAAGGCGCAACGAAAGCAGGTTTGCTCTACTCTTGTTTATGACCTCTTTTTTACTTTACGATTCCATTTTCTCGAAATTATGAATGATAAAGCCTTCCTTTTTTTGTGTCAAAATGAACTTCAATTTCTTTGTGGTAGCTGCCAAATATACTAAAAATTGTTTAAATGTTGTGTTGCAGGGTAGTTTGTTGTATAATGAGTACATAGTTTACGATGTGGAACAAATAAGAATGCGCTATGTTATCCAGGTTGAGTTCAATTATGGGAGATAATCATATTGTAAAAATAATTTCATCTTTTATTTCGACTATTATGAATTTCCTTATACATTAATGTATCATAAAAATTTTGATACTTTTGAATCGTCTATGCTATTCAACTTAAGGTAGTTTGTTACTCATCTCTTTTGTAACAATAAAATCGTTCATGTTTGCCTGTTATCCTCCAAAGCCCCAAAAGTTCTCTCATTGGATTTAAGTTACTCCCAACTGAAGAATAATCGTGTATAATTTATTTGTTTTTTGTTTAGAATTTGAATTACAATCGTGTTCTTTTTTTATTTTAATGTTAATTTACAGTGGATTAGGTTCTAAGTAGATCTAAATATGATCAGCTAAAATGATCGCGGAAGCTATAACTACGTAAAAGTGAGTGACATTTGAGAGGCAAAACAAAGTTGATTAATTATGGTGATCACTTACCACAAAGTGACTGACCATCTGGCCACCTACTTCTTATACAAGGAAAGTTAATAAAGTTATAGAGTACTAATGTACCAGTCCTTTCATTTTTCGATACTTGTTTTTATTTTTCAAGAGCTATTTGATTATCTTTGAAATAAAATTAAATTAGATATTTGCAAACTTACATAAAAAACTAAACATGACTTAGTTTTGGGCTCGACTACTCCGAATTTACATTGTAAATAAAACACTTCCTATGAAACACTATTTCATACACTACTATGAGAAAACAGTGATTTACATTACTCATCATCTAGCTAGCACTAATATTAAGTAAGAAAGAACCGTAACACTATTACAAAGAAACAAAGTAAACTTCCTATAGCACTAATTTGCAGATTAATTAAATTTGTTAAGAGCGTCCTGTAAACTTGCTCGTCAAAAGCATTAGTCAATTTGATCTACTTGATTTCCAGTCTGTAAGGACCAAAATGATCATCACATCATCAGGGACTACTCTAATAAGGTGGGATACAAAAAGAACCAAAATAATTCAACCCCTATATATCAAGGACCATTTTGGTCTATTTCTCTGATAAACTATGCCATCTCCAAACTCCCTCTAATATAACTAGGATCAATAGGCACCATCTTAAGACGCTGTCCAGATATATACCTGTCCACCGCTTGTAGCCCCTGCAAGCATTCCAACAACTTCGTGATGTGCATCAAAACGACATGGAATAGCGGTCATGTGTTCGCTTCGTAAGGTAAAATCAAGTTTCTTGTCAGCTACTGAGATTACATCAACTCCTCTTTGCATATTGCCAATGTAGATATAGGAATCATCCCAACCCCATATTCCTCTGCTTCCCCAAGTGGACATATACAGAAAATAATGTGTTGTTAGTCAGTTAAGTCTACAATGACTAAGCATGCGCAAGTGAGAACTAACTTCTGGAAATATGTACACAATCAACTGCCACAAAATGGAACAGATTACAAGTAAACATCTTTTTTTTTCTGCTCAAGGTATTATCTAAAAGGAGGAATAAGCTTTTAATAGATCTGTCCATAAACTACACGCTCAAAGGAGAAGAACTTGTAGAGTTTAGAAAAAAGTATCTCAGCTTCACGTCAATATAAAAGAGTAGAATAACTATGAACAATGGCTTCTGCACTGAAAATAAGAAAAATCACTACATTAAATGCTTAGGGGAGATGGTAATGTAATTCGTTACATAAATTAAAATGTTAAAATTTGCTATTAAGGGACTAGCTATACCTGAATGAGGAAATCCATCTGTTTGTGTGATTATAATGGGAGATCATAGATGTTTCTTCATAATTAGCGCCACTCAACAAACCAACATTATTATCAACACTGCATGATCCGAAATAAAAAGCAGAAGAATTAGCCATGACAACATCTGCTACAGAGCTGATAATACAAGTAATCAAGTAAGCGGTTTAAAATTTAAGATACATAGAATACTACGCTTCAATTTTCTCAACTAACCACAATATAATCTATAAGAATGGCATAAATAATAATGTAAATACCTTGTTGTGGCAAGAAACCTTCCAGAAGGTGAGAAGTAAGCCGAGTGCACTGCTCTTTTGTGGAAGGCAGTTTGCAAAGATTTTGGTTTATGTGCACTAACTTTTCTCAAATCCCAAATGCATGCACTACCATCTGTAGAACTTGTTGCCATAATGTTACAGTTTTCATAGGTAAAATCTATTGTATTGATCCTTTCTTGATGCAATTTCCACAATGCTGAAGATTTTCCTGCCCTGAGATCCCAAATACCAAGTTCCCCACTGCCTTCACCATAATATATGGACTTCATATCATGTGGTCTCTGAGATATGGAAAATATGGAATGGTCACTCAAATATGCCAAATCAAACATTTCCTTTTCAATGTCCATCACCCTGATAAACCCATCATAGCAAGAAGTGAACATCTGCAAAAGAAAAGGCAAGAGTGATTCAAACACACACATCTACCGCTGTTCGTCACGAATGACGGCTTATCCAAATCTTTAAAACCAAAATGCTTATTAGTCAAGAATCACTTTCCTTATTTTTCCTCTTAATGGATTGGTCAGCATTATAAAAAGCCCTTCTTAGCAAAATCAAGAAAGCAAGAGAACCAGCTACAACAGCCATATAAAGACGAGCAATAAAAACAGTAAAATGAATTATTGGATAAACCACAACACAGAATACCAGCATAAACTTGTAAAGGTACTAAACACAGTTTAAACAGAAATGCAGTTTTCTAAGTTTGTTTTCATTCTAAAGCATGCATTTCCACCAATGTACTTTGGTCTTCTACAGGTTTCCTTTAACATGAACACACTATGCCTAGCCATATGAAAAGAAAAGATCAACATAAGCAAAGATATTGCTTTTTTTAGCAAATATGTTCTAATTACGATAAATGGCCATCTAAGTAAGAAAATAACAAGACTGCTAGCAGTTCATAACTGTTGAAAACATAATTTAACCATACCTTGGACACAGAAAAAGGGTCCATAAGTATCCCTGAAACTGGCCCTGAATGAGGATGGTACAAATAAATCCCATCTCCATCCTCCTGCGACGCATCAACATTCCAGAAACTTATATTGCCAAATTTATTCCCTACAGCAACCATTCTGACATTGTTGGTGGGGAAAAAACGCACATTTAATATTCTTCCTGGCACAACCCGTGCTATGTTGTCTGGTTCCAACCTCAATGATTCCAAATTAACTGCACCAGAAGCCTTTCTTTTCTCTATCCAGTCACCTAAAACAGAGTTTTTATCCATGCTTTCGTCGTTAATCTTATGAGAGAAACCCTTAATTGTTTCAATCAATTTTTGATTTGAGATATCGAAATCGCCACTATATGCATCCCTCATACTTATGGGAATAGGTTCTCGAGGTGACTTTTTGGCTATGGGCTGTAAGTTCTTGTTAGGTGATGCTATCCTATCATCGAAATCATCTTTTAGCCCACTTGCTGTTGAAGAATCCGGTGGAATACCTTGAGTCCTGAGAGACCGCCGCAACACAGTGGGTGATTTGGACTTGTGTTTCTTCTCTGGACTTGCCTGATATGATTTGCTTTTAGCTCTGCCATGTCAAACAAATGGCTAATTTACTTGTGCACACAAATAAATAAAACTATAGAAAACACTCATTTAACATATGCATTAATACACAGATAAAAGAAGCTAACATTATACATATGCTTGCTTTTGCCTCATTCAACAGGGTAAAGAAGCACACAAAATTCACAGGAACAACATATTGACTCCTCTAACAGATAATAGAAACAAACAAATATGAAAATTGTGTTCCTTCCATCCAATTTCAATTGTTTATGGCAATTGATTTTTACTCACTGCGTTCCTAAATATTTGTCAACCTAACTAAAACTAGATATCCCATAACACTCCCTCCATTCCGTTTTACTTGAAACTTATACTAAAAATTAGTTGTTTCAAATTTCTTTGTCCTATTTATGAAATCATAATCATTTTGTTATATTTTTTCTTTTCTATCCTTAGTATTAAATAATAACACAAGTAATAGTCAAATTTAAAGTTCCAAAACATCATTAACAAAGTTAATTTAATAAGATACACTCCTAATTAAAATTTTCTTAGAAGGTTCACTAAGTCAACAAGGCCAAGCAAAATGAAAAGAAGGGAGTACTTGTCATTTTATTACTCCCTCCATTCCATTTAATTGGACGCTTGTTGACTTGCCTCGCCCTTAAAAAAACTTTAGAGATATATTTTACTAAAGTAACCTTATTAATAATGTTTTAAAAGTCTAAATTTGACTATTATTACTTTATGTTATTAATAACAAAGGTAGATTGGAAAAAACATACCAAATATCTGAATGGGTGACCAAGATGAACCCTCCATTTATTTAAAACACCAAAATATGTTAGATATGTTAGGTACTTGAAATGATACTAAAATAGGCTTAACTCACATTTTTGGTGAGTTTTTTCTTTTTCTTAACGGAAATTTGACGAGTTAACTTTTAGAAAAAAGTGTAAAGCTCAAAAGAATGTTACTCTTTTTAATTTTACAAAATTCACGTATTATGTGAGTTATCTATTGAATTTAAAAAACACCCTTTCCCTTTCACGGCCCCCTCCCTTAATTCACCTTTATTCGCAACTCACCTTAAAAAATAACAACATCTACAAATCCCCACACTAATTCCCCACTTTTGGCCCCCAACACAAATTTTAGTATATTCTCAATCAATGTTCCTACTTCACTGTTGTTCGGTGCTTGAAAATTGAAAAATTACTATAATTCAAGTTAAGATAATTTTTTAATTTTTTTTTAAGAAAATCATTGGTTGAAATTATTTGGATTGTTAATTCAAAATGTCTAACTAATATTAAGCAAATACGTTTAACCAATGGTGAACATGTTTAACTAATCGTTTGGAGAAACATAAGTTTGACTAGTTAGACATGTTGGTTGAAATCATTTGTTTGGATTGTTGGTTGAACATATCTAACTAATGTTGAGCATGTTTAACTAATGTTGAGTTGGACATGTTGAATGGACAAAAATCCAAACAAACGATTAGTTAAACACTAGATAGACATTAAATTGTCTAACTAGAGTTAGACATTCAACATGTCTAACTAATGTTGAGTACGATTAACTAATCATTTGGAAAAACATTAGTTAGCCAGTTGAATGAACAAAAATCCAAACAAATGATTAGTTAAACATTAATTAGACAATTTGCTCATCATTAGTTAGACATTTTGAATAAACAAATCAAATAAACAATTTTAATCAACATTTAAAAAAAAAAATCAAAAAATTACAACTTGAACATTAATAATTTCTCAATTTTCAAACAGCGAACAATAACAACGTATAACCAATGATTAAAAATCTACTAAAATTTGTGTTTAGGGACCAAATATGGAAAATCAAAGTAAAAATTTGTAGAATCTCATTATTTTTTTAAGATGAATCACGAATAAAAATAAATTGGGGGAGGGCACCGTAAAAGAAAAAAGGTGATTTTTAAATTCAATAAATAACTCACATAGTACGTGAGTTTTATAAAACTAAATATACAACTCACATATAATGTGAGCGTTGTAAAATTTAAAAAAAAAATACACATTTTTTGTGAGCTTTATTTTAGGAAAAAAAAAGTTAACTTCGTTGCCAAATTTCTGTTAAGAAAAAAAATAAAACTCACAAAAAATGTAAGTTAAACCTATTTTGATATCATTTAAAATAAATGACATGTTTTGATATTTTAAATAAATAAATGACCCATTTTGATTGTCCACTCCAGAGATCTATTGATTTCATAGAAGAGATTTGAAGCAACTATTTTTAGTAGATAAGCAAGTAAAATGGAATGGAGGGAATAGTTGTTTGTTCCTACATTTACACTTAGGGGCTGTTTGGTTTATGGGACGAGAGTCAATAATCCCGAGATAAAATAATAATCCCGAAATAAAAATGTAACTCACTCGTTTGGTTATAAATATTTAGGATAACTTATCCTGGGACTAATTAGTCCCGGTATAAGATCCACCCAAATGGTGGGATAACAATTCCAAAACTTTTTTTTTGGTATAAAATTATACAAGGACAAAAATACCCTCATTTTCATCTCTCTCTCTCTCTCTCACACACACACACATATATATATTCATAAATAATAAATTATGTTTAATTAACGTATAATATATTCATAAATAAATTATATATATAATAATAATTAACGTAAATTGGTAAACTGTATAATAATTATGTTTTAAACGTATAATATATATTATGAACATAAATATATATTATGAATAATGTATAATATATTCATAAATATATATAAATTAGATATTCATAAATTATGTTTAATTAACGTATAATATATTCATTAATTATGAATATAATATATTACGTAATATATAATGTAATTACATAATATATAACGTATAACATTATGAATATATATATATGTTAATTATGTTTAATTATATATATATTATGTTAATATATTTAATTATAATATATTATATTAAATAATGTTAATTATATTTAATTATATATAATTTAATTATATATAACATAATATATAACGTAATATATTCTCACACACACATTAATTGGATTTAATTAACGTATAATATATTCATAAATAAATAAATCTTGAACAGTTTACCGTTCAAAATGGTTATAAAATATATAAATTATGTTTATTTATATATTTTAATTTCTCTAAAAAATAATAAAAAATTTTAAAAATAAATATTTAAAGCTTAAAAAGAAATATATATACAAAAAAAGTTAAATAAGATGGAGAGTATTTTGATAATCAATCAATTTATTTTTAGAAATTATACCATGCATGTTACTTTGAATACAACAAACAAAACACTTAGTAAAAATAATTCCAACATAACTAATCTCAGTATAACTAATCTCAATATAACTTATCCCATCATAACTAATTTTGATATAACTTGTTTTCAAATCAAACGACCCCTTAATAATAAATATAAAAAAAATATTACTCCCTCCGTTTCAGCATGACCTACTTTTCATAATCAATCAATTTATTTTTAGAAATTATACCATGCATGTTACTTTGAATATAACAAACAAAACACTTAGTTAAAATAATTCCAACATAACTAATCTCAGTATAACTAATCTCAATATAACTTATCCCATCATAACTAATTTTGATATAACTTGTTTTCAAATCAAACGACCCCTTAATAATAAATATAAAAAAAATATTACTCCCTCCGTTTCAGCATGACCTACTTTTCTTTTTAATCCGTTTCAAAATGAATGACCTTTTCCCTTTTTAGCAACTATTACCATTCAAAATGGTTGTAAAATATATAAATTATGTTTATTTATATATTTTAATTTCTCTAGAAAATAATAAAAAATTTTAAGAATGAATATTTAAAGCTAGAAAAAATATATATATAAAAAAGATTAAATAAGATGGAGGTATTTTAGTAATCAATCAATTTATTCTTAGAAATCATACCATGCATGTTACTTTAAATATAACACAATAAAAAATAATCTCATCATAACTTATCCCATCATAACTTATCCCATCATAACTTATCCCATCATAACTTATCCCATCATAACTTATCCCATCATAACTTATCCCATCATAACTTATCCCATCATAACTTATCCCATCATAACTTATCCCATCATCAAACGACCCCTTAGTGATAAATATAAAAAAAATATTACTCCCTCCATTTTCATTTTAAAATGAATGACCTCTTTTTAAAGGCTATTTAATTTTAACCTTTCACATGACTCGTTTAAAATCACGAGATTGAACGACAATTAGGTATATTTAAAATATCTTTAATTTAAGACCACAAATTCAAAAGTTCATTTATTTTCTTAAATTCCGTGTCAAGTCAAACTAGATCATTCTTTTTTAAATGAATAAAATAATATAATGCAAAAAAAAATTATTAAATACAGTCGGCTAATAAATAAGACTAACTAGAATTAGCCTCCAGTGAACCTTTTTTTTCAAGGGGTGTGCAATTCAAAAATACCACAAATATTTGAGAACGAAGGGATGTTACACAATAAATTTGGAAAAGTAAGATAGAATTCCCGAAGAACAAAAAGAAATGAATTTATCTGTTAGTACATAAAATATTATATACTACCATATAAACTTGACTTTATGTAAAAAATTAATAAGTAACATGTTGCAGATCAAGTTTACTCGCTAGCGTAAAATATTTTATAGAGTGCACAAAACTTAAAACCCAAAATAAATACCAACAAAAAGAGAGCGAAAGAGACCTTGGACGCTTGGTGAGAGCGGAAAGTTGAGAAAGTTGGGAGTGAATCTTAAGGGCAGCAAGCATTTCTTCATTGCGTTTTATGTTGTCAATCCTCTGCCTCTCGTACTCTGTCAATTTCTCCCCACCCATTCCTATTTATTTCCAAAAGGGAATACTACCAAAATATTCTGAATTGGGAAAGTTAGATTCTCGCCTAGGTTTCCTTCCGTCCCCTCTCACTTTATAATATATAGAAATAAAATGGCGGGAAATTGTCTACGTGGTGCATTTCTTACCATCAATTTCTCTAATTTTTGGCGCCATAACCCCGAAGTACAATAATTATATTATTAGGTACAAGAACCTTAATTATCTTTTTACTATTGTTCATGTTACAAGTAAATAAATTATCTTTTTATTATTTTTTAACAATTATCCTTTTAATATGGACTTTTAAAATAGGAAAAAGGCTTAAATATGCTATCGAATTATCAGAAATAACTCATTTATGTTATTCGTTAAAAGTTTGGTCCGTTTATGTCATCACTGTTACTTCATCCATGTTATTACTTATTAACGGTGATTTTTAAAAAACAATTTTGTCACGTGTCGTCTTACTAAAGGTCCACATCTTTAATTAGAAAAAAGGTTCAAATATGCCATCAAAGTATTAGAAATGACTCATTTATGTCATCCATTAAAAGTTTGGCTCATTTATGTCATTGTCGTTGCAACACAGGTCCAGTATTTGTTAAAACGGTTTTTCAAAAGGCATAATACATTAACAGGACCTTTAACTTGATATCAAATTATAACTATGACCTTTAACTTTATCAATGTACAAGTAAACCCTTTAACTATATAAAAGTTGAATTAAAAAACACTTCAATCTTGCAACACATATGTGTGAAACTCAATCGCTCCTACGTGGACTAATACTCCAACCAAATGTTGCCACCTAATTAAAAAGATACACATAGATCTTAGATATTAACTTTGCCAGTGTACAAGAAGACTCTTTAACTATACAAAAGTTGAGCAAAAAAATACTTAAATCTTACAACACATGCGTGAAAATTGCTCCTGTGTGGACTTGTCCTCCAACCAAATGTTGTCATCTAATTAAAAAGATGAGTTAATACATAAAAATGATCCTAAACTTGACACCAAATTATAACTTTGACCTTAAACTTTGACAGTACACAAACATAACCTTTAACTATTTAAAACTACACAAATATGATCTCCAATCCTACGTGACAGAACGCGTGTTTAACACGCAAAACTGGGAGCGTCCAGCTTAAAATCTAAGGGCATAATACATAAATATGACCTTAAACTTTGACAGTGCACAAATATGACCTTTAACTATTCAAAACTGCACAAATATGACCTTTAAATGACTCTTCACTATTATTTTTTCATTATTTTCGGCTAAAAAATGAAAATGACATCTAATTTCTTTTGTCATTGCCGAAAAAAAGCAATATTGAAGATTTATTAATTAGGTGGATCAGCGTTATGCGAAAAAATCGAGCGGGTATGTATATATATTATAAAGCAGAGGACGAATTTAAGTTATATAAAATATCTAAATATTATTTATTTAAATATTAAATTAAAGATGAAACTATACTAATAATAAACAAAATTATAGTTTTAATAAAATATTTTATTAAATTAATGTTATTAAGGATAGTAGTAGTAGTATATTAAATTAACGTAATTAAAATGTTATTAAATTAATATTATTAAATTAACGAGGGGTGGACCTACGTAGTTGCCATGGGGTTCACCCGAACCCCCTTGATAAAAAAATTACGTTGTATATATATAAGATAGAAAATGTATATTTATGTACATATATTAATGTTGAACCACATGAAACAAGACACTTAGATAGCCCAGTGGTGTTATTTGCTCTCCTTGGGCGCATCCTTCAGCCTACTGTGCGGGTTTGATCCCTGCTAGTGCCTGTTTTTTTTAATTAAAAAAAAAACTAAGTGTTGCTGCTATAGAAATAAATAAAATAATAATAATAATAATTTTTTTAAATTAAAAAAAATTAGGTGCTGCTACTATAGAAATATATAAAAAAATTATTATTATAACAATAATAATAATAATAATAATAATAATAATAATAATAATAATAATAATAATAATAATAATAATAATAATAAAACGACGTCGTTTTAACACAAAAAGCAAAACTTTGACAGTGCACAAATATGACCTTTAACTATTCAAAACTGCATAAATATGACCTCTCTCCAAGTCAGCCCTTTTAACGACGTGGCACCGTGTGATTGGATTACCTTTTCACGTAGGTGCGAGTGAGACTCACGCATGGAGTTGCAAAATTGGAGGTCATATTTATTCAGATTTTGAATAGTTAAAAGTTCTATTTGTGCACTATCAAAGTTTTAGGTCAAAGTTATAATTTGGTGTCAAGTTTAGGGTCATTTTTATGTATTAACTCTAAAAAGATACACGTAGACTTTAGATGTGAAAAAAAAACTTAATATACCACCATCACAAATACATGTACTTTTTAGATTTTTTCTTTTTAAAAAAATAATAAACAATTCATTAAAAGGCTGCTTTCATTCAAATAACATTCAAGTCCGATGAGAATTAAAAGGTTCATTTAGAAGATGTGACATCCGATGAAAATCACACAAAATTTTCATCTTTTATTTCTTTTCAATTAAGAAAAAATTATTGAAATTTTAACGGATGATATAAATGAGTCATTTTTTATAGTCCGATGGCATATTTGAGCCTTTTCCCATAATTTTAATGAATGATGTGGACCTCTAGTAAGACGACACATGGAAAAGCTATTTTTGAAAAACCACCGTTAACAAGTAATGACATAGATAAACCTATTTTGTAACGGCAATGTCATAAATGAGCCAAACTTTTAACGGATGACATAAATGAGCTATTTCTGATAGTTCGATGGCATATTTGAGTCTTTTCCCTTTAAAATATATAAAATTATCAATTAAAATTATGTTGCAAACAACTCTAATATTATATGCGGATATCAACTAATTATAGGCATTTAAATATTTTTATTAGATTATAAATCTTTCTCTTATTTGAACAAGAGTATAGTGCTCTTCTTTTTTATTTAAGTAAAATTTGTGACTTATAATGTATAAGTTTAAAAGTAAGTGGGGTTCTTGCGGCAATACTGCCACTGTATTTCGTATTGAGGCATATTAATCTATCTAATTAGTTACTAGTGAAAGTTATCGCGCTTCGCGCGATTGCAAAATACGTCGGAAGTTGATCTTTTATTATTATCACAATTTTAAAAAGAGAAAATACATTAAATCACTCTCGAACTTATCACCAAAACTTACTTTAGTCACTAAACTTAATCTGTAATTATTTATCCCCCTTATGAACTTTAAAGTGAATTTTTTACCATCCTAAAAAAATTATACCACTCTCACTATGGAGGGTGAAGTACACCACATCATTGTCATGTCATTGCCACGTAAGAAATTATAATTTTTTTTTAAAAAAATAGTCTCACACACATATTATCTTTATATTTTTTTTAAAAAGTAAAAAATATAGAGAAAATATATATGTTCTCTCTCTCTCTCTCTCTCTCTATATATATATATATATATATATATATATATATATATATATATATAAATAGAACGCCCCAACCCCGGCAACCCCCCATCCTGTTTCCTTGTTCTTCTCCTTCGACATCGCCCCCTCCTCCCCCAATCCGATTCCTTCTTCTTCTTTTCTTTAACAATCAAATCCCCAATTAACATCATTATTTCAACCTTCAATTTTAGCTTCCTTCATATTTTTAACGGTCAAATCCACCAACTCATTCACCCAATTATACAAAATTAAATTCATCAAATTTGAGAAGTAGATCAATTTAAAGTGAATGGTAAATTAGAGAAGATAAAATTCCAAACAAAGTCATTTTCGGTGTGGTTGACCATCTCCGATACGTCTATAATTTCTTTTAGCTCTATTCAACAACCCTTTGATTCTTTTTACTCTATTCAACAACTCTTTAGCTCAAAAAATGAAAAAGAAATTATATGTGATCTTTCCTTTTTTGCTCGTGCTTCTGTAATGTAGATATGACAAAATAAGATAGCTATTTTTCAAGAGTTCGAAAGATGGACTGTGGTGATGATTTGCTTCAAAAGAAAAAAAAATTTCAATACACAATCTATAATGTAGATATGACAAAATCGTGATAATTTGATGCTCTTTGAATTTTTTTGGATGTTTAAATTTAGCAAATTCGTAGAGAACGATAATTGAAAGATTTGATTTTTATATATTTTTGGAATTTAATTTGTCGATTCTTGATCTTTATAGAAAAAATTATTTGTTGTTGTATTTTATTATTGTGTATTTGATTGAAGATTTTTGGTGGATAGAAATGAAAAAAAAAAGAAATAAAGGAAGAAGAAGAAATGGGGGTGGTGGGGTATGAGAAAGAAGGAAAAAAAATTAATGGTTAAAAATATTAACGTGGGCCCAATTTAATTATTTTTTACACTTTTTTTCCACTCAAACACACTTTTTTTTTTGCCACGTCAGCCATTAAGAGTGCAAAATAATACATTTTAAAGTTCACAAGGGGTAAATAATTACAGGTTAAATTTAATGGCTAAATTAAGTTTTGGCGACAAGTTCGAGGGTGATTTGATGTATTTTCTCTTTTAAAAATAATTAAAAGTAATTTTTTTGTAAAAGTTGAACAAAAAATTACACTTTATATACAGTACGATAGAATTCCTTCCATATAATTCTTTGAGTGGTGTATACCTGATCATGAAATCTCCATAATATATACTAAGTTGCGAATTGTGCATATATATATTTTAGCGGGATAACTTTTTGCCTAGACGAATGAAACAAAAAAAATGTAGATATATAATTTAAAATTTTTGTCGCTGTTTGTCATACTTGCACAAACTACAACAAATACAAAGCTACAAAGAGTATTTGATATCCTATTTATGAAAAATGTTGAATATTTTTGGAACTTTGGTTGCATAGTAAAAGAACTCGCATACAGGTTGAAGTTGCAGTAAGATTCAAGAATGGCCTCTTTAAATACTGAAGTTAATGTTAATGCACCCCAATCAATGGGGCAATGGTAATTGGTATTCTGGAAATATTTTATTACATTTTTCTGGAGAGGAGAGAGCAAGCAACCTTTCGCCTCTCGGCAGGAGTTTCATTGTACCCCTCCTTTTTGATCCACGATACCAGAACCCAAAGCTACAAATCCAATTGAATTTGGTCCAATCTAATCCAACCTTATTTGTATAGTAGAAGATGGGGGAGTCGTGCCAATTCTCTATCTTCGCAAGAGCAGAAACATTTTAAAAAATGGTTTTGGGTGGTGGCAGCGATTAAATTATAAGGATTTTGTTTTTCTGTGGCAGAGTCAATGTTTTTCACCAATGGATTCAACATCTAAATATATATATATATATATATATATATATATATATATATATGGAGAAATCACCTTATATTTATATGGTGTGATTTTCCAATGAACCCACCTTCAGGCCCTGTTCATGATTGAACCCTGCTTTTCCAAAAACTCAGATAGTTCTGAAATTTTCAAATTTGTTCTCCGGCCTGATAAGATTCTGACCCAGATTGTATCGCACACCTTCAGAAATGTAGACTTAGTACTTATTGTCTACAGCCACAAGACACGTAAATCCTAGACCACAAATACTTAATGTTTAACAGGAAGACAAGTCAGTGATCTCTAATAAAGAGCAATCTCTAGGAGGAGTCCCCGCTCCCCACTATCTGATCTTATAACCTGTCATTTTGTGCTATTTTGGAGCACAAACTGTTCCACTATGAAAAAGCAAGTGACAAGCTACTGATGAACATATCTGCCTTTACCAACCAAGGAATCCCATAAATTTTCATGCTTAAAGCCGAAGAAACTAAGTGCAGCGAACTAATGCATAAAATTAAAGAGAGACCATCTCATTAATCAAGGTTGATTTCGTAGTGAAATGATAGCTAAGGTAGCAAGGGCTAGCAATGAATCACACACACATCTCTGATCAGACACTAAAAATTAAGTAAATGAGGATGAACCTGACAGGAAAATGACATACATTAACATATCTATCACCATATCAATTTTTTTCTCTCTTTTAAAAGAAGATTGTGGGAAATCAACATCTCAATTATAAGTTTCATATCATATCACGATACCATAGCAGTAACATAGATTTTCTAATGAATATTACAGAACACTACAATTTTCAGGAAAATAAGAGGCCACTTAACAGACATGTTAAATATTGGTTCAAATTAGTTGAAACAAAACAAGGCAGACTTTCAACTATATATCAAAGACAACATCTGCAAAGCCCTTTTACTATATTACTCATCGATGCCTTCACATATGGAAACAGTGACGTTAGAATGTCAAGGTCAAAGAAAAGCAGACGCTACAAAATACACATTTATTGAAATGAAAAAAAAAAGGTTGTTGCCTCTCTAGCCTGCTAAACACCAACGTAATAGGGAGACTTACAACCTCACTTCTTCCCATAAAAGCTTTTCTGCAACACAACACTTTTTAGGATCAAGATTTGCAATCTGGACAACCGTCTGATTCACCATTACGCCTCTACACCTATAAATCACATATGAGGCTATTGTACTAATAGCTTCAATGATACATTGACACTGACCAAGATAGAACTTGTTACTTGATCGTAGGTCAAAAAAGCTTCTAGTTTGTCAAATGTGCTAAACACTGTAACAAATACACATAAGTGAGAAGCTCTTGCCGGCCTTAATTTCAACAAGACTCGCTCTGTTAGATTATTTTAGTATATTTGTTATATATATGTATATGTATCCCAAAGTTTTAATTCATTCATTGAACCAAAAAGATAAATAGAAATGGTGGCTTTAGAAGCATGCCACGTCTTTATTTCCATATCTTTCCTATATATATATATATACAAGGCGATATATAGATTGAATGAGGAAAAACACAATGCAAAATGAAGTGAGTTTTGCAAGGGAAGGAGCAATAAAATCAGCTCTAAAATAAAGCCAAGCCATATAAGTCCATTGTAAAATGCTTTGCACCTCCCAAGGATTCACCTGATTTAAATGCCACTGATTGAAATAAGCAAAGATTTCAATAAACAAAGCCACCACTGATATAGCAAGAAAAGCTATAATAAATCTGTACAACTTACCCCTGTACTTTGGCTCTTCATCTCTCTCATTTGATAACACAATACGTTTCTTGACAGATGCAAAACTCGTGTACAAACTATTCGCCATCCATGGGATACAACCAAGTGTCCTTTGTGCTTTAAGCAGGAGCACTTTAGTAAACCTTTTAGGATTAGCCGCCTTGTTCTTATCCCAAAAAGCCGGTGAATTCAAATCATTGACCTCAACTAATGAAATGCTTTTAGGATTCTCCATGGTAACAACTACAGAACTTGGTGCCATTATAGTTCAAAATAGATCAAAAGGCAACAACCCCAGATGAGTAACTTGAGTAAAATACCAACAAAATGAATATCAAGAACTCAATATGAGCTACGTAGTTGGGACAATAACACTCATTCACAACAAAAAAGAGCACAATTTGATCTAAAGAAGGGTGTACCCTTTCTTAAATGGAACACACTTTGTAAATATGAAGTCAAAGCTATAAAAGGAATATGCTTTGCTAAGTTGTGAGAAGTAGCAGAAGGAAAAAAAGAAGGAAGAGAAAAGGCAAGATCAGGTATCAGTGGAGACAAGCGTGGCACATGGAATCTTCGGTTCTTCTTAATTTAATGTCTGCTAATAACTAATAAGCAATTAGTATAGTAGTGTTGTATTAGTAGTAGTTGTTGTTCAAGTGGACACCAAAATAGTTACATCTTTCGCTCTGAAAGAGCTCTAACCGATCCTATTCAGTAACACAAAAAAAAACTTTTAAGCATAGATCGACTCAACGACACATCAAATCAATCAAAACTCAGTCATTTCACCAAAATTACACAAATGAACAACTACATAAACAGGAAAAAAACTGTAAATTATACCTGCAGAACATGATCAAGTCCAATTCCAGTACTATTAAGCGCCTGTTGAACAGAAGCAGAGATCTTAGTCGTATCACCGTAAGCAAAAATCGAAACAGGTCCACAATAATTCACATTCACAAGTACAGTACTTATATTCTGTGCTATCGCATGAGGATCAGATTCTCTAGGTACTTGAGAGTTTTCTATATCCTGCCATACCGAAATCCTCGCTGCCGAGTACAACGCCTTCGCCACACCCGATGGTTGTATCCCTCCTCCTCCTCCGTTCCCGTTTTCGCCTGCACCACCCAATTTCGACGAAAATAAAGCACGATAGCAAACTCCAATGAGTAAAGTTTTATCTTTTAAATTATTTTTATATTTGTCCGGAGATTAATTCCTCCATCAAGGTTTAAGAAAATGCCAAAGCCAAAAAATGTAATTAAGAAAAGCCGTGAGCAGGGAAAAAGGCGGAAGATGGAGGGTTTTTGTTTAATGGTGCTAATGACAACAGATGATTAATGGATTTATTAATTAGAAAAATAATAGTAATGAATTAAACTTGAAAAAATAACTCAAAAAATTCAAGAAAAAGATAAATATGTTTCCTGATCATTGAGGCATGCCACATCAGCAGCCCTCAATGATCCCTTTATATATATATATATATATATATATATATATATATATATATATATAGAGATAGATAGATAGATAGATTAGAAAAATAATATTAATGAATTAAAATTAAAAAAATAACTCAAAAAATCCAGAAAAAAGATAAATATGTTTCCTGATCATTGAGACATGCCACATCATCAATCCTCAATGATCCCTTTATATATATATATATATATATATATATATATATATATAGATTACTATATCTTTTGCTACCTCAAAAAAGGATTCATGCTTACTTTTATTTTTTTAGAAAAATAAGAACTTTTTTGTCTCTCGCATGTCCTTTTATTTTAGTCAAAAAAATTGTTCTTTATTTGATTAGCGAGTTTTTTTTTTTTTTTAGGTTTAGTCTGTTTAATTTAGATAAAAAATTATAATATTTAATGTTTTTACATTGATTAAAATTTTATTTATATAAAAAAATTTATAATTCTATTTAAGTAATATTTTGATAAAAGTATTGAATTAATTGTTATTTGTTACATAGTAGTCCAAATTTAAGGTTGAAGTGAAAATAGAAGAGAAAGTGAGATTGAGGAATCAAGTTTTTTTCAATCTAAAAATGAATAGGGAGGAAGATCAAATTGCTCCTCAACTATATAAGAGGTGCATGTTTGCCTTTTGTATAAAAGTATTATGATTTAATTGTGATATCAGTGTATCAAGTTTAAGTCATTTGATAATACGAGTAAATTTAGCTTATTTTGGTAAAGTCGTGAGTGTATTTGATTAGAACTACTTTATATGTTAACTAGGTAACTTGACCGTTCTTCGCGCGATCATAAAATATTTATTAAATTTATAAAAAAATCTTTAATAATACTTGAACATTAAAAGTAATGAGAAGTAAATTTTTTAAGAACTAAAAAATATTTAAATATGTTTTGATCTTGAACCGGGAGTCTATAAAAAACAACCTATTTACATTATCTCTAAAATAAAAATAATGTATGTGTACATTCAACCCTATTCAAACCTCACTTTGTGAGAATAAATTGAATATAATGTCATACTCTATCTTTAATCTTAAATATCTACAAAATTGCATCATACATATCATATAATACTGACAAAAAGAAATCATTGTTGTTGGCATGGTAATTTGCAACAACACCTTTAAAATTAACATTATGATATGAAAAAAATGTTGCCACGTTAGAGAGAGAGGGTCTACTTTCTCTCTAGTTTCTTTCCGTTCATTCTCTTCTCAAACTTTTCCTTTACTACTGCTTTCCTATACTACTGCTTCCATCTCCTCTCACTCATGGACTCCACCATGCTTGAATCAACTTCTTCTCCTTCCGAACTCGCCACAACTCCCACCGAGCCTATCTCTAACTACCCTTCTTACTGTGATGTCACTTCGGGTAAATTAGCCCCGTCCACTTCCACGATTGTAGATCCGCCTGTTGCTCCAACCCCAGCTGATCTACAAGACTCTATAATTACTCTTAGTTTAGAGGACAAGACCCGTTGGTACTCTCCTTGGCAATTCTCCCTAATTGTGAAGGCCTCTGGAGCCAAATTCACTCACAAGTATTTGAAGACGAAACTGAAAGCCCTTTGGCGACTTTCGAAACCTCTTTGTTTGATTGATTTGGGCTTCAATTTCTACATCGTCAAATTATAAAACCCGACTAGTCCGGCTAAGATCTTGCAAGAGTGGCCCTGGTTTGTTGCGGGGAGCTACATCTCACTCCGGAGCTGGGAACCGAACTTCATCCCCTGTAAATCTCAAATTGACTCGACGGCTATCTGGGTGCGTTTCTCTCAGTTGCCGACGGAATTTTACGATCTTCATATCTTGGAAAGGATAGGTCGAAAGATTGGCAAATTACTAAAGGTAGATGCATGCACATCTTCCACCATTAGAGGTAGATATGTCCGCATCTGTGTTCAAATTGACTTGGGTCAACCCGTCAAATCTTTCATCATCATCGGGAAGCATCGGCAATCTCTACTGTTTGAAGGAGAGAGAATCCTCTATAAATTGTGTGTCTACCTCGGTCACACCGCCCCAAATTGTTCCAACAAGGTTGCTTCTCCTTCCATGGATCCATCATTCGAATAAAGCCTTCCAATTTTATAGACAATTGAGACGGATCATGGCGAATGACACATGGTTTCTTTTCCCCAGAATAAGAAGCATATCTCCTCGGCATCACCTACCCGGAGTTCTCCCAAAGCTTCGACACAACCGGCCAGGACAACCCCAGGTAAGTCCCCTTCCCCCCCATATTCCATGGATGTTCATGCCGCCTCCACCTCCAGTTGTGGCGGCCAGGGCAGGGTAGGGCTTCGTCTTTTTGGGCCCTCATCCACTGAGGCCATGGCTAACCCAGATCTACCTAGGGCCCAACTACCTAATTATTCTTTCGCTGGGTCGGAAGTAACCCCTGTTGGGCTATCTTTTGGCCCAAAAATGTCCATGGATGTCGATCCTTCACCCAAGACCCACCCGATTTCCACTTCTTTAAATAATCTGCCTACTACTGTTCCTATTAATATTATATATTCCTCTCTTTTTAATAATCAATTGGGAATGTAGGCCCTCAGGTGGATCCTCCCCCCCTTCGCTAATCATTACCTCCAAGCCTCCTGGGGATATTTCTCTCACCACGCTGACGACATCTGTTTCTTTACCCCAAGGGGATTTGATGGACAGCAAGGCAGATTCAGACATAACATTTAATGCGTCTGAATGTCCTGTAGCCCCAACTCTTCCACTTCCCGCAAGTAACTCTACTTTTAAACTCACTACTGTTGCCATGCAAACTATTCCTTGCCAAAATGACCTCCAACCTTCCTCATCCGATCACCTTAGTCTCCGCACCCCTCCCTTCATCGCACCTTCCAAAATCATGGTTGGAAATGTGCCTCTCAAACTAGTTTTTTCCACTTTATCTCCACTGGCAGGGGAGGCACTTCACACTCTTTATTTAGGACCCATCCTATCTAGCTAAGCTGGCCATGACCTGTCTCAACGAAGGGCTCCAGCATTTTGGCCCCAATTTCTTGTTGGCGACAATGCTTCATATTTCAGTCTATCATTTTAGGGGGACCTCAGCCCCTGCTCTAATCTCGAAGCTAATGACCCAAACCAGTTTAACTCTCATTTTTTATCCTCCCCTGAATCAAACTCTACTATCCCAGGGGCCTCGTTTTGTCAATCTCAATGGGGTCAGCCAGACATCAACTATCCCTACTCCCCCCATTATCTCACAACCCCAACTCTCTCTCCTTGGAGCTGCAGGAAAGGGAAAAGACCTAGGCTTTGGGGGCAGTAAGTTTACCTGGTTCAATATGAGATATAGGAATAGACAGTCCCTTATCACGGAGAGGCTTGATGGGTGCCTGGCTACTGATATTTGGATTCAGTTATACCTTGAATCCTATGTTTAACATCTTCCTAGGACCCATTCAGATTACTATCCCTTGCTTCTTCAACTCTCTAGGACTCCCCTGCATATCCTGAAGCCTTTGAGAGTTGAATCCATGTGGTGTAACCATAGTGACTTTCCTAACTTAGTAAGCCAATGCTTCCCTGCTGGTTCTAAACTCACTGATGACACCATGGACTTTGAGGAGAAGGCTAGAACTTGGAACATGGAGGTTTTTGGTAACCTCTTCCATAGGAAAAAACATATTCTTGCTAGACTAGCTGGGATTCAAAAGTCTCCTAAGTACCCTACCAACTCCTTTTTACATACCCCCTTGAGCAACAGCTTCTTCAGGACTAGAAGTTCCTTCTCAGAGATGAATCTGATTTCTGGAGGCTTAAATCTAGAATTAACTGGCTTATAAAGGGGGACTAGAACACCAAGTTCTTCCATACCATTACCATTAACAGGAGTAGGAAAAATGGTATTCAATCCCTCAATGAGAATGGTTTCTGGATACACAATCAACAGGAGATCAAGAATACTATCCTCTCTTTCTATTCCTTTCTTTTCTCTACTGCTCTTACCTATAGTTTCCAAGCTTGTCAGCCATATCCCTCCAACATGGGCTCCATAACCACCTCTAGACACCTAGCCATGGACTCCCTTCATTCCTATGCTGAAATAAAAAATACTATCTTCTCCTTCAAACCTACAAAAGCTCTTGGTCCTGATGGTCTTCACTCTTTCATATATCAAAAATATTGGGACTCTTTGGGACCTTTGCTTGTTACCTTTTGCACCCATACCTTCACCACCTATACCATGGATACTAGAGTGAATTCTACTTACTTGTGCCTGATTCCTAAGTGTAAGAATGCCTCTTCTCTTAGGAACTTCATACCTATTGACCTTTGCAATACTTAGTATAAAGTTGTTACTAAGATTATTGCCAATAGAATTAAGCTTCACCCCCAAGCCATCATTGGTCCTACTCAGTCTAGTTTCCTCTCTAAGAGGAGGGCCTCTGACAATGCTATTATTGTTCAATAGTACTTAAGGCACCTTAGGACCCAAAAAGGCAGATCTCAGAGCATGATTGTCAAGATTGACCTTAAAAAAGCTTTTGATAGACTTGAATGGTCCTTTATTAGGAAAGCTCTCTTCTTTTTCAATTTTTATCCTGGGCTCTCTGCCCTCATTATGTCTTGCCTCTCCTTTTCCTCTATTGCTATTTTTATGAATAGGGGTAAAAATGATGCCTTCCATCCCACCAGGGGCATCAGACGGGGTGATCCTATGTCACCCTATCTGTTTATTCTCTGTATGGAGCTCCTAACTAGAAGGATCAACCAAAAGGTTGACACTCTCTAATGAAGCCCCATTAAAATCAGTAGAAGAGGCCCCTTCTCTCTCACCACATCTTTGCTGACGACCTAACCTTGTTTACTAAGGCAGATAGAGCCTCTTGTCTTACCATCACCAGGGTCCTTGATAGCTTTATTTCTCACTCTGGCCAAAAGATCAACCTCAGTAAGTCTAAGGTTATCTTTTCTGCTAATTGCAGTCCAGCTACCCAATCTACTTTGTATTCTATTCTTGGTATCAAGGCTAGTGCTTCTTTTGGGAAGTACCTGGGCTTCCCCATGTTTCAGGGCCCTCTTAAACTTGCTGACTTTCATTTCCTCCTGGACAACTTGCATTCGAAACTTGTTGGTTGAAAAACTAGATTTCTCAATATGGCTAGGAGAGTCACCCTAGCTAAAGCTAGCCTGAGCAATATTCCCAACCATGTCATACAATTTATCCTTCTCCCTATCAAGCTTCATAAGTTCCTTGATAGAACCCAAAAAAACTTTATCTGGGGCACTACTAAGGCTAAAAAGAGGATGCACCTAGTTACTTGGAACACTGTCACTCTCTCTAAGCATCAAGGGGGTTTGGGGGTCCAAACAGCCAGTATTAAAAATAATTCCCTTCTTTGCAGCTTTGCTTGGAGATTCCACACCTTCCTATCCTCTATTTGGACCCAAATTTTGGCTAACAAATATGCTAATTCCAACCTCAAAACCTCCTCCTTCTCCTCTACCTAGAGGAATATTAAGAGAGGTTGGTCCTTATGCAAGGATGCTCTCTTCTGGTCTACTCATGATGGGAGCAAAATTGATAACTGGCATGATGACTGGTTCCCTATTTCCCTACTCTTTCATCTCTTTATACAATTAAATGAATTAAAATAGGTGAAAATCCCCAAAAAAGGAGAAAAAAGATAGTAAATGTACACGGAGGCCTTGAATTAAAAAAGATTTATGAAAATAAAAAATATACACTAAATCTACTATAAATGTATATAAAAATTAGTTCTATAAATTTAATCAAGTTTAAAATTTAAATAGTTTGATAATATTAATAGATCTAATTTCACTACTTTTAGCAGCATACTCTTATAAATATTTATATGAGCTGATGAAGCAAAAGAAAATAAAAATAAAATTGGCTAACATATTATTTTAGGCATTTATAATTTCATAATTATTAATTATTAGAAGTGAATCATTACTTTGCTAAAAAGAATAAAATTTGATGAATTTATTTGACTAATTGTTGATCTCATCAAAACACTTCTTTTGATACCCATTCTTTTGATTTTAATTTGTTTACTTCTCGCATTTATTTCTCTACTTTCATCTTTTGTCAGATAAAATTTTGATATTCTATCTTTACTGTTTTATTTGCTCTCTGTTGAGTATTATTTTTTTCAATAGTAAGAACGTAACGTAAATCATAATAACGACTCTCTTGGACTTTATTTCTCAAAATTTCTTTTTAATTCTTTGACACCACCATCATTATTCTTATCTTCATCTAATGTACTTCATCTTATCGAATCTAGTAAAACTTCATTCTTTTTCTCCAACATCAATTTTTTTGGAGGAAAAAAAACTACAAATCTTAAATTACTTCTAATTATAATCTGTTCATTGGTAAAGATAATATGAAAACTTTTATGTAATTTAAAGGAGCATAGAATTAAGTTTAATTTCTCCCAAGAATTTAGTAATCAAAAATCCACATAAATGATCATTATAATATAACAAAAATACCATAAATTCTTAAGGAAGGGAGACTTTTCAGATGTCGATTATTAAGCACACAACAATTAAGATATAACTAAAGTTTTTATTTTATAAATAGAAAGAAGGCCGAAAAGGATATATATATATATATATATATATATATATATATATATGTTGTGAATATTCGACTTCATCATTGCATAAATATATAAGTAACTTTTGTTATGTTTTTGTTAGTCATCGTACAACATCATACCTTTGTTTTGAATCTTTCTGTACACGATATCTTTATCATTCTTATAAATATAATCCACTTACATATAATCTAAATGATATTTCCAAAAACATGTTAATTATTTTAGTGGAATTCAACATGACTTCACTACAAATAAACAAAATATAATACTTAGTAATAATATCCTACAAAAGAAATACCTAGAAGAAAACACTTAAAATTGTTGTTTGTGAAATTTTGATCACTTGCCATAACATGAAGACTGCAAAGTGATTCATTTGGCTCTATACAATGGCATTATCACTAAAAGTTCAAAAAAATTATTAGAAATTAAAAATTAAAAACACCCATAAAAAAAGGAAAAATAAAAACATGATATATTCACATTTTAATTAATTAAATAATGCAAAAAGGATGAGAAAAAAAAAAGAGATTAAATTAAGAGAGTGAAAGCAGATCTTGCCTTAATCAATTAATTAGACGACCTACTATTCAAAGATCAAGAAATAAAATGAAAAAGTAGAATTAGTTGAAGACATCTTTTTTGTACTTGACTTTTTTGCCTATGGTTTAATTATAAAAATACTAATAAAACTAAATGACAAAAATACGACTATCTAATATTAGTTTCTTTTCATGTGAAATCAAATATGTAGATTTTAAACTTTTTTAGACGAAAGAAAAATAACTTGTAAACTCATACACTTTTTGATCAATTAAACCTCTCATACACTTTTTGATCAATTAAACCTTTTTGAGAAAGATAATGAAATATTTGTTATCATTATCTCAAGAAATATCAATTAAAAGAGAACTTAATGATACCTCCATAATTCAAATACAACTGTACGCACCAATCAATTAACTTGTAAAAGAAATACAAAACTAAATAAAATACGACTATCTAATATTAGTTTCTTTTCATGTGAAATCAAATATGTAGATGTAGAACTTTTTTAGACAAAAGAAAAATAACTTGTAAACTCATGCACTTTTTGATCAATTAAACCTTTTTTGAGAAAGATAATGATATATTTAAAGATAATGATATATTTATTATCATTTTATCATGATCTTAAGAAATGTCAATTAAAAGAAAACTTAACGATATCTTCATAATTCAAATACAACTGCATGCACCAATCAATTAACCTATAAAAGAAGTACAACTAAAATCAGTTAGACAAGAAAAAGAGAAAAAGATCATAATTTAATACACGATAAACAATTAATATTTTATCTTTACTACATAAGGTAAAAACAAAGAAAAAAAATTCTAACACAATATTTCAACTACAATCAACAAAATCAAAATGATAAGAAAAAATTTATAAATAAACAATAACATCTAATAGCAAAAAAATTAATAAGATATTAAAATTGGTGGCAGCAAAATAGAGTACTTGTGCCATCCATAAAAGTGACAAACAACAATATTTAGTTAGGCGTGATTATATATTCATTACATTGAGTGAGAATTAATTATGAGAATTAACTCTATATTATTTAATTATAAATCTTTTTATGGCTAAAAGATAAAAAGACATATATGTTGCAATTGAAATTCTTTTAAAATGGAGATTAATAGCATTAATGTGGAAAGGAATTAAATGTGGCTACCTTTAATATTTTATAAATTTTTTAATGTGTATTTTTCATCTTTTAAGGGAGAAAAAATATCAAAAAAATCACAAAAAAGATAAATAACATTCTTAGCTTCAGAGAGTGCCACATCACCGATCTCATATTTCTCTTTTATATATATACTAGTATACGTACCCGAGCGATGCACAGAATATTTTTTTTATGATTAAAAAAATATTAACTTGTTCATATAAAATTAATTAATTTCTATTGTATAAAATTAACATAGTTCAAAGTTAATGAAATATTAAAAATAATTATTAATAGTGAAATTACAATTCATACTTAATAACAAACTGCAATTTTAATTGTTTACATATTTTGATATAAAAAGAACAATATCAGTATTGATTAATTATAAAAATAATAATAAATTTTAATATATTAAGTAATTATTAATTCTATTGTTGGAATTTTAGCTTTATATTTTTAATCAATTAAATGTTTTAATTATATCCCTTACCATCCATTTCATTTTCTTAATCTATTAATTCAACTTCATCTGCACTTTTAAAAATAAAATGTCATCTTTCAATTTTATTTTAAACACTAAAAGTACTTAACTTTGTCAATTACAAAACTTCTAATTCTAATACGCTCTAATGCGCGAATAATATTAAAATATTTTTTCTAATTATTTCAAATTAAAATATCTCGTTTCTCACTGAAATTTTGGTATATAATATTAAACTATTTTATTTTGATTTATATAACATACTTTTCGATTTAGCAAGTCACCAAAAGAATGAAACATTTATATATTAAGTAAAAACAACTATAAAATGATAATTTCACCCACAAAGAAATTATTTAGTGCGAGTATAAACGTGTATAACTATTTATATCATAAATTTTGAAAGTCTTCTTAAATATTTAAAATTCATACCTATTTCAAATATTTCATATAATAAATTGAAAAGAACTGAGTAAAAATTATAGGAAATAATTTATTAAAAATTAAATTTTATACGTATAAAATAATTAATGCAGCCATTTGGGCCATTAAAAGTCAAAATAATTATTCAAAGCACTTAGACAACAAGACTCAAGCCCAATTTTCAATGTTAATGACCCAAGTCCAATTATTAATGTAAGAAATATCTATAAATAAAATGACAAATCTCTTCATTCTAATCCTGAAGGCAAAAATAAAAAATGGAAAGTGTACATTGTTCTTCTTCTTCTTCTTCACATCTCTGATCTGTTGTCATCACTCTATATTGTTTCGATTTCGTCAACTATCGTATCTAATCAGGTAATATTTCATCATTTCTGAGTTATCTTGTTGTTTTTCTCTCTTGTTCGATCTTAAGCTTCAAACAATCAAAACTTTAAAATAAACTGCTTTAAATCAAATACAATTTAAATCACCTTAAACTCTCACCAGATGCTATGTATTTAGGTTCGAATGGAGCTATCTCTAAGTTGTGCTTATTGTTTTACGGGTGTTTGAGCTCAGATCTGTTAATGGAAAATATATTCTGATATACTACCTTTTAATTACATGATGAGGCTGTGATGATGACAAATAAAGTTCTAGAGTTGGTCGGGACGCAGGGTATTGGAGTTTCCCAAATCTTGGCAGGGGAACCCGATAAGGCATCTTATTTTGCAAACATAGTCTACAGCTATGGTGGTTTATTTGTCTCTTTTTGCGTGATTTTCTCTCACGAATCTGAGCTCAAGACCAAAGAATTGGGTGAGAATAACCTTTGTAAGCAGTTGGCCATATTTCTTTGTGAAAATAGATAAAAAATTATTTTTATTTTAAAAGTGGAAGATGATATTCAGATGTTGGAGTTGTGTTTGGCCACATAATAACTTGGAGTTGTTTTTGAATTTTTTTGTGTAATTTGTTGACTACTTGACCTATTTTGATGACATATTATTTTTAAGGAGAATTCTTCTTCGTAATTGAAACTCAAGGGTTGTTTGTTAGTTGATTTGGAAGTGAATCATGCGTGCCGAGTATGGGGATTACTTTGGAATATAGATATTTAGGTTATCCAGGTTGGTGGCTATTACATTCTGGAGGTCTTTGAGGCTTTGAATCTATATATATAGACAAATATGGACCTTGATTTACTTACTCCACATTAGTTTTTGATGCAGAAATGAGTTTTCTTTTTTTGTTGTTTGTGTACTGGTACTGAATACTAATTTGATTCTTTGTTAGAGGCACATCCTGATATTATACCTGCTAATGAAATAGCTACAAAAGAGATATAAGAAAATGACCTTGCTTACCTCAAGAAAAAGGTAGCCTATTTCCAGCATTACATTTTTCATACGATGAATGTAATAATGTCTTAATTTCTTTTTGTTTCATTTATGAGATTGTGATGCTTATTTTGGCCAGTATTCTACAGGTTGATGCTGGAGCTGATCGTATTATAACTCAACTCTTCTATGATACTGATATTTTTCTCAAATTTGCCAATGATTGTTGCCAAATTAAAATTAATTGTCCTATTGTTTTGGGTATAATGCCCATTAACAATTATAAGGGCTTTTTGCGCATGACTGGATTTTGCAAGACTAAGGTATCTCCATATTCTGTAGTACAGACTTTTCCATATTGTTTATTTGTATGTTTGCTTGTATACTGACGTATCACTTCACTGCTATTGGTAATGCATGGTAACCCCTAAAATATTGATATGTTATATTGCCCGAAGTTCAGTTAAGTCCCATAAAGTCAGCGCCTTCTTATCTTTAGCCTTGATGTTATTCTTCTCAATGTTGTGTATGTGCGCTTAAATCTTCCCCAATCACTAATTATTGTTCCCTTTTTCATCAATGCACGCAACCCAGCCACTCTGTATAGTTTCCTTGTATGAACAGAGCATCAGTTGATTCTAATAAATGTCCCATGTATGTGATCTTGCCAACAAATTAACACATGAAAACTTCTTCAATTAATATTTTTATATATGTATCAACTACGTATAGGTACATGAATCTTATTGAAAGAGTTTTAAGAGCTAGACTTGTTTATGGGAGCCTAAATATGAACAAAAATGTTAGCGTTGACTACATGAATCAACAATTGGTGTAGAGTGAATTTTTGATAATCATCCTTCCATCATCATTATCTTGCAAAAGTTGTATGCCTTTTCATCAAGTATTAAAGAAGATTCGCTGAGAAATTTCAAGATTGTTTCCATCGATAACAATATAGAGTATTACATGTTTTTAAGCTGTTTAACATGCCGTCGGAGGCTAACAGAATCCTATATTCATCCTGCATATGCATACCTTTTTTTTTCTTTTTAGGTTGAACTAAGTTCATCTCACAAAGAAGAGTGATTAAGAGAATCTGAGGTGACAAATTATACTTGGCAAGACAAATTAACTGACCTGTATCTTGGATGGGTAACACACATAGTAATCTCAGGTTTGCAGCTATGGCGTTGTCTTCATTCTCTTTATTTTTCAACACATCAGAGATTATATTTTACTTTTATAACTCTTCTTTATAAATGGTTGTTACATATTGTATTGTATTGATATTCTAAAAGGGTGTCTCAAGTTGGGAATTTTTTAGGTGAGATCCAAGTAATTTCCTAAAAAAAGTATTAGCTCAGAAGGAGAAATGAGGTTAATAGAGAGAAAGGGTTTTCTGTTAAGGGTGGTTGCTCCTCTCTATTGTGCCAATGATTTTCTTTTGGTTGGTTTACTCATTAATAAGATAATTTACCTTGTGAAAAAAATGCATATTAAATATGATTGATGTTTAAGAACTTAGTCTTAAACGATTGCTTAAATATGTGATGAAGCTCCTTCATGTTTGACTCAGTAAGTGAAATTTTACTGATGCATCAATTTTCAAACTATAAAAAATCCTCCCTTCACACACAGATATCCTCCTGTGTTCACCTGATGGCAATAGCAACCCCGGTGGACATGGAAGCCCCAACAAAACTGACAGGAAGGGGCTACGCCATCCTTACCAGTTAAAGACATTCAAAGTGGAGATCAATTTTGCTGCCAAAATCCTAATACTGACAATTGCAAATGCTCTGCATGGTTAAGAGTCAGAGCACTCTCAAGAAGCATTGAGAGTCTTGGATATTATTCTAAGGCAGCATGCTGCAAAACAGTAAGTAGTTGTTCTTTTTCTCTCGAGAGTTCAAGTGTCTCTATTTTTCTTGCGTCATTTAGTTGATGTTCTTGTATTATGGGGTGCCTTCTCGTTAGGCAATTTTTTTTTCACAACGATCCGAAGTACAATAAAGTTAGAACTAAGAACCTCTTATAGGCCAAACCACACGGGATCTGTGTGTACTTGAAACAAATGGTTTCAGACTATTTATTTCAGTTTCTTGTGTCTTTTGCATTGATGTTTAACTGATATTTGCTCATTCAGAAAAGTGAAAAGTACGTAAGACTTATTAGTTTTTTGGGTGAAGAGGCTGTATTTATTTTATTGTCAGAGTTATTGTGGTTTTCCTTCCCAGTCCTTATAGCAGTTTTTGACCATCTGTTTTCTACTTTTATATTTAGAAACAATGGTAATAGCAGTCCTGGTGGACATAAAAGCCCCAACGAAACTGAAAGGACGAGGCTACATCGTTCTTACCAGTCACAAAAAATTCAAGGTGGAGATCAGTTTTGCTGCCAAATCCCAATGCAGGCAATTGCAAATTCTCTGCATGGTCAAGAGTCGGAGAAGTCTCAAGAAGCATTGAGAGTCTTGGATATTATTCTAAGACTGTATGATGCAAAGCAGTGAGTAGTTGTTCTTTTTCTCTTGAGGATTCAAGTGTCTATTTTTCTTGCGTCATTTAGTTGATGTTCTTGTATCAGGGGGTGCCTGCTTTTTAGACAATTCCTTTTCCCAACGATCCGAAGTACAATAAAGTTAGAACTAAGAACCTCTTATAGGTCGAACCACATGGGATCTGTGTGTACTTGAAACAAATGGTTTCAAACCATTTTTTCAGTTGCTTGTGCCTTTTGCATTGATGTTTAACTGATATTTGCTCATTCAGAAATAAGGAAAGTACGTAAGACTTATTAGTTTTTTGGGTGAAAAAGCTGAAATACAGTTTTATTGTCAGTATTATTATAATTTCCCTTGACCTTGACATATATATTAATATGTGTGTCTTTTTTAATGTATTATCCCCTCTTTAAAACTCTAATATTTCTCGTGACATCTGTGTACTTCCTTTTGAGAAGAGTAACAACTATCGATGGTTAGTATTAGATTGGAATTTATAGTGTATGATTGATTGCTTATGGTGAAGTTGTTATTTTTTATTGAAATTCTGTTACCGAGGGATCTGTTTAGCTTAAGAAGAGTATGAAACTTCTTTTTGTTTATGCCGCAACCAGATTTGCCGTGGAAGTTATCTGAATCTTATAGGTTAAGGGGTTATCTTGAAGGTATATTCTCCATCTTACATTTGAAGAATTCTCTCGCTCTTGGCAACTCCTTAAGCTTGTTTGTCATTGAGGTTTTTTGGTGTTGTTGAATTGTCAGATTTTGTGCTTAAAATAAAATGCTTTAATCATTTGAACGGACACCTATTGAAAATGGTAGACTTGGATTATTAGTAAATGGTCTACCCCAAGAGAGCAGAGCTGGGAGCCAACAGGAACAAACTTTTTTCAATTTGTGGTTCCTCTTGTCATTCCTTTTCGCAGAGACTACATCTATGGCAAGTTAGCGTCAATGTGACTTCCGAAAGATGTCACTGGTTTAGGAACTTGTGAGGTATGAATCAAATCATTTGCAATAACTTTTTTTTATTGCATATTCTTGGTCACGGTTTAAGCTGTCTTTTGCAAAAGTGTAAGATAAACTGCATGTAGTCCTACTTTGGTACAAGAAGCTTTTTGCCCCATGCTCCCCTTTTTATGCACTTTGCTACCAAAAAAAGATTAAAAATTATACTTCCTATGATTTTCTACTTGTGGGTTTCAACGTGAGACTGATTTACATCACTAACAGGAGTCGTAGTTCACCAGCTCCTAAACTGTTCATAAACAGTGCACATTTATTCTAGCAGTAACTTAGTAGCAAAATGTACTTACAGTTCACTGTAAATGAAGGTAGTGAGTGTTGCCTAAATTTTAATTTTAGCCAAGGAAAGCTACTTTTATCTATATGAAACCATTGAGATATATTATTAAGTCTTATTTCACCTTGGGAATACTGAAAGTTTATTAAGTTATTCTAGTGCCAAAAATTATATGACTTAGTTATTGTAGCAAAACATGATAAAAAATGAAAATATGATAGAGAATAATAAAATTACTTATAAGAAAGGAAAAATTTATCAAAATATTTTATTCATAATAAAAAACAAGGCTGAAAATAGGAAAGGTTACATCCCATAAAATGTATCTTATTCAAATCTCCTAAATAATCTGCGACTCATGTTATTTTCTTTTTTTTAATGACTCTTTTTATCTTACTGCTGGAGATTTGTGCAGTGGGATCTTCATCAACGTCTACCACAGACGATTCACTCTCAGGTTTGCTTCTCTTTGTAGGGGTATTTGAAGCAGAGTTCACTTCATTCTCAGCTACAGAATCCCAAAATTTCAGTCAATTAAAATTTTGTCAAAATCAAGTATCTTTATGAATTTGAACAAATGATCAATATATTTACATATAAAGTAGACGAAATCACCGTTAAATCATTGTCTCTAGGTGCGAGTTGCTCATGATTGAACTCTGGATACTGTGAAAGAAGAATAATAGTATCAACAACAATCTATATTCTAAACATAAACAAATAAATTTAATTTGTTTAAACGTAATATATGTGAACATACAGTGCATGTTTCTTCACTCGGATAGGGACAATATTGCTTGATCAGATCCTTATCATCACTAAATTTAAGAACAGTGTAAACTTCATCATGTTGCTCTATATTATCTTCTTGATGGCCACTTTAAACATGATCGCTCTATCTAAAATGTTATCCAACTCCAATGGATATGAAAATACACCTACATTCTAAAATAAATAGTGGTATTAGAAGAGTTAAAACAAATAGATTCAAATATGATTTTATTATTTTTTACCTCAAGTAATCCTTTCGCTAATTTAGTGACAGTCTTTTTTATGAGTTTCACCGCCTGTTGATCCCAAAACAATAAAGTAATAAAGCCAAACTCTGCAAGATCTGTTACTTTCAAGAATAATTTACAGCTGCAAGACATTTTTTTTCTCTCTGATGAATTTGTAAAGCGATGATATAGATATGCATTTATAATAATATTGTAGTTTTTGAATTAGAAAGAGATAATTATGAGAGTTGAGATAAGACTTTAAAATTCAAATTCAAATCAATTCAGGATAAGCATTATGAGTTTGAGATAAAATTAAAAACTATAAAATTACAGAGATATTCAGTAAAAAAAAATATCTCTTTTTAATTGGTTAAAGTTAGATTTTTAGTTGTTATCTGTCGGAGAAGTAGGATTAATTCAAATATTTGATAATATAATAAACATGGTGCCTAACCATAATGACGTAAAGTAGGAAATTTTTTAAATCATCATTTAATTCAAATATTTAATAAGATTACTGAAACTTTCTTGTTAATGAATTGTTGCATAATTATAACTACGGAAAGTTAGGGAAATTTCGTTTTAATTAATTACTGCCGTAAAGTTGGGAGATTTTTTAGTATTATTATTCTTTATAAAAAATAAATAAATTTTTTCGTATTATTATTTAATTCAAATATTTGATAAGATTATTGAAAGTTTCTTTTTAATGAATTGCTGCTTTCTTTTCAATTAATTGCTGCTGGGGGCAGGTTGGATGAAATGGAGGTTCGCTTCGGGAATTTTATGCGATAAGAAGGTGCCCCTCAAACTGAAAGGCAAATTCTATAGAGTTGCAGTCCGGCCTGCAATGTTGTATGGAGCAGAGTGTTGGCCGATTAAGAGTTCTCATATCCAAAAGTTGAAGGTGGCAGAAATGAGAATGTTACGCTAGATGTGTGTATTCATTAGGGATGATAGGGTTAGGAATGAAATTATTCGAGAGAAGGTGGGAGTGGTGTCGGTGGCGGATAAAATTCGAAAAGTGAGGTTGACATGATTTGGTCATGTGATGAGGAGGGGCACGGATGCCTCAATTCGTAGGTGTGAGAGGTTGGCCTTGGAAGATTTCAAGCGGGGTAGGGGTAGACCGAAAAAACACTGGAGAGAAGTGATTAAACGTGACATGAAGCAGTTACAGCTAACTGAGGACATGACCCTGGATAGAAAGTTATGGAGGAAAAACATTAGAGTAGAGGGCTAAGGGTGTGGAGTAGTAGTAGTCAGTAAGTAGGTGAACTTGCTGTCGTTTGTTGAAAAATTTATGTATTTATCTATTTATTTATGGCTTTAGTTATTGAGTTACGTATGTATTTTTTTTTCTTTTCTCTAATTGCGAGTGTCGTACCTATTTTATTTGTATCATGTTCTACAATTTTGATGTTTCTGTTTAATGTCTTTTGTCTTGAGCCAGGGATTTATCGGAAACAGCCTCTCTACCTCCCTAGAGGTAGTGGTATGGACTGCGTACATTCTACCCTCCCCAGACCCCACTATGTGAAAATATATTGGGTTTGTTGTTGTTGTTGTTGTTGTTGTTGCTGCTGCTGCTGTAAAGGTGGGAGATTTTTTAGTATTATTATTTAATTCAAATATTTGATAAGATTATTGAAAGTTTGTTTTTAATGAATTGCTGCATAACTATAATTACTTAAAGTTAGGGGACTTTTTTAGTATTATTATTAAATTCAAATATTTAATTTTTTTAAATTTAAATATTTTATTACAACACTTAAGTTTTGTCCTAAAAACTGCCACGTGGCTTCTCAACATTTTGCCACGTGGCTTCTTCTGGTGCTTCGTCTTCTGTTTTATAATATATATAGATACTAGTAAATTTAGCCGCGCTTTGCGCGATCATAAAATATATTATTAAATATATAATTTAATTTATTTTTAATACATTAATAGTAATCAAAGAACCTTAAATATGAAATCCAATTGTAAATTATTTTTATTGTTTACAGTAAGATCAAACACATATGTAGTATCATATCAATATACCCAATAATAATTTTTCCAGCCCTATAGTATATTGTGAAACTTTTCAGTGTTCAAATATTATAAAATTATGGACAGTTAAACCCTCTCAGTGATATCATGTCCTGGTAATTTTTTTTTATAATTATTGATTAAAATATTAATAATTACTAAATTCTAAAAATGAATACAAGATTTTTTTTTTGTAGTTTAATTTTGTGACAAAACTTATTGAAAGAAATCAAGCTCATAATTTAGTTGAAACTAATATTTTTGAAGTTGCAGTAAAAACCTTCATAATCATTTTTATTAAACAGGACAATTAATTTAATGAGTATACTTTTCATCTTCTTAATTTATTCAGTTATACTGTTTATTTCAATAATCATTTTAATTTTAATTAAATGAAACAATTATTATTTACCAATGTTAATGTCTTTTAGTTTCTTCCAAATTTATTATTCCTCTTAAATTTGTTATTTTTGTGCGTTCAGTTTGCAGTTTTCATTTAAATATCTAAAAATTTAAATTGTGATCTCTTATTTGCTCTTTTTCAATATGGATGGGTGATTTATATATGTGGTTATCTAAACAAATTATTAGATTTATTAGTAGTTATAATTGAAGGCATATTTATAACATTACCAAATATGCATCAGATCATATTACTTGTTAAGTGATAAATCAAATAATGAATAGAAATAGAGTGCAATTCTCTTTCAGTGAAGCATACATACAACGACAATTGAATAGATCATATTGATTATACCTTTCAAATATTCAAACAATTATTAGAATACTTACGATTGCATGCACCATATCTCGTGAAGATTATTATCTTGTTCTTAATTTTTTATGAGCTATCTTTCCAAGCAACATTACCTACAAAGATGTTCAACAGAAAGAAGTTAGAAGGAAGATTATAGAGCCATAAATTAGGATATTCAATAGGAAATAAGTTAAGCAAGAAACTTAGTGATATTATCAAAGAAAATGAATATTAAAAAACTTCACATGTTTCAGATCATTTTGAAGTGGAAGTTCCATATACATAGATTATTCAGTCACTATAACAATAGATGCATGCCATATCGCTATATATATATATATATATATATATAGAGAGAGAGAGAGAGAGAGAGAGAGGTGTATGTATATTCCATGTATTTATCATCTATAAAATACAAAATAAAATATATATGCTAAATGAAACAATCCAAGAAGAAATAGAGAAAGATGGAAATATAAAGGACAGAAAAATTACGAATTGCTTTAGCCAAAAGTTCATTTTCAAAGCCAAGTTGATGATGAAATGCTGGAGCTTTAGGGAATGACTAAATATATGGGTGGAAAAACTTATATACATAAATTGTAATTACTATTGGAAGGTGAAAGAAATACATAATATCAAATAAAGAAGACAATTATAGTGAGAGGTGAAAAGTTGATAATTGAATAAATGATTTTTCAATTATGAAAATTAAAATAAATAGATAAATAAAGAAGAAAAGGTCAAAAAAAAGGAGAAAAAAGATAAATAGAAATGGTGCCCTTAGAAGCATCCCACATCATCAATTTCTAATCCTCCTTTATATATATATATATATATAGAGAGAGAGAGAGATTTATGTGCTATTTTTTTTTATTTTTCGAAAGTCAAATTATTTGATTATGAAAATTAAATTGGACTAGATCAACTCCATATTTTAAACTTTTAATTTTAATTTTCAGAAACTATAAGAAATTTACCCCATATTTTACACTAACAATTAAATTATGCAATAATATGATATTTAAATTAGAGAGTGTCTAACATGCTTGAATAACAGAAAAATTTGGAGAGAAATTGATGTTGAGAGCTCGGAGAATTGAATTTTTGAGAAAAATCTTGTGTTTCTTTACTTTGGAGTTGGAGAGGAGAAGAGAACCACTAAAGATTGATAACTTATGGCTAATTGGGTTTAAAAGGTGTTTTATGTTGTTTAGTAAGGCATGGGACTAAAAAGCCCCTTGTCCCAATTAGAAAAAAATAAAGTTGAATGATTTTTGCCCAGTGGGGTGGAACACCGCTATCGTGGTGCCTAACCAGTGTGCCATGCTCATATCGCGGAGCCTAGGCAATGTAACATGTTGCTATCGCGAACCCTCACTGGTTTGGAGTACCGAAATGACCCCAAATCTTTTTTGAAATTTCTGAAACTTCCCCAAACCATCCCTTTAATATTCCTTAACATGATCCAAGTAAAAAATTATCATTAAACATGAGGGAGGATCCAAATAAATTAATCAAAATTTATAGTCTTACATTATCCCCCTTTGTATCATTTGTCCCTGAATGAGAAGTTAGGACGCTCTTAGCACGATAATAGAAAGAATACATCAATATTCAAGGACAATTCGAAATGCAACAAGAGGAAAAATAAATCTCATACCTTAAACACTTTCGTCCAACATTGAAAATAAGAATGGGTACTGGACCTTCATATCCTCTCACTACTAGAAAGTCACATTTTTTCGACTACCAAGTCCGACCACCAAAAGCAGTCACAAATTTCTGACTACAGTAGTCAAAAATTATGTTTTTTTTTTTTAATTTAGATATTTTCTTAAATAAATTTTCGACAACACTTCCGACAAATGCGATCGTCATATTTGGTGGAAAATTTTGGGAAGAAACATTCCGACTACAAATTTCGGGAAAAATTGTCAACATGATTTTGGCCAAAATTCTGATATTTTTCTTCAGGATATTTTTAAACATTATCAATTATATTATAATTTTCCGACTACCGTAGTTGAATTATATAAAAAATATTTTATATAAATTATTAGTAAGAATACTCTAATACACACTTAAAAAAACTTAATATAAAATATTAATATTATATTAAAATTACTGATTGTTGTAGTCGGATTTTTTTGAAATAATTAAATAATTTTTATAATTTTATTTTCGACCACAATAATCAGAAATGATCTTTTCATTTTTAATAATATAGTATCACCTTCTATTTTTTTAGCGATTTTGGTTTTGTCCCTTTACTCTCCGTTCTCTCTTTGGACTGGTAAGAGAAAATCAAAGCTAAAATTATTTCTTTATCACAATCTTGTTGTTGTTGTGCTTTAATTTATCTTTTTTGGTCATATTTGTGGATTGTGCCGTTTTTATTTATGGTATTTGTTTCAATTTTAAGTCATATTTTCGATTGCATTTCTATGGTGTTCTTTCTATGGTGCATTTCAATTTGCATGCATTTCCACCCTTATTGTGCTCATTTTTCATTCTCTTCACTTATTATTGGCAGGAGTCGAAGATGAAGTAAGTGTTAGTCTAGACGAAATCTTTAACAGTACAGAGAGCAAAGAGGTAAAGATTGTTTTCAACTTCCTTTAACTATTCATAGTGTAGAGAGATTAGAAATTTTCAACAAATTTGGGCCTTTTTCTGTTTTGGGTATTGATTCTGGTAAATGCATCCTGTTTTTCCCATGTTAGTAACAGTTCGAGTTACTGAATATTTGTAACGATTCAAAAATGATAAGTCATGATGACACTTATCGCGGCGAACCTTGACAATTAAGTCTATCACACAAATCGATACACAAAGAGCAAAAAGATAAAAATAACTCCAAGGTAAGACTTGTAGAATAAAGTCAAACCATACAAGTATAATAAATGCAGAAATAAACATAGCAATGCAGTCATAACTCTCAAAATTTGGTGTCAACAATATAAGAACGTGTCTAGTACAACTCGAATCCAAAAAAAATACATAAAATATGTAAATAGAAGAGAAACTCTGTCTCTGAAATGAAAGTAAAGACATAGTCTATAAAGAAAGGTAGTAGAAGACTTCCGGACGCCTGAAAATTATCAACTACCTTGAAAGCTCCAATAATCGCCCGAGTTAAGCAATGTGGGGGACACCCGAACCTGGATCTGCACCAGAAGGGTACAGTAAGAGTGAGTATGATCCAATTTACTCAGTAGGTATCATAGGTCGATCGAGCAAAGTAGAAAATAAAGTACACAAAATACACACTAAGGACACGTTACCTACAATCAGAACATGTCTCACAACGGTAGCCTACACCACTTGCACAAACAATTCTTTGTGTATATATGTGTAACACAAATACAACGACAATACAACAGGTATAACACAAGTATACATTATATCACATGCAAGTATAAACAGAGAAGAACATGCATATACATGATGGTCAAGTATAAGTAACATGTTATAGAGCAAGTAGATATATAACAAGTAAATACGGAAATTCAATCACAATATCAACCCAATAAAGCAAATGCAATGCATAAGATGCTGCTACTGATGATGTACGAGGTTGGCACACAACCTTGAAGTTGGCACATAGCCTTGAGTTTGGCACACAACATTGAGGTGGACAGACAATCATCAAGTCTTCTCCGACATAATTCTTTGGAGAAGGTCTATTATCCAATATTCGATACCAATATTCAGTATTTTTCAGGTTGTTCATATTTTTAGTGTTTTCAAAGAACATGCATAATATAAGACACAAATCAAGTACACATTCATAGCAACAAGTAAATATAAAACAATAAAACAAATAAGTGAAATGATGCGTATGATGACATGAGAATGGTGATGCAATGTTCACAACCATTCAAAATAAGTATTTCCACACCCAATCTACATGGTGTATTTTCATAACCAATCCATAGGATGTATTTCCACAACCAATCATAATGTTACAATTTCACAACTACGTGAGCAAATAGTCACCCACTATTTTCACTATTCATGAATTTTTCACATGATTCATATGCCCACAAAGTATGAATATATCATAATATACCAAAGTCACCACAATAGGCATTTCTAACAACACAATAAAATTATTCGCATGTATTCAAGGCTATCAATATCACTTAAGACCTCGCACGATCACACATATCACATAATATCTCAATTTCAATGATTTCATCACATATCGACCCCTAAATGGGCACAACACATAGATAACCATTTATCATGATTAGTTCCCACCCTTAACATGCATTTTGAAATATCAATTAACTACCCAACCCAGTCTGAAGAGTTAAGACATAACCTACCTTGAATGCCGGATCCGGTATGCTATACTTCGAATCCACGACCTTGCTTCTCACGAACGATCCCAAAATCAACTGAAACTAAGAAATATAGAATCTAAGCATCAAAATAAAGCCAATGATACCCGTATTGCCTACTTTTGGTTTGAGGTCAAAACGGATTTCTGAAATAGATTTTCAAAAAAGAAGGGAAAAATCATAACTTTACTTCAAAAATGTGTTTCCTATACCTTTAGGAATCAACAGCTGAAAACCCAAGTCAAATCGAGTAAAAAATGAGGTTCAAATCGAACAAAAATTATTTTTAGTCTTTACCGGGTAAAATCTTTGAAATCCATTAAAAATTCAAGAATCAAGGATGGTTTGAAGATGAAATCGAGGAAAAACAAGTAATATTAGGATTAGGAACATTATTCAAGTAAAAAAGGAGTGAAATTTAGGGATAAATCAAGTAATAAGGTTTTTGTGATTTTGAGAAATTAAATCAAGAATTAAAGTAAGAAAAGGATGAAATCTCACCTTAAATCCATAAAAGAATCAAGAAACAGACGTTAATCTAGTTCTCAAACACCCACAAGCTTCACTTTTAAGCTTTCACACTATTTTAGGGTTTAGCTCTCAAAATGTATGGTGAATGAATGAGCAAAATCGAGCAAAAAAGGATTTTTTATACTTGCACAGGTTGCTAGGAAAATAAGGCATAAATTGCCCTTGCCAAATGAGATTTACCCTTATTTGCCAGGTTGCACCAGCAACTTAGTGCACTAGATTTTTATGTCCAAAACAGAATTTAATGGGGTGCTTAAGATTCGTTCGAAGTCCGATATACGCAAACGAACTATGTAACCACATTAAATTTGACGCTCCAGACTCAATGGCGATATCAAAATTAAAAAAAATATCATTTTCACAGAGTCGACCCCTAAAACTTGAAATCATAATTTTCCAAATCGAGGATCGAAATAAGATTTAAAAGCCATAAAATCTAACCAAACATGTTACCACCCTAAAATCAACGTTTCGAACGCATTGGCAAAGTCGAATTTTCCATCCGAGGTCGTTTTGATCAAATGTGGGTCCCTCACCCATATTTCTAATTTTTTAACTTTCTGACCAACAGGTCAAAATGAGCTCGGGTGTATCGGGACCCGAACCAAAGGTCTACCTAGCCTAAAATTGATATTCCAGAGCTGCCGACGTATTCCGTTTAGTCATCCATCACACACATCAAAATATAATAATACAGGTCCATAATAAGCCTCTAAAGCCACCAAAAATCATATTTTGCACAAAAGGCACCAAAATACATCAGGAATCGTACCAATCACCCCCACACTCCATAAATACCACAATGCAACTATAGGAAGGGGTTAAACAGTCAAATCACACAGAAAAACATATTTCATTAAATTTTCAGGTTATTACATCATCATCCACTAAAAATCTGGTTCATCTTTGAACTAAGGTAAAGAAATATCTGAATCAACGTAGAGCTGGGGATAAGAACTACGCATATCAGACTCGACCTCCCACATAGCCTCATCTACAGGTAAATGTTGCCGCTGAACCTTAATCATAGGGATAACAGTCGAATGCAACCGTCTAACATCCCTAGCCAAAATGGAGACCGACTCTTCAACAAAAGACAATCGCTCATCTAACTGAACTGACTCCCAACGAATGACATGGTACTCATTCGGAATGTAACCTCAAAGCATAAAAATATGAAAAATTGGATGAATAGCCGATAAATCTTGGGGCAAAGCAAACTCATAGGCCACATTATTAACAGTCCGAAGAATCTCAAATAGACCAATATACGTGAGGCTAAGCTTACCCCTCTTCCTAAAACTCATCACACCCTTTATAGGTGAAACTCGAAGGAAAACACGGTCACCAATAAAAAATATCAAGGAACGAATTCTACGGTCAGCATAACACTTTTGCCTACTCTGAGCCACTCAAAGTCTATCCTAAATGATCCAAACTCTATCTAGGGACTTACTAAACAAGTTCAGACCTAGAGGTATAATCTCAGAAACATCAAACCAACCAACTGGAGAGCAACAACACCTACCATACAATGCCTCAAAAAGAGCCATATCGATACTAGAATGGTAGCTGTTATTATAGGCAAACTCTACTAAAGCCAAATATTGCTCCCAATGGCCACCAAAATCTTCCACGCAAGTGTGGAGCATATCCTCTAAAAATTGGATAATCCACTTTGGTTGACCATCAGTCTTGGGTAAAACGTTGTGCTAAGATCAACCCGAGTGCCCAATCATCCTAAAAGTTTTTATAAAAGTGAGATGTGAATATCGAACCATGATCTAAAATAATAGACACTAGCACACCATGAAGACGCATAATCTCACGTATGTAGATACGAGCCAACCTCTCAGCACTGAAGAAAACCTGGACTGAAAAATATGCCAACTTGTTCAATCGATCCACGATGACCCAAACACTATCAAAACCATGCAAAGAATGTGGCAAACCAGTCATGAAGTCCATAGTGATTTATTCGCATTTCCACTCAGGAATGGGTAACCTCTGAAGCAATCCAGCTGGTCTCATATGCTTGGCCTTTACTTGCTGGTAACAAAGGCAACGTGCTACAAAATCTTCTACATTCTTTCTCATACCACTCCACCAATAATGCCACTTCAAGTCATGATACATCTTAGTCACTCCCGAATAGGATAGAATACCTGGAACAATAGGCTTCCTCCAAAATCAATCTAATCCAATCACCCACTCTCGGCATATAAACTCGACTTATATCAAAACAAACGACTATCTTGATTCATTAGAAGTTGGACAGGTAAGCTCCAAGAACCCATGCCACACCAGGCGTTACAACGCTGAAGTTGGACATACTTACTTAAAAACTATTTACCTTTCCAACTATCTAATCCAATACCAGGTTTTACAACACTGAAGTAACCCATGCCATACTCCCAGGAAAAGCTCGAACGACTTTTGGCAAGAGGGTACCTGTAAAATAACACAGGTTGGTAGGTAGAGTATACTAGGGGCGCGAGACAACTCTCTCTAAGAAAATTGGCAAAATAGCCCCGTAACTTCAGGAGAAGGGGTGCCTCTTCACATCACAAAGGGGGTCGCAGCGACCAGGCCCGAACGATTATTTACCAAAAACATAGGTCTCCGTAAAGTCATAATACCTTGTATGAGGGCAGATGCCTGCCCACTGTAGGAGGGTCAAGGAAGTTGGTGACCTGATGACAGGGGAACCGGCGACCAAAGACCTGGTGAATGATGGTTGTAACTATAACGGTCCTAAGGTAGAGAAATTCCTTATCGAATAAGTTTTGACCCATACGAAAGGTGTAATGATCTGGGCACTATTTTGAAAAAAGGCTTGGTGAAATAGACTTGTCTGTGAAGATGTAGACTACCTGCACCTGGACAGAAAGACCGTATGAAGCTTCACTGTTCTTTGAGATTGGCTTGGGGCCTTTACTACACAACTTAGGTAGAAGATGAAGAAGGCCTCTTTCCCAGATGGGAGGAGGGGGCCCTGAGCCATCAGTGAGATACCACTCTGGAAGGGCTAGAATTCTAACCTTGTGTTAGGACCTACTGGCCAAGGGACAGTCTTAGGTAGACCGTTTCTATAGGGTGTAGGCCTCCAAAAAGTAACGGAGGCGTGCAAAGGTTTCCTCGATCTGGATGGAGATTGGCCCTCCAGTGAAAAGGTAAAAGGGATCTTGACTGCAAGACCTACCTATCGAACAGGGATGAAAGTTGGACTTAGTGATCCAACGGTGCTGTGTGGAATGGCCATCTCTCAATGGATAAAAGTTACTCTTGGGATAACAGGCTGATCTTCCCCAAGAGCTCACATTGACGAGAAAGTTTGGTACCTCGATGTTAGCTTTTCGCCACTTGGGGCTTTAGTATATTCCAAGGGTTGAGCTGTTTGCCCATTAAAGTGGTATGTGAGCAGAGTTCAGAATATCATAAGACAGTTTGGTCCATATCCGATGTGGGAGTTAGAGCATTGAGAGGACCTTTTCCTAGTACGAGAAGATTGGAAATGACACATCTCTAGTGTACTAGTTATCGTGCCCATGGTAAACGCTGGGTAGCCAAGTGCGGAATGGATAGCTGCTGAAAGTATCTAAGTAGTAAGCCTACCCCAAGATGAGTGCTCTCCTATTTTGACTTCCTCAAAGCTTCTGGTAGAACAATCGAGACAATGGTGGGTTCTCTTCCTCTACCGAGATGGAACGACAAAAGTTTTTTTGAGAATTCAAGAGAAGGTCATGGCGAGATGAGCCGTTTATCATTACGATAGGTGTCAAGTGGAAGTGCAGTCAAGTATGCAGCTAAGATATCCTAATAGACTGGTAGGAACCTTTCAAATCAAGTGAGGCTTTCTTAGCCTCGCTACTTAATATCGTATCTCAAATTGAGCTCAAACTCGCATCATCAAACTGACGAGCTTGAATCTGCTCCATCAAAGAAGATCTAGTCTCCACGAAGGCCAAAATATACCCAAGGCTCAAAAAATCAAGCCTAATCATCTAGTTAGCTAAGGACTGAACCTCTAAGGCCAAAGGCCTCTCCTGGGTCAAAAGATGCACCAAGCTACCCATGCTAGTCGATTTCTTGCCCAAGGCATCCACAACTACATTAGCCTTGCCCGAATGCTAGAGAATACACAATTCATAGTCCTTGATTAATTCAAGTCAACAATGCTGCCTCATATTCAGATCTCGCAGGGTGAAGAAGTACTAAAGGCTACAATGATCTGAGAAAATCTCACAACGAATTCCATACAAGTAGTGCCTCCACAATTTCAAAGCAAATATAACAGCGTACAACTCCAATTCATGGGTAGGATAATTCATCTCATGGGGCTTAAACTGATGGGAAACATACATAATCACCTTACCCTCCCGCATCAACATAACACCTAACTCAATACCTGAAGCATTACAAAATATGGTAAAACCCACACCCTTCTTTGGCATGGTCAAGATAAGAGCTGAGGTGAGCAAATCCTTGAGATTTTAAAAGCTCATCTCACAAGCATCGGACCACTGAAAAGAAATCTTCTCCTGAGTCAACTTGGTCAATGGAGCTGCAATACAGTAGATGAAAACCCTCAATAAAACGCCAAAATAACCAGCCAAATCAATAAAGCTTCAAATATCTGTGGGTGAAGTAGGTCTATCCCAATCACGAACCACTGCAACCTTGGCTGGATCAACCACAATATGTTTCTTACTCACCGCATGACCCAACAAAGAAATAGACTCTAACCAAAACTCACACTTGGAGAACTTAGCATACAACTTCTTATCCCTCAATCTCTGAATCAGAATCCGCAAATATTCCTTAGCTCAACCTCACTCTTGGAATAAAACAAGATATCATTTATAAATACAATAATAAAAGAGTCGAGATACGGTTGGAACACCCAATTTATCAACTACACGAACACGGCAGGGGCATTGGTCAACCTAAAAGACGTGACCAAGAACTCTTAATGATCATATCAAGTTCAAAAAGCTTTCTTCAAAATATTCGAAGCTCTAATCCTCAGCTGGTGATAACCAAATCTCAAATCAATCTTTGAAAATACTGCAGCATCCTGAAACTGATCAAATAAATCATCAATACGAGAAAGATGATACTTATTCTTAACTTTCACCTTGTTCAACTACCGATAATCAATACATATACACATAGACCCATTCTTCTTCTTCAGAAACAAGATAGGCGCACCCTAAGGTTATACACTAGGTTGGATAAATCCCTTATCAAATAACTCCTACCATTGAACCTTCAATTCCCTCAACTCGGTTGGGGCCACCTTGGTGCCTGACTCAACATCAATAGAAAAGTCAATATCATGATCCGAAGGCATACAAGGCAAATCCATAGGTAAAACTCACAGACAACACAAACCGAATCCAAAAAAGGAGGTAAAATAACACTAGTATCATGAATATGAGCCAAATAAAATAAACATCCCATCTCAATCAATATCTATGAGTCTGAACATAAGATATGAACGTCTTAGGATTCGAATGAAGCACACTCTTTCAAGCTATCCTTGGTACACTCGACAGAGCTAAAGTTACGGTCTTAGTAAAACAATCTAAGACAACATGATATGGAGCCAACCAATCCACACCCAAAATAACATCAAAATCAACCATATCTGACATAATAAAATCTACCCAAGTCTCACAGCCATAAAAGGTCACAACGCAATATCGATACACCCGATCCACCACTAAAAAATCTCCTACAGAGGTAGATACACAAATAGGAATCCCAAGAGGCACACTAACAAAATCAAAATCCAAAGAAAAATATGCAGAAATATAGGAGAAGATCGATTCGGGGTCAAATAACACAAATGCCAATTTGAAACAAATGAGGACGATACCTGTGCTCACAAAATAAAAAGCCTCCACCTTAGGCATGGTGGACATAGCATAATACTAACCATAACTATCAACTGGCTGAGTTTACCCACGACCACCATGGGCTCCACCACCTCTACCTCACGCTTCTCTAAAAGTACCCCTACCTCTCACTACTGAAATAGAAGTAGCCCTAATCATATAATAGGGATAGTCCTTGGCCAAATGGCCAACCTCATGACATACATAAGAAGTCCTATGGCCCGCCTCAATAGGATAAGGTACCATTAATCCTAAATGGCCACCCAACACTACTGATGTAATGCCCGAAATCCCATCCCGTGATGTCACACGGTGCTTATGACTCCAAAAGACCATAAGCTAACCCTTTACTGATATCTGTACCTGTACACTGTATAATATCTGAAATAAATGCGGAAACTAGCCATAAGGTTCAACACATCTATGAATACTCATAAATAGAAAACTGAATACTAATACATCCGTTTGAAAAGCCTCTAAATTATCTGAACTGCGGAGTTGATGGGACAAGTCCCCAACTAACTCCATCAACTAAAAATAAACAAAGACTGAAGCAATAATAGTAAACTAAAATTCATTCTCGAAAGAAGAGGACTCACTGCTACTGCTGCTGATTGGGCCTGAACTACTGAGGATACTCTGGATCCTGAGCCTCTGAACCTATGGTATCAAATAAAACACCATAGCGCAAATGTGTAAGTACAGAAATATACCGAGTATGTAGATGAGGTAGGCTAATGCAAGGGCTCATGCATGCACAATATCTAAACTGAATAATCATGAAGATACTGCATGAGAACACATACATGAATGTACAAACCATAAACACAATCACCGCAACTCTAGATACTGAAACTCGAATACCATTTTACTACAGATTGAACTCACTACTGACACTGAGATGCTGAATCATTGACTCATCTAATACTGATAATTGAGATTCTGAATGTACTTACATCAAGGACTGAATTCTAAGCTACTGCTTTCGACTGATAGAATTAGAGATCAAATTTTCTAACAGATTATTTCAAAAGCAATTATCAATGATAAGAAATATGATCATGTCTGAATCTAACAACAAGAATACTCAACAGAATCTGAGATGGAGATCAAACCTATCTGATGGGAGCTTTCTAGATATGATAATAAGAATACTCAACATGATCTGAGACTGAGATCAAGCCTCTCTGACGAGAGATCTCTAGATATGATAATAAGAATCTATATATAAGACCAAGCCTATCTGGCGGGATGGTCCATGAATCAATGGAACTATCTGAGTTCCTCACTGAGATAGACGACTGTACCATACAGTCCTGATTAATGAAGATTGATACTGAAACTGCAACTGTGGGAAGTAGTTACTTAACCGATATGCCCCAACCCACCACAGGTGGGGTCCAACCTGTAACACCAGTTGGAGAGATGTCAATACCGTACCACGGGTAAAGACCTCTCTGGTCAAGCTTCTCTGATGGGATGAACCTCACAGGAAGTCGTCCCGAGGCAATATAATAGTCAAACCTCTCTAACAATGACAATCTCTACTGACAGGGACTCCTGCATCCTGCGTTGGCTATGCAGTTCTGGAGTTTAGGGATTGCTCCTAATGACTCGGCCTCTCTGACGGGAAACCACTATCCCTTTCCTCGCTCGGTGCCAGTTTCTACTCCTAATTGAAAGACTCTGAACTGAAATCTTAACTGAACACAACTGAACTGAATTTGATACTGATCATGTTTCTCAAAAGATCTGGCTGAGTTACACTGAGATTTCTTAGTTCCATACCTGACAAAAAAGGTATCAAATCATGGTATATGACTGATGATACAGAGCTTGAATAGATTACTCAAATTACTTCTGAGATTAGAATTGAATCACTTGAATACTATTAGATCTGAGCTAATTATAGGACTGAGGCTAGCTTACTAGAGATATAGAGATTACAGAGATAACTAAGATTACTAATCTTTCTTAAGTTCTACACTTGTCCGAGGATACAGAGTTCTATAGTTCACTGAGTTTTGAGAATCATAGCTCGATTGGAATTATCGAGAAACTGACGTGGGCTCTAGACAACAACTCTATTATCGGGTATAAATACCCCCAAGACTCGATAACATAAAAGTAAAGCATAATCATTCTTGACTAGTCATAACAATAATCATTCATTCATCATCACAAGCATTCGTTTATCATCACAATCATTAAAGCATCTCACAGTCATTAAGACATCACCTCAAGAATTTAAGGATCACAAATATCCTATTCATCATCGCAATCGCCAAGGGGTCACTTTAAGCATCTCTGAATAACAATCATATAATAACATAGGGGAAACATGCTACCAGATCATACTCCATTCAACAAGGTTTTACCTCAACTATTTCATACCTATATCATTCTTGACATGTGTTTGGATATCGCATAATTTTGGGAAACTTCATACTATCATGTCACATCTTACTTGCTAACCACTTGACATGTATTAAAAGCTTAGCATTTATCAAAGAGCACATAATTGGGGATTTACTACTATCACATCTCCACTTATTCACTAAGGTCCTTCAACAAAACACTAGACATGCACGGGTTCACACTTACTTGGGGATTTCCATACTATTATGGCACAATTCATTTGCTAAGGCATTTCATAAGACACTAGGCATGCATGGATTAGCTCACAATTTGGGGTTTCATATTCAACATACTATAATGACCCTTATGCTTCACCTAAGCTCTTTATCAAACCTATAGGGGACATGCTTCGCATATTCAACCAATTCTACACCCAAATGTCATGAACACATCACATAGAAAGCAACATAAGGAAGATTCATCACAAATATCACATGGATTCCACCTACTAGGGTCAAGGCTCATGAATCTTGTAAACAAACATGAATCAAAACTTAACAACATATGTAACATCAATTTCAACTCATACAAATCATTAAAAACTTATAAACATAAAAATCTTTGAGTTTTGAAAAGGGTTATTGAGCTTCTTGGATGAAAAGGACCCAAGAATCAACATCTACATACCTTAATCTTTAAAATTGGATGAATTCTAATGCTTGAGACTCTATTCGAACTTATAATAAATAATTTTCGAAGTCCACATTATGCGAAACTTAATTCTTGAAGGAACCTTGAAAATTTATGGATGTTTTTTTGGGAAGATTAGGGTTCTTAAATGAAACCCTAGTTATATCTTGTTAAGAGAATTGAGAGAGAAGATGGAGAAATTAGGATTTGAATGGGCTTCCTCACATTTATAAAGATCTTCAAAAGATGAGAAAAGACTAAAATACCCTTGCAAAAATGTCCTTAAATTACTGGAGAAAAATAGCTGACGACATTCGTGACAAGCCGTCAAGTTGGTGATAGGTCGTCACGAATTATCGTCATAAAAGGGTGAAATTTTAAGTTTCTGGTTAAGGTTGACGGCATTGGTGATAGGCCGTCAGGGGAAGGCTTGTCACAAAATGTCATCACCAGATATAGATATCTACCCAGGGATGACGAAATTGGTGATAGGTCGTCACGCTCATGATAGCTTATCACGAATGTCGCCACTCAGTTTCTCAGCCTGATATGCTGGAGTAAAATGAGCATAACTCTTTGCTCCGATATCGGGTTTTTGACGAAATTGGTATCGTTAGAAAGATAATTCAAAGAGATTTCATTTGATATATAGTAGGTCCTCTAATTAGATATATATAAAGATATTTCTTAAAACATTTAGACTCAGATTTAGACTAGAAGAGCATTTTGTGGGGCATTACATTATCTCCTCCTTGGGAACATTCATCCTCGAATATCGCTTAATAGACTGAAAATATGGAACAACAGAACCTACTCAAGAAATGGAAACATTTCAAGGTATGTTTATGCAACTGGAACCACTGACATATAGAGTTCTCACACTGGGCATGATTCATATCTGGTGCATGTTATACTCGACTGAATCTACTCATAGCTGAATTCTCATAACACTCATGCATATCTGATGCATGGACTCATAACAGGGCTGATCTCAAGAATGCATGAATGATCACACACTGACAAGCTGAACTCATTTCTACTAAATATTCATATCTAATGCATGAATGTCCGGTTAAGCTGACTTTCAAAAGCACGACTTGACAATGCAATAACGACTGATGCTAACTTCCTAAAGAAAATCTGAACATGCATCGGGATGAATCAAACGGCATGCAACATCATAATACTATAGGGTATCTCCCCCTTAGGACTCTATGTACTTCTAAACATACTTCGCTGAAATACTGGGGCGGTGTGCGGGGCACCTACAGACTGGGTCATGATTGACTGATCAAGATCTAAAACTCATGCATGACTCATGCTAACGTATAAGCTCAAAATAGGAGCAAAGGATCTATCAATGCACGCCGTAAAGATGAAAATCTCATAACATACCCGGGTCTATTTCAGGGGATCTTTCTCGATCAAGGCGAGCTTGAAACGCACGGAGTCTACCCCTCTGAGTCAGCACCCTACATTCTCGCATTCTATGGCCTAGATCACCATACCTAAATCATACATCACTACTAGCTCCACACACATCTTGGGGGTGCCTACCACACTCTCCATAATGCGGATGGGTACGAACACCACTAGCACTACTATGGGCTTTGGAGCTTGGCGCTCCCTCAAATCTGACACCCCCATACACAAGTGCGGGTACACTAGCTGAAGATGGAGCTGGAACTAAAAATCTCTGATCATACTGAGAACTACTACCACCTTGAGACCCTGACTGCAAGAAACCACGACTACCTGTCTTGGCTCTCTTACTCTCTCTCTCCTTCAATATATCTGCCTGAATCTATTGTGCATGTATCATCAGTCTAGCAAAGTCCATATCTCTATGAAGCATAGTAGTCCTACACTATTTCAACACTAACCCGGATACAATAGTCACAAACTTACTCATACTCGCTCTAGGGCCAGCTACCAAGTCAGGAGCATACTTAGCTAATTGGTTAAACTTAAGACAATACTTTTTCACGTTCATGGTACCTTGCCTTAGGTTTATGAACTCATTTACCTTATCCTCTCTCATCTCTAGCGAGAAAAACCTATCTAGAAAGGCACTCTAAAAATCTAGCCAAGTCACAGGAGCTGCATTCTCCCCTCTACTCTTTTCCCACATCACTACCCAATCATGAGCAACATCCTTCAACCTATAAGATGCTAACTCAACACTCTCCTTCTCAGAAACATGCATAATCTGGGTGATCTTCTTCACCTCCTCTAGATAAAGCTGCGGGTCCTCACCTACTACTGACCCAAAGAATTCGGGAAGTTTCATTTTTATGAAACTTCTAATTCTGGCTGTGGCTGAGTCCCCATCTTGCTGAGGTAGGGTTGAAGCCTGACGATTTCCCTGAACACTAGTCACATCTTGGGCTAGTACCTGAAAAGCTGCCCGAAACTCTGTATGTAACATACTCTCATTCTCAGGATCCTGGCTGTGGGAGCTGATCATCAACCCCACAGACAAAATCTCTGCGAGAAGGCATACTCTGTAATTAGGAGAAATAAGTGGATTAGACTGAGAACCAACTTGAGCTCATGCTAACTCTCACAAAATGATCACTGAAAGAAGGAAAACTGCTCCTAAGAACATCCTGTAGCCTCTTGTACATAAATGTGGCATTCTATACACCTAAGCACAAGACTCTACTAGATGAGGCTTTTCAGACTCCCTAGGACACTCTTGAACCTTAGGCTCTGATACTAAGTTTGTAATGCCCCGAGATCCCATCTCGAGACGTCACACGGTGCTTATAACCCCCAAGGACCACAAGCTAACCCTTTACTGATATCTGTACCTATACACTGCATAATATCTGAAATAAATGTGGAAACTAGCCAAAAGGTTCAACACATCTATGAATACTCATAATACCAAAAACTGAATACTAATACATCCATCTAAAAAGCCTCTAAACTATCTGAACTGCGGAGTTGATGGGACAGGTTGCCAACTAACTCCATCAACTGAAAATAAACAAAGACTGAAGCAATAATAGTAAACTAAAATTCATCCTCGAAAGAAGAAGACTCACTGCTACTACTGCTAACTGGGACTGAACTTCTCTGAACCTATGGTGTTAAATAAAACACCATAGCACAAATGCGTCTGTACAAGAATGTACCACGTATGTAAATGAGGTAGGCTAATGCAAGGGCTCATGCATGCACAATATCTAAACTGAATAATCATGAAGATGCCGTATGAGAACACATACATGAATGCACAGACCATGAACACAATCACCGCAACTCTAGATACTGAAACTCGAATACCACTTTACTGCAAACTGAACTCACTATTGACACTGAAATACTGAATCACTGACTCATCTGATACTGATAATTGAGATTCTGGATATACTTACATCAAGGACTAAATTTTGAGCTTACTGCTTTCGACTAACAGAATTAGAGATCAACTTTTCTAATAGATTATTTCGGAAGCGATTATCAATGATAAGAAGTATGGTCATGTCTGAATCTGACAATAAGAATACTCAATAGAATCTGAGGTGGAGATCAATCCTATGTGATGAGAGATCTATAAATATGATAATAAGAATACTCAACATGGTCTGAGACTGAGATCAAGCCTCTCTGACGGGAGATCTCTAGATATGATAATAAGAATCTGTATGTGAGACCAAGCCTATCTGACGGGATGGTCCATGAGTCAATGGAACTATCTGAGTTTCTCACTGAGATAGACGACTGTACCACACAGTCCTGATTACTAAAGATTGATACTAAAACTGCAACTGTGGGAAGTAGTTACTTAACCGACATGCCCCAAACTACCACAGGTGGGGTCCAACCTGTAACCCCAGATGGAAGGGTGTCAATACTGTGCCACAGGTAAAGACCTCTCTGGTCAAGCCTCTCTGATGGGATGACCCTCGTAGGAAGTCATCCTGAGGCAATATAATAGTCAAATCTCTCTGACAGTGATAGCCTCTACTAATGGGGACTTCTGTATCCTGCGCTGGCTATACAGTTTTGGAGTTCAGGGATTGCTCCTAACGACTCATCCTCTCTGATGGGGAGTCGCCATCCTTTTCCTTGCTCGGTGCTAGTTTCTACTCCCAACTGAAAAACTCTGAAATGAAATCTAAACTGAACACAACTGAACTGAATCTGATACTGATCATGTTTCTCAAAAGATCTGACTGAGTTACACTAAGATTACTTAGTTCCGTATTTGACGAAAAAGATATCGAATCATGGTATCTGGTTGACGATACAGAGCTTGAATAGATTACTCGAATCGCTTCTAAGATTAGAATGAAATACTTGAAATACTTTGAATTATCACAAGCATTCGTTTATCATCACAATCATTAAAGCATCTCACAGTCATTAAGACATCACCTCAAGCATTTAAGGATCACAAATATCTATTCATCATCGTAATCGCCAAGGGGTCACTTTAAGCATCTCTGAATAACAATCATATAATAACGTAGGAGAAACATACTACCAGATCGTACTCCATTCAACAAGGTTTTACCTCAACTATTTCATACCTATATTATTCTTGACATGTGTTTGGATATCACATAATTTTGGGAAACTTCATACTATCATGTCACAACTTACTTGCTAACCACTTGACATGTATTAAAAGCTTAGCATATAACAAAGAGCTCATAATAGGGGATTTACTACTATCACATCTCCACTTATTCACTAAGGTCCTTCAACAAAACACTAGACATGCATGGGTTCACACTTACTTGGGGATTTCTATACTACTATGGCACAATTTATTTGCTAAGGCATTTCATAAGACACTAGGCAAGCATGGACTAGCTCACAATTTGGGGTTTCATATTCAACATACTATAATGACCCTTATGCTTCACCTAAGCTCTTTATCAAACCTATAGGGGACATGCTTCGCATATTCAACCAATTCTACACCCAAATGTCATGAACACATCACATAGAAAGCAACATAAGGAAGATTTATCACAAATATCACATGGATTCCACCTACTAGAGTCAAGCTCATGAATCTTGTAAACAAACATGAATCAAAACTCAACAACATATGTAACATCAATTTCAACTCATACAAATCATTAACAACTCATAAACATAAAAATCTTTGAGTTTTGAAAAGGGTTATTGAGCTTCTTGGATGAAAGGGACCCAAGAATCAACATCTACATACCTTAATCTTTGAAATTGGATGAATTATAATGCTTGAGACTCTATCCGCACTTGTAATAAATAATTCTCGAAGCCCACACTATGAGAAACTTAATTATTGAAGGAACCTTGAAAATTTATGGATGGTTTTTAGGAAGATTAGGGTTCTTGAGAGAGAAGATGAAGAAATTAGGGTTTGAATGGGATTCCTCATATTTATAGAGATCTCCAAAATATGAGAAAAGACTAAAATATCCTTGTAAAAACGTCCTTAAATTGCTGGAGAAAAATAGCTGACGACATCTGTGATAAGCCATCAAGTTGGTGATAGGTCATCACAAAAGGGTGAAATTTTGAGTTTCTGGTTAAGGTTGACGACATTAGTGATAGGCCATCACGGGAAGGCTTGTCACAAAATGTCGTCACCAGATGTAGAAATCTACCCAGGGATGACGACATTGGTGATAGGTCTTCACGCTCGTGATAGCTTATCACGAATGTCATCATTCAGTTTCTCAGCCTGACATGCTAGAGTAAAATAAGCATAACTTTTTGCTCCGATATCGGTTTTTTGACGAAATTAGTATCGTTGCAACGATAATTCAAAGAGCTTTTATTTGATATATAGTAGGTCCTCTAATTAGATATATACAAAGAGTTATGGTCGATTGAAGTTGACCAAAGTTTTGACGCTCACTAAAACTTGAACGATAGAAAAGCTTTCAACTCGTCCTTGAGTTAGGGGACCTTTATGATCTTAATTCATGCTCAAATAGATTCCCACACGATTCAAATTATTTCATACTTGGGAAGATATTTTTGAAACATTTAGACTCGGATTTTTCGCTTTACCAAATACGCTCTAAGGCTCAAATTGGAAGAGGATTTTGTGGGGCATTACAGCTGAACTCAAAGATCCACTACCTGAACTTTGTAAGGCTAGCTACACTAGCCTACCCTGATAACCATGAGAACTTTTAAAATCTCTACCATGAGAAACCTGTTCTCTTGACTCACCAAAATAGTGCACCTTCTTGGCGCCTCTTTGAGATGCTTTAAGAATACCTTCTGTTATCTTCGCACGATCCACAATTCTCTAAAAAAATGCTCTAAATATAACCATCTGAGAAGTAACCAACACGACGCTCAGGGGAGAGTCCCCTAACACTCTTCTTAGAAGGGGTGGATCCACTAGCCCGTCCATTCTCTCGAGTCTGTCCATGACTCGAGGCTCATCCTATAAGAGAAAGTTCTGTACCTCTGACCTCGCAGGACCTAGTCAACACTATCTTCACAGAATAAGTAAAAGACAACTCAGAACTCAAGGTATACAAGAAATTTGCATGATAAGGAATAAAATAAAGAAAGTTTTCCTTAAGACATCCTATAGCCGCTTGAAGATAGATATGGATGTCTACGTACCAATCCGTGAGAATTTATTAGACATTCTATTCTTACACCATTGAGACTAATAAAAATTTAGCTGCTCTGATACCAATTTGTCATGACCCAAAAATCATAGGTTATTATGTTACTTATCGCGGTGAACCTTGAGAAGTAAGCCTATCACACAAATCAATACACGAAGGGTAAAAATATAGAAATAACCCCAAGGTAATACATCTAGAACGAAGTCGAACCATACAAGTATAATAAATACGGAAAGAGACATAGCAATGTAGCCATAAATCCCAATACCAGGTGTCAATAGTATAAGAACGTGTCTAGTATAACTCTAATCCAAAAGAAATACATAAGATATACAAATACAAGAGAAACTCTTTCTCAAAAATAAAGTAAAGACATAGTATATAGAGAAAGGTAGTAAAAGACATTCGAACACCTGAAAATCATCAACTACCTTGAAAGCTCCAACAATCGCTTGAGTCAAGCAATGTGGGCTGCACCTAAACCTGGATCTGCACCAGAAGGGTACAATAGGAGTGAGTACGGTCCACTTGTACTTAGTAAGAATCATAGGCTAGCCGAGCAAAGTGATGATAGGCGAATTTACATGCCTATAGAACTAGATTTTTCCCATATTTTAGCCAAGTTTTGAGAACAAATTATATAAATCATGCACTTTTAGTCCTTTTTTCTGTAAGTGAGCTAACGAACATGATTAGCAAGTTTTCAGGTATAAATGATGCAGAATTCAGCATTTTATGGATAACTTGACGCCAAAGAAATCTTCACGAAGGAAGGAAGAGGAATCTTGGACGCCAAGGACCAAAAGTGGCGCATGGAAAATCTGTCCCGGGCAAAAACAACAATTCTGAAGACTTTGGGGACTAGCAGTAACTTATTAGGATTAGGATAATGATACATTAACCTAGTAGGATTTGGTTAAGTATTTCATTAGCTTAGTAGGAATAGGATGTGGGTATTATAAATACCCTATCTTGCTAGAGATTTTTATACATTCCGCCATTCCATTCATCCCCCATTCCATCAATTCCCATCCATCCACCATCCATCCATCCATCAAAACAATTTTCTTTATTAATTCATTGTTGACATTATTTTTCATCTATTCAATTCTTAATTTCCGCAACAAGAGAAACGTTACTTTGCAAAGAAGTCACGCCTAAACGCCTACCACACCTTACTACACGAGATCTTTATTGTGGTACAATGATAATGTCTATTGTGATTTCCTTCGCACTCATGGGTAACTAAACTTCTCTGTTGGGGTTATGGAAGCCTTATGAGATACTATCTAAGGCTATGAGTTTGTGAATTTGTGACACGTGTGTTGCTTATATCATTATTCTCTTCATCTTAATGCAAATTCTTGTGGCTGCAGACGCATAGAATAACGCCAGTATAGCATTAACTTGTTCGAAAGAAAAGTTATATGTCTAGAAAAGAGATAATGTCAAGGTAATAGGGTCCCATCCCCTATTAAAAAGTTAGTGCCGTAACTGGATTAACCTCTTGGAGAATTTGTACCGTTAGATATGCTTTAAGCTCGAAAGAGTTAAAGTGAAATAATCCTCGAATAGGTCGAAAGACGCCTGGATTTACCATCGAATACAATTCTCTATAAGCACATACATGTCTGAATTCCGCACAACTCATAGCCAATAGAGACGTACAACTCATAAGGTGGACATAACCCCAACTCCTCAATTCTCATTGTTTATAACTTAATAACTATTCTTTCTTTTTACTTTGCTATTTTCAGTTTTTATTTTATATTTTGTTTACATTATTTGCACGGCAAGATTCCCCCCTTTTACGAGACTTGCACCAAAAGTCTAGTACTTTTTGCATACTTGTTGACCAACCTATTCCCTGAGGGATCGATACCCAACCCAGTTGGGTTCTATATTTGCTAACGACCGCTTTACACTCCTACGAGAGCTGTAGATTGAGCGTTATCAAAAATTGGCGCCGTTGCCGGGGAATACGGTTGTCAACTAAGTTTGTGATAATTACTAGACCCTTTGATCAAAGATTCTCGTACTTTTACTTTTAGTTGTTGTTTTTGTTTTATTCAGGTTTGTTCAGTGCATCAATGGATGCACAACGTGAAATTGAAAGGAAGGGATACAAGGTATTAGACCTGACTACTAGAAGGTTACATATTTCTAGGGATGTGATGTTTTATGAGCATATATTTTTTTTTGCATTGTGTTTTCCTGATAATGATTTTGCTTCTGTTCTAAGAAAACTCAGTCTTACCAGTGAATTTTTTAGACATGACCTCAACACTTTTAATAATGATTATACGCTAGATGAGAATGTTGCACATGTTACCGATTCTTATCACCCATTCACTATAAATGCACCATGAATATGTCCCTAACGCTGAAACTTCACAACCAAATAGTATCACCTTCAAATTCTCCTGATGTGTACCATACTGATAACGCTCAATCTACAGCTCTCGTAGGAGTGTAAAGCGGTCGTTGTCAAATATATAACCCAACTGGGTTGGGTATCGATCCCACAGGGAATAGCTTGGTCAACAAGTAAGCAAAGATTATTAGACTTTTAGTGCAAGTCTCGTAAAAGGGGGGAGTTTTGTCGTGCAAGTAATGTAAACAAAATAATAAAGTAAAAGCAGAAAATAGAAGAGTAAAAACGGTTTGCTTGGTAGGTTGTTGATCAATGAGAATTGAGAAGTTGGGGTTATGTCCACCTTCTGAGTTATACGTCTCTATTGGCTATGAGTTGTACGGAATTCAGACATGTATGTGCTTATAGAGAATTGTATTCGATGGTAAATCCAAGCGTCTTTCGACCTCAACAAGGACTATTTCACTTTAACTCTTTCGAGCTTAAAGCGTATCTAACGGTACAAATTCTCCAAGAGGTTAATCCAGTTACGGCAATAACTTTTTAATAGAGGATGGGACCCTATTACTTTGACATTATCTCTTTTCCAGACATATAACTTTTCTTTCGAACAAGTTAATGTTATACTGGCGTTATTCTATGCGTCTGTAGCCACAAGAATTTGCATTAAGATGAAGAGAGTAATGATATAAGCAGCATACTTGTCACGAATTCACAAACTCATAGCAATAGATAGTATCTCATAAGGCTTCCAGAACCCCAACAGAGAAGTTTAGTTACCCATGAGTGCGAAAGAAATCACAATCGACATTGTTATTATACCACAATAAAGATTTCGTGTAGCAAAGTGTGGTAGGCGTTAGGCGTAAATTCCTTGCAAAGTAACGTTTCTCTTGTTGTGGAAATTAAGAATTGAATAGATGAATAGAAGAAGAATAAAAAGTAGAATTAATGGAAGGGTTAGAAGAAGAGTTATAGAGTAATAGAATTAATGAGGAATGAATTGTAACTAATGGAGGAATTGTGAGGAATGAATTAAAATCTCTAGCAAAATAGGGTATTTATAACACCCATATCCTATTCCTACTAAGCTACTGCATTACTTAACCCAATCCTACTAGGTTAATGTATCATTATCCTAATCCTACTAAGTTACTGCTAGTCCCCAAAGTCTTCAGAAATGCTGTTTTTTCCCCGGGACAGGTTTTTCATGCGTCACTTTTGGTCCTTGGCATCCAAGCTTTCCCTTCTTTCTTTCGTGAAGCTTTCTTTGGCGTCAAGTTATCCATAAAATGCTGAATTCTGCATCATTTATACCTGAAAACTTGCTAATCATGTTCGTTAGCTCACTTACAGGAAAAAGGACTAAAAGTGCATGAAATATATAATTTGTTCTCAAAACTTGGCTAAAATATGGGCAAAATCTAGTGCTATAGGCGTGTAAATTCGCCTATCATCACATACCACCTCATCAATACCACAAAGTACCTTACTATTCATAAGTGAAACCATCCTAACTGTCAGGAAATCCAATAGTACACATACTATGCCATCTTATTTGAAAGATTACAATTACCAGTTGCCTACACAACATACTTCTCTTGCATCCTTTTCCCATGACATTGAACCTTCTTCATATAAAGAGGCAAGCTTGAACCCTGTATGGCAAACAACTATGACTCTGGAGTATGAAGCATTGTATGCAAATGACACTTAGGATTTAGTTCCCTTACCTTCAGGGAAGAAGTCAACTGGATGTAAATGGGTGTATAATATTAAACATTAGGTTGATGGCTCAGTTGGAAAATATTAAGTTAGGCTTGTAGTGAAAGGTTATATACAACAGGCTGGAGTTGATTATACATAGACCTTCTCCCCAATGGCTAAGATGACTATAGTAAGGACATTGATTGCCCTAGAAGTAAAGAAAGCCTGAAATTTGTATCAACTTGATATGAGCAATGCCTTCCTTCATGGTGATCTCCATGAGGAAATACATAATCCTTCCACAAGGGTTGCTGGTCAGTGATAAAACCATAGTATGCAAGCTCAATAAGTCCTTATATGGACTTAAGCAGGCTAACAAACAATGGTATGTAAAGTTAAGATCTATACTCAAGAGGTTATATACATTCCACCAGTGATCATTCATCTTTTACAAAAAGAATGGAGCATGTAATGTGTTTGTTGTTGTATATGTTGATGATATAATAATGACAGGGACTGTTGTGACAAAAATCAGTCCTTAAAGTCTTTCTTGCATGACCAATTCAAAATCAAAGATCTAGGGAGACTACACTATTTTTCGGGGTTGGAGATCCTATACAAAGAAGATGGAGTACTAATTTCACAATAGAAATTTGCCACAGACCTGATCAAGGAGTTTGATTGCTCAGGTGACAATTTTCATTCTCTAAAAGATATTTTCATTTTCGATGTTGCTCCCTTGGGTTGTGAGCTATGTTGCCTTCATGTGAGGTTCCATGGAAGCTTAGATTGATTTCTCACATTAAAATCTTAATCTTGACATTTTTTAATGTCTATTAGTTTCTAAAAGCATAATTTGCACGTACTTGAATTCTCTTCCACCAGGATATTATAATAGATTAGAGTTTATAGTGTAAAGAGAATTATTTTACTATTAGATCACTTAAACAATAACTATAGGCGATCATCCATAAAAATTGGAATTTGTGGCCTCGAAAACAAGATCATGCACTTGCTACAAATTACAATAATTAAATTCTTATGAGTTTAAATTAAATCCACATCCGATGAAACAATGTTTATACACGAACAGTTAATTCCTATGAGTAATTATGGCAGGTTACTATTATTTTTCTTTTTTGTTTTCTTAAAATTATTTCCTTGATTTTTTTCTTCTTCAGGCTCTCCTTACTCAATTTATTTCCTTCCCTCTCCTCTTCACGATGGATACTAGTTAAACTCAATTCTTAGAACCTAAATATTCGTTGTCGAATTTTTTTCTCCGGAGCAGTTTTCTTTTTCCTCCCCCACCTGGCATAGTACTTCGGTTCCGAGTTCTCGAAAGAATCAATTTACATCTACCCCTTTTTTTAATTGATTTAGGGAAAAAGAACCATCTACAATTTATATGTAGATGCATACCGTAAGTTATCATCTTATCTTCATTTGATTTAAAGACCTTTACGGCTGGGAATAAGAATTTAGATAAGTCATATCTCCAACATTAAAAAGAGCATAGCTTTATTGGACAACTAGTAAATTTGGTCGCGTTTTGCGTGGTATTAAAGATATATATTAGATTCATGAAATTTTAAAGATTTTTTTCAATTTTCAAATCCAAATAAATTAGATTCTAAATTCTAATTTATTTAACACTTAATTTCGTGTTTAATAAAAGGTAATACCAAAGGAAAAAAAATTAGAAGTAATACAATAATTAATGTGATAACTTCATAGTCATTCTCCTGTTATAGATAAAGATTGCAGTGAATTTATTCAAAAAACTCAAATTTTCTATAAATTACTCTCGAAAAATTTAATAAAATTCACATGATGTACTGTTGGCACATCTTTATTTTGAAACTACTCCATTGAAACAAAAAAGAATAACAATATGAAGAAAAAATGATACTACTAAAAAATATATTTATGGTTATGTTCCTCATATAAATTCATGACCTGTAGATGATTATCTTGGATTCTCCTTCCTAGTTTGCAAACCAAATGACAACATTCAATTATGTTGTTTCTGCATGCATATTTATCATATCATCGATCACAATACATTAAATGTTTGTGTAGTGTGAAAATTAAAGAATGAAATTTGTAAAAGATAAAGTGGATTCATAAATGTTATATAAAAGAAACAAGTAATACTTCTTCAATATTTGAAAAGGTGTCTCTTATTTTTTTTTATATTTTTTTTAATGGTTAACCAGTGAGTTCGTAAGCATTTAAAATCGAATAACAATTAAAAAAGATAAGGTGAAAGATCAATGAAAAAATACCACTATTATAAATATAGATATATAGATAGGAGACTCCAGAGACTTAAAGTAATTATGTGTATAGACTTTAGTGTTATTTAAAAACTAAAATTTATAATGGAGGATTTGTAACTGAAAGTGGATCAAGAAAGCAAAGAACCTAATCACTCAAATTGAATCTCCTTGACTCGTGAACAACAACTAATTTTCGTGACGAAAGAAGTGATTAAATAATTTTGTAGAGAAATAAAGAAGAAAAAAAATAAAAAAGACAAATATGAGTCATGGTCATAGCCTAAGAAATGAGTTACCTCATCGCTTATATGTCTCATTTTATTATATTTATAGATCGCTATAAACACTTATCATACCATCAAATAAAATAACTCAAATTCAACTACATACCAATTAAGTGAAAGTTATTTCGAACACCATAATTATCGCACAAAAAAATCCCCAAAAATGAAAATTCAAGTACTTTACTATTTCAGTTTTAAATCATTCAATTAGGAGAAGCCTTAAACGAAAATCAATAACATAACATATTCAATTAAAATTAATGAAATAAAAAATAAAGACAAAAGAAAGTAGTAATAATTAATATTGTAATTTTAAGCATTTCTAATTAAAAGAAAAAAAAACGTTAGATACATATCTAAAACACAAAGATCAATAGCATAACTTATCTAACTAAAATTAATGAAATAAAACTAAAAAACAAAAAAGAACAAGCACAATTGATATATTAAAGAAAGAATGAAAAAAGAAATTATATTGTAACAATAAAAAAGATTTGAGATACACATCTGAAACATACAATATACCTAAATGAAGAAAGAAGAAAACAAAAGAAAAACTAAAACTTGAAAGAAAACATAAGCTGAATGAATGTCTTCATGAAACTAAATATAAATTTATATAGGCAAAGTAATAAAATACCATAAGACATGATAAACTTACAAATTAAAGCTTGAAAGTTATGGACATGAACATAATGGGAGTTATGAATATTATTAAAGATAAAAATTAAAGGTGTGAATCATGTATAATTACTCATTGTAAATATATTTAAATAATAAAAAAATAAATACTTACAATATTAAAAGATATTCTCATTTTGAAATTAGAAGATGGTTAAAATAAATAAATAAATAAATAAATAAATTTATTAAGAGTTTATATTAAAGAGATGTGAGTTACAAATAATTAGTCATTTCAATTGATATGTGAGGAGTTTTTGTTGTAAATGTTCCTTCATTAATAAAATATTTAATTATAATAAATTAAGTAATTTATTTAATTTTACAATATAATAACTGATTTAAATAAGAAAAAGGGCCAGTAAAAGAAGAAAATAATAATAAATTACACACACACACACACACACACATATATATATATATATATACATATATATATATATATTGATATATGATATGATATATGATTAATAGAGTAAATATAGTGACTTTTGAGTTTTCTTTAAATACATAAATATTTTTTTTCTTTTACTATATAATTAATAGAGTTAAATATAGTGACTTTTGAGTTTTCTTTAAATATATAAATAATTGTTTTCTTTTACTATATAATTAATAGAGTTAAATATAGTGACTTTTGAATTTTCTTTAAACACATAAATATTTAAAATGAGAAGAAAACTCAATTAATGTACAAAAAAGTCACAAAAAAGATAAATAACTTTGAAAGCTTCTAAGACATGCCACATAGGATAGATTAACATTCTCCTTTATATATATATATATATATATATACTAGTATACTTACTCGTGTGATGCACGGATAATAAATAAAGTATTATCTTTAATCATTTTATATCGAAATGTCTTATTCGAGTATGTTAAACTATATTGGAGTATCTTTAAAAAGTTCAACTATTCATATTTCTTAATGAAATGCGAAAAAAATATTTTGCCCCTACCCCTACTCCCCCTCCACCCCCTCCACCCCCTCCCCCTCCATTTATATATATATATATACTTTTTAACCACCACCCCTCTTACTGCAACCTCCCCCCCCCCCATATACTGTGACCATTTATATAAAAAAGTTATGTTTCATATTTTTTTTTATTATATTATTCACAGTTAAATATATTAGATTGTTAATATTTTTATCGGTGTATCATTAAAATGAGATTAACATCTCTTCCACCGTCCTTATCACTATATATGCTGAGATTATTTCTACAGACAAAATAATTTTAAAATTACTAAAACAACATAAATCAGCATAAGCAAAAGAAATTACAACCAAAAAAATATAGAATTAAATTGAATTTTCAATTTAAAGAAAATAAATAAATAAATAAATAAAAATAATGAACAAGAAGTTAAATGGTGAAATATGCTATGCAAAAAACAAAGAGAATGAAGAAGATATTAACGGATAAGCATATTATTCTTAGAAATCCCTGGATCAATATTTCAATAAATTGATCTGAAATATTATTTTAATAGCTATGATAATCCTATTAATATGACATTTAACTGAATTGTAGTTTGAATTCAAATTTAAAAATACTATCCCCAAATTCAAAAATATCAATTCAAAAATTGTACAATTAAAATTTAAAACTAAATTATTGTTTTTTAATCCTTTAGTTTAATAATATTATCTTTAGAATCTAAAAGAGTTTTGTATCAACAAAGTATTTTAGTTAATAGAAAATTTGAGCTCATATATCGACACATATTTAAGAAATAATACTCTTTGATTTTGCCTCGTAATCATAGTATTCCTCGATATGTATTATCTCGCTTATTTTGAATTTCTTTATGAGATTAATTTTATTTTAGTTTTTAAAAATTATTAGATTATATTTGAATAATTTTTAAAGATTTTAAACAATAAGATAACAAATTTAATTGACATTTGATTTTCTATAAAGAGTTTATCTATGTTGATATTTTAATTTTAAAAATTAATATGCCATCTAATGGATAAATAAATAAAATTATGTTTATTGAATTTATAATTTACCTATATGTTTATGGTTATACTTAAAACTTAACTTCCTATGTTATTTTTCTTTCTTATTCTTCAAATTCAAAAAACTTATTGATTAAATTGGCAACCTTAAACATTAACGGAGAAAGTGACATATTCTTCTTGCATATAAAAAAGAAACATGTTAAATCAAAAATAATTTTAAAAAAATGAAGAATTTAAAAATGAAGTAAATAAACTCATGAATAAAACTAATGGATAGGAGTATATATAACTAAAAAGTTAGAATCCCAATCCGATTCAAATTTCATTTAAATTCAAATTCAAATACTATCATATTAATTTGTTAAAAGAAGATTAGTTTATTTTTTTAGTTTTTCAAGGTATTTCCACAGCTGGGTAGGGAGCTGACCACAAAGTTTTCACCATTCACCAGAGGTGGGGATTGAACCCCCAACCTCTTTCTGAAGGGGTAAGGTGCTGAACCACCACACCAACCCTTGTGGTTGAAGATTAGTTTATTATTCTTCCTTGTCCTTGCTAATAAAATCTTTTCTATCTAGTTTTAAGCTAATAAAATCTTTTCTTTTTCTTTTAAAGCTTTGTCATGATTTCCTATTTTTAATCTAATAAAATTTTTTTTTTTCTCTTCTAAAAAACTACTTAATATTTTAACATTCAAATAATTTTTTAAATAATAATAATAATAATAAAATAATATTTTCTCATCGATTAATATAATAATAATAATAATAATAATAATAAAGACAACTGCTACCGCTATGTTTTTCTTTTCTACATTAAAAAAGTACTACTACGTGTCTTCTACTATTACTATTATAATTATTATTGTTTATTGTTATTACGATTAATATTATTATCTTTTATTTAATATTTAAATATATTTTATAACATTGAGAGGGATAAGATTATTATAATGTGTTCACTGTTCTGATTAAAAAAATAAATGCTTTTGTTAAATATATCATCCTAAACGTAATATTATAACTTCTACGATTATTTATTAATAGATTATTATTATAATGAAACAGTTAGAGCTTATCAGGACTCTTCAATTATGGTTGCTAGTTTTAAGCTGATAAGTTTTTTTCCTTTTCTTTTAAAATGATATTATTTTTAAATTCAAATATTTAATATTCTTTAATTCAAAATTTTTACTACAATATTTTTAGGCTTTGTCCTAAAATTGCCGTGTGGTGCCACTTGGCTTCTTTTGGTGCATTATCCTCTGCTTTATAATATACTAATATACATACCTGCGTGATGCGCGGATAATATTCAAATAATATTTCTGATCATTTCATATTGAAATGTCTCGTTCAAACTTGTTAAATTATATTATCTTAAGAAAAATCATTTATCATCTTATTTTTCAATAAAATGAGAATATAAAATAATTTTTTTTCTACCCACCTTCCCTCATCCCCCAATCATTTTTTTTATTTTTTTAATATAAATATTTTTTCTACCGCTTTCTCCTCACACCTCCACCCACACCCATTCCTTTCCCCACACCCAATTCCCCGTTGATAATCAAATGTATCCAAAAAAATGATCATCTAATTGTAAACAAAAATTATGTTTCATATTTTTTTTATTATATTATTCACAATTTAAATATGGTAGATTGTTAATAATCTCTACCCCGCCCCAGCCCTCCGCTCCTTCAAAATCAAGTATATATTAGTAAATATAATCATGTAATTATAAAAAAAAATAAAATATGTAGCATATTTTTAATTATATTTTGAAAATTTAAAGATTTTAGATTGTCAAAAATAATTTGAATTTTTATTCTACTGTCCCTCCATATCTTCTGTGCAAAACTTTATAAATAATAATATGTGTATTATGATTTCTTCATTATATTCTCAAAATTTAAATACCCCCCCCCCCCTCCAAACCAGTCCTCCATGTATATTTTTTTTTTATTGAAATTTCATTACTTTACTTTTTTTTTAATTTAACCTTGAATTAGTTTTATTCTTTCTTATCTCAAAATATAAAATTAAAATAGATAAATTTTGTTATGCACAACAAAATATATGAAATATAGATTTGAAGAAGATTTCAAAATAATCTAGTCTGTTAGAAGTGGCTATAATTTAAAGTTGAAGTCAAACATTTTCATATCTACCAAAATATGAATATATCTCATATATTTGATTTAAAAAATATTTACTTTTTTATAAATCAAATTCAAAAAAAATTATTAACATGTCCTTATAACTAAAATGAATTTAATAATGTATTTGAAATTTTTTGAATATGAATTTTAAAGTAGAAAGTAAAATCATGAATTTTATTCTAAGATAAAGAATTTTATTATATAATCTATTTACATTATATTTAATTAAAAGCTAAGTTACATCATTAAATGTACTTTTTTAGATTTTAATTTGACATTCATTGATTATGACTCGGTCGCATTTACTGAAAGTTATTTCATTAGTTTTTCAAATTTTTTTTGTTATATTTTTTATACTACACATAATCAGTTAAAAAATAAACAAATAGAGATGTAGATTTTTAAGTAAAATCAAGAAAAGACTAAATTAATTGAAATATCTAAATACCTGCAAATTTTATTTTTAATATTCCCAAAAAAATTATTTTATTTTATAGTAATAATGCTTCATAAAGTTGTCTTTCTACTTAAGATTACATTTTAAAGTAAATGCCTAACTGATTTTATAAAATTTTATTTTAATAAAAAAAATTGTCATCAATTCAAACTAAAATTAATACAACAAATACTTTTATTATTGAGCTATCATGAGTATTGTTATTTAAATTTTAATAAATTTGTCTTTCGCTTGGAACAAAAAAAAAGATGAAAAATAAGATAAAAAATGTTATACATGCCATAAAAATAATAACATACCTAAATATTTTAAAACTGAAAGTTCAAATTATTATTTTTGATGTTCAAATTATAATAAATTAATATAGATAATACAATATTTTTCTCTACTTTAATAACCAAGTTAAGAAAAAGAGAAAGAAAAGAATGAACAAAATTTGATTTTTTAAAAATAATTTATACGAATACGTGTGTAAATTTAAAACATAAATTTTTTATTATTTTATATGTGTAAAAATACAATGTTCCTCTTTATTATGTAAATCATAATATGTATATTTCTTCTAATATATTTACATTTATTCTTTTATTTTATTTTTCTATTCATGCTTAGCTAGTTCTCTCCGTTTAGTTAATTTATCAAAAAATATTAAAAAATATCTATCTTCATTTTACTTATACTTTTTTTTGGTCTTTTTGTTATCTTTCATTCATACTTTACTATAAAATATTTTATTTATATCTTAAAAATAAATGAGTTAAAATATTGCAAATTGTAAGAAAAAAAATAATTAGTTATTTTAAATTTTCTCCAACCATTTCAGAATCAGCAATCTGCTGAACTGTAAAAATTGTTCATAAGCATAAAATTTTAAATTTATGGATAATAATTTTTCAATATATTCCTCAATCACAATTCAAACTTAAATTCTAATAATCAAAGTTTACTTAAAATAACATTTATTTAGTTTAACATCATGTATTAAAAATTTTAAGGATGTATTTAATTAACTTTATAAAATCATAATAAAAATATCACTTACTTGAATTCAGACCCGAACAATAATCAAAGTTAATGATGAAAAGGAATAACTCAGAAACAACAAGAATAACGTATCAAAACTTTAAAGCTGCTAAGCTGCTCTCCAACGCATGTAATGTTCTCTAAAAGTAAAATAAAGAAGGGCAACTCAAACTCTCGTGCTATCAAAAAACGAAAAACAAAAATAGAGCCAAACCTTTTTTTTTTCTTTTGAAAAGCCTCCTTACCATAGCACCTTTGTGGGCAACCTAGCCTTATGGTACCGTTACGTTTACCATATCTAGAGTGACTAACCAGTAATTAATAACAAAGAGAGAAGAAAATTTAACACTATATATCAGGATAGGAGTGAATATATATATATAAAAGAGATTAAGAAGAAGAATTCTATTCCAATCTAATTTTCATTTAAAATTCAAATTCAAATATCCTTATCCTTGTATTTTTCAAATTTAACATGCTTATCTTACATATATATATTTGAATTAAGAGAAATATTTGAATTTGAGTATCCCTATCCTTATCTTTTTCAATTTTGACATGCTTATTTTAGATATATATTTGAATTAAGAGAAATGTTAAAAATCAATGAGTTTAATTCAATTTTTTTTTATAATAAATACTAACAAAATAAAAGAAGAATAAATTTATTTCTCTTCCTTATCTTTTTAAATGTAATATTATTATTTCTTATAATTATTATTGGTTGTTAGTTCTATGTACGACTACTACTCCACTGTTATTTCTATGTACTACTACAACTGTAATTTTTTTTTAAAAATATTTTCATTTTTTATTTTTATTTAATTATTATTTCTACCACCAATATTATTACTATTTAAGTTAATATTTTATATTTTATTTAATTAAATATATTAAACAATATTTGAAAGGATATGTCTATGAATATTAAGAGTTCATTTAGAACTCTTCAATATTACGTTCCTAATTTCAAGCTAATAATAATCTTTAAAAAAATACTAATATTTTTAAATACAAATATCAATATCAAATCTTTTAATTCAAAAATTTTATTATAATATTATTATTCATTGTAGTAAAATTGTCAAATGGCTTATTATTATTAGTAGTAATTTTGCTACTACTACTATTACTATTTATTATTATTATTGTTGTTGTTGTTATTAAAATACTATATTACGACATTTTAAAAAAATTAAAAGTAGTGATACTACGTGTAGTATTGCTTTTTTTTTTTTTTTTTTGTGTGTGGTTAAACGTGTGCTAATACTACTATTATCATTATATATTGTTGTTGTTGTTGTTGTTGTTATTATTATTATTATTATTTAGGTTAATATTTTATTTTTATTTAATATTTAAATATATTTTAAATTATATTTGAAAGGAATAAGCTTACGTTCCTAATTTCAAGCTAATGTTATCTACTACTACTACAACACAATCTCACGTACTACTATTTATTTATTTATTTATTTATTATTATTATTATTATTATTATTATTTGTTGGTTTTACTATTCTTATTGCTATAACAACTTATTTATTTATTATCATATTTTTATTATTATTGTTATTATTATTTAGGTTAATATTTTATTTTTATTTATTATTATCATCATATATTTTTATTATTATTATTATTATTATTATTTAGGTTAATATTTTATTTTTATTTAATATTTAAATATATTTTAAATTATATTTGAAAGGTATAAGCTTACATCCCTAATTTCAAGAATGTTATCTACTACTACAACACAATGTCACGTACTACTACTATTTATTTGTTTGTTATTTATTATTATTATTATTATTATTATTATTATTATTATTATTTATTGGTTTTACTATTCTTATTGCTATAACTACTTATTTATTTATTTATTATCATATTATTATTTTTCATAATATTTAAATTAAATGAATTCAAATATATTTTAAAATAGTGAAAGGGATAAATTTATGAATAGTAAGAGTTCATTTAGAGTTGGTATTCAATTCAAATTGCAGAAGAATTTGTAACTAAATTGTAGAAAAATCTGTAAATGACAATTCAAATTCAAAATTTAAAATTTAACACCAATTCAAATAACTAATTTTAGCTAACTTTATCCAAAAAGTAATTTTAAAATAAACTTTATCTCTAAAATTAAATTGTATTCTCTTGTAGTTTTAATCTAGTACTATAAGAAAATATTTCAAACTAAATAATTTTTAGTGAAATGTATTTTTTTATATAAACTAATTTAAATAATTTTATATTTTTATAATTGTAATTTGTACGTAGGGATTAGCATTAGGGGTATACATAGGTCGGGTTGGTTCGATTTTTATTAAAAAAAAACTAAACCAATTATGTCGGTTTATTAAAACTATAAACCAAATCAAACCAAAATTAGTTTTTTGATTTAGGTTTTAGTCAGTTTTTTCGGTTTTTACATTTTTTTTTATAATCTTTAGTTTTTACAATTATATTGTGATCGAAGACTTGATCAAATATATTTTCACTCATGTGCTAATGAAAAACCATAATTATGAAAAATGAGGAGCGAAAAACTCTCTTGAAACTAAAAACTGAGATGAAGAGTGAAAAGTTTAGGTTTTAAGTTTATATTGGGTTTTGGTAGGGCTGTTCAAAACCGAACCGTATCCGATAAGCCATCCGCAAAACTAACTTATTGGCTTATTGGTATTGGCTTATCGGATAAATGGTTGGTGAACGGATTAAAATTTTTTAATTAACGACTTATTGGTGTGGGAGTGGATTAAACAATTTTCTTATTGGATAAACCATTAACCCGCTAAGAATTATCATATATACTTATATTTTTCACCTAGATATATAAAATATATATTATACTATAGTAAAATTTAACTAAAAATTACACAAATACACAACTTATGTTTCAACATTACAAAAAATCTCAACTCCCTAAACATATTACAAAAATCCCACATATACACAGAATGCTATGTATATGTCGGCTATGTTATGTATATTAATAGGGAGAGAGAGTAAAGTAATTAAAAAAGTGAGAGAGAGTGCAATTACTTTTAAAAGGTTGCTATTTATGTTATTTATACAAAATTTAAACTCAAACCTAATAGATCTAAATTCTAACCTAAAGCCCATCCCTAATTAACCCTAAACAGTAAAGTACTTACTAACTAGTAACTACTAAAGTTATTATTTATTCAAGTACAAAAGCTCAAAACTCATAACCTGTTCATTGCTTTGGTTTGCCGACTCAAATTAAAAGTACTCAACAGTAGCCAAAGCTTTAAAGAGATTTAGCACTAGTATTTCTGTTGTCAGTGTCACTGTGAAAAGAAAAGAATGTTCTATTCTGTTTTGTTTTCTGGTTTTGAGATGCATTCAAGTAGGAATTGTGGATGTCCGATAAACCGTCCGATAACCGCCCAATAATTATTTATCTGTAACCGAACCGACCGATATCTTAGCGGTTGGCTAGTGGATTTGTATATTTTAAAACCTATAACCGTTAAGTCAAACTGTTAAGTGTTATGGTCCATCCGATAAGCAGCCCTAGGTTTTGGATCATTTAATTAACAATTAATGGACAAATATTACAACTTAAAGGCCCAAATTTAAATATATATCTACATCTACTTTTAAATTATTGAAAATTACTAAAACTAGTTGAAAAAGTATTTAAAAAGTAGATTATAATTAATATGTTATGTATAAAAAGTTTGAATATTATATATATATATATATATATATATATATATATATATATATATATATATATATATATATATATATATATATTATATTATGTCGGTTTGATTCGGGTTCGGTTTGGCTTTTTTTGGTTAACACCAAACAAAACCAAGAATGGTCGTTTTTTTTTTCTAACGCCAAACCAATCAAACCAAACCATAGGTCATTTTTTTTTTCTCGGTTTGGTTTGGTTCGTCGGTTCGGTTTGACTTGGCAGTTTGGTCCGTACACCCCTAATTAGCATCATCAATTAATTAACATATAATAAGACTAAGATTTTCTTTTTAGTTGCTGTTATATTTAATTAACATAAAATAAGATCTAAACGAAGAATTGAAAATTTAATTCTTCTCGCTTCTTGGAAATTTTTCTTGGGCCGATAAGTGAACGTACGTACTAATCGAACGGGTTCAATATTTAATATATGTACATAAAAAATAGTTTTAACCATGCATATATAACATAATTTTGAAACCCATCGACAAAAGTTAGCTCTGCCCCTGTCCCCCCGTAACAAAAAAACATGGCCTTCTATTCCATTCTTCAATATTAAATTCACACACATATATATATATATATTACACACACTTTGGAATGATATTCAGCATTTCAGATAAGATAATACAGACATAGTAAAAAGAAACATTTTGAGAAGTCAAAATACTATTATGAAATAAAAGATTATACCGGTTTGCAAAAAGAAAATGATAGTCATAAAAGTTTCTACCATAAATCAAGTGCTACGCGAAATCTCTGAAACAAAAATTATAGGTCTTTAAAACTAAGAATCAAAACAATATTAAGAAGCACCAACTTAGTCCTCAAACTCACTAGCCTCCGTAAGCTGGTTACCATGGAGCCATTGGATGGCTTTCTCAATGGCATCCTCAATCTTCGTCTTGTCATCAGCGGATAGCTTGGACACAATCTTCTCATCCTTCACTGTGTTCCTCATATTGTATGCATAGTTCTCCGAAGCATTCTTTGCCTCAACCTTCTTCTTGTGCTCCCCATCCTCAAATTTGTACTACTCTCATTCCTGAAAACCATCTTTTCGATCTCCTCCTTTGAGAGTCTGCCTTTGTCATTTGTGATGGTAATCTTGTTCTTTTGTCCGGTGGTCTGCATCGAGACATTCAAAACATATTATCTATATATATGAAATAGTTTTTGAATTACAGTTGAGATAAAGATAAAGAGTTGGAATAACATAATTTTAAATTCAAATTCAAATTAGATTATGCTAAGTACTAAGAGTTGAGATAATACTAAAATACTAAAATCATGGATCAAGTTATAATCAAATTAAATTCAAAATTAATTTGAACTTTTCAGTTTGGTTAGGATATGTTCTGTTCACCTATTAATAAGTACGTATATTTGTATTTAAAAGCTTAGTTAGGACTCTTTTTTTTCTCTCTTTTATTTTCAAATTCAAATTTTTAATATTTTTTAATATAAAATTTTGGGATAATACCCACGAAAATATCTGAACTTTAACCAAATTTTCAGTGGAGCATACTAAACTTTGCGGGGTCCTATTACTCCATAGACTTTTTTTTAGTATTTGAGTGGCATATATCGGCTAACTTTTACATGTGCGTGTATTCACCGACCTTGAGCGCGTGAGAGTGATTAAAAAAACGTTATAAACCTATTTTTTGAACGCTTAACTTTATATATTTGGGTTAGATTCATTTATTTGTTTAATTTAACCAATTTAAGGAGAGGTGAATCTCCTTATTCTACTCTACTCCCTTTTCCTCTCAATTCTTGAAGATAAAATTTTTGCATTGATTTTCTTTATTTTCTTTGATAAATTTTTGACTATTTTCTAACTTCTTCTCATTGATTTCTAACTTCATCTCACTATTTTCACTAATTTTTAATTTGTGATTTTTAAAATTAGGGTTAGCTATGGAAGATGTAAAATTGGATTTGAATAAGATTTGTTTAGACAAGGAAGATCCAATGTTGAATGCAGAGGTGCGATGCAATCATGCTCTCTTACTCCATTTGAAGACTTCTTCGTCCGATAATAATTCGGAAAGAAGATTTTGGTCTTTCTCCTATTATGGATCAAACAAGTGTAACTTTTTTTTTTGGAGGGATGGTGTGGTTGATGAACGATCTAAGTTTATTATTCCAAAGTTGGTGAAGAAAGTGAAGGACATGAATGAAATGTTGAAGATAGCGAAGACGAAGGAAGAATTGGTTGCTGATTACAGTGATAGGGAAATAATGGAGATGGAAGCTGAATCTGCATTCACTCAAATAGAAGAACAATCTAGCTCATTTGTTAAGATGAAAGACGAGCTAAAAAATACACCACAGAAGACGATTGGAGTAAAGAAGATAGAGAGCTTTAGTAGTATTTTCATGGTGTGTATCTTCATAATGTGTATTGCTATATGGTTCAAAATAGCCGGTTGAAGTATTTTGTGTAGTATTGTAATATGAATTTATCATTAGCAGTGTTTCTTGTATGTTATGGTAGTTTGAACTTGATTCTCCTATGACAGTATTTCTTGTATGGTGGTTTGAAGTTGATTTTATTGAATGAAATGTCTTATTTCAAACTGATTGTTGGTTTTGAGTACTTGTTTATTTTGCTCATTTTGTTGAGCTAAATTCATTATACTTGTTTGTTTTGCTCATTTTGTTGAGCTAAATTTATTATTCCAAAATTGATAGAAAAGAAAGAATACAACCACAAAGGATAGATACAAATTTATAGATCCCAATATTCAATATAGTAGAATAAAATCAGTGCATAACTGTTTGAGATGCAACTTGAACTTTCAAGTGCAACATATACTACAAAATAACTGCACAAATGTCTGAGATGCAACATTGAAGTGCATCATAGAACCTTCACAAAAAATGATCTTGTCAAAATAACCTATCCCAATTTACAATACATCAGTTTTAGTGTCAAAAACTATCAACATTTTAAAACTACTTTCATTATTGCTTGGATTGTGATGAAGCCATTTTCTATCTTTTGTTCATTCTCATCTCATCTCTCATCACTTCAAGTTAATTTCCAGTCATTACTTTTTTGCCCCTTCACCTTACTCCTATTTTTGGTTTGTAACGAAGGTCCCCAGTAATATCAGCAGATCTTATAGGATGTGCAAAACCAGTATCTAGTATCCTACTACTTGGCAACCCAGGCTGCAGACAAAGAAAGAAAGCAAATTATACACATATAAACATCTAAAGACAAATTAAACTTAAATTAAATCAATTAGCACTTACATTATATGTTGTGAAACCATTTTCAGCAATCAAAACACCCATTCCGACTGTCTTTTGCCTTTTACCAGTTGAAGCATGTGGATTTGGTGGAGTATGAACAGGTGAAGCATATGAATTTGGTGGAGCATAAACAGGTGAAACAAGTGGATTTGGTGGAGCATAACTGGTTGGATTTTCAAACCACTCATGCAAATATGTCCTCTTTGCACTTTTATGTCACCAAGAGGTGTTTTTATTGGCCTTTCCCTACCTCTTGCAGCTACTGCAGCTGCTGCAACATGTTCGACACCCCTTCCCTTTCCTCTTGCAGCTGCTGTAGCATGTTCAACACCCCTTCCCCTTCCTCTTGCAGCTGCTGCAGCATGTTCAACACCCTTTTCCCTTTCTCTTGCAGCTGTTGCAGCATGCTTAACACCCTTCCCCTTTCTATTGCAGTTGCTGTACCATGTTCAACACCCCTTTCCCTTTTCCTTACAGTTGATGCAACATGTCCAACACCTCTTCCCCTTTTTCTTGCAGTTGCTGCAACTTGTCTAACACCCCTTCTCCTTCCTCTTGTAGCTGCTGCAACATGTTCAACATTTACATCTGGTGTAGCTTGTCTAGCTGGTTCAGCAGGTGTTGTCTTTCTAGGCCTTTCCCTAGGTCTAGGAGGTGCATTAGGATTATCACTTATTTTTCTTGGCCTTTTCCTAGGTCTAGGAAGTGTATCAGTAGTAGTAGGAGTGTTTCTTGACCCCCTAGGTATTAAAGTACTTGGTAGATCACTTGGTCCAACATTAAGAATACTTGATCCAATAGAATCCTACAAAAATAGTTAAAGCAGTCACATATTCAAAAATAATTAAGCTATAAATAAATAATACAAGTCATTTAAAGTTACATACCTTGAAAGGACAACCTCTTTTGTTGTGATTTGTCTATGACAGATGCTACAAGTCATGTAAACCCCTTTTCTTAACATCTTTCCACACTTTTTGGTCTTATAAAACTGTCTATTCCTTCTCTTAACTAAATGAAGAAAAAAAGTATACGTTTTGCATATCTGAAATGATTGTGTAATCTCTGCCATCTGTTAATCCCAAATCCTCTATCAACAATTTCACAAACCATGTTCAAGTGTTCTTATTCTCATACTATACTACAACCCAAGAAATAGGCAATATTTCATTATTGCCATCTTTAGCCACAACAACCAACAACTGTCCTTTGGTTACTCCCTTCAGGAAACATCCATCTAAACCAATACATCTTCTACAACCATCCAAAAAATCTTTTTTGCATGCATCAAAATAAATGTAGAAACTTTGAAAAACAAGCTTACCACTATCATCAGAATCATCAATTTTCACAACACAGGTGGAACCCGGATTGGACCTCAATGTCATCCCTATAGTCAAATATTATTCCAAATTCTTTCACATGATTACCCATTAAATCTTGAAGTATTTTACCTCTAGCTCTCCTGGCAGTGGTCTTTCCAACATGTATACCTAATTCTTTTCTAATCAACTGCTGGAACTGAAATATTCTCATGTTTGGCTGCTCACTGATTCTATCTTAGAAATGCTTGTGCAGGAATTTTGCATTACACATGGAATTTCTAGTGGTTTTGATACACTTATGCTTAGGATTGTAGGTTTTAATTTGAAAATCATTGGTAGACTTGTTAATACTTGCATATAACAACCAAGGACAACCTTCCCTACATCTAACCCTAACCTTTTTAGACTCATTAATATACTTCTCTAACTTAACCCACCCCTTTGAGGTACATATTTTGTAACAACATCTCTAAACTCATTCACATCCTCAAAAACCATGCCCAATTGCCACATAACCTGTTTTACAGAATCATCCTACACTACCTTTCTACTATCTGTCCTTCCTAACCCATCTTCTAAATCAGAGTCCATACTATAGTCATCAGAACTACAATACACAGGCTCATCCCCAGCAACTTTACCTTTTAAATTTTTATCAGCAATTTCTGTTTCTTTAAATCCCAGATCTGGACCAACTTCACCAACAGAAACTTCTGTAGGGTCATTAGGTTGTCTTTCTCTTCTCTTTATCCTCTGGTATTTCCTCCTTTCATCCCTCAAGTTTATGTCCTCCTCATGCACATCACTTTCAAATTCAGCATCATCTTTAACAAATAGATCTTCATAGTCTGAATCTGAGCTATTTTCAGTTGAGAGGTCAGAAGCATCAGTATTTGCAGCCTCAGAAGTAGTTGCAGCTTCACCACTAGCTGCAGCCTCACCACCAGCTGTAACAACAACAGCAGATGAGGCCTCACCAGGTGTAGCCTCAGCAGTAGCTGCAGTTTCACCACCAGATGCAGCCTCACCACCAGCTGTAACAACACCAACAGATGAGGCCTTACTAGGTACAACCTCATTTTGAAGCTCAACATATGCTGCAGTAGTTGGTGCTTCATTAAAATGACCACCCTCAACCTCTTTTTCAACAACCCTATCCCCTTCATGGACCCCCTTGTCCCCTTCTTTATTAAAAGCAACAAAAGATTCCTCATTGGTAGTAGTGTATTCCAGCAAACCATTGGAACCATCAACTTGATCAGGTTGATCAACCATGTGACAAATGTACACCTCAACCATATCCCCATTTTCAAAGGATTGTGAAAGTTCAAAAATATCTTCATCACATTGAAAAGATAACAGAAAGTCCTTTTTAGGTGGCCTTAGATAAAACGTGCACCTTGTTGTAGCATACCCTAACTCTTTTAGAAAGCTAGTTAACTCAAAATAAGATAATTTATCTACATCCACATCAAAATATTTGTGACTTCACCACCCTCATATTCTGGTTTCTTACCTTTACTATTCAAAACACCACCATGAAAATATCTCAGGGTTATATATGTAAAATCACCCATTCCTGAAATTAGTCACATTTACAATGAGTTACAATTAAGAAAAATTAGATTATTCAAACATGCAGTAATTAGTCACATAGGAAGAGTCAATTTAGATTACAAAAAAGCCCTAACTTATTGATAAAAATAAGAATGATTTAGAATAGCAAAAAACCCTAAATTTGATAAAGTATGAAACTACAGACTTGTTGAACAATAACCCTAAAGAAATTGTCATAAAGTTTCAATTTTTAAGTTTAGCAAAGATAACCTTCAAGAATTGTTCAACACCAACACTCTCAAAGCTCCCAATATGAAATCACACCTAGAGAAACACCCGAACAGTTGTTAACGTTGATCTTGCAAGCAATTGTTTTTAAAAGAGTAGTCAAAGTGAGAAATGAGGATTAAGAGCGAAAGAGATGATTGAAAAGGTGAGGTGTTTGTTGAGTATAGAGAAGAGAAAAGGTCCCTTTTTGTTTATTAATTATTTAAATTTTATTACATTTGTGGATAAGTAGGAGTTAAAACAAAAATTAAATGGGATAATTATTATTTAAACGGGCGGGTGTATCCACCGCTATTGGGTTGATTGATTAAGTGTAAAAGTTGGCCGATATATGCCATTAAAATATATAAAAAAAAGTCTAGGGGGGGTAATAGGACCCCCGCAAAGTTCAGTATGCTCCACTGGAAATTTGGTTAAAGTTTAGGTATTTTCGTGGGTATTATCCCTAAAATTTTTATTACAACACTTAATAGTTTTGTCCTAAGAATTGCCACGTGGCTTCTTCTCATTGCTCATCCTCTGCGTTATAATATATATAGATATAGATATATATATTGATTAGTTAGAAATGGGATATGTCTATTCAGCATAAACTAGAAAAAAGTTTTATTTTTTATTGATATTTTGATTTTGACTAACATTTTCATTTGTATTCAAATTTAAAAGGACTCATTTGTTTGCACTTAATGGAGTTTTGAATTCAAAAGATTCAGACTTTAGAACAGTAAGTGTATTTATTTTTCATTATGATTTTGGCTTTTAATAGGTCTTAACCATTCAGATCTAAAACTAAGTCTTAATCATTAAGAGGTATTCTTGTGTTGAAAAATATTACTATCACTCTATTCATAATCATCGATCACCACCACTAACTACCTCTGCCACCACCACCACCACCACCACCACCTTGCCACTGACCACCACCCCCACCAACCACCTCCACCATCACAACCACCATTCACAATCATAATAGCTACTAGCCACCATTTTCAGCCACTACTATATCTACCACTTTCATTATTTTAATTATATCCGCCACTATCACCACCGTCAATGCCAATGCCAGCACCACCACCACCACCATCATCAACCACTATCGGCCAATCCCAACTGCTAACCAACTCATCTATTACAACTAGTGACACCGCTAACTACCACTAACACATCATCAACATCCACATTGTTCGGTCCCCACCACCATTGTTAACGGTGTCACCATCTCTACCACCGCTTCAACCACCATCATGCTACAGTATATCTGTACTAATAATCATCTCCACCATCACAGCTAACATCATCTCCAACTGCCACCAACACATCGTCAACCATCATGCATTCATTTTTAAGTTATCACAATCAACACCTCCAAACTCCTAACATCAACCAACTTCACATCACTACCACCACCACTACCAGTCGCCACCATCATAATAGTCACTACAATACCAAACATCTCTATCATCACAACTATCACCACCAACATTACTAATCACTAACATCAATCATTACCACCACCACCACCATTACAAATCATTTCCATTATCACTAACAAATGTAAATAATTTTTTTCAATCAAATAATAATTTTATTGTATTAAATCAAATATTTTTCTAATATATAATTATTTTTTATTTGAATTATATTTTTTATTATATATGCAAATAGATAATTTTTGCATATTCAGATATTGAAAAACAGATAGTCTTAACCATTCAGATTTCAGATCCGAAAATAACATCTTAATATATCTATTCAGATTCAGACGTCTGACTCTTAATAAAAATAAATGCAGCCTAAGACGCTAAGTAGATTATAGATTTTGGGTATGAATTCGATTCTAATTCAGAGAATGCCCATTATAGGATCTTAATTTACATAATCCGCAGTTTTAAAGGTAGTCCTGTTCACACATGATTAAGGCAAGTGAGCCTCACTAATAATTTTTGTAACGTACTCATTGAAATGCAAGCCACAGGAGAAGAGTTTAATTAACTTTGCAGTTTGGAATACACCACGAAAATCACCATTCTCGGATGATTAACATCATTAATCAATCAGACCAAAAGATGTCCATCAAACCATATCGAGGGTCTTTCTTTGAAACACCCAAAGCTTTCCATACAGCTTCAGAAGCATCAACAATATTATTCTTACACGCTCTACTTGTATCACATTCGTCAACAACCATAGCTTGTGTACTCCTACCATTTTTTGCATAAATATTAATATTTTCAAAACAACGTCTCCCTTTACTATACCATCTACTGGATAAAGCCACCACAGGAATGGAGTTATCGTAATATTTGCCACTGCATTCTGATGGACCGCCACCTGAACCACCTTTCTGAAAGTCGTTTAGTGTTAGCTTTGCCTTCATACGGCCATTTGGTTTGTAGGTTTGAGCCTGTACCATCAATGTGTTACTACAAGCCAATAAAACAACAATCAACAAAGCAGCACAATGAACTAGGTTGAGGGTATTAGTCCCCTTGTTCATTTTTGCACTTAGTAAGTAATTGAGAATTTGATTGACTTGGTGCTTTATTTTTCCTTGTGGTGAAGAGCTGATAAATTGTGTTATTTATAGAAAGATTTGCCGGCCAACAATCCATGGAGCATAAATAGATCCAAACTATGGAACACAATGGGGGTAAGAGCACTGACAAGAAAAAGTTGCACAAGAAGAACAACAATTTTTACTAGGAAATTAAAGTTCTGGCTTTTATTAGATACACCAAATCATAAACAATTAAAATATGTCGCAACTCTATTGTTTGTTAGTTAATTTGTAGACGTGACATTCTTGAAATTAGGTTTCTTCAAACATGTAGTAGTAATTTTTTTGAAAAGATATGAATGTGATGTTCATTTATTCTATTATTAAAAGTTGGTTATATCCAATGTCTTCACGAGGTTATTTTTAAATAAATACTCTCTCCCATTTTGATTGTTCACTTTTTTTTTTTCACACGCATATTTAAAAAGGTATAATAAGAAGATAGTTTTATTAATCCATCTATTAAGAAACTTTTTGTGACTTTACAAACAAATGTTCATAATTTCAAAAAGAATTAATTGTAATGATAATATGAGAAAAACTTAATTAATTTTCTCTTAATTTAGTAAGATGAATAACTAATGTGAGAGTTGAAACGACTTTTTTTTTCTTTTTAAAATAAGATGAATAATTAAAATAGGACAAAGGGTAGAAAATGTTGAAGTAACACCCCATATAATTAATTGGAAATTTCGGAAGTCGACATTTAGCATTTGAGCATAAGAGCGAAAGGACCCCCACTAATCAATTCCCAAAAAATGTATCATGGTTTGGTTGAAAACAAGTTTTTGAATAATTAATTATGGAATTAGCTATTTGGGAATCAGTTATCCCACCATATATATGGGATAACTTATTCCATCATTAAGACATAAATGGCGGGATAAATAATTCCTTCACTAACTAATATCTCCAACCAAACATGGGATACAATAATCCTACATTTTATCCTGGGACTATTATAACTTATATCTCACACTAAACGATCCCTGAATGTCTTATAAAGTGAAATTGATGTACTCCTCGTCTCTTTGGTTGTCATGTTTTATTTTTGAGAGTCTTAACTAATTTTTAAAATTAAATTATATTAGATTATTTTGATATTTTGACATTAAAATTTAGATATTCAAATATTATATGAAAGTACTATAGATTAACATTTTTCTCATATCAATATAATGAAAAACTACATTAAAAATATTAATCAAAATTAATTATATCATCTGATGTAAACGTATTTACATTTTTCTCAATTTTTTTTTTGTCCTGAGAGTGTTGTATTTCATTTACAAAAAGAAGCAAATTATCAATACCAGAATAGAGACTATCCATCAAAAGCACTTGCGCAAACAGAAATTTATTGTCCATGTCGAGTGCTATACAAATATATATAACTAGCTTATTAAAAAGTTGGCTTTGTAATTAACACCAAAAAAGTTAGCTTTATATATATATATATATATATATATATATATATATATATATATATATATATATATATATATATATATATATATATATATATATATATTACATTGAAGAGAGAATCAAATATCAGTCAAATCATTAGGTGTCATCTCTACTAAATTGGCCTACATGCTATCACTTAATTCTATCGACAACATGTATTCAAAAACACTTTCTCTGATTGGTGGGTTTGAAAGATAAACGATATTAAACTATATTTATAATCTATATCTATAATTTATAATCTATATCTATCTATAATCTATATTTATATGTATATCTATCGATAATCTATATCTATATCTATATCTATATTTATATCTATAATAATAATAATAATAATAATAATAATAATAATAATAATAATAATAATAATAATAATAATAATAATAGAATTATAATAATATAATAATAATAAAAGTATGAAGGGCTTATTTTCTACTTTGCTTATTTTCATGTGGCTAAATCAACCCTTCATATGGAAGCCTTAGCCCTTTTTCATGGGTTAAGACTGACTCTTGATAAGAAATTGATTTCGATTGTAGTGGAAACAGACTCACATTTATTGCTCCAAATCTTAAACTCTAATGACAAGGTTTACTCACACATAATTTCGAATTGCAGATTCCTCTTTAAGGAGTTGAAGGAATCAGAGATACACCACATTTATCGGGAGGCACACTACTAAAGAAAAACTGAAAAAACAACTACAAAAAATCAATCACATATTGTGGGCCGTTTTTTTTTTTTTTTTTTTTTAAAAAGCGATCACATGTTGTCGCTTTTATATTTTAAAAAATTAAAATAATTATTTCAATAATTTTTATATTAATTATTATTTATTTTACAAATAAAAATTTAAAAAAATAACAAAACCGACCACTAGTGGTTGATTTTTTTTTAAAATATAATTGAAAAATATTTTTAAAAACCAACCACATGTGGTCGATTTTTAAAAATTCTTTTTAATTTATTTTTAAAAAAATCGACCACAAGAGGTTGGTTTTAATTTGAAAAAAAAAGAAGAAAATACTTTTAAAAAAATCGACCAATTGTGGTCGATTTTTTAATTAAAATAAAAATTAATTTTATAAAAAACCCGACCATGAGTGGTCGGTTTTTGAAGTAAAAAAACTAAAAAACTAAATAATATTTTGTAAACAATAATTATATATGTGTAATCAAATATATATATATATATATATATATATATATATTAGTTTCATTAAAAATAATTATATACATAAGGTAATATATAACTATAATTTTTTGAAATTACACTAATCACACGTAGTCGATAACCAGTATAATAGTAATAAAAATCAATCATTCTTAAATTTTGTGAAAAAATTACACTAAAAAATATATCAAATAAAATAAATAAATTACGTTAAACATAATCTTTATCTTTTACTTATGTTTCAATATATAAAATAAATATTTTCCTTCATATATACGTTAAATGATGTTAAACATGCATAATCTTTGTATAATGAATATGTGTGTGTATGTATATATATATATATATATATATATATATATATATATATATATCACACTGTTGAGATAATGATATTATGTTACTATTTCAGTTATAATAATGTAATATATAATCGATAATTCATCAGAATATAATGAACGTGTTCTATTATAAGGTAATATACTTGTGGAGTGATATATATATACGCATTCAAGAGTTCATATATTTAAATATCTTTATATATATATATATATATATATATATATATATATATATATATATCATGTAGTGATCGATTGATGAACAATGCAGTCAAAACCTAGTAGAATATAATTAAGCTAATAATTAAATATAATTAATCGATCACTCACCAGAGTATGTACATGAAACACGTCGCATTATATTATTGAATAATATACTCGTGTACGTATGTGATATATATAATACGTATTTAGAACTTGATATAGTCGATAGCGTGTGTATGTATAGATATATATATAGTATATACATATTATATAGTAAAAGTATATTAATGACATAAGATAATCTAATCAATAATTCATCTGAGTATTTGTGGTATAAGTTGTATATTATTATGGAGTAGTGAAATCGTGTGTGATGTTTATAGTACGTATTTGAAAGCTGATAGACAATTGAATATATGTATATATACGTATATCTCGTGTAGTGACGTATGCAGTAATTGAAATTAGAGCTTGATAACTGAATCTATATATCAAAATATTTTGAATGATACGTTGATATATATCATACTATTGATGAAATATATATACTATTTTGTGTCGATGTAGACACGCGTATGTTGTTGAAGTTGTAATAATGTAAGACAAGTATTACGTAGTATAATTAGGGGGGGGGGGGGGAGGAGACTGAAAATTGAATCTTGAAACTAATATATATTTACTATTTTCTTTGAATTTTGAATTTTGAACGACCGTCAAATTTTGATGGTGAATTAGAGTTTTTTTGCTTACAAGTTTTGTTTCTGAGTATTTGCACAGTGATATACGTTGTATATTATTATGGGGTAGTAAAATCGTGTATGTGATGTTTATAGTACGTATTTGAGAGCTGATATAGATAATTGAATATATGTATATATACGTATATCTCGTGTAGTGATGTATGCAGTAATCGAAAGTTAGATAAATGAATCTATATATCAAAATATTTTGAATGATACATTGATATCATATTATTGAGGAAATAAATGTACTATTTTGTGTCAATGCATATAGACGTATATTGTTGAAGTTGTAATAACGTAAGACAAGTAATCGATAATTTATCTGATTAACAAGTTGTATATATATATATATATATATATATATATATATATATATAAAATATTTAAAAGCTAATTAACCAAAAATTTATCTTAATGTGAAAAATTAATTGATATTATTATACGATTGGGGAAATATACTACTCGTGTTAATGTGATGATAAAATAACTAATCATCTAATTTAAATATATACGCGTTGTATTAAATTATTTGGAAATTTTTATAAATATTATAGAATTTATTAAAAAATTATTTTTTTAAAAACTAATTGTAATTCATTTTAATTTATTGATTGTAGTTTGTTAAATATTAATTTAATATCAATGGAAATTATTTTTTTTTAAAATTATTTAAAAATTGACCATATGTGGTCAGTTTTTTAGAAAATATTTTTCAGAAAAGCGACCACATGTAGTCGATTTTCAAATATTTTTTTTAAAAAATAAGTTCCATTAACCCGACCCTACCCGACAAAAATAATAAAACATCAAAACACACACACCCCCCTAACCTAATTAAACCGCGATCTCAGCTACACACACATAGAGCAACACACAACAATACACACACATCACGATCTACTCTGGCGACTTCCGCTCTACTTTGGCAATGACATCTCAGGTATGAAGCTATTTTTGTGTTGCTTTTTTGATTTTTTGAGATTCTTGAATTCCTTTTATGGTTTAGTTTGTTGTTTTAGATATGGGTTTCGCTTGATTGAAGTTATTCATGGTAGAAATCCCTTAAAATTTGAATCTTTTGAATCTTTAGCTATGAAATTTTTAGGTTGTTGATTTGCTTTTATGGTAGCTTTTGATATGGGTTTTATGGTATTGAAGTTATTATTGGTTGGGATTACTCAAAGTTGGAATGTCTAGTTGTGATTTGTTGAGATTCTTGATTTACTTTTATGGTTTTAGTATCTTTAGTAGATTTTAGTATCTTTAGTATCTTGAAATCCCTAATTTAGTATCTTTGAGTAAGATTTTAGCTAAAGTTTACAAATTTGAGTTTGAATTACCTAAATTTTGGTTAGTCTTGACATTTACTAGCATTTGAGTTCTAATAATTTTACTATTTGACAGATTCCGAATCCGGTCTAAGGATTGCTTTGCTTTTTTTTCCGGTGATCGCTTATCGATCTCTTTCACTTTAATTTAGGTCAAGCAATGGTAAGTTGTTATCTTCTAGTTATTATTCATATTGAAGTCTAGTGAAGCCGTGTGTGGCCTTGTTCAATTCACTAGCATTGTTGTTATCTTCTTGTTATTGTTCATATTGAAGTCTAGTGAAACCATGTGATACAAGTCAAATGGCCACCTTAATTTTCGAAGACATGATTGGAGGTCATCATTTAAAGGCTCAAGACTTGGTCATCCCGAGGGCACAAGAATATGAAAGGAAGACTTGTTTTGAGCACAAACAAGGCCGTGTGTGGAAGATTGCTTGGAGCATCGAAGACTTGAGGACTCACGATTTTGGACAAAACTTAATGGGTCATGATTTGGTTATCTTCATTAAGGGTATTTTGGTCACTTTATTGGGTCCAAATGCACTCCATGGCCACCCCACCCTTTAAGGGCATTGTTGTCATTTTGCCTTGTCTTGTAATAGAATATAAATAGAACATTTTAGGTCTTTTTCTCATTAGTTGTTCATTGATGTAAGACTTGAAACATGAAACACCTTTAGTTGTAGGGCTTGGAATAGCCACCACACCGAAATGAGGGCAACAAGTATGGATATCACTTATGTTGTAATGTTGGCTTGAGACGTTGGTGTTTAGAGGAGGTAAAGTTCCTCTTGTGTCAACGTAGGAGTTAGGTTAACCATTGTGTGTAGTGTTAATGGTCCAAGATTACCATATTTTTGGATTCTTAAGATTATACCAAAGGTCTAACTATCTATCCATTTTGTTTATGTTGTAATAGTTTATTTGTGTTCTTATAATTCAATCCGTGATTTGTTGTTCTTGTTTCATTGTTGTTGTTCTTCATCTTGTTGTTGTTAACATAGTTTGTTGTTAGCTATTTTTAGGTGATAAACACATCAATACATTGTGTTCTTGTTGTTGTTTGTTGAATCCGAGTGTGGTCTTCAAAAGGGTCCTCAGATCTTTGATCTTATGGACTGATTTTGAAGTGTGTTTCGTGTTGTCCTTGTATTTCTTGTATCACCGTGTGTGACCTTTTTTGATTCACTAGCATTGTTGTTGACATCTTGTTGGTCTTGTTGTTGCTTGTTTGAATGTGATTTGTTTGGTAACTTAGTTACTTGAAAATGGTTAAGTGTACAGTCTTTAAAGGGAATTTTTTGTTTTGAATGTGGTTTGGTTGGTGACTTAGTCACTTGAAAATGGGTAAGTGTAGGGACTTTAAAGGAGATTTTTTGGTTTTGAATGTGGTTTGGTTGGTGACTTAGTTACTTGAAAATGGTTAAGTGTAGGGACTTTAAAGGAAATTTTTTGTTTTGAATGTGGTTTTGTTTTGATACTTAGTTACTTGAAAATGATTAAGTGTAGGGACTTTAAAGGTGACTTGGTAGGTTGAAAATGATTAAGTGTGGAAAATTTAAAGGTGACTTGGTAGGTTGAATATGGTTATGTTTGGTGACTTGGTAGGTTAAAAACGATTAAGTGTGGGGACTTTAAAGATGTTTTTTTAATGTGGTTATATTTGGTGATAATTAAATTTTTGTGACTTGATCTAATTAGTTGAATCTGATTGATTGCGTATATGAAACCTGATTATAGCTGGATATATCAACGAAATAATGATAATAGAATGAGTATTAGGGAGGATTTTTTTGAAGTTGTCAAAAGATTTGTTGAACATGCTAAGACACTTGATGTTTGGACACATTTTTGGGCTATTCATTGTCCTTGTGTTAGATATGATGGTATAAATCTTGTAAATGAAGAAGATGTAAAGGAGCATCTTTATAGAAGGAGGTTTCATGAGAACATTTTAAGATTATGTGGTATTCATGGTGACATTGCTTAACATAACTTAGTTGTTGGAGGAAGTAGTAGGTCTGCAGGGTATAATGAATATCAAGATACTAGGATGACAGAAATGGTGCACGATGCTTTTGGGATGTAACACGGGGGCGACTTTATAGAAAATGTCGAAGATGTTCCTAATAGCAAAGCAGGCAAATTCTATGAACAATTGCATGTTGCTAGTCATCCTTTGTTTGACGGGTGTTCGCACTCTCGTTTGTCTAGGACTGTTAGATTGTTAAGTATTAAATCTGACTGAAATATTGCTAAAGGAGGAATAGAATCAATGATAGACCTTATTACAGAGTTAGTTGACCCCGGCTTGGAGGTTCCTGATTCTTTCTATAAGGAAAAAAGATTGGTGTCAAAGTTAGGTCTCTCCTCGGTTAGAATTGATTGTTGTGAAAATGGCTGAATATTATACTTTAAGGAAGATGCTAACCTAGAGTCCTGTAAGTTTTGTCAGCACCCTCGATATAAACATAGTTCTAGTGGAAATTAAATTGCTATTAAGGAGATGCATTATTTACCTCTAATACCAAGGTTGAAGAGGTTGTATGCTTCAAACAGCTCAGCTCCTTATATGAGATGGCACAGTGAAAATAGAAGGCCCACTGGTGTTATGTGTCATCTATCTGATGGAGAGGCTTGGAGGCATTTTGATGCAACTTATTCAGATTTTTCAGTTGAGCCACGAAATATTCATTTAGGATTACGTGTGGATGACTTCTCTCCTTTTTTTCAGATGGTGCTGAGCCATATTCATGTTGGCCTGTATTTATTACCCCTTTAATCTTCCTTCTGAAATGTTGATGACTAGTCCCTATATATTTTTGAATTGTATTGTTCCTAGCCCGCGTAATCCAAAAAGCGGAATAGATTTCTACTTGCAACTTTTGATCGATGAACTTTAAATTTTATGGCATGAAGGGGTTGAAACTTGGGACATCTTACTTAAACAAAATTTCAATCTACGTGCATATCTAATGTGGACTGTTAATAATTTTTCTGCTTATGGAATGTTGTCTGGATGGATGACAGTTGGAAAACTGGCTTGTCCATACTGCATGGAAAAAACAAAATCTTTCATATTGAGACATGGACGAAAAAATTCATGGTTGATTGTCATCATTGTTTCTTGCCACCTAATCATGAATTTAGAAGACTCAAGAATGCATTCAGAAGGAATAGAACGGAATATAATGGTCCACCTCCAAGGCTGTATGGTCATGACATCTAGGAGATAGTTCAGGATTTGCCTAAAGTCAACGAAGAACCATTGTACAGGCTTGATGGATATGGCGTTTTGCATAACTTGACTAAGTAGAGTATATTTTGGGAGTTAGAATATTGGCCAGATAATTTACTTAGAAATAATGTTGATGTCATGCATACTGAGAAGAACTATTTTGACAACTTGTTCAACATAGTTATGGATGTCACCGACAAAACAAAGGATAATCCTAAGGTCAGACTTGAATTACCAGAATATTGCAAACACAGAGAATTACAATTACAGGAGGGGCCCAATGGAAATGTTATTAGGCCCAAGGCTAGTTTTTGATTTAAGTTAGACCAAAAGTGTCAAATATGTGAGTGGGTCCAAAGTTTGAAGATGCCCAATGGATATGCCTCAAATTTGGAAAAGAGGTTTGATATGACATAAGGAATCTTGCATGGAATGAAAAGCCATGATTGTTATGTTTTCATGGAATAATTACTTCCAATTGCTTTTATTGGTTTACCTGAAAACATATGGTAACCAATAGCAGAGATCAATTTGTTCTTTAAAGACTTATGTGCCACCACATTAAAAGAAGAAAATCTGGCGCGAATGGAAAGTAATATTGTTGTTATCACCAACAAATTGGAGAAGATTTTTTCGCCAGTATTCTTCAATATGATGGAACATCTTTTCATTCACCTTGTGTACAAAGCTCGGCTAGGCGGTCCAGTTCAAACTAGGTGGATGTATCCATTCGAACGGTAAGCAATTGCAACATATTTAAATTCATACATATCTGTTTTAAATATAGTAAACATCTAATATTAAGATTGTGCAGGACAATTGGAAATTGAAAAGGGGTTCCAAAAACAAACATAGGGTGGAAGGCTTTATAGTTAAGGCATATCTTGCAAGAGAAACGTTTCAATTTTGTTTATACTACTTTCGTGATGAAATTGTTTGTTCAAAAAACTGACCAAATCATCATCAGGACGATGTGAATGAGCCTTATTAACAATTGATATCAATTTTCAATCAATCTGGTTATAAGGCTAAAAAGACCATACGTCGTCGGCTCACTCCTACGGAGCCCAAATCAACAACTTTGTATGTCTTGCTGAATTTCCCGAAAGTTGAGCCCTTTCTGAAGTAAGGAGATTAACATATCTTATTTGTTTACTCATTTCCTTAAAGAAACTAATTGTGTTTCGCATGTTGGATCTTCAGTTCATTTAAGACTCAATTCCACGAAAATCAAATGTATTTATCCTTTGCAACATGATTTACATATGAGGTTCATAAGTGTATTAATATTTTTGCAAATTTTAAACATTTACACATTCCTCAACTAACATATATAATATATATATATATATATATGTATATATATATATATGTATATATATATATATGTATAATATTTTTAGGTACACCAGTCACCAAATGCAACCGCATACAATCAACTCTTGAGAGATATTTTTTTGGGTCTAGTTGAAGCTCATGTAATGTCCCATTACACAGTAAATGGATTTAAATTTTTCACCAAATAACACTCCAGAACAAGGAAAACAAATAATAGTGGTGTTTGGGTTAAGGGTGATGATGATGTTGATTACTTTGGCATCATACACGAGATCTTAGAACTGGAGTATGCTGGTTTTTCAATAAAAAAATTCTCCTCTTTCGATGTAAGTGGTTTGATCCAAGCACAAGAGGCACAAGAGTACATAAGGAGCATAACATCATTGAAGTGAAGCACAATAGGTCGTATCCTGTTTACGATCCATTTGTTCTAGCACAAAATGCTAAACAAGTGCATTATGCTCCTTATTTGTTGCGCAGTGATATGTTTGATTGGTGGGCTGTAATAAAAACAAAGCCTCTAGGATGGGTGGAAGTTGAGAATGTGCTGGAGACTGCATATCAAAATGAAATGCAGATTGATCACCAGCTAGTGGACATTGACTTAGTGGATAGTTTGAACCACCCGAAAAATATATTTGAAGAAGTTAATATTGTGGAAGAAGAGGATGAGTGGGTAGGAGATGAGGAAACTTTCGAAGAGGGTGAATGATTTAGTGGAAAGTCTTCAAAAGAGGAGGATTAGTTGTGTAGGTTGTATTTATTATGTATTGATGTCTTTATGCTTTGTACTATATATTTACCTTTATGTTTCTTGTTTAATATTGATATGTAATATACTGTTTAAGATTGTTGTTTTCACTTTTTCATAATTTATATAGTAATAAAAATATTCTTGTCTATCTTGTGTTGTTGGAGCGATTTGAAATGTGAATTAGTAACTTAAAATTAGTTACTAGGAATGTTTCTTATATATTTATTTTGTAGGAACTACCTAATTATTAACTTTACATAATTTAGATGTCAGGCAGAGGTGACAAAGGTAAGGGAAAAGTTGATCTTACGAAACCAAAAAAGAAAAGACAACTTTCGCCTTATAGACAACCGACAGGTATTCATATATCTGAGGTTCGGTTTGCTGACGTGACAACACGACCCTCGTATTCTAGGTCATCTCAATATTCGGTTCCTACTCCTACGCATGTGGAGACACTTCATGGATCTACACCGACCCAATCTGCTCCTATCATCGTGCCACACCATCACAGTACTATCAGACGGCCGCTAGCACATCCAGATATCTACCATCATCAATACCCTCCCGTAGCAGTCACGCAGCTTCGAATAGTGATTCTGCTGGATCTATTGGGTTATCGGATCTTCAGCTTGGAGGAACTCCATTGGGTGCTTCAGGTCCGCCCACACCAGTGCATCCACCATCACTTGATCTGCAGCCAGGAGATAGAGATGACTTTGGGAGGCGTTATGTTGTTCCATATGCGAGAGGGTAAGATTTCTAAATATAATAACATTATTCATTTTTTCATTACTATACTATTATGCTCTATGGAATTACTGTTTGATCTTATGTTGTAGGTTTAGGTCGGATGCTGGAGATGAACAAGTTGGAAGAAAATGCATTTGTCGGAACTTCAACGGCTACTGGACTAGTTGGCAAAAGGTTTCAGAAATTGACAGGGAAAGAATGTTTCAAGAATTTAATGTAAGGATTTGACTTATTGACTACTTAACACTTTGTTAGAATATTATATTTTTATTTTTGTTGTAGAAATTTAACTGGTGGGATGATGCGAATGCATATCTTATAAAGAGAAACTTTTTCAGAAGATGTAAATCCATATTAACGGTCTATTGGATTATGTCCGAACCAACTTGGTACGACCTGACTGGATTAGTGAATCTTTATAACAACAGTATATTTGCCATTGGAATAGCGAAGAATACCAATTACTGAGGAAAAAAGGAAAGAAAGCCCGGGCATCATCCAAAGGTGGCTTCCTACATACTGCCGGTGCCAAAAGTGTAATTGCTGTGAAGGAAAAAATGGTATGTAACTTTTACAGATTTAATTGTTTGTTTCTATTTATTTATTTTATTATATAAACATTGATAATTTTTTCATATGCAGGAAAAAGAAAAGGGTAGGAGCATTCCACACGATGAACTATTCGAGGAGACTCATCTAAAAAGGAAAAAGAACCCGACTGATGAAGATGTCTGGGTTGAACCTCGTACAAAAGCTGCCCATGTAAGAAATAAATATTGACTTTATGAATCTTTTTCTCAAAGTTGATATTATTCAATTATAAATACTTTAATATTTTTTGACTTTTAGTTTTAACTTTACTTTGAATATAGAAAAAATACACGCAGCTCGTTAGTGAGTATCGTAGTACTCAGCCTCCTGAAAGTCAGGGTGACCCACTTCCCCAACATGTAGAAGAGGAGTTATGAGAAAAAGATGTGGATCCTGCAGTTAGAGGTCATTACTACGGATACCACAGAAAATTTTTTGGTGAGAATATTAGGTGTTCGTCCGGCCCTGCAGATTCTAGCTCTTCAGTTGATAGAGAAACCATTGAAAGACTAGAAAATATGGTTTCTAAACTCACTGAAGAGCTTGCTGAACATAGAGAGAGGGCACAGAAGAAGGAGGAGGAAACATCATCACAAATTAGGATGCTGCAGGAGCAGTTCAGCTCTTTCATTCAGATTGCAGGGATTATTCCTCCATGTCCTGGTGATGCAGTTCGGGCTGCAAAAGGTCTACGCCCCCTGGATGATATCAGCACAGATGAGGATATGGAAGACGAGGACGAATTCGATGAAGATGAATTTTAGTTTTTTGACTTTTGTATGTGTTCTACTTTGAATTTAGATATTTTGTTGTAGTTTGTACACTTTAGAAACTATTGTTGTAGTTTTTACACTTTTGCTTTTGTTGAACATTTTGTATGTGTTGTACACTTTTGAAAGTATTTTCATTTGGTTTGTTGTTGTTATTGTTGTTGTATTGCATGTTGGACCATTTGTTGATTTTTATTTTTTTAAAAAAATACCCAGAAAAATCGACCACAAGTTATCGTTTTTTCAAAATGTTTTTGCAGAAAACTGATCAGTTTTCTAATTAATTAATTAATTAATTTTAAAAAAACCTACCACAAGTGGTCGTTTTTTTTTAAAAATATAATCATTTTTTCAATTTTAATAAAATAATAATGAATTTTAAAAATATATATATATTTTTAAAAAAATCGACCACATGTGGTTGATTTTTAAAAAGCTACCACTACTTTACCGATCACACACTTTGATCGATTTTATGGTTAGAAATTGAAAAAAATCGATCACTTGTGATCGATAAGTGATCGATTTTTGTGATCGATTTTCCCGTTTGGTTTAGTAGTGGCAAATGTTGTGGCGGACAATCTTGCATCTTTTGAAAAGCGCCAACTCAATAGATTGGTGAATACCTCTCTGTTTTTTTTATTCTTCCCCACTCTTTATTTTGCAAGAACTTCAGCAAAACTTTCATAAATTATGAATTATTCTAATAGTTCCTTGCCTGTAATAAATTACATGTTTCTAATAATCATCCGTTTCTAAGCAAAAAAAAAAAAGGCCTGCCTAACAAAATGATAATGAATCATCAAGACTTGAATTGACGAGTAAATTAAACTTACCTCTTGTCAAGGTAAGAGTAAAAGATTTTGGTCAAATGCGGATGAACAATCGAATTTTAGCCACAAATTTCGGTGGTAAATTGTACACATATAAAATTCGAGCATCCAAGACAAAAGTTTTAGCTTCGTGAATATCTCGACAATCATATATAAGAAACCTAAGGTACAAATGTAACTTCTGTATGGTTTTACCACCCTTCACGACTTCATGAAAAGTAGAACATGCTAGGATTTTTGTCCTGATTTTCTTATCAAAATTAAGTTTTCTTTTTTTTTTAAAAAATAAAAGTAATCATAATTACTTTTACTTTTCTTGAAAGGAAAATATAAAACCTTTTCATATTTGACAAACCTTTTTCTTGAAGGAAAGATTTTGAAACTCTATAGAAAACTCCCTTCTTATACAATAACACAATAAAATCCACAATGTAGTCCTTAAAAGAGTCTGGTTTAGAGGGAGATTTCTCCCATAGGTTTTTGTTTTCTTTTTTAAATATTATTTTTAATATGTAGGTCGTTTGACCAAAATATATTAATAATATGATTTTAATATTTATTTTTCGTTGTCATCTGATTTATCGTCTATATTATTTGTAAACTAAAAGCTTCCGCGTGATGCCCTCTCGATTTCGACCCAACAAGTGATATCAAAATTTACGGTTCAAAGGTCCAAAAGTTTGGTGAAACAAGATTAAATAGGTTCAAAGAGGTTTCAAATCAAGATGCAACCAGTTTGACGATAATGACGATTTTGTGTAACTACATGTGGAGAAAATTGTGAATCATATTTCAATAATTCCGTTGTCACATATTTGAAAATAAAACTCACTTTTAACTCTCCAAAAGGGCTCCAATATTTTTAACCCAAAAAGGGTTGATATATTTTAACTCAAAGAGGCTCAATTTTTAAAGCATGTCAAACAACAGTGATATATGAAAAATATGTGAAGAACGAAGATTATGCACAAGAAGAAGGAGGATCAAGAATATTTTGCAGAAAATCAAGAAAAAAAGGGGAGATCTGTTAGGATTTTTGTCCTGATTTTCTTACTAAAATTAAGTTTTACTTTTTGTTGGAAAGAAAATAAAAGTAACCATAATTACTTTTACTTTTCTTGAAAGGAAAATATAATTTTTTTTCATATTTGACAAACCTCTTTCTTGGAGTAAAGGTTTTGAAACTCTATAAATACAAGACCCCCTTCTTATACAATAACACAATAAAATCCATAATGTAGTCCTTAAAAGAGTCTGGTTTAGGAGGAGATTCTCCCATAGGATTATGTTTTTTCTAAATATTATTTTTAATATGTAAGTTGTTTGACCAAATTATATTAATAATATGTTTTTAGTATTTGTTTTTCGTTGTCATCTGATTAATCGTCTATATGATTTGCAAACTAAAAGCTTCCACACGAAGCTTTCTCAATTTCTAACCCAGCAGCACAAACAATTCTCCATCTATTGCATGCCATTTAAATATCCTTCTACCACTTTACTCTCAAATGCTTCAACTAAAATAATAACAACAATGATGATGAACAAAATAAAGAAACTTTGGTGTTTGGACATTTTGGCTTAAACAATTTTTCTCTAAACACGCTAAAAATAAGTAATACTTTAATACATAAGAGCAAAAGAGGAAATTCTAAATTGTTAGTATTACTAGTGAACAGATACACGCTTCGCACGATAATAATTAAGCCATTATATTTAAAGAATGACCTAATAACAAATTTTTATTAGGTTGATATATTTTCATGTTAGATTGTCAGATGTCATATATTATAGTTTTAATTATTGATACTTCAAGGAAAAGAAAAACTAAATTGAGATACTTAAGTATGAAAATCGAGTGATATAACATCCGAATTAGAGAGCATCGAACAAAAAGAAGAATAGAAAAGTAAGAAAAAGAACCAAAAATGATGAATCATTGGCCAAAATTATCAACAAAGCAATGAGTTGAAGATATTTTTCGTTGCCCATGACATAGTACATTTCTTGCATTTAACGAAATAGTTAATTCAAAATACTAAAATAAGCAATATATATATATATATATATATATATATATATATATATATATATATATATATATATATATATATATATATATATATATATATATATATATATATATTGCCAAACTTCTGTACTTTGCCAAATTAATTAATTTGATAATCTCTCTTGATGGATCTTTCAAGACCATTAAACTCCCTTCTTTATCTTGATAAACTTGTATCAAATTTAATTAGTTCTCTCGTTGATGAATTTTACACCGCCATCAAACTTCCTTCTTCATCTTATGAACTTGTGTTTGACTATTATTACACAAGAAGAAATTCTTAAGAATATTTCTATGATCATCAAAATGATGATTACCATATTGTCACATGAAAAAGATGTAAAAGAAAAAAAGGATTAGAAAAATACTATTAAAGAAGAAGAGGAGAAAATGCAAATGAATATCCAACAACTTTATAGATGATTGGTATTTATAGATGGATTAATATATAATAATTAAGTAGAATGAAGTTGAGAAGACATGACATTTAAATGGAGAATGCAAATAGATGAAAGTTTTGTTTTATAACTCATGAGATATTATTAGATATAATAAATATGATAGATTATTTTTTAATTAATATACAAATTGATTAGTGAAAAAATAAATTAAAAAAATTAAAAAAAGGAGAAAAGAGATAATTAGAAATGGAGGCCATAGAGAGGTGCCACATCACCTCCGCTATGACCTTCTCTTTATATTATATATAGATTTTTTGAGAAAAAGACATGGATGGACCCTTTTCAAAATAATTGACCCATGTTTGGGTCATTGGACATTAATGGCCAGTCAGCCCAAATAAATTTCATGTTATGATAATTTTATAACTTGGGTAATTTTGCCTCAGGTAGTTCAGATACAGTTCATATATCATATTGATACAATCTATATACCATGCTAATACAGTTCGTAAAAAAAAAATAGAATGACAGATTTATGGATAAAAATTGCATCATAATTATATGGAATATGCATGTTATATATATGTGTGTGTGTAAGATGCATATAGAAATTGTATTTTTATTTTATAGAATGCATCTGTATTAGATTTGAATCAAATTTGTATCAGTACTTTATAAAGTTGCCAACAAATGACTAGAAAATGGAATAAAAATTCAATGATCATTTTTGTATCAATAATTTTATTCGTAGTGCAATTTATGTCCTTTTCCCGTATTTTTACGTGTAATATGTACATATTTAAAATATCTTATTAAAATTTAATTTTTGGCCACTTATTTTATTGAAATATCCTCGATTTCAATTGTGTGGTTCACTTGATTGATTTGCCTTATATGATAGATGGCCAAAGCACTTCATTTGTCTTATGGTTTAGTGAGGAAAGTAGAATGAATACCACAGGATGGAAGAAAATGTTTTTTTTTTTCTATAATCATTTGAGATTGGTCTTCATTTTACATCTTTCCAAGTCTGTGCATGCGTTATGACAAAACTAATTTCTTTGTTAGTTGAGGCCTTTGTTTCTTTGAGAGTAGGACGTATTGTAATTGTCCTTCTCTTTTTGTTTATTGAGTGATATGGTTAAGCAGTCAAGAGTTGTCCTTTTATGTAACTTTTTGCTGAAATATAAGGTATCATCAGGTAGTTTAACCCCCCAAAAAACGATTCACTAATGTAATTAATTGTAAATTAATCTTATCAAATCATTTACAAAGTTGTTTACAACTAAGTAAATAAATAAAAATAAAGACAGAATATCAACCAAAGCATTAGAAGGTATAACTGAATAAGATTGTGAATTTAAGTGAAATAATAGATTAACAAGCATATTAACTTGAAAATTTCAATTTCAAATAGATAGAATTTTTCAAGTGAATGATTGTTATGATTTCATGTTATTGAACGACCAAGGTCGTATGAAGATCCTTGGACAATATTAGACTGGAAACGGTAGAGTAGTTCTCCTATTTCTTGTGATACCAATGTAAATTTTTGTTTGGAATATGTGTTCCTAGTTAGTACTTTCTTTGTTCCAAAAAGAATGATGTATGTTCTTTTTAAGAATAATCTATTTTACTTTTTAGTCTGTTTCAAAAATAATAATTTTTTTTTGGTAATATTTTAATTTCAACTTTCCACGTGACATATTTAAGATCACAAGATTAAATGACATTTTAGTACATTTGAAATAACTTTAATTTAAGATGACAAATTACAAAAATCTTCTTTATTTTCTTAAAGTCCTTGATCACTCTTTTTTAAATAGAGGGAGTATTTGTTATGAGCAAGCTTTTTAGTTCGTTCCTTTTATAAGTGACTGTTTTGTCTACTTTGCTTAGTGTTCGAGCTTTCCCTGAGATTTTAACATTATACCTCATAGTTCTATCCCTAGACTACATCTTTGGGCTTTGGATTATTTTTTTTTTGTATAAATAACACAAATATCAACCCTTTTATAACTAATTACATCCTATTTTACTTTTCTTAAATTATTTACTCTCTCTCCCTTTTTAATAGACATAAATTACGATTAATATACATATAATTCTATGTATATCTGATAATGTTTCTGGCATAGAAAAAAGAAATAACGGATTCCTTTCTTTAAGCACGCTTTTAAGTCAACAAATTAATTTAGTGGATTAATGCCTTCCTTAAATTATGTAACAACTTCTGATTTTGAAATTTTGAATTAGTCAAATACATTACAAAAAGCTCATACGAAATTCACTCACAGAGAAAAAAATCATTGATTTTGTTGAACCTGTTGAAGAATTTTTTTTCTTAGATTTCAAGAATACAAATAATACGAAATTCACACACACACACACAAAAAATTCCGTCAGTGTTTATGTTGATAGTTTTGAAGAAAAAAATTGAAAGTCAACTTCAAGAAGATGAATATTGCTATCCTTTTGATGTACGTTGGTCAGTGGAACAGAAATGGAATATGTAAATTATAAAAGCGAAGGAATAACTGTTGCGGAATCAATAAGTTACTTGAAATTGATTTCGTCAATCGCTACCGAATTAAACATTGAAGAAGTGCGAAAAAATATTGATGTACGTTATGTAGTGACCGACAATGCATCACCTTTTCATATCCATAATGACAATGAAGTACGGTTGTATGTCGAGTTGAAGAAAGCGCAACCAGCATTTGTGATGTATCTGTTGTGCATATCAACAATTAATAAGTCTTCCGATGAGATACAATTTGATAGAGATACAGGAGATGTTGTTTGCTTGGAGGATGTTGAATCAGACGCTATGGCTCTCGCAGTTGCAGAGACGCACAATCAATATACGTTGTATGTTTCGAAATTCGAGGTTGATAATCTTATTTGTGATAGCAAGAGTATTGATGTAAAGGTGAAACAGATGTATAAGAATAAAAAGACGCTCATTTCGGTGGTGTCAAAGTATGTTGTGATACATGGATTCAATTCCAGAGCTAAACGTTCAGATAAAAAAAGGTAATACATTTATTTTGTTGCGTTAGAATGTTTTTTTGGTAAACTGTATAGATTATGTTATGTTAGTTATGTTATATTTTTTTATGGTTTGAAATGGTTATGAACTGAATTGAAAAATTAATTGCATTTTTTTGTCACAAGAAGTGATTGATTGTAAGTTTACGTAAATATTCTATATTGTTTGTTTATGTTAATATGGTGTTGTAATAGCAGAACAATCGAAAAAAGAATGTGCAGAAGCTAATGTAATGTTTAAGATGTAACATATATATATATAATATTTCGTATGTATATGTTTTTTTCGTATAAACATTTTAAACATATGAGAGAGTTTATATGCATAACCATTTTTTTAATTTTAACTGATAACATATAAAAATGTATTTTTTGTAATTGTGGAATAAAATCAATATTATTCTGTCCTGTGATATATAAAAGTGTTTTACATCCATAAAAAGTTAGGTGTGTTGTATATCTTTTTTTTTTCTAGTTTTGTTAAAGTATCTCTGATTAGTAACATTGAAATGTTATGAATATACCCAGAAATTTATTATAGTATATGTTAATGCATATTGCAGCTCTTTCCTCCAATATCACAATGAGGATTGTGAATGGATGTTGGAAACATCTAGCTATAGAAAAACAAATGTTTTTATCATCAGGAGATTTAATCCAGAACATTCATGTCATTTGAGTGATAGGGTTCTGAAGAATATTATGGCGACTAGTGCTTTTGTGTGTGAATTCACGGCTTCTAAATTAGTTAACCATAAAAGAAAGTACACACCGGGAGACATCATGGAAGAAATGAAAATTGTATATGGTGTTGATATAAACTATATGAAGGCATGGCGTGTAAAGGAGCGCACCATAGCGATGCTTAGGGATAGTCCGACTGATGGGTATAGACAGATGCCGAGATACTCGTATATGTTGAATAATGTCTATCCAAATTCACACATTGCAATGCATAAGTCTTGGAATAATCAATTTATGTATCTTTTTATAGCGATGCATCCAATGATAAGGGGATTTTGAGTTTTGTAGACCCGTTATAGGTGTTGATGGTGCGCATTTAAGTGGATCACATCAAGGGACTTTTCTGTCAGCAAGTACACTCGACGGTATAGGTATGGTATTTTTCATTTATATTTTTTTAGACTTTATATTTCATTGTAAAATATATGTTGCTGTATAACAAATTAGTTTTGACAACTTATCAATATTAATATAGTTTATACGTAAATTAGGATGCATTTTATCGCTTGCGTACGGAGTTGTGGATACGAAAAATGACAGCTCATGATCATGATTTTTCAACTAATTCAAAGCTGCTTTTGGAGAACGTGATAACATGTGAGTTGTCTCTGATTGTAATGAAAGTATCATCAACGCAATTAGTGTTGTATATCCAAATGTCCCATACCTTACATGCATTTGACATCTCTGAAAAAATGTTTGTGGTTACTTTTGGAAAACCAAATAAAGTATTATTGATTTGTATTATTCAATGTCCAAGACTTATTGAAAAGAGAATTTTGACTACCTAATGGCAAAGATTGAAAAAGCTGATCCGAGAGTGAAAAAAATAGCTACAAGAAGCTGGATATGAAAAATGGAGTAGGTATCATTCACCGGTAAACAGAGGTCGGATAATGACTTTGAATATTGCTCAGTGTATTAATGGGTGTTTGGTGGAGACCAGAGAATTGTCAATATATAAATTCTTAGAAGAGGTGCGAATGTTATGTGAATCTTGGAACTGTAAAAACAGTGAGATATCTTCATATACAAGTACTACTTTGGACCGCAAATTTGATGAAATCTTAACTCTCAATGGTCTGAAAACGTTGAGAATGACGGTATGCATCAATTTTTGTGAGTTTTTACCATGCAGTTATATGTATTGTTATATTTACAGTAAACATTATTTTTTTCAAAAAGAAATAAAACTTACAGATAAAGTTCAAAGTATGTATTTTTTATTCTCTTCAGGTTAAGGCGTCCTCACCGTATATATATTCAGTTTATGAATCTGGACGAAGATACATTGTTGACCTTGAAAGTGAGTCATGCAGCTGTGGGAGGTTCCAAATAGATCAAATACCTTGTGCTCACGCTATTACTGTATTGAAGTCTAAACATGTAAAGGAATTTGATCCATATTATTCTGAATACTACAAATCAGCTACTTTGGTTAAGACTTATGAAGTTTCAATCTTTCTGATGCCAGATACGACAGACTGGAATGCTCTTAATAGTGTAGTTGAGGAAGAGGTATTGCCCCCTATATTCAAAAGACTTCCAGGAAGCCTGAAGAAGGGGCGAAAGAAAAAATCTAGCAAAACACTTTCATTAAACACAAATCTTTGCAGACATTGCGGACATGAAGGGCATAATAGGTGTTCCTGCAATTTCTTCCCAAAAGAGAATTAAGTTTTAGTTTCTATTGACTCTTGAAGATTAATCACTCAATTATCGTTTTTCATTTTTTAGAAATGATGTCAGTAAACAGTTTTTGTTTGCTAATTTAACATTGAAATAATTAAGAGTTTTGTTCAGTTTATGCTTGATTTTGATGAATTTTTCACTCAAATATTTTTGTGTATTTTTTATTGGTATTAATTGTTTTTATTTTTTTGTAAGTATTTGTTTACTGAGTTAATTACATCAATTATCAGATTTAGTTTGATATTTTAACATTCAAAATAGCAAAAAGTAAGTTAAGTATTTGTTGCTGAGTTGAAGACATCAATGGTCTGATTTAGTTTGTCATTTTTTGCTCATATTTTTTTGTGCATATGTTTTTATTTGTTGATAAATATGTCTTATTAATGACAAACAAATCATATCTAAATGTATGTAGCTTATAAGACGGTATATATGTTAAAAGTTATTCATATATATATATGTAAATTTTGAGTTTATAGTGATTATATAGGTATTTACTAGATGTGACAAAATATTGTATGTATATGAGTAGATATACATGGAATCATTTTTTATGTTTGTAAAATGAATAACTCAAAAGTATGAACACAAAAAGATCTTTATATACATGTTATATATGAATGATTCGAGGTATAAAATTATAATGAGTGGTGTTGAATAAAATAATATGAATAATCCAACATTTATAAGATTATTAAGACTAAATACAGTGTAGTTGACATGTAAATGCATTTTAAAAATTATATTTAGGCATAAGAATTAAGGTATAAACAATATGTATATGTTGACATATACACACATTCAAGAAGAAAAAAAGAAAATATGCTAAGTTGTTATGTATTGGAATGAAGAAATATGTTTTGTAGAATAGAGTGCTGTGTATATTACTACATATAGACTCCATCAAGAAGTTAATTTGATTTAGTCTTTATAAACATAAGTTAACAATTATACACACAATAAACAATACAATAGTTTAATAATGCAATAAGCCTATAATAGACATATGACATAGTTGGTATACAATTTATATATGTATACGTAGACATACATATTTAAAAGAATAAAAACATAAACATAAATGCTATGTTATTTGTATTAAAGGTATGTGTTTTGTAAGCATTTGGTTATCAGTATCATTTAGTCTACATATATATATGTAGATTAGTTAACGAATAAAGATAGAACGACAAATCATGTACGCAAAATAATAATAAGCAAAGAAATTTTTATCATTAATCCATATGCATTGCTTAAAAAATTGTTAAAATAAATTTGTTAATAAGAAAACATCTAAAGTAGTTGAAAATGCAATATTCCTGACAAAATTCGTATTAGTAAACATTCTGTAAACCATAATATACTGTCCTCCTACCCAATTCTAACTATGATCATTTCATCAGTAATTGAGTATTTTGTTGGCCTTGGTCTTGGAGGGTCTTCATTCTCACTGACATAACGACATATAATACATAGACGAATATACAGATAATACATAAAAATGATGAATATAAACAAGGCATTTCATTACACATTTAACAATATATATGAGTCATGTATTTGTTAGAAATATCATAGGTACTGTTCATAACTTAATCAGATGGTAACATATGTATATATATTTTTAATGTACACATGTTAAATGTACATAACAATATATATATATACATATATATATATATATATATATATATATATATATATATATATATATATATATATAACAATACATAACATAACAAACAAGTATAATTCTTATGTATATGTTCTTCATATGCATATGCAACATTCCTTACCTAAAAACACTATACAAAATAAAAAACAACTCATATATATATGATTTATATATTCATATGTAAATATTCAATGCATCAAAACATAGTACTCAAAACACACATAATATAAATTATTTATATGTTCAACAACATTAAAAGAATAATGTATGTGTAGAACGTATACATACTTACTAATACATACAAGCATTAACCACATATGTATATGAACTACAAATATCAATGTTTTCAAACTGTAATATATTTTTTATACTTGTAATATGAATAAGATCCCAATATATGTATGTATATATGAAAATTTTTTAAAAGGTAATATTTAAATTAAAAATACCTCATCATTCTAGCATGAATTTTTCTGCGACATCAAGTAAAATCAATTTTTAGAATTAGCATGAGCAACAACAAAATCATATTGCTGAACTCCAAGGGAAGATGCTTTTGCTTTGTAGTGGTCATCATTCATTTTTCTACAAAATGTTGAATAACTGTATTATGAAAAATATGAAAATTGTACATGCATATTCATGAAAAAAATAATATTTGTATTGTTAGAACTCACTTTTTGAAATGAAACTTCAACAGACCCTCAAGAACCCATTTCTTGTACTCTCCAATGACAGAACTTGACATATCATCAGATATTTCATTATCTTCAAATGCAAATTTCTATTTGAAATTTGTGCTTTCATCCTCTAGGGCCTTTGAACCAGATGCAAAGTCTTTCATGTACGGTGACTTAAAAATCCTGAACCTAGTCCTGATTTATTTAGCAGGAATTTTTGCAGCTAGATGAGCCGCAACAATTGAATCAGGATAATATCATGGAATCTGGCTATCAGATAGAAAATGCAAGTTAACTGTTTCATCCATCAATTTAACAACTTTAAGAGAAATATCATCTACCGGTGCTGCCCAACCTTGTATTATAGCATCTATCTTCAATTAAGCAGAATCTGAAATGGTACTCAAGTATTCATCCTATATAGATAAATTAAATGTATATAATGTAAGTTTTGTTTAAATATGTTAGTAAAAAATTTTTTTTTTGACTATAAAATTTGACACTAAAATTATGAAAAAAATCATTTTATGTATTTTCGAATGATCTTTATGGATATTTTCAGACATATGTGTTGTACTTTAGAGTAATTCGAATTCTGATTTAGAACAGCATCGACAAGAGCATTCAATGTGACAGTTTCAATATTCTTCGGTTCCTGATTTACCATTTCTTTGACAAAAATATTTAATGTGAAAGTTTCCACATCCGCACTAAATGCTTCAAAATCCTGTTATATATTAAAAAACATATACAAAATTAAATAAGTATATTTTTACGAAATAATAACTTTTATACTATGAGATATATCCAACCTCAATATTTTTTATACATTGTTGTGGATTCCTTCAATAATAGCATTATTTGTTATATCATTAGCAAATTCTGTGTGTAATGATTTATTACTATTGCCGAGAATAAACAATATTTAAAATGTGTATCGAATGTTTATGATGATGTTTTCTTTTTTGATGCATTAACTATGTATATTATAAACATATACGTATGACAGATGACATATATAGACTAATAACAAGTATAACTATCCATAACACCAGTCATCATACACAAGAAACTAATCTAACATTTTATTTTAATTTTTCTTTAATACAAAATATGAAACTAACTATGTGAAACTACTCTTTTGTAAAAAAATACCTTTTTTTTTGTTCCTCTATTGAAAAGAATTCTATATCAACCTGCTCTTTTGATGGAACATGTTCCTGTTGTAAACATTCCACATCATGATCTTGTTGATGCTGTAGATGTTGTTTGAAAAAATACAATAAATAATTCATTATTGTTAAATAAGTTATAAATATATACTACACAGTATTGTATGTTGTGAACTATACACAAAATATTTATATTATTTATAAAATATTAACTACATAGTTATGTATGGAAAATTAATATACATAACACAGTTATGTATATTAAAATATATATATATATATATAACTTTGTTATTTAAATTATTTAATGTACAAAACATAGATGAAATATATTTGAGTATATACATGGCTCTGTGTGTATAGATTTTGTAATATCAATATCTCATTTGGGGAAATGTCATTTTGTAAAAAATACCTTTTTTCCTTTATCTTTCGAACTAGTGGCGATATCCCTCTCTTCAAAATTTTCTAGTGATGGTACACCCCCACTTGTAAACCCTCCAAGTTCATCGTCCTTATGACATTAGGATTACATATGTGTAAGAACAACATCAACGTAGGAAAACAAAAAAATGCATAGTTATAAAACATATCATTTTTGCATTGTCTGCATTTGTTGAAAAGAAATTCGTATGAACAACCTGCTCTTTTGATGGAACATCTTTCTTTTGTAAACATTCCACATCTTGATCTTGTTCATCCTATTGCTGTTTTACGAAAAAAATATCAAAAAAAAAACTTGCAATGAATAATGTCTTTTATGCCCAAATATTTGATAAAGATATAATACGTAGAGTAATGAATATAATATTGGATTCATCCAACATAGATAATTGATTATATATGAATGAGTTAGAAATGTTGATAAGATGGTCTTGTATGATGGGTACTATAGGCCACATACTTATGTATATTATAAAATATACATTACAGATTTATATATATAAACTAAATATACATAACAAAGTTATGTATATTGAACAATATACATAACTTAGATGTACAAAACATAGATGAAATATATTTGGATATATAAATGACTCTGTGTGTGTATATTATGTATATTTAGATATATACATAACTGAGTGTGTGTATTTTGTAACCTTCATAACCGTATCATATTAAATTTGAAGTTTGATTAATCAACAACCTGTTTATGTACAATTAAGTATTCTATCTAAGTGTATATCAATATTATAGAAGATTGTGATGTATATCAAAAATGATAATGGCAAGAATATAATTCAATAGTTAAATACCAAAATCATTAATTGTGAAAAGTAAAATCAATTAAATTTACCTTTTCATGGGTGTGTTTGATGTGTTTCAGCATTCTCATTAGTTCAGCATGTTTATTTTTTTTGTCATTTGATTCTTCATGTTGTTTATCCATTACTTTGTGAAGGAAGGTGAATTTCTGGTCAACCTGCAAATAAAAAGACAATAAATTTGATAATGTTTCTACAATTTAATTGTATGTAGTGTTTACTATATGCAAAAACTTACATAACACTTTAAGAAGAACTTCAATTCATTCCACTTTTGGTCAGAACTGTCCTGATGAACTGACTTGCCAGATGATGATGGAGTTAGCATTGATGCATCAACACGCTCTGAATCAGAAGTATATAATTGATCTATTGGCATATTTTTTCCTAAATAGACGATGGAGTTTTCTCACTATCTTGCATAGAAACAGTTGTAGTATCAAATTGGACTGTTCTCCTCTTCTTCGTAGGTTGCGATGCAGATGCATCAGTACTCAGACCTGCCTTTCTTAGGATTTCAGGTGATGGGATAGTACTGAAATCCTCAAAACCTTGATGGTCCATGTCCGATTGAGTATGTATGTCAACAACGTGTCTTTTACCATAATGATCTGGATAAGTATCATGTGAGAAGGCAGATTCATCATCATTTAATTCAACGCTGTCGATCGTTGACAAATCAAACCTTTGTAATTCTTCATGAGTTGGCTGTAAATTAGTGTACACAAAATATTAAGCATAAAAAATGGCTACATTAAGATTCACTAAAAAGTCAACAGAGTGAAATAAAATTTTTAACTCGAAATATAGTACTAAATGTTTACCTTACTGAACATACCGGCCATGAACTTCTCATACTTGAACTTAATCCAACTACCTTTCAATTAAAAATTTTTGGAACTACATTACTGACACGCTCAGCTATAGTACTGTCTACCTTAGAAAAACATTCATACATCCAAACATTCAACACATGAGGCATTCCCCTAATAGAGTATAGCTGTTTTTCAATAAAAAAATATTGTCTCCATGTTGCAATCAGCTTTAGAAAAGAAACCTTTCCCCATGAAAATTGTTCATACCTGTCATCCCCCACCATCACCAAAGTCCGATCTTCTAATAGTAGCATTACATATTTGTGAAAATAAAAAGGTATGAATAAAGTATAGAATGATCATGTTCAAAGCATCGGTGTTGTTTTTGAAGTTTTCCACCTTGAATCGCTGTACAAAAATACACTTTTTGACAGTATTTTTTGAATTTGGGAAATACTTCGTCATTAATACGGACTTAGATGAATGAGTATACAGGCATTCCTCAATGTTCCTAGTACATTTAAGTTCAGATATTAAAGCAAACTCAGAAATAGTAAACTTCAGAATGATTCCCTGCACGTAAACATGAATTTCATCCGGATTTTCTTGCTCTAACTCTAGCATAAATATACATTTGAAAATCTGATCTTGGAAATTACATTGAGGCATGTCTAGAAAGTACCCAAATATCATTTGACTAAAAAGATTGTAAGCTACTTCACCAACACAATTCTTTATATCTGAACCAAATACGCGGTTGCAATAACTATCGAAATGCAAAGAATGTGCAGGAATATTTTTTGTTCGGTATTTCATACCCTATTGAAAATAAAGAACACATAATATGTGAGCCTATATGGTAAAACATATACTGTACATTACAACTAGTCATTTCATTACACATCTAACAACATCTAACACATGAACGAATATATGGACAATACATAAAAGATGATGAATATAAACAAGACATTTAATTAGATGATGAATATAAACAAGACATTTAATTATACTTATAACAATATATACATGACATGTATGTGTTAAAAATATACATAGGTACTATCCATAACCTTAAACACATGGTAACACATGTATATCTACTAAATATACATATGTTAGATAAACAAGACATTTAATTATACACATAACAACATATACATGACATGTATGTGTTAGAAATATACATAGGTACTATTCATAACCTTAAACACATGGTAACACATGTATATCTACTAAATATACATATGTTAGATGTATATGTACACAACAATACACAAGAAAATAAAAAAATACAATTCTTTTGTAAATGTTTTACACATACAGATGTAATATTTCTTACCTCAAAAACAGTATACACAACAAAAAATAACTCATATATAAATATGATTTACATATACAAATGTAAATATTCAATGCATTAAAACACAGTACACAAAACACACATAATAGAATTTATGTATATGTTCAACAACATAAAAAGAATAATGTTAACATATACATACTTACTAATAGATACAAGCAGAAACTACATATGTATATGAACTACAAATATCAAGGTATTCAAATCAATAACATCAACAAAAAGTATATGCAAAATATATCACAAAGTAATTTTTTATTTGCACATCCAGTTTCCACACTTATCTTCATAACCCCAATAAACAATCACAACAGTTAAATATCATTTTCAAAAAATACAATATACCAATAACAAAAAATATTATAAAAGATGAAATACCTTTGGTAAACGAGGCCGATCATTGTCCTTTTTAAAAATTTTTTGGATGATTCTAAAATTTATTTTTTTGACGTTGAAGTTGATTCTTTAATAATCTTTTCTATCCTGTTGGGGTTGTTAAAATTTTTTGATTTGTTTTCGTCAAAGTTAGGTTCCTCATTATCAAATACTACAGGAACGAAATCAACTAGCGAATTTGTTGTCTCGTTATTATCTAACTAAGTTAATCCTAACCTAAATGAAGGATAATCCTTTATTAACTAAGTTGTAATACCCCGATCATTCCTTAAGCCTAAATCTGTCTTTTTAAATGGATATGTATGACTTCCAAAGTTATTGATGTTTAAACCATGTTGTATTTCTCTAATTTCCACTTTTTTTTCATGTATAGCATTGAATAAGCTTTGCATCGATACCAATTTCATCGAAATCCGACATCCGATGAGTGAGTTATGACCGTTTTACTGAATGCTATCGGATAGCCCAGGTTTGACGGTCGACCTGGTGGACCGTCAGGTCCTTGGTGGACCGTCAAGTGTCCCGTCAAGCCAAGGTAGTAGCTCCCTTTTTGGGATGTCGTGTGACGGTTAAAGTGGTGGACCGTCACAAAGTTGACGGACCATCAAGGTGTCCGTCAGACCGAGACAGAATGTCTTATTTCTGGCCCTCGAGTGACGGGCGACCTGGTGGACCGTCAGCTAATATGATAGACCGTCAGATTGATCGTCACATGCCCCGATCAGCGAATTTCAGCATTTTTTTCAAAAGGGAATCTTGGTCATTTCTGCTCCTTGTGGCCTTATATATATATATATATATATATATATATATATATATATCTATGTAGAGAAGAAAAGATCATTTTCTCTCCATTTCTCTTCAATTTTCTTTCAAGAATTCTCTAGAAACCTAGGGTTTCTTCCAAACCCAAAAATCAAATCATCTCCAAGAAATTCAATAAATCTCTCATAAATTTCTTCAAGTTGTTCAAGAACTAAGTCCCTCAAGTCAAAGGCAACATGGTCTTGATATAAAAGTGGGAGAAAGAAGTTTCAAGCAAGTTTCTATATCTTTAAAATCAAAATCTAAGGTATGTGGGGTTTCAACAAGAACACTCCTTTCATTCTTGTGCCTGAAGATTTACTTTCTATTATTGATTTACATGATTTTGCAAGTGGGTTTATACCCAAATTTCTTTATGTATGATCTATGAGACTTGGGTTGAATAAGCTTGATATTTATGGTTATTTCACCATCATGCTTCTTAAATTGAATATTTATTCCATGAAATGTATATTGTCATTATATATATAGATGATTTCTCAGTGATTTATGATAAGTATCAAGATTTGTGTTTTTCTATGAGAAATTTGACTATTGAATATATATATATATATATATCAATATTTGAATTGAAAGTCAAGAATGAGTTTGATGATGTTTCCTTGAAACTGGCATTTGAAATGATTTGATAAGGAAATGTACTTGATATTGAGAAACATTGTTTGAATTTGAGTCGAGTTAGGAATCCACAGTTGTATATGATTTACCGATGAGATATACTATTGTTTTGGTCATCATGATAGACCCATGAGTTGATATTGATTGAGGTGGATTTCCTAACGTGTTCTGAGATGAGTATGGGAGGAGTATTTAGCACCGAGCAGTAAATTTGGTATTTCACATGGTGTAGTTATGTTGGTTATAAGAAACTTCCACGTCCATAATGATATAAGTCTCTTGAGTTACTGTCACTCTGAGTCACGATTTAAGAGTTTGAGTTGAGTTAAATGATTTATGAGATTTTTGAAACACGTGTCATTACTGATGATTTATGGTAATAATGTTTTAGATAATTCAAGTAAAGATAGTTTTTATTGTCAGCATGCATGATTTCTCATACATTTATGATATCATTTAAAATGCTGCATCTACCCCCACATACTCAGTACATTCCTGACCCCCATACTATTTTGTATCCTATATTTTCCCGTGATATAGGTTCAGGTGCTCAGTCTCAGCAGCAATAGTGATCTTTCAGTACCTTTCTCTACACTTCTGCAGTTGGTGAGTCCTCATGGTTCGACGACCTGTGTCTCCAATTTTGTCTTATTAATAGATGGTTGCTTACTTTCAGTTCAGTACGAGTCTGTTGGGGATCTGTACCAATGGCTCATCAGTCCTATGTAGTAGAGGCTTTGTTAGACTAGTGTACCAGCGTGTACAGAGATTTCAGTATTTTATTTGTATAGGACAGTATTATTTCATATTTCAGTTGTTCATGACATGGTTATTACTCTTTATCTTAGCATGATTTGTGCTATAATGAGTTCTAAAAGTGATGACAAGTTTAGAGGGTTAGCTTGAGGCTACGTGTGGCCTTGAGCACCATGTGACATCTCGGGATAGGTTCTTGGGGCGTTACGAGCTTGGTATTAGAGCCTAAGGTTCAAGGAGTCCTATGGAGTCTGACAAGCCGCGTTACGTAGAGTCTTGATCATCGGTGTGTAGAGCGCCACATCTATGAGCAAGAGGCTACGGGACGTTTTAGGAAAAGTTATTTCTTTCTTTCAAGGGTCTATTGTGCCTATGACTGTTTCTTTCTGCGGTTAATTTGTGCTCTCTTATGATAGAAAATTCCTCCACGTAGAGCTTGTAGAAACAACGAATGACCTCAACCCGTTGATCCTTTAGGTGAGACGATGTCCCATGCCAAATTTCAGACAGCTTTCCAAGCGCTAGCCCAGGCGGTCACCGCCAACGCTCAAGCCAACACCCAGGATACTGTTCCACCTTCGCAAGGGAATAATTCTACTGTAGCTCGAGTTCGTGACTTTATGCAAAAGAATCCACCTGATTTCTATGCGGCGAAAGTAGGTGAAGACCCATAAATATATTTAGATGAAGTAAGAAAGATCACTCAGATTATGCACGTGACTGATAAGGAGAGTGTTGAATTGGCTACTTATCGAATGAAAGATATTGCTTATGATTGGGTGGAGATGTGGAGGAAAAGTAGAGGAGAGAATGATGCTCCTGTGACTTAGCAATTATTCCAAGATGCCTTCTTAGATAGATTCTTTTCCTCAGAGCTGAGGGAAACAAAATTATAAGAATTTATGAGCTTGAGACAAGGCCCCATGATAGTTAAGAAGTATTTCTATAAGTTTAACCAGTTGTCTAAATATGCTCCCGGTATGATGGCTGATTCTAGAACTAGTATGAGTAAGTTCTTAGCCAGTGTATCTGGTTATATTATGAAATAGTGTAGATCCGCTATGCTTAATAGGGATATGGATCTTTCAAGACTAATGATCCATGCTCAGTAGATTGAAGCGGACAAAGTAAAGGAGAGAGAAAGAGTGAGAGGAAACAAGAGATTTAGATCTGAGCAGTAGGGGTATAGTTAGGCTAGATTTTTTGTAGGGATCTGCCCTTATTTCCAGAGCCGTTCTCTTATGCCAGCACCTTCACCAGCCAGTACTCCTACATTTAGAATTAGGCCGGAGCAGGGTAATGGGCCTACTATGTCCAGGTCCCAGGATAGTATTAGTAACAGACCTCGTCCTCCCCCATATTTGAAGTACGGTAGAGACCATCTCAATGATTGCTTAATCGATCATAGGGGTTTCTTTAGTTGTGGTAAGTTGGGTCACAAATTCAGGGATTGCCCACGTATTAGATAGGGTGTCGCGATGTTCGTCCCCAGAATCAGACTATTAGTGCTCCAGCCCCTGTAGTTCATCCTACTCCTCTTCAGGGTGCCTCATTTAGTATCGCAGGTGGTCAGTACCAGAATCACTTTTATGCTATACCACCGTCAGGAGTAGGAGGATTCACCAGATGATGTTACTGGTATGCTCCGTGTATTTTATTTTGATGTGTATGTGTTGATGGACCCTGGGTCAAGTCTTTCTTATGTGACTCCATTGGTGGCTATGAATTTTGAAATCAATGCTAAAATATTTCCGAGCCTTTTCTAGTCTCTACACCAATGGGCGAATCTATTGTTGCTAAGCAAATATATAAGAAGTGTCTTATCACTGTTCTTAACAGAGTCATATTTGCAGATTTAATTGAGCTAGACATGGTTGATTTTGATATTATTCTAGGTATGGATTGGCTACACTCTTTTTATGCATCTATAGACTGTCGTACTCGGGTAGTCAAGTTTCAATTTCCCAATGATCCAGTCTTTGAGTTGTTCGGAAATTTTGTGTCTCCTAAAAGTTAATTCATATCCTATCTTAAAGCTAGGAAGTTGATTTCCAAAGGTTGTATCTATCATTTATTTCGAGTTAAGGACACTAAGTTTGAGACTCCAACTATTCAGTCTCTTAGTGTTGTCAATGAGTTTCCTGATGTTTTCTCAGAAAATCTCCCAGGGGTACCTCCTGATAGAGAGATAAATTTCAGAATTGATCTTCTCCCTGATACACAACCTATTTCTATTCCTCCGTATCGTATGGACCTTGAAGAACTTAAGAAGTTGAAAGAGCTACTCAAAGATCTTCTTGATAAGGGTTTTATAAGGCCTAGTGTGTCTCCCTAGGGTGCACCCATTCTATTCATGCAATATAAAGATGGTTCATTGCGCATGTGCATTGACTATCGTCAGCTTAACAAGGGCACAGTCAAGAGCAGGTACCCTCTTCCCAGAATTGATGACCTATTTGATCAGCTGCAAGGTGCCAGCTATTTCTCGAAAATAGATTTGTGATCCGGTTATCACCAACTTAAAGTCAGAGAGTGTGATATTTCAAAGATGGCTTTTCGCACTTGTTATGGTCATTTTAAATTCTTGGTCATGTCCTTCGGGCTAACGAATGCCCCGATAGCTTTTGTAGACCTCATGAATCGAGTGCTTAGATAGTACCTGAATATGTTCATTATTGTGTTCATAGATGATATTCTTGTATACTCCCGAAGTGAAAATGACCATGCAGATTATCTCCAAGTTATCTTGCAAACCCTTAGAGACCAGCAGTTGTTTGCCAAATTTAGCAAGTATGAATTTTAGCTTCAATCCGTTGCTTTTCTGGGTCATGTTGTCTCTTTTGAAGGTATTCGAGTTGATCCTCAAAAGGTAGAAGCTATGAAAAGTTGTCTTAGACCTATTTCCCCATATGACATTAGGAGTTTCCTGGGTCTAACTGGTTACTAACATCGTTTTGTCGAAGGTTTCTCTTCCATTGCTGCTCCTTTGACCCGGTTAACCTAAAAAAAAGTTAAATTTCAGTGGTCAGATTCTTGTGAGAAGAGTTTTCAGGGATTGAAGACTCGACTCACTTCAACCCCTGTGATAACCCTGCCTAATGGTGAAGATAATTTTGTGGTGTATTGTGATTCTTCCAGAGTTAGTTTGGGTTGTGTGTTGATGCAGAAGGGTAAGGTTATAGCTTATTCCTGCTGACAGTTGAAACCTCATGAGAAGAATTATTCGACCCATGACCTTGAGTTAGCTACAGTGGTTTTTTCTTTGAAAATTTGGAGACACTACCTTTACGGTGTTCATGTTGATGTCTTTATGGATCATAAAAGTTTGCAGTATGTGTTTACTCAGAGAGAATTGAATTCTTAGCAGAGGCAATGATTAGAATTGCTGAAGGACTACGATATGAGTGTGTTATATCACCCGGGTAAGGCCAATGTAGTGGAGGATTTCCTTAGCAGATCATCCATGGATGGTGTAGCACATGTTGAGGAAGATAAGAGAGAGTTGGTATGTAAAGTGCATCATTTGGCTAGGTTAGGTGTTAGATTGCTTGATTTAGCTGAGGGTAGTTTTTGGGTTCAGAGGAGCTCCGCATCTTTCCTGGTTTTGAAAGTAAAAGAGAAGTAGGATATGGATTCTTGTTTGGCCGAATTGAAAGCGTCCGTCAAAGACCAAAAGGTAGAGGTTTTCTCCCAAGGGGGAGATAGTGTATTGAGATTTTAGAATAGGTTGTGTGTGCCTGATGTTGATGATCTGAGGTATAGGATTATGGCTGAGGTGCATGGCGCGCGGTATTCTATTCATCCCAGTGCTACCAAGATGTACCGCGATTTGCGAGAGATTTATTGGTGGAATGGTATGAAAAAGAATATTGCGAAGTTCGTAGAAAAGTGTACAACTTGCCAGCAGGTAAAGATTGAGAACCAGAGACCTGGTGGTGTGATGCAAGAATTTAACATTCCTACTTAGAAGTGGGAAGTGGTGAACATAGATTTTGTGACTGGTTTACCTCTTTCTCGCCGTCATCTTGATTCGATTTGGGTTGTTCTAAACAGGTTGGCTAAGTCTGCACATTTCTTGCCAGTGCATACATCTTTCACCATGGAGGACTATGCTAAGTTGTATATTTGAAAGTTAGTCAGGTTGCATGGAGTTTCATTTTCTATCATCTCAGATAGAGGTACTCAATTTACTTCTCAGTTTTGGAGAGCCTTCCATAAGGGTCTTGGTACCCAAGTTCATCTTAGCTTCGCTTTTTATCCGCAGACAGATGGTCAGGCTGAGAGGACTATCCAGACTTTGGAGGATATGTTGAGGGCTTATGTTCTTGATTTCAAGGGAAGTTGGGATGAACATTTGCCATTGATTGAATTTGCTTACAATACGGCTCTATTTAAATCCTTATATGGGAGAAGATGTAGATCGCCAATAGGTTGGTTTGAAGTGGGTGAAGCTACTGTGATTGGACCTGATACTGTGTTCAAAGCTTTGGAGAAAGTTAAGTTGATTCGGGAGAGGTTAAAGACAACCCAGAGTCGTCTGAAGTCATATGTAGATGTGAGAAGAAGAGTTCTTGAGTTTGAAGTCAATAATTTGGTGTATTTGAAAATCTCATCCATGAAAGGGGTGAAAAGATTTGGAAAGAAAGGGAAGTTGAGTCCCAAATATGTTGGCCCTTGTAGAGTTTTGGATTATGTTGGGAAAGCAACTTATGAGGTTGAGTTGCCTGCAAAATTATCATTTGTCCATCTTGTATTTCACGTTTCTATGCTCAAGAAGTACATTGGAGACTCTGTTGTTGTTGATCCGTCTGAAAGTTGCAATGTTCAGGATATTCTTTCTTATGATTAAATTTCGATCGATATCCTAGACTATCAAGTTCGTAGATTAAGAAATAAGGAAGTTCCCTTGGTTAAAGTTCTATGGCAAAATCAATCAATCGAGAGTGCTATGTGGGAAACGAAAGCAGATATGCGAGTCAAGTACCCTCATCTTTTCCCCGTGAGTTCAAATCAAGCCGAAGCTACTATTCTCTTAATTCAGTTTCCTCCTAATCTAATGTATTCAACTATATGGTTATTCCCACTATGATTCGTGCATTTGGTAAAGTACTCAATAGAATTAGAGTAAAGTGATCCCTTCTATGTGAGTAGTTCCAGCTGTGTGTCCTCATTTTCTCTTATTCTTGGCCTGTCTAGCAACATTCGAGGATAAATGTTTCCAAGGGGGAGATATTGTAATGCCCCGATTATTCCTTAAGCCTAAATCTGTCTTTTTAAATAAATATGTATGACTTTCAAAGTGATTGATATTTTAAGCCATGTTGTATTTCTCTAATTTCCACTTTTTGTCATGTAGATCATTGAATAAGCTTTCCATTGATACCAATTTCATCGAAATCCGACATCGAATGAGTGAGTTATGGCCATTTTACTGAATGCTATCAGATAGCCCAGGTTTGAATGTCGACCTGGTGGACCGTCAGGTCCTTGGTGGACCGTCAAGTGTCCCGTCAAGCCAAGGCAGTAGCTCCCTTTTTGGGATGTCGTGTGACGGTTAAAGTGGTGGACCGTCACAAAGTTGACGGACCATCAAGGTGTCCGTCAGATCGAGACAGAATGTCTTATTTTTGGCCCTCGAGTGACGGGCGACCTGGTGGACCGTCAGCTAATATGAAAGACCGTCAGATCGATCGTCACATGCCCCGATCAGCGAATTTCAGCATTTTTTTCAAAAGGGCATCTTGATCATTTCTTCTCCTTGTGGCCTTATATATATATATATATATATGTAGAGAAGAAAAGATCATTTTCTCTCCATTTCTCTCCAATTTTCTTTCAAGAATTCTCTAGAAACCTAGGGTTTCTTCCAAACCCAAAAATCAAATCATCTCCAAGAAATTCAAAAAATCTCCCATAAATTTCTTCAAGTAGTTCAAGAACTAAGTCCCTCAAGTCAAAGGCAACATGGTCTTGATCTAAAAGTGGGAGAAAGAAGTTTCAAGCAAGTTTTTATATCTTCAAAATCAAAATCTAAGGTATGTGGGATTTCAACAAGAACACTCCTTTCGTTCTTGTGTCTGAAGATTTACTTTCTATTATTGATTTACATGATTTTGCAAGTGGGTTTACACCTAAATTTCTTTATGTATGATTTATGAGACTTGAGTTGAATAAGCTTGATATTTATGGTTACTTCACCATCATGCTTCTTAAATTGAGTATTTATTCCATGAGATGTATATTGTCATTATATATATTGATGATTTCTACGTGATTTATGATAAGTGTCAAGATTTGTGTTTTTCTATTAGAAATTTGACTATTAAATATATATATATATATATATATATATCAATATTAAAAGTCAAGAATGAGTTTGATGATGTTTCCTTGAAGCTTTTGCATTTGAAATGATTTGATAAGCAAATGTACTTGATGTTGAGAAACATTGTTTGAATATGAGTCGAGTTAGGAATCCACAGTCGTATATGATTTACCGATGAGATATACTGTTGTTTTTGTCATCATGATAGAGCCATGAGTTAATATTGATTGAGGTGTATTTTCTAACGCGTTCTGACCTGAGTCTGGGAGGAGTATTTAGCACCGAGCGGGAAATTTTGTATTTCTCCAGAACTACGTGCCACCATAGGATTGATGTTGATAATTGTGGGCCAAAGGCCGAGTGTGGTATTGTGATTGTCAAATTGAGGTTGTACTCCCTGGCAAGAGTACGACGCTCCCACCAATGTTGGGTTTTCTCCTTAGGAGGGTAAAACATTAGACTCCATGAGGCTCACATGGTGTAGTTATGTCAGTCATAAGAAACTCCCATGTCCATAATGATATAAGTCTCTTGAGTTACCGAGTCACTCTGAGTCACGAGTTAAGAGTTTGAATTGAGTTAAATGATTTATGAGATTTATGAAACACGTGTCATTACTGATGATTTATGGAAATAATGTTTCAGATAATTCAAGCGGAGATAGTTATTATTGTCAGCATGCATGATTTCTCATACATTTATGATATCATTTAAAATGCTGCATCCACCCCCACATACTCAGTACATTCCTGACCCCCATACTCTTTTGTATTCTATATTTCCTCGTGATATAGGTTCAGGTGCTCAATCTCAGCAGCAACAGTGATCTTTGAGTACCTTCCTCTACACTTCTGCAGTTGGTGAGTCCTTACGGTTCGAGGACCTGTGTCTCCAATTTTGTATTGTTAATAGATGGTTGCTTACTTTCAGTTCAGTACGAGTCAGTTGGGGATCTGTCCCAATGGCTCATCAGTCCTATGTAGTAGAGGCTTTGTCAGACTAGTGTACCAGTGTGTACAGAGATTTCAGTATTTTGTTTGTACAGGGAATTATTATTTCATGTTTCAGTATGTTCATGACATGATTATTCCTCTTTATCTTAGCATGATTTGCACTATAATGAGTTTTGAAAGTGATGACAAGTTTAGGGGGTTAGCTTGAGGCCACGTGTGGCCTTGAGCACCATGTGACGTCTCGGGATAGGTCTTGGGGCGTTAAATAAGTACTAAGTTGCTACTTTATTACTTCAAATAGGCGATTTTTTTTTTAAAAAAGAAGAAAAATATAGATAATAAACTATAATTTGGTAAAGTAGAAACCCATAAAATTAGTTAATCAAAACATGCAACAAAATCTTGTTTGAAAATTCTCAAAAATTTCAACTATGTAATAATTTTTTTTTTGAAATACTCAAAAATTGAACATTTAGAATGTTAAAAGAAGATTCTGTTGAAATTGAAGAAGATTAGATTGAAATTGAATACTCTAGACTAGGAGTTGGACAGATACACAATTGATTTCAAACTTGGAAATTGTCGCTTGATTGTAGCCGTAGTTTTGGGGGATAAATAGTGAACATAAAAGGGGGTTTAGTCGTACCTTGGGGGAAGATTTGGTGAAAGTATAAAAGGGTTTGTATGTATATGTAATTAATGAGAGAGAAATTTAAAAAGCGGTATAAATATAATATGTTTGAGGATATGAGATATTTTGTAATAAATAAAATATAACATGTCGGTTTATGTAATTTTTAGTTATTTTTTTGTTCCTTTCATTCTCATTCTTTGCTGAGTGACCACTCTAAGGTCCCGTTTGGCCATCTGACATGAAATAATGATTTGAAATTATAAGATAAAATTATGAGATGAAGTTGAAGTTTTGTTTGGATATGTAATTTGAATTTTTTGTGTTGTATATTTTTTAAAAAACATAAAAATCTTTTAAGTTGTGAAAACTATCAAAATTGCCCCAATCTTTGTACAACTTACCAAATAGATAAAATTTTATAACAAAAGTATAATACACTATCAAAAATCTATTCTAAAAAACTACCACATTTATTGATCAAATTTTAGTTCATAAAAAAGTAAAATTGAACATGAGTTATAGTGTACTACGTTTTAATTAGTGTTTGGTCACATTCTTTTAAAATATTTGTACGTGTATTTTTTTCAATAGTGCTTTTTGAAAAGGCATATTTAAAAAAAAAATATTTTTTAGCTTCTGAAAATAAAACAACTTCTTCTGCTTACCCTGAATTATGTGGAGCTCTTCTTCTACTCTCTAGAAACACTTATTTTTCCTCAAAAATTTGGATCACTCTCTAAAAATAAACACTTTTGGCCTCCCAAAAGCTTGGCCTAATATGTTATTAATCGACGAGTCTATTTGGTACCCAGAGACTCCTATCCTAAATTTTCCTCTGATTGTTGTATTTGAAAAATCTCTAATCATGATATGAAATTCCAAATCAATTTTTTTTTTTTGAGAATTTGGGATGTCATCACATGATATGAAATCATGAGTGAAATCAGTGTTAAATCGCATATCCCAACGTTGATTTTATCTCATGATTTCAAATCACATGTCCAAATGGCTACTAAGCCTGTGATATAAAATCATGAGGTCAAATCAACATTTGGTCATGTGATTTCATCTTATGATTTCATATCATGACATGAAATTCCAAATTCTCCAAAAAACATGATTTGAGAACTTCAAATCATGATTTGAGATTTTTCAAATTCAAAAATTAACCCAAAAGTTTTATATTTATCAACCATTTATTTCACATGTAAATAAAATTTATAGCCTTGTTTGGTCATGAGAAATATTCACTTTTTTTAATTTTTTTTTTAAAAATGATGTTCGGCCATAAAAACTCCAAATACAACTTGATGTTCTATTTGAAAAAGTGAAAACAATTCTCAATTTGTTTTCACTTTTTTCTAATTTCAACTTAATCTTTATAGTTAAAAAAATCTCTTCAAAAAGATATGATCAAACACAACTCCGACTCCAACTATAATTTTAGTTTTAGTTTTCATGGTCAAATGCCTACAAAATTTAATATTAATTCAAATTAACTCATACTTTATCATTTATGATCCACCAAATTTATCATTTGATCAAAGCATATTGTATTTTCTTAGAATAGTTTTGTGATAGTGTATTATACCTTTGTTATGAGCTTAATTTTACTTATTTAGTAAAATTGTATAAACAATTCCGTCAAGTTTGATAGTTTTCACAACTTATGATGTTTTCTTATTTATAAAAAAACACAACTTAAAATCCCCAATTGCATGTCCAAACAAAACTTCAACTTTATTTCATATGATTTCATATCATGACTTTATATTACATGGACAAATGGGCCCTTAGTATTGGAAATTTAATGACCAGATTTATGAAATTTTAATTCTTAGGTTGACCATTTTCTGTTTTCCATAGTTGGAACATATTGATTTTGTGGTATGGGGATGGTTGACATGGTTTTCGATGCGATCGGAGATGATTTGGGTGAGTTTGTGATTTTTAGAGGCTTTAAAAGTCATATTATTAACTTTGATCTATATTTGTTGTTTTGAGTATCGGATGACAATTTGGATAGTTCATAAGATCCGAAACATTGCATTTGAGTTAGTAAAGGTGTTGGTTCGAATTTGAAATCTTTATTTTGCATTTCCGTCCTTCTTTTGCAAAATATGAAATAGGAGTCCTAAGAGTTATATTTATACAAAATAATCTTGTTTCATAAATTCAACATCTTCGCTAAGTCTGAAACATCAGTAGCCTAGTAGCATATGTAGTTTGTTTCTATCGGATCCCAAATAAATTTTGAGGATCTGATTGAAAACTTGGCAAATTTTAAGTTTATTGGTGTAAGGCATCACTTGGTGCAGCCACTTAAGCGGTTAATTGGACACTAAAGCAGAAGACGCTTAAGCGCCAATGAGTCGCTTTAGAGGTGACCACTTAAGCGGTGCCCTGTCGCTTACGTGTTGATCGCTTTAGCGGTCATTTAGCCGCTAATGTGTCAACCACTGTATACAAACCCTATTTCACAATTTTTCACTATTTTTAAACTTTTAGCTTTGAATTTGGGTGATTTTTAGGGTTTTATTCACCATTTAAGCTTGGGTATGCTCCAAAATCTTAATATCTTTACTTTTCATTGATTTATTTCATCAAAACATAGTTAATCTTGATTTTAACATGGAATTTTAAAATTTTTTTTGTACAACTTAAAATATTTTTTTTATTTGAACCTTATTTTAAACTCAATTTCACACGGGTTTTCAAGTGTAGATTCCTTTAATCTTGGAAAATATACTTCTAAAACAAAATTATAGTTTTTATTCCTTTCATTTTTGAACTCTTTTTGGACCCAAATCAAATATGGAAAATATAGGTATCATTAGCTTTTCTTAACGTGTAGATACTATATTTGAATGTCGTAGTTGATTTCGAGGTCGTTCGTAAAGGAAAAGCTCCATGCTGAAGCACTTTAGGCTTGAAGTTCGTCTCTTAGAGGTAGGTTATTGCTTAAATTATGTTAAATTGAGTTGGATAGTTAATAAATAGGTAAAGAATGATATGGATTGGGAAAAATAATTATGGGGTTAATATTTTGAGACTATTATTATTGTTGTATACCCGTATATGGGCTTATATTTTGTTGTTGTTGACTTGTGATACTTGATATTGTGTGCAGCCCGTGTGAGGGTGCTATTTGACATCATTGATCTTATCTGTACATTAAATGTCTTTATTCTAAATATAATGCATGTACGGGGGATTGAAATTTTATTATAGGGCTTATTGATCATAAATTGCCTTTATCAAGAATAGAAATGCCTGAGTTAGGGGTTGATATGATAATTATGGTGTCTTACATGCATATTTATTTTGATGGTGCCTAATTAAAGTTGATAATCATGAGTTGAGGACATATTGATTTGATTTCTAGGCTCACATAGATATATACGTGTTGAACGGATTGCATATCTTTGTACTGAGTTGATTGTGGCCGTTACATTCTCATTCCATACATATGCATTCATGAGTCACTGGTACTATTGAAGAATACTGTTTTTGAAAGAAAATGAGATATTTTTATAAAAACTCTCTCTATGAACATGAGCCAAAGTTATGGATTGAGATTTGAGATATGAGATATAACATATGGATTGCAAACCCTATAGGTCTTACCTAGGAGCAACAAGCTCGGTTGATGTATAACAAAAGTCATGCGATGACTTTTACCATCCATCCTATAATTATTGTATTGCATAGCTTGCATATGTATCTTTCATGATTTTCTTAGTTTTCGTGACTTGTGTTTAGTTCCGTGTAATTTTTCATACAAGCTCTATAGATGCATATGGAAATTCACGCCATGAATTTGACCATTCATCCCATCCTCATTGCATTGCATTGATTGCATATGTATCTTTCATGATCTCTTTAGTTTTCTTGACTTGTGTTTAGTTTTGTGTACTTTGTCGTGTGTTTTGTATTTTTTTTAGTATTTATATTTAACACTATCAGTATAGATGCCGTGAGATACTATTTTAGACTTTCTATTTGCAGGTGACATGCTCATAATTTTCTTTATTTATATTATTTTTTATTTTGCTCAGTCGGCCTATGATACCTACTAAATACAAGTGGACCGTACCCATTCCTATTGAGCTCTTTTGATACAGATCCCAGTTAGAGCACCACACGTGGCGGTTGATTTATGTGGAGGTTTAGATTTTGAGATACTGATTCGCTCCTGGGTTTGGAGCTGATTCATACCACATCTATCCTTACTTGTTTTTATTTTTTAATTCAGAAATAGATATGTATTTTTAGTTCTCAGATATTATACTAAATACTCTTCATTGTGTAACCAGGTGTTTGGATGTATGAAATTTCTTTAATACTTTAGCTATTATTATACTTGTATTGATCTGACTTCATTCTAAAAGTTTCATCTTGGTTTATGTTATTGTTGATTTTAGTTTTTCCTTAATCAGTTTGGGTGATTGACTTACTTATCAAGGTTGGACCACGATAAGTGCTATCATGACCCATTTTTGGATTGTGAAAAATTGGTATCATAGTATTCAGATGCACTGATCTCATAAGTATAATAGCAGGATGTTTACTAGAGTCTCGCGGATCAGTATGTAGGTGTCCGTATCTATCTTTGAGAGGCTATAAGACATCTTTTGAAAAAATTTCTGTAATTTGATTCGTTGTTGTTTATGTTGTTCATACCCAATGTTCTAAACTATTATTCTATTTTTTCTACGTAGATGTTAAGGACTAGGTTCATAAAGGCTTGATATATTGAGTTGACACCTGACATAGGAGCCCTAGTTTGAGGATGAAGCATGAGTCATAGTTGACCTAGAGATAGAAGATGGACATAAGAAGCTGCCCCAGCTAGAGGACGTGTTAGAGAGGCCTCTCCCAAGCCTGAGGTTATATATTCCATGGATGATTATCAAACAGAAAATGTGGGGTCAACTGAGGTTCCACAAAGTAGAGTCAATATCCCAGTACTTCAAGGTCCTTTAGTTCATCTCCGAGTCATTTGAAGGGCGTTCTCTTGAGTGTATTTGGTATTTATCAGACTTAGAGTAATGTTCTACCATCAGTATCGATATCTTCTTATGATATTCCTACATATAGAGTACAACCATTATCAATAGTATCCCCACATGTGGATGCTTTTCCTGTAAGGCTTACTATTCCTCGGTTGCTTCAAGTATATCTATGTCTTTTGATGATCAAAAGATATTGAGAGGTTTATTCTAGGTTTATTCTAGTTTAGTCGAGTTATTAGCGAGGATGGATGTGAGCTTTTAATTGATTTCCATGAGAAGTCACATTATCTTGTATTCCTTGAGTCTCTTGGAGTAGCTAATACTACCTATCAGTTGACGGATGTATCTAGAGATTGTTAGAGATCACTTGCAAGTTGTAGGCCTTTAGGTTTGCCTACTATGACTTAAACTCAATTTTTGAGGGCTTCTTGGAGAGGTTTATAACTTATATCTAGGCTTGAGAGACCAGATGAGGGACAAGTTTGATCATTTAGAGTAGGCTCTATGTTTATTACTGAGTATGAAGGGAGCTTTTACACCTTTTGCAGATATTCAACCACTAGCATCTCTATCAAGTATGAGAGGATTCAAAAGTTTATGAAGGGGTTAGATGGTACATATATGTTTGCTACAACTTAGACGGTAGTTTTAGAGACTGCTTTCCAAAGTATTATTGAGCATGCAAAGATGACCAAGTCTATTATTTAGGCTACTTAAGGAGACACCAAGAAGGTACATTGTTTGAGTGAGTTTAGTGGACACGACTCCCAAAATAGATATTAATCTAGTAGAGATTCCCGTGCTTACCATGATAGGCCAATTTAGTTTGAGTTGTAAGGATCAGCTGATAGACCTTTAAGTTCTACGTTTTCTAGTATTCAAGTATTGAGTCATATGGGTGGAGGCTCCAAGGTTGGTTCTTCAGTCCAGGTCGGTCATTCTAGTTCATCCATAACTTTACAGATTGTGTCAGGCCATAAGGGATATTTTATATGTGAGCATTTGTCCATGTAGCCAAGAATTTCCCTCAAACATATGTATGGACCCATTTAGTAGGATTCTCAGCTTTAGCTTTGCCCAACTTTGAGCGAAATGTAGTTCAAAGAGTGGTAAGTATAGTGTTAATGGTGATAGAGATAGAGGTAGGGGTTCTCGTATGGTTCTTTAGTCTGAGAGTGAACATTGTTAGTGTTATGCTATACTTAGGAGACTCGAGATGAACACTTTTGATGTAGTTATTACAGGTACTGTCCCAGTTTGCTACAAATATACTTTCGTATTAGTTAACCCTGGGTCTATATTCTCCTATATGTCTATATATTTTGCTTTTGGTTTTGATATTGTATATGAGACTCTTGTTATCCCTTTTCGTGTTTCTACCCCATAGAAGATTTTTTAGTGGTGGATCGGGTGTATCGATCTTATGTGATTACCTTTGTAGGCCGTAAGACTTGGGTAGACTTGATTATCCCAGATATGCTTGATTTTAATGTTATTTTGGGTATGAATTAGTTAGCTTATTATCATGCAAATTTGAATTGTTATCCAAAATCATGACTTTAGCTACATAGGGCGTGTCGAATTAGCTTATAAGAGTATGGTTAATTAGTGTTTGGAGGGTGTTATATCTTTTCTATGTGCTCATCACATGACAGAGAGAGGGTGTTTGTCTTATTTGGCTCATGTCCTATGGATTCTATTTAGGTTGTACACGAGTTCATGGATGTATTTCCTACAGATTTGCCTTGTATGCCTCAAAATTGTGATATTGATTTTGCTATTGATGTGCAACTGGGCACCAAGACAATTTCCATTCCTCCATATAGGATGGCCTTAACTAAGTTTAAGGATTTGAAAGAGCAGTTACAAGATTTATTGGGTAAGTGATTCGTTAGAACTAGTGTATCTTCTTGTGATGCTTCAGTCTTGTTCGTGAAGAAAAAAATAGCTCTATTCATATCTGTATTTATTATAGACGATTAAGCAAAGTGATGGTTAATAACAAGTACCCTTTTCCTCATATTGATGATCCATTTGACCAACTTCAGAGTGCTTCAACATTTTCCAAGATTAATTTGTGATCCAGGTATCATCAGTTGAGGATTATAGCTTTGGATGTTCCAAAGATGGCTTTTCAGATTCAATACAATCATTGTAAGTTTTTGGTCATATCTTTTGGTTTAACCAATGCCCTTGCAATGTTTATGAAGTTGATGAACTGGGTATTTCAATCTTATCTTGACTTTTTTTAATTATATTTATAGATGGCATCTTAATTTATTCCAAGATAAAGCCGATCATGTGAAGCATTTGAGGATTATACTTCTGAGGTTGAGTGCTGAGAAATAGTATGCCAAGTTTTTCAAGTGTAATTTTTAGATGGATTCTATATCTCTCTTGGTTCTTGTAATGACCAAGGATAGTATTATGATTGATCCGGCCAAGATAACAATAATTCGTGATGGGGCTAGAGTTACTTCTCCTTCTAAAATTAAGAGTTTCGTTGGTTTTGCAGGTTATTATCAGTGTTTTGGCAAGGGTTTCTTATTTATTGCGGTTCTTTTAACCAAGACGGCTCAGAAAAAACTAGTATTTCAATGGTTGAATGCATATGAAAAGATCTTGCAAAAACTCAAAGATTTATTGATTTCAACTCCTATTTTGACTTTGCCCAAGGAGGGTGTGGGTTTCACCGTGTTTTGTGATGATTCTAGTATTGGTTTGAGTGCTATGTTGATGTAGATGGTAAGGTGATTGCTCATGCCTCTTGTAATTTGAAGCCTCGTGAAAGAAAATTCCCTACCCATGATTTGAATTTGACAACCATAGTGTTTGTGTTGAACTTATGGTGTCATTACTTATATGGAGTTCCTTGTGAGATTTTCTCAGACCGCCGTATCCTTCAGTATTTCTTCAGCCAGCGAGATCTTAATATGAGGTAGCGGTTGCAGATACCTTGGGATGGAAGTAGACTAGTATGAGGAGTTTAGCTCATATTGACCCAAGAGTGACCTTTAGCCTTAGAGGTTCAGTCTTGAGATAACCAAATAATTTGGCTTGATATTTCGATACCCGAATGTATTTTAGCCTTTGTTGATGCTAGATCTTCCTTAATAAAGCATATTCAAGCTCACCAATTTGATGATGATAGCTTGGGGGTGATTTGAAATAAAGTGTTGAGTGATGGGGCTTAGGAAACATCTCTTTATTTTTATGGTGTTTTGAGGACTGGAGGTTGTGTTTTTATGCTAAGAGTTGGTGGATGGGTGAGATTGATTTTGAAGGAGGCGCGTTGTCTTAAACATTCTATCCATCCAGGGGTAACCAAGATGTATTATGATTTTAAGCAGCTTTACTAGTGGGGTGGTATGTAGAAGACTTTGTAGCTCATTGCTTGTGTTGTCAGCAGGTGAAGGTTGAGCATCAAAGACTAAGTGGTTTGCTTCAAAGATTATCCATTCCCGAGTGGAAGTGAGAGCGGATAACTATGGATTTTGTGAGTGGATTGCCTCGTACCTCTCGTGGTTTTGTCAACATTTGGGTCATTGTGGATAGATTGACCAAATTAGCCCATTTCATACCTATTCATATTTCCTTCAGTACCTAGAGGTTGGCCCATATCTATATTTGTTAGACAGTTCATCTTCCTGGGTACCCATGTCTATTATTTCAGACAGAGGCTTAGGGTCCACTACTAGTTTTTGGCTGAATTTTCTGGAGGATTTTTGTACTCAAGTTGACCTTAGTATAACTTTCCACCCGCAGACCGATGGTCAGTCGGAGCGGACTATTCAGGGTTTGGAGGATATGCTCTGAGCATGTATTATTAACTTCGGAGGTCACTGTGAACTACATCTGGCCTTAGCGGAGTTTGCTTCTAGTAATAACCACCATTTGGTATTGAGATAGCACCTTCCGAGGCATTGTATGGTAGGCGTTGTTAATCTCTTATTGGTTGACTTGAGACTTCAGAGGCTAGACCCCGTAGTACTGACTCGCTTTGTGAGTCTATGGATAGGATTTGGATGATTCAAGATAGGCTTCGGGCAACTTAAATGATACGACCCAAACCAGGGCCTAGTCGTGTCGGGCTCCTCAGGTCCGATCGAGACCAGAGACCACCCTCAAAACCCAACCTTAACCGTCCTGCACCCTATGTCAGATGAATTCTGAACATATAACAGGATAGTACAATCATAAATAAATACAAAAACTAAAATCTATGAACCTATCCAACCGGTGTCCGCCCAATATCAATACCAATGCCAAGGCTGACACCAATACCGACATCGCCATATATATATATATATGGCTTTGTGTGACTACTTTAAGCATGGGCGGTGTCGGTATTGGGTTATCGGTTTACCCAACAACCCAATAAGAAAAAATCGAACTGAACAAATAACCCAATAAGAAAAAATCGAACCGAACCAATAACCCAATAATTTTTTTTTTATAAACCACTAAAAAACCGTTAACCCAATAACCCAATAACCCAATAACAATATACCAATAACATTTTTATTGGTTCGGTTTATCGGTCGGTTCGATTTTTGCACACCACTATTCGGACCTCATCTAACCTTGTCTTTATTTTTAATTTAGAGACAGATTTGCATTTTTAGCTTTCAGATATTGTACTAGATGCTCTTGCATTGTGTCACCAGGTTTTGGGATATATGATATTTCTTTCAGACTTCCGTTATTATTGTACTTGTATTGTTCTGGACTTCGTTCTAGAAGTCTTGCCTTGTTTTACATTATTATTAATTTTGATGTTTCCTTTATCATTTTGGGTGATTGACTTAAGATGGACCGCGGTAAGCGTCATCATAACCTGTTTTTGGATCATGACAGAAAATTAATTCGGAAAGAAAAAAAATATCTTTAGAGAAAATATTACCAACTATATTGATTTAAAACTACTCAATTTCCTCAATACATTATTAGTTAAAAATTATTCTTAGCTTCAAATGTCTGACCAAATTGCCAGTTTGCAGGAACAACATTATTGGATTGAACCCATCGGCCATCGCTAGTTTGTACTTGGAAAGACAAGGTTTGTCCAGCCAACTGCATAGAAGTCTGCCAATTTTGTCCCCAATTTCGCCCCATCTGTAACCATCCAGTCTTAGATCCTTTGATTTTAACATTGACAACATCTCCAACACCTCCCACATTGAAAACAAGAACAAGAATCCAATAAGGATTCCCTTTGATTTCGAACTTGAGTCCTCCTTTTTTGTGACAATTGACTCTTTTGTAAACAACGGGGACAACTCCGGCTTTGTACTTGGCAATCTTTAAAAACATAGGCATCGACAGATCAAAGTGTCGTTGTGGAGGATTACACCAAATGTCTACAGTTTTTGAGTATTCGGGAGGGCAGAAATTGGTGGCAGTTATAGTTATGACTTGGCCTGGATTGCACCATTTAGGTGCATTGACACACATTAATTGAAAGCAAGCTCCACACGTTGAACCTTTGTTAAAGAGTGCTGTGCTTAGTGCTGCTGTTTCCAGGCCATAACCTTGCTGGAATAAATTTCCGTAACCACAAGCTCCCTCTGCAATGCAATAGTATCCGAATTAATGAATTGTTACAAAATGTTACTACTAATAATATAAGTTATGAACAGAAACCTAAAACTTAATGTGCCAAATATTATTTATGCACAGGTGAAATGTTACTATAAAACCAAGTTTCTTTCTATCTTAATTCGACCCCCTATTCAAGTAGCTTTTTCTTGAGCAAATTGGCCGCGATCTATGCCTTTTTAAATCCAATTGTAGGTATTATGCCACTAAACGTATTCTCCCTCGATACATCTATTTAATTTAATTCAGAATTTATATTAATAATGGTGAAGATTTTCAATCTATTTTCACTGATAATGTTCGCCACTGATGGATAAAGTCCGTTTCTATCGAGATAAAAGACATTTGACGTATTGAGCAAGTCTGAAACGTGATCCTCTTTCTTCCTTTCTTTTCTTTTTGGGGAAAAGAAAAATTGAAGCTGGGCGAAGGAGATTATAAGATTGAGAGTCAAACCTTCACCAATAAAATTGAGTGTGGGGAAGGGAATTTGTGAGAGTCAAATTTTCACCAATAAAATGAAAGTTCATATAGCCAAACAATTCACTTACTAAAATTCCCTTGACTAGTGATCCTCATTTCCTTAGATTAAATTTCTTCCAACAACAAAATGCTACCAAATAAATCAGTCAGTCATATGAATTTTAATAGTTTTATTCCCATTTCAATCCATCAAAAAGTCAATATAATACTTTAAAAATAAAATAAATAAAAGTTAAGACTCCATCGGCATGAGATTTGCTTACCTCATCTGTTCGAGACCCACCCAAATAAAGGAGGGGGGCTAAGACATAGGCCAAACGTGGTGATAATTTTTTTGGTCTATATATTGTAACATATCTCAACACCAAGACAGCCATATATAATGAAGAGTGATCAACTGAATATATATATATATATATATATATATATATATATATATATATATATATATATATATATATATATATATATATATATATATATATATATATATAAGTCGTCATGTTTATTTTGAGTAACTTCTATCTGTTCTAAAGTTTTTATTATACTGTTATTTTTTTCTTGAATTTTTTCGCTAGGATATTTCAATATAAGCAAGATCTTTCAATATAAAGTAAGAGGATATAAAATAAATGGGTGAACAAATAATTGGTTTTTTATCAGTTTGGTGTAAATTGACTCCATTGCCCTGCACAATTTGGACACATGAAGACAGATCCAAGACAAGACAGCCAAGTCTCTTTCACAACCTTGTATATCTCAATTTATCGCGCTTACTAATTCACAAGTTCGTCTAGAGCATATTTTACACTCAAAAGATAAACAATACAACACAATAATAGACCTTTTGATTAATTCAAGCGATATATATATGTATATATATATATATATATATATATATATATTACTCTCTAATAAGAGGGAATGAGGCAGAGAAGCAGGCAGGTCTTCGTAGACATACCTGCTTCTCCGGTTTGTTTTCTCCGTAATTTTATTATGTGATCTTTAATTAATTATTATAAATTATTTATGTATTAGAAAATTAGTAATATTTTTTTCGTGATTTTATTATGTGATCTCTAATTAATTGTTATAAATTATTTATGTATTAGAAAATTAGTAATAATTAATAAAAAAAGTAAAATTGATATTTATGATCCTGCCTGCTTCATAAGGTGCTTCTTCTGTGATATTATTATATCATCTCTAATTAATTATTATAAGTTATTTATGTATCAGAAAAATTAATAATATTTAATAAAAATATAAAATAGATATTTATGACTTGTTTGTTTTAGCTGCTACACCAAGTATTTTTATATAGTAATTTTTTTATATGACTTCTAATTAAACATGTCTGTTTCGTTGTTTCAATCGTGATTTTACTATGTCACTCCTAATTAATTATTATGACCATTTAAAAATTTTCACAAGTATTTCTTATAGTAATTTTGCTATATCACTTCGAATTAGTTGTTATGAGTTATTAAGACATGTCTGTTTCGTTGCTTCAATCGTAACTTTACTATAACACCCATAATTAATTATTATGACCATCTAAGTATTTGAAAATTACATAAAAAACATTATAAATTACAATAGTTACCAACTTAAAATATCTAAAAAAAATAATCTGTTATATATTTTTAAAAAATATGTAAAAAATACTATAAATCACAATAATTAAAATAAATTTTTAAAAATTATTTGTTGGGCCCGTGTCTTGCACGGGATATTAGTAACTAGTATATATATATATATATATATATATATATATATATATATATATATATATATATATGTTACACACACATATTAAATTCCGAACATCTTAGACAAAAGTTTAATTAGCTTAAGCAAATGTCTCGACAACATATATGCAAGGAACTAAGATACAAGTATAACATACGCATGGTTTCGCCACCCTTCATGTCTCCATAAAATGTAGCGCGGGCATTTCTCCATCCATTGCCATTCAAACCTCCTTCTACCTCTTTACTCTCAAATGCTAAAAATAAAAAAATAACTACAATGGTGATGAATAAAATGAAGAAACTTTGGCGTTTGGCCATTTTGGCCTAAATAATTTTTCTCTAAACTAGTTTCAACTCTGTGGTTGATTTGCTTTGTACAATAGACCTCTTTGGCGTACAATTTATAGCCACAATTCTCTTAAGAGAAAAATAAAATTAAGTCGATCTAAAAAAGGGAGACGTTAATGTAATTAATTATAAATTATCAATATAATCAGATCATTTATAGAGATGTTTAATATTCATTAAATAAAACAAGAAAGAGAAAGACGAAGCCAACTAAAGCATAGAAGGTATAATTGTATAAGATTGTGAATATCAGTGAAAAAAGAAATTAACCGAAAATTTATTTCACTTTAATATTATTAAAAGGAAAAAATAAAACACTTGGCTTGTCTTAATATCTTTTTTAAATGAATGATTGAATAAGAAAAAAAATGATACATATATAATAGTGGGTATTTGTAAAATACCAAAGAATTAGCATTTGGAGTCCTAATTTCAATGTAAAAAGTCTCAAGTACTTCAATTCAAATAAGAGAGCCAAATTGTAAGACCCTAAAAATTTTGAGGATTTTATTTTGGATCCTTCCTCATGTTTAATGGTAATTTTTTACTTGAATCATGTTAAGGGATATTAAAGGGGTGGTTGGAAAGAGTTTCAGAATTTTCGAAAAGCGTTAGGGGTCATTTTGAGACTCCAAATCAGTGAGGGTCCGCAATAAGGACGTGACACGACAGATGACTTTCGTGATAGCGGCTGCGACGTCGCCTATGCTCTGTGATAAGAGTGAGGTACGCCCTTGGGCCTCCTCGATAGCGGTGTGCCACACCCTTAGACAAAAATCGTTCAGTTTCATTTTTTTTCAATTGAGGCAAGGGTATTTTGGTCCTTTGTCATAGTAAACGATTTTAAACACTCCCTAACTCCTATTAACTTATTAGTTATCAACTTGTATCATTGTTCTTTCCCTTTTCAACTTTCAAGAGAAGATTCTATGGGTTTTATAAGGGATTCAACTTTTTCGGGCTCTCAACTCAAATTCCTCTCGAATTCATCCGTTATTAAGGCATGTTGGACACTCCCTATTTTACTTACTATATTATTGCATCAAATTTACATGGTTTTTGGTTGCTTAATTCAAACTAGGATTGAAATTTTTTGGTAGTTTTATACTTGCATTGAATTTCTCATGTTTTAATGCATGGTTCCTTCATGGTTTAAATGGTGTTTTGTGAATTGAATTTGGGTCTCATAGTAATGGTGGAAATTTGGCAATATGGTTTCACGATGTTTATGTATTTTGGCACGATTAAAATAACATGAACCTCAACCCTCATCATAACTTGATTTTTTACACAAGGATTTCATAGTGTCTAAATTCTCCGTTGAAAAATTTGCATAACTTTAAATAGGTAAAAAGTTAATAAGGTTTTGAAAACGCTCTTGGGGGCTTTGGTTATGGATTTTAAATGAAACATTGGAGTTTAAATGATTAAATGGATTATGGATATGATATGACATAATTGAAATAGCTTGCAAGTCTATTGATATGGCATATCAAGTTGGAAATGCCTTAATAAATGACTTCATGATTAATGGTATGTGAAACACTATTTTAATTGGGCTTAAAAGGAATTGTACAGCTCACCGACAAGGTCTAGTCCTAAAGGGACCAACACTGAAAATCATATTTATCGACTTTGAGGGTCTATGACTACTGTGTTAGATTTACACGGTATATTTTTGGGCGGCTAATTGACTATTGATGGATTTAGCCTATTTTCTCCAGTTCATGTGGATAACATTAACTGGAGCACTTTCGGTGGGGAGAGCTAGACCCATATAGCCCTCGTTGCCTTTAGGTCGGCATGAGCTACATAATTCAGGATTAAAATTTTAAATAATCATGTTTCATGTTCCTTGTCCCCTATCACAACATCCTATTATCTTGATAGTTGATGAGCATATGTTTTTAGGACTGAGTTTTTATAATTATATATTTTATTCATATGTTATATTACTGGTTTGGTACTTGTATATTTTATCCATTTCATTGGGTTGCATGCCAGTACATACAGTACTGATCGTCCCTGAATGCTATATAATTTCATGATGTAGGTTCGAATAGCTTTTCTTCTGACCCTGTGCAGCGTTAGGTTGTTAGATATTCATCCTGGATAGCTGTTAAATTGGTTAGCCCTCTATTATTTTGAAGGCAGGGTTTTTTTTTAATCTTTTATTATTTCAGTACTTTCTTTTGGTTTTCTTCTATCCTGGATGAGGGTAAGTCCCAACTTGATTGATATTATTTGTTTAGAGGCTTTGTGGACAGTATAGGGGTTATTTATTTGTGAATTTGGTTTTGAATCACAGACTTACTTGTTTCTCTTATTGTTTTAGTTAGCTTACGTATTTTATTATTATTATTGTTCTCTTGAGGTAAGGTTAAGGGGTCATCTCCGGCCTTGGTTGGCTTGGGATGACCGCCACGGCCAGGACCTAGTTTGGATCTTGAAAATCTTGGTATTATATCACGGTTCAGAGTCACTGGGTGTCTACAAATTCATGTTTAGTAGATTCCCTTTTATGGGTGTGTAATGTGCCACACTTACAAGGAAGAGGCTATAAGACATTTTGGAACATTTTCTTTCTTTGTGATCTATTTTGGGCTAGAGAGTCTAGTTGCTTTGAGGCTTCTTTAACTCCTGGATTACTCATATTTCAGATCATACCTCTATGAAGATCTGACGGTCATAGGAACTCAATGGGAACCTCCATCCTAACAGGGCGAATGTAGAGAAAGTTCGCCCTACTCATGGTATGCAGATCGGTATAGGGCTTATACTTCTAACTTCACTATGCCACCTAGGGTTCCACTGGTCCCTAATAGTCCTCCTCGGGCTTCTTAGGTTGGTATTACTCTGTCTCCTCAAAGATATGTATCAAATGCTGAGTTTCATCATTACATCTACATGTTTGCTCAGATTGTGGCTTTGCGGTCTCATCAATTTGATCATGTTGGTCCTGCCCCTAGTTTGTCTGACGTCACTTGGGTTGGCCAGTTTATAAGGATAATCCCCCAACCTTTACAGGATCTAAGGTTAAGAAGGATGCTCAAGGATTTATTAATGAGATGGATAAGATTTTTAGGGTGATGCATGCTAGTAATTCAGAGGGGGTTGAGTTTGCGGTTTACCAGTTGAAAGAAGTGGCTTATTAGTTGTGTGAGAAATGGAAAGAATATGTAGGTTAAGATGCTGAGCCAACCATGTGGGAAGAGTTCTCGGGTGCTTTCGTCGATCACTTCTTTCCTCTGGAGTTGAGAAAATTAAAAAATAAAGAGTTTGTGAATCTGAAGTAGGGTAAGATGAGTGTTAAGGAGTATGCGTTGAATCTCGCCTAACTGTCCCATTATGCTTTTGAGCTTGTGTCCAATATGAGGTCTAGGATGAGGAAGTTTACTTCAGGTCTGCCTTGTGACTTGGTTTTACAGTCTAAGACTGTTATGCTAAACAATGACATGGATATATTGGGGTTGGTGGTTTATATGTATCAGGTAAAAGATGAGAAGAAGAAGCAGGTAGTTATGGGGGCAAAGGCATAATAATAATTTAAATTTGCAGAGTACGGTATAAGCTAGCAGAATAGTGAAAAAGAGGGTAGGCAATGACCTAAGAAGAAAAATTGAGGAAATTTTTATTCGTCAGCTAGTGCTCCTTTTCCTAAGCCTTTAGGCAATCAATATTTTAGTATAACAATGGTCCTAGCGTATAGGGTGCTCAATCTCAAGTTAGTAGATCCCAGTAAGCCCTACCTTATTTATCTTATCGTTGTTGCAAGATGCTTTACCGTGGTTATTATGAGAAGGAGAGGAATTGATGCTTTAATTATGGTCATCTTGGTCATATGCAACGAGATTATCCTTCAGCTAGGGGTGCATCTGGGGCTGGGAAGGCTTAGGCTCAGGGTGCTACTTCTTTGGGTCCTACAGCTAAGGGCACTGCTTCAGCGATGGGAATTGGTCAGAATCGCATGTATGCTCTCTCTACTCTTTAGGAATTTGAGGCATCCTCAAATGTTGTCACTTGTATGTTACAAATTTTCTCCTATGATGTTTATTGTTTGATTGATCCTAATCCTACCATATCTTACGTAACTTCTATGTGTCTGTACACTCTGGTTTTGGTCCTGAAATTATTTTTGACCCCTTTTCAGTTTCTACCCAGATAAGTGAGTTTATTGTTGCTAGAAAGGTCTATAGGGATTGTGTGGTGCCCATCTATAATAAAGAGACATTGGTAGACCTAATAGAGCTTGATATGAGGGATTTTGATTTAATCTTGATGATGGATTAGCTCCATTCATGTTATGCTTCTCTGGATTGTAGGACCCTAAAGGTCACTTTTCATTTTCCTAATGAACCCATAGTTGAATGGAAGGGGAATTCCCTAGTACCAAAGAAGAAGTTTATCTCTTACTTTAGAGCCCAAAAGCTAATATCCAAGGGGTGTCTGTATCATCTAGTTTGGGTCAAGGATTCTAACTTTGAAAGTCCCTCCATATTCGTTTTTGGGATTGATATCCTGCTAGATACTCATCCTATTTCCGTTCCTCCTTATAGGATGCTCCAGCAGAGCTAAAGGAACTAAAGAATCAATTAAAAGATCTCCTTGATAAGGGTTTCATATGTCCTAGTGTCTCTCCCTAGGGTGCTCCTATCTATTCATGTGAAAGAAGAATGGGTCTCCTTGGATGTGTATAGACTATCGTCAGTTAAATAAGGTTGTCATAAAAATAAGTACCCTCTTCTTGGAATTGATGACCTCTTTGATCAGCTTCTGAGTGCCAAGTGTTTCTTTAAAATAGATCTTTGTTTGGGCTATCACCAATTGAAGATTAGAGAGCTTGATATTCCTGAGACTGTTTTCCAACCCCGTTATTCCCACTATGAGTTCTTGGTTATGTCATTTGGGTTAACTAATGCTCTAACTGCTTTCATATACCTTATGAATCATGTGTTCTAACAAGTTTTGGATTTATTCATTATAGTCTTCATTGATGACATCTTGGTGTACTTCAAAAGTGAAGAGGAACATGTAAATCACCTCCGAATTATATTGCAGACCTTAAAGGATTAGAAGTTGTATGCAAAATTTTCTAAGTGTGAATTTTGGCCAAGTGTTGTGACATTTCTTGGACACATTGTATCTAGTAAAGGGATCAAGGTGGATCTAAAGACTAAGGTGGTTAAAAAGTGACCTAGACCCACGATTCCAATTGATATTAGGAGTTTCTTAGGCTAAGCAGGATATTATAGGAGATTTGTGGAGATTTTATCATTTATTGTTGCTCCGCTTACTAGGTTGACTCAAAAAAAGTAAATTTTGTATGGTCTACTTGTTGTGAGGGTAGCTTTGAGAAGTTTTAGTATAAGTTTACTTTCGCTTTAGTTTTGACCCTACCTGAGGGTACTGAAAGGTTTGTGGTGTATTGTGAGTCATCCCGTGTAGGAATGGGTTATGTCTTGATGTAGTATGGTAGGGTGGTGTCTTACTCTTCCTGGCAACATAAGATCTATAAAAGAAATTACTTGACTCACAATCTAGAGTTGGCGGATGTGTTTTTTTCTTTAAGAATTTTGTGTCACTATTTGTACGAGGTGCACGTAGATATTTATTTAGATAAAAGTTTGTAGTATGTGTTTACGCAGAAAGAATTAAATCTCAGGCAGAAGTGGTGGCTCAAATTACTTAAGAATTGCGACATGATTTTGCTCTACCACTCAGGTAAAGCTAATGTTGTTGCTGATGCTCTTAACAAGTTGTCTATGGGGAGTTTTTCTCACGTTGAGATGAAGAAAAAAAGATTGTTGAAGGATATTCACTGAATGGATAATTTAAGAGTTTGCCTTTTATACTATGAGGATGGAGAGGCAATCGTTCAAGAAGTGGTTAAATCTCTTTTGGACTCTAAGGACAGAGGGTTAATTGCTTAAGAAGAGGTTAAATCATCTCTTGAGGCTGAGGAAAATGAGAAAAAAGTTGTGATCCTGTACTTATGCAAATAAAGGATGATGCGGGTCAGCATAAGGTTATGGTTATGGTTTTTGAAATTTGAGGAGATGGCATCTTTAGGTATAAAGAAATGCTGTGTATTTCTAACGTAGATGGGTTGCGAGAAAGGATCTTGACCGAAACTCATATGCCCAGATGTATGATTCATCTGAGTTCGACAAAGATCTATTATGACTTGAAAGAAATTTATTAGAAAAATAATATGAAAAGAGATATGGCAAATTTTGTTGCCAAGTGTATGGTCTGTCAATAAGTTAGGGTTGAGCATTTTAGCTCGGGTGGCACGTCTCAAGAGATAGAATTGCCTATGTAGAAGTGGGAGATGATTAATATGAATTTCGTCACGAGTCTTTTTTGGTCTCAAAATCAGTATGATTTTATTTAGGTCATTATGGACAGAATGATCAAGTTTGCTCATTTCTTTCCTGTGAGAACCAACTACTCAGCAGAGAATTATGTCAAGTTATTCATTCAAAAATAGTCAAGTTGCATGAGGCTCTGGTGTCTATTATTTCTGATCTTGATACACAATTTTTCTCTTATTTTGGCATTTGTTTTAGAACGGGTCAGGTATTCGGGTAGACCATAATACTTTTTCCACCCTCAGACGGATGGACAAGTGGAGCATAATATTTAAACTTTGAAGGATATGCTAATGGCCTGTGTGATTGACTTCAAAGGCAGTTGAGTGGATAATTTTCCTCTTATTGAATTCACTTACTATCATTCTATCATCCAAATAATTGCATTTGAATTTCTTTTATGGTAGAAGGTGTAGGTCTCTAATTAGATGGTTTGGGGTGGATGAAACTAGGTCGTTTGGGCTTGACTTGGTACACCAATCATGGAAAAGGTAAAGGTAATTCGAGAAAGGCTTAAGACTGCTCAAAGTCTCCAAAAGTCTTATGCGGATGTGAGTGGAAGGGAGTTGGAGATTGAAGTCAATGATTGAGTGTTCTTGAAGGTTTCTCCTATGAAAAGAGTTATGAGATTTGAGAAAAAAATGAAACTCAGTTCTCATTACATTGGTCTATACAAAATTATAAGAAAATTGAGAATGTTTCTTATGAATTGAAGTTACTGACAAGTTTGGCTTTGTTTCATCCCATTTTTCATGTGTCCATGCTAAAAAAGTGTGGGTTTTATCCTTTCTTAGTGGTACCAGTTGAGGATATCAACGTTAAGGATTCGTTGTTCTACGAGGAAGTCCTAGATGAAATTTACGAAAGGCAAGTTAGGAAATTGAGAATTAAGAAAATATCTTTGGTGAAGTTTCTTTTGAGGAATCAAAAGATAGAAGAGGCTACAAGAGAATCAAAAGATGATATGAAAGCTAAATACCCGTTCTTGTTTTCGATGTTGGATGAAGTGCTTAAGGTACGACTTTTACTTCCTTTCTTGATGCATTTCAAATTTTGTTCTTGAATCCCTCTATATTCTCCGTATTATCATGCTAAAGGTGTCTTAATCTCTCATTCGGGGACGAATAATCCTAAAGGGGATAATGTAAGACCTCAAAAATTTTGATAATTTTATTTTGGACCCTCCCTCATGTTTAATGGTAATTTTTGACTTGAATCATGATAAGAGATGTTACTAGGATGGTTAGGAAGAGTTTCAAAATTTTTGAAAGGCGTTTGTGGTCATTTTGGGATTCGAAACCAGTGAGGGTCTGAGATAAGGCCGTGGCATGCCAAGTGTTTTCTATGATAGCGGCCTGCCACGTTGCCTGCGCTCCATAATAAGAACATGGCTTGTCCTTGGGCCTCCGTGATAGCGGTGTGCCACGCCCTTAGGCAAAAATGCCCAGTTTTAATTTTTTCAATTAGGGCAAGGGCTTTTTGGTGTTTTTACCTATTAAATGACTTTAAACACTCCCAAACTCCTGTTAACGTATCAGTTATCAACTTTTATCATTGTTTTTCCCCTTTCAACTTTTAAGAGAAGAAATAAAGGGTTTTCTCATGGATTAAACTTTTTCAAGCTCTCAGCTCAAATTTCTATCGAATATTTCTGTTATTAAGGCATGTTGGGCACTCCTTATTTTTCTTACTATATTATTGTATCCAATTTACTTGATGTTACATGTTTCTTGGTTGTTTAATTCAAACTAGGGTTGAGGGTTTTCGGTTGTTTTACACTTGCATTGGATTTTTCATGTTTTATTGGTTCCTTAATGGTTTAAATAGTGATTTGTGAACCGAATTTGGGTCTCATGGCAATATGCCTTCACAAAGTTTATGGATTTTTAAATGATTATAATGACATGAACCTCAACCATCATCATAATTTGATTTCTTACACAAGTATTTCATAGTATCTATACTGTCCTTTCAACATATTAAAATAAGCATGTGGCACTTTTTAGGACAATACTTAATAGTGTTGTAATAAAAAATTTGAATTAAAAAATATTAAATATTTGAATCAAAAAATTAGAAATATTTAAATTGCAAATACTAGGCTCTTTAAGAAACAAGAATTTTCATTAGCTTAAAACTAGGAATCTAAAATTATCCTTTTAAATGTCATAAATATATTTAAATATTAAATAAAAGGTACTACTACTACTAATAATAATATCTTTTTATAAAAAACATAGTAGCAACACTTCCAATTTTTTTGAAAAACGTAATAGTAGTTGTAATAATGGTAATTGTAGTGGTGGGAATAATAATAATAATAATAATTTATCTATCTATGTTATAAATTAATTTTAATATTTAATAAATTATAATAATAATAATAATAATAATAATAATAATAATAATAATCTATCTCTATATAAATTATTATCAAAATTAAAAGCATCACAAAGCCAAGTGGCAAGCTACTGAGAGGCCACGTGACAGTTTTTAGGATAAAATTTAATGGTATTATAATAAAATTAGTATACGTACCCACGCGATGCATGAATAATATTAAAGCATTATTTTTAATTGTTTCATATTAAAATATATCGTTTGAACATGTTAAATCATATTATCATATGAAAAAAATTATAACTATCATACTATTTCTCAATACAATGCGAAATAAAATAATTATTTTTCTCCCCTTCCCCCAACCTACCTAGCTCCGCCTCTACTGCCACCTCCTTCTTCACCCCCACCCCTACCTCTTTCAATTTTTTTTCTAAAAAGAAAATATATACCCCTTCCCTCGTCTCCCCCCGAGTTATATAATTCTGATATTATTTATTATCATTTATATTTACATAAATATATGCTGCTTAACTTGCTTTGAACCAAATAATTAGACAAAAAAGTCATAAACCCAATAAGCATATTCATCAGGTAAAGAAATTGTCATGAACTTTAATAAAATGAAAGCAATAGAAAGGGATGATATTGAAGAGGTGTTAAATTACTATAATTATACTACTATTACTATTACTACTACTATGATTATTATTATTATTATCACGTTAGTATTGCTATTACTATACACTTTTTTTGGTTAGCACTTTTATTATGTACTACTATTTATTATTATTATTATTATTATTAAATTAAATGTATATAAATATATTTTATAGTATATAAAAGAAATAAATTTTTGAAATGGTAAGAGTTTATTTAGGAACTGATTTTACTAAACTATACTTATCCAGGTTTTCGGTATACAATAAGATAGTAAGGGTTTATTTAGGAACTGATTTTACTAATCAATTTATTATCAAAAACAATTAGATGAAGCAATTGAATGTATACAAATATATCCTATCATGCCTAGGAACTGATTTTACTAAACTATACTTATTCAGTTCTTGTATGCTCTACTTATGGGCATTTGTTTGTTTATTCCCATTTGCTCTTCAATCATGTTACCACTGGCAGAGGTGAGGTAGTACGCGAACCAAATTTCTTAATTTCATCTTGAGAAGATTGGTCGTCATATGTCCTGATCCGCTCATCAGCATGAATGAACTGCACCAGATAAAGTATACATTCACTGTATAAAGAACTTCTAGCACGGACTTATGCTATTAGTATATAGAAGCTAAAATCTAAGTGAATTACTTTATACTATGTCATATTCCGGGACAAAAATGCCCAAGTAATAGATTAAATTTCAGATTTATAAACTTGCGAATACTCTTAACCTCTTTTCGCCAATTAGCTTTCCACATTTTGAATGTCAAAACTACTATTTGAAGTAAGGTACCCACAGAGCATTCTAGTCCAAATTCCCTTAACACCAATATTGGCAATGTAACCAAGGCAGGCACCCAATGGAAGGCCAACTATATAGTAGCAAACGATGTTTACAATCGCAACTGAATATTGCCATCCAGCTCCAACTGCTACCCCTGCACTTGCACAAGAAACATTCAAATATTGGTTTAAATAACTTAGCACTAAGACAAAGACAACTTTTTGGAAGACTTTGATTACCATGAAGTATCGGATGGATTCTCATTAGGAAGATGGTAGCAGCCAAGAAGTATGCCAACTTGGATATCTCATGTATGGCTTCTGGTTTACCAGAAAACAATCTTGGGTAATGGTTCTTGGTAGAAATTACAGCAACTACAAATACAACTCCAATTAGAGTTGATATATTTACAGCAACTACTACTGAGAATTTTGCAGCTTTTAAACGACCAGCTCCCAGTTCATTGGATATGCGAACACTACAGCATAACAAGAAATTCAAAGTGTTAAAGAGAAATACTTGAAGTAAAATAGATGGCACAAAACTAGAATTTCGTAAACCTGATTGCAACATTTAACCCTAGAGTGATCATTAGTACCCAAAGTTGCAACGCCAAGCACTGATGGAAATAAGAAAAGAGTAAGAATAACAAAAAGGCGATCCTAGTAAAATCTAATCAAATTCTATTAAAATTCAAATGTTTACTACCTGGTTGATATAACATCTACTACAAGTTCAGGATTCTTTAACCAGCCAACCATAAGGATCACCATAGTAAAATACCAAAGCTCCAGGCTGCCAATATTTCATGTGTCAAATATATCATCGAATCAATATCATAACAATGATATAAAGAATAAAAAGTACTTGTAGCGTGAGAAATCAATAGTATTGAATAGTATTTTGTTATAGTATTGAATAGTATTTTGTTTTTCCTGATGATGATATTGAAATACATCATATATATTTATAGTATTATTGTAGTTTTAGAATTACAAAGATAATGATAAAAGAGTTGAGATAACATTATTCAAAATTCAAATTCAAATTAATTAATGATAAACACTAAGAGTTTAGATAAAATTAAAACTCTAAAGTTATAGAGTTAGTTATAGTCAGTAAAATTCAAAATTGTTATCTAGTTAAAATATTTTCAAATTCAAATTTAAAAAAAAAGTTTTTTATAACTTCAGAAAGTTGCTCACACCTCTTTTTATGTATGGGTTGAAAAAAAATCATCAATTAATTTTTAATGTTTAATTAGGACTCTTTTTTTCTCCTTTATTTTTACATTTAATTTTTAATATTTTTTAATACATTTTTAAAAGTTTTTTTTATAACTTCCTGAAAGTTACTCACGCCTCTTTTTACGTCTATCGTTTGGATTGAAAAAACTCATCAATTAATTTTTAGAGCTTATTTAGGACTCTTTTATCTCCTCTTTTATGTTCAAATTCATATGTTTAATAGTATTATTATATTTTTAAATTTTATGTAATATTTACATAAATTATATTTAGATAGTTTTATAATATTTATTTGAATTTTTAAAGAGATAAACATGAAAGAGTAAAAATTTATTCAAAAACTCTTTAACCATGAATTTCTATTTTTAAGCTAATGAAATCTTTTTTTTCAAGTAAAGAATAATATATTTTCAAATTCAAATATTTTAAATTTTTTAATAGATTATTATTACAACATTATTAAGTTATGTTCTAAAAATTACCACGTGGCTTTTTAATAGCTTGCCACATGGCTTCTTGTCTTGCTTTTAGTTTTTCTTTTTTTTTTATATATATATATATATATAGAGAGAGAGAGAGAGAGAGAGAGAGAGATTTGAATTAACATATTAGAAAATTTTGAATTTGAAAATTCATTGTACTTTTAAAAAGAAAAAACTCATTAGCTTAAAATAGAAATCTATTGCATAGAGTTCTAAAGAACTTTTATTGTTTCATAAATTTATCTCTTTAAAATGTTATAAATTATATTTAAATAGTAATAGTAGTAATAATTATAAATTTTAACCAAAAAAGAAAAAAAAACATGCACATAGTAAACGAATTCTACGATGTATAAGTAAATTAAATTTTGAAATATTGATCAATTTGATTTTGAATTTATCCAGCTAACTAACTTTTTAAAGAATACAATAAAACTTATAATGAATGAAGCATTTAATTAGATGTGGTAACTAGGGAGAGATAACAATCAATTCATAATCCAAGGCAACTAGGAATTTGTTTTGGGGAGTTATCACACAATTAAAAAAAAAATTGAATTAGTTAAGTATTCTAGCCACAATTCAAGCAGATGTTTGAATTTGAAATTAACAAAATTTTGAATTGAAAAATAAACTTACATTATCTCTTAATTTTTGAAAAATAATTTTATATTGAAACTTATATTATTATTTATTAATCTATGTCTATATCCTAATCAAGTGATGCTTTTTAGTTTGAAAATAATTATAATTTCTCACTGCAATTTTGATAAATTATCAGCATAACAAATAAAATGATTTTGAAATTTGAATTGATCTTATCTACTTAACCGATTGAAAGAGAAAGTCATTGAGAGGATAGTAACTTTGTATTTGACCATATGAGTCAAAGCTAAACTGGTTATCCTTCATCACCTAACACTTCATGTTTACATAAAATTTATCAATGTTTGTTTGTATTGTATATAGTTTTTAAATGCATATTATCTTTTGCTTTCTCTATTAAGAATGAAAGCATCTGAAGTGAATTAATTCTATTCTTCTTTTGCCGATTCTTTATTAAAATTTTGAACGATTTAGTTGCAGGAATTATATAAAATAATGTAAAGAAAATGAAAAAGTACTACAGTAAGTACTCACAATTTTTTTTTTGTTTTTGATTTATTTCTATAATAAATTGTTAAATTTTGTATAATCAATGTTTTGCTATATGAACATTGTGATTATGATGACTACTTTACAAATAGGTTCTAACATTCAAAAGCTTGATGAGTTATTAGTTATCATCTTTATTTTCACGTTTACATAAAAGTTTCTTTGTATCTGTTTATATCCCAATCTTATAAAATTTTGAAATTCTTAATTTTTAAAATTTTTCTATTGAAATTTAGAAGAACTGCAAGGACTTTTATTGAATTTAAAAATGTAAATATCATTTGTGCAGGAACCGAAGAAGACAGGGTGTTGAAGTTATCCGTCACATAGATAAAAATTTAAAGAGATGAAGAACAGGCGAGAAATAAATCCAGTACAATTAAAAAGTTAATAACATGATAAAGTTTAAGTGATTCAAAAAAAGTCAGTTTTAAGTTAAAAGATACTTATAACTTTAGATTTAAATTGAAATATAGTATAACATATTATTCAAATTTAAAAATACAATCATGATCTCTCTCTTCTCATTTTCATATTTAAATGAAGTCACTCAAACTCATCATAAGATGATGTAAACTCTAAAATTAATTTGTCTAGATGAAATAATTAATTTTGTGTGTTTTTAATTTGATTTTGAATCCAAATTAGCATTCTAGCCATTTGATGATTTTTGAATTTTTATTTGATCACAACTTCCTTCATGATTTTGGAATGTTAGTGTTACTCTACCACTTAGTACTTATCATTACTTAATTCAAATTTGATTCAAGGTAGTAATGATATATTGCATAAATATTTTTATTTTCTTTCCCAATATTACTCCTTTGTTAATTATCTTGAAGTTTCAAATAATAATCACAAGCTATTTTGAGATATATGTGATTTGATGTGTCTTGATCTTCTTTTGTAAATAGTGTCGAAATTGTTAAACATGAACTTCTAGAAGAAATATGATAGGTTAATGAATAATAGATTTGCCATTAAGTTGACAAGATATGTTGGTCTTAAAATTCTCTTCTCCAACAACTGTGTATCAATAGCTAGATTTGAACTCCTAAATTTGTATTAGTTGATAACTTATTGAGTTAATGTGATTGAAAAAATATTTTCAAATTTAAGTAATTAAAGTATAATAGAAAAATATGCATCGATGATTGGAGGTGAGAGGTGAGATTTGAATTAATTTTGAGAATATCATGAAGTAATATAATACATATATTATTATTTATAAATTTTAAACGAAAGAGCTTGGGGGGGGGGGGGGGAGCGGATGGGGATATAAATAATCTAATATCTTTAAATTGTAAGTAATATATATAAACATATATGTGATTATTCTTTTCACAATATATTTAGTTAGAAGTGGGGGATATTTTTTTTTTTTTCAGGGGGATATTAATAATCTAATATCTTTAAATAGTAAATAATACATAGAAATATATATATGATTGGTTTTAATTTTATGTGTATTTAGTTACAGGTGTGGGAGGAGATAGATTTTTGTAAAAATTACATATATATAACGACATGTTTACTATTAATTACTAAAAATCACAACTTTTTTCAAAATCTCATAAAATCCCAACATTTGACCTCTGATGATACATGTTAATAACATTAGATACATACTACGGATACAAGTCTTAATTAACTAAATCAACACGTTTTAAAGGATGTAACAGATAACTTTGCATTAAAACAACATTTAAGCTAACTAATTAAGGTAAAAAATAAAATGAAATCCTACAATTTATGGTAATGAGTTTATTATTCCTCCACGTTAACCCATAAACGTTTTCATAATATTTTTTGAAATTAAAACATCTTCATTCTTCTTGTTCAGAGAAAGCATACGAACATTTTTTTCTTTGATTTGTTAATTTCATTTGTTTGATATGAATATTTCGGTGTTGTTACGTCATTCCGGTGTTTGGGTTAATGAAATTGAGTATGTTGGTTATAAGAGTGATGGAATCGTGATCAGTGAAATGTTACTTATGAAAATTGATTTCGACAATTGCGGGAGAACTGAAAATCGACGAAACAAGAAAAAAATTAAAGCTCGTTACATTGTTGAAGGAAATGCTTGTCCGTTGTTGATTCGTAACGAAATGAGTGTGAAGTTGTATGTCAAATTTAAAAACTGAGTATGGATTTGGGACGTATCCTCTTATCATCACTACATTAGATAAGTCTGCTAGTGAAATGCTTTTGATGGGAAAGTTGGTGATGTAATGTGTTTGGAAAGTCCAACATAAAAAGTTGCATAAATAATTACTTATAAATCTAATTCTTCTTCTCGTATGCCTTTGATGGATAGGAAGGGGAACAAAATCATTACTGATTGAAAAAATAGTAATATTAAGGTTGGGCAAATCTACAAGGATAAATGTACTCTCATTTCGGTTATGACGCAGTTTGCAATTGAGCATTCCTTCAATTACTATGCCAAAAGATCGGACAAGAAAAGGTATGTTATGTTTTGATGTAGCAGGTGTTGTTAATTATGTGTACATTAATTTAATTTTGTATTAAACGTTTGGTTGATGATTATTTTAAAGAAATTTTTTTCATTAAGTTATTAAGCCCGATATACATTTTGTTATGATAATGATACATTTTGCTCATCTTGTGTCACGACCCAAATGGCCATGCGTGGCACCCACACTAACCTTCCTGTGGGAGAACCATCTAAATCAAACCATTATCCAATCACTTAGTCAATAGTAAAAGGATATTTTCATAAAACCATCTTAACAATAATAATCTGGGATTAATCATCAGTAGCGCGAAAATCAAACAATCTACTAACTGAAATTCCCAAGACCCGAAAGTCATCGTACAAGAACTACTAACAAAGATCATGTCTAAAGAGATATCCCAAAATAAAATAAATAAAGAATGTTTCATTGCCCGTAAGATGGACAAGATCAAATAAGATAACCCATGAAGGCCTGGAGATGGAGTGCTCACCCTTGGATCAAGATCTACTATCAAACTCTAGAGGTGAGATCATGTATGAGACTTTAGAACAATTTCTGCACTCAACCAAAAGAAGAGTACTAGGTAGTATCAGTACAAACCACTATGTACTGATAGGTATCATAGGCCAACTCAACTTAATAACATGTACACAACATAAATAAAATAATAAGTAGACATGCATCATCACATAAAAAAATTCTCAATAATTCAACAATACAACAAATCGACAATAACAGGTCAAACAGTGCTCACAAACAAGCCACATAACAATCAAGAGTATCAACCATACTGTAAACATCCACAAATAAACACAACTATGTACACGCATGTTATGGGACTTATTTTTGCCCCAATAGTCATGACCTGCAGGAAACAATCTATGTTCATGTACCATACCGGCGTGGTACCCGATTCAACATAAATATAAAAATACCGGCGTGGTACCCGATCCAAACGTACCGACGTAGTACCCGATCCAACATAAATATAAACGTACTGGTGTGGTACCCGATCCAACATAAATATAAACGTACCGGCGTGGTACCTGATCCAACATAAATATATACGTATCGGCGTGGTAGCCGATCCAACATAAATATAAACGTACCGGCGTGGTACCCGATCCAACATAAATATAAACATACCAGCGTGGTAGACGATCCAACATAAATATAAACGTAGCGTCATGGTACCTGATCCAACATAAATATAAACAAGTATTATCAATATCAATTTACACAACCTCACAGCATACAACATAATGTACAAAGTTTACAAGTATACTTAAAGTCATAAGTCAATTCCATCAAGTCAATTTTCAATAAACATTTATACACGAATCAATAATCCAAACATCAACAATTTCAAGCATGTCTGAATACCAATCCACAAGTATTCAATTTAGGAGCATACACACAATTAAGTTAAGTCTAAACTCCAATTAAACCGTAACCTACCTCAACCAAAGAACCTGAAAGCAAGATACTTTGCAAGGGTCTTTCCCTTCCGTAAAGCTTCCGAGTGTTTCAAATCTGTTCAAATATATAATTCTCATAAGAGTACGAATTTAATGATACCTGTTTATAAATTCTTACTCTAAAATTCTTAGTCCTAAACCTCAATTTCTTTAATCCCGAATTAAGGATCAAATTACCAAAAATGAACAATTATATATAATAAATTTTAATCCAGTGGTCTATAATAACATAACATTTACTATCTTTTCTGTAGAATGCCAATGATTGGCCTTTTCATGATTTTTGCCAACTTTCGCACACGTGCACTACCACATCTTCCAACTATCATCACCCATCTTTGTTTTTACCTTAATTTGCACGAAACTCATAAAACTCTTTACTGGAACCTGAGATTTCATCCCATTATAAACATGCTATTGTATTTAAATTAAACACCAGCAGGCTACTATTTATATAAATTTAACTAATCGTACTTAAAGCTATACTGCAACTGAGGCATCCGTTTTCAAAATGCAATGGTGAAACCATTTTCATGCCCCTCTCTTCCTCTCTTTCTGATTGTATTATTAGTGTAAATGGTAAACCCTACCCACTTAAAATTTATCTTTATATTGACCTCATAAGTTAGCAAAATTATGAGTTTTGATCCATTAAATTAATAATTACACTAATTATCTAAATATATGTCAAACTCTTAATAAATCCTCGTAATTTATTCAAAACCTCATAGAAATAAATTAAATATGCAAATTAACTAAAAAGTATATTTTTGACCTATTGAGAACATTATGACACTAATCTGAGGTCGTCTTGATCAAACTTGATCATTATCAATCTCAAATTTATTAAAACTCAATAATCCAACCAATGACTTAAATTACTTCTGAACACCCCAATAATTGATACTACTCATTTCGTGAATCCTAACTCACGCACACCAACTATGTGGAGAGATAAAATAGAAAAGATTAGAAAATTTCATAATACGACCGGGAGGATCGTTACATCAGATACCAATTAAACAACCATTCGTCCCCGAACGGGCAAACATAAGATAAGAAAGGAAACTAAAGAATTACTTGAATCATCAAAAAGATGTGGATACTTGCTACGCATGTCTGCTTCGTTCTCCCAAGGGCCTCCTCAATAGAATGACTCTCCCACTAGACCTTCACAGACGCACTCTCCTTAGTCCTCGACTTACAGACAACCAAATACCTAGCCGAGCCTATGCGTTCCCCCACCACCCCAAACTCGGAAGGTTCAATCAGTATACAATAACACAAGACATATTCTTCTCACAAATATATGCAACCGTCCTATATCGACTAATAAATATGGGTTCATACTGGTGATAGGCGATGCACATGTAAGAATGAATGCAAAGTGCACAATCAATACCACAACTCATCATACTTGTCCTCGTCGGGATCATTATCATCGTAATCAACCTCCGACCCTTCCGGATATACACATCATCAATCGTATCTTCCGACCTTGCCGCATATCAACATATTATAAATACATCCTCTGGCCTTGCCGAGTATCAATATCATCACAATAGTATCCTCCGATCTTTCCGGGTATAACATATCATCATAATAGTCATTACCGAATAACATACACTAAAATCCTCATAAGAAAATAGTTATATCACCATAGAATATCTATCTAATCAATACTTCCCAACTACTCGTTATTAGTTAACAAACACTTATTATAATAGAATCACTAGTTCGCTAGTCATCCCATAACCTCTAGTTATTTGCCTAAACATTATCCTTCGCATAATCCTTATTCATGGGATAACAACTAACATCTAGTCAAGGTTCATCACTAGACCAAAAATGCCATTTATCCACCATTCATTATTATCAACTAATCATCCTATATCCATTAATCATTACTAGACAACACACTACTACTTTTCACCTAACCATCTTTCATTAACTGACATCATTCATTATCTAACCATCGTTTACTTGCTAATCCTTTCTTACATTTAGCAACTATTCAAAATTATTAATTAGTCACCTCTTATTACCAACATCTCTTATTATCTAGCCTTATTAATACACAACTCCTCGTTTATCGACTAATCGACATCACGAACTTAGTCATTAATCCTAACTAATATTCACTTACGCTAGACCCAACCTCACCATAAGTCACGCATTAACTTTCGCTAGCTACCATGTTTCAACTAAGCTAGATTCATTAACTAATACATTGGATTTCTAGCCATCACCAGTTTTCAATCAATAAAGTCGTAAGCAACATACCACATCTTCCTCCATCCCATATCGGAGAGATGTGTATACAAATATATATGTATTTATAAACTGTAATCGTATCCTTTACACTGATAAACACTCCTCGAATATTCAATCATTATCATAACACAGCCCTTGGCCTATTAATTTATCCAGAATAGCCAGAATATCATAATCACAGCCTTAGGGCCATATACGTATTCGAAACTCATATTGATAATCATATTTATAAGCCGAATCATATCTCTAATCATCTCACATATAGGAGGTATCTCACATATTGGAGGCATAATATACACAGGCATGTCATTGTCTATAGGATATCTTATATCGATAGGTCATACATCATGACTACGAGGAATATCACCTCTCTAGGCCAATTTGCATATTTAAGGGGAAGTAGCATCTCTATAGGTCAATCATCAAGTCTAAGAGAAAATAACACCTCTATAGACCACATAATGTATCTAGGAGGAATATCATCTCTAGATGTCCAATATCACTTCCATAGTAAGTATCATAACTATAACACAAAAGCCACAATCCAGGAACATCAATACAAGTTACCAAGTTATGAAGTAACCTTATTCTAAGGTTTACTAGCCTCGTCTATGTCTAACATCCGCAACTAAGTCCACAAGACTTAACACTAGTTTAGGCCTAAGTGGGCCAGACGATTTCACTTCTAATCCTCAACTAGTGTTATGGAAATTGAGCCATAAGGTTAAGTCAATAATAATTTATCTTCTCAAAATTATTCGTAATGCATAAATCCATAGCTACAACTTATGTCCTGACAATCACTAACTCAATATTTTTCAAGAACAAACACTTCATGGTCAAGACAAACCTCTCTTATATCACTAACACCAATTTAAGATATACAGAGTCATTCTTATTTCTACCGAACAATATTTTTATTACGGGCTTTACTTAACTCTTAATCACCCCAAGAGTGATCCCCACACCACTAGCACATAAGCAAGGCCAAACAAAATAAATCGATTATAGGTCATTGACAGTCTCATCACCAATATCACATTCTAGACAAGTCATCGATCAAATTCTATAGGTATCATCAACCTCTACTAGTTTTTGTCACTTTTATTTAAAACTAATTATTTTGCCGAGCATTAAGAATTCGTTCACATAAGGAACTCAAATATAATGTCACTTAGCTAGTCCTCAATAGGAACCCATTATAGTTTCAATAATAGAACTGCACAAAAATTCTAAATACAGTCTCAATGGCCGGACCACACAAGGATCCCCAAATAATATCAAATATTCGAACTACACAAGGGTCCATCCATAACATCATTAACAAAAGCCACTCATTACGGAAAACACATATCACCTCACTCTTTTATTCATGTCACTTTTTCACCATCTTTTCCCGACATCACATTCTCATATCATCCTCTCAATTCTCATACCATCAATCTCATCAGTATAATAGTACCAAAATAAGTAAGCACCTTAGAATTTCTAGTTTCACAATAACAAGAAATCAAATAATCTCATCATATTTATCAACAAAAACAACTTAGTCAATTTTCATCACTTAACAAAAATAATTCACAACAATGACAAAAATCTAGCAACACAAGTTTAGTCAAATATCAAACACAAGCAATTAATAAGTTCACAACTTTTACAAGTCTTTACCTATTAACAATAACTTTTAAGCCTTATTAACATATAACAATTGAAATCTCCTAGATTTTTATTCAAAATTATTAAGATACCAATTGAAATTGTCTAGATACCAATTGGATTTAATCTAGTAGTCCAAGATTAGGATGGCACGATGGAGAGAAAGAAAGGAAAATGACTTCTACATGCCTCATAACCTTACGAAGATTGAGTATGGGGCCCTACACACCAATCTACAAAACTCTACTTGACATTGCTCTTATTAACATATACCAATTGGAATCGCCAGATACCAATTGAATTCAAGTAATAGCATGTAAGAAAGAAGAATTTGAATTTTCCTAGTGTCCTATAACCTCTCGAAGAAAAGTACAGACGTCTCCGTATCATTCCGTAAGACTCTACTAGACATGTTCTTGTACGATGAGATCGACGAACCTAGGGATCTGATACCAACTTTGTCATGACCCAAATGGCCATGCATGGCATGCACACTAACCTTCCTATAGGAGAACCATCTAAATCAAACCATTACCCAATCACTTAGTCAATATTAAAAGGATATTTTCATAAAACCATCTTAACAATAATAATCTAGGATTAATCATCAGTAGCGCAAAAACAAAACAATCTACTAACTAAAATTCCCAAGACCCAAAATTCATCATATAAGAACTACTAACAAAGATCATGTCTAAAGAGATATCTCAAAATAAATAAAGAATGTTTCATTGCCCGAAAGATGGACAAAACAAATAAGATTACCCATGCAAGTTTGGAGATGGAGTGCTCACCCTTGGATCAAGATTTGCTATCAAAATCTAGAGGTGAGATCATGTATGAGCCTCTAGAACAATTTCTGAACTCAACCAAAAGAAGAGTATAGGGTAGTATCAGTACAAATCACTATGTACTGTTAGGTATCATATGCCAACTCAACTTAATAACATGTACATAACATAAATAAAATCACAAGTAGACAGGCATCATCACATAAAAAAATTCTCAATAATTTAACAATACAACAATAACAGGTCAAACAGTGCTCATAGACAAGCCATATAACGATCAAGAGTATTAACCAAACTGTAAACATCCACAAAATAAACACAAATATGGACAAATATGCTATGGGAATTATTTTTGCCCAAATAGTCATGACTTGCAGGAAACAATCTATGTTTATGTACCGTACCGGCGTGGTACCCGATTCAACATAAATATAAAAATATCGGCGTGGTACATGATCCAACATAAATATAAACGTACCGGCATGGTACCCGATCCAACATAAATATAAATGTAGCGACATGATACTCGATCTAACATAAATATAAACGTACCAGCGTGGTACCCGATCCAACATAAATATAAACGTGCTGGCGTCGTACCCGATCCAACATAAATATAAATATACCAGCGTGGTACCCGATCCAACATAAATATAAACATGCCGGCGTGGTACCCGATCCAACATAAATATAAACGTACCTGTGTGGTACCCGATCCATCATAAATATAAATGTACCAGCTTGGTACCCGATCCAACATAAATATAAACGTATCTGCGTGGTACCTGATCCAACATAAATATAAACGTAGCGGCGTGGTACCCGATCCAACATAAACATAAAAAAGTATTATCAATATCAATTTACACAACCTCACAGCATACAACATAATGTACCAAGTTTACAAGTATACTTAAAGTCATAAGACAATTCCATCAAGTCAATTTTCAATAAACATTTATACACGAATCAACAATCCAAACATCAACAATTTCAAGCAGGTCTGAATACCAATCCACAAGTATCCAATTTAGGAGCATACACACAATTAAGTTGAGTCAAAACTCCAATTAAACCGTAACCTACCTTAACCAAAGAATCCGAATGTAAGATACTTTGAAAGGGTCTTTCCCTTCTGTAAAGCTTTCGAGTGTTTCAAATCTGTTCAAATATATAATTCTCATAAGAGTACGAATTTAATGATACCTGTTTATAAATTCTTACTCTAAAAATCTTAGGCCTAAACCTCAATTTCTTTAATCCCGAATTAAGGAGTAAATTACCAAAAATGAACAATTATATATAATAAATTGTAATCCAGTGGTCTATAATAACATAACATTTACTATATTTTCCGTAGAATGCTAATGATTGGCCCGTTCATGATTTTTGCCAACTTTCGCACACATGCACTACCACATATTCCAACTATCATCACCCATCTTTGTTTTTACCTTAGTTTGCACGAAACTCATAAAACTCTTTAGTGGAACCTGAGATTTCATCCCATTATAAACATTCTATTTTATTTAAATTATACACCAGTAGGCTACTATTTATATAAATTTAACTAATCATACCTGAAGCTATACTCAACGGAGGCATCCGTTTTCAAAATGTAATGGTGAAACCAATTTCATGCCCTTCTCTTCCTCTCTTTCTAATTGTATTATTAGTGTAAATGGTAAACCCTGCCCACTTAAAATTTATCTTTATATTGACCTCATAAGTTAGCAAAATTATGTGTTTTGACCCATTAAATTAATAATTACACTAATTATCTAAATATATGTCAAACTCTTAATAAATCCTCGTAATTTATTCAAAACCTCATAGAAATAAATTAAATATGCAAATTAACTAAAAAGTATATTTTGCACCTATTGAAAATATTATGACACTAATCTGAGGTCGTCTTGATCAAACTTGATCATTATCAAGCTTAAATTTATTAAAACTCAATAACCCAACCAATGACTTAAATTACTTTCGAACACTCCAATAATTGATACTACTCATTTCATGAATCCTAACTCACACACACCAACTACGGGGAGAGATAAAATTGAAAAGATGAGAAAATTTCACAAAACGACCGGGAGGGTCGTTACATCTTGTAACTTAATTTATGAAGTTCTATTTAATTATGTTTCTTGTTGTGTTTCAGTTTTATCTGTATAATATAAATGTCTTAGATGCATGTTCTATATAAATGTTTGTGCAGTTAATGTATCTAGAAATCTGTTTTTTTTTTTAATGAGCGAAGAAAAATAATTTTAACTTTTGTTTTCATTGATTCTGATATGTCCTACGATGTCATTCAGAGGATTGTGTTTGGATCCTTAAAGCATCATGTCGGCGGGGGACTGAGCTATTTAAAGATAGATTTTTTCAAGATCTGCACACATGCCCGTTAAAATATCAAGTTTTTACTCAACTTCAAACTACAATTGAGTTTGTTAGTGATTTTGCTACACCAAAATTTATCAATTATAAGAGAACACACACCCCGAATGATATATTCGAAGATATTAAGAATGCTTTGGTGTAGACATTAACTATTAGAAGGCTTGGAGAGATAAAGTACGTGCGATTGAGATGTTAAGGGGAAACTTGCGGATAGTTATCGAGAAATGGCTAGATATATATATACATGTTAATTCCGTATATCCATGTTCACATATTAGAATGCATAAATTATATTATAGTAAATTTATGTATTTGTTCGTTGCATTGCAACCTTTGAAGAGTGGATTCGAGTATTGCAGGCCTGTAGTTGTGGTTGATGGTGTGCATTTCAGTGGACCATATAAAGGTACATTTGTTTTTGCAAGAACTCTTGATGGAGCAGGTAATTTATATTTATTTATATGTATACTTATTTTGTGATGTAATTCAGATCATAATTTGTGTTAATTGTGTTTTTTATTTGATAAATAGTGTACTTGTATCTGCTTAATTAATTTTTTTTAATATCAAAATTGTAGGACACATTCTGCCGATTGCATATGGTGTTGTTGATAGTGAAAATGATAATTCGTGGACTTGATTTTTCGAGAATTTCAGAATTGCTTTTGGAGAGTGCGATAGTATGTGTGTTGTTTTTGACCATCATGAAAGCATAATAAAGGCTGTCGGTGTTGTAAATCCGAATGTGCCTCATCTCGCATGCATTGGGCACTTGTGGAAGAATGTTTGCACAAACTTCAAGAAGAGTAAAGATAGACTTAGAGATATTTACTATGCTATGGCCAAGGCTTACCGTAAAGATGAGTTTGATTTTTTTTGGAATCAAGTTGGGAAGATTGATCAGAGGGTAAAGTCTCATCTTGAGGATGCTGGATTTGAAAAGTGGGCACGCGTGTATGCACCTATTAACCGTGGTAGAATGATGACTTCAAGTATAGCGGAGTGCATAAATGGTAAATTGAAGCTAGCACGTGAGTTGACAATAATAAAATTTTTAGAACAGGCTAGAAAATTGTTTGGAAAGTGGAATTGCAAGAATAGAGAAAGAGCATCTTATGTAAACACGTCACTAGGTAGTAGATTTGAAGGAATTCTTCAGCTAAATACTTCAAAATATTCAAGGCTTAAGGTTAGTTTAAATGTTTTGTTTTGTTTTACATATTATATAATGTTTGATTCATATTACAGGATACTATTTGTTTTAAAAATTTATTTTTAAAAATATTATAGTAATTTAATCAATTTTTTTGTTGAGGTTATACAAAATATTCTGAAAAGGATCAATATGTATCTATGTGTTAACATATATGATTAATCTTGTAGGTTAGTGCGTCATCAACATATGTATATTTTATTTTCAATGACGGCAGGAAGTACATAATATGTCTTGATAGGAGGACTTGCACTTGTTGTAGATTCCAATTGGATGAGATAACATGTGAACACGCGATTGTAGTACTAAAAAACGGGCATGTAGTTTATATGAATCCTTATTTCTTAGATTTTTATTATCCTGAAACATTAATAAAGACGTATGAAGAATCTATGTTTCCAATGCCCGATAAGAAGGACTAGATTGTGCCACAAAAAGTTATGGACGAAGTTGTATTACCACCAAAATACAAACGTCTACCCGTAAGGTCAAATAAAAATAGGCACAAGAAATCTAGTGAAACAATGACATCGAGCAGTAATTGTTGCGGGAGATGTGGCTATACAGGTCACAACAGGCGTACTTGTAACTTCTTTCCAAAGGAGGAGTGACACTGTAGTTGACTGATTAATAATTTGGAATAATTTGTTAGCTTGTAGTTGGATTTTTCACTTTTTTATGCGACGTTTTAAATGATGACATTGTTGTTTTTTAAAAATTAAAGAAAAATAGTTTCCGAAATAAATAGTTTTTTTTGCTCCTTTGTTAATTATTTATATATGCTAAGAAGATTTAAATTGTCGTGACATATCATATAGAAAGTAAGATATATTGAACTGATAATGTTATTTTACTTTATTTTAGTTGTTATGTTGTAGTAAATGATTGAAAAGAGTTAAATTTTTAAATGATATATCTTCCATAAATTTATAGATACAAGTTTACACATTTTTTATCAATTGTAAAATATAATTATATCATGTAGGACTATAAATTTTGCTATAATGTGTTATGTAGGTTATAGGCAAACCTGTATTCTGAGTAAATAAAAATGGTTATAGATACATAATAATGCAATGTTTTGTTATTTACAATTATTATATAGTAAAATATATTTCCTTGTACTAAATACATATTATTTAATAAGATGTTTCTCAGATAATTTCGTAGATACAAGTTTAAATAATTACTTCTAGAATCTAATATGTCAATAGTTTTAAGATATAGTATTATTAAGCGGTGCTATAATTTGTTATGCATTTTAGAGACAATAGGTGTTAGTAGGAACAAAAAACTGTTATAGATACTAAATAACATAATGTTGTGAAGGTTACTACCATTATATTGTAAGGTATATTTCATTATTTTAGATACATATGTTTGTAAAATATTATAAAATATGTATCTAATACAATGTCTTTACAAAGTGTAAGAAAAACATATTTCAAAACATAAATATATCTTAAATGCTTGAACAATGCATTATAATGGGTAAAAAAATAAAATTATTTATCATTAAAGAATTATAATGTATGATTATCTAGACATTACTAACATGATCAAAACATCATTAAAGTTTCTAACAACTTCCTCGTTTTGTAATAGCCAACTAGCAAACAAATAAACAACTACTTAATATTCAAAACACAATCTATTTCTTTTGGTGCGAACTTGCTCCTTGGAATTGGTGGATCGTCATTCTCACTAAAGTATCCATTCTCTTCTTTTTTAGATCCGTACGTGCACAAAGGAGTAGCATATCTCAGACGATGATATTGAGCATCAATATTCGAATATGAAATGCCTAATCCCTCACTCAGATACTCGGCATAGATAGCTACAAATACACCACAATCTATGCATTGCAATGAATAATTTAATTAAAAACATCAATATACATGAGTATGATAATGAAAACAACCAAAAACGTAATGTAATACGTACAAGTTTCCACTATATTGTTGTGCTATCTCAGATACATATTCCACTTGGAATGGATCTCGTTCCGTCTTTTCCTTGTATGATTTTAGTGCAGCCTAGTCAGTGGTACCTCGTGCTAAAAAAAGTCACTGTACTGAAGGTAAGTTGGAATTATTACAACCAACTTTTCAGTCTCACTTGTTTGTGTTCTTTTTCGTAAAGAGGCCATTGAATCATACACACGAATATATCGATCTTTTAAGTCAATGACTGTCAATACCCAGTGAAAGTAACCATCACAGCTAATTCGGACAAAGACCTCATTAACCAGATGACAAGGCTGACCTGCGCATGTACTCTATCCATTCATGGTGTTAATAAATGACATCTCCATATCAACAACCTCATCAGTCCTGTAAGATGCATCTTGAGTTGCAAGATCCTTAGCAACATCAGCATTATAGTAATTCACATATGCCTTATTGATGTACACTCTGAAAAAATAATCTGTGGTAGTGTATCTGGTGATTGGAAAATTGTTGTTCTTGTACTTCTTCCTCAAGTAGTACATAATGAGATCTAGATGCTGTTCAAATTGTAATAAATTGGAATATATGTTATAGCAATCAACTGTAATAATTAGAAATGAGATACAAATTATTGTTTATGTATCTAATGTTATAAAATGTAAAATTATGGTAAATGTAAGAGAAACAAATGAACAACATATATATTCAAATAGAATGATACATTTTTTGTTATTATGTATCAAATAAAAATTACATTCGGCTAAAACATTCCAAATATCTTTACTAACAGCAAATCAACAAATCTGACAAAAATAAGTTTCTTTTGCATGATGTTTAACTTAAACAATTCTTATAACTTGTGCAGTCAATGTAACTCATGTAATAGACTTTAATACTTCATCATAGATATCACACAATCCGAAATGTATTTACTAATGAAAATCTACTTACATAAAATTTGAAGAAAAAATAAAGGTAATTGAAAAAAAAAATTCAATAAGAAACATATTAATATATGATGTTACATCTTTTGTTATCATGTATCTAATAAATCATAAGAACATAATAAAAAAACTAACATCTATAATGCATCAAATAATAAAAATTGACAGAAACAAGTTTCTTAGTATGAATTTTTAATTAAAGAATTCATCTAATTTATGCAATCTATCTAAAAACCTTATGTTAAAGACTTTAATACACCATATATATCATACAATATGGAATGCATATACTAATGAAATGTACTTTCACAATGTCAATTTGAGATTTTTGATATCCATTATGAAAATACCTCATCATTTCAGCACTTGTTTTGTTGATACATTAAGTAAAACCAATTCTTGAAATCTAGTTGACGAAACCCAAGTGTTGAATAATTAACCTTGTAGTTATCATCCTTATATTTCCTATAACATAAAAGTACAGTTGATTTACAAAAATAGTAAGTTGTATATTACTTTTGAATTTAGAATAAGACATGTGTTGCTTACTTTTTCATGTGTTGCTTGTAAAGACCATCATTAATCCATTCTTCAAATATTTCCATGTCTACATTTGGTGAATCTCCAGTAATGTCATAACCTTTGAATGGCTATTTTATTCGCTCTTTAGAAGCCAACTTTTCCTTTCCTTTAGAACTTGATCCAAAATGGGTCAAAAAAGGAGAACGGTAAATCTTTGATGGATTTCTTAAGCGTGGTGCAGGTGTATTTTTATCATCTGACACATCCTTTTTTGTCGTAGGAAAATCTGACAAAATTACAGTGTCACTAATCATATACTCGGTTGGAGTTGTTAGTGGAGGCTTGTAAATTATTAATGTCATCTCATGTTCTCGGCCTGGAATAATACTATCAAGCGGTTGCATTTCTTCAACAACAATGTCACTCTGTTTCTCAATTTCATCATCCTGAAAATGATTTGAGACATTAACAAATATTTTACCAAAAAAGTCCAGTTATTTTAAAACCAAAATAGTAACAACAATGTCCATTTATGTATCTCAACTTTACCAATAAGTAGTAACTTGTATCTCAACTTTATTTGAACTTGTATATCTACTATATTTTAAAACAGAGTGCATTCTATTAAAGTGGTAATAACTGGTACCTGTTGTTTCTTTGTTGTATATCAAGTAACAAAGTGTAGGAATTGACTCATTTACCAAATTGTAAACAGAGCTAACACAATACTTGGCATTTGATGATTATCTCATAAGCATTACATTTTGTCTAATGTGCAAAACCATGCTATCCCTAATTAACGATGGATCATTTTCTGTCTTACTATTCTTGGTGGCATAAAAATAAAAAGAGCCAAGATTTGTGTATTCTTTTCTTAAATAAGTGCAGGTGTTGTTCTTAAGTTAAGGTTTTCCCAGTTATCACACACAGATGTCTGACCTTTTGCATTAGGTCATTAACTTGTGTGTAATATCTGTTCACTTATAATGACATACTTTCTAGGATGGACATTATGGATTTAGAAAGATTGCTCATTCTGCAGCCTCATAATTGGGTTCTGAAGAGAGATCATGGAATGATGTTGTACTATAGTAGGTATGTGTATTTGAAATTTCCTTTTCTTTCTCTCAATTTTGACAGGCTTCACAAAACAGATGTTTTGAAATTATAAACATGCACCAGGGAATATGAAGAGGCAGTTCAGGAGCTTAGCATTTGCATGGCCTTTTCCCTAGAAGAAGAGACAGAAGTGTTGGAACCATTTATTGAGAAGTTACAATGGTTGCGGGTCGAATCGTCTTAGAAGTCTCTGGGAAAGAAAGGCCATTTAACAATTTCTTGAATTGTTTCTAAGATAGCAGTTTCTGGTTTGTAGAGCCATTAAGTTTGTATTATGAGCAAAACCAGCAGAACTTTAGCTGTAATAGTACCTTTTTTTGGCTTCTATAAATATTTTCCTTGCACTAGGCAGAGTTTGTTCATCCTTTCTATAACGAGGTGAATAACATAATTAGACCAGCTTCATTCAGTTATGACACCTCACACCCATGTTAGTTTTGTTGTTTTCAACAAATAAATGAAGAGGCAGCCCAATGCATTGAAACTTTTGTTATGCTCGATGTTTGGGAAAAGGTTCTAACAAAAACATCATGGACTTATTTTTCATAATTATATAAGAAAATTTTAAAGACTTTAGACTGTCATAAGTGATGGTATAACATGGATAAGAAAAAAGGAGCCCGTGCACTATATGCATTTCTACAAGAGGCTGATTTCACAACTTGAACTTGTACCTAAATTTTATTTTAACTTGTATCTGAACTTTATTTTAACTTTTGTATCAGCTATATTTTAGCTTGTATCTCAAATTTATTTTAAATTGTACCTAAACTTTATTTTAACTTATATCTGAACTTTATTTTAACTTGTATCTCAACTTTACTTTAAACTTTATTTTAACTTATATCTAAACTTATTTTAACTTGTACCTAAACTTTATTTTAACTTGTACCTCAACTTTATTTTAACTTGTGTCTCAACTTTATTTTAACTTTAATCTAAACTTTATTTTAACTTGTATCTCAACTTTACTTTAAACTTTATTTTAACTTGTGTCGAAACTTATTTTAACTTGTATATAAACTTTATTTTAGCTTGTATCTCAGCTTTATTTTATCTTATATCTCAACTTTATTTTAACTTGTATCTAAATATTATTTTAAATCTGAAATATTAATAACATAACTCTCTGTTCAAAATTTTTTTCAGTGAATAAGATTCTTACTACTAAATTAATTAAATTGTTCAAGATACCTAAATGTTAATTACAGATAAGTCTTAGTTTACATTTATCATTTGAAGCATGCCAAAATAGTCATGTTAATTACAAAACACATAGTGAATGTTACTTACCTTTTCATTTTATTCACCATTCTTGAAATGTGATGGTGCTTGGTTGGCTTTATCCTCCTCCATTTCAACTGGTTTGTCATTTTCTTTCACTAGACTGTCAGTACTAGTAGGTCCTGCAACATCAACAACATCATCGGAAGGAGCAGATCACCTTCTTGCCGGCTCTATTTTAGAATATTTTCCTGCAGATTTTTTATCAGAGAATAAAAATATTCAATACAATATAGTTAGTTAATTAGTACTTATGAAAAGTAAGTAAACATTGAGATATATAAACATTATAAGATAATTAAAATAGTAAATATGTATCCATGGCTACCTCCATTTTCTCTATTTTTTTGAGACAAAATGTGGATTAATGGGATTACTATGGCCTTCAAAATCAGCAACATCATCTGAATGTTAACCCTCTTTAGGGCTTTGTTTTGCAACTTTTTTCTAAAACGAAAGGATGAGCAACAAGAATAAAGTCAATATAGTCGTTAATAAATGTGTGTTGTTTTAAAGCATGTTACCTTCTCCACGGTCTCATTTTTCTACTGCAATGACTTCAAAACTTCAGAGAATTTGTCATTCATCACATGCTCCAAATCTTTGAATTTTTGGTCAATCTAATAAATATGCATAGTTTTTTTTGTCTCCCAAGGTAACCCCCGGCCCGAGAGACCAAGGACTAATCCTCTGTGGATCTGAGCTCCATTTAAGGGTTTGCCACTGGCCAATTGGTTGCTGCATGCACAAGGCAGGAATCGAACCCCCGATACTTTCTTAAGAGACCTAGTGCGCTAATCACTAGGCCAACCAATCTTGGTTAGTAAATATGCATAGTTGATTAGTTAAAATGCATACAAATCATAAATTTATACAGCAATAAATTGTAGATCCTTACGTATGTCTTCACATATGTCTTTATTTCGGACTCTAACAAATCTAGGTCCTCTTTAACCAAAACCTCTTTCCTATTTATGCATGTTGAATCAGCATCCACTTTACTCTTTTCTTTTGTATCTATTGGATTCGCCAGTATTTGTTAAGCATGAAAAACAACAGGATATAGAAATGTTTTCATTATGAGAAAAATATAACATATGTTGATTTGGAAAATACCCGTTGTCTATTTTTCTTTTGTGTTTCGAATCTGCCTTTGTTCTTTACTATCTGATCTTCTTCCTATAGGAACATCTTTTCCACTCTTTGACAGAGGTGCAGATACTGTGTGAGATACATGTATCGACTCACTCATAAAAAATTATGGAAGGGTCATACTGAAGTCATCAAAACTATCATGATCTTTGGTAGCTTGGGGTAAATTAACTTTGTAACTCCTCTGATCTGGATTTTAAGTTGATAATGGCATCGAAGATGTACCATGGTGATCAAATGCAAAACTAGTTCGCGGTAAATCAAGTTTTTCAAACTCGTCTGCACTAGGAACAATGTTGGCATGTGAACACTATGTACAAAAAGTTTATCTATTAATTATTATTATGATTAAAATTAAAAATACTATAATGCAATGTATGAAAAAAATTCAATCAGTATCGTACCTTGATAAACATTCCGTTCATAAACTGAGGTCGGACTGCAACAACCCTCCAATTCAATATACAAGGTATGTTATTACCCTTCTTCACAACAACTTTGGTATCAACATTTGAACAGAGTTCAAACATCCACACATTAAGAACCTGAGGGATATCACCCAACCTATAAAGTCGCTTATCCATTGAAAATTCTTGCCTAAGTGAGGCCATCAACCTGGAGAAAGACATTTTACCCCAAGAAATGAATTCATATTTTCCATCTTCAACCATTTTGAAATTAGAAAATAGAATGGGAGAAGCATTCAGCTGTGAGTAGATGAATGTATGGATGAAGTATAGGATTGCCATCTGGAGGGATCCTCTTTGTTTTCAAAATTCTCCTTCAAAAAATGTTCAACCAATGCTTCTTTATCTACCCCATTCATTGATTGCGGAAAATACCTTTTCACAAGCCGACTCAAAGAAGAATCTTCATATTTGAAATCATCAACATTGCCAAAACAGTTTAAGCCTGTTATCAATGCAAATTTATAGATGGAAAATCTAAGAATCTGGCCTTAGACAAATACATATATCTCTTCTTGATTTGGTTGCTCGATCTCGAGCATAAGAAGACATTTTATTATTTGTCCAATATTATTGAAAAGAGGTATATTGAGATAACATCCAAAAATAGTCTTCTCAAATAAGTGTAAAACTTCTTGGCCGACAACTTCTTTAATTTCATCCTTAAATCTTAAATTGCATGAACTTACAAATCTAAGAGGATGAGTTGGAATTTTCTTTATAACGTAACTCAATTCCTAAAAATAAAAAGAAAAAATAATGATAAAATTAGTCGAGATGCAACAACTCTACATTAAGACAGTAAAATAAAAACAAAAACTCTAAGAACATCATACTTTAGATACAAGTTAATACAACAAGTATGTATGTAGGTATAAACTTGTATCTTTTGTAATACGACTTTCAATAACAATTAAAAACACTAGATACATTTCAAGGCATTAATAGTTAGTCCTAGATACAAGTTAATACAACATGAATCTATGAAGTCATAACTTGTATCTCTTACAATAAGACTTTCAGTAAAATTTAAACACCAACAGATATATATCAAAGCATTAACAACAACTCACAGAGACAAGTCAACATAACATGTATCTATCATAAACTTGTAACTCTTGTAATACGACTTTCAATAACAACTAAATAACACTAGATACATTTCAAGGCATTAATAGTTAGTCACAGATACAAGTTAACACAATATGTATCTATGAAGTCGTAACTTGTATCTCTTACAATAAAATTTTCAGTAAAATTTAAACACCAATAGATACATATCAAAGCATTAACAATAAATCACAGATACAAGTCAACATAACATGTATCTATGTACTTAAAAACTTATATATTTTGTTATATTAATTTTAATATAAAAAAAGCACAAGATACATATAAAATTAGCAACAAAGAACCAGATAAACAATGAATTTCTAAACATATCACCTAGTCAAAATATGTATCTCGGCTTAATATTCAACAGATCTGAACATGCAATTACCTCAGGAAGTTCATCTCTACAAATTTCTTCGACAATTTTTCTTCTCTTAGCGGGAGCTTTACTTGCAGGACTGTTAGATCCTCTTTTCTTAGAATCACTTTCTTTTTTCTTGTCCTTCTTAGCATGCTTTTTCCATAATTTCTTCATAGTTTGGGGATCGTTTCTATGTTTTGATCTATTTTCATCAAAACCATCAAATTCATAGTCTAAATCTCCCGAAATGAAGTTTACAACTTCTTGAGATTCTTTGATACTTTCTAATTGAGAAAACCCAAGACTAAAAGAAGGTCTAGAATCTCTATTCATAATGATAATTCAAACAATGAAGCATAAAAAAAAGTAAAATCGAAGAAATTGCTCAACCAAAACACTCAAATTTCACATAGATTTACTTGCGCCAATTTTTTTTTGAAAAAAAATAAAACGTAAAAAAGGAATAGAATAAATTGAAGCTGATTTATGGGATGAAATTACCTTAATTGAAAGTTTTGAATTAGATGGAGAAGAGGGATAGAAACCACAGCAGATTTTGCGGCATCCAAAGAGGAGATGTGGATTATTTTTGGTAAAGAGCAGGCTTGTTAGTTGTAAGTTTAACTTGTATCTCAAATTTATCAAAAAATATGAAATGTTGAGATTTAAGTAATTTTTTAGAAGTGCAGGGATTTTAAGAAGTTTAAAAACTTATGTTGTTTAGTTAGGTAATTTTTTCTAGATTTTTTTATTGTTTTAAAATATATAACTTGAGGAGGTGGGGAGATGAGGTGGGTGGGAACTAGATTTTTTTTTTGTATTATATTGAAAAATAATGTGACAGTTGTGTAGACACATGATTTTGACCCTCCCCAAGTTTAATATATATATTTTTCGGTATTAAATATTTATATTTGGTCTGATTTTATTTTAACTCTTATTTTTTTAAGTTAAAAATAAGTAACTAAATAAAATTAATTTTGAAATGTTTTATTTTATTTTTATTTTAAAAATAATACAAAAATTTAAAATAGTTTTCTTTTCTAAATTTTAATAAATAAATTAGTAGTTTCATATTATTTTTAAATTTTTATTATGTTTTATTAAATATAAAAATTAGTTAATTATTATTACATTTATATTTATTATTATTATTATTAGTATTTTATTTATTATTATTATTATTACCATCTATTAAAAAATATTAAACATTAATTAATTTAAATTTTAAATCTTTCCTTCCTTATCTGTCAATTAATTGTTTCCCTAAAAAAAAAAAGTTATTCCCCCAAGAGTTCTGTACTTAAAGAACTCTCTCACCATCAGAAGAAAACAGGAGAGAGCATATATTATTCTATCAGACACTGAGAAAAGAAAAACCAGTCAGAGTAAAAAAAAAAGAAAGAGTGAGTGAAACATTCAAAATCATCAGAAGAAAAACATCATGCAAAGAGAGGCAAAGAGAGAAAAAAAGAAGAAAAGTTGAAGTTGAAATTCTGGTCAAAGTTTTCGGTTATAGGCAGCGTTCGAATTGTTTTAATACATCAACAGGTTCTCGTTTCTTATTTAATTATATAACATTTTTTACAGATGCTCTTGTAAAAAATGTGAATGAAAAATGCTTAAGTGATTTCGTTGCCTTATTTAGCATGTGAAATTATCAATTACGTAAAATTTTGTTGTACTTGATATGCCATTAAACTACTATGTATTTGTATATTTATTTTTTGACACCAAATACTGCACACACCACTCACAGATATAGCAATTCACACGCATGATAATAAACTACATGCATATAAAAAAAGGATTTGGAATAAAAATCAAAAAAGACAAAATAGTTAGGAACAGAGAAAAAATCAGTGAAAACAGAAACGAGCGGGAGATAAAAAATTAAATTTAAAGGATAAAAAGAAAATCATCAATCTTTCTTTGAATTTTTTGGCGAATTTGCTCACCATAAATCTATCAGAAAATTTACCATTGCTCGAATCCATTCTACTTTTGTCAAAATCCAACCCTTATGGTCAGTTCCGGTGAACCAACTCGCCAAAAAAAATTTGCGGGCCCCGTGCCATCACGTCCCTCCCCAGATTTGCCGCCGCTGGTCGGTGGCAAGACATAAAAATTATTGCCACTACATGTAAAGTGAAGGGGATTGAAATAAAAAATTATTATCGTGTTCATTTTTGTCTTTTTGTACATATTCTTCTTTATACATGGGATCCAACCATTTAGTTAGTACCCTATAAGCCCAGACCTCTTGCATCTTTCCCACAACGCCATCGCACATACCAGTCATTTCTATGCCGGTCAGCAAGCACTCGATGTATACAAGCGAGTACATCCCGCACGCTACACCAATTTTATATTTTTTAGAGCTAGATGTTCTTATTTCGATCTTTAAAATTTCATGATTTCTTCCTCAAGACTTCCGCCGGTAAATGATGCATCAGCTTACTCTGCTTCAACAACTTGGGGAACAACTTCAAGAGTGGATTCACGTGGGTTAAAAATGTGTCCTCGTTGAAGATAGGTAAGTTGTAGTCATAAACCTTAATCTTTCCCTCGTCGAGTTGTATCTTAATAGCGAGAAAATATTTGACTTCTACGTTCATGACTGCAAGGATTCTCTTTGTCTTGGTCTAGCTCTTGCCGTGTGGATATGTTCTCTCCCCTCTACATATTTAATCATGTCTTCATCCCATTCGAACATAGAAACTAACTTATCATATCTCTGGCCACTGGGACCAGCTCGCCTACGTAGATCATCGTACCTATCCTTGAAATTGTTATAGAAGCTGAGGTTAATTATCCTATCGGAGGCAACATAAGTATCCAAGTACGCTAATTGCCTGCCCCTCATGAGGCAGAGAATTTCATCAACATACTATGGTGTAAGAAGATAATTTTAAAAAAAATTAGTAATTGTAAAGAAGAAAAACACAGTGGAAAGATTATGTTGAAGAGGTTTCTTTGAATCAGTTCACAGATTACCCAGCTAACGGAACTTATCCAATAGATGTGTATTATGTTGCAACAAAATACCTAGATATTACAACAGATTACACATATGTTGCGTAGCTTCTTCTTCATGGAGTAGATAGGAAGGCTAGGTTAGAAAAAGTAAACTTACATTGTCCACGTACCACTCATGCATATTTGTCATATTCGTGAAATCTTTGGCGGCAAATGACTGCATAGTGTATTCTTCTGGAACCTTCATCTTGTCATTCATAATTTTTATAGTTTCCTCTTCTTTTCATAGCCAAGTGTCGCATATACGTCCACCTTCTTCAGCGTCCCCTAAACTTCAACAACTTTTAGAGCGTGAGGAGTTGCAATTTCTTTTGTTTCCACAATGAAGAGTATTTGTCTAATATTTCTTCTCTTCCTCCTAACCGCCACTATAGGAGTGTATGGCTCCCTCACCTTCTAGGATGGTATAACACCCCTCTTGGATTTCAAATCCTCGGCAGCTTCAACAATAGTATCTAGTAAAAATAGTAAATAGGAAGCAAGCAAAGAAAAAGTCATAATAACTATATTCAATATAAATTAATGGATGAGTAAAAATAGTAATTAATTTTACCATGAAAGCCCAAGGAAAGCCGTATAATGTGATCGTCCTTGTGGATAACTTTGTCAGTAAATATTGGACAGTCAAGTAGTAGCTATCATATCCCAAGGGATAATCGTTGAATTTCTCAAAATCATTAGCAAGCACCAACAAATTATCTTCTATGACTTTCCTGATGTCTCTTGCCAATAAAACAGAATGGACAAACCAAACTAAGCACAATTTCTCCCTATAGTGCTTTGGTATGTTTTTATCCTTGAGATCTGCCAACAAATCCTCCGCTTTGTAGCTACGTCCAACAATGCCCAACAACCCATATTTTTTTCCCTTGCGTTTGTTGGACCATTTGTGGGTTATTTCCTTGATAAGAGGTTCTTCTGGATGATGACATCTCAATCCCGTCACTATGACAAACTCTTTCAATCCAAAATAAATCGGCATGCCACAGTAGTTGATCCAGATTTCATCCATATTTTGTTCGCCCTCCTTCGAATCTTTATCATCCCTCACATACTTGATCTTGCACTTGATAAGATCATATACTTTGCTCATTGGGAAACAGAGAGTGCGGTTCCTGAGCAGCTTAAGAAAGTATGCAAAGAAGCTCTTCTTATAAAAATCTATCTATGTTTTCATTCTTCATAATACTCCTAAGTTCATCAAAACATTTCCCCAACTAACATTTAAGTATAAGATCACCAGTTACTTCTTTAGGGCTATCCATCAGCATCGCAACTCAAAACCTATCGATACTGATGGTTTTGACAGAATCATGCTGGGATTTCGATATTAATTCACACCCCATTGGTGATAAGGAGTTATCACTTTCGTCAGCTTCATTTTGCCCTGACTGAGATTGTTTAGGAAGTTCCTCCGAATCTATCTGTACTCTAGCATTTTTTGTTGGGTGGTCAGAAGTTGATCCACTTTCAGTTTCTTTTCTTTTGGAAGACATCTTTTAACTACAAACAATAGAAAAATAAAAAATACATTACATTTAATGTCTGCATAATTTTTTAAAAGAAGGTAAGATAAATTTCAGTTAATTATTCTCTGTCACATTACAAAAAAATACTTCAACGGATAACCCATCAGTTGGAATAGATGGGGAATCTACTTGAAAATCTATTTAATATCTCCCAATAGATCTTCCACCTGTTGCAACAGATGGACCACCAATACCACCACCAACACCACAACCAATGCCACCAGTAATACCACTAATACCAACAACAAGACTACTGACACCACCACTAAAACCATAAATACTGACACCACCAATAACAACCACCAACACCACCACAAACACCATCCAATAATGCCACAATAGCCAACAAAACACTAAGACAAAAACTAGGGTTTTCTCGGATGCTTTCTACTTTTTTAGCATTAAAACTCAAAATTGTTAACCCATTCTCGAAGATAATACAACTAAAAGTCTTATTTTTCATTATTAATTAAAAATTCCTAATTTTTAGAATAAAGAACAAATGTAAAACTCTTCTCAAACTCTGTTACCTGTGAAGATAGAGAAAATGACAGATACAAGCTAGAATAAAGTCGAAAATAACAACTATGTGATCAAAAATGGGAAGAAAATCGATCTGTTTTAAAGGGTTGAGCAATGTGTTGAGTAGTTTTTGTCTGTATTGTTGAGAAAGAGAGAGAAAAGAGTGATAACTTTAGATTTGAAATTAGGAAAAGTTTTTTCACGTAAATGGATAATTTGTATGGGTTGATTTGTAATTTTGGAAAAGAATGACAAGTTTTGAAATTGTTAATTTGGTCCGAATTAATCTTAATTAATTTTTAAAATTTTAAAAGTTATAGTTTTTAAAATATTAAGTTAATGATAATTTTTTCAACTCAGAGTGATCGATTGACGACTCGAGTAGGGATGAACGCAATACCAACACCATACAATTGCAAAGACTCAATTGAAGTTGTTGTTGACCTTACGAACTCATTCATTCCTAGTTTCACCTAAATCAATTAAGGAACTAGCTTGTTTAACATTAAGTTAATGAGAATCTTTTCAACTCAGAGTGATCGATCGACGACTCGGGTCGAGATGAACGCAATTCCAATACCATGCAATTGCAAAGACTCAATTAAAGTTGTAGTTGACCCTACAAACTTATTCATCTCTAGTTCCACCTAAATAAATTAAGGTACTAGATTAGCATTAAGTTAATGAGAATCTTTTCAACTCAGAGTGATCGATCGACAACTCGAGTCGAGATAAACGCAATACCATCACCATGCAATTGCAAAGACTCAATTGAAGTTGTAGTTGACCCTATGAACTCATTCATCCCAAGTTCCACCTAAATCAATTAAGGTACTAGTTTAACATTAAGTTAATGAAAATCTTTTCAACTTAGAGTGATCGATCGATGACTTGGGTCGGCATGAACCCAATACCAATACCATATAATTGCAAAGACTCAATTGAAGTTGTAGTTGATCCTAACAACTTATTCATCCCTAGTTCCACCTAAATCAATTAAGGTACTAGCTTAAAATTAAGTTAATGAGAATCTTTTCAACTCAGATTGATCGATCGACGACTCAAGTTGGGATGAACGCAATACCAACACCATGCAATTGCAAAGACTCAATTAAAGTTGTAGTTGACCCTACAAACTCATTCATCCCTAGTTCTACCTAAATCAATTAAGGTATAAGCTTAACATTAAGTTAATGAGAATCTTTTGAACTCAGAGTGATAGATTGATGACTCGAGTCGAGATGAATGCAATACCAACACCATGCAATTGCAAAGACTAAATTGAAGTTATGGTTGACCCTATGAACTCATTCATTCCTAGTTCCACCTAAATTAATTAAGATACTAGATTAACATTAAGTTAATGAAAATTCATTCATCCCTAGTTTCACCTAAATCAATTTAGGTAATAGCTTAACATTAAGTTAATGAGAATCTTTTTAACTCAGAATGATTGATCGATGACTCAGGTTGGGTTGAACGCAATACCAACACCATGCAATTTCAAAGAGTGAATTGAAGTTTTAGTTGCCCCAATAAACTTATTCATTCATCCGTAGTTCCACCTAAATCAATTGCAATGAAATTTGTTGCAGCAAACGACTGAGCTGTTGGAAATTTTCAAACAGATACTCATATTTGTTGTAATAGATGACATATATAATTTAATTATCAAATAGACATTTACATCTGTTGTAACAGATGACTGAGCTGTTGAAAATTTTCAAACAAATATTGGTATCTGTTATAACATATGATATATCTGATTTAATTATCAAATGAACATTTGCATCTGTTGTTACAGATGACTGACATATTTGGATTTTTCAAACAGATATTGATATCTGTTTCAATAGAAGAAATATCTGTTTAAATTTTTTTTTCTTTTAATTTAAATGCAAGCTTCTATCCGAGTGGATAAAGTAGTACTAATAAAGCCAGTAAAAATGTTTCTTAGATAAGTCAAAAATCTCATTGAGTAGTCTTATCTTATCTTTTCAATGTCACCCGTCTTCTTCCTCATTCCCCTTAAATTATTAATGAGTAGAGTATTAATTAATGAATATTGAAACCCCTAATACATCTAGAGTTATCTCATTTATCCTTCAGTCCTAAATTTATTTTATTCATCTCCCATCTTCTTATTTCTCTCCTCTTTAGGGTTATCACAACCTTTTTTCTCTCTTTATACTTCTCTTTCTCATAAAGATTCTTTCGAATCTAAACCGATCTATATCTTAGATTCCTCGACTGAAATTGTTGTTTTGATCCCCTTTTGACATTAAGGTATGGTTCACTATTGCTCTTTCATTCTCATCTTCTTCTTTGCAAGTTATTTACATCTGATTTTTTATTTAATTACCATTTACTCATATCATATTTATTTAAAAAATTTGAAAGAACTTTTACATGTTGAATAAACGAACCGTGGATTTTTATTACACTATGTAAAAAAATCATCTGTTGGAAAAGTTTAAAAGCCTTGTTGGTAGTATCAGTTTTTGTATGTATTTTATTTATTTCTTTGTTGTTGATATTGTTATTAATATTGTTGGTGGGTTTGGCGTTGTTGGAACTTGTGGTGTGGTATTGTTGATGGTGTTGGAAAAAAAATGTTGCTTCTTTGTTGTTGATGATGCTGTTGATGGTGTTGGAATAAATGATGTTGTTACTTTGTTGTTGATGTTTTTTATTTGTACTTTCTTCATAGTTTATGCTGTTGTTAATGTTGCAACAGATGAAGCAACTGTTGGAACAAATCAAACCACCAGTAAGGCTGGTTTGATGTATTCCAATAGACTCTACATCTGTTGCAACAAACTCCACATCTTTTGTAATAGGCTCCACATCTGATGCAAAAGGCTCCACATCTGATGCAACAGGCTCTACATCTGTTGCAACAAACTCTATATCTATTGCAACAAATGGATAATGTTCTTTCTATTTTTCTCTTGTTTGACATTAATTTTTTTCCTCTTCTTTGTAGATATAAAGAAGAAAAAGTCTTTTGCCCGACCAACACGAGGCTACAATAAATATGGGTTTGGAGGAGTAAGCTGCTTGCAGATAAAAATACTTCATATGTGAGAGGTATGTATTACTGATAATGTTATTATGAAAAAACATATAGATTACACTAATTTTGTGAATGTTGTTTGTACCAATTAGTCATTGATAATTCAAATAAGGTATCTGTAATTTTACAGTTAAGTTTGGTAGGTTCGAACTGATAAGGCTGAAGGACCATGAATATGGTTCTAATACCCTATTAAGATCTAATGCCGGTTATTGCTTATTTTTATGTGCCAAGCATTATGAAGGGATCTAGTTTTGGTGTCATTGTAAAGAGATTCAATAGTGATTGGACTAACTTTTAGAGTGCATTAGACTCTGAGAAGGCCTTCGAAGCCTAGAACTACATCTAACAAGAATGGTAAACCAATACAATTATTGTCCTAGCCCAAATTTATATAGTTGGGTTGCTCGGGGTGATGATTGTAAGCCAGAAGGTGCGGTAGGAGAATGCCTTCAAGGGAAAATGGGTGGTTGATGAAAGACTATATCATTTGAGAGCTAATTGAAGAGGATACATAGGGTAGAAAGTAACTTCTAGCGAATCTGACCGATGAAACTATCTTAAGACATGAGAAATCTGTATCAAGTGTAAATTTGAAATTGTATTCGGTAATGAAAAATTCGTCTGTTGTTTCTCTAAAAGAAAAATAGTGCAGATGGTCTCTTTGCTAGGGAGATACGTCTAGTAGCATGGTCGGGATTATCACCTAGATTCTAGATAATAGCAGAAGACCAAGAAAGCAACCTTACGGGCATCGAGGGTTGAAATAATGTACAGTAAGTCTAGAAAACTTGTGCCAACAGTAACTGCAGTTAAAATAAGGAATCTAAGAAAATGTGACGGTTTCCGAATTTTAAATTGCATCCCATGCCTTCTTGTTTGTGGTTCCGATTAGGTCCATTGTTGTTGACCTGATCAAAACCACAAAAGAGATTGAAAGATAGTTTGAGCATCATTAATTCCTTAGCAATATGGTTATAATTGAATGTATTTTCTAGCTTTATCATGCTTTTAACATTTCTTGGAGAAGATCAGAGGCTTATTACAGTATGTGAATTTTGATAATTTTCAAGCTTACCTCCAGTTTGCTGATTTGGTATTGAAGCTTGTCATTTCCATCTTTAAACTTGGTATCAAGTTTTTGATCTTTTATGAGCTCGATCAGGAACACTATCTTAGAAGTTGTGTCATTCTAGAATCCCTTCAGAACACTTTCTTCAGAAGCCTTAAAGGATACATGTAGGGTCGTTATGTATGTTTTCGGGTCAAAATGTGTTGATACACAGTTGATGATAGGCGAATTTACACGCCTATATCAATATATTTTGCCCATATTTTAGCCTAGTTTTGAGAACAAATTATATATTTCATGCACTTTTAGTCCTTTTTCCTATAAGTGAGCTAACAAACATGATTAGCAAAGTTTCAGGTATAAATGATGCAGAAATCAGCATTTTATGGCTTTCTTGACGCTAAAGAAAGCTCACGAAGGAAGGAAAGAGAGTTTGGACGCCTAAAGGACCAAAAGTGATGCATGGGAAATCTGTCCCGGGCTAAAACAACATTTATGAAGACTTTGGGGACTTGCAGTAACTTATTTGGATTAGGATAATGATACATTAACCTAGTACAATTGGGTTAAGTATTTCATTAGTTTATTTGGATTTGGATAATGATACATTAACCTAGTACAATTGGGTTAAGTATTTCCCTAGTTTAGTAGGATTTGGTTAAATATTTCATTAGCTTAGTAGGATTAGGATATGGGTATTATAAATACCCTATCATGCTAGAGATTTTTATTAATTCACCAACCCATTCATTCACCATTCCCCCATTCCATTAATTTCCATCCATCCACCATCCATCCATCCATCAAAACAATTCTTTCTATTAATTCTTATTACTTTCTCTTCATCTATTCTTAATTTCCGTAATAAGAGAATCGTTACTTTTGCAAGAAATCACGCCTAACGCCTACCACAGTTGTGCTACACGAAATTCATCTTTATTGTGGTATATTAACAATGTCAATTGTGATTATCTTCGCATTCATGGGTAACTAAACTTCTCTGTTGGGGTTATGGAAGCCGTATGAGATACTATATATTGCTGTGAGTTCGTGACACGTATGTTGCTTATATCATTATTCTCTTCATCTTAATGCAAATTCTTGTGGCTGTAGATGCATAGAATAACGCCAGTATAACATTTAACTTGTTCGAAAGAAAGGTTATTTGTCTGGAAAAGAGATAGTGTCAAGGTAGTAGGACACCCTTTCCTATTAAAAAGCTAGTGCCGTAACTGGACTAACCTCTTGGAGAATTCGTACCGTTAGACACGCTTTATGCTCGAAAGAGTTAAAGTGAAATAATCCTCGAATAGGTCGAAAGACGCCTGGATTTACCATCGAATACAATTCTCTATAAGCACATGCATGTCTGAATTCAACACACTCATAGCCAATAGAGACATATAACTCAGAAAGTGGACATAACTCCAACGCTTCAATTCTCATTGATTCACAACCTACGAAACATTCTTTCCTTTTTACTTTGCTATTTTTAGTTTTATTTTAATATTTTGGTTACACATTACAATCCCCCCTTTTGACGAGACTTGCACTAAAAGTCTAGTAATTTTGCTTACTTGTTGGCCAAGCTATTCCCTGTGGGATCGACACCCAACCCAGGTTAGGTTCTATATTTGCTAACGACCGCTTTACACTCCCACGAGAGCTGTAGATTGAGCGTTATCAACAGTCAAGATATGGTCCCAACAGTTGAATAGCTCACTTTTATCGAGCGTTGATCAATGTATCTTGCTCAACCAACCTTCAAGGGATTTGATGACTTAATAAGCAAAGAGTTACGTAACGTTTGATCTAAACTAACTGTACCAATCCTATTAAACTTTATGTAACTTCAGGCTCATTACTCTATCAATAAACTTTGCCCAAGTTAGTGTACAAATCAAACGAGCTTAATCTCTCAACCTTTCTATTGACCGTTCTTCTCTCATATAAAGGACAAGATATTCGCCATGCAAAGTCTACACCATCGCCAGAAATTCTTGCCAAGGCGCAAGTCTTCAGAAGGCATCAACAGTAATCTTTCAATATCAAGTGATATTGAGAGATTCCTAGTCATGCCGTCCCAAGATTTTCACTATGGTAAGAATTTTTGCTGACGGTGTAGACTTTTGCATAGTGGATATCTTGTCATCAGCAGAAATTCTTACCATAGCGAAAGTCTTGGGAAGGCATGACTACGAATCTCTTAATATCACTTGATATTAAGATATTACTGTTGATGCCTTCTGAAGACTTTTGCTCTGGCAAGCATTTCTGCTGATAGTGTAGACTTCTGCATGGCAGTTATCTTGTCATCTATATTGGAGAAGAGCGATCAGCAGAAAGGTTGAGAGATTGAACACATTTGATTTGTCCACTAACTCAGGCAAAATTTTTTATAGGGTAATGAGCCTAGAGTTTCGTAAAGTTTGATAGGCTTAGTAGAGTCAGTTTAGATCAAACGCTACATAACTCCTTGCTTATTACTTTATCAAATCCCTTGAAGGTCAGTTAGGAAGCTGCATTGAGCGACGCTCGATAAAAGTGAGCTATTCAACTTTTGGGACCACATCTTGACTGTGCATCAACACATTTTGACCTAAAACAAACACAGCGACCCTCCATGTATCCTTTAAGGCTTCTGAAGAAAGTGTTCTAAAGGCCTTCTACAATCCCACAACTTCAAAAGAGAAAATGTTCCTGATCGATCTCACAAGAGATCAAGAACTCTTTACCAACTTCAAACAAGACAACGAAAAACTTGGATACCAATTTGGCAAGTTGGAGGCAAGCTTGATAATTATCGGGATTCACATACTACAACAAGCCTCTAATTTTTTCCAAGGAATGTTAAAAGCATTCTAAGCCAAAAAAAAACACAATCAATTAATCCATATTGCTAAGGAAGTAATGACGCTCTATCTGTCTTTCAATCTCGTCTGTGGTTCTGATCAGGTCAACAATAGTGGACCTAATTGCAACCACAAACAAGAATGCATGGGATGCATTTAAAATTCAGAAATTGCTGCCTTCACTTAGATTCCTTATTTTAATTGTAGTTGCTATAGGCGGCTCAAGTTTTCTAGACTTACTATACATCATTTTAACCCTCGATGCTCGTAAAACTGCTTTCTTGGTCTTCTGCTATTTTTTATCTAGGTGATAATCCCGACCACGCTACCTAATCATAGCTCCCTAGCAAAGTTTCCATCTGCATTATTTTTCTTTCAGAGAGACAACAGACGAGTTTAAATTACCGGATACACTTTTATATTTGCACTTGATTCAAATTTCTCATGTTTTAAGATAATTTCATCGGTCAAATTCGGTAGAAGTTCCTTGCTACCCTATGTCTCCTCTTTAATTAGCTCTCAGATGATATAGTCTTTCATCAACTCCCCTTTCCGTCGCAGACATTCTCCTTCGGCTCCTTCTGGCGTATAATCATCTTCTCGAACAACCCTTCTACATAAATTTGGGCCACGAAATTTCTATTGGTTTTTCGTTCTTGTTTGATGCAGTGCGAGGCTTTGACAGTCCTCTTAGATTCCAATGCACACTTAAAACTTAAGTCCAATTGCTATTGGATCTCTGTAATGACATCAAATATTGATCCCTTCTCAAAACTTGACACGTATAAACACGAGCAACAACCATCAGTAATTCATAGCAGGGTATCTGCACTATATTCATAGGGCCCTCAGCCTTATCAATTCAAACCCATCAAACTTAACTGTACAATGTAGGATCTTGTTTGAATAATCAGTGCCTAATCGGTTAAAAACTGCATTCATAAAAATATTATACTTTGTCTGTTTTGTCCCGATGACCTTATCAAAAATACTTAAATCCCACACATGATAGTGAATCCATCTATCTGCATGCGCCTTATTCTTCTTAGCCCATCTATGGCTTAAATAGAATAAACAGATGACTAACAAGCTGCAACAGATGCCACATCTGTTTAAATTATAAAATAATTGTAGATATCTGTTACGAAAGATGATTAATCTATTGCAACATATGACATATCTGTTGGAAAAATCAAACTGATATATACATCTGTTGCAAGAGATTGTCAATATGTTGTAATTTATCTAACAGATGAAATATATTTTGCAGCAGATTACCCATCTATTAGATTTATTTTAAAGCAATTTTCTTTTCTTTCTGAAATACAATAAAAGATAAAATGTTGCATTTAGATCCATTTTTTTTAATTTACAAATTTGAAATGTCACCAGTTTTATTTAATTAAGGGATATGAATAGTCGTGGCTTTTTTACTAACCCCTTCCAATTCAATTATTTATAAATAGGTCCCTCCTTACTCGTTCATTCTACTACACTTACAAATATGGTTGATCCAAATTCATACAAGAAGATTTATATTGACTCCTTCCAGGAACTTCAAAGGCAGTTTGATGAACTCCTGAGGGATTTGGCCAACTTTGGAACAAGGCTGAGGAGGGCCCTGCTGCTATCGGATGAAAATTGTCCAGTTGACAATAATAATAGTAGTAGTAATAATAATAGTAATGAAAATAATAATAGTATTAATAATAATTAGGTTATTTTTTTCTTTTAGCGTATGTATTTTCCTCTTTTTGTATATCGGATCTACCCAAGGGATTCAAAAATCTATATTTGGTAGTCGACTTTGAATTTTTAATTCTTATTTAGTATTTAATTATCATTATATTTATTCCTTATTCTCAACATGTCGACGATTGGTGGTAGGAATTGAGCATTTATGGCAACAGAGGTTAATCTGATGCGACAGATCGATCATATGTTACAACAGATGGTTATTAATAAAAAAGAGGTATTGTTATTATTGAGAGAGTGAAATGACATGACTTTTCGATTATTTACTATGAAAAATGGTTCATAAATAAATAATAAGAAAATAAATGATAAACACAGTTTATAATCATAAAAGAACAGTTATTTAATTTTAATAACTGATTGTGACTTTTCACTATTTTTGTTTTTAAATTTATTTTTTAAAATTATTTATTTATTATATAATAAAAAAAGTCACAATATTGGATTAATTAACTTATATGATGATTGTTAAGAAAAAGATGAACAGTCATGACTTTTTGTCTAAAACACATTCAACAATGTTGTTGTTGCATCAAATTTCCCATCTGTTGCGACTGATGTATCAGCTGTTAGAAGAAAATTAAAATCTATTAAAATAGATCATCCATTTGTTGCAACAAATGGTATATTTGTTGCAACTGAATATTTATCTGATTCAACAGATATACAATCTGTTGCCAGAACTCAATAAAAATGGTTATTATTTTATTAAAGAAACTGTTATTAAAAAGGTGTTTTTTTAATTTATATAGTAATAAAGTCAGCAAATTTGGATTAATGATATGATGATAATTTTTTTTTAAAAAGGATAGATTATATGTTGCAATAGATAGATTATCTGATCTAACAAGTTCTCTATTGTTGCAACAGATGATATATCTATTGTCACAAATGAGTTATCTAATGCAACAGATATAAAATTTGTTGTCACAACTCAATAAAAATGGTTTTTGGAAAGAACAGATTAATAATAATAATCTGAAAAGTCATAACTTATCATAATATTTCTTAATTTAATTAAGTCATAACTTTTCACAGTAATAAAAAATATAATTAATAAATGGGGGTGAACAGTTAGATTATATATTTCAACAGATAGATTATCTGATGCAACAGTTTTTCTATTTGTTGCAACAAATGATATATCTGTTGTCATAGATGAGTTATCTGATGCAACAGATATAGAATCATTCCTTCAACTACACTCTATTTATTTATTGCATCTTGTCTTTCATATTACACCTTTCACCACTCTCTTCCCTGACTTAGGTAACTTTTTTTCTTGCCAATTTGTAGTATATGTTGTATTACATTCGGATATTCTTTTCTTTACTTTTTTTTTATGTTTTTTGTCAATTCATATGTGTTCTAGATATGACTGATCCAATGTGGGATGTTGCTTTTCTACAAGACGTCATGAATGAACTTCGGATGCAAGTTCGTGTCCTACAATGGGAACTGGGTGCAGTTAGAGTAAGGATGCTCCATGAGATTCGATAGCTGAGGAGGGCCTTGCTGCTACCTGTGGAAGATTGACCGGCCGGCAATAATAATAATAATAATAATAATAATAATAATAATGATAATAATAATAATAATTAGATTTTTTTTATTTTATTCTCGTCTATGTATATGTATTTTTATTTGTTTTTGTTTAATAAAAAAATTATGTTTGATCAACTTTGACATTTTAATTCATATTTAATTTTTATTTTATCTATTATCTTCTCAATAAACATGTAGATGATTGGTAGTAAGGGATAATTTAGAATCCAGTAGCAATAGCAAGAGTTGAAATAGGTTGGATATCTGTTGGGTTTGTGGTAGGAGCTGCTTTGTGTTGTTCCAAACAGATTACTCATATGTTGCAACAGATAATCAGTTTGATGCAACAGATAACTAGTCTGTTTCAACAGATAACTAGTCTGTTGCACTCTTTGACGTTTTAATTCATACTCCCCCCGTCTCAAATTACCTTCCCCAAATTGAGATGACAAATTGATTAAGAAAAATAATTAATAACATACCTAGTTTACCATAATACCCCTATTAAATGATGTTTACATTTTAATTTGAATAGAAAGTAATTAATGCAAAGAGTAAAACATGAATTTTTTTTGTCTTTTCTTGATTTATGAAAAAAGAAAAATAAAATGATAAATCAAATTAAAAAATTTGGGATGGGTAATTTGAGACGGAGCGAGTGTTTAATTTTTATTTTGTCTATTATTTTCTCAACAAACATGTCAACAATTGGACGTAAGAAATAATTTTGAATCCAGTAGCAATAACAAGAGTTGAAACGTATTGGTTATCTGTTGGGTTTGTGGCAGGGGCTGATTTGTGTTGTCCCAAATAGGTTAATCATCTGTTGCAACAAATTACTCATATGTTGCAACAGATAAGCAGTCTCATGCAATAGATAACCAGTTTGATGCAACAGATAATCAGTCTGATACAACAAATAACTAGTTTATTGCAACAGATAACTAGTTTGTTGCAGTAGATAAATCTTCTATTGTAACAAATTACCTATCTGTTCGATTCATGTTAAGGGAACTATAGAAGTATAAACATGAATCTAATATATGAGTATTCCGTTGCAATAGATTGCTCATCTGATGCACCAGATGAGTGATCTGTTTAAATTGAGGGCACTTATGTTGGATTCATGATCGGGTTCTATCCATTGTTGGAAAAAACAGCAGTAACTGTGTACCCAGATGATAAATTCGAATAAAAATTAAAATTTTACTTACCAAAGTCACCTATGAAGCAATGCCAAAGTGAAAGTAATGTACGAAACAAAATTTGACCTAACAACAACAGTAGCGGTAACAACAACAACAACATTGGTTGATAAGAAGAAGATGAAGATGATAATGAAGTAGAAGATGATGATAATGAAGAAGAAGATGATGAATAAAACAGAAGCAACAATGAACAACAATAATCGTGAAGAGAGAGTAAACAACAACGAATTAAAAGAGAGAGAAACATGTCTTTATTCCCCCATTTCCTGTTATATTAACTAACATTAAGATCAAAGTACAAATTTAAAAACTTTTGGGCTATTCTCAAACTTCCCCAACTTTCTTAATTCTGAATAAAGTAATTGTCACCTCCACTCAATTATTAAGACTTGTGTCACCTACACCTCATTTTAAAACTCTTTTGTCACCTACAGCCCAAAGTCCCAAGAAAGTCGTGTATTAATATTGTAGTCTTGCACCCTTATGTCGTGCTGGTTTGAAAATTTGTGAATCATTACTTATATTTGAGCATATTTTATTGTTAAATTTTAAATCTAAAATTTTTCTTATTTGAACTATATTTTAAATATAATTTTAAAATATTGTAATAACGACAGTCAGGACTTAAACACTTTAGATGTGGTGGATATTGACAAGTTATAAAAGTTAAAGTATTCATTATCGTCGACTCTAATTAACAACAACCCAAGAGAGTCACACGTTAATATTGTAGTCTTGCTACCATATTACATTGATTTGATAATTTGAGAATCATTACTTATATTTGTTATTATTTTAACTTCCAATTAAATAATTTTACAAATTATTATGTTTAAATAAATTTAAAACACATATTTAAATAAATATTTAAACATAATTTGAAAATAATACAATAACGACAGTACTACAAATTAAACTAAAACCATTATACATAGTAGAAATCGTCACTCTATATAAATCATAAAAATCATTGATCCATAAGTGTCAATCCTATTTTATAACAACTCAAGAGAGTCACATATTAATGTTGAAGTTTTATAGCTTCCTGGTGTTGTAAACGCTCACTTGGTTAAATAAAATCGTTTATTTTCCAAAAAAAAACATTGACATTTTACATATTTATTAGTTATCATCTTTTAAAAAGTACAATAAAAATTCAATTAATTAATGATGACCTTGGTTATCATCGACCTAAGAGAATACTCACGCACTAATGTTGTATTCTTGCTCCTCCAAATTAAGCCGATTTGATAACTTGTGAATCATTAGTTATTTTATAATTAATGAAACCTCTAATTAAATAATTCTATTATTTCTTATATTTAAATAAATTTATAAACTACATATTTAAATATTTTTTAAGTATATAAATTTAAAAAATATCAATAAAGATAGTCAAAACTCAAAACACTTTGTAATTATCGACACTAATTAATTACACTAAACACTTACATCTTCTATGTTATGAAAATATTACAGTTACATCTCCAAAAACATTAATCCTATTTTTGCTAAAAACATTTAAACCCTGCATATAATGAAGATCCTATGTAAATGAAACTTTATTTAACTAGTTATATATAAAGATTTTTCAAGGGAAAAATAAATAAAAACTACAATAAAAAAAGAGATTATAGATAATAAAATATTATAGTTAATAAAATTACAAAAAATTTACGTACTTAAAGCCATAGGAAGTTATAATTTATAGTGGGTATATCTTTTAAATAAGTTGTATCATATCCTATTTTCAAAATATTTATTTATTTTTTAACCAAATGTATGAATAATTTTTTATACCCTTGTTTTAAATATTCGTTAGAATAACTTTGCAAAAATATTTTATATATATTTACGGTTATAATTTATCGTTTAAATATTATATTATATATTTAATTATAGAGACACTTCATAGGAGGTGTAAGTGTAGAATTATCAAAGTACATGTGTAAGCATTTCATTTTAAAATTTAGAAAATATATTCATATTATAAAGTGTTCAATATTAATCACTTATATATTAAAAATTAGAAATTAAATATCATGAATTATATATATATATATATATATATTTCAATTGTCCTAATCGACCTAACTACGTGCATTATACCCCCCCCCCCCCCCCCCCCCGATATTTTAAAATAAGTTGTAATATCCTATTAAGTTGTATCAACTTCTATTAAAATACAAATTGTTTAAAATAAATAAATACATTCTATTATTTTAATAGATGGTAATTTATTTATTATCATTTTCCAATGTGGGAAGTGACGTTTTAAGTTTAGGAATAACAAAGACTTTAATTTTTTTTAATTAAAAAAAGAATTAGTTTATTTTGAAAGAGAAAGGTCATTGCAGTCTTTTTACAATTATGACCAAATCTTTATGGCCATTTAGCACTACTTAAATTTAATGTAGCTCTTTAAGATTAAAGGAACATCATTAATGTGTTTTGGATTAATTATGTTAAACATCACTGACTTTAAAACATGATTAAAAGCACAACTTATTTTAAAGCAAAGGAGTAAGTATTAAGTAGGAATAAAGGTCAAAAATACCCCTCTATTTTACAAAATTGGTCAAATTTACCCTCAGTCATACTTTCAGGTCATATATACCCCTACCGTTATAAAATTTTGTATATATACCCTTCAAACTAACGGAATGATCCAAATCCTCCTAAATGATCCGTTTTTAAGAAAAAAAACCCAAACTCGACCCGACCAATCAGAAGAGACCCAACCAAATACACACAATACACGTTTTCTCACATTAGCCGACTTCAAAATGAGGGCTTTTCTCCCTCACTTCTGTGCGTTGAATTTCCCAACAATCCTAAGATACCTCAAGGTTAAGTCTTGAAAATCATTTTACTGACTTCCTTTCTTGAGAATCATTTACTGAATTCGTTTCATGTATTTATGTAATAACCTTCAAACCATTATTTTTCTGACATTAAAGTAGCTTGTTTTGTAGTTTTAACTTTACCTAGCCCAATCTGAAATATGAAGCAGTTGAGGCAAGTTCATTTTATGCATAGTATTTATTTAACCAATCCTCAAAGTACTTCAGGCATGACATGGAAGAAAATAGTTGTGAATTGGGTTTGCAACATCTACAGGAACTTTCCTTTCTATGTTTTGCTAGTTGTACAACGGAGGTACCTTCTTGCCTTACTAATCTAAAGAAGCTGAAGATTGGTAATATTGATCAGAAGAGACATCGAAGATCTTGAGGGAACATCTGAGAGCCAACTAAATCTTGACTTAACATCTAGAAGCCAACTAAATCTTGCCTTAACAAAGGTCTCGACAAAGAGATACTAACGTTGAGTTGATGCACTGTATTGACTAGCCTGTGGAGTTGTCAAGGGAAAGTCCTAAACAAGGAAAACCATATTTATCCATCAAGCTGAACAGGTGCGCTTGCAAACTGTTTAGTCCAATCTTGCTCTATCTGAAGCTTGTCCATTCTTTCGAAGATCCCATGGCCTCAAAGCATCATCTCAGAAAATATCTAAAAAACCTTCTTTGATGATTAAATGGAGTATTCAAAATAAGACTTTTGACTATTAATTCACCAAATCAGAACGACCACACAACTGAAACTTCCTTGGGAAAGAGTAACAATTTCGTGACAGTTTTTATTTCTAAGGAGATTAGTACAAAATAACAATTGACCATAACTATATTTCATTAGGGATGATTAGTCAAAGAGGAGGAATTTTTCTGGTAAAATCAACGCACAAAAGTAAGGGAGAAAGGCCCTTATTTTGAAGTCGGCTAATGTGAGAAAACGCATATTGTGTGTATTTTGTTGGATCTCTTTTTACGAGTTGGGTCAGGTCGGGTTTGGGGTTTTTTCTTAAAAATGGATCATTTAGGAGGATTTGGGTCATTCCGTTAGTTGAAGGGTATATATACAAACATTTATAACGGTGGGGGTATATATGACACAAAAGTATAACTGAGGGTAAACTAGACCACTTTTTCAAAGTAGAGGAGTATTTTTGATCCTTTTTCTTATTAAGTATTAAGGGTAAGATACACGAAAATGATTAATTTTGTCTTGTATTTTTTACTTTTTTTCATCTCTCTTTCTCTCTCTCTCTCTCTCTCTCTCTCTCTCTCTCTCTCTCTCTATATATATATATATATATATATATATATATATATATATATATATATATATATTATCTTATTTTTCACAATAAATATTTGATTGTAAAATTTTAAATCTAACTTGGAGTTGAATTTTAAATTTTAAAAAAGTGCTCTATAAACTTAATTTCAACTCCATTTTCCTAAACTTCAAATGAAGTATATTTTGCTTTTTGCTTTTTTCTCAAAAAGTATAATTAGCTCATCCTTAATGTCAACCATATAAATACTTTTCTAATGTCAACTATATAAATTCCAAAAAAGTGAAAAATATCTTAAATTTATGACGAAATGCCTACAAAAATAATCATATTTAATTAAATGAAAAAATGCTTTGTATTCACCTTGAACTATACACGAAATTGCCGAGACACATCCAAACTCTAGGAGTGTCCTATTAACCCTGAATTAATTAAAATCGTATTTTTGGCAACCTTAGTGCCTCTGTGGCATATATGTGGCACATTAGTGAATCAATACTCTGAAGGTCCACGTATGTACCACGTAGGCACTAAGGTTGCCAAACATACGATTTTAGTTAGTCCGGGGTAATAGGACCTCCTAAAATTTAATTGTGTCTCAGCAATTTCGTGTATGGTTAAGGGTGAAAATAGTGCATATTCTCCAATTAAATTAAGTGGAAAAGAAATAGTTTTTGCAAATGCAAAGCGGTCAAAAATGCACCAATTTGAAAATTTGAACGGATCAACATGTCTGACTAAGTGTAACATCCCGCCAAATCTTTCATGCATTAGTCTCATTTATTTTGACTTCCTAAGTGAGTAAATTTTAAACCATGTAGAATTTCCTTAATTTTGACTCTCTAACAAGTGAAAAATTGAATGAGCTTTTTGTCGATACAAGATTTGCCCAAATCCGATACCCGGAAAAGAAGTTATCGCTAAATTTAAGTCCTAGTCATAAAACACCATCATTTTGGTGTTTGGCGCGTTGCGGAGGGGGTCTATTTAATAATTGTAAAATTTCAGTAGCCTAGTGCGATTTTGGCGCGTCGCGCTGAAGTTCCAGGTCCCAACTAGTGGGACAACGCGATGGCTCCGCGTCGCGGTGACCCTAAGAATCCCATTCGTCATATTCCAGTAAGCCACCACGATTATGGCGCATCACGGTGGCCCATAAAATTGGACTTCCAGTTATATTTTATTCCATCTTATTAAGGATATATTAGATATTTTCCACCCCCCTTATCAACTTAAACACGAGATTATACTCCCAAGTGACTACATTATTCATACTTTCTTCAAAAATTCACAAGAACACTCTCTAGGGTTTAAAACTAAAAACCTAATTAACTTAAGATTTAACCGTGGGTTTTTAAAACTGAGTGAAGATTTAGAATCTCCAAACCGTAGGCTTCAAGAATCATCCATCAAATTTCTAATTGAGGTACGTGAGGTTTATCCTAAAACTACATGGGCTTGTTGAAAACATCCAATTATGATTTTAAAAATCATCAAGCATGAATTTGTTAAAGGGGTTTTGAGATCCATGATTTTACTATGCTTTATACATGTTTAATGATATTGTTGTTTTGGCCTTTGGTCCTTATCCCCTTAAATTGATTTACACATATAAGTATATGTATGAAACTTGAGATTGAAGATTTGTTTGAGAGCATAAATAATGAAAATCCCTCTCTTGTGATAACCTTATGTTTATGATCTTATGGTGATTGATTGAAATGCATGATTCATGGCTCAAAAATAGTTTACTCAAATACCATAGTATCTTGAGTATGATTTAGAGATTTATGAGAGTGAGTTTCTTGATGTAAATATATTTTATTAAAAGAGAAAGATTTGCATGAGATCAAGAGCTTTGACATGGCCACCTTGCATCATTGAAAGTTTGACAAAAAGAGTTGCATATATTTGTTTACATGAGTTTTAAAGAAAGAGTTCTTTGAAATGATTTATTGATATGGTGGTCTCGAATTTATGTTTTGGAAACAGAGAGTGTAATATGCCAATAATGGCTCAGAGATATGACTTGCAAGTCAATGGTATAACGATACCATACGTATGTATGCCATAATAGAGTATATTTTTCTAAGAATACATGTTTTAAAGAGTTAAAACTGGCTTAAAGATGGTTAGGTGTTTACCCGAATAAGGTTTGAGTTCAAGTAACTCTTAACCAAAACCATGATTTGCCGATCCGGGTATATTATTTTACATTGGCGACGATCGTGTAGCGTAGCAAAGTCAGAGACTCTAACCCTTGCGGTACACTTGGGTTGGGGGCTTCCCCGCCGAGTCAATGGCGGATTTCATATAGCCCGTCTAATTTAGAATTGTAGGGTATACCACCTAACGCAGAAGTAAAACAAAGAGTGTCACAGAGTTCAAATGATTTTACAGAGTCTTTCGGAAATGCCCATGAGATTTCTTACTATATGATATGTTTATGAAATATTTTAAATTGCTCTCATATATGTTAATATAAATATTATTTTGGATTTGCTCTGCGTACCATTACAATTGTATTGACCCCCTACCTCCCAGGTTCGTAAGATCAATCTAGGAGTCCGGCTAATCAATAGAGTATCCAGGGAGAAGTGATCCGTGCAGTGGTGAGCCTTCTTTATTCCAGAAGGCCTGTCATTTTAGATTATGTTATTCCTTTATTTTGATGTATTGATAATACGGGAATAATCACGGATATGGACTTAGGAGAGTGCGTGTTGGACCCAAGCCTTGGCACGTGCAATTGAAGTGTAAAAGAAGCCCAAAATGCACCCAAATGAGCCCATAAATTACACTAGATGCTTGCCCACTCTTTGAAGGGCCTTTTGGTCATTTTAACTTATATTTTGTTATAGCTACAAAAGGAACATTGTAGGGTTTTTAGTTTAGTTTTTGGATGATATTTGGGAGTCTTGTAAGACTTGTAACAAGCTCTCTCTAGTGAGAAGAGTGACCATCGAAACTAGGATACAACAATAGGGTGAATTATCTTTTATTATTTCTTGCTTGGAAACGTTGATGCTAAAGAGATGGAATCTGATCTTGTGTCACGTAAGAGATAGGTTTATTGTTGTGTATAGTGTTAAGGGTCCAAGAATGTCCATTCTTGGGTTCTTTAGATTATACCTTCATGTGGTCTATCTATCTATCATTTTACCTTCTTGTAATCTTGTTTAGTGTTTGCATTGTAATCTTGTATTCTTGTTGTTATTGTTAAATCCGAATCTTGTGTCTTCTTGTTCATTATCTTATGTTGTTTAACTTAGTTTGTTGTTGGCTGCAAAAGGTGTCAAACACCTAGTTATATTGTCCTTCTTGTATTTCATTCTTGAATCCAAGAGTGGTCTTCAAAATTATCCTCGATTCTTTGATTTAGTGGACTGTTTTTGGAGTGTGTTTGGACTGTTTTGATCCAATTTCGTGTGTTTCTTGGTTTTCTTGTATCCATTGGGGGCCTCGTCCCAACTTTTCAAACAGTTATCTTTAGATCATGTAGTAGAGATTTCACAAACTGTTTCAGAAGTTGTTTAGCTGATTTCAGATTTCATTCCGTATGGTTAAACTGAATCCAGAGTATGACCATATTTCCGTATTAGATTATAATTTCGCATTTTCTTTTATTATATGAATATTGAGCATGATTACCAGATCAGATAAAGTAGGACGTCCGGGCCTTCATGGTTCGGGATGTCCATCACGGTCAGGCCCTAATTCAGGTCGTGACACTAAGGCCCTATTTTTTTGCACTTAATGGAGGTCTGGATCTGAATGGTTTAGACTTCTGCCCATTAAGTGCATTTGTTTTTTTTTTTAAGAGCCTCTTAATGTATCTGAAAAATGTTTGAATGGATCAGATATGAAAAAAAGTCTGAATAGCTTTCAGACTCTTTTTAAAACATAATCCCTAACTCTCCCACTTCATTATTTCTCTCTTTTCACGTTATCTCTCTCCCTCTCTTTTCACGTTATCTCTCCCTCTCTTTAAGTTTCTCTCTCCCTTCCTCTTCACTTGCTTTCCTTCTCTTTTAGGTATGATTCACCAAATTTTTTGATAAATATTTTAGTTATCAATTTGTGTATTATATTTGCTAAACTCTAAATTTTTGCTTGCAATTTTTTGTTATGTGTGCCTGTTCATAACGTAACATTGAACTTACTAATGATATTTTTACTCAGATTTCATGATTAACAACTAAACATGTGTCCGTTCTTGTATTAATTACTTATTCAAATACTTTAATATTTATGCATCTAAGTCAAAATTATATCTGATTAATTATTTTAGTTTGTTGGAATCGTTTAATTGACAGGTTACTTTACGTTGAATGTAATTTTTTTTATAATTACATCATATCACAATAATTTTTAATCAATATATCTTTTTTTAATAATTTAAATAATTCAATAATTATATTTAACGTAATATATTTATCTTTAAATATTTTAATTATCACTCAAATAATAATTTTGTTGTTTAAGCTAATACTTTATGTAATATTTTTTTTTTCATATAATATAATATTTTATTACTTTTTAAATTTGAATTGCATATTTATTACAAATAAATAAATTACGTCATTCAGATGTTAAAAAACAAACAATCTTAATCATTCAGTATTCAAATTGAGATGGAACATCTTAATCATTCAGATATTCATTCAGATTCAGACGTCTTAATCTTAAAAAAAATAAACGCACCCTAAGACGGTAGCACATTCGAGTCATCAAAAGAGAAAAACAGAGTAAAATCTCTTTTAAGGGGTAAGAAGAAGTTGAACGGACCATCACTAGCCTATCAACAAGCTTCATATGTAATTTCAGCAGATTCAATAGTGACAAATTCACCCCCAATTTTGGGGACTAGAGTCACCACAAGATTGTATTCATCTTCTAGGCCAATTTCTTCAAGCAACTCGTTAATGGCAAGCTGAAAATTTTTAATAGTGGTGATATGTGGTTCACTTTGATTTCTCTGTATGTGGGGCAAGTTGGTATAACTTCCTGAAAACTCTGCCCGATTTAGCTCATTCCAATTCGAGTTTTCTTCTGCATTTATGAACACATCGAACCTCATTTGCTTTCGCACATCGTACCTCAGATTCTTGAAAGTTAACATCTCCTCTTTTGCGTCTTTCTCTTGTTGAGTCCTGCCTATTAAGAGAGAGTAATATAATCGAAAATATGCAATCTTTTAACACGTTAAGCTTTTATTAGATGGTATTTTCATAATGTAGGTCCAATGTTCTAATCTCACCGCCACCCGTATATATACATGATTAATCTTTGTGCTTGTTTTTTCTAACAATTTAAGCTTTTAATTGAAATGAGTTTTAAGGTATATATTCTTTGTTAATGAATATATAAGTTTTTAAAAATATATATACTATATAAATATTAGGAGTTAGTAATTGAAATAATCACATAACTATGAACTTTTATTCCAGAAATTTATTCAATTTGGGTGTTACCTCAAAAGTCACTCAACTATCACATTTTTACTCAGAAAGTCACTCAACTTATTTAATTATTTTTTAAAAATAGAATTTGAGTATGTGAAATTTCTATTTAAGAATAAAATTTTAAAAAATAAAAAATATTCATTTAATGACCGTTTTATCCTTATTTCCCCAAAGTAATATCTCTCCCTTCTCTTTATCATTTTTCTTCTTCTTTTCACTTTCCTTCCTTAATTTTTCAATAAATCACACATTATAATCTAGGAATTGAAAATTAAAATCATTCAAAATAGAATTAATATCATATTTTATGTTTACATTTTATTTTGATTTTGCCTTTAAAAAAGGAAAAAATAATAAAATTAAAGGGCAAAAGAAGAGAAATAAAATAAACTTATAAAGTACAATAAAAGGAGAAAAAGGGGAAGTGCACGATATTTTAATTTATTTTATTTTCTCTTTTTCTATTCCTCTTTAATTTATTGTTTATCCTTTTATTATTCAAAGATAAAATAAAAATAAAATCTAAACTAAAATATGACAGTGATTCCATTTTGTACAATTATAACTATTAAATTCCTAGATTATATAGTAAATGTTCGAGTTATGGGAAAATTTATGGGAAGAAAGTCAGAAGGAGAAGAAAAATGAGAAAGAGGAGGGAGAAATATTAATTTAGGGGAATAAAGGTAAAACGGTCATTAAAGAGGATACCTTTTATTTTTCAAAATTTTATTTTAAAATAGAAGTTTCAAATAAGCAAATTTTATTTTAAAAAAAATAATTCAATAGGTTGAGTGACTTTCTGAGTAAAAATGTGATAGTTGACTGACTTTTGAAGTAAAGATGAAAGTTGAACGACTTTCTAGATAAAGTCTTTAGTTGAGTGACTTTTAAGGTAAATACCAAAGTTGAGTGACTTTCTGGGATAGAAATTCATAGTTGAGTGAACATTTGGGATTCGGCTTCCCTTCTCTCTAATTTTTCCAAAGTCTTGCTTGGATTGAAGATATATGTCATAGTTTAAAATTCATGGTTGAGATTTAATTAGTTAATCAAAGTTTTAACCATAGTTATCTACTTTTATATATTTACTTATATTTGTTCCTTAATTATATCTTTTACTCAATATTTTAATAAAAAAATCTTTACTTCCACAGAATATATATTAATTTTTTTAAAAAATATTTTGTATTTTTAATTCATAATATAGTTAAAATTTTTATTTTTTCTATATTTTAATAAATTAAAAAACTTCAAGCCGCAATCTTTTTTTTTTTATTATTTGAAAAATATTACTTAAGAAAAATGACAAATATTAGCCAAAAACAAAAAAGTAAAAGCCTAGAAGAAAATTATTCATGGATAAAAAGAAAATAATTTAATATATTTAAGAAAAATATAATTGATTGTTAAAAATATTTATGGAACAAATATATGGAAGTAGTTAATTATGATTAAAACTTTGATTTAACTAATTAAATCTCAATCATTAATTTTAAACTATGACATATGTCTTCGGTCCAAACAAGAACTTGAGAAAATTGGAGAGAAGGGAAATGGAGAGGAGCTGAACATTTGAGTTATTAGCTCATAATCCCATTAAACAATGTGTTTGCTTTGTAGAATAAAGCTATTAAGAAGTGTAAATTTGTTGTGCATTTTGGATGTATTATTACAAGTCAACTTAGCTAATAATGATTCAACATATTTTATAAAATATCAAAAATTCTACTAACAAAACTACGTATTTGATTTTCCAAACAGAAACACCTTCAATAAATTAAAATACAACGGAGGCAAGTATTGGCAATCACCTGAAGTTAGCCTTTGGATGGAAAATGAGATGACTTTGTCCAACTTTGCAATAGGAAATATTTTGGTAGTTGGTGGAAGTAGACGTGCATTGAGTTTGGTCTTGCTCTTCTTGACTAGTTTATAATTTCGCCATGGAGTTGGCATGGGTTGGTAATCGAATCCCATTTTTTTATGGTTCAGAGTGTCACGGACTTTGACGCGGTACGACTTCTTATTTTCATCATAGAAGAACAACTCTGCATTCAAAAAATCTGGATCATCAATGTCCTTGCGTTTTCCTCCTATTGTTTGCCATATTGTCCACATGCGATCTACGTTCGCATGGTGACAATAGAAAGCGGATCTAAACCTGATGTATAGAAATTCCCCATATCCTCACCATCTGATTTCTTATTACCCAAATCAGAACCCACCACTGTACCAACCCAAATGTGGACCGGGGTATGAGGGATGTTTTCAACGACTCCCTGCCCCGGTTTGGGTCCGGTTTCCACCGTATAAGGCTTACCATAAAATAGTTGTGAGCATGGTGAATTTGTTACCATTTGACGATACAATAGAACCATGTTATTGCACATCCTTTGTAAGTCAGTTGCTTTCACATCATCACCAAAATGAACAAGGTCCAAGATTGCTTGACCCCGATGGTCTTTGTTACGTCGCGGATTGTAAAGGTCAGGGTAAACATTTGGCTGATCGAACATAGGAGGAAAACGCATGCCCTTTGGATGGTCCCAATTCCAATATGGCAATGCAAAACTTGTATCATTGATCAAACTGCCCAAGATTCTCTCGTAAAAATACAAGTACCACCGATGGTAGGGGAAAAAAAGCCACGAGTAGTGCACTTGTAGCTCTTTGTCACCAACTTTGTAGGCACCGTTGCAATAAGCACAATGGATATTGGCTTGTTGCAAAAACCCACGTGGATCACTCGGGTCTTTAACGTCGAGCTCCTTCATTCTTTTGATGGCTAAGTTGAACTTAACCATGTACTCTTCGTCCACCGCATGAGCAGCTGGACGAACACGAAGCTTGGACACAGGAGGTAACTTGTAATAAGGAATATCCTTAGGATCAATATCTAGCTTAGGGGGGCAACAAGAATAAGGTACATTTAAACCGGGTTTAATTTCGGCTGTTCCACAAAAATTAGTCGGGGCTGGAATGGGAGTTGTTAAATTAATAGAACCACCACATAGACATAACCCTACCAAACCAATAAGTATTTCTGCTAAAAGGAGAATTTGTTTCAACATTTTGGTTTTGACGTTTTCTGAAACCTCGTTTCAGGCTATAAAGCAGCAACTATGTGGGAGATGAAGGTCAATAAGTGGGAAATCTTTTTATAGTATATCATTGAGTTTTAGTTTTAGAAGAATCTATACTCCATTCTTCATCCATCATCTATTTTTTCTAAAAAAAAATATATATATATATATTAAAAATATCTTAGACAGCAGGTACCCCCTCTTTAGAAATGGAGTGGCAAAGTTATATAATTCATTAATATAACATAGAAGATGTAAGTGTTTAGTGTAATTAATTAGTGTCGATAATTATGTTTTGAAATTTGACTATCTTTATTGATATATTTTAAATTTATATATTTAAAAAATATTCAAATATATAGTCAGCAATAAAAAGAGATTATATATAATAAAATATTATAGTTAATAAAATTACAAAAAATTTGCATACTTAAAGCCATAGAAAGTTATAACTTATAGTTGGTATATCTTTTAAATAAGTTGTATCATATCCTATTTTAAAAATATTTATTTATTTTTTAATCAAATGTCTGAATAATTTTTTATACCCTTGTTTTAAATATTCGTTAGAATAACTTTACAAAAATATTTTATTTATATTTTTGGTTATAATTTATCGTTTAAATATTATATTATATATTTAATTATATAGACACTTCATAGGAGGTGTAAGTGTAAAATTATCAAAGTACATGTGTAAGCATTTCATTTTAAAATTCAGAAAGTATATTCATATTATAAAGTGTTCAATACTAATCATTTATATATTGAAAATTTGAAATTAAATATCATGAATTATATATATATATATATATATATATATATATATATATATATATATATATATATATATATATATATATATATATATATATATATATATATATATATATATATATATATATATATATATATATATATATATATATATATAATTTTTCATTTATGGAATTGCATCTTTTAATGTTTCAAATTCCAATTGTCCTAATCGAACTAACTACATGCATTAAGCGCCCCCCCCCCCCCCCCCCCCCAACTATTTTAAAATAAGTTGTATCATATTCTATTAAAATATAAATTATTTAAAATAAATAAATATTATTTTAATAAATGATAATTTATTATAATTTTTCAAGTGGGAAGTGACTTTTATGTTTAGAGAATAACAAAGACTTTAATTTTCTTTAATTAAAAAAAAAAAAGAAAAAAGAATTAGTTTATTTTGAAAGAGAAAAGTCATTGCAGTCTTTTTACAATTATGACCAAATTTTTATGGCCATTTAGCACTACTGAAATTTAATGTAGCTCTTTAAGATTGAAGGAACATCATTAATGTGTTTTGGATTAATTATGTTAAACATCACTGACTTTAAAACATGATTTAAAGCACAACTTATTTTAAAGCAGAGAAGTAAGTATTAAGTAGGAAAAGGGGTTGAAAATACCCCTCAACTTTAGAAAATTGATCAAATTTATCCTCAGTCATACTTTCAGGTCATATATAGCCCTACCGTTATAAAAGTTTGTATATATACCCTTCAAACTAACGGAATGACCCAAATCCTGCTAAATGCCCCGTTTTAAGAAAAAAATCCAAACCCGACCCAACCGATCAGAAGAGACCCAACCAAATACACACAATACGTGTTTTCTTACATTAGCCGACTTCAAAATGAGGGCTTTTCTCCCTCACTTCTGTGCGTTGAATTTCCTAACAATCCCTAGATACCTCAAGGTTAAGTCTTGAGAAACATTTTACTGGTTTCCTTTCTTGAGAATCATTAACTGAATTTGTTTCATATATTTATGTAATAACCTTCAAACTATTATTTTTTTTATCTTAAAGTAGCTTGTTGTGTAATTTTAGCTTTACCTAGCCCGATCTGAAATATGAAGTAGTTAAGGCATATCCGTTTTATGCATCACATTTATTTATCCAATCATCAAAGTACTTCAGGCATGACATAGAAGAAAATAGTGAATTGGGTTTGCAACATCTGCAGTAACTTTTCTTTCTATGTTTTGCTAGTTGAACAAAGGAGGTACCTTTTTGTCTTACTAATCTAAAGAAACTGAAGATTGGTAATTTTGATCAGAAAAGACATCCAAGATCTTGAGGGAACATCTGGGAGCCAACTAATCTTTCCTTAACAAAGGTTTCGACAAAGAGGTACTAACGTTGAGTTGATGCACTGTCTTGACTAACCTGTGGAGCTGTCAAGGAAAAGTCCTAAACAAGGAAAACTATATTTATCCATCAAGTTGAATAGGTGAGCTTGCAAATTGTTTAGTTCAATCTTGCTTTGTCTGAAGCTTTTCTATTCTGTTGAAGACCCAATGGCCTCAAAACGTCATCTCAAAAAATATCTGAAAAACCTTCCTCGAGGATTAAATGGATTATTTGAAATTAGACTTTTGACTATTAATTCACCAAATCAGAACAACAACTCAACTGACACTTCCTTAGGAAAGAGTAACAATTTCGTGACAGTTTTTATTTTTAAGGAGATTAGTACAAAATAACAATTGACCACAACTACATTTCATTGGGGATGATTAGTGAAAGAGGAGGAATTTTTCTGAAAAAATTCAATGCACAGAAGTGAGGGAGAAAGACCCTCATTTTGAAGTCGGCTAATGTGAGAAAACGCGTGTTGTGTGTATTTGGTTGGGTCTCTTTTGATGGGTCAGGTCGGGTTTGGGGTTTTTTCTTAAAAATGGATCGTTTAGGAGGATTTGGGTCATTACATTAGTTGAAGGGTATATATGCAAACTTTTATGACGGCGGGGATATATATGACCCCAAAGTATAACTGAGGGTAAACTAGGCTAATTTTTCAAAGTAGAGGGGTATTTTTGCCCCCTTTCCCTATTAAGTATTAAGGGTAAAATGCACAAAAATGATTAATTTTGTCTTGAATAAAATGATTAATTTTGTCTTGAATTTTTTTACTTTTTTTTCATATATATATTAGCTTATTTTTAAAAATAAATATTTGATTGTAAAATTTTTAAAAGATGACTCTTCCAAAGGATACATAAACCATTGCTATCTTTTGGAAGGGGCACTTTAGAGCTATATAAACCTGCTTTTTTTCCCATAGGTTTAGAATGAAAAATTTCTGCATAAGAAAAATATTCTCTTGCTTCTAAAATATCTTTATGATCATCACCCGTTGAGTGAGTTTGAAGAAAACCAGAAAGTTTGAGGTATCGTTACATTTTGGTTGTGAAGCCATTTTATTCTGGGAGGAAAATTCTGCAACCTTGGGTACTTGAGGGGATTATTTCCTTAAGAACATTCTGTGAATTTGGAGGACTTGGCTTTTTTCTGTTTTATCTATTTTTCTTTAAAAAACTGAAAACATACTTCTTTGAAAGATCATTTTGATCTTCTATTGAAGGTGTTGGACAACTTCATAAATTTTCTTGATTTATTTTGGAACTTGTATTGAAGTAGTGTTGCAAAAATACAGATTTTGTGTACCCAAAAAACAACAATCCTAAGAAAATAATTTACAAATCTATATTGTTTCGTTTACTGTTTTTCAATAATAGTAGAACTTCATATTGATTGTTCTTCAACTTTTTGAACTTGTGTTTGAAGTTCTTGAAACTTCATTTTGATAGTTCATTAAGGGGTTGTACTTGTGTTTGAAGTTCTTGAAACTTCATTTTGATAGTTCATTAAGGGGTTGAACTTGTGTTGAAGTTCTTAACATTTGGTTTTGCTATTTTACAGAAAATAGTTTAAACTTTATTTTGTTGATGTTCATAAGTGGGGTTGAACTTATTGTTAAAAGTTCAAAGTTGTAAATACAGAGTGAAAATTTTATTTGATTGTTCATATGTTAATTTGAACATGTGTTTGAAGTTATTAGTGAAAATTACAGATTTTATCAAAATTACGAAAAACAACAACATTAAGGAAAGTATAAAACTATTTATTTTTGTGTTTGTTTGGTGAAAGGAAAAAAAATTATCGCCATTTATAAATCAAGTATTTGGTTAATCTGTATTGGTTATGATTTTATGGAGAATAAAATCTTTTGATTTCTACTCCCTCGATTAGAAGAATATAAAAACTTCATTGAGAAATCAGTATGATGAGAATTTAGTTTGGAGAATATAAAAACCTCACCGATTCGCGTTAAGATCTCTGTATTGGTTTCTGGAGTTTAAGAACTGTGGGATTTCACTCTGTTTGAATTTGATTATGATTTGAAGTCATAAAAACTTCGTCATGTTTCATAGTTCATTCAATTGATGATTTGAATATATAAAAATTTCATCATTGACTAGAAACAAATTGGCTAAAGATTAAATTCTTTATTGTTAGTATTCTGAAATACTAAAGAGTATGTCAAAAGTTGACCAGAAAATGAAGAATGAAACTGAATAATAAATTGATTTGGTTGTGAATGGTGTTGTCCAATGACTACCAATGTTGCATCATTAAGTCGTTCAGGTATTGCTTTAGCAATGAAAACGACAGAGAAATAGAACAATATTTTGGTGTGAACTTCAAAGAATGACATCAAATGATGTCATTTTGACTGGCCAAACTTGCAATGCAAATGTTCACAAGTATAGATCCTCATATTCTTACAAAAATTAATAATAATAATAATAATGATTGGAAATCAATTGTCTAATTTGAAAGATCTTATGAGTCATTTCAAGATAGAAGACGATAATGAGTTAAATGAAAACAAAATCATCAATAATGAATGCAAATCTTGTTAAGGATGATGCTCCAAATAATAAGAAGATGAAGAAGTCTTTTGAACAAGAAAAGAGATTAGCTAAACATGTTCGAAGTAACTAGAAAGATTGAAAATCTATGTGATACAATCACTGAAAGAAATCTAGCTAGATATCCAAATGAATGGTGGTTCAATTTAGGAGCCACTAGACATGTTTGAGGGGACAAAGAAGCTTTTGCTACTTATGATTTCGTTGGTCCCAAAGAAGTGATCTTCAAGTAAAATAATACAACAATCAAGATTGAAGAAAGTGCGAGGATGTTCCTAAAAGTGACTTTTGGCAAAGTGTTGACTCTCAACAATGTTCTCCATGTTCTTACTAGTATGAAAAACTTTGTGTCGATAACACTTCTCATTAAAAATGGGTTTAAGTGTGTGTTTGTTTTGGAGAAATTTGTAATAAGCAAGAATGAAAAATATGTAGGAAAGGGCTACCTCAATGAGGGCCTTTTCAAACTTTATGTAATGGTTTTTGAAATAAAGAAAGTTGAGGTTTCTTTTTACTTGCTAGAGTCAAACAATTTGTGGCATAGTCATCTAGGACAATTCAACTACAAACCTTGCAAAAATAAAAAAAACTGACTAACTTAAAATTTTTACCAAACTTTAAGTGCAATATATTAAAATGTCAAATGTGTGTGGAATCAAAGTATGCTAAGAATTCGTATAATTTTGTTGAAAAGAATTCAAATCCCTTAGACTTAATCCACACAGACATTTGTGATATGAAGTCAACATCATCTCGTGGTGAGAAAAAGTATTTTAAAACTTTTATTGACGATTGCACTAAATATTATTATGTCTATTTTCTAAATAGTAAGTATGAAGCAATAGATGCATTTAAGCAATATAAACTAGAAGTTGAAAATCAGTTAGAGAAAAAGATCAAAATGATAAGAAGTGATAGGGGCAGAGAATACGAATCTCCCTGTGCACAAATATATGTAGAGAGTGGAATTATTCTTCAAACTATGACCCCATATTCATCTCAGTCTAATGGTATTGCGGAAAGAAAAAACCGAACCTTGAAGAAAATGATGAATGCCTTACTAATAAGTTCAAGTTTACCGCAAAACATATGGGGGGAATCTATCCTTATAGCTAATTGAATACTCAATAGAGTACCCCATAATAAGACACAATTAATTCCATATGAAAAATGAAAAGGAAGGAAACTCAACTTGAAATATTTAAAAGTGTGGGGGTATCTAACGAAGGTCTAAGTTCCTATGCCTAAAAGAGTAGGGATATGACCTAAGATGGTGGACTACGTGTTCATAGAATATGCTAAAATTAGTAAATCGTGTCGATTTTTGGTTCATAAATCCAAACATCTTGATATCAATGAAAATATGATAATTAAATTAGATAATGCGGAATTATTTGAACACATTTATCCATATAAAACTAGACATGAACAATCTAGTAGGGGGTCTAAACGACCTCGAGATGAACCAAGTGGGGTTGTACATAATGATGAGAATCCAAGATGTAGTACACTTCAAAGAAATTTAACTTCATTTGGATTGAATTTTGTAACATTTCTCTTAGAAAATGAGCCTCAAATATTTAAGAAAGCGATGTCGTCATCAGATTCATCCTTTTGGAAAGAGGCAATCAATAGTGAGATTGATTTCATCTTAAGCAACCATATGTGGGAGTTGGTTGATCTTCCTTCAGGAAATAAACCTTTAGGTTATAAAGGATCTTTAAAAAGAAACTGAAAACTGATGATTCTATTGACAAATACAAGGCAAGCCTTGTTGTAAAAGGCTTTAAACAAAAGGAAGACCTTGATTACTTTGATATATACTCTTCTGTAATGAGGATGATGTCAATTCAGATGTTATTCTCCTTGGTGGCAGTATATGGTCTTAAGATCCATCAAATAGATGAGAAAACAACATTCCCAAATGGATAATTAAAGGAAGAAATTTACATGGAACAAACTGAAGGTTTTGTGGTTCCAGAAAAAGAAAATAAGGTGTGTAAACTTGTTAAGTCACTTTATGGACTAAACCAAGCACCTAAACAATGGTATGTGAAGTTTGACCAAACCATGTGGGCAAACAGATTCAAGATAAATAAATGTGATAAATGTGTTTATATCAAAGACACTCTAAATTACTAAGTCATTGTTTGTTTATATATTGATGACATGTTAATCATCAGTAAAGACATTTCTGACATAAATGCTATGAAACGAATGCTCGAGAGAAAGTTTGATATAAAATACCTTGGAGTTGCGAATGTGATCTTAGGAATAAAAATACATAGAACTCCCTAAGGGTTGGTATTGTCACAGTCTTATTACATTAAAAAGGTACTTGACAAATAGTATTTGGAATTTGGTATTGCCAAGACTCCATTGTATGTGAGCTTTGCACTTCAAAAGAATAAAGGTGAAAGCGACTCACAGTTGGAGTAAGCAAGAGTGTTGGGATGTTTAAGGTATATCATAAATTATACACGACCAGACATAGCATGTCCTATTAGTAAGTTGAGTCGGTACATGAGTAATCCTAATAAAAATCATTGGATGGCAATGAAAAGATTTTTGAGGTATCATAAGTACACTTAAGACTATGATTTTTATTATAATAAATATACCACGGTACTTGAAGGATATATTTATGCAAATTGGATCACCGGATCAAATGAAGTAAAATCCATGAGTGGATATATATTTACTATTGGTAGAGGAGCGGTCTCTTGGAAATCATCAAAACAGACATGTATTGCTCGCTTTATAATGGAATCGGAATTTCATATTAGATAAAGACGGTGAAGAAGCAGAATGGATCTGGAATTTCTTGGAAGATATTCCTTATTGGCCCAAATGAGTAGAACCAATATGTATGCATTGTGATAGCCAAAAGACAATAGGTAGGGCAGGGAGCATGATGTACAAGGGTAAATCTTGTCACATAAGACGAAGACATACTATCATTAGAGAACTTCTCTTTAGTAGAATTATACTGTTGACTATGTAAAGTCAAAGGATAATGTGTCGGATCTATTTACAAAAGGGTTGTCTAGAGAAGGAGTTGAAAGGACATCCAAGGGAATGGATTTATGGCCTAGGACAAGTTAGCATGACGGTAACTCTACCTAGCAGATTAGAGATCCCAAGAGCTAGGTTCAAGGAGATCAAACAAAGTTGTGTCTGACAGGTTCAACATTGCCAATATACCCAACCCATTCTCAGGATGTAGACAATGTTTAGTAAACAAGGATAAGACTTATCATGTGAAGTCTTTTAGTGATTATCTAAATTTGGCAAATTTGACCAAATAGTTTAATCTACAAGATTGAACGTTTAGAAATCACCTATTTGAGGGCGAAGTCGAAGCCACTTCAAGGAGAATGTTAGTAAAGGCCTATTCTCTAAGCTCTCATGAGACCAAAACATGATCATAGATGGAACAAATAAAACCGTGAGAACCATAAATGGTAAAAGGCTGGTTGTGTGGCATATATTTTCTAGGTGTACATTAAAGTTCGATGGTTCAAAGATATTAAATCTACCAATTGATTGAGTGCATCCAATGCATGTTCACTATGAAAAGTTTAAAGGGAAACCCACTAATCCAGATGCAATCAGTGTTTGCTTGATGATCACATATTTGTCCATAAAGTTTTACAAAGAATATCCATTCCCTATTTATGTGGGGGATTGTTGGGTTTAATTGGTATGAATGGAAAATGGAGGAACACAACCTTTTATGAAAAAACATATTATTTTGGAAAAGGAGTGAGTGTGCAGATAGTTGTGTCTGTTCAGAAAAAGACACAATGTTTCGAATGAAAATACATGACTCTTCCAAAGGATACAACTTTTTGGATAACCATCACCACCTTTCAAAAGGGGCACTTTATGGCTATATAAACCTATATTTTTTCCATAGGTTTAGAATGAAAAATTTCTGCATAAGAAAAATATTCTCTTGCTTCTAAAATATCTTTATGATCATCACCCGTTGAGTGAGTTTGAAGAAAACCAGAAAGTTTGAGGTATCGTTACATTTTGGTTGTGAAGCCATTTTATTCTGGGAGGAAAATTCTGCAACCTTGGGTACTTGAGGGGATTATTTCCTTAAGAACATTCTGTGAATTTGGAGGACTTGGCTTTTTTCTGTTTTATCTATTTTTATTTAAGAAACTGAAAACATACTTCTTTGAAAGATCATCTTGATCTTCTATTGAAGGTGTTGGACAACTTCATAAATTTTCTTGATTTATTTTGGAACTTGTATTGAAGTAGTGTTGCAAAAATACAGATTTTGTGTACCCAAAAAACAACACCGGTTTCCACAGTATAAGGCTTACCATAAAATAGTTGTGAGCATGGTGAATTTGTTACCCTTTGATGATACAATAGAACCATGTTATTGCACATCCTTTGTAAGTCAGTTGCTTTCACATCATCACCAAAATAAACAAGGTTTAAGATTGCTTGACCCTAATGGTCTTTGTTACATTGTGGATTGTAAAGGTCAGGGTATATAATTGACTGATCGAACATAGGAGGAAAATGCATGCCCTTTGGATGGTCCCAATTCCAATATGGAAATGCAAAACTTGTATCATTGATCAAACTGCCTAAGATTCTCTCGTAAAAATACAAGTACCATCGATGGTAGGGGAAAAAATGCCACGATTAGTGAACTTGTAGCTCTTTGTCACTAACTTTGTAGGCACCATTGCAATAAGAACAATGGATATTGGCTTGTTGTTAAAACCTGCGTGGATCACTAGGGTCTTTAATGTTGAGCTCCTTCATTCTTTTGATGGCTAAGTTGAACTTATCCATCTACTCTTCATTTACTGTGTGAGCGGCTAGACGAATACAAAACTTGGACACGGGAGGAAACTTGTAATAAGGAATATACTTACGATTAATATCTAGCTTAGGGGGGAAACAAGAATAAGGTATATTTAAACAAGGTTTAATTTCGGCGGTGTCACAAAAATTAGTTGGGACTGGAATAGAAGTTGAGAGTTTGTATTTCAGAAAATTCGTGTCTAAACCTGTGGATGAAAACAGGTTTCTATAGCCTTCATATGCCTCTTCTAAAAAGTGGTAATGGTTCACTTAAAGGTGTGACCTTTCTTAAAAGATCATGTATGTTCATCAAAAGTTTGCATCTTTTCCGAATAGGCAGACCATTTCATGAATTAGTGTGTCATTTTGTTGAAGGATTGCATCCATCTCAAGCACCATTTCGAAACGGTGCATTCTTTTGAAGCATCAGTTCGAAACACTGCATGCATGCATATAACTAGAGGATCAAACACAAAAAACATTTACTGCATTTATATTTTATTCCCTTCGGATTAAATTTATGTCAAATAAATTTTGTCTAAAAAGATAGATCTCATCGACGGATTATTTGACAAATCCAAATCCAAATCCAAATCCGAAGCCGAAGCCAAAGCTGAGCCAAGCAAGCGACGACAATGACAACATGAGGCATCTCTTATTTCTTGCCTCACTTACCAAGTGAAATAAGTGTTTCTTAATATAAACACTTGAAAGTCATACTGTCCCACCAATGTGGGAGAAATACTATACTTTTCATTTTAGAGTACACTTTTTATTTTAGTGTTTTCTTCTCTATTTTTCCTCCCCCTTGGTTTCCTCCATTTTTCATTAACACTTTTCATATACTTTGAACACAATAGTCCCCCACATGAATGACAAATGACTATTTTTCATAAAATTTTTACGGACAAGTTTGTGATCATCAAGCAAAGACTAATTGCATCTGAATAAGTGGGTTTCCCTTTGAACTTTCTATAGTGAACATGCATCGGATGCACTCGATAAATTGGTAGATTTGATATCTTTAAACCGTCAAGCTTTAATATACACCTAGACAAGACATGTCACACAACCAACCTTTTACCATTTATGGTTCTCACGGCTTTGCTCTTTTCAGCCATGAACACGTCCCAGTTTCATGAGAGCTTAGAGAATAGGCCTTTACTAATATTCTCCTTGAAACAGCTTCCACTTCGTCCTCACATAGGTTATTTCTAAATGTTTAATCCTATATATTAAACTATTGGGTCAAATCCGCCAAATTTAGATAATCATTAAAAGACTTTTCACCTTAAGTCTTATCCTTGTTTACTAAACATTGTCTACATCATGAGAATAGGTTGGGTAATTAACATTGTTGAACCTGTTAGACACAACTTTGTTTGATCCCCTTGAACCTAGATCTTAGGATCTCCACTCTGCTAGGTAGAGTTACCGCCATGCTGACTTGTCCTAGGCCTTAAACCCATTCCCTTGGATGTCCTTTCCACTCCTTCTCTATATAGGACTTTTGTATGTGGATTCAACACATTATCCTTTGAATTTACATAGTCAAAAATGATAATTCCACTATAGAGAAGTTCCCTAACAGTATTATGTCTACATCGTATGTGACGAGATTTATCGTTGTACATCATGCTCCCTGACCTACCTATTGTCGCTTGACTATCACAGTGTATACATACTAGTGCCACTGGTTAAGGCCAATAAGAAATATCTTCAAAGAAATTCTGGTGTCATTCTGCTTCTTCATCGGCTTTATACAATGTGATAAATTCAGATTCCATTGTAGAGCGAGCAATACAAGTCTGTTTGGATGATTTCTAAGAGACTGCTCCTCCACCAATAGTAAATATATATCCACTTGTGGATTTTACTTCATTCGATCCGTTGATCCAATTGATTTTACTTCATTCGATCCGTTGATCCAATTTGCATCACTATATTCTTTGAGTACCCCGGGATATTTATTGTAATGCAAAGCATAGTGTTGAGTGTATTTAAGATACCCCAAAACTCTTTTTATTTCTATCCAATGAGTTTTGTTAGAATTACTCGTGTACCGAATCAATTTAATAATAGCGCATGCTATGTCTGGTCGTGTACAGTTCATTATATGCATTAAACATCCCAATACTCTTGCGTACTCCAATTGTGAGTCACTTTTACCTTCATTCTTTCAAAGTGCAAAGCTCATATCCAATGGAGTCTTGGCAATACCGAATTCCATATACTTGAATTTTTCAAGTACATTTTTGATATAATGAGACTGTGACAATGCCAACCCTTGTGGAGTCCTATGAATTCTTATTCCTTAGATCACATCTGTAACTCAAAGGTCTTTCATATCGAACTTACTCTCGATCATTCGTTTCATTGCATTTATGTCAGAAATATCTCTACTGATGATCAACATATCATCCACATATAAACAAATAATGACTTGATGTTTCGGAGTGTCTTTAATATAAACACATTTATCACATTCATTTATCTTGAACCCGTTTGCCAACATGGTTTGGTCAAACTTTGCATGTCATTATTTAGGTGTTTGCTTTAGTCCATACAACGAATTAATAAGTTTATACACCTTATTCTCCTTTCCTGGAACCACAAAACCCTCAAGTTGTTCCATGTAAATTTCTTCCTCCAATTCTTCATTTAGGAATAAGGTTTTCACATTTATTTGATGGATTTCAAGATCATATACTGCTGCCAAGGCAATTAACATTTGAATCGATGTTATTCTTATTACTGGCGAGTATGTATCAATGTAATCAAGGACTTCTTTTTATTTGAAGACTTTTACTACAAGTCTTGCCTTGTATTTGTCAATAGTACCATCCGCCTTCACTTATCTTATGAAGATCCATTTAGAACCTAAAGGTTTATTTGCTAGAGGAAGATCAATCAATTTCCACGTATGGTTTCTTAAGATTAAATCAATCTCACTATTGACTGACTCTTTCCAAAATGATGAGTCTGACGATGACATCGCTTCTTTAAATGTTTGAGGCTCATTTCCTAAGAGAAATATTACAAAATTTGGTCCAAACGAAGTAGAAGTTCTTTGACGTGTACTACGTCTTGGATTCTCTTCATTATGTACATTCTCACTTGGTTCATCATGAGGTCGTTTAGATCCCCCACTAGACTATTCATGCCTAATTTTATACGGGTAAATATTTTTAAAGAATTCAGCATTATCTGATTCAATTACCGTATTTTCATTTATATCCGAATGTTTGTATTTGTGAATCAAAAAACAACATGCTTTACTGCTTTTAGCATATCCTATGAATACGCAGTCCATAGTCTTAGGTCCCATCTTAACCTTTTTAGGCATAGGAACTTGGACCTTTGGTAGACACCCCCACACTTTGAAATATTTCAAGTTGGATTTTCTTCCTTTCTATTTTTCTTAAGGAATTGATTGTGTCTTACTATGGAAAACTCTATTGAGTATACGATTGGCTGTAAGGATAGCCTCCCCCCACAAGTTTTGTGGTAAATCGGAACTTATAAGTAAGGCATTTATTATTTCCTTCAACATTTGGTTTTTCATTTCCACAATTTCGTTATATTGAGGTAAATACGGGGCCATAGTTTAGTGGATGATTCCGTTCTCTATAAATATATTGGTGAAGGAAGATTCATATCCTCCGCCCCTATCACTTCTTATCATTTTTATCTTTTTCTCTAACTGATTTTCTACTTTAGTTTTGTACTGCCTAAACGGTTCTATTGCTTCATCCTTACTATTTAACAAGTAGACATAACAATATCTAGTGCAATCGTCAACAAAAGTTATGAAATAATTTTTCCCACCATGTGATTGTGTTGACTTCATATCACACATGTTAGTGTTTATTAAGTCTAAGGGATTGAAATTTCTTTCAACGGACATAAGGATGCTTTGCATACTTTGATTCCTCACACGCTTGACACTTTGATTTATTGCACTTAAAGTTTGACAAAACCTCTAAGTTAATCAGTTTTCATAACGTTTTATCATTAACATGGCTTAAATGTTCATGCCACAAATTATAAGACTCAAGCAAGTAAGAAGATTTGAACTTTTATTGATTTCAACATTCATTATATTCATCTTATAAATGCCCTCGGTGAAATAGCCTTTTCCTACATACACTTCTCCTTTGCTAATTACAGTTTTTTCAGAAACGATTGCATATTTGAACCACAAAACAATAAAATTTAGTATTTTCAGAATACTACTTATAAAGTTAAGCAACTTTAAACTTTTATTCTTGTGTCTAGTTAACGATGAAGTTTTTATGACATCCAATCATCAACCGAGTGATCTTTAACTTGTGATGAAGATTTTATGTTTTCGAATCACTAGTTAAGTTCAAATAGAGTAGAAAACTTAAAGCTTTAATCTCCAAAAACAAGCAATACAGATTCTAGAGGTTATTCCTTAAGATTGTTATCTATGTTGTATGGGTACAAGAATCTATATACATGCAACAAAAACTTCAACTCTAGTTAAAGTCTAAGACAAGAACACTTTTGAAGTTACTTAACACCTTCAACACTAGATTATGAATAATCTATCTAAGAAGTGTGTTTATTTTCAGAAAATACATGAAATAGAATTTGTAAGGCCAAGTCCCCCGACTTCACGAAGTGTCCTTAAGGAATAATTGCCCCCACTATACCCAAGGTTATGGAATCTTCCTCCCAAGATAAAATGGTCTTCAATTTGAACAATAGAGGTAGCTCAAATTGTTGGATTCAACGAACTCACTCAACAGTTTGATTGTTCACACAGAATGTTTTCGAACATGCAAACCATTTCATGAATCAGTGTGTTATTTCGTTGAAAGATTGCATCCTTCTGAAGCATCAGTTCGAAACAGTGCATCCTTTTGAAGTATTAGTTCGAAACACTGCATGCATGCATATAACTGGAGGATCAAACACAGAAAAAATTTACTGCGTTTATATTGTTTTCCCTTCGGATTAAATTTCTGTCAAATAAATTTTGTCCAGAAAATAGATCTCATCGATTCGAAGCCAAGCGAGCAACAATAACGATGCAAGGCATCTCTTATTTCTTGCCTCACTTACCAAGTGGAATAAGCGTTTTTTAATATAAACACTTGAAAGTCGTATTCTCCCACCAATGTGGGAGAAATAGTATACTTTTCATTTTAGAGTACATTTTCCATTTTAGTGTTTTCTTCTTTATTTTTACTTCCACTTGGTTTTCTTCATTTTTCATTCACATTTTTCATGTAATTTGAACCCAACAGTTAAATTAATAGAACCACTACAAAGACATAACCCTACCAAACCAATAAGTATTTCTGCTAAAAGGAGAATTTGTTTCAACATTTTGATTTTGACGTTTTCTGAAACCTCGTTTCAGGCTATAAAGTAACAACTATGTGGGAGATGAAGGTCAATAAGTGCGATCTTTTAATAGTATATCATTGAGTTTTATTTTTAGAAGAATCTATACACAATTCTTCATCCATCATCTATTTTTTAAAAAATATATATATTAAAAATATCTTAGTCAGCAGGTACCCCCTGTTTAGAAATGGAGAGGCAAAGTTGTATAATTCATTACTCTTCACTCAGCTATCTAAAATTATTCAGTAAACTCATGTTTCTTTTTATTTGTAACAAAAAAGTCACTTAACGATGATATCACTTAGAAGGTCACTATCTTTGCCAATTACCTATTTTCATCCCAACACAAACCACATTAGTTGATATTATTACTCTTTTTATCAAATTTAATGATACAAACAAATTATTCTAATTATGTTATTGTTATCGTGAACAATTATTTTGTTATTGCATTTATGTGTTAAAAAAATACTTTTCAAATTTTTATTTTATAACTAAGATCCAGTTTGTTCTATTTGTTTAAGTCCATCTAAAAGACTACAAGGAGAAGATAGTATTGAAAAAGAAAAAAACAACAAAGGTTGATAATAAAGAGGGTGTTGACAAAAAAAAATGGAAGACAATATATAGGGTAAAATAGGTATTTGTGTTGGGTCATGGGCCTTTGTCTCATCCTATGTGGATAAAATGAAGCCCAATTTGGACCAACTCACTTTTGCCCATAGGCCCATTACTATGGGGCATATATATTGATCTTTTTAGGTCTTATTCACCATCACAAAAAGAGAGTTTTTAGCAGCCAAAGAGAGAAAAACAAAGCTGATTTTCACATCTAAATTTCAGCCACAACTGTGAACTTCAAATTATAATTCCCGCTTCGTTTCTTGTCCGATTGAATTGATTTTTGGACTTATTGTTCCTCTCATCTCAATCTTTGATTAGGAATTGACGGAGCTTGATTTGGTAGCTTGTAGCTCCTGTTCTTCATTCTTGAACAATAGCTGCATTTTTTGTGCTTTCACTCCTTTATTTCTCTAGTGTTTGGTGTTGTGTTTTATGTATTATTTCTTGTTGTTTGACATTTGTTTTTTGGTCATTTTGGAGGACAATATTGTAACTCTTTGGTGATTATAGTGGAGGTTTGGTCCCGTGGTTTGTTACTTTTCACACCGAAGGGTTTTCCACATAAATTTGGTATCTTGTGTGATTGCATTTGTTCTTGCCCATTCGGATTTGTGTGGTAATTTATTTTCTACCATATTACTTTGTTTTACTTGGTTTGATTGTCTCCTCTTGGTTCAAGTTGAAAAGGAAAGTTTAGTCTTGGGTATTTTTCGCTGCTACCCTGTCGGACTCTTTGATTGTGTGCCTGTCTTTCCTAACAAGTCGTATTAGAGAGTTAGTTGTTATTGATTGTCGATTTGAATGATGGATAAAAATATGATCAAGATGGTATATTTTAATGGTAGTAACTATCATACTTGGAAAGGCAAGATGAAAGATCTTCTATTTGTCAAGAAAATGCATCTACCTGTGTTTGCATTTACTAAACCTGAATCCATGAAAGATGAGGATTGGGAATTTGAGAACTTATAGATTTGTGGCTATATCAGACAATGGGTTGAAGATAATGTTAGAAATCATATTGTGAATGAGACACTTGCTAGAAGTTTGTGGGATAAGCTCGAGACACTTTATGCTTCAAAAATTGGCAATAACAAGTTGTTCTTGCTTAAGCAATTGATGAATACCAAGTATAAAGAGGGAAGTCCTATTTCTGATCATATAAATAATTTTCAGGGTGTCCTTGACCAGCTGTCCGGAATGGGCGTAAAGTTCGATGAAGAAATTCAGGGACTTTGGCTTCTTAATACTCTTCCCGATTCTTGAGAAACTCTTCGAGTTTATTTGACTAATTCTGCTGTCGGTGGTATTGTAACTATGGAATATGTTAAGAGTGGTGTCTTGAATGAAGAGATGAGAAGAAGATCTCAGGCCTCATCTTCTTTATCTTTACACTCTGATGTTTTGGTTACTGAAGAAAAGGGGAGAAATAAATCTAGAGATTTGAATGATAGAGATAAAAGTAGAAGCAAGTCAAGGTCAAATTCAAAAATGTTACATATGACTATTGCAACAAAAAGGAGCATATTATGAAATATTATTACAAGCATAAGAGAGATATAAGACGATAAAAGAAAGAAGGCGACAGTGAAAATCGTGTTGTTGTTGTTGCTAATGATGATATTCTTGTTGCTTGTGGTGAGAATGCCATTAATATTGTTTGCGATGAGTCTAGCTGGTTTGAGAATTCTGGTGCTACTTCTCATGTTACGCCAAAGAAGGAATTAATTTCTTCTTATACTCCAGATAATTTTGGAATGTTGAAAATGGGCAATAATGATGAAGCTAAAGTACTTGGCATTGGCACTGTTTGTTTGGAAAGTAATAATGGTTCCAAACTAGTTCTCAATAATGTCAAGAATGCTCCATATGTTCGATTGAATTTGATTTCTCTAGGGAATCTTGATGATGAGGGTTATGTTAACACTCTTGGTGCTGGCCAGTGGAAGCATACTAGAGGTTCAATGATTGTGGCTCGAGGTGACAAGTTGTCTAACTTGTACGTATTTCAGGGTTCTACTCCTAGAGGCCTGATAAACTTGGTAGAGAATGATACTTCATCGGAGTTGTGGCATAAAAGGTTGAGTCATATGAGTGAGAAGACGATTGATAGTTTTGCTAAGAAAAATTTACTTTCTGGAGTGAAACAAGGAAAGTTGAAGAAGTGTGTTCATTGCTTAGCAGGTAAACAGAAAAGAGTTTCTTTTCAGAGTCATCAGCCTTCAAGAAAGCTCGATTTGCTGGAGTTGGTGCATTCTGATTTGTGCGGTCCTTTTAAAGTAAGGTCTCATGGTGGTGCACTTTACTTTGTAACTTTTATTGATGATCATTCTCGTAAACTCTGGGTATTTTCTTTGAAGTCCAAGGATCAAGTACTTGATGTGTTTAAGAATTTTCAGGCCTTGGTTGAAAGACAGACGGGGAAGAAATTGAAATCCATCCGTTCAGATAATGGTGGTGAGTATATTGGTCTTTTTGATAGATATTGCAGAGAGTAGGGTATTCTTCATAAGAAAACTCCTCCAAATATTCCTCAATTGAATGGCTTAGCTGAGAGAATGAACAGAACACTAGTTGAGAGGGTTAGATGTATGTTTTTAGATTCTAAGCTGCCAGATTCCTTTTGGGCAGAAGCACTTAATATGACTGTTTATATTATCAAATTATCTCCTACTGTTGCTTTAAATGGTGATGTCCCTGACAGAGTTTGGTCTGGTAAGAATGTTTCTTATGATCATCTTAGAGTCTTTGGGTGTAAATCTTATGTTCATGTTCCTAAGGATGAAAGGTCAAAGTTGGATGTTAAAACTAGACAGTGTATCTTCATTGGTTATGGTCAAGATGAATTTGGATATCGCTTCTATGATCCAGTTGAGAAGAAACTTGTTACAAGTTGCGATGTTGTATTCTTTGAAGACCAAACAATTGAAGATTTTGACAAATCTGAGAAGGTTGATTCTCAGAGTAGTGAGAGCCTAGTTGATGTTGATCCAGTTCCTTTGACTACTGCTCCTGAAGAAAATCTTCATGATGATGAAAATCAAGTTGATAATGAAGATGATGATTATGTTCAGAATGACCAGCAAGAAGTTGTTGATGCTCCAGTGCAAGTTGATATAGTTGATCAACAACTAGTTGTTGATGCTTCAGAAAGTTCTCTCAGACGATCTACAAGAGAGAAAATACCTTCATCTCATTATTCTCCCAATGAGTATGTACTCTTGACTTATCGGGGGGAACCTGAGAGTCTTGATGAGGCCATGAAAAGTGAAGAAAAAGAAAAGTGGTTTGATGCTATGGAAGATGAAATTAATCTTTGCAAGATAATCATACCTTTGATTTGTTTAAGCTGCCTAAAGACAGAAAAACTTTGAAAAATAGGTGGATTATTCGGGTGAAGCATGAAGATGGTAATCCAATTCCACGGTACAAAGCTAGATTGGTTGTGAAGGAATTTAACCAGAAAAAGAGAGTTGATTTTGATGAGATATTTTCGGTTGTAAAAATGTCATCCATTCATGTGGTTCTAGGCTTAGCTGCAAGTCTAGATTTAGAGGTTGAGCAAATTAATGTTAAAACTACTTTTCTCTATGGTGACTTAGATGAAGAAATTTATATGGAGCAACCCGAAGGTTTTGAAGTCAAGGGAAAAGAGAATTATGTTTGCAAATTAAAAAAGAGCTTGTATGGTTTGAAACAAGCTCCTAGGTAGTGGTACAGGAAGTTTGGGTCCTTTATGAGTCAGCAGGGCTTCAAGAAGACTACTTCAGACCATTGTGTTTTTGTGCAAAAATTCTTTGATGGTGACTTTATTATTGTGTTGCTTTATGTGGATGACATGCTTATTGTTGGTCATAATTCTTGCAAGATTCAAAAGTTGAAGCAAGAGTTGAGTAAGTCTTTTTCTATGAAAGACTTAGGACTAGTAAAGCAGATTTTTGGCATGCAGATTGTCCATAACAGAAAGACCAAGAAGTTGTGGTTATCACACGAGAAGTATATTCAGAAATTACTTCAAAGGTTTAACATGGACAAGGCTAAGGTTGTCAGTACACCTTTAGCTATGCACTTCAAGTTGAACACGAAGTAGTGTCCTTCCAGTGATGATGAGAAGGAAGATATGAAGAAAGTACCTTATGCTTCAGTTGTTGGTAGTTTGATGTATGCAATGATTTGCACAAGATCGGATATTACTCATGCTATTGGTGTTGTTAGTCGTTTTCTTTCTAATCCAGGAAGAGAACATTAGAATGTTGTGAAGTGGATTATGAGATATCTTTGTGGCACTTCTAGTCTGAGTTTGTGTTTTGGTACAGGCAAGCCTAGTCTTTGTGGTTATACTAATTTAGATATGGCCGGTGATGTTGATACTCACAAGTCTACTTCAGGGTATTTGGTTACTTTTGCAAAGGGAGCTGTGTCTTGGCAATCTAGGTTGCAAAAATGTGTTGCTCTATCTACTACAAAAGCTGAGCTTATTGTTGCCGTTGAAGCTTGTAAAGAATTGCTTTGGATTAAGAGATTATTGGGGGAACTTGGTTGTGCTCAAGAGAGGTATGTGCTTCATTGCGACAGTCAAAGTGCCATACATCTTGACAAAAATTCTACATTTCATGGTCAGTCTAAACACATTGATGTGAGATACCATTGGATTCGGGATATATTGGATTCTAAGTTGCATGAACTTGAGAAGATTCATACGGATGATAATGTTTCCGACATGATGACCAAAGCTTTTCCAAGAGGAATTTTGAATATTGTTGCATGATCACCGGGATGGAGGTCTCCTCCACATAGTCGGGAGGGGGAGAATTATTGGGTCATGGGCCCTTTGTCCCTTCCTATGTGGATAAAATGAAGCCCAATTTGGACCAACCCAGTTTTGCCCATAGGGCCATTACTATGGTTCATATATATTGATCTTTCTAGGTCTTATTCACCATCACAAAAAGAGAGTTTTCAGCAGTCAAAGACAGAAAAACAAAGTTGATTTTCGCACCTAAATTTCAGCTACAATGTCAACTTCAAATTGCGATTCCTGCTTCGTTTCTTGTCCGACTGAGCTGATTTTTGGAGTGCTTGTTCCTCTCATCTCAATATTTGATTAGGAACTGACGGAGCTTGATTTGGTAGCCTGTAGATCCTATTATTCATTCCCAAACAGTAGCTGCGTTTTTTGTGCTTTCACTCCTTTATTTCTCTAGTGTTTGGTGCTGTGGTTTATGTATTGTTTCTTGTTGTTTGACACTTGTTTGGTGGCCATTTTGGAGGACAATATTGTAACTCTTTGGTGATTATAGTGGAGTTTTGGTACCGTGATTTTTTACGCTTCAAGAGTTTTCCACGTAAATTTGGTGTCTTGTGTGATTGTCTTTGTTCTTGCCCTATCGCATTTGTGTGGTAATTAATTTGCTACCATATTACTTTTTTTTTTCTTGTTTTGCTTGTCTCCTCTTGGTTCAAGTTGAAAAGGAAAGTTTAGTCTTGGGTATTTTTCGCTGTTACCCTGCCGGACTCTTTGATTGTGTGCCCGTGTTTCCTAACAATTTTAACGATTTGAGTAATGATATAAGCATAATTGACGTTTATGTTACAAATAAAAGAAACATAAATATGAATTTATTCTTGATGAATTTTAAATAGTTGAGTCACTTTGTGAGTAATTGATTCTTCTTGTACAGGCTAAATAAGATTGTTGAAAATGCCTAACTAGAATCTAGTTAAAATGTTCATCGATCCTTGAATAGAAATAAAATTGATGCTTTTAAAAAAAACAGGTAAACTTAGGGTTTACTATAAAATTACTCAAAAGGTGATCAAGCTTCTAGTCTAGTTGCATGAAACTCATCAGACTATTATTTCTAACAAACAAAATCGATTACTCAATTTTAACTGAATAATACGGGATATCAATTTGGTAAAAAGTCGACCAAATGCTCTAGTTGAGTTTGAGGGTTCTATTAGAAACAATTTTTCTATATAAATAAGATAGGAATAATGTCTGTATATCCACCATCCTCTCTAGACTGCTCACTTCTAAAATTACCTCGAATATGTCGTTATTTTTATGTCAGAGTTTACATTATTACAATCCTAAAGTAACTCATAGAGTTTGATTAATCATTAATTTATTAGGAGTATCATATATTCGTAGCTATGACCTTGGTCATTGCAGATCATGGAAGAATTTTATAATCCACAAATTAATGGAATTATTGTTAAGAAGTAAAATATCCAACCTGTACAATGCTCAATCCAGAGAGGATTTAGTTCACCTCCAGTGCATAATCTCTCCATTAATTTGACATTCTGCTGGGTTTCAAGTGAATATATATATATATATTACTCTTCTTAATAATAAAGGGTAAACATGCAACTATTCGATATGCCTGCATCAGCTGCTTCAATTGTAATTTTATTATGTATTAAAAAATTAATAATAATTAATAATAAAAAAAGAAATAAAATGATAAGTTGGAAACAGATAAAATAAAAATAAAATAATAAATTAACTCTTGATGTTTTGTGCTACCTTCTTCAGCTACTTCAATCATAATTTTACTATATCACCCCTAATTAATTATTATAAGTAATTTAAGTATTAATAAATTAATAATATTTAATAAAAATAAATTAGACATAAAATGATAAATTAACTCATTATATTTTAAATTAATTTGATGTCTTATATGAGACTCATTTAAATTTTATTCACAAGTATATTTTATAATAATTTTGTCTTATCACTTTTAATTAATTAAATAATTATTATAAGTCATTTAAGTATTAATAAATTAATAATATTTAATAAAAAATAAATTAGACATAAAATGATAAATTAACTCGTGATATTTTAAATTAATTTGATGTCTTATATGAGACTCATTTAAATTTTATTCACAAGTATATTTTAAAATAATTTTGACTTATCACTTTTAATTAATTGTTGTAAGTTATTTAAGACATGTCTACTTTGTTGTTTCAATCATAATTTTATTATATCACCCTAATTAATTTTTGTCGTCATCTAAGCATTAAAAAATTAATAATATTTTTTATAAAAAAAAATACACATAAAATGATATGTCAACATAAAATATTTATTTGACTATCGAAATTATATTAGTGATACAAAAATTACGATGGAATAGAGGAAGACATAAAGTAACATATATTACTTAAAAATGAGAAGACACTTAAACTGGGACTGAGAGAGTATTAATATTTTATTGAAAAATTATGCTGAAAGCATTATGAATCACATATTTAACAAATTAAAAATATAAAAGATATAAAATATTCAATTGACATACTCAAACTTATATTAGTGTCACTTAAATTGAAATAGAAGAAAAAGTATTATAAAAATTTAAATTATTTTAATGATTGATTATCTAAATTATATTTGTGTCACCCAAATTAAGATAAAAAATAATATATATTGGGTTCGTGCTGAGCACGAACCTTTAATGTCAAGTATATATATATATATATATATATATATATATATATGTATGTATGTATATTTTCTGGAAAGAGATGGTTGGAAAAATGAAAGGATTTGGCAAAGAGGACAGGAGTAAATTAAAGAAAATCGTTTGCTAAGTTTAAAATTTTTTACTTAACTAATCTAACCCTGCACTTCAGGAGAGCCGATTACTACATTATTAAATGCCATCATGTCTTCCACGATATAAAGAGAGTGTATATATATTGAAGAATCTAATTAAACATATAATTTGTAGAATTATTGAATTTGTTTCATTAGTTTAATAGTGTAATCACATGTATAAAACACAAACTACGCTGAAAGTTTACAATCTATGAATCGTATCTTGTTATATAATTTTTCCAACACTTTTTGGATGAAAAATCTTCAAAGAATATTCCACGGGAACTTGAGAGAGAAGGAGAGAGTTTTCTTTCCGTTTTTATTTTTCTATAAAGGGAAGAAAAGTGGCATTTATTTTCAAAAGAAACTCTTTTAGAAATTCAACAGGATACAACTTTTTAAATAATTGTCTCTTATTTTTTTTTCTTATTAATAATTAATTTAAATATATCTAATACTTAGTTATATATATAATTTTCTAGATATGTATCTGAGTTGACCCACATGAATGACCCGATCCAATTTTTTTTATCTCCTACTCACACATAGTGGGTCAATTCTCATTCCTATTCTGTGACCATATGACCAGTGCATATTTTGAGAGCTTCGTTGCTATACATCTGTTAGGAATATACAACATCTCGATCAATGAAACTTAGAGTAAATTATGATATGCAGTACCTTAGATTATATATCACATTCATATTTCTCATCATTTTTTTTTTCTTAATTTTGAGGTCATCATTATGTTGTTGTCTCACAGACAAATATAAAGGACATCAATGAACATAATATCAATATTTTGAAGATTCACCATTCATAACAATAGTTTTAGAGAGGAGAGAGGAGAGATTGAGAGAGAAGAAGGAGATAGGTGAGCAAGATTTGGAAGAAAGAGGAAAATTAATGTGCTAATATCCAATGATCATATCATCTCAAGAATCTTTCAATCTCAATGTGATATGCTTTTCTAAAAATGTCCCACCAGATCGAATCAATCATGATCTCTTGGCAGCATAATAAGATAGCAAACACCAAATTGAATCTTAAAATACCGATTGAAGTCATGTGGTATGACACATGTGTCATAGTATTGACTCCATTTTCATAGAGATCATGTCTTTTATAAAGTAGATATTGTGCAGATGATACTTTAGACAACTAATGTCTAACTTTAAGTTCACAAATCTACTCAATCATTTTATTCTTCAGATTCACATCTGGTATTAGAAACAACCTAAATCATTTTAAATTACACAGGAAAAAGGGTCAAATATACCCCTCTTATTTTGATTAATTGTTTAACTTTACCCTTCATTATACTATGAGGCTAAATATGCTCCTATTGTTAGCAAACTTCACAAATATGCCCCCTAATTTAACAGATTTTTTCATATAGACTGAATTTCCCCAATTCATATAAAATTCTCTAATTTTCTATTTAATTTGACCTTGACCCATTAAATTAATTTAATTCACATCCACTAAACCTCCTAAACTCATCTTCTTCAACTTCCAGAAGTTAAGACAATGGACACATGAATCTTGGAATGATTGAGACAATCAAAGTTGGAACTTGAAACCATGTAGATTTACATCTTTAAAACATTTACATACACGCTGATCCATCTATCAAAATTGCACCATTAATGAGTGTTTTAAGATATTGATTTATTCTGACGAAGAGAACTCAACATTCGTCACCGACGCTTATTCCCATTCCTCGTCGATCACTTGCTCATGCTTTACATGATGACCCTTAAATTTTTCTCTTATATATCTCCCATTATTGTTTACATTCATTTAATCATTCTTATATTTTTTTTACAAGATATTAATTTAGAAATTATAGAGAAAATGAGTATTTTAGTTATCTTCAAGACATATAATGTTAGACAAGAAGACTTGATGGAACATGAGGTGAGATTTGAGAAATTTAAAGTTGGATCAAAATTTTATGTTTTTACAAGAAAACATTCTTTAAAGGTGATTACAGATAGAAAGTTATGAAAAAAACTTATGATTGTTGTTGATGGAAAAAATATGTTTACAAATTACAAGGAAATTTTTGTCAGATTGCTTGAACCCTTTGATGAAAATGATAGATTTTTTTAGAGAAAATGAGATGAGAAAATTAGTTTTGGATTTAATTGGTAGTGTGTTAAGGTTAATTTTAAAGAGAAAATGGATAATTTAAAGTGAAATGGAGGAAAATTCAGTCAATTTGGAAAGTTTTGTTAAAATAGAGGGCTTGCTTGTGAAGTTTGCTCGCACCAGGGGTATATTTGACACCATAGTATAACGGCAGAGGCATATTTAGCTTGATAGTATAACGAAGGGAAAAGTTAACCAATAAATCAAAGTAGACGGTTATATTTGGCTCTTCTTCCAATTACATATGATTAAACATAATTTTACAAACGGTATTCTAATTATAAACTTTCAGCTCTCTTTTAGCATCACTTCTGACAATAATAAGTTTATAGTTGTCTCATCTCCACTACTTGTCACTTGACATTAAAGGCGATTGTCTATGTGAATAAGATAATTTTTTTGTCTGTTTGACATATTTTTTATCCTAAAAAATTTATGTACACCATATAAAAATAATATGTGTATATGAATTAACAAGATGAAAAATTAGGCATTAATCAATATTAATCTCAATAATGTGAATTTACATGATTATGATTGGATAAAATAAAAATAAATACATCAACATCTACATAAATTCAATGACTTTACATGAATCATAATAAAATCATATGATATTATCCCATTATGAAAGCGTAAGTACCATTATTTAGAAGATTTTTTAAGGCCATAACTCTACCTTTGAACTCGACATACTTTGTTTTCTTTGCCTTTTTTCATGAAATCTACATGTTTCATATAGATTTCTTCCTCTAGTTCTCTATTGAGAAATACAATTTTCACATCCATTTGAAGCAATTCAAGATCCAACATAGCCACTATAGACATAATTAATCTTATTGAAGTAAAGAGTACAACAGGTGAAAATATTTCTTCATAATCAATTCAATCCTATTGTGTGTACCTCTTAGCTACGAGGAGAGCTTTAAGTCTTTTAATACTGCCATCTTTCTTAGACTTAATTTTGAGAATCCACTTATTTTCAACAGCTTTTCGGCCTATAGGTAGATCAATCAATTTTCAAACTTGGTTAGATTTCATTGGCTCCATCTCTTTTTGCATTGCTTTTAATAATTTTTTTGGCGGGGCATATAAGAGCCTCATATATATATTTCTTGGCTCTTAATCACTCGGAGTAACTATAAATGCTTTTTCTTCGATCTCAAATCGATGATAAAGAATTTATGGACGACTTATTCACCGTGATTGAGATTGATAAATTAATTTATCAATTGATAAGTTACTCTCACTGGAACTGATAATATTACTAGGACTTGTGAAAACAAAAATTGATCCATTATCATCAACCTGAATCTCACTCAAATCCATTGAAATATCAATAGCAAAAATGGCCTGGTTCGTAGTTTCATAAAGAGATAAGTCTTGACTTATCTCCTATTTAGGAAAATCATTCTCTATGAATGTAACATCACGTAACTCAATTTCAGTTATAGTGCCACTGTCTTGTTAACCTATGAACACATAACCTTTGACTATTCAGAGTATCTTATAAAGATATACTTTTTTTCCCTTGAACCTAATTTTTCATATTGGGAAAAAGGGTTATGACTAAAACAAACACAACCTTAATGCTTTAAAATACTCAAGTCGAGCTTTTGTTTAGTCTGTAACTTATATGGTGTAGTTGTAACTAATTTAAAAGGGACACAATTAAGTACAAATGCATCAGGGAGCAATGCATCACCCTGATAGGTGATTGGCAGTTTTTCTTGTCCCATCATTGACCTAACCACTTCTAATAAGGTTCTATTTCGTCGTTCCATAGCACCATTTTACTGTGTAGTGTAAGGAGTAGTTAGTTGTCTTTGAATTTTCTTTTCATCAAACAGTCGTATGAAATCATCTGACAAATACTGTCTTCTTTGATCGATTCTTCAAGCTTTAATTTTACTATGCAGTTGATTCTCAACTAAGTTCAAAAACTTAATGAAGCAATTCAAAGCTTCAGATTTGTGAGAAATCAAATATACATAATCGAATCGATAAAATCATTAATAAAAGTGATGAAGTAAATAACACCATGTCTTACCCTTATATTCATTGGACCAAAAATATCAGAATGAATTCATCACAATGGAGTATCAACTCTTGTGTCTTTCCCAAATTGTTTTACCTGCAGTTTTTTGGCTAGGCAAGATTCACAAGTAGACAATTCTACTTTATCTATTGTGCCAAACAACCCTTCTTTATCTAAGTGATTCATTCTTTATTGACCGATATGGCAAGCCTAGCATGCTGTAAATTTACATCATTCTTACAATTAGAAGTTGACATAAATAAAAAAAATAATTTAATTATTGAAACTTTGAATAAAATCCAAGACAAATAATCGATCATAAGAATAACCAATGTCATATTTTGTATTGGAAAAATAAAAATTCATACCATGTTCATGAAAAAAAAAATTCTAACTTAATCAATACTCTGATAGAAAAAAAAATTGACGTATTGTTGGGATAAATAGTACATCATGTAGGCATAAGGTTTGAGCACCATGCATTTTCAGTTTGTAGGTACCAATACCTTTGATCTCCTATTTACAGTTATTTCCTATGTACACCCATTTGGATCCTTGTGAGATTTGTAAAAATCTATTAAAAACATCTCTATTTGTCGTTGTGTGCTCGATAGATACTGGGTCTATAATCCACACAGAAAATAATTCAGTTTAACAAGCAGAACAAGAAACATTTACATCACTATGCAAATTATTAATAAGGTCATGTACCTTTTTAGGCTTAGGACAATCACGAGTAAATTATCCCTTATTCTCACAATTGTAGAGCTTGAGCTTAGCCATGTTTACCTTTTTATTTTATTTTTTGCTTTGAAGAAAAAATATTTTCCTCTCCTTCTTAATTATTTAGGCTTCTTTAAAACATTTTTTCCCCTTCTTTTGAGAAAATTCACCACGCTTGCGTCTGTTACCATGTCCATATTTTGAATCTGAGCTAGTCGCAGAAATTGTCTACTCCAAGGTTCTCTTCCTCGAGTTCTAAATGATGCTTAATATCTTTCATAGTTTTGATGCTAATATTGTGGATTAAGTGCATTTTCATATTTTTTTTCTTTGGGATAAAGATAGAATTATAGCTTGGAATTATTGCTTTTCAGTCAACACATGACTGGCATCTTTCAGTTTATTTACATGTTTGACATATGGCGTAGATGCTTACATGTAGTATGATCAAGACGTTTCTTATAATTATCAAACTTAATACTAGGATTCCTTAACTTAGCAACTGATGTATGACCAAATTTTCTTTTAATGCAGACCACATATCCTTAACATTATTATACTTTTGAAATTCTCTTATGATATCATTATCGATGCTGCTCAACAACGTTATGCGAGCAAGAAAATTCCTCCTTTTTTAAGCTTGATATGCCTCAAGATCTTTCACATATTGAGGGGTATCACCATTTTTAAGAAGTGTCATTGACATGTTAAGAGATTCAAGAGCTTCTTGCTCTTCCAGGACATATTGAATTTTCATGCTTCATATTTCATAGTTATCATCGTTAAGCTTATCACTTTTATTAATTTCGAAGATAATGTCTTTGACAGTAGTTGACATACTGATTTAAATGATTATGAAGTATAGCGAGAAAACTACGTACATTATTTTAGCCTAAACTCATATACATAATAATTCTTAAAATAATCAACTATGTTAATATTTATTTCACATCAGGTTCAGATTCAAAAGTTCACTAAGTTTTTAATCATCATCCGAACTCTAATATGTCATAAATCTAATACAATCAATCATCTAAGAATCATTTATCTTGAATCATATAAATTCAAGATTAAACAATAATAAATACTATAACATAAAAACACTCAACCAAATATATAATAAATGATAAATTTAAATTCATACAAGTCATGTCACATATAAATAATTATTTTATAAAATAAATGCACATTATCATGTGAATATTTTAATGTGAACAGAAAAAGAAAGAATAAGATCTATTCTCACGTCCCAAGACAAGTAATTTCTTTTAGGCAACCAGTGGGAATGACACATCATCTTGTAGAGCTTCAAGTCAATGAAATTTTTTAAAAATCTTGTATTAATGACTCGTAAGATCTCAAAATATTGAGACCTAATTTATACTAAGATTTATGGAGTAGTTTTTTTAAAAAAATTATTAGGCAATGTAGACCATAAAGCCATATATTTCTTCTTTACACTTAATAGAACCCCGACTTACACAACTTCTTGAATTAACTTGTTAATTCTCGTTACGTGTTTCACAAAGATTGTAAAATCATCATCTTGAACATTGAATTCTGACGAGAGAGTAACCAAATTGTCAATTAAAGTTTTTACCCTATCCTTCTGTTGCTTTGTGAAAACTCATTTGGGCGTCCTTATCATCACCATAATTTTATGTTACACATACAGAAAATAATTAGGACTAATCATATATACACATTGCCACTTGTTCACAAATACCATAAGTAATTTTAAAATAAGTATACAAAACACATCTTAATAATAGTTATATAAAATAAAAATGAAAACAGAAAAACTTGTCACGACTTTTTTTAATAAAATAAAACTAGCCATTTGTGAAAACAAATCATTATTTTCAAGTCTCGGTATCGTTGAGTTAGCTTTGTTCTTAAATTCAAACCACTTGTTGCAGAAGCCAATGATTAATGCACTAAAATAATCAAGTGGCAGTGAAAAACTTTTTCTTTATAACAGCACTAGTAATTATTTCATTAGCAGACAAACAAATACACTTTATCCTTTGTTTGAATGTAACAAGAATACAAAGTGTTTATCCTTTGTTTGAATGTAACAAGAATACAAACATTCAAAGAGTAAACCTTTAGGCTATTACATGTAGATGAAAAAATATAAACTATTAAGATTTTCAATAACGAGAAGACAGAAGATGATGACTACTAGCATGGTGTTTCCAACAATGAAACATATAATCATGAAATAAGTAAAACCCTAGGCTCTAATGTCAGTGAAGAATCAAATCAAAATCATGATTTTCAGGATCATTGAATTTATTCACTAATCTAATAGTGTAATCACATGCACAAAACACGAGAAGAAGTCTTTAAAGTCGAACCCGAGAGAGAAGAAGGAGAGATTTTTCTTTCCGTTCTTATTTTTCAAGAAAGAGAAGAAAAGTGTCGTTTCTCTTCAGAAGAAACTCTTATATAAATCCAAAACCACACAACTTTTTAAATAGTAGTGTCTCTTTTTTTTTTTCTTATTAATAATCAATTTAAATATATATATATATATATATATAGTACTTAATTATATATATAATTCTCTAAATATGAATCCGGATTGACCCACATGGGTAGCCCAATCTAATTTCCTAGTTTTACATAATTCCATTTTCTTTTTACTTATTATTATTTCATGTTTAACAAATAATCTGAAAATTATTTGTAAGTGTCCTAAGTGTTCTTGCATATTTGACTAAATACCAAAATATCATCTACATATACTAATATGAAATGTTTATATTCTCCAAATATGTTATCCATCTTTCGTTGAAAAATAGGTGGAGCTGTCTTTAAACCAAACGGCATAACTAACCATTCAAAATGTCCACCTGGACATGTGAATGTCGTCCATTCTATGCTGTCTGGGTGCATTTTGACTTGCCAGTATCCTGACTTACAGTCAAATTTACTATATACCTTTTTATTTTGTATTCTATTAATTAATTCACTTTTATCTGGTAGTTTATATGCATCTGTTCTGGTATTACCATTTAATCTTTTATAATTAATTACCATACGAGCTTTACCTCGTATTTGTTCACTATGATTTCTTACCATAAATGCAGCAGATCGATGTCTAGAGGTAGATCTTCTTATTACTCTTAATTGTAAAAGTTCCTTTATTTGTATATCAACTTCTTTAGTATTTTCATTATTTGCTTCTATAGGTGCTGTTTTTATAGTGTATTCCGAATTAATTATATCTAATCTACACATTATCTCGTTAGCATCCCAATGGGCTAACGGCTTTTCTCCTATTATTTCCATTTTATCTAGTATAGAAATTATATTTTCTAAATCTTTTGAATTGTTTATTATTCCTATTTTATCCATTCCTTTTCTAAAATTATAAAACTGAGTTTCTATACTTATTAGGGTATAGTCTTTTTCTATATCTGTTAAGCACTCTTGTCCTTCTGCATTAAGCAGAGTATAATTTCTAACTTCTTCGGTAATTCCTTGCAAAGTAATTTTATTTTCTGAACTTGTTTTTTATCTTCTTCATTATAATTATATTCTATATCCTTTTTTAATTTTTTCTGTAGTGGTTTTAGGTTTTCTGCTAATTTTGGAATATATTCTCTTACTTGGTTTACTAATCCTAAAAATGATTGTAATTTCTTTTTTGTATCTAATTCTTCTTTCGAATTTATTATTTTTTGTACTATATGTTGTTGCATATTTACTTCACTTTTATCTATTTGTATTCCTAAAAATTCTATCTGGTTTTTCATAATTTCGGCTTTCTTTTCACTTAGACTTATTCTTGATTTTTCTATTATATCTGTGAACTGTTCTAATAATTTTATATGTTCTTCTTTAGTTTTTGTATATAATAATATATCATCTATGTATACTATGCAATTAGGTAATTGTTTAAAATAATTATCCATAAAATGTTGATATCTACCTGGTGCATTTTTATATCCAAATGGTAATACACTCCATTCGTAAAATCCTTAATTTAAAAGATATGGAAGTGAGATACGTGTTAGAATTAGTTAGATTAAATATAGTTAAGTTAGATTTAGTTATTTATTAAATTAATTATGAGAAGACCATTTAAAAATAGAAAAGCTTTTAGAAAAATTAAAGAATCCTTAGTTAGTAATTATTCAGAATATATAAGTTTAAATAAAACAAAAGAAAATCCAGAAAGATTAGCCTATTTAATTACGTTAATATCTAGTATTGAAGCAAAATTAATAATCCATTTAAAATCTAGAAGAATGAGACATATACCACCTAATTATAATAAAATTAGATTTAGATATCCACCAAAATATTATAAACACAATTTAAATGAATAAAGAACAAAAATAAAAAGAATTAAAACAATTTATCTCTGAAAAACGTAAAGAATTAAAAATAAGAAAAGAAAGATTACATTACAATATATTTGCCGGAGTTAGTAAAAATTCAATAAAAATACAAAAAGATGAAATATCAAAATTAGAATCTCAAATAGATAGTTTAGAATATATATATATATATATATATATATATATATATATATATATATATATATATCAACATGAACTATTCACAATAAAATGAATAAAGAAGAATTTATAATAGATAAAAAAATATATGAAAATCACGAAGGATCAAAAATAAAAATAATATTTTCTAATCTAGGAAGAAGATATAAGAAAATAGGAGAACATTTATATTTAATGTTAGAAAAAGAAGAATTAAAATTAGAAGATAAATTAACAACAATGATAATAATAGAAAAAGAAAATGAAGAAATAGATAGAAAAAAGGAAATAGAAAAAATTAAACAACAAACTACGGAAGAAATACGAAAAATAGAAGAAACCAAAAATAGTAGAATTGCTGAATTAGAAAAAGAACTACAAAGGTTAAAAGATTTATACGAACAAAGACAAAAAGAAAAAGAAGAAAAAAATAAAGAACAAAAATTAATAAACGAGATAAATCAATTTAAAGAAAAATTAGAAATAAATAATATAGAGGTAGAAGAAACGGATAATTATGATTCAGAAGGTAGTGAAACATATACGGAAATATTAACAAATATAAAAGATTTAGAAATTAACGAAAAACAAGAAAAAATTAATGAAGAAAACTTAGAAAATACCAATACAGAAATAAATACCCTTGACAAAAAAGAAGATGAAAATCTAATACCCAAAACAACAGAAATAAGAAAACCTATATATTATAAAAATAAATTTAAAAGATATAATGAATATGACAAATGGACACCAAAACAAATAGTTAATAAAAATTATAACTTTTTAGATCTAGACTGTGTAATAGATACAGAAAAAACAATACAATTATGGACAGGATATATGACAAAACAATTATTAGACAATAATATAAACATAACAGATGCACCAGAATATATAGAAAGAACATTAATAGGATCAGTAAAATTATGGTTTACAAATTTAACTGAAAATAGTAAAAAAGTATTAAGAGCTAATAAACCTATGGAAGGAGCAGCATCAACAACAACTAAATTAACACCTATAGAATTATTAAAAAAATATGAAACAACTATAAAAGATGAATTTGGTAGTATGACAACATTAGAAGAAGAACAAGATGAAGAAAAAGATACAAATAGGAATTTAATGATAAAATTAACAATATGTAATATGTGTTATATAGATGAATATACTTGCGCATTTAAAGAATATTATTATAAAGGAGCATATAGTATAGAAGAAAGTAAAGAAATAAGAAAATTATATTTTAATAAATTACCCGAACCATTTAGTTCAAAGATAATAAAAAATTGGGAAGAAGCAAAAATAGTACATACATTAGGAGCTAGAATAAATTTTTTACAACAATGGTATAGAAAGTTATGTGAAAAATATAGAGAAGAATTAAAAATGGAAAAAACATTAATAAGAAATTTAGCATGTTGCAAAAATAAAATAGTACCCCAATTTGGATGCGAAGAAAGATATTATAAGAAAAGAAAAAGACATAAGAAATATAAGAAATATAAAAAATCAAAATATAAATACAAGAAACCAAGAAAAAGATATTATGTAAAAAATTACAAAAATAAAAGACCATATAGAAAGAAAAAATCTATAAAAGAATGTACATGTTATAATTGTGGAAAGTTAGGACATTTAGCTAGAGATTGTAAATTACCCAAAAATCCAAAAAATAAACAAATATCATAAATAAAAATAGAAAATACAGAATATATGCAAATAGATTATATAGATTATGAATTAGTAAGTGAAGATAGTATATATGAAATTTCAGAAAACGAAACTTATACTGAAACAGATAGTGAGATAGATGAATCAAATGACTGAAGAAGATATAAAAATAATAACAAAGGAAGAATATTTAAATGACGAAGGAACAGAACAAAAGATAATATTTGACAGTAATATATTTGATGAAATAAAAGGAAAAGAGTTAGATTTAAGTGTAGAAAAAATATTTAAAATACCAACAATAAAAAATATTTTTAGTAGGAAAAAAGATGAATATTATGTAGTATGCCAAAAAGAACATGTAATAGACTGTAGATATGCAAAAGGAAAAACTAGTATACCACTTGTAACAAAAAGAATAGTTAATAAAGAAATAAATGATATAAAAATTAAAGGAGATCCAATAAAATATGTACACCTCGGAGGTACAGAAATATTAATAAAAGCATGTTTTAGAGAAGGAATAGATACACCGATAAAATTATAATTAGCAGATGATAGAATTATAAAACCTATAAAAAATAGTATAATAACTGCCGTAAAAGGAAATTTAATATACCAAAAATTTAAATTTATAATAAGTGCAAATTATTCAGTAGCAGTAACAGATAGAAATATAGATAAATCATTAGTATTATATTGGAAGATATCAGGAATAGAATTAACCCTAGAAAGTAAAATATTTACAGCGAGATGTAAAAATTTATATGTATTAACAACAAAACATAAAATAACAGGGAAAAATAAGATTAACAAAATACAAATGGATAGCCCATTTGAGCAAATTGTAAAAACAATAGATTATAATGATTATAGCTATAGAGACATAGATATAGAACAAAATTTAGAAATAGTAAATGATAGAATAAGTACAACAAAAAGAATAGCTAATGAAAAACCGGAGTCATCGAGCTCATAAAAAAGAACAAGTTATGATACAAATTCAATAAGTAATTTAAACCAATATTACATAACAGGAAAAATAAATGAAAAAGAATATTTAATACTATTAAACACAAGACAAGAAGAAAATTATATAGCAAAATGTTTAGTAAAAAATGAAGAAATAAAAACTGATAATGATATATGCCCAGATCTACCGAGAAGTTTAATAAATAATAAAGATATAGCAGAAAAAGAAATAATAATAATAGGAGGAATTAGAAAAATAAAAATAGAATTTGAGGTAAAAGAAGAAATGCAAAAACCAGATATAATATTAGGAATAAAATGGTTAGAACAAGTAAAACCATATAATATAGAACATACACAATTAGCCATAACATATAATAGGGAAAGATTATTTTTAAGAAGAGCCTTAACATAAAATGAAGATATATGTATTAATGAAGATAGTAGTGGAAAGATATTACAGTAGATATTATACGCCTATGATAGATACAGGAGCAGAAGCTAATTTATGTAGATATAATTGCTTACCAGAAAGTAAATGTGATAAATTAAAAATACCAATAGTAGTTAAAGGATTTAATAATGAAGGAAGCTTAATTACTTATAAAGCTAGGAACGTAAAAACACAAATATGGGATAAGATATTGACAATAGAAGAAATTTATAATTATGAACTAACATCAAAAGATATACTTTTAGGAATGCCATTTTTAGATAAACTATATCCACATGTAATAACTAAAAACGATTGGTGGTTTACAACACCATGTAAACAAAAAGTAAGAGCAAAAAGAGTTAATAATAAAATAAGAAAGAAAACTGATTGGAGAAAAGGAAGTGAAAAAATTACACAAAAGCTAGAAAATATAAAAACTACTGAAGATACAATAGAATTAGTAGTATTTTCGATAAATAAAACAGAAATAACTATTTTTTCAATAAATAAAATATAAATAGTTAAGAAAAAATTAGAACAATTATATAGCGAAGATCCATTAAAAGGATGGGAAAAACATAAAACTACCATAAAAATTGAATTAATAGACAAAAACAGCATAATAACCCAAAAACCATTAACATATAATTTTGACGATTTAAAAGAATTTAAAATGCATATAGATGAATTATTAGAAAAACAAAATATACAAAAAAGTAATAGTAAACATAATAGTCCAGCATTTATAGTAACTAAGCATAGTGAACAAAAAAGAGGAAAAAGTAGAATGGTTATTGATTATGGAAATTTAAATGCAAAAACTATAACATATAATTATCCAATACCAAATAAGATATTAAAAATAAGAAAAATCCAAGGATATAATTATTTTAGTAAATTCGATTGTAAATCGGGATTTTACCACCTAAAGTTAGAAGAAGAATCTAAAGAATTAACCGCATTTACGGTGCCACAAGGATTTTACGAATGGAATGTATTACCATTTGGATATAAAAATGCACCAGGTAGATATCAAAATTTTATGGATAATTATTTTAAACAATTACCTAATCGCATAATATACATAGATGATATATTATTATATACAAAAACTAAAGAAGAACATATAAAATTATTAGAACAGTTCACAGATATAATAGAAAAATCAGGAATAAGTCTAAGTGAAAAGAAAGCCGAAATTATGAAAAACCAGATAGAATTTTTAGGAATACAAATAGATAAAAGTGGAGTAAAAATGCAACAACATATAGTACAAAAAATAATAAATTCGAAAGAAAAATTAGATACAAAAAAGAAATTACAATCATTTTTAGGATTAGTAAACCAAGTAAGAGAATATATTCCAAAATTAGCAGAAAACCTAAAACCACTACAGAAAAAATTTAAAAAGGATATAGAATATAATTATAATGAAGAAGATAAAAAACAAGTTCAGAAAATAAAATTACTTTGCAAGGAATTACCAAAATTACAATTTCCGGATGAAAATAGAAAATTTACATACATAGTAGAAGCAGATGCCAGTGAATATAGTTACGGAGGAGTACTTAAATATAGATATGAAGCAGAAAAAATAGAACACCATTGTAGATACTACTCAGGTACGTTCAACGAGACAGAAAGAAAATGGGAAATAAATAGAAAAGAATTATGTTCATTATATAAATGTTTGTTAGTATTTGAGCCATATATTGTATATAACAAATTTATTATGCGAACAGATAATACATAGGTATGCTGGTGGCTAACAAAGAAAATACAAAATTCAGTTACAACAAAAGAGATTCAGAGATTAGTTTTAAACATATTAAATTTTACATTTGTAATAGAAGTAATCAGTACAAACAAAAATGTTATTGTAGATTACATATCAAGACAAAGCTACACAAACTGAAATGATAGAAGAAAATATACATGAAAAGATACTCAATGCCCTGACTACGCTTTCATTGAAAGTGGACAGTATGGGTACTGAGATAGTAAAGATGGGTACTGAGATAGAAACACTAAAGCTAAAGACTAGTGAAGATAAACTGAAGTCTATAGCTATGAATCAGCTAACTCAGCAATGCGCAGAGCTATGTCGATCGGAAGACAGTAAAATTCTAGAGCTAGAAGGAGATGTTGGGATACTCCATAAAACCCATAACATTTATCAATCTACTTCTGCAGGTACAAGCAAAGGAGTTAGAAAAAATATGAACTTAAACAAGCTATTTGACAAACCATATACACCAAATACATCAAAAGACCCCATGTTTATACCCCCACAAGTTACCACATATCGAGATAGTTTAAACCAAGACAAAAAGACATACAACTACACAGCCCGCACATATATAGAAAATATCTACAACGTACAAACTTTCTTAAATAGCAACCCCAAAGATATAAATATCCAAGAACCAGATACAAACTGTATAACCCAGAAATTAACCGGATACAACAAGCTAATTGCCTTACCAAAAACTAAACCAAGCCTAGTTAGAACTTGCTACGAATATGGATTACTTAGTACCGTATATACCACGGACGGAACTGAGATATCCACTATACCCGAGATATATGAAGCATTTACCACATTTAAAAGAATAACCAAAGGTACTTTATTTTTTATAAAAATCTACACGGCACCAGCAGAGATATTATTTGACGAAGTTAAGAAACCTATACAAGTTGTAAAAATAAAAATGACACGAGATATGATTATACCACAAGATATTGGTACACAGCTAGAGATACCCAGAATCGAGATACCAAAATTTTATGCGAACAAAAGAGTTATCGGACTATCTACAATTTTACAAGAGCTAGCAAACACATATTGTAACCAAAATCCTATATGGAGCTATTATTCAAGAAATCATGTATTAATATGTTCGAATTCAAAAGAGCAATGGGAAATAGATATGGAAACTATTAGGCAATGGATTATGACGTTGCTTAAACCAGAGACAGAACCTATCACCAGAGCTATTAAAGAAAAATTTATTTCAGAGGAATTATTGACCAGATATTGCAAGACTATTGGACACAAATATCCAGACCACAGATGTTCAAAATGTAATGGAGGAGATAATGACGTCCCAGCAGTGCAGCTAGAATAAAAGAAGATAAGGACAACAGCTGGAAAGATAAGACCAGAGCAATAATGGAGATACAACAGATACGACAAAAGAGACGGAAGACTTATTGAAAAATTTTACAAGTTGTTCACGTAAGTTAGCATTAGAAAGTCAAGTAGTATTTAATATAAATTAAATAGAGTTTGAATTTTAGACTTGTAGGTTAGGTAGGCTTTAAGACTTTTAAGTCTTTTCTTTGATTATTTTTTTTGTTTTTTAGCCTTTAGCCTTTACGTAAAGTTGTAAAAGATGTAAAGTGTTTGTAAAAAATCATCTATAAATAAAGAGACAAGAGGGCATTGCAAAGCAAGCCTTCTCACCTTCAAGACAAAATTCTCTCCGACCAAAAGTACTTTTGCCTAGTTAATTAAATATATACTGCAATGGAAAAAGCTATGGAGCAACAAACCTCAGAAATATGAAAGCTACCGGAACAGGTATATCTATTTACGATTATGAATAGCTAAATTCATAATTCTCGACAATCATGATATGATAAAATAAATTCATATTAGTTACTTTATAGTAGAATTATTCGAAAAATAATATGTTAAGAAGTTTATTAGCAAAGTGGAAACGGAGAAAAATCCCAAGGAACTATGTCATCCTAAAGGTGAAACCAATGAGGCAAGAAGCCGTGACGGGGAGTAACCAAAGTCGAGGCGCTGTTTAAGGGAAAAGTATCCGAATTACGATGCTAGTAGTGACCGAAGAATATGTTATTTAAGAATAATCTAGTATATAGTAATCTGAGATGACTATATTTTATTATGTATATGGTTGAAGAGAATATTTTGAAAAAGCAATTTATGATAATGAATGATAATATATCTGATGTCATGATAGATAAATTTAAGATACTTATTTTGTATGTACTTAGAGATATAGATGTTGCAGATATAAGAAAAGTTATATTAGAAAAAGCATTTGGAAAAAATTATACGGATAGAATAAATTATATACCACACATACCTAACTACTCTTATAAATATTTATTATGTTAAAATTACGTAGAATTTTTAAATATATGCGAAATATACAGTTACTAGAAAAACAGATAAAAATAAATATAGTCAGATACATGGAAAATAAAAAATATATAAAATCTCTTAATAAAAATATGCAAAAACTACTAAGTCTAAAACAAATAACTATAAAATATCAATTTTAGAAAATAGCCTATTTAGACTACCTTAGAGTTTTAATCTTATATATACTTAAAGATATAGAAATAATAGATATTAAGAAAATGATATTAGAAGAAGTAATAAACTACGAAATTGAAATGATAAATGCCACAGAACAAATATACGAAGACATATACCGAGAAGGATATTACTCAGATCAAGATTGTGGATGCTAAAATATATTAGAAAAACTAGAGAAAACCAAGATAATCTAAATAATGAAATTAATTATAGAAACCGAATTAGAGAAATAATGGAAGATCTAAAAGAAAAGTTAATTTGGATAGAAAAAACCTTAGAAAATTTAGAAAAAAGCACATGTAACAGTTTATATAATATAAAAAATTCACTACGAGAATACAACACAAAATAATAAATGACATAGAAAATTTAGAATTAGATATACACTACAGTATAGAAAGAATAAATTACTATACAAAAATTTGTAACTCAGCAGTTACTACAGGATAAAATAATATACCAAATAAATTAATGAATACATCTCACAAAAAGAATAATTTATTAAAACAAAAAATAATAGATTCATCAGTTATAATAAATCTATTTATCCACGCACAAAAAAGAATAGATTCATCAGTTATAATAAATCTATTTATTAATCTATTTATTAGCCTAGGTATCCGCACCCCCCTACAAATGCATCATTATAATCTATTGTTTTTACAATTTGTTCAAATGGGCTATCTATTTGTATCTTATTAATTTTATTTTTTCCTGTTATTTTATGTTTTGTTGTTAATACATATAAATTTTTACATCTCGCTGTAAATATTTTACTTCCTGGGGTTTCTTTTATATTTTTGTTTTCTTTTAACAGGTTGCTGTATTGATTATTTTGGCAATTGTCGCAACATGGATCTGAAAGCAATCTCGTTATATGTGTATTTAGTGTTCTATATACTGTTGGCAATGTTAAAGTTTGTACGGGTGTATAAGTTAAATTTTTAAAGAGCATTATTCCATCTCTTGTTAACAGATATCCTTCTTTATTCTGTATACAAAATCTTAACCCAATAACAAAATCGGATCCTATATTTAAATTTCTTGCTAATATTTTATTAACATTGTAAACTGGGTTATAGAATTTATTGCATGTATTTAAAAATCTTATTTGTGCTTTGTCTATGTAATAATTATAGATATTTTGTGATCCATCCATTTGAGTGGCTGTTATAGGTCTTTCAAGTATTTTTAATAAATTTTCCGGTACTATCTCTTTATTGATTAAACAGCTGGTACATCCGGTATCTACTAATGCTAGAGTTTCTATTTCTACATATTTTATTTTAATTTTTACTAAGACTTTTATGGTAGAGAATTCTTTATCTTCATTGCATATTAGACTAGTGTCATTATCTTCTAAATTCATAAGTTCTGCTTCTAACTTTTCCAAATGTTTGGCTTCTTGTCTATCTGTTTCTTCTATGGCAACTTTAGTTTTTCCTTTTTGTAGAATGATTAATCTTTATTCTAAATCATTTACTCTGATTTCTAAAGTAGGCGCCCTTAAATTTAGGATTTTATTACTTGTATATTTTTGTCCGTTATTTATTTCTCGTTCTACTTTTATTTTTAAAGTGTTTTCTATACAATTTATACATGCTTCTAAGTAACATTTCTTGCATTTAGCTCTATTGTCTTTGCTTGGATACCAATTACATATACGACATCTATTACTATCTAAGCCTTTGTTTCTTTGGAATTCATGTATGCATTCTTGAGTAACATTCATTAAATTATTAATTACTAAGTTATTTAAGTCTAAATCTTCTATCTCTTGTCCTAGTTCATTAACTAAGTTATCCTCTTCAGATTCTGAAGAATCAGATTTTAGATTATCTTTATTATTTATATCAATACTTATTATTGAGTATATACTTTCTGTGTCTGACATGTATTCGTCTACATTTAATAAAGTTTCTTGGAAATCCTCAATTCGTTGAGAATTTTTGGTTCTATTATTATTTCTTTTAGGGCATACATTGGCTAAATGGTCGATACTTCCACAAGTATAGCATTCTAATTTGTTTTTATAATTTCTATAATTTCTATATTTCCTAACATGTCTATCTCTATTTTACCACCGTTTTTAGCTTTTGATTTTCTTAAGAAGTATTGTTTTCTACTATATGGTTTTTGATTATTTCTTTTCTTATATTTTCTATGTTGTTTCTGATCGTAATTTTGGGTTGTGTATATAACAGATTTACAAAAATTCATTCATTTCTTTTTAATTGTTTTTGTATTTGTATGTTCGTACACTTTTCTGTTAATATATCCATTATATGTTGTGTTCTATGTCCTATTGTCCATTTTAAATTTGGGTTGGCTGCTACCCCATCTCTTTTATACCATCTATCCTCTATTTCTCTTCCTAAAGCTCCAGGTAAGTTATTGAATAATTTTTTTCCCAATTCCTCATTAAAGGTGTTTCCACTGACAGTGCAATAATAAAAATAGTCTTGTAGGAATTTCTTTATATATACCCAACGTGAGATACTTAATTGTTCTAGTTTGATCAGAGCTTCTTTTTGTAATGCTAATAATCCACAATTTTGATATTTTCCAGTTAATAACATATGCATTTTATTTGTAAAATTATAGGGGTTTGGTACCATACTTAATAAAACCTGAAAATCATATGGGCAGTTTGTCTTAAAACTTTCCCATGTGGCTTTTGCAGATTCTCCTAAGAAAGTTTCTAAATATTTATACATTATTTCCGTATCTGTTTCGTTATAATGTCTTAGGTAATTGACAGCTACTATTCCTTTCCATAAGTCTATTACTGTATCCCACATTTGGGGATCATGTGCTGCTATATTCAGAATTTTACCTTTGCTACCTCCTTCTTGTAGTTTAAGTGGTTCTTCTATTGGCATTCTTTTACCTTCCGATTTTATATTATCTCCTCTAAGCTCTGTATCTGGGTTTATCCTAATCGCTGGTCTTCTAGGTACATTGCCTGTACTATAATCTATTGGTTGGAGATTAGGGTTTGTTTGTTGGAATGGGCTAGCACTTGAAGAGCTAGTTGGTTCTAATTCGGCTAATTCTTTATAACTGATGGTAGAACTTATTATAGAGATTGTGTCTTCATCTTTTCTTTCAAGGAATGATTGGTTATTTCTATAGCCTAAATTATCGCTTCTCTCTAAGCAGTTTTTAAAATGTTCTTTATATTCGTCTATTTTCATTTCGTCCTTCTGACATCCTTTACATTTAAAAGTTATATAGTTATATTCCTCTGCTAAGTTTTCAGCTTTTTCTATGGCCATGTCTACTTCATATCCTTCTTGTAGGACTTCTATATTCATAAATTCGCTTTCTGTTTCTATATTACTCTCTGTTTCATCATCGTCTAAATTTCTTTTAGAGGTGTAATTATAATCTGTAAACCTAACGGAGGTTTATCCTTTGCTTGTAGTATACAATAGATGAGAGTCTGGTGTAAGAGTTTTTGGTTTTGTAAATTTGTTTAAATTCCATTCTAAACCTGCATATTTTTCTGGGTCTATTTTTATTGGTTTTATTAAGCTTATACCTTTATTTCCCATTATTTCAACTACATCATTTACTTTTAGTTTAAATTTTCTATTACTGCTTAAAGTTAATTTTCAAATAAAATATATGCACATTAATAAATTATTTCCACTATTCATTTCTTCGTATCCTTTAGTTTGGACTCATATTTTAATGTTTTTTCCGAATTCTTTTAAGTTCATTAGGAAATCTGGACTTATATAGAATATTCCTCCATTATTTGTCATATCTACTTCAGTTAGTCCTATTATTGACTTTTTAATGTCTGACCATCGATCATCATATATTGTTATTAATACTTTGGATCCTAGGTTTTTTCTAGTTAGACCTTTTATTCCTATAACAATTAAACCCATATGCATTTACATCATTTTATTATTTTTTATATGTCGTAGGGAATTAGCATTTACTAAATCTAGTATTTTAAAATCTTCTCCTATGGCCGATATTTGTTCTTCCCTGTAATGTTTATATAGCTGATTGTCTGTAGAAAAATATCCTGCGTTATATAATATTTTAGGACTTAATAATTTTAATTGGTGTTGTTGGAAAATTTGTAAATCTTTGTCTACATCTATTATTTCGTTAAGCTCTTGGTTGTGCTCCATATTAGGTGTTCTTCTGCATATTCTAGATAATATATTATTATTTCCTATTCTATTCTCAGAAAAACTTATTCTTTGTCATTCTTCTCCTTGTCTTTCATTAGTTTCGATGGTTCCCGTCTATTTGATAGAAAGTCCATTTTTGTGGTTTTCTTATTATATTCTTTCGTTCTTGTTTAGGAGTTAATTCAATTCATTTTAATTGGTTAACAAGTTCTTCTATTTCAAAATTATTTTTTGGTTGGGCTTCTTTATTTTTTATTAAGATGTCTATTTTCTTATGTAGTTCGAGTAATTCTGGTTCTTCCTGGAGAGGTTTTTGAGTTTCTTTACCTTTAAGTAAAATGTCTATCTTTTTGTGTAAGTCTAATAATAACTCTATTATGGTATTATTTTGTTTTAGTAAAATTTTATCTGTTTGACTTGAAGGTATATGCTTAGATAATCCTTCTGCTTCGCTATGATAATTTCTTGATTTTACTAGTGCTTTACTATAATTTATATCCTCTTCACTCATGAAAGTGATTTTTCTTCTAATCTTTTTGTTATTTTTTGTAAATCTCTGATTTCTGTTGTTATATTTTCTACTTGTTCTACAAGCTTACATATTAATTGAGTTGTTTTTACTTCCAATTCCTTAGGTCTTTCTATTATGGTTTTTATTAGCTTTTCAATTTCTAATTTTGTAGGTATTTGTTCTAAATTAAATTTATGATTTAAATACTGAATTTTTCTGTCTATTTCTATTTCTTGTGACTTTAAATAATCTAAATTTTGTTCTATCTTGTCTAGTGTCGTTTTATGTTTACTTTGAGTAACTTCTATTTCTTCTAAAATTCTTATTATACTATTATCCTTTTCTTGAATTTTTTCACTTGAATTTATCAACAAGTCTATTATTGTATTATATTGTTTATCTTCTGAATGTAAAATATGTTCACCTGGGTTGAAATTACACCTTATAGTAGAGTTATCTTTTAATACTCTACATTTCTTTTCTGGTTGAAATCTAAGATCTAAGTAATCTAGACGTTTAAAGTTCTTACAGTTCATATTTTCCCCAAATATTTTTTTTTACTTTTTACCTTACCCTGTTCATCTCTTTCTCTTAATCTATGTTCTTAACACCTTACTTCTTTAACCACACCCCGAAAAATTTTTGTCTGGCAGCTAACACTCGTCCTTTGCCTATTTTGCAGGCCTGTTGGACTATTAAGGCCAGAATTCCTAGGAATTTACAAGTTAATACATTGTTGTTATTAAGAAATTAAGAGGCTAACCATATATTAAGGGTAAGAATTTTATAGAGAATTTAATTTACATGATTTACAAAAATATGTAGAATAACTTTAAACATGGATATAAGAACATAAGTATAAATATTTTTTGTGGGGAAAATATGTAAATAAGAACTTACATGAAGTAACTAGGAGAGAGGTTTCCCTTTTAGGAACCCCCTTAAGATAGAATAGAGAACTTGGAGCTTTTATTTAAATCACAATGATACAAAGTTTATACAAGAGAGACTGGCTTGGATAGGTTTTTTGAGAGGAATGGTCTAAACATTTCAAGTAGATTTTGAAGTTGGAAGTTGGTTGATTTCACTCTGCCTTCCTTCTACAAAATGTATGCCTTTTATAGGCAGAAACTAAATAAAGTAGTAGTTCTAAAGATTACTACGTGGCCCAAACACATATGGCCGACCCTTAAAGATAAGAGATAAGAAGGAATCTTAATAATGCAAGCCGGGTACTCATTGGGACCCATCGTCACACGCATCATTAACTTTACTTCCACACTTATTTTGATGCGTGCTTCAACAGTTTTTCTTTCTTTTGGAAAGTAGTGATAAAGGAAGCACTCTGACTCTGACAATTACAAGACACAAAGTGGGCATCCCCACCTGACTATACTAGCTAATAATACAAATGGTATATTGTCTTTACTATGTATCCAAGTTATTCAAGGCAATTGAGTCGAAGCTCATTCCTGAGTCATCATATTCATATGGATCCTGAGCATCCTGGAAGTGTGCAATACTATCATCTTCATCTGATCTTGTAGAATTATTATCTGTATTATCTATCTCTGGAATAGTCCTGTATGAACTACTTAGTTGTCCATCTGGCGGTCCATTCATATGTTTATCTTGTGTTTGTTTACTAAAGAATCTGTCGAGAGTCTGTTTGATTATAGTCTCTATTGTTTTATTTTTTCTTTTGGATATTAAAGTCTTTTTTAGAATCTTATTACCCGATCTTGTTAACTTATTTTTTGATGAAGAACACCCTTCATCTTCACTTTTTGACAAAGTGACAGCCATTAACGAGTTTGATTTGTCTTTACCGGTCACCGTTTGAACCGGACTAGCTGTACCAACATCCGGTACAGTGGATTTCTGAGCATTTAGTGGGAAATGCACACCCTTCTCATTCATTTTTTGAGGAGATGGAGAACACTGATTCTGAGTCTGTGTTTGTGCATCCATCTTGCTTACATTTGTCTGCTGGCGGAGTCTTGCTTCTAATAATTGTATCTGTTTTATCAATCTAGTGTTTTCCATGAGGAGTGATTCTTTCTGGGTATTTAGCTTCTTGAAATTCTCCGTCATTGAAAAACAATGGTTACAGAAAATAATCTTTCAAGTCTTTTTTTGCAGATTATACTGGGGTATTTTGTCTGGATTTTGTCTAAGTGAAGGAGATATATAATAGTTTGGTCCTAAATATCCTCTAGCATAATTGGTAGCTTCAGTAAAATCATTGAATCCTTTAAAAAGAGGAGATTTAAAACCTTATATTGAATCTAATACTTCTAACCATGTTTGGAAAATTCCATTAGTTTTTCCATGAATGACTACATAGTATTTAAATCGAGGCTTATTCTTTTCTGCTATGTACTGGCATAAAGAGTTCATAGATGCCATAAAATGATTTCGATTTTGTCTATTATAAGAGATCCAAAGATTATCCACTAAAAACCTTTGGGGTCTATATAAAATGTAATCTAGTCTTACTCTAAAAGATATGTTACTCTCGGGGTAAGCAATTAAATTAAATGGTCCGAAGTGAATTCTTTCCATTGTCTCTAAAGATTCTAGTGGTCTAAAATTTAAATTACCTAACATTGTCTGTTGATACGACTCTGAGACGAAGCTACACCTTTGCCTTTGTCTGGAGGAGGTTGTCCTGTTGGTCTCATGCTGAAAACAAATGAGTGAGATTAAACTTATTTATTTATTCCTAGTTGTAGTCTACTTAACTGGTCAGCTAATTCGTTTTCCTTACCTTCTTATATGTTCAAATACTATATTCTTATAAACAGATATGGTGTCTGTAAAATTTAGCCATCTTCTTCTACTACTGGTTTTGTCATTTATTTTTTGATGAAATTTAACTATAACTTCACAATCTGTTCTAACTAAAATTTCTTCTTTATTTAGAATATGTCATTTGAAACTATTTAACCCGTATATTATAGCTAATACTTCTAGGTCTATAGCACTCATATTTCCTTTTTCTTTATATGCCCCACTCTGATATCCACATACTTGTTCTTCACTTTTATTACTGTATTTATTAGGTCGTGCTTTTAAGATAGCTCCCCATCCTAAATCACTTCCATCTGTTTGAATGATTAAATAATCTGATTCTAATGCAATTTTTAGATCTGAGATATTTTTAATTTTTTCTTTTATTTTTTTTGATTAATTTAATGTCTTCTATATTGAAGACAACCTAATATGGAGTACAACCTAGAAGAAGTTAGAAATTATACTCTGCTTAATGCAGAAGGACAAGAATGCTTAACAGATATATAAAAGGACTATACCCTAATAAGTATAGAAATTCAGTTTTATAATTTTAGAAAAGGAATGGATAAAATAGGAATAATAAACAATCCAAAAGATTTTGAAAATATAATATCTATACTAGATAAATGGAAATAATAGGAGAAAAACCGTTAGCCCATTGGGATGCTAACGAGCTAATGTGTAGATTAGATATAATTAATTCGGAATACACTATAAAAATAGCACCTATAGAAGCAAATTATGAAGATACTAAAGAATTTGATATACAAATAAAGGAACTTTTACAATTAGGAGTAATAAGAAGATCTACCTCTAGACATCGATCTGCTGCATTTATGGTAAGAAATCATAGTGAACAAATAAGAGGTAAAGCTCGTATGGTAATTAATTATAAAATATTAAACGATAATACCAGAACAGATGCATATAAACTACCAGATAAAAGTGAATTAATTAATAGAATACAAAATAAAAAGGTATATAGTAAATTTGATTGTAAGTCAGGCTACTGGCAAGTCAAAATGCACCCAGACAACATAGAATGGACGGCATTCACATGTCCAGGTGGACATTTTGAATGGTTAGTTATGTCGTTTCGTTTAAAGACAGCTCCACCCATTTTTCAACGAAAGATGGATAACATATTTGGAGAATATAAACATTTCATATTAGTATATGTAGATGATATTTTGGTATTTAGTCAAAATATGAAGAACACTTAGGACACTTACAAATAATTTTTAGATTATTGGTTAAACATGGAATAGTAATAAGTAAAAAGAAAATGGAATTGTGTAAAACTTATATTAATTTCTTAGGAATAACTTTAGGAAATGGAAAGGTAAAACTCCAACCACACATTGCAAAGAAGGCATTAGAAATAGAAATAGACAGAAAAATTCAGTATTTAAATCATAAATTTAATTTAGAACAAATACCTACAAAATTAGAAATTGAAAAGCTAATAAAAACCATAATAGAAAGACCTAAGGAATTGGAAGTAAAAACAACTCAATTAATATGTAAGCTTGTAGAACAAGTAGAAAATATAACAACAGAAATCAGAGATTTACAAAAAATAACAAAAAGATTAGAAGAAATATCACTTTCATGAGTGAAGAGGATATAAATTATAGTAAAGTACTAGAAAAATCAAGAAATTATCATAGCGAAGCAGAAGGATTATCTAAGCATATACCTTCAAGTCAAACAGATAAATTTTACTAAAACAAAATAATACCATAATAGAGTTATTATTAGACTTACACAAAAAGATAGACATTTTACTTAAAGGTAAAGAAACTCAAAAACCTCTCCAGGAAGAACCAGAATTACTCGAACTACATAAGAAAATAGACATCTTAATAAAAAATAAAGAAGCCCAACCAAAAAATAATTTTGAAATAGAAGAACTTGTTAACCAATTAAAATGAATTGAATTAACTCCTAAACAAGAACGAAAGAATATAATAAGAAAACCACAAAAATGGACTTTCTATCAAATAGACGGAGAACCATCGAAACTAATGAAAGACAAGGAGAAGAAAGACAAAGAATAAGTCTTTCTGAGAATAGAATAGGAAATAATAATATATTATCTAGAATATGCAGAAGAACACCTAATATGGAGCACAACCAAGAGCTTAACGAAATAATAGATGTAGACAAAGATTTACAAATTTTCCAACAACACCAATTAAAATTATTAAGTCCTAAAATATTATATAACGCAGGATATTTTTCTACAGACAATCAGCTATATAAACATTACAGGGAAGAACAAATATCGGCCATAGGAGAAGATTTTAAAATACTAGATTTAGTAAATGCTAATTCCCTACGACATATAAAAAATAATAAAATGATATTAATGCATATGGGTTTAATTGTTATAGGAATAAAAGGTCTAAATAGAAAAAACCTAGGATCCAAAGTACTAATAACAATATATGATGATCGATGGTCAGACATTAAAAAGTCAATAATAGGACTAACTGAAGTAGATATGACAAATAATGGAGGAATATTCTATATAAGTCCAGATTTCCTAATGAACTTAAAAGAATTCGGAAAAAATATTAAAATAGGAGTCCAAACTAAAGGATACGAAGAAATGAATAGTGGAAATAATTTATTAATGTGCATAGGTTTTATTGGAAAATTAACTTTAAGCAGTAATACAAAATTTAAACTAAAAGTAAATGATGTATTTGAAATAATGGGAAATAAAGGCATAAGCTTAATAAAACCAATAAAAATAGACCTAGAAAAATATGCAGGTTTAGAATGGAATTTAAACAAATTTACTAAACCAAAAACTCTTACACCAGACTCTCATCTATTGTATACTACAAGCAAAGGAGAAACCTCAGTTAGGTTTACAGATTATAATTACACCTCTAAAAGAAATTTAGACGATGATGAAACAGAGAGTAATATAGAAACAGAAAGCGAATTTATGAATATAGAAGTCCTACAAGAAGGATATGAAGTAGACATGGCCATAGAAAAAGCTAAAAACTTAGTAGAGGAATATAACTATATAACTTTTAAATGTAAAGGATGTCAGAAGGACGAAATAAAAATAGACGAATGTAAAGAACATTTTAAAAACTGCTTAGAGAGAAGCGATAATTTAGGCTATAGAAATAACCAATCATTCCTTGAAAGAAAAGATGAAGACACAATCTCTACAATAAGTTCTACCATCAGTTATAAAGAATTAGCCGAATTAGAACCAACTAGCTCTTCAAGTGCTAGCCCATTCCAACAAACAAACCCTAATCCCCAACCAATAGATTATAGTACAGGCAATGTACCTAGAAGACCAGCGATTAGGATAAACCCAGATACAGAGCTTAGAGGAGATAATATAAAACCAGCAGGTAAAAGAATGCCAATAGAAGAACCAATTAAACTACAAGAAGGAGGTAGCAAAGGTAAAATTCTGAATATAGCAGGACATGATCCCCAAATGTGGGATACAGTAATAGACTTATGGAAAGAAATAGTAGCTGCCGATTACCTAAGACATTATAACGAAACAAATACAGAAACAATGTATAAATATTTAGAAACTTTCTTAGGAGAATCTGCAAAAGCCACATGGGAAAGTTTTAAGACAAACTGCCCATATGATTTTCAGGTTTTATTAAGTATGGGACCAAACCCCTATAATTTTACCAATAAAATGCATATGTTATTAATTGGAAAAGATCCAAATTGTGTATTATTAGCATTACAAATAGAAGCTCTGATCAAACTAGAACAATTAAGTATCTCACGTTGGGTATATATAAAGAAATTCCTACAAGACTATTTTTATTATTGCACTGTCAGCGAAAACACCTTTAATGAGAAATTAGGCAAAAAATTATTCAATAAATTACCTGGAGCTTTAGGAAGAGAAATAGAGGATAGATGGTATAAAAGAGATGGGGTAGTAGCCAACCCAAATTTAAAATGGACAATAGGACATAGAACACAACATATAATGGATATATTAACAGAAAAGTGTACGAACATACAAATACAAAAACAATTAAAAAGAAATGAATGAATTTCTGTAAATCTGTTATATACACAACCCAAAATTACGACCAGAAACAACATAGAAAATATAAGAAAAGAAATAATCAAAAACCATATAGTAGAAAACAATACTTCTTAAGAAAATCAAAAGCTAAAAAACCGTGGTTAAATAGTGATAGATATGTTAGCAAATATAGAAATTATAAAATCAAATTAGAATGCTATACTTGTGGAAGTATCGACCATTTAGCCAATGTATGCCCTAAAAGAAATAATAATAGAACCAGAAATTCTCAACTAATTGAGGATTTCGAAGAAACTTTATTAAATGTAGACGAATACATGTCAAACACAGAAAGTATATACTCAATAATAAGTATTGATATAAATGATAAAGATAATCTAAAATCTGATTCTTCAGAATCTGAAGAGGATAACTTAGTTAATGAACTAGGACAAGAGATAGAAAATTTAGACTTAAATAACTTAGTAATTAATAATTTAATGAATGTTACTCAAGAATGCATACATGAATTCCAAAGAAACAAAGGCTTAAATAGTAATAGATGTCGTATATGTAATTGGTATCCAAGCAAAGACAATAGAGCTAAATGCAAGAAATGTTACTTAGAAGCATGTATAAATTGTATAGAAAACACTTTAAAAATAAAAGTAGAATGAGAAATAAATAACGGACAAAAATATACAAGTAATCAAATCCTAAATTTAAGGGTGCCTAGTTTAGAAACTAGAGTAAATGATTTAGAACAAAGATTAACCATTCTAGAAAAAGAAAAAACTAAAGTCGCCATAGAAGAAACAGATAAACAAGAAGCCATACATTTGGAAAAGTTAGAAGCAGAACTTATGAATTTAGAAGATAATGACACAAGTCTAATATGCAACGAAGATAAAGAATTCTCTACCATAAAAGTCTTAGTAAAAATTAAAATAAAAGATGTAGAAATAGAAACTCTAGCATTAGTATATCCCGGATGTACCAGCTGTTTAATCAATAAAGAGATAGTACCGGAACATTTATTAAAAATACTTGAAAGACCTATAACAACCACTCAAATGGATGCATCACAAAATATCTATAATTATTACATAGACAAAGCACAAACAAGCTTTTTAAATACATGCAATAAATTCTATAACCCAGTTTACAATGTTAATAAAATATTAGCAAGAGATTTAAATATAGGATTAGATTTTGTTATTGGGTTAAGATTTTGTATACAGAATAAAGAAGGATGACTATTAACAAGAGATGGAATAATGCTCTTTAAAAATTTAACTTATACACCCGTACAAACTGTAACATTGCCAAAAGTATATAGAACACTAAATACACATAAAACGAGATTTCTTCCAGAGCCATGTTGCGACAATTGCCAAAATAATCAATGCAGCAACCTGTTAAAAGAAAACAAAAATATAAAAGTAAACCTAGAAGAAGTTAGAAATTATACTCTGCTGAATGCAGAAGGTCAAGAATGCCTAACAGATATAGAAAAAGACTATACCCTAATAAGTATAGAAACTCAGTTTTATAATTTTAGAAAAGGAATGGATAAAATAGGAATAATAAACAATCCAAAAGATTTAGAAAATGTAATATCTATACTAGATAAAATGGAAATAATAGGAGAAAAACCGTTAGCCCATTGGGATGCTAACGAGCTAATGTGTAGATTAGATATAATTAATTCGGAATACACTATAAAAACAACACCTATAGAAGCAAATAATGAAGATACTAAAGAATTTGATATACAAATAAAGGAACTTTTTCAATTAGGAGTAATAAGAAGATCTACCTCTAGACATCGATCTGCTGCATTTATGGTAAGAAATCATAGTGAACAAATAAGAGGTAAAGCTTGTATGATAATTAATTATAAAAAATTAAACGATAATACCAGAACAGATGCATATAAACTACCAGATAAAAGTGAATTAGTTAATAGAATACAAATTGAAAGGTATATAGTAAATTTGACTGTAAGTCAGGATCCTGGCAAGTCAAAATGCACCCAGACAACATAGAATGGACGACATTCACATGTCCAGGTGGACATTTTGAATGGTTAGTTATACCGTTTGGTTTAAAGACAACTCCACCCATTTTTCAATGAAAGATAGATAACATATTTGGAGAATATAAACATTTCATATTAGTATATGTAGATGATATTTTGGTATTTAGTCAAAATATGCAAGAACACTTAGGACACTTACAAATAATTTTCAGATTATTTATTAAACATGGAATAATAATAAGTAAAAAGAAAATGGAATTATGTAAAACTTATTTTAATTTCTTAGGAATAACTTTAGGAAATGGAAAGGTAAAACTCCTACCACACATTGCAAAGAAGGCATTAGAAATGCCAGATAAATTAGAAAAGACAAAAGATTTATAAAAATTTTTAGGATTAGTAAATTATGCAAGAAATTTTATTCAAGACTTAGAAAAAATAGCAGGACCATTATACGCAAAGACAGGTAGTAAATGGCAGAAAAATTTCAATATATAAGACATTAAATTAATCCAAAATATAAAAGAAAAAATTAAAAATATCCCAGATCTAAAAATTCCATTAGAATCAGATTATTTAATCATTCAAACAGATGAAAGTGTTTTAGGATGGGGAGCTATCATAAAAGCACGACCTAATAAATACAGTAATAAAAATGAAGAACAAATATGTGGATAGCAGAGTGGGGCATATAAAGAAAAAGGAAACATGAGTGCTATACACCTAGAAGTATTAGCTATAATTTACGGGTTAAATAATTTCAAATTATATATTCTAAATAAAGAAGAAATTTTAGTTAGAACAGATTGTGAAGCTATAGTTAAATTTCATCAAAAGATAAATGACAAAACCAGTAGTAGAATATGATGGCTAAATTTTACAGACACCATATCTGTTTATAAGAATATAGTATTTGAACATATAAAAGGTAAGGAAAATGAATTAGCTGACCACTAGAATCTTTAGAAACAATGGAAAGAATTCACTTCAGACCATTTAATTTAATTGCTTACCCCGAGAGTAACATATCTTTTAGAGTAAGACCAGATTACATTTTAGGTAGACCCCAAAGGTGTTTAGTGGATAATCTTTGGATCTCTTATAATAGACAAAACCATAATCATTTTATGGCATCTATGAACTATTTATGCTAGTACATGGCAGAAAAGAATAAGCCTCGGTTTGAATACTATGTAGTCATTCATGGAAAAACTAATGGAATTTTCCAAACATGGTTAGAAGTATTAGATTCAATACAAGGTTTTAAAGCTCATCTTTTTAAAGGATTCAATGATTTTACTGAAACTACCAATCATGCTAGAGGATATTTAGAACCAAACTATTATATATCTCCTTCACTCAGACAAAATCCAGACCAAATTCCCCAGTATAATCTGCAAAAAGAGACTGAAAAGATTATTTTCTGTAACCATTGTTTTTCAATGACGGAGAATTTCAAGAAGCTAAATACCCAGAAAGAATCACTCCTCATGGAAAACACTAGATTGATAAAACAGATACAATTATTAGAAGCAAGACTCCACCAGCAGACAAATGTAAGCAAGACGGATGCACAAACACAGACTCAGAATCAGAGTTCTCCATCTCCTCAAAAAATGGATGAGAAGGGTATGCATTTCCCAGTAAATGCTCAGAAATCTACTGTACCGGATATTGGTACAGCTAGTCCAGTTCAAACGGTGACCGGTAATGACAAATCAAACCCGTTAATGGTTGTCACTTTGCCAAAAAGTGAAGATGAAGGGTGTTCTTTATCAAAAAATAAGTTAACAAGATCAGGTAATAAGATTCTAAAAAAGACTTTAATATCCAAAAGAAAAAAATAAAACAATTGAGAATATAATCAAACAGACTCTCAACAGATTCTTTAGTAAACAGACACAAGATAAACATATGAATGGACCGCCAGACGGACAACCAAGTAGTTAAGACAAGACTATTCCAGAGATAGATAATACAGATAATAATTCTACCAGATCAGACGAAGATGATAGTATTGCACATTTCCAGGATGCTCAGGATCCATATGAAGACGATGACTCAGGAATGATCTTCGACTACATTGCCCTGCACAACTTGGACACATTGTAAAGACAATATACCATTTGTATTATTATCTAGTATAGTCAGGTGGGGATGCCCACTTTGTGTCTTGTAATAGTCAGAGTCAGAGTGCTTCCTTTATCACTACTTTCCAAAAGAAAGAAAAACTGTTGAAGCACGCGTCAAAATAAATGTGGAAGAAAAGTTAATAATGCATGTGACGATGGGGCCCAATGAGTACCCGGATTGCATTATTAAGATTCTCTCTTATCTCTTATCTTTAAGGGTCGGCCATATGTGTTTTGGCCACGTAGTAATCTTTAGAACCACTACTTTATTTAGTGTCTGCCTATAAAAGGCATACATTTTATAGAAGGAAGGCAGAGTAAAATCAAACAACTTCCAACTTCAAAATCTACTTGAAATGTTTAAACCCTTACTCTCAAAAAACCTATCCAAGCCAGTCTCTCTTGTATAAACTTTGTATCATTGTGATTTAAATAAAGGCTTCAAGTTCTCTATTCTATCTTAAGGGGGTTCCCGAAAGGGAAACCTCTCTCCTAGTTACTTCATGTAAGTTCTTATTTACATATTTTCCCCACAAAAAATATTTATACTTATGTTCTTATATCCATGTTTAAAGTTATTCTACATATTTTTGTAAATCATGTAAATTAAATTCTCTATAAAATTCTTACCCTTAGTATATGGTTAGCCTCTTAATTTCGTAATAACATCGATGGATTAACCTGTAAACTCCTAGGAATTCTGGCCTTGCAAAAAATTTTCTGAGGTATGGTTAAAAAAGTAAGGTGTTAAGAATATAGATTAAGAGGAAGATATGAATAGGGTAACGTAAAAAGTAAAAAAAAAAATTCTGGGAAAATATAAACTGTAAGAACTTTTAAAATGAAGAAGCTATGAGAGAGAGGGAATACTGAGTAGGTTTTACACGAAACTGATTAAATTCACTGTTTTAAAATATAGCTCTATTGCTTTGAAACATAATCTTATTTTGAATATAATCTTATTGAAATATACCACTATTTTTTGAAATATACGATTATCTTGAAATAGACGATTATTTTGATACCAAGATAAGAGATAAGAGGGAATCTTAATAATGCAAGCCGGTTACTCATTGTGACCCATCGTCACATGCATTATTTTTTCTTCCACACTTATTTTGACGCGTGCTTCAACAGTTTTTCTTTCTTTTGGAAAGTAGTGATAAAGGAAGCACTCTGACTCTGACTATTACAAGACATAAAGTGGGCATCCCCACCTTACTATACTAACTAATAATACAAATGGTATATTGTCTTTACTATGTATCCAAGTTGTGCATGGCAATGGAGTCGAAGCTCATTCCTGAGTCATCGTCTTCATATGGATCCTGAGCATCCTGGAGTGTGCAATACTCTCATCTTTGTCTGATCTTGTAGAATTATTATCTATATTATCTATCTCTAGAACAGTCCTGTCTGAACTACTTGCTGTCCATTCATATGTTTATCTTATGTCTGTTTACTAAAGAATCTATCGAGAGTCTGTTTGATTATAGTCTCTATTGTTTCATTTTTTTCATTTGGATATTAAAGTCTTTTTTAGAATCTTATTACTCGATCTTGTTAACTTATTTTTTGATGAAGAACACCCTTCATCTTCACTTTTTGGCAAAGTGACAGCCATTATTGGGTTTGATTTGTCTTTACCGGTCACCGTTTGAACTGGACTAGTTGTACCAACATCCGGTACAGTGGATTTATGGAACAGTCCTGTCTGAACTACTTGGCTGTCCCTTTGGCGGTCCATTCATATATTTATCTTGTGTTTGTTTACTAAAGAATCTGTCGAGAGTCTGTTTGATTATAGTCTCTATTGTTTTATTTTTTCTTTTGGATATTAAAGTCTTTTTTAGAATCTTATTACCCGATCTTGTTAACTTATTGTTTGATGAAGAACACCCTTCAACTACATTTTTTGGCAAAGTGACAGCCATTAATGGGTTTGATTGTCTTTACCGGTCACCGTTTGAACCAAACTAGCTGTACCAACATCCGGTACAGTGGATTTCTAAGCATTTAGTGGGAAATGCACACCCTTCTCATCCATTTTTTGAGGAGATAGAGAACTCTGATTCTGAGTCTGTGTTTGTGCATCCATCTTGCTTATATTTGTCTGCTGGTGGAGTCTTGCTTCTAATAATTATATCTATTTTATAAATCTAGTGTTTTCCACGAGGAGTGATTCTTTCTGGGTATTTAGCTTCTTAAAATTCTCCGTCATTGAAAAACAATGGTTACAGAAAATAATCTTTCCAGTCTTTTTTTGCAGATTATACTGGGGTATTTGGTCTGGATTTTGTCTGAGTGAAGGAGATATATAATAGTTTGGTCCTAAATATCCTCTAGCATTTTGGTAGTTTCAGTAAAATCATTTAATCCTTTAAAAAGAGGAACTTTAAAACCTTGTATTGAATTTAATACTTGTAACCATGTTTGGAAAATTCCATTAGTTTTTCCATGAATGACTACATAGTATTTAAACCGAGGCTTATTCTTTTCTGCCATGTACTGACATAAAGAGTTCATAGATACCATAAAATGAATACGGTTTTGTCTATTATAAGAGATCCAAAGATTATCCACTAAACACCTTTGGGGTCTATCTAAAATGTAATCTGGTCTTACTCTAAAAGATATGTTACTGTCGGGGTACGCAATTAATCTAAATGGTCCGAAGTGAATTCTTTCCATTGTTTCTAAAGATTCTAGTGGTCTAAAATTTAAATTACCTAACATTGTCTGTTGATACGACTCTGAAGACGAAGCTACACCTTTGCCTTTATCTGGAAGAGGTTGTCCTGTTGGTCTCATGCTGAAAATAAATGAGTGTGATTAAACTTATTTATTTATTTATTTATTCCCAGTTGTAGTCTACTTAACTGGTCAACTAATTCATTTTCCTTACCTTTTATATGTTCAAATATTATATTCTTATAAACAGATATGGTGTCTGTAAATTTTAGCCATCTTCTTCTACTACTGGTTTTGTCATTTATTTTTTGATGAAATTTAACTATAGCTTCACAATGTGTTCTAACTAAAATTTCTTCTTTATTTAGAATATGTAATTTGAAACTATTTAACCCTTATATTATAGCTAATACTTCTTGGTCTATAGCACTCATGTTTCCTTTTTCTTTATATGCCCCACTCTGATATCCACATATTTGTTCTTCATTTTTATTACTGTATTTATTAGATCGTACTTTTAAGATAGCTCCCCATCCTAAATCACTTCCATCTGTTTGAATGATTAAATAATCTGATTTTAATGGAATTTTTAGATCTGGGATATTTTATTTTTTTCTTTTATTTTTTGGATTAATTTAATGTCTTCTATATTGAAATTTTTCTGCCCTTTACTACCTGTCTTTGCGTATAATGGTCCTGCTATTTTTCCTATGTCTTGAATAAAATTTCTTGCATAATTTACTAATCCTAAAAAATTTTGTATATCTTTTGTCTTTTCTAATATATATGGCATTTCTAATACCTTCTTTGCAATATGTGGTTGGAGTTTTACCTTTCCATTTCCTAAATTTATTCCTAAGAAATTAATATAAGTTTTACATAATTCCATTTTCTTTTTACTTATTATTATTCCATGTTTAACAAATAATCTGAAAATTATTTGTTTGTGTCCTAAGTGTTCTTGCATATTTTGACTAAATACCAAAATATCATCTATATATACTAATATGAAATGTTTATATTCTCCAAATATGTTATGCATCTTTCGTTGAAAAATAGGTGGAGCTGTCTTTAAACCAAACAGCATAACTAACCATTCAAAATGTCCACCTGGACATGTGAATGTCATCCATTCTATGCTGTCTGGGTGCATTTTGACTTGCCAGTAGCCTGACTTACAGTCAAATTTACTATATACCTTTTTATTTTGTATTCTATTAATTAGTTCACTTTTATCTGGTAGTTTATATGCATCTGTTCTGGTATTATCGTTTAATCTTTTATAATTAATTATCATACGAGCTTTACCTCTTATTTGTTCACTATGATTTCTGACCATAAATGCAGCAGATCAATGTCTAGAGGTACATCTTCTTATTACCCCTAATTGTAAAAGTTCCTTTATTTGTATATCAACTTCTTTAGTATTTTTATTATTTGCTTCTATAGGTGTTGTTTTTATAGTGTGTTCCGAATTAATTATATCTAATCTACACGTTAGCTCGTTAACATCCCAATAGGCTAACAATTTTTCTCCTATTATTTCCATTTTATCTAGTATAGATATTATATTTTCTAAATCTTTTGGATTGTTTATTATTCCTATTTTATCCATTCCTTTTCTAAAATTATAAAACTGAGTTTCTATACTTATTAGGGTATAGTCTTTTTCTATATCTGTTAAGCATTCTTGTCCTTCTGCATTAAGCAGAGTATAATTTCTAACTTCTTCTAGGTTTACTTTTATATTTTTATTTTTTTTTAACAGGTTGCTGCATTGATTATTTTGGCAATTGTCGCAACATGGCTCTGGAAGCAATCTCGTTTTATGTGTATTTAGTGTTCTATATACCGTTGGCAATGTTACAGTTTGTACGGGTGTATAAGTTAAATTTTTAAAGAGCATTATTCCATCTCTTGTTAACAAACATCCTCCTTTATTCTGTATACAAAATCTTAACCCAATAACAAAATCTGATCCTCTATTTAAATCTCTTGCTAATATTTTATTAACATTGTAAACTGGGTTATAGAATTTATTTCATGTATTTAAAAAGCTTGTTTGTGCTTTGTCTATGTAATAATTATAGATATTTTGTGATCCATCCATTTGAGTGGATGTTATAGGTCTTTCAAGTATTTTTAATAAATGTTCCGGTACTATCTCTTTATTGATTAAACAGCTGGTACATCTGGGATCTACTAATGCTAGAGTTTCTATTTCTATATCTTTTATTTTAATTTTTACTAATACTTTTATGGTAGAGAATTCTTTATCTTCGTTGCATATTAGACTAGTGTCATTATCTTCTAAATTCATAAGTTCTGCTTCTAACTTTTCCAAATGTATGGCTTCTTGTGTATCTGTTTCTTCTATGGCGACTTTAGTTTTTCCTTTTTCTAGAATGGTTAATCTTTGTTCTAAATCATTTACTCTTGTTTCTGATAACACTCAAACTACAGCTCTCGTAAGAGTGTAAGCGGTCGTTGTCAAATATAGAACCCAACTGGGTTGGGTGTCGAATCCCACAGGGAATAGCCGGTCACTAAGTAAGCAACGATTATTAGACTTTTGGTGAAAGTTTTGTAAAAAAGGGGGATTTTGTAGCGTGCAATAATGTAACAAAATAACAAAGTAAAAACGGAAAATGGCAAAGTAAAAAGAAAGAATGTTTAGTAAGATGTTAATCAATGAGAATTGAGAGTTGGGGTTATGTCCACCTTATAAGTTATACGTCTCTATTGGCTATGAGTTATGCGGAATTCAAGCATGCATGTGCTTATAGAGAATTGTATTCTATGGTAAATCCAGGCGTCTTTCGACCATCAAGGATTATTTCACTTTAACTCTTTCGAGCTTAAAGCGTATCTAACGGTACAAATTCTTCAAGAGGTTAATCCAGTTACGGCACAAACTTTTTAACAGGGGTTAGTGCTCTATTACCTTGACATTATCTCTTTTCCATACATATAAGTTTTCTTTCGAACAAGTTAATGCTATACTGGCGTATCCTATGTGTTTGCAACCATAAGAATTTAAATTAAGATGAAGAGAGTAATGATATAAGCATCATACGTGTAACGAATTCACAAACTCATAGCAATAGATAGTATCTCATAAGGGTTCCATAACCCCAACAGAGAAGTTTAGCTACTCATGAGTGCAATGGAAATCACAATAGACATTATAATTATACCAAAATAAAGATCTCACGTGTAGAAGGGTTTGGTATGGCTTGTGGCGTGAATTCCCTTTTAGAATAGCGTTTCTCTTGTTGTGAAAATTAAGAGTTGAATAGATGAAGAGAATAAGAATTGAAAGTAGAAGTATTCAAATTAATGGAGAATTAGAATGATTCGGAATTGAAGAATTGTAGAATTGAATGATTGAAATCTCTAGCAAAATAGGGTATTTATAACACCCATATCCTATTCCTACTAAGCTATTGCATTACTTATCCTACTCCTAATAAGTTACTGCATTACTTATCCTAATCCTAATAAGTTACTGCTGATCCCCAAAGTCTTTAGAAATGTTGTTTTTGCCCGGGATAGATTTTCCATGCGTCACTTTTGGTCCTAGGCGTCCAAGATCTCCTTCCCTTATTTCGTGAAGCTTTCTTTGGCGTCAAGTTATCCATAAAATGCTGAATTCTGCATCATTTATACCTGAAAACTTGCTAATCACATTTGTTAGCTCACTTACAAGAAAAAGGACTAAAAGTGCATGAATTATATATTTTGTCTTCAAAACTTAACTAAAATATGGGTAAATTAAAGCACTTTAGGCGTGTAAATATGCCTAACATCAGTTTCTAAAGTAGGCCCCCTTAAATTTAGGATTTGATTACTTGTATATTTTTGTCCGTTATTTATTTCTGGTTCTACTTTTATTTTTAAAGTGTTTTTTATACAATTTATACATGCTTCTAAGTAACATTTCTTGCATTTAGCTCTATTGTCTTTGCTTGGATACCAATTAGATATACGACATCTATTACTATCTAAGACTTTGTTTCTTTGGAATTCATGTATTCATTCTTGAGTAACATTCATTAAATTATTAATTACTAAGTTATTTAAGTCTAAATCTTCTATCTCTTGTCCTAGTTCATTAACTAAGTTATCCTCTTCAGATTCTGAAGAATCAAATTTTAGATTATCTTTATCATTTATATCAATACTTATTATTCAGTATATATTTTCTGTGTCTGACATGTATTCTTCTACATTTAATAAAGTTTCTTGGAAATCCTCAATTAGTTGAGAATTTTTGGTTCTATTATTATTTCTTTTAGGGCATACATTGGCTAAATGGTCGATACTTCCACAAGTATAGCATTCTAATTTGTTTTTATAATTTCTATCATTTCTATATTTCCTAACATGTCCATCTCTATTTAACCACGGTTTTTTAGCTTTTGATTTTCTTAAGAAGTATTGTTTTCTACTATATGGTTTTTGATTATTTCTTTTCTTATATTTTCTATGTTGTTTCTGGTCATAATTTTGGGTTGTGTATATAACAGATTTACAGAAATTCATTTCATTTCTTTTTAATTGTTTTTGTATTTGTATGTTCGTACACTTTTCTTTTAATATATCCATTATATGTTGTGTTCTATAACCTATTGTCCATTTTAAATTTGGGTTAGCTACTACCCCTTCTCTTTTATACCATCTATCCTCTATTTCTATTACTAAAGCTCCAGGTAATTTATTGAATAATTTTTTGCCTAATTCCTCAGTAAAGGTGTTTCCGCTGACAGTGCAATAATAAAAATAGTTTTGTAGGAATTTCTTTATATATACCCAATGTGAGATACTTAATTGTTCTAGTTTGATCAGAGCTTCTTTTTGTAATGCTAATAATCCACAATTTGGATCTTTTCCAATTAATAACATATGCATTTTATTTGTAAAATTATAGGGGTTTGGTCCCATACTTAATAAAACCTAAAAATCATATGGGCAGTTTGTCTTAAAACTTTCCCATGTGGCTTTTGCAGATTCTCCTAAGAAAGTTTCTAAATATTTATACATTGTTTCCGTATCTGTTTTTGTATAATGTCTTAGGTAATCGGCAGCTACTATTCCTTTCCATAAGTCTATTACTGTATCCTACATTTGGGGATCATGTGCTGCTATATTCACAATTTACCTTTGCTACCTCCTTCTCGTGGTTTAATTGGTTCTTTTATTGGCATTCTTTTACCTGCCGGTTTTATATTATCTCCTCTAATCTCTGTATCTGGGTTTATCCTAATCGCTGGTCTTCTAGGTACATTGCCTGTACTATAATCTATTGGTTGGGGATTAGGGTTTGTTTGTTGGAATGGGCTAGCACTTGAAGAGCTAGTTGGTTCTAATTCGGCTAATTCTTTATAACTGATGGTAGAACTTATTATAGAGATTGTGTCTTCATCTTTTCTTTCAAGGAATGATTAGTTATTTCTATAGCCTAAATTATCGCTTCTCTCTAAGTAGTTTTTAAAATGTTCTTTACATTCTTCTATTTTCATTTCGTCCTTCTGACATCCTTTACATTTAAAAGTTATATAATTATATTCCTCTGCTAAGTTTTCAGATTTTTTTATGGCCATGTCTACTTCATATCCTTCTTGTAGGACTTCTATATTCATAAATTCGCTTTTTGTTTCTATATTACTCTCTATTTCATCATCGTCTAAATTTCTTTTAGAGGTGTAATTATAATTTGTAAACCTAACTGAGGTTTCTCCTTTGCTTGTAGTATACAATAGATGAGAGTCTGGTGTAAAAGTTTTTGGTTTAGTAAATTTGTTTAAATTCCATTCTAAACCTGCATATTTTTCTAGGTCTATTTTTATTGGTTTTATTAAGCTTATGCCTTTATTTCCCATTATTTCAAATACATCATTTACTTTTAGTTTAAATTTTGTATTACTGCTTAAAGTTAATTTTCCAATAAAACCTATGCACATTAATAAATTATTTCCACTATTCATTTCTTCGTATCCTTTAGTTTGGACTCCTATTTTAATGTTTTTTCCGAATTCTTTTAAGTTCATTAGGAAATCTGGACTTATATAGAATATTCCTCCATTATTTGTCATATCTACTTCAGTTAGTCCTATTATTGACTTTTTAATGTCTGACCATCGATCATCATATATTGTTATTAATACTTTGGATCCTAGGTTTTTTCTAGTTAGACCTTTTATTCCTATAACAATTAAACCCATATGCATTAATATCATTTTATTATTTTTTATATGTCGTAGGGAATTAGCATTTACTAAATCTAGTATTTTAAAATCTTCTCCTATGGCCGATATTTGTTCTTCCCTGTAATGTCTATATAGCTGATTGTCTGTAGAAAAATATCCTGCGTTATATAATATTTTAGGACTTAATAATTTTAATTGGTGTTGTTGGAAAATTTGCAAATCTTTGTCTACATCTATTATTTCGTTAAGCTCTTGGTTGTGCTCCATATTTGGTTGTCTTCTGCATATTCTAGATAATATATTATTATTTCCTATTCTATTCTCAGAAAAACTTATTCTTTGTCTTTCTTCTCCCTGTCTTTCATTATTTTCGATGGTTCTCCGTCTATTTGATAGAAAGTCCATTTTTGTGGTTTTCTTATTATATTCTTTCATTCTTGTTTAGGAGTTAATTCAATTCGTTTAAATTGGTTAACAAGTTCTTCTATTTTAAAATTATTTTCTGGTTGAACTTCTTTATTTTTTATTAAGATGTCTATTTTCTTATGTAGTTCGGGTAATTCTAGTTCTTCCTGGAGAGGTTTTTGAGCTTCTTTACCTTTAAGTAAAATGTCTATCTTTTTGTGTAAGTCTAATAATAACTCTATTATGGTATTATTTTGTTTTAGTAAAATTTATCTGTTTGACTTGAAGGTATATGCTTAGATAATCCTTCTGCTTCGCTATGATAATTTCTTGATTTTTCTAGTACTTTACTATAATTTATATCCTCTTCACTCATGAAAGTGATATTTCTTCTAATCTTTTTGTTATTTTTTGTAAATCTCTGATTTCCATTGTTATATTTTCTACTTGTTCTACAAGCTTAGATATTAATTGAGTTGTTTTTACTTCCAATTCCTTAGGTCTTTCTATTATGGTTTTTATTAGCTTTTCAATTTCTAATTTTGTAGGTATTTGTTCTAAATTAAATTTATGATTTAAATACTGAATTTTTCTGTCTATTTCTATTTCTTGTGACTTTAAATAATCTAAATTTTGTTCTATCTTGTCTAGTGTCTTATGTTTACTTTGAGTAACTTCTATTTCTTCTAAAATTCTTATTATACTATTATCCTTTTCTTGAATTTTTTCACTTGAATTTATCAACAAGTTTATTATTGTATTATATTGTTTATCTTCTGAATGTAAAATATGTTCACCCTGGTTGAAATTACACCTTATAGTAGAGTTATCTTTTAATACTTTATATTTCTTTTTTGGTTGAAATCTAAGATCTAAGTAATCTAGACGTTTTAACGAAGCTATCTTGTTTTCCTAAATGGTTTAAGTTAAGATATTTTTTACTTAGTTTAGTTTGATATTTTAATCTATTATTTGTATAGGTTATATCTAATTCTACTTCTTGTATAGTTTCTATTAATCTAAATTGTTCACTAATTAATGCCTTTTTGTTATAATTCGAGGTTATAGCAATTATTTCGTAATTGTCTGTTTCTCTAAAGTTTAGAATATCTATTTCTAGATTTCTTATTTCTTTGTTTAACAATTCTAGTCTATCTATAAATTGTTTCCGAATTTTTACAAGTTGATGTTTATAAGCAACTTCTCTATAATATTGATGTTGTATTTCCCTAATACACTCAATATATCTTATTGGCATTTATTATCCTAATTGATAAGATTTTCTCTTAATATGTTCTTTAAGCCACTTTATTCTTGAAGTATTATTTTCTAAATCTCTCTCACAACCTTGTATTTCCCAATTTAACTAGGGGTATCAAGTGGGTCGGCCCGACCCGGCCTGACTACCTAACCCGGCCCGGTAAGCCCTAGGGCTTTAGGGTTCCAGGTCCCGGGCTGGTTATTTTGTTAAAATGGGACCGGTTAACCCGGCCCGGACCAAGCTCGGTCCAGGCCTGCCAGTTAACCGGCCCGGCCCAGCCCCAAAAAAAAAAGATATTTTGGATTTTGGGCCAAACTAGCCTTTGGCCCAATGGCTATATAGCCGTTTTTGGGTCCAAACGGCTAGTTTGGGCCCATTTATTAAAAAAAAAAAAATTTTTTTTAATCGCAAAAAAAAAATCTATAAATACCCTACAACTTCAAATCATTTTTCACACAATTTTTCACTCTCTCAAATCTCATTCTCTCTCAAATCTCAATTCTCAAATATTCAATATATTTAATTTCTTAAAGTGTCCACTTTAATTTTTTAATTTTTCGTTTACAAAGTAAGAGCGGAAGTTTCTAAAGTCGTAGTCTTCGGATACTTCCAAAATTTGGTATTATCGTTCCATCTGTTACGTTTAATTTTTTTTTATTGTATTAATTGTTTAGTATTTAATTTTATTATATTTATGTATTTTGAATATTTTAGTTTAATTTAATTTAGATTATGGATAAATTAAGTAACTCGCTACTAAAGGTGTTAAAATTTTTTGTCCTGGAAGCGGTAGTGGTAGTAAAACGTGAATTACTAGCGGTAGAGGTAGTTCAAGTAGTAGATATACCCGTGTGCCTTCGCCTCCGGTACCGCTTGGTACACATTTTGAGGAAGAAATAGGTGTAGGTGCTCACGATATGGATTATGTAGAAGCTAAGGAAAATTACGGTATAGAAGAAGAAAATGAAGTAGATGCGGTTAAATTAGACGAAGTTAATGAAAATATTGCTGAGACACCCACAGTAGGAGATGCTAACGTTAGATCTGAATCATTTAATTTCCCTTTTCGTCCTCCCAGTGCCCCAAAACCTTGTAAAAGAACTAGTATTGTATGGCAATTTTTTGAACGTATATCAAATATTGAGGTGCAATGCAATATTTGTCAACAGATATATAAGCATAGAAGTGGAGGCAAGCAAGGGGGTACGGGTACGTTAATAATACATATAGCTGAAGATCACAAAAAAGAGTTAAATATTTCAAAAGGTGGTGGGGATGTTTTTGGGTCAACGCAAACTACAATGGACCCAGCAACCGGTCACGTAGCGAAGAAGTATAATAAATTGAGGGACAGGGAAGAAATAACTAAAATGGTAGCTGTGGGTTGTTTGCCTTTTAGTTTTCCTTCTTCTGATGCCTTTATTCGTTATATACAAGCAATTTATAATCCTATGTTTAATGGTATTCCTAGAACTACTTGTCGGTCTGATATTTTTAGACTTCATTCACAATATTGCTTTTATTTATCAACATTGTTAAAAAATATTCAATGTAGATTCTCCCTAACTTCTGATCTTGGTCGTGCTGTAAATAAAAATGATTATTTAACCGTTACTTGTCATTGGATGGATAGTAATTTCGTGATACAAAAATGTATTCTTGCTTTTTTATATGATGAAGATCGTAAACATACTGGACAATTTATCGCTGATTCTATTGTTAAAATTGCCGGATATTATGGTATCGAAAATAAAATTTTATGTATTGCTTTTGATAATGCTTCTAACAACAATACTGCTATAACAAAAATAAAATCTACGCTATCTCCGCCCTTGCCTGAAATTTTTCATATTAAGTGTTGTCATATCTATAATTTAATTGTAAAAGATGGTCTTGAGTTTTTTGATCTTTATATTGAAAAAATTCGTCTTGCCGTTGGTTTTATTCAAGGAAATAATAGTAGATCGAGAATTAGAGAATTTACAGTTAAATGTCAAGAAAATGGACTTACACCGATTTTGATGCCTGAGGAAATTGATACTAGATGGAATTCTACGTATGAATTTTTAAAAACTTGTTATAAATATAGAATTCCTATTACACTAGCTTTTAACCAACATTGCGTTTATTTGCTGATTCTGCTGATTGCATGCTATATAATTCCGATTGGGTTGTAATTAATGATCTTGTTAAGTTTTTAGAAAAATTTTATGTAGCTACGGTTGAATTTTCCAGTGATTATTATCCTACTGTTTGTAATATTTTGGCATATATAGCCGATATTTTTGGCTTGGTCAAAGAATATAAAAATAAAGAAGGTTATAAAGAAGCTGTTGGCGCCATGTTTACGAAATTTAAAAAATATTTTTTCCAAATTCCCCCTATTTACCTGGTTGGTGCTATGCTAAATTCGTGCATAAAATATAATCATATGTGTCACTTTAGTACTCTTATTTATACTAACTTAGAAATAAATACTAACCATGATTCTGAACAAGCACAACCTGATTTGTGGACGGCTACAGCTGATGCAAAGGATTACATAGAAACATTATATAATCACTATGCTGATTTATTTGATTTAGTCGTACCTACAAATATCACTCCAACTGTCTCTCCTCATCCTCCCGAGGAGCCATCATCTTCTAAAAGGCCGGCACATAGTGGTTTTTCTGATTCGTTTTATGATTTAAATTGTTGGAACAGTGTTGATGAGAGAACTTACACATCAACTTATAGGGAAGAGCTGAAATATTATCTTCGGACGGCACCAGAGGATCGCAGACGACAGATCAACACGTTGGATTGGTGAAAGAGTAATGAAACACAATATCCTATGCTTTCAAGATTAGCTAGAGATATCTTGAATGTTCCAATATCAACCGTTGCATCAGAGAGCACCTTTAGTCAGAGGCGACAACAACTTGGAGACAACCGACACTCATTGGGAGGCAATGCAATGAATGTTCTAGTTTGCCTCAGAGATTGGATTAGAATGGAAAAAAGAAACCAAGGAATGGAACCGGAGCCGAGCGATGAGCTAAAACTTGAAGAAATTATGACTTCACGGGAGAACTCAGCAGAATCAAGTCCAATGCATGGTTTTGCCCCCGTTGACTTCGACTTTCCTATGCAAGTTCCTATTAATATTAACATGAATGAGTTGGAAAAAATGATGCATAATTTATAGATTTTTCATTCATGTAAATTATTAATTTTGGATCATTTTGCAATCAATAAAATTCCCTAAATTCATTCACTCCTTAGTCCTTGTTTTTTATTTTTTTTATTTAACAATTTAAAATTTTAAATTGAATTTCTAGTTTTCTACTTTAAATTAAAAACTTACTTCTAATATATTATTAATTTACTACCAAATATTATTAATTTATTATATTAAGTAGCATATGTTTTGTATATTTGTGCATATATCTTCTATAGAAGTGTATATTTAATGTATACATGTGTATTTGTCTTATAAATTAGTATATAAGTATATCTATATATATTGTAATGTATATATAATGTAGTATATTTTATAAGTAGTAGTATATATACATTGAATGGTGAGTATACACATGTATATATCTTCTATAGAAGTGTATATTTATGTATACATGTTTATATGTTTTATAAATTAGTATATAACTATACAAATATATATTGTAATGTATATACATTATAGTATATTTCATTTAAAGTATTACATATACATAGAATAGAGTGTATATATCTGAATGGATCTTCTATAGACGTGTATATTTAATGTATACATGTGTATATATTTTATAAATTAGTATATAACTATATATTGTAGTGTATATATATTGTAGTATATCTTATTTAAAGTATTACATATACAATTATACATAGAATAGAGTGTATATATGTGAATAGATCTTATATAGACATCTATATTTAACGTATACATGTGTATATATTTTATAAATTAGTATATAACTATATATTGTAGTGTATATATATTGTAGTATATCTTATTTAAAGTATTACATATACAATTATACACAGAATAGAGTGTATATATGTGAATAGATCTTATATAGACGTGTATATTTAACGTATACATGTGTATATGTTTCATAAATTAGTATATAACTATACAAATATATATTGTAATGTATATATATATTATAGTATATTTGATTTAAAGTATTACATATACATAGAAGAGAGTGTATATATGTGAATAGATCTTCTATAGACGTGTATATTTAACGTATACATTACTTTATGTTTTATAAATTAGTATATATATTGTAGTATATACTTTTTTTAAAGTAGTACATATATATTGAATGGTGCGTATATATGTGTATATATCTTCTATAGACATATATCTTTAAAGTATACAAGTGTATATGTTTTATAAATTAGTATGTAACTATATATATATTCATATTGTTGTATATATATATATATATATATATATATATATGTATATATATATATATGTATATGTATATTGTAGTATATATTTTATTTAAAGTAGTACATATATATTGAATGGTGCATATATATGTGTATATATCTTCTAAAGTAGTATATATTTAACGTATACATGTATATATGTTTTATAAATTAGTATATATATATATGTTGTAGTGTATATATATATATTATACTATTATAGCATATGTTTTATTTAAAGTAGTACGTATAGTCATATATAATTATATATTGAATGGTACGTATATATGTGTAATTATTTATATATTAAAAAAAATATATATTGTATATTGGAGTGTATATAGTGTATATTGGATTATTTATTTATTTTTTAAACGGGTTTGACCGGTTTTTAACCGGGTATGACCGGATTTTGGTGGGTTTGACCGGGTTGGGTTAAGTGGGCTGGGTTAGGGTGGGTTTTAATATTTTTACTATTTGGCCCGGCTCGGCCCGGCCCGGTTAACGTTAAACCCGGCCCTTAATCGGCCCGCAACCTGGTTAAAATGGAAGAGCCGGTTGGTTCTTGGTTGGCCCGGCCCAACCCGTTTGACACCTGTAAGTTTAACTTATATACGGTTACGTTTGTTGCTTAGCTGAAAAAATCAGTTGTCACCGGCCAACTGTCTAGTTAGTTTGGATGATAAGTAGAGGTTAGTAGTAGATGTCTATAAATAGTGTAACTTGAATGTATTGTAGAAATGAACTGAAGATATTTTTCATTTTAAGCTGTAGTTGTGATTAGTGCAATACTTCTTTTTTTTTCATAGTTTTCATATATCTTCTTTTTAAATTGTGTGATCATCAGCGGAGATTACTTAAATTTAACATGCTATCAGAGCTTGGGCGATCTTGAGACATTAAGCTCAGTCTTTGATTGTTGTTCAATTTTAAAAAAAACTTTTTATTTGAAGAGTTAGAGTTTAATGTGTTTGATTTATTTCTGTGTGAGAATGACCACTGATAATGTCGGAGATACTGAAGCTACTACTGAAGTATTAGTGTTGATGAAATCATTATAGGCATCAATTGTCCATTGTACTTGAGATTCTTTAGATTCACTACGTGAACATTTGATTGAATTTAAGCTAACTGGAACAAAAAACTATAATTTATGGTATCGATCAGTTAGAATCACATTATTCGCGAAGAATAAAATTGTTTTTTTGATGGAAAATGTAAGAGAAATACTTTGAAGCTTTTCTGCATGATTTGTGGGATTGTTGCAATGCTCGTGTCCTCTCATGGATAATGAATAGTGTTGCGAAAGATCTGTATAATAGTTGGTTTATTGATCAAATACGGCGAGTGTGTAGGGTGAACTCAACGAATGATTTGAAAGAAGGAATATCTCAAGAAATTATAAATTACATTAGGAAATTGTAGATCTCACACAAGGATTAGGCTATGTCTCCGTTTATTACTCACGACTTCATGATTTATGGGATGAGTATGATGCTATAGTTCTTACTCCATATTGTACTGGTCCTTAATCGATGGTGTTTACAGACTACGTTCAACAACATTGCTTGGTGTAGTTTTTAAGTGGCCTTACTGATTCATTTGCACAAGCTAAAATTCATATCATACTATTGGTCCCAACACCTACTATTAGTAAGGCCTATGGATAATAATCCAAAAAGAGACTCATCATGGTAAAGTGGTTGTCTCATAGCCTCTGGAGATAGGAGCTCCTGCAATGGTTTATAAGGAAAATCATAGTGGTGGAACTAGTTCTTCACAAGGCCAATGATCTGTTTACTTACAAGGATTTTGTTATTCCCAGGCATTAGGAGGAAACTACAGAGTACAATCCTCTACAAACATCATGTGTGATTTTTGTATTAAAAAAGGCCATACTAAGGACTCATGCTGGAATTTAGTTGGCTATCCTGATAATAGGAAGTCATTTGGGGCCCCTGCAGTTGTTTCTAACAGTGTAAACTTAGATATTTTAAGGTAACCACCAATAGTTAATTATGAGTCAAAAACTGTTCCTATGTAGGGAAATTACTTCACTAATGAACAATATCTACAACTATTGCAACTGTTGTCGAAGCCCTCCACATCACATGAAGTTGCTGCACATATCAAAGTCATAGGTATACATATTTCACTCTTAAGTCACATTGAAAAAACTAAATAGCTAGTCGATTCAGAAGCTACTAATCACATGGTCTCAAGTTTATACATGTTAACTGATGATAGGCGATATTACACGCCTATGGTGCTATATTTTGCCCATATTTTAGCCTAGTTTTGAGCACAAATTATGTATTTCATGCACTTTTAGTCTTTTTTCCTGTAAGTGAGCTAACGAACATGATTAGCAAAGTTTCAGGTATAAATGATGCAAAATTCATCATTTTGAGGATAACTTGACGCCAAACAAAGATTCACGAAAGGAGAAAAGCCAATCTTGGACGCCAAGGAGTAAAGATGGCATATGGAAATTCTGTCTCGGGCTAAAACAATATTTCTGAAGACTTTGGGGACTAGCAGTAACTTATTAGGATTAGGATAATGATACATTAACCTAGTACAATTGGGTTAAGTATTACATTAGCTTAGTAGGATTTGGTTAAGTATTTCATTAGCTTAGTAGGAATAGGATATGGGTATTATAAATATCCTATCTTGCTAGAGATTTTTAATCAATCTTCCTACATTCATTCTTCTCTTATTCCTCTACAACAATTCTTATTCTAGTTCTAAACAATTATTCTTCCATTAATTCTATTTTTCTTCTATTCATCTACTCTTAATTTCCGCAACAAAAGAATCGTTACTTTGCTAAGGAATTCACGCCTAAAACGCCTACCACTTTTGTGCTACACGAAATCTATCATTATTGTGGTATAATAACAATGTCAATTGTGATTTCCTTCGCACTCATGGGTAACTAAACTTCTCTGTTGGGGTTATGGAAGCCAAATGAGATACTATCTATTGCTGTGAGTTTGTGAGTTCGTGACACGTATACTGCTTATATCATTATTCTCTTCATCTTAAACTAAATTCTTTGTGGTTGCAAACACAAGAATACGCCATTATAACATTTAACTTGTTAAAAAGAAAGGTTATCTGTCTGGAAAAGAGATAATGTCAAGCTAATAGGGTCCCATCCCCTATTAAAAAGTTAGTGTCGTAATTGGATTAACCTCTTGGAGAATTCATACCGTTAGACACGCTTTAAGCTCGAAAGAGTTAAAGTGAAATCATCCTCGAATAGGTCGAAAGACGCCTGGATTTACCATCGACTACAATACTCTATAAGCACATGCATGTCTGAATTCTACACACTCATAGCCAATAGAGACGTATAACTCAGAAGGTGGACATAACCCCAACTCCTCAATTTTCATTGTTTACAACTTACTAAACATTCCTTCTTTTTACTTTGCTATTTTCAGTTTTTACTTTAATACTTTATTTACATTGCTTGCACGACAAGACTCCCCCCTAATTACGAGACTTGCACTAAAAGTCTAGTAACCGTTGCTTACTTGTTGACCAAGCTATTCCCTATGGGATCGACACCCAACCCAGGTTAGGTTCTATATTTGCTAACGACCACTTTACACTCCTAAGAGAGCTGTAGATTGAGCGTTATCATTAACTAATTTTGTGCAACTAGCTGGAGATGACACAAGGAGAGTACATTTACCAATAGAAGTGACAATTAGTATTACTCATGTAGGATCATCATAAGTTTGGGGAGATTTATCAAGGATTTTTTGTATGTCCCTAAGTTTTAATAAAATCTGTTGTCACTATCTAAACTCATCAAGGAGACTGGTTGCTTTGTTTCCTTCTTTTCCGATTGTTGTATCTTCCAGGACATCTTGATTGGAAAGGTGAAGGGGATTGGTAGTGTGGAGTATGTTATTTATGTGCTCAAATTGGATTAACTTACCTCCAATGGACTGTGAGGACAAAGGTTGTTAGCTAACACTGCTACTTTTGCTTTAGATCAGAATACTAGTAATATTGTATCTACTTTAGCTTCAATTACTGTGGATACCAGTTAAGGCATAAATGACTACAACATGATCCCATAGACATATTGAAACACATTTTGTTTTTACTAATAAGAAGGTTGTAGACATGTCTGAACACTTTACTGCTGGTCTTATGGCAAAACAGACTAGATAATCATTTCCCATTAGCGTGAATAAAAGTGTTCAATTTGCAGAACATATCCATTGTGATGTTTTGGGCCCTTTTAAGGTGCCTACACATAACAACAAGAAATTTTTTCTTACATTGGTTGATGATTATAGTAGATCCACTTTGACATGTTTGTTGAATTCAAAATATAAGTCTATTGTTGTGCTAAGGTACTTCAATTCTATGCTTAAAACCAAATTTTCTTGCTCTATTAAGACTTTTAGACTAATAATGGTGGTGACTTTATGAATTATTCCATGCATGAGCTTTTAAGATCAGTTGGGATAACACATTAATCTTCTTATCCTTGCAGTCCACAACAGAATAGGTTGGTGGAGAGAATACATAGATACATCTTGGATACTGCTAGGCCTATCAGATTCCAATTAGGATTGCCATTGAAGTTTTGGGATAAATGTATCTAGGGGGTAGTTCTCACGGCCCGAGTCAAGGACCTAGCCGTGACGGACTTCCGATGGTCTGAGAAGACGCTTTTACATCATAAACATAGTCATAATTTAAGTGTAGACATATACCTATGTAAAATAAATTCAACTTAATGAAGTAAGACTTAAACAATCTTTGCAAATGTAACACCTTTCTACAATAGTCTACGAAACCTTTAACAAGTCAAACAAAAGGTTCTAAACATGGCCCTGAAATTACCATAAAGCAACATCTAAATACTAATGAAAAAACATAGGCCTTACAGATGATGGAGGGCTCACCACTTGCTATGCTTTGACTGGGGAAAATCTATTGATGTAAAGTACCACAGAAATGTGTCTCTGAACCTACATTATGAAATGATGTAGCTGTCCGAAGACGGTCAATTTGTGGAATGTGTCAGCATAGAGAACAAAAAAATATAGAAAGTAAAGATTTTAAAGAAATGTATACAATAGTATAAGTAAAATCTAAAGCATTATGTGAAATCATCAATTTTGACTCCAATTGAAAGAAACTCACACTTCTATTTGTTAGTTCTGAACTAGATGGTATCACCGTCTTTCATTAAATACCACATACTATTTGGGTTCGATTAACACTCGACTAGCTAAGCCCCAATCAATGTTTTCCGTATGAATCAAGGTTAAAATATTTCTGCTATAACAAAGCTATAAAGAAAGTATACAATGATTATTCATATTTCAGGACATAATCAACCCTACATCGACAAAACACGAATTTGGAAAATGAGACTTTTGAACCCGTGCCTTCTAGATTAACCATCTAATTCTCTTTAACCTAGCTTTTAGTAGTTTTATATCATCAAACATCATTCAAATAGTTTTCTTTCCATTAAGTACAAAGATGAATGTTGGTATTATCATACCACGCCTTGTAAGCCATTAATTCCATTAACCATTCTACCACCACGTCATTATCATAAAACATGTAAAGGTCCTTCTTTTAGTTATTTGAAAACATGTATGAAATCATTATTGAGTTTTTCATTACAACTTCAAAACAATTTTGAAATATAATACATTCAATAATACAAGAGTCAAGAAATAATGTTATTTCTTGGTAAATTCAAGCTCCCAAGAGATTCCATATCCATAACTTAAAAGAGTTGTACTTTTGACATTCACTTTCAAAAACATAAAGAGGTCACTATTTTTAAATTGTCAATTTAGTTTTTAAATCCATAAACATGTGTTTAAACATTCACCCAAGTAAAGAGAAGAAATTACACGAACTTACATAAAAGGAATTTGTAACCCTAATTTCAAATCACCAATGCAATAATACATAAACAATAGTATAAATTCATAATTTACAAAATACTAGAAATAGCAAGTGTACGACATGACTTTTGATGGAGGAAATTTTAGAAAAGCTTGAACTTAGTGCTCTCCTATAGAATTAACTTACTACTTGACGTTGAGACAAAAAAAGTGAATTTTGATGTTATTACAGGTGAATGAACTTAGAAAAAATATAGTAAAATATTAGGGGAAGGTTTTTAGTGCATAAGTCCCAAAATAACCTTAGAAGTAGTATTAAAATATGAAATCCCGCTAGGTAAATAGAAGGGGTGTAGCACACACCCCACCGCATTACCCCTCTCTATGTGGCAAGACCCCATCACGTGCCAAGCTTCATGGGAACGAGGCCACTGTGGAGTCGAGCAAGTAGCCCCTTGTAGTGGCTTGTGTGATGCGGGGCCAATGCATGGTTTTTCTTACCCTAAACTCTTCTAAACACTACCCAACTCATTCCCAATCGATTCCTACTTTTTAGAAGGGTTATAAGGTTTGTTTTAGCTCTATAAGGACATTTTAACATGCGTGTCATTGCATTGTCCCTCATTGGGATTATTCATCCTCAAATGATGATATACGACTCATTTTGAACGCTTTCAAATAAACACATTAAACATTAAGGGTAATGTCACGACCGGAGGCTAACCCCTAGTTGCGACAATGGTACTTTCGGTCACAACTGACCATAAGCTAACCCATGGTCTAGTACCTGCTAAGAGAACTGAATAAAATAATAATAATAATAATGGAAATGTATGGAAAATAACTAATAAATCCATAAAGTTTGAATACAGAAAATTTAAATGAATCACAAGTCTGAAACATCTGATAAAACTGATAAAAAACTAACTAACTGACTATTTGAAAAGCCTCTAACTGACTGGGGAGTTGATGGGACAAGCCCCCAACTAACTCTGAATGATAAAAAATATAGAACTATTAAAATAACTAAAATAATTAATTATGCCCTCGATGGATGAGGACTCACCACTACTACTGCTGGGTAGGCTGAACTGTCTATGCGTGATCAGGAAACTAAGCGTCCGAATCTATGATATAAGACATCATAGCGCAAAGAAGATTATGCGGTCAGTACTTTGAATGTACTAGTATATAAGATGAGGTCTGGCTGAAATGCATGGGGTACTGTGCACATGAGATAAGGACTAATTGAACAACATGAAATAACTGAGCATGAATACATGAAAATGGTATATCTAAGAATGCAAGACCTAGCATATACATATTTCTAAAATAATCTAAAATCTGTAAGACTGAAATCTATATAATAAATAATTGTAAATATGTATACTATGGTCAAGAAAACCTAAACTAAAAATACACTGAGTACTGTAGTGAGACTGCGGGAGGTATCATATAACTGACATGCCCCAATCTGAGCTAATCGGGGTCCAACCTGTAACTCCAGTTGGAACGGTGTTAGTACTATACCATTGGTACTAATACTGGCTGTGTGGATCTACTAAACTGTTGTCCCAAAGGACTAATGAGTTACCCTCAACTGGTAGGTAAAATTTTTTCCAACACTCAACTGGTAGATAAATATTTTTTCAACCCTCAACTGGTAGGTAAACATCTCTAACCTATCCTAGCTACATAGTTATAGAACTTGGGGATTAATACTAAGGGTCACACCCTCTACTGGTAGGTGAGCCCTCATCCTTGGGTTCGCTCAGTGCTAAATCCTACTCCCAACTGAACTGACATTGGAACTGAAACTGAACATTATTTTATGACCGATAGTGCTCATTATGATCATAATAATTGAATAAATAAGAATAATCATGGTTTAACTGAATTATACTGGAAAATCTTAAAATCATGTAAAACACGTAGGTATCGAGTATTCATAACCCACCAGCACTGAATAGTCATTGAATGTAATAACAAGCTTAAAATTATAGTAAAGGATCAAGGTACAAAACCCATAAGTATAGACATTTCATTAAACATGTGGGGATCATGAATTTAACATTGGAATGTTTGCTAAGAATCATAAATTTAGAATTCATCATAAAATTCACTTGAATAAAGTATGGGAAACTCAAATTCATAGAATGAGGAATTCACAATCTTGCATGGGGATCATACATGGACTGAATTGCATTTAAATTTCCATGGAAATATATTAAACCCATCTTAAGCAATACAAAATACAATAATGATAGAAAAATCAATATTTAATCAAAAAGAGGGTTTTTGGGGTCCATGGGCGAAAGAAACCCATGAATAAACATCCCACATACCATAAACCTTTAACTTGAAAGAGAAACACCAATCTTGATGCTTTCTTGAAGGTTCTTGAACTTGGGGAACTTGAATTCTTGATTTTTAGGGGAGAAAGGAATTGAATTTGTGTTCTTGGGAAAAGGGAATGGATTTATTGGGATAAAAATTGGAGAAGGGCAAATTTATGCCCTAACTGATGCCCAAATTGTGTTATGAAAGATTAGATTGAGGGGAAAAATACCCAATTTCCCCTCAGGAATTTAAATTCAAAATTGGACACGACAGGCTTATCGCGACGCGGTCTAGTCGCGGTCGGTCATTTCCCTCACCGCGATGTGGTGAACATGAGAACAAGAATAGGGCCGTCATGTGGGATTATCATGGTTACCCTCTATTTTCATGATCTAAACATGTCCCAAACCTTGTCTAAAAAATCTAAAACTTCTTCAAGACACACTTCTTAAATCCCTGAACATGAATCAACTCAAAAACCAATGTCTTGATGTCGAGATGACCAAATTAAAAATCCTCAAAGTTTAAAGGCCTTAAAAATGACTAAGTCCCCAGTACTTAGTGAAATTTTCAGGACTTAAGCCCCTTATACATGTAACTAAAAGCTGAACAGAGCTAATATTAGTATGGGGTATTATATTATCTCCCCCTTGGGAATATTTGTCCTCGAATGAGACTGGCTACACTGAGTGTACTGAACTAACGCAATTGAGATCACATACTAAACATGCATGACTAGGGACATAAATACATAACTGAGTCTGAAATAACTGAACTGATGTCGTGAATGCAAAAAATTACATGAGAATAGTTATATAGCTGGAATCTGAGAATGGAAATGAGTCCATCTAAGAAAAATTGTTACCTCACATTGAGTCTAAGTTTAAGGAGAAAAGATAAGGATACTTGGTATGCATATCTGATTCTGCTTCCTAAGTAGCTCTCTCAACGGACTGTTTTCGCCACAAAGCATAAACTAAGGGAACTTCCTTGTTCCTTATCCTACAAATCGTACGATCAAGGATCTTAACTAGGACTTCTTTGAAAGAAAAGCTATCCTGAACACCTGTACTTTCTAAAGGAATAATGACAACTGAATTGCCAATACATTTACTTAGAAAAAAACATGAAATACCAGATGGATTGATCCCAAATCTATAGGAAACTCTAACTCATTGGCTACCTTCCCAAAATAGTTCAAGATTCTATAAATACCAACATATTGAGGGATGAGTTTTCCCTTCTTGCTAAATCTCTTCACTCCCTTCATGGGCGAGATTTTCAAATAGACTTAATCACCTATCTCAAACATAATATCTCTTTTCCTCACATCTGCATAGAATCTTTGAAGGTTTTGGGTTGTCTTTAGCCTCTCCCTAATAAATTAAACTTTCTCCATCGCATCAAACACTGAATCTGGCCCTATCAAAGCAGCCTCACTTGCTTCAAACCAACCAACAAGAGACCTACATCCCCTTCTATAGATAGCCCCAACTGGAGCCATCTGAATACTTGAGTGATAACTGTTATTATAGGTATACTCAATCAAGGGTAAGTGGTCATCCCAACTGCCCTTAAAATTAATAACAAAAGATCGCAACATGTCCTCTAAGGAATGGATGGTCCTCTTTTCCTGACCATATTTTAGGGATAAAAAGTCATACTGAGATGAACTTGGGTACCAAGACCCTTCTACAAAGCCTTCTAAAAGTGAGAGGTAAACTGAGTACCTCTATCTGAAATGATAGACAATGAAATCCTGTGTAACTTAACCAACAATATAAAGTCTGGCATAATCCTCAGCTGAGTATGAAGTATGAACTAGTAAAAAATGAGTTGATTTGGTTATTCTATCTACAATAACACAAATCGAACCATATTGACGACACGTATGGGGCAAACCCATCATAAAATCCATATTCGCCACTTCCCACTTCCAAGTGGGGATACTGAAATCCTGCAATGTATCACTAGGCCTATAGTGCTCAACTTTAACTTGTTGATAGTTTGAGCAATTAGCCACAAACTCTGCAATATCCTTCTTTATACTATTCCACTAATAGATTTTCTGCAAGTCCTGGTACATCTTTGTGGCTCCTTGATGAATGGTATATCGTGCACCATGTGCTTCTGCCAAAATTTACTGCCTCAAATCATCAACACATGGAACACATAAACTACCCTGACAACGAATCGCACCATCTCCCCCTTGGGAGAACACCTCTACTTTCTGATCTCTAACCGACTTCTTCAATCTAACCAAACTGGGATCCCTATCTTGCTTTTCTTTTACTTTAGCAACCAATGAAAATTCTGAACTATTCTGAACCTATATACTACCCTCAGCTGAATCAACCAACCGAACACCTAATCTATCAAGATGATGAACCTTCCTGTCTAACTTCTTTTTATCATTCTCAACATGAGTAACACTACCCATAAAAAAATCTACTAAGGGCATCTGCCACTATGTTGGCCTTGCCCGGATGATACAAAACACTTATATCATAATCTTTTAACAACTTTAGCTACCTTCACTGTCAAAGATTAAAAACTTTCTGCGAGAACACATACTGCTAACTTTTGTAATCTATGAATACATCAACATGAACCCCATAAAGATAGTGCCTCTAAATTGTCAAGGCAAAAACAATAACTACCAACTCATGACATGGGTAGGATAATTCTTTTCATGGGGTTTAAGCTGTTTAGAGGAATAGGCTATGACCTTAACTCTCTAAATCAATACACAACAAAGACCAACTCTGAAAGCACCACAATAAACTACAAACCTATCTGAACCGACTGACAAAGTCAATACTGGGGTTGAAGTGAGTCGAGTCGTCAACTCCTAAAACTTCTTCTCACATGAATCTGACCACTAAAATTTGACTTTATTCTGATTCAATCGAGACATGGGGGATGCAATAGAAAAGAACCCTTCAACAAACCATTTATAATAGCCATCCAAGCCTAAGAAACTCGTGACATTTGATAGAGAGATAGGTATGGGCCAGTTTCTCACTGCTTTGATCTTTCAAGGGTCAACTCGAATACCATCACCAAAGATAATGTGGCCAATGAAAGCTACTGATCTTAGCCAAAAATTGTACTTACTGAACTTTCCGAACAACTGAAGAGCTCTAAGGTTCTGCAATACAATTTCCAGATGGTCTGCATGATCATTTTCACTACGAAAATAGACAAGATTATCATCAATAAAGACTATGACAAATATGTACAATTACTGCTTGAACACTCTGTTCATCAAGTACATAAAAGCTGCAGGGGCATTCATTGTCCAAAATACATAACTAGGAATTCGAAGTGACTATATCGAGTTCTGAAAGCTATCTTCGGAATGTCACTTTCTCTGACTTTGAGATGATGATAGCTAGATTTGAGGTCTATCTTAGAGAAGTATCTGTCACCCTGAAGTTGGTCGAACAAGTCATCAATACTAGGGAGTGAATACTTATTCTTGATTGTGAATTTGTTCAAATGACGATAAACGATGCACATTCTGAAAGAATCATCTTTCTTATACACAAAAAGGACCGGAGTGCCCCATGGGGAAACACTGTGCCTGATGAATCCTTTGTCTAAGAGATCTTTCAACTGTTCTTTCAATTCCCTAACCTCCTCTGGATTAATTCTGTAGGGCGGAATAGAGATAGGTTAGGTATCTACAAGGAGATCTATTCTAAAGTCAATTTCCCTTTCAAAAAAAACTTTAAAAAGATCTTTAGGGAACATATCTGGAAATTCCCTTACTACAACAATGGACTCGAGACTTTAAGCCTCAAAACTAGAGTCTTTGACTCAGATTAGATGGTAAACTCACCCCTTAGGTATCATTTTTCTTGCCTTAAAATAAGAAACAATCTGACCTCTAAGCACAAATATACTACCCCTAATTCAATAACTATTCATTGGGAAACTAAAATGACTCTATCTCTATAATCAACTGAGGCATAACATGAGTGGAGCTAATCCATGTCGAGAATGACATCAAAATCAGTCATCTCCAACTCTACAAGATCAACTAAGGTAATTTTTTGAGATACTGTGACCAGGTAATTTCTGTATGCCTGTCTTGCTATAACAGATTTACCCATTGAGATAGACACTAAGAAAATTCTTGCTAAAGATTCAGGATTGAAACCTAAATCAGCTGCTATATAGGGGGTTACAAATGAGAGTGAAGCTCTAGGGTCTGATAAAGCATAAACTTAAAGATTAAAGATATGTAATGTATTTGTAACTACATTAGGAGTGCTTTCCTGATCATGCTGGGTATCGAGAGCATAAAAACCTATTATGACGCTGCCCACTGGTTGTGCTGGAAGCAACACTCTGCTGAGTCAGGCTACCAACTGGATATGGAGAATGGTTAGACTGACCCTAATGACCACTTTTGGGCAATGTATGACTCTGTGGCCTGTCTTGCCACATCCAAAATACACACCACTGCCAGCTCTACACATACCCTGATGATGCCTGCCACATTTCTCATAGAGCGAATTAGTATAACCACTATTCAGACTACCCTGGGATTTAGAGCCTGGCTCTCTATCCCGACTATCTTTCCTAAACTTAGGCACTGGCACACTAGCTGAAGATGGAGTTGGGGATGAGAACTTCTGATGGAACTAAGAAAGTTTACCACCTTTCTACCTTGGTTAAGAAAAGTTAAAACTACCTGTTCTGGCCCTCTTATTATCTCTCCCTCTCTCTTTCTTCGTAAGCCTCTCTTTCTCAATCTGCTAAGCATGAACCATAAGTCTAGATAAGTCCATCTTGTTAATTAACATTGCAATCCTACACTACTTAACCACTCTATCAGCTACACCAGGCATGAACTTTCTCATTCTAGAACTATTATCTGCAACCACATTAAGAGTATACCTCGCCAACTAAGTAAACTTAAACAAGTACTCCTTTACACTCATGTTGCCCTACTTTAAACTGATAAACTCCTAAATCTTAGACTCCCTCAGCTCTAATGGGAAGAACCTATCTTAAAAGGTTGTGGAAAAATCTCCCACTCAACAGGCCTTGCATCAACACCACGGTCTTCCTTCCACTACTTAAACCAGGTGTGAGCTATCTTGCAACTAATATGCAACCATCTCTACACACTCACTCGAAGTAACACCCATGATATCTTTCACTTTCTAAACCATATCAAGTAATTCCTACGGATCCTCTTCAGAATTGGATCCTAAAAATGAAGGGGGATTCATTTGTGTAAAATGCCAAATCCTAGTGCAACTATATTTGTCACTGCGTTGGCTAGGGCAACAACTTGCTGGTTGTTCTTAGCCGCTACTGAATGAGATAAGGTAGTGAAAGCATCTCTAAACTAGGCATGAGAGATATGCTCACTCAGGGGATTTTCCTAAACATGTGGAGGTGCGGGTTAGTCCCCATCACTTCTTCCGTTCTTTTCTTAGGAAGGCATAGTTTGTAAATGGAAATGAGGGATAAGTTAAAAAGAGAGATTAAATAGAGATCATGCTCATTCTCACGACATGAATACTAAAAGAGGAGAAACTTTTACTAAAACATTTTGTGGCCTCTTGTTCATAAATGTGGCGGGCTTCACACCCATTTATAAGACTCTACGAAATGTGACTTTCAAACACCCTAGGACACTGTTAAACCTTAGGCTCTAATATCATGTTTTTCACGATCCAAGGCTACTCCTTAGTCACGACAATGGTGCTTACGGTCATAAGAGACCACAAGCTAATCCATGTAATGGTACCTTCTAAGAGTACTGAATAAAATACTAATAATGGACACTGTGACAAAAAACTGATAAAGCCATAAAGTTTGAATATTGAAAATATAAATGAATCACAAGTCTAAAACATCTGATAAGACTGATTAAACTGACTAACTGTCTAACTGACAGTCTAAAATGTCATAAAAGCCTCTAACTGACTGAGGAAGTGATTGTACAATCCCCCAACTAACTCTAACTAATTGAAAATATGAAAATACTAAAATAACTAAAATAATCAATCATGCGCTCGATGGATGATGACTCGCCATTACTACTGCTGGGTATGCTAAACTGTCTAAGAACGACCAGGAAACTGAGCGTCTGAACCTATGATATAAGATATCATAGCGTAAAAAAGAGTATGCAATTAGTACTTTGAATATAATGGTATATGGGATGAGGTCTGGCTGAAATGCATAAGGTACTGTGCACATGAGATAAGGACTAACTGAACAACATGAAATACTGAGCATGAATGCATGAAAACTATGATATCTGAAATATACAAGACCAAACATATACATATTTCTAAAATAATCTGAAATCTGAAAGACTGAAATCTATATAACAAATAACTATAAATTTGTATGCTTTGGTCAAGTAAACTTGAACTGAATATACATTGAATACTGTACTGAGACTGTGAGAGGTATCATTTAACCGATATGCCCTAATATGAGCTGATCGAGGTCCAACCTATAACCCCAATTGGAAGGGTGTTAGTACTGTACCACGGGTACTAATAATGGTTGTGTGGATCCACTAAACCAGTGTCCCAAAGGACTAATGAGACAACTGGTAGGTGCTCTAATGAGATAGATGTCACCCTCAACTGGTAGGTAAACACTTTATCAACCCTCAACTGGTAGGTAAACACTTTATCAACCCTCAACTGGTAGGTAGACATCCCTAGCCTATGTTGGCTATGTAATTACAGAACTCAGTGATTGCTACTAAGGGTCACACCCTCTACTGGCAGGTGAGCCCCCATCTCTAGGTTCGTTCGATGCTAAATCCTACTCTCAACTGAACTGACACTGGAACTAAAACTGGTCTGAGTTTAACTAAACATTATTTCATAACTGATAGTGCTCATTATGATCATATTAACTGAATAAATAAGATTAATCATAGTTTAACTGAATTATACTTAAAAATCTAAAAGTCATGTAAAACACGTAGGTATCGAGTATTCATAACCCTGCAGCACTGAATAATCACTGAATGTAATAACAAGCTTAAAACTATAGTAAAGGATCATGGTTCAAAACCCATAAGCATAAATATTTCATCAAACATGTGGGGATCATGAATTTAACATAGGAATACTTGCTAAGAATCATAAATTTAGGATTCATCATAAAATTCACTTGAATAAAGTATGAGAAACTCAAATCCATAGCATGAGGAATTCAAAATATTGCATGGGATCATACATGAATTGAATTGCATTTAAATTGCCATAGAAACATGAATTAAACCCATCTTAAGCAATACAAAATACAATAATGATAGAAAAATTTAATCCTTAATCGAAAAAAGGGTTTTTGGGCTCCATGGATGAAAGAAACCCATGAATGAACATCCCACACACCTTAAACCTTTAACTTGAAAGAGAAACACCAATCTTGATGCTTTCTTGAAGGTTCTTGATCTTGGGAAACTTGAATTCTTGATTTCTTGGGGAGAAAGGAATTGAATTTGTGTTCTTAGGGAAAAAGAATGGCTTTATTGGGAGAAAATTGGAGAAGAAGGGCAAAATTATGCCTTAATTGATGCCGAAATCATGTTATGAATGATTGGTTTGAGGGGGAAAAGACCCAATTGCCTATCAGGCATTTAAATTTGAAACTGGACGCGATAGGCTTATCACAATGCGGTCTAATCATATTCAGTCATTTCACTCACTGCGATGCAGTGAATATGGGAATGGGAATAGGGTCGCAATGTGGGCTTATCATGGTAACCCTTTGGTTCTGTGATCCAAACATGCCGTAAACCTTGTCCGAAAATCCAAACTTCTCTGAGACACACTTCTTACATTCCTGAACAGGAACCAACTCAAAAACTAATATCTCGTGGTCGAGAAGACCAAATTAAAAATTCTCAAAGTTTAGAGGCATTAAAAATGACTAAGTTCGCAACACTTGGTGACATTTTCAGGCCTTAAGCCCCTTATGCGTGCAACTGAAAGCTGAATAGATCTAAGATTAGTACAGTGTATTACAGGTAAGCTTTTGATTAATACCTTGCATGACTTCATCCGACGATTTGAATAACAAGGGATACCTTGACCACATATCGTAATTGATTCCTACTTAACCTCTCTGAACTTTTGATTCCTCCACAATACCTTCACCAAAGCTATTTCCTTAGTTCTTAACTTCTAAACTTGCCTATAAAAATTTTCAACAAGAACTTCCTCATAAGATAGAGAATATTTTACACTAGTATCCTCTGCAGGAACTACAAGGGAATGGTCACCTACATATTTTTTAAGCTTATATATTGAATTCCGAAACCTCTTAATTCCTTTTATAGGAAAGACTTTTAAGTACACTCAATCGTCCACCTCAAACTCTACTTCTCTCCATCTTACGTTAGCATATGAATTTTGGCGACTTTGAGTGGTCTTAAGACTTTCTTTAATAAGCTTTACTTTCTCTATTTATTGATGCACAAGATCAGGCCTAAATGATCTAGTTTCACCAACCTCATACCATCCGACCTACATCTCCCACCATAAAGAGCCTCAAAAGAAGTCAGCTGGATACTGGAGTGATAACTATTAATATATGAGACCTATATAAGAGACAAATGGTCCACCCAAATATCCTTAAAGTTAATAAAGCAGCCCCTTAGCATTTCTTCTAAAGTTTGAATAGTGTGCTATGACTGTCCATTCATCTAAGGATGGAAAGTAGTTTTAAAATTCACCTATGTACCTAAACCTTTCTGGAAAGATTGCGAAAACTGAGAAGAAAATTGCATACCATAGTTGGATATAATGGAAATGGGAGCCTCATGCAACTGAGCAATCTCTTTAATATATAACTTCACATAATCCTCTCCCAAATAATTTGTTTTTACTGACAAAAAATGGGCAGACCTCGCCATCCTTTCAATAATGACCCAAATGGAATCATACTGATTTTAGAAATGCAGAAGATCGTTAATGAAATCCATGTTAATCATCTCCTCTTTCCACATAGGAATAGCTAGATCTTGGGAAGTCCACCAGGTCTTAAATTCTTACCTTAACTTGTTGACAATTTAAACACTTAGCAACAAAATCTGCCACATCCATTTTCATGTTATTCCACTAATACACCTCCTTTAAGTCATGATATATTTTAGTAGAATCAGGATGAACAACATACCTGGAGACATAAGCCTCAATCAAGATCCTTTATCGTAGTCCATCAACATCAGGAACACACAGTCTCCCTTGATACCGTAATATACCATCTCTCCAATTTCAAATGCTAAAACCTTTTGCTAGCTGACATATTTCTTGATTCACATTAATATGGGGCCACTAGCATGTTTCTCCTTAACTTTAACACACAAGAATAACTTAGCCACTTTATGAAAGATCACTCCTTTATCCTCAACTTATAAAAGTCAGACTCCCAAATTAGAAAGCCGATGGATGTGCTTTACCAACTCCTTATTTTCCTCAACCACATGAGAAAGGCTACCCATGGACAACCTACTAAAAGCATCAACAATAACATAAGCCTTACTTTTGTGATAGTGCAAGCTTATGTCATAACCCTTCAATAGATCAAGCCAATTCCTTTTCCTGAGATTTAGTTCTTTCTATATGAACGCATATTGTAGAATCTTGCGGTCAGTGAAAACATCTACATGTACCCCATATATATAGTGACGCAAAATCTTAAGTGCAAATACCATCGCCAATTCAAGATCATGGGTGGGATAATTCTTCTCATGAACCTTAAGTTGTCTGGATGGATAAGCTACTACCTTACAATGCTGCATAAGTACACAATCAAGTCCTACCCAGGACATATCACAATAAACCACGAATCTCTCAGTACCCTCAGAAAGCATAAAAATAGAAGTCATAGTCAGTCGGTATTTCAACCTCTCAAAACTACTCTCACAAGCATTAGACCACAAGAACTTCACATTTCTCCAAGTTAGATTAGTTAGTGGAGCAGTTATAGATGAAATACTTTCCACAAATCTCCTATAGTGACCTTCCAGACCCACGAAGCTCTGAATGTCGATTGAAGTCATTGGTTTAGATTATTTATTTACCGCCTTAATTTTTTGTGGATCAACCTTAATCCCTTTGCTAGAAATAATATGCCCAAGACAAGTCACAGCACTAAGACAGAACTCATAATTGGAAAATTTAGCATACAACTCTTGGTCCTTAAGGGTTTGAAGTATAATATGGAGGTTATTGATATATTCCTTCTCACTTTTAGAGTACACCAAAATATCATCAATGAAGACTATAACCAACAAATCTAAAAACTATCTAAATACTTTGTTAATAAAATCCATAGAAGTCACAGGTGCATTAGTTAAGCCAAAGGACATAACTAGAAATTCATAATGAGCATATTGAGTTCGAAATACGATATTAGGAATGTCAACTTCCTGAACCTTCAACTGATGATAGCCTAAATAGAGGTTTATTTTGGAGAAACACCGAGCACCCTGAAGGTCGTCAAAGAGATCATCAATTCTAGGAAGAGGGTACTTATTCTTTACTATAACCTTACTCAATTGATGGTAATCTATGCAATACAAAGGGAAACATTTTTCTTTCAAAATAAAAAAATGGGAGCACCCTAAGGAGAGACACTAGGATATATGAAATCCTTATCAAATAGGTCTTTCAATTGATTTTTCAATTCTTTTAGATCTATAGGAGTCATTCTATACAATGAAATGAAAATGGGCTGAGTATTGGTAAAATATCACTCCCAAAGTCTATTTCTTTATCAAGAGGAATTAAGAAATATAATCAAAGAAAACTTTGGAAAACTATTTAACTACAGGAGTAGACTACAACAATGGACCTTCAAAGTTAGAGTCTTTCACTTAGACTAGATGATACAAACATCCTTTAAATATCAACTTCTGGGATCTAAGATAAGAAATGAATTTTCCTTTGGTGTCAAGGAATGACCCTTCCATTCTAAGACTTACTTATTTGGAATATAAAAAGTAACTTTTCTGGTTGTACAATTTGAGGTGGCATAACAACAGTTACATCAATCTATTCATAGGATTACATCAAAATCTACCATATCAAGCTCTACCAGATCCACTATGATATCCCGATAAATAATAGACACCACATAATTTTTATAAACCCTCTTAGCAATAATGAAATCACCAACATGAGTAGAAACTGAGAATGGTTCAAAAATATTTTTGAGATCAAAATCAAAATTTGTAGCCACATAAGGGGTCTCATAAGGTAGAGAGCTCTGGGGTCAAGTAGTGCATAATCATCATGAGAGAAAACCATAACATACCTGTGACACCATCTGGTGATGCCTCTGAATGCTAGTGAGTAGACAAGACATATAAATAGTTGTCACTCCCACCTATGCTAGAAGTAGAGCCATTCATATCTAGGGTATTATTGCCCTCAAAAGTCCCTTTTAGATTCAGACATTCCCTATGAAAGTGGCCAGGTTGCCCTCAACTATAATACACACCTTTACCCAAAAGACATCTGCCATGGTGAGATTTTTCACAGATGGGGCAATGAGCATGAGATTGTGTTGATTGAATCATATTGGTCTGAAATTGAGTTCCCTATGTCCTGGGGATGTTGTTAGGTTAAAATTGTTTGTCACCCAATGGCATGGAAGAAGATGTACTAACCGATGACTGAGCATTACCCTAAGATTTCTTCTTGAACCATTTTTGTCCCACTCACCACTATGTTATTGACTAATATCATAATCCACTGATCTAGCCCTCTTGGTATGTTTCTTCTTAGTTTCTACTTATTTCTTCTTCTCATCCTCTAGTTGTTGCATATACACTACCAACCAGGATATGTCTATGTTGTTGTTCAACATCACCCCCTTACATTTTAACACCAAATCATCAAAAAGACCAGATGCAAACTTCTTTATACAAGATCATATATTAGACACCAACTTTAGAGCCTAATGAGACAACTAAATGAACTTTAGAGAATATTCATTAACAGTTAACTTACTCTATTTCATATTCACAAACTCCTCAGCCTTAGCTTCTGTCATGAACCAAACTAAGGCTTGGCCGTGATGGGTATTCAAGTTCATCGAGGACCAGAGACCACCCCCATAACCTATTCCAACATAACATATATATATATATATGTGTGTGTGTGTGTGTGTGTGTGTGTGTGACAAGATAGGTAAGATAAAACCAAAAGTATATATGAGATCAATATCCAAAAACCATCCACTATAACAAAACTACTACCGAACATCAACCATAATGCCCATATCCACAGTAGTCCAATAAAACCTTTAACAAATCGAATACCAGTAAAATATTGGGACATGCGCCCGACCATAGCCAAAACAAGTCTAAGATAAAGCCTAAGACAAGGGAAATCAAAACATGAAATGAATTCTTAGAAGGATGGAAGACCACCATCTCAAGTCAACTCTTGATCTAACGATGAACACCTAATCACAATGCAGGAATGGTAGACTTTCCTTTGGATCCTGCATCACATGGGGATACAGCGTCTGAAAATAGTTAGTGCTTGGAGCGCTATCATGTAACTCAAGGATAAAGTAGTAAAGTAATTCCATAAGCCTAAATATTAATACTAGTAATATTCAATGCACAAAATTATATGCAATTCGTACATATATATGTATTTCATATGCCGGGGAAAAGGAGCAAGGTTTAGCATGTATTTTTAAATCATTAACTTGGATTATGTAGCTCTACCATCCTTAAGGCACCCAGGGCTATATGGGTTCAGTGTTCTGCTGAAAGGGCCCTAATGCATGTTAGCTGCATGTATAAAAGAAAACCCGAGAAGGATAATGCCATACCAAAGTATAAAGTATGTCTCATGAACATGGTTACCATGACCAAACCTCACGTTGGTAAATATGAAATTCCAGTATCAGTCCCCCCGGGACCTCCACCTTCCACGAATTTGCTAGACAACCCTTTTTAAGCCCATATTAAAACCATTTACATATTCCCAACCATTTACCAAGGAGTCTTTTAATTAGGCATTTCCCGTTGGTACCATTATACCAAAATTAGAGATTGCAACTCTATTCTGTTTTTGCCATACAAAACCATTAAACCAAGTTGACTCCACAGTTTTCAATTTAAAAATCAAAGCCATGACCACCAAGGCCTTTCCAAAACCATTTGAAAAGCAAACCAATTACATTCATGTTCCAATTACCATTTATGCAATGCAAAGTTCCAAAAAAGAATAGCCAAACCCAGTGATGAATCATATTCCAAAACCAATTATGCAAGTGGGTTAAGATCATTATCAATTTCCATACCAAAAATTATTTGGAAAATCCATTGTACCCGTAAATTCATTCAGCATTCCCGTGCACCCAAAGAGTTCATAAATAATCAATTCAATGCATAAAAATTCAATAATAATCATGGGAAAACATTTAAACAAAATAAAGTTAAAACCCTCGACCCATAGTTCTAAACCTTACATTAAAAATATGCATAATAATAACTAATTCATGCTATAAAGGAAAGATAAGTATAGGGAAAGAGGTACATGCCTTAATTGCCAAGAAATTCGAGCAAAACCATACCCTTAGGACCCTAAATAATCACCTCCTTGAACCCTAGACTTGAGTTAAACAGGGGAATTTAAGAGAGGATGGTTGAGAGTAATGAGAATGACCTTCGTTTATTGAAAACTTATAGAAATAGGTCCTAATAGTGATTAAAAATCATTTGTAGGTGAAAGGAAACCTTTAACCCTCATCCCATTTTAAGAGAACAAGACAACTCGAAATTATTATAGGTCCATGGTACGGACCTTATTTAGGTGATTATATTTTGTATCACGGAGGTTATCGCAGAGACTAACCTTCATGGCATGCTAACATCACAGAGGCTTACTATCTTTGTGATCCAAAACCACCCCAAACCTTATCCAAAAATTCCAAAACTCTTCTAGGTTACCCTTTTAACATCTCCAAGCATAATTTGAGAAAAAAATCAATAGTTCAAACATGGGATGACCAAAAATAAATTACCCAAATTTTGAGGGTGTGACATTACCCCCATAGGATTATTCATCCTTGAATGATGATATAAGAAGCGTTTTCCACAAGAATGATATCAACACATCGAAATCAAAAGAGAAACTCGGATAATACCAAATAAGAACCAAAGTCATACCTCAAGATTCTTCATCTATCACATGGAATAGAAATGGATACTTAGCCTTTATACCCTCTTCCACCTCCCAAGTGGGTTATTCCACTTTATGGTTCCCCTAAAGGACCTTTACCAATGATGCATCTTTAGTACATAACCTATAAACTTGTCTATCTAAGATTTCTACCGGAACCTCTTCGTAAGATAGGGAATCTGAGACACTGACATTATCAATAGGCACCACCAAGAAAGGATCACTCACACATTTTCTTAACATGGACACATCAAACACAGGGTAAATAGAAACCAAACTTAGACAATTCTAACTTATAAGAAACACTTCCCACTCTCTTCAAAATCAAATAATAACCAACATAACAGGGAAGAGCATCCCCTTCTTTCCAAAATGCATCACTCCCTTCATAGGAGATACTTTCAGGAACACCCAATCATCTACATCAAACTTCAACTCTCTTTACCTCATGTCCGCATAGGACTTTTAGCGACTTTGGGAAGCCTTAAGCCTATCCTGGATCACCTTCACTTTCTCCATAACTTGATGAACTAAATCAAGATCGAGCTACCTTGTCTCACAAACTTCGAACCACCCAATAGGAGATCTTCACCTTATACCATACGATACCTCAAACTAAGCCATACCAATGCTAGAGTGATAACTATTATTGTACATAAATTCAAAAAGAGGTAAGTGGTCAACCCAATTGCCACCATGATTAATTACGCAGGCTCGAAGAGCCACTTTAGTCCCCAAACCTCGCTAAAATAACTATCGAAAATAAATGAGAACTGAGTACCATGATAAGAAATAATGGAATTGGACCACCATGCAACTTCACAATCTCTTGATTAAACAAGTTTACATAGTCCTCAATAGAATAATTAATCCTCACTGGCAAGAAGTAGCAAACTTAGTCATTCTATCCATGATGACACAAATAGAATCAATCTGGTTTCGAGATCACGGAAGGCTGGTAACAAATCCATATTTATGACTTCCCATTTCCATACAGGCAACTCTATTTCTTGAGAAAACCCATCAGGCCTCAAGTGTTCTACTTTCACTTACTAACACACCATGCACTTAGCTACAAAATTAGCCACATCCCTCTTAATGTTGTTCCACCAATAGATCTCCTAAAGGTCGTGATACATCTTCATCAAACCATGATGAATCGAATAACATGACTCATGAGCTTTGGCAAAAATTCTACCTCGCAACCCATCCATATCAGGAATACACAGCCTCCCTTGGTACCTCAAGATTCCATCACCACCAATCTCAAAGGCCATCACCCACTGCCTACCCACAATATTCTTGATTTACATCAAGATAGGGTCCAACACCTATTTCTCCTTCACTTTAGTACCAAGAGATGACTTCGCTACTTCTTGCATAAACACACAACCATGGTGAATATCCTCCACCAAGTCCCACTTCTCTTCCTCCACCTGTAAGTTCCTTATACATAACCTGCTAAAAGCATCAACAACTACGTTAGCCTTTCCTGGATGATAGAGGAGACTCAAGTCATAGTCCTTGAGAAACTCAAGCCACCTCTTTTGCCAGAGATTTAACTCCTTCTAGGTAAATACATATTGTAGGATCTTATGATCTGAAAAGATTTCTACATGGACATCATATAGACAATGACACCAAATATTCAATGTGAACACGACAACCAATAACTCCTAATAATGAGTTGGATAATTCCTCTCATGAACTTTTAACTGCCTAGAAACATACGCTACCATCTTGCCATGTTACATCAATACAGAACCAAGTCCCACACGAGATGCATCATGATAAACCATGAAGCCATCAATACCCTCGAGCAAAGTCAAAACTGGACCAAAAGTAAATTTATCTTTTAACTTCTCAAATCTTCCTTCACAAGCGTTGGACCATAAAAACTTAACCTTGTTTTAAGTTATCCTAGTCAAAGATACAACAATCAACAAAAAGCTCTCCATAAATCTCCTATAATAACCCGCTACACCCTAGAAGCTCTGAGTATCAATTGAAGTCGTGGGTCTAGGATACTTTTTAACCACCACAACCTTATATGGATCCACCATTATCACTTCACTAGAAACAAAATGACTCAAAAAAGTAACAATATTTAACCAAAACTCATAATTCAAAAACTTAGCATATAATTGTTGATATTTGTATGGTCTGTAACATAACACAAAGGTGATTGGTATGATCTATCTCACTTTTCAAATAGACCAGGATATCATCTATAAATATAATCATGAATAAGTCCAAAAACTGATGGAATGCCCAATTCATGAGATCACTAAATGCCACCGGGCATTGTTCACACAAAAAACATGACAAAGAACTTATAATGACCATATTGATTACGAAAAGTAGTCTTAGGTATGTCTCTTCCCTAATATTAAGCTGATGATAACCCAGCCGGAGGTTAATCTTAGAGAAATACTTAGCACCCTGAAGTTGGTCAAATAGATCATAAATCCTAGGAAGAAGGTACTTATTCTTCATAGTTACCTTGCTCAACTAACGATATCAATACTAATTCAAAGAGAACCATCCTTCTTACATACGAAAAGAACAGGAGCACCACATGGAGACATACTAGGATAGATAAAACCCTTGTTAAGAAGATCCTTTAACTTCTCCTTAAGTTTCTTCAACTCGTTTGAAGCCATCCTATACAAAGGGGCAGAGATAGGAATAGTGTCTGGAAGAAAATTAATAAAAAAATTAATTTCCCTAATGGGAGGGACATCCGGAAGATCATTAAGGAAGACCTTAAGAAATACACTATACACGGGAATGGATCATAAAGAAATACCCTCCGAGTTAGAATCCTTAACCCAGACCAGATGATAAAGACACCTCTTGGAAATTAATTTTTGGATTCTAAGATATGATATGAACCTTTCTTTAGGAACTAAGGAACTCCCTCTCCACTCAATAATTTGCTCATTAAGGATTCCAAAAATGACCTTACGGGTCCAACAGTCTCAAGAGGTATAGCACAAATCCAACCAATCCATTCCCAAGATGACATCAAAATATAATATCTCTAATTCAAAAAAAATCCACCAAAGTCTCCCTACCACTAACAGATACCACACAACTCCTATAGACATTTCTAGTAACAACAGAGTCACCCATTAGGGTAGAAATAAAAAAGTGTTCCAAAAAGAACTCGGGACCAAAACCAAAATGCACAGCCATAAATGGGGTCACATAAGAAATATTAGATCCTAGGTCAAAAAAATAGTAAATATCATGATAGAATAGATTTAACATACCAGTGACGATATCAGGTGATTCTTCAGACTCCTGGGGAGTAGTAAGAGCATACAAGTAATTTTGGCCTGTGTAGGTACTATATGTGGCACCTCTTGGTGCAGGAGTTAATGACGTGGCAACTGGAACCTTATTAGCCCCCGAAGCACTTTCCCCCCAGGGAAATCCCTCATTATATGTCCCAGCTGACCATAATTGAAACACCAATTCTTTCTCTCATCATAGAAACTATATTAAAATTAACCACATATTTTATAAGGAGGATATGATGGAGCTGACTAGGCTCTACTAGCCTGAGATTGGGAACCTTGTGCCCTAGAACCATCACTTCTTTGAAAACAACGATCTCTGAATGACTTCTGATAAGAAGCACTAGCCATCAAATATAAACTCGAGTCGCCCCACGTCTTCTTAGACTATTTCCCACTATCTCTACCACTCTGTTGTTGACCTCTACCCTGATTGGGTTACCAAAATTTCTTACCCTGCCTCTCTCTAATATCCGCTTACTCTTTTTTTCTTTTTAACCTATTGTATATAAATCACAAGTCTAGAGATGTCCATATCCTTGTTCAACTAGACAGCTTTGCTCTCTAAAATCAACTCATGAGACAAATAGAAAGTAAATTTCCTTATTCTAGGCCTTATGGTAGACTCCATCTCAGAAGCATATCGAGACAACTAGTGGAATTCCAAGGCAAACTTCAAGGCAAACTTCTACACTGACATCCTGTCTTGCTTTAAATTCACAAACTCCTCCACTTTTGCGTCCCTCAACTCCTGAGGAAAGAAGCGGTCAAGAAAGGCACTAGAACAATCTTTCCATATAGCAGATCCAACATCATCACCCCTAAGATGCTCTTACACCTAATACCATTGGAACACCATTCCTTCAACTAATAAGCAGTGGATTCCAAACCCTTTACCTAAGTAGTATACATAACCTGAAAGATCTTATCCACCTCATTTATAAAACTTTAAGGACCCTCCTCAACCTTAGTACTGGTAAAAGTCGAAGGGCTTAGCCTTATAAACTGGCAAACTCTAGTGGCCTCATATGAACTCCCAACAATATAAATAGAACTCATCTGACATAACTGAGATGTCCCCAACTGAGTCAACAGATGAATGGATTGGCAAAACTCATCATTAGTAGTATCTCCCTAAGGTAATTGAACAAGAGTTTCACCCTCTGGAAAAGGATTAGTGGAGGCAGGTAGGACTCCACAGGGATAATCAAAAATAGCAACCCTAGATTGGGTTTGTACCCTATAAGTTGGATGAGATTCGCCAACATTGTCCTCGAGCCAGATAATGAGTTTATATGAGCTTCAGATTATTTAGGAGTCATGATCTGAAATGAAAATAAATAAAATTTAGAGAAATCCAAGACGTTAGACTCTATAGCCAAAAAATAAGACAACCATGAAAGAAAAATATTCTTAAGTTTCTCGTAGCCTCTCTCTTATAAGTATGGTACACTACACCCATAAAAGAGACTCTACTTGACACGACTTTATGGATATTGAAGAGTGGTGAATTTATCGCTCATTTGTACATAATATCCATGCACACTACTATGATTTGCATGTATAAATGATACAATATTGTGATTAAATGGACTAATTTCCACATATTGCAGGAATACAGCTAATGAGATAAAAAGATGTGGAATTGACCTGAAAAGGAACAAAAAAGAGAAGAAAAATGCACAGCTGAAGGACCATGTATAGAACGAGGCTCAATTACCGCGATCGCGGTCTGAGGGCTCTGATCACGGCTAGTCAAAATGGTAAGCCACCGCAATCACATGGATCTACCGGCGGTTGAGGCAACACAGGATTATGCCCAAAGGCAGTTTTGTAATGTTTTACAGTCGACCCAAATCCCTTAAAAGCCTAAAATCATTTCCCATTTTGGGCATTATAGAATCTTGCCATATTTTGTATTTGAAGAAACCCTAAGTTGGGAATGAATTGTATTTTTATTTAGATACTTTGAATTTAGTATTTTTGAAGAATGGATGATTTGATCAACCCTTATGGTATATGTTTTCTTCCTTTCTTCATGAGTAACTAAACTTTTATTGTCTTGGGATTATGTTGAACTAATGTACAATTAGTTATGGATTGTGATGTATTTGTGTATATGTTAGTTAGTTGATGAGGAGTTCAACTATTGCTTGATTAAATTGGTCGGAATTTGTGGGTGAAAGTCCTAAATATCCAAATGGGTTTGTGGTGAAAATCCCAAACTCTTGAAATCTTAAACCATCCTTAAAAGAGGGGTTTGGATGAACTTTTGGAACCCACACCATCCTTGAAAGAGGGATGCAGGAACCAAGGTAATAGTATATAATTAATGGGTGTAGTTTGCTAATTTTCACTATCTTAGATATAAGGGTGATTAAGAGGTTGACTATACCTTGGGTATCACCCTAGAAATATGGATACCCAATTGGGGTAATAGGTGAATATAATTAATACACTTGTTAGGTATCTAAAAGGTTCAGTAAGTAAAATTTGTGAGGCTTTGTTGACAAATTAAACTCAGGGAATTTAGACCTAGCCTACCATATTATTAAAACCTAGCATGTACACAAAATCTTTATATGCCCATGCATAATTTGCCCTTAGGTAGACATAATCCCAAGACACTCTCCATATCAAAGTTGAGTCGAAATTGTTGTGTAGTTTGTCGAATTGAGTTGCTATTGACAAACACTCTCCTAAAACCAAAACCCCCCATTTTAAATCATGTTTTTTTACTTTATTTAAACTTCTAGAATTTTCTTAGTAAGTGTTAAGGCCCATAAGAGTAGAATTCTAATTTTACTCCTTGTGGATTCAAAACTAATACCGAATATCAACCATAATTCCCATATTCACAGTTGTCCAACAAAGCCTAAAACAAACCAAATACTAGTAAAATGTCGAGACATGCCCCTGACCATAGCCAAAACAAATCTAAGATAAATCCTAATACAACGGAAATCAAAACATGAAATAGAGTCTTTCGAAGTATGGAAGCCCAACACTTCAAGTCAACTCTCGATCTAACCATGAATACCTACTCATTGTCTAGGAAAGGTACACTTGACTTCATATCCTACATCGCTTGGGGTTACAGAGTCTGAAAACGGTTATCGATTGGAGTGCTAGCATGTAACTCAGGGATAAAGTAGTAAAGTAATGCCATAACCCTTAATATGAATACCAGTAAAATTCAATGCACAACATCATATGTAATACGTACATATGTATGTATATCATATGTTGGGGAAAAGGAACAAGATTTAGCATGCATTTTTAAATCATTAACCTGGACGGTGTACCTTTGCCATTCTAAAGGCACCCACAGGCTATAAGGGTTCAGCCTGATGAAAGGGCCCTACTATGTGTTGATGCATGTACCAGAGAAAATCGGAGAAGGTTAATGCCATCCCTAAAATATAAAGTGTGTCTTATACACACGATCACCATTACCAAGCCTCACGTCGACAAACATAAATTTTCAGTATTAGTCCCCATGGGACCTCCACGTTCTACGGTTTTGCTACACAACCCCCTTTAAGCCCATATTAAAATTATTTACACATTCAAAAACATTTACCAAGGAGTCTTTTAATTAGGCATTTTCATTGGTATCGTCATACCAAAATTAGAGCTTGCAAGTCTATTTCGTTTTTTTCCATACAAAACCATTAAACCAAGTTGACTCCACAGTTTCCAATTTAAAAATTAGGAGGACTTAGTTAAAATTAGGTTCTCTAGCATAAAATAGAACATGAAAAAAAGAGAAACATTCTTAGGTATCTTGTAGCCTCCCTTTCATAAGTGGTGACACTCTAGGACCCTGAACCATGCTCTAATCCTAGTTTGGCCTGACCTAAATGAGTCCCTAACTGTGACGGGCTTCCCAAACCATCAAAGTCCTAAGAAGATCCCTTAGAATTACATCATAAGCATAGTCATAATTAAAGTACAGAAATAGATCTATAGAAAAGAAATTCAACTTAATGAAGTAAGACTTAAACAATCTTTTAAAACGTAATATCTCTATAAAACAGTCTACAAAACCTTTAATAAGTCAAAGAAAAGGTTCTAAGATAGAACATGGCCCTAGCAATACCTTAAGAAAACATCAAAATACCAATGAAAAATACATTGGTCTTTAGGATGATGGAGGGATCACCACTTTCTACGCTCTGACTAGGGAAAATCTATTGCTGTGAAGTAACACAAAAATATATCTCTGAACCTATATCATGAAATAATACAGCCGCACAAAGATGGTCATTACGTGGAATGTTCGTCATATAGAACATAAAAATATAGCAAGTAAAGTCTTAAAAGAATGTATACAATAGTATGAGTAAAAGCCAAAGAATTATATAAAACCCTCAATTTTTTACTCCAATCAAAAGAAACTAACACTTTTGTGCGTTAGTTCTAAACTAAATGATATCTCGAGCTTCTATTAAACACCATGGGCTATGTGGGTCTGATCAAAACTTAATCAATTAAGCCCCAATTTATTTTTGCCACATGTATCGAGATTAAAACATTTTTTGTATACCAAAGATATAAAGAAATTATAGAATGATTAGTCATATTTCAGGACATAATCAATCCTGTGTTGGTAAAATATGATTTTGAACAAAGAGCCTTTCAAACCAATGCCATCTCATTTAACCATCTAATTCTCTTTAAGCCCATATTTTAGCATCTTCATATCAGTAAACATCTCAAACAATTTTTTTTTCATTAACATGTAATACCCCAACCCTGAAAAGCTTTTGTGCATCATATGACTCATCCCTTGAGCCGTATACATATACGAGTCGTACATGGAACTCGTACCCAAGACAGTATGTAATGGGTGACTTTCTATTTAAGGTATGGATTAAGACCGTGGAGTCATAATATGATCATATTATTCATACATGGTAAGTCACAACCAAGTCAGTATAAGGTGAGATGAGTTCTATCTAGGTCATGCATAGTGGCTACAAGTCGTACTAACTTGTTAATAGTCGTAGATTTGACTCGTTTCCTGACCAGTGAAGTATCCAAGAATCAAGCCTCATGTTTTAGTAGTTTACAAGTGACTTATACCTATATTAAGATCCAAAATAGATCCTAACTTATAGAAAAGTCAAAACAAACCTTCGCAATTAAATTCTTGGGATGTATATAACTATAGTCATTTTTAAATGAGTATAACTTTTTATAAGAAGAATTTATAAGCTAAATACCCAATAATATATATATATATATATATATATATATATAGTTTAATTAGTTTTCCAACGATACCAATTTTTCCTTAATCTGATATCGGGGTGAAAAGTTATGGCAAAATTACTGAAGCACTGTCAAAGTTTTCAGTGGGTATGACTCACTGATACGAGTCGTAAGCAAACCATACGAGTCATCAGGAGGAGTCGTACCCATAATAGTAGGGTTAAAAATTTTGGTTCCTAGTGATGACTCAAGGTATGACCCATACCCATAGCATACAAGTTGTACCCAAACTTGTTAGGACGAGTTCCAAATGATTTCTAGATGGTTCCTAAGGGGTTTTTTGGTCTTTTCTCCTCTTTAAACTCCCAACCCACGACTTTAAAATATAAAAAGGAATTGTTTTCCTAACTTTTTCAATCAATTAACAACATATTCTCTCCTCTTATTTTCAAGAAAATCAAGATTAGGGTTCCTCACCCAAAATTCATCATTCAAGTCCCAAGATTCAAATTTAAGAATATCAAGAGCATCAAGATTAGGGTTCCTTAAACAAAAATCATCCTTCAAGTCCCAAGATTCAAATCCAAGAATATCAAGAACATTAGGGCTCCTCACCCAAAATTCATCTTTTAATTGTCAAGATTCAAACTTTCTTCACAATTCAAGAAACTTCAGGTATGTGGGGTATTCTCAATGGGTCCCTTTCACCCATTGAGTCAAAAAACTCTATATTAATTTACAAGTATGAATCTTATCCTATTTTATGAAATCATCCACAAATCTTATGAATTTAATCCATTAACTTCTTATTAAATCAAATTCAAGTCATGTTGATGTGTGTTTCCATGACATTTAAGTAACTTTATGTTTGGATTATAATTTCCCTCATTTAGTTCTTTTGATTTCATGATAAGTCATCAACTTATGGATTAAACCATGTAAATATGTTGTACTCCCATATTTAATACATTCCCTCTGTTCAAATTTGTGTATTTCAACGGTTATTAGAATTACTATCTTTTATGTATTTGAATTATGATCCTTATCATTGTTTAAATATTATCATCAAATTTTGTAATCATTCAGTGTTGGTGAGTTATGAACACCCGATACTTATGTGTTTACTATGTTTCAGCCTCCCAATAAACTAGTAACTCATGATTTAATAGTTATACTCGGTTTGTTATGACCATGATGAACACTATCTGGTTACATGTTTATAATTACTTCAAAATCTATATGCACTATTATTTTCAAAATACCACGATCTGAGCTTATCAATTATCAGTGCATGCACCAGTTAGTACTTCAGTATCTTTCAATTAGGAGTAGGATTTATCATCGAGTGGGAAATATAGGTTCAGTGCATCCTACTTCCGAAGAAACTATGTGCCACCCTAGGTTTAGGGGCCTCGCCAGAGAGTTTTTACCCTTTCCCAATATGGTCTTAGTTTAGTGATCACTTCAGTTTAGGTTCTACTCTGATAGAAATGATAGAAAAACCCTCCTCAACGTGGTTCAGACGTTGGACTCCATGATAGCTCACATGTTTTATGTTGGCTACACGGTAGCTCTCATAGTTTCAGTCAATATTCAGTTTATTTCAGTTCAGGTTTGGTTGACCAAGTAATCAGATTTCAATAATTATTCAGTCAGTTTTATAGGTTATTCATGTTATTCAGATCATGTCAGTTGATAACGCTCAATCTACAGCTCTCATGGGAGTGTAAAGCGGTTGTAGTCAAATATAGAACCCAACTGGGTTTGGTATCGATCCCTCAGGGAGTAGCTTAGTCAACAAGTAAGCGAAGATTACTAGACTTTTAGTGCAAGTCTCATAAAAAGGGGGAGTCTTGTCGTGCAAGTAATGTAAACAAAGTACTAAAGTAAAAGCTGAAAATAAAAAGAAAGAATATTACGTAAGTTGAAAACAATGAGAATTGAGGCATTGGGGTTATGTCCACCTACTTAGTTATACGTCTTTATTGGCTATGAGTGCGTAGAATTCCGACATGCATGTGCTTATAGAGAATTGTATTCGATGGTAAATCCAGGCGTCTTTCAACCTATTCGAGGATTATTTCACTTTAACTCTTTCGAGCTTAAAGCGTGTCTAACGGTACGAATTCTCCAAGAGGTTAATCTAGTTACGGCACTAACTTTTTAATAGGGGATGGGACCCTACTACCTTGACACTATCTCTTTTCCAGACAAATAACCTTTCTTTCCAACAAGTTAAATGTTATACTGGCGTATTCTTGCGTTTGCAACCACAAAGAATGTAGATTAAGATGAAGAGAATAATGATATAAGCAGCATACATGTCACGAACTCACAAACTCATAGCAATAGATAGTATCTTATTCGGCTTCCATAACCCCAACAGAGAAGTTTAGTTACCCATGAATGCGAAAGAGATCACGATTGACATTGTTGTTATACCACAATATTGATTAATTTCGTGTAGCTCAAGTATGGTAGGCGTTTAGGCATGAATTCCTAGGCAAAGTAATGATTCTCTTGTTGTGGAAATTAAGAATAGATGAATAGAAGAAGAAAAATAGAATTGATAGAAAGATTAGAAGAGTTGTAGAATTATTTGTAGAATAGAAGGATGGATAAAAATCTCTAGCATGATAGGGTATTTATAATACCTATATCCTAATCCTACTAAGCTAATGAAATATCTAACCAAATCCTACTAAGCTAATGAAATACTTAACCCAATTGTACTAGGTTAATGTAACAGTATCCTAATCCAAATAAACTAATGAAATACTTAACCCAATTGTACTAGGTTGATGTATCATTATCCAAATCCAACTAAGTTACTGCTAGTCCCCAAAGTCTTCAGAAATGTTGTTTTAGCCCGGGACAGGTTTTACATATATTACTTTTGGTCCTTTAGGCGTCCAAGCTCCCTTTCCTTCCTTCGTGAGCTTTCTTTGGCATCAAGTAAGCCATAAAATGCTGAATTCTGCATCATTTATACCTGAAACTTTGCTAATCATGTTCGTTAGCTCACTTACAGGAAAAAGGACTAAAAGTGCATGAACTATATAATTTATTCTCAAAACATGGCACAAATATGGGCAAAATATATAGATATAGGCGCGTAATATCACCTATCATCAACACCCCACACTTGAAGCTTTGTTCGTCCTCGAACAAAATATCATGTCCTTCTAAAAATTAACTTAGGGTTTCACAGCAACAACACAAAATATCCGTCAAGACAAGCGCAACAATTATCAACAAACAGTAGCTTTCCGATTATTAGTAGAAATAGTTTAACCTCTAGCATAGACTCGTGATGGTGGTCAACTCATATTCAAAAGTTAAGGTACAAGGAATCATATACAACTTCCCAAAACTCATCAACCATGTGTGTCTCACAATATAGTATACATAATCACTCACAAGTATAGCACATTTTTCAAACATGGGTATCACAATACCCTTGCTCTCGCTCTCACAAAGAATTCATATGCAGCAACTGATGACCATAGGCTTGCCCTTAGTGTAATACTCCACTAAATGTCAGAATGCAAAGATTAGGATCAAATAGGTCTTTTGATAGTTGTAATGTAGGCTAAGGGACGGGTAGGACTATTTTGGCCAGAAATAGTGACTAAGTTCCTAAGCGCTTTAATACATCACGTTATATCATTGACACTTTTTTCTTTTCAACCTTTCTTTCTTTTATTCTACTACCACCCTTGTTCTCCTCTTTTGTTTTTCAATTTTAAGCATAACTCACTTTTCAGCTTTGTTTTTCCTTTTTCTTTTCACAACATACCTCCTATGATAGCACTTTATTTTTGATAACACATTCAAGCACCATTACAATTTAAAGCATCATACTTACCCAATTTCCTCTTATGTTGTCACGTGACTTTTTCACTTTAAAGCACTTAGGAATTTGGATCAAATTACGGTCTTGAAAGAAATGGATTAGGCTTACATACGAGGTTGTCAAAGAAATAGGCTAAAGGCTCAAAAGAGTTTAACTAGGATGATGCCCATGGGTAGGTAAAACGAAGTTAAACATGTATAGCTTGCCAAAGAAATGCCTAAATCATCTCCTAAACTTACACTCCTTATTTTCGCTTTGCATACATACCAGGCAAGTTCTAGCATCAGCCACAAACATAGAATATATGATTAATCTCACACACACAAGCCACATGGTCGACTTTATTGGAAGTAATATAGACTCTGGACCAAACAAGTGAAGGAATTGAACCACACAATATCACATAATGAGTCACAACTTGAGCCTAAACGTCTCAATAGTCACAATTGAAGCACATACTCTTGTTATAATCTCATGCTGCCTATTAGAATAATTTCATGTGAAGCTAAAAGTTAAACAAAGTAAACAATCAAAAACTTAAACAAAACTAAAAAAAATGAAACAAAAAAAAACATGAAAACAAAAACAAAGTAAACAAACATAGATGCAAATAGAGAAATATAGCATGCAATACCGCCACCCCACACTTAAATGGGACACTGCCCTCAGTGGAAAATAAATACGAAGAACCTGGTCAGTAGGACTCCTCCTCTATGTCGGGGGTCATACCCCCTTCGTCGGAATCATCATAGGAGTCGTCGTCATCAGAATTCTCCTCCACGTCGGAGTATGGCATTCGTCGCTCATCATCGGTTGGCACATCATCGTCTACAGTTTCTCAAAGTATACGCCCACTCCACACATCTCCCGTGCATGCATGTTCATTGGATAGTCATGGTCCAGCTGTTGGAGCTTGGAACATGTCCACCACTCATCATTGTAAATCGTGTCATTCCATGAAGATGATGGAAAAAACTCTCAACACGAGTATGTCTCTCCACAGTAGTAAGGTTGACACCATGTGTTGTTTTAGCATCTTTGACCTTGGTGAGGTCAACCTTCTTCGGGTTATGTGGGAGTTTGTGATCAGCTGGTTCCTCTTCGATATCCTCCTTCCGCAAGATTGCTGTCAACAGATTACCAAAGGTGAAGTGGGACCGCTTGTGGAGTCTGGCCTTCCGCATTGTAGAGCGAATAATTGCCCCAATGTTGATAGGGACATTCTTCATCAAAACATAGACCAAGCACACTCTATCTATTGATATTTTGGTGTATTGAGTCCCAGGGATAAGGCATGAGTTGACAATACGCAACCAGATTCTTGCTTCCCTATTTAAAGGAGCATAGGGGAAGGTGTTGTGTCGTCCGGTGTCTTTTTGTCTGCTCCACCTTGCCATGGATCTACTTCCACAAAGTGTGTGTCTAATTTCTCTATAAAGAGGTCTGCTATACAACTCTTTGAATGGTGCTGGGTCAACCGAAGGTAAGCCAAGAAAGGAGTTGATCCATTCCGCGTTGAGCTGTAAAACTTGGCCCCGAATCTTAACTTCGCTGCCCGTGGTTTTTGGTGACCAATTGGCATAAAATTCTCTTATCAAATCAAGATTACATTCTTCCATGTCGCGGAAGATGAAATCCAGATTCAATGCCATGATTTTCGCCAACATACGCGGCTCTTTCTTCGCTAGGGTGTCCTTGTTGATCAAGTCGACATGAACATATTTGCTATCCTTGTTGTTCCTATACCATTCTTTGTCTTCCTCCTCAAGAACCCATTTTATTCCAAACATTCGGTGGGGTAATTGAATTGGGGATGATTCTCCTTGGTCTTTGCGACCTCTCTTCTTGCCCTTTTGGGAAGTGGTAGCCTTATCTTGTCGCGCTTTAGGTGCCATTGTTCCTGAGACTTAAACAATATTCATGTTAGCATCAACTCAAAGGAAACAATCTATACACAAGCCATCAGGGTACCACCCCACACTTAGGTTCGTTGATACAAAACAGTGAAGTGAATGTGGTCGATTACTTAAACTTCGTCGACATACGTTTTTAGGAACTATATTCCGTCAAGAAAATCAGTGATGTATCACTACTTGCAACCATTGCACTACTTTCATGTTAGGTATAACAATACTACTACATAGGGGTTACATCATGGTATAGTTACTTGCAACAATCACAACCTCTTATGTCGGTAGGCATCTATAGGTCTTATCCCGATGAACGGGATAGTCTAACATGTAAGTATCCAAGTAACAAGCTTAAGCAATGTTCATAACCCTATCAATTCCGCAAATAGTATAATAATGCTATTAAAACCAAATTCAAGTCGGAAACAAGTCAAGATTATCCTAACGTATATGTTCACTCACATGGTTTTGTATCAACAATCCAAACTCATTAACATCACCAATAATCTTTCAAGATGTAGCAATACATAATAGACATAGCAACGTAGTACTTACAAGAAATAGATGAAGAATAAAAGAGTACTTACGTGATTGAAGCACTTGGAGATGTTCTTGTGAATTGGAAGAGCAAAAAGGAAAAATTTTGAGATGCTTTGGGTTGATGTGCGGCGCCTTTAGGTAAAGTTTCAATGTGGTTATGTTTCAAGACTAAGTCTCCTTTATATAGGAAAAGAATGGGTCGGGTTTTGACCCATTTAAAAATGGTTTTGGAGACAAAAAGGGTCCATATGCGGTGCATAGTGCTTTGCATAAGCATGGTATATGCGGCGCCTAATGCGAAGCATAAGCTAGCATAGGCGGCGCATAGTGTAATGCATATAGGGGACATGTGCGGCGCATAGTGTATAGCATGTGAGATACTGAGACCAAATGCAATAGCATAGGCGGCGCCTATGCTATAGCATACTTAAGCATGGGCGGCGCCTATGTCTTTGCACACTAGATTCCGAGACCTTGGGCTATAGGATAGGTTTTTCATTGTTCGTGGCCTATTTTTACCTAGGCCTAGCCTCCCTCGATGCCTATTTTGGCATGAGCAATGCTCAATCTATAGCCTTATGCATCGCTATTCCTAACTTACCACCTTTACCATACAATACGTCCAAATCGTCGTTTGAAACTAATCTCCTCGTTGAATACCTCTTGCACCTATATTTGCTCAAAACCAATGAAAATGATTAGTACGATGGGTTGCCTCCCACCAAGCGCCTTAGTTTTGGTCGTGGCACGACTCGTATTTTTGGATTTTCATTTATCAAAAGCGAAACAAGTACTAGAACGAAAGAAAGACAAAATGATAAACTACAAACAATAAAATGATGGGTTGCCTCCCATCTAGCGCCTTATTTATTGTCGTAGCTCGACATAGTTGCCTCGAGTACTTAGACTTCATCGGGATAAGTGATGGCCATATAATTCATCGAGTCAATAGGACTGATATAAGGTTTAACACGTTGGTCATTCACTTTGAAGACAACACCATTATTGTCTTCCAATTCGACTACTCCAGACGAGTAGACTTGGATAACTTTGTATGGACTAGACCACTTAGATTTTAACTTACCTGGGAAGAGCTTCAATCTGGAGTTGAGAAGAAGTACCATATCATCCTTTTGGAAGTTTCGTCGAACAATCCGCTGATCATGATACTTTTTCATCCGCTCCTTGTATAGGTCTGACCTTTCATATGCATGGAGACGGAACTCATCTAATTCGTTCAGCTGCTCTAACCTCAGATTCGTTGCATCATCCCAATTCAGATTCAATTGCTTCAACGCCCATAATGCCTTATGCTCGAGCTCGATGGGTAAGTGACAAGCCTTCCCATAAACTAGTTGATAAGGAGACATGCCAATGGGTGTTTTGAATGCAGTCCTATACGCCCATAGTGCATCATCTAGCTTCCGAGACCAATCCTTCCTATTCACATTAATAGTTTTTGCAAGGATTTGCTTGATGTCGCAATTGGAAACCTCTACTTGTCCACTAGTTTGGGGGTGATAAGGCGTGGCTACCTTATGTTGCTTGACACCATACTTTGTCAACACGGATTTGAATAGCTTGTTGCAGAAGTGAGATCCTCCATCACTTATGATAGTACGTGGTACTCCAAAGTGAGAGAAGATATTCTTCTTTAAGAACGGTACAACACGCTTTTCTTTACTGTCGGCTAACACTACAACTTCAACCCATTTCGAAACATAATCTACAGCAACTAAGATGTACTTCATTCCAAACGAATTCACGAATGGACCCATGAAATCAATACCCCACACATCAAAAAGTTCTACCTCAAGAATTTTGGACATGGGCATCTCATGGTGTTTTGATATAGCACCTTGGCGCTGGCATTGGTCACACCTTCTAACATAGTCATAGGCATCTCTAAATATCGAAGGCCAATAATAACCACTTTGCAACACTTTTCTTGCTATCCGATTACTTGCATGATGTCCTCTAACTTGGGAAGTGTGGCATGCTTCCAAAATATTAGGCACCTCTACATGGGATATACATCGTCGAATAATACCATCCGCGCATTGTCAAAACAAGTATGGCTCATCCCAATAGTAGTGTTGTACGTCATGCATAAACTTCCTCCTTTGGTGGTAAGAGAAATTGGCAGGTATCACATTAATCACTACGAAATTTGCAAAGTCGGCATACCATGGTAATTTTTCCATTGTTGTCGCTAATATCTCCTCGTCAGGGAATGCATCATCAATCTGAATTTCAGGTTGCGCCATATGCTCATTCTCGAGTCTAGATAGGTGATCAGCCACTTGGTTCTCGCAACCTCTTCTATCTTTGACTTCGAAATCAAACTCCTGTAGCAGCAATACCCATCGAATCAACCTTGGTTTTGTATCCTTCTTTGTTATTAGATACCTAAGAGCTGCATGGTCTGTATGAATGATAACCTTAGTACCCAATAGATAGGCACAAAACTTCTCAAACGCATACACAACCGCTAGGAGCTCTTGTTCTGTCACAGTGTAGTTCCTTTGGGCTTCATTTAGGACCTTACTTGCATAGTAGATAGGATGAAATAATTTCTCCTTTCTCTGACCAAGAACAGCTCCAATGGCTACACCACTAGCATCACACATGACTTCGAACGGGAGAGACCAATCTGGTGCTACCATGATAGGGGCTTCAATGAGTTTTCCTTTGAGGCATTCGAATTCCTTTAAGCAATCATCATTGAAGTCAAACTTTGCATCTTTCTCCAAGAGTTTGCACAATGGACTAGAAATTTTAGAGAAGTCTTTGATGAACCGACGATATAAACCTACATGGCCGAGAAAACTACGAACTCCCTTCACCGAAAGTGGAGGTGGTAGCTTCTCAATAACTTTAATTTTTGCTCGATCAACCTCAATCCCTCTTTCAGAGATTTTGTGCCCAAGAACGATTCCTTCTTTTACCATGAAGTGGCACTTCTCCCAATTCAGCACAAGGTTGAATTCTACACATCTTTGCAATGCCATGCTTAAGTTTGCCAAGCATGCTTCAAAAGACTCGCCAACAACTGAAAAGTCATCCATAAATACCTCCAAAGTATCTTCAACCATATCAGAAAAAATAGACATCCTACAGCGTTGAAAGGTGGCTGGTGCGTAACATAACCCGAATGGCATACGTTTGAAGGTAAACGTACCATATGGGCACGTAAACGTCGTCTTCTCTTGGTCTTCGGGGGAAATACAAATCTAATTGTAACCTGAATAACCGTCCAAGAAACAAAACCATCCTTTCCCCACTAATCGATCTAGCATTTAGTCCATGAATGGCATTGGGAAGTGATCTTTGAGTGTCCAAGAATTCAGCTTTCGGTAGTCTATGCATACTCTCCATCCAGTGACGAGTCTAAGTGGAATAAGCTCATTCTTAGAATTCGCGACCACCGTCATGCCTCCTTTCTTGGGAACACATTGTACCGGGCTTACCCATGTACTATCAGAGATAGGATACACAACCTCCACATCTAACCACTTGACAATTTCTTTCTTTACCACTTCTTGCATAGCTGGGTTTAGACGTCTTTGATGCTCAATGGTGGGTGTGCAATTTTCTTTAAGATGAATTTTATGTGTGCAAATCCTAGGTGGAATACCAATAATATCCGCAATGGTCCATCCAATGGCTCTAATATACTTGTGTAAGATAGCAATAAGAGCTGCAACTTGTTGCTCACCCAAATCGGCTGCCACAATGACTGGAAGTGTGTTTCCGCTTCCTAAGAATGCGTACTTCAAATGACTTGGCAGCTCCTTCAATTCTAATGTGGGTGGTTCTTCAATAGATGGCTTAGCTGGTGGTGTGGGTCGATTTTTAAGATCAAGGTCCAGCTTCTTGGAAGCATAACGATATGTCCCTAATCCCGATAGAGCACAAATAGCTTCTTCACAATTTTCAGCATCCTCATTCTCTCCATTCATCAGCACAACCTCCAAAGGGTCATCACTGATTTGATCTTCTTCAAGTAATTCTTTCTCATCATCAAAGAAAACATCACCCACCGAGAATACACTCAGATCTTTGGGTTGCTTCATTGATTTGCACACATCAAAGCGAACCACTTCGTCATTTATTCGGAATGAAAGCTCATTAGCTCTCAAATCAATGAGCACACTTCCTGTAGCAAGGAAAGGGCATCCCAAGATTATGGGAACTTCTGAGTCTGCCTCACAATCTAAGATAACAAAGTCTGCCGGAAAGATGAATGAAGAAACCTTTACCAATACATTACATAGAATACCAACAGGTCGTTTTACCGACCTATCCGCCATGACAAGCCTCATGTTAGTTGGAGTAGGATCACCCAACCCCAGCTTCTTATAGATAGATAATGGCATCAAATTGATGCTGGCTCCTAAGTGACACAATGCTTTAGCAAAATTCAAAGATCCAACGGTGCAAGGAATAGTGAAAGCTCCGGGGTCGGCTTTCTTCCGGACTATCGATCGGGTAGCGATTGCGCTGCAATGATGAACATCTTCTTTCAACTCATAGCTTGCTGCCCGCTTCTTTGTCAAAAGATCCTTCATAAACCTCGCATACCCAGGCATTTGTTCAAGTGCCTCTACCAATGGAACATTAATGGTCAGCTGTTTTAACATAGTCATAAATTTGCTGAACTTTGTGTCATCCGCCACCTTCTTCAATCTTTGGGGAAAAGATGGAGGTGGGTATGGAAGTGTTATCTCCATGGCTTTCTTCTCCTCTTGCTTCCGTTTTTTCAATTTTTCAGGTTGCACGTCACTGGGTGTGACGTCCTTGATGTTAAGAGTAGTTGCTGTGGCATCTTCTCCTTTTGTGTTGTCATCCATGTCCGCAACTTCGTCAACCACTTGCTTGCCTTTTGATGAAGTTTCCAACACCTTACCACTTCTGTTAGTGATAGCTATGTATGACCCATCATTCCTTGGGTTTTGCAATGAATCGCTAGGTGAAGTGCCGGCCTTTCTTTGATTGAGTGCTGCTGAAAGTTGGCTCAATTGCTGCTCTATTTGCTTGATTGAAGTGGAATGAGAATCAACTAATTGTTTCATGTAGGACAAATCATTTACTATCTCCGTTCCTCCCGCACTCGTTGCTTCCACTCCTTTCAAGATTTTAGCCATCATGTCTTCCATGCTTCCAGAATTAGATGTGGTGGTGTCACATCTAGCAGGGGGAACGTACAAACCACTCTTTTCATTCTTGTTCTTCTAACTACCTTGGTCCTTGTTTCCAGATTTATCATAATAGTTCCGACCTTGGTTTCCTTGGGCATTCCTGCGGAAACCCCCCTGATTGTTCAAGTAGTTGGCCTCCTCTTCTGAATCAGATTCGTCTCTTCCTTTTGACGCAATAGCTTTCACTTTTTCGGTCTTCCCTGATAATAAATGCTTTGTAAGAAGATCCATTTGTGTTTTCATGTGCGCCATATCTTGATCACGTTCTTCTTCCCTTCTTCTTTGGTCTGCAGTCATGCCACTAGATAAAGTGGGGCTTGCTACCTCAGAATCCCTGGTATGCCAAGCCCTACTTTGTTTCGTCATACAATCTAGCATATTGCTTGTTTGACCAAAGGTGAGGTCCATAAAAGATCCTCCAGCTGCATTATCCACCACTGGTTTAGTTATTGAATTCAAGGCTCTATATAATATCTCTATTAGGTGAACATTAGTCATGTGATGGTTTGGGCATCTCGCTAGCTTTGTCTTGAACCTCTCCCATGTTTCGTGAAGAGCTTCAGTGGGAAGCTGACGGAAGTTGCTGATTTCGTCTCTCAATTGTGCTCTTTTGGATGGCGGAAAGAATCTTTCTAGGAAAGCATCTCTTAATTGCCTCCAATTTGTAATAGAATCAGGAGTCAGCCCATTCAACCATAAAGTTGCCTCCCCAGACAGAGACAATGGAAATAGACGTAATTGAATTACATTCTGACCAACACCAGGATTGTCAAACGACTTTCATATAGAAATAAAGTTGATGAGATGCATATTCGGATCATCGCCTGCTAGTCCACCAAATAATCCCTTGAGTTGCAATAACTGAATCATGGTGCTTGTGATGTTGAACTTGGCTCCGGGTGCTAATGGTGGTGGAATTATTGCTCCAGTGGCTCCGGCACCATCAAAATCATCATCATCATCGTCGAAAGCTGGTTGCATGGGTTGGCGATCATCCCTAAACCAAGCTTGTCGACCTCTTCGGTTGGCAGGTGTTATGATTTCATCATCACGCCTAGGGTTTAGTAACTTGTCATCACCTACATCCTCATCGTCAGGATTTGTTGCTCGTCCAGGGTTATCAATGTTTTGCTGTTGAACCTGGGCGGCGGCAAGGGCAGCCAATCTTGCTTGTTCCTGTTGAGCAGCCATCCTTTCAATTTCTGCTTGTGCTTCCATTCTACCAATGCATTATGGTTCAGGATTGATAGGTAATAACGGTTGACTTGAACTTCTAGTATGGGGAATGCATTGAATAAAAACCTGCAATAAACAAAAACAAAAACTGAAAGTAAAGGTACGAGAATCTTTGACCAAAGGGTCTAGTAATTATCACAAACTTAATTGATACTCGTATTCCCCGGCAACGGCGCCAAGTTTTGATAATGCTCAATCTACACCTCTCATGGGAGTGTAAAACGGTCGTAGTCAAATATAGAACCCAACTGGGTTGGGTATCGATCCCTCAGGGAATATCTTGGTCAACAAGTAAGCAAAGATTACTAGACTTTTAGTGCAAGTCTCATAAAAAATGGGGAGTCTTGTCGTGCAAGTAATGTAAACAAAGTACTAAAGTAAAAGCTGAAAATAAAAAGAAAGAATATTACGTAAGTTGTAAACAATGAGAATTGAGGCATTGGGGTTATGTCCACCTTCTGAGTTATACGTCTCTATTGGCTATGAGTGTGTAGAATTCTGACATGCATGTGCTTATAGAGAATTGTATTCGATGGTAAATCCAGGCATCTTTCGACCTATTCGAGGATTATTTCACTTTAACTCTTTTGAGCTTAAAGCATATCTAACGGTACGAATTCTCCAAGAGGTTAATCCAGTTACGGCACTAACTTTTTAATAGGGGATGAGACCCTACTACCTTGACACTATCTCTTTTCCAGACAAATAACCTTTTTTTCGAACAAGTTAAATGTTATACTGGCGTATTCTTGCGTTTGCAACCACAAAGAATGTAGATTAAGATGAAGAGAATAATGATATAAGCAGCATACGTGTCACGAACTCACAAACTCATAGCAATAGATAGTATCTCATTCGGCTTCCATAACCCCAACAGAGAAGTTTAGTTACCCATGAATGCGAAGGAGATCACGATTGATATTGTTGTTATACCACAATATTTGATTAATTTCGTGTAGCTCAAGTATGGTAGGCGTTTAGGCGTGAATTCCTAGGCAAAGTAACGATTCTCTTATTGCGGAAATTAAGAATAGATGAATAGAAGAAGAAAAATAGAATTGATAGAAAGATTAGAAGAGTTGTAGAATTGTTTGTAGAATAGAAGGATGGATAAAAATCTCTAGCATGATAGGGTATTTATAATACCCATATCCTAATCCTACTAAGCTAATGAAATACTTAACCCAATTGTACTAGGTTAATGTAACATTATCCTAATCCAAATAAACTAATGAAGTACTTAACCCAATTGTACTAGGTTAATGTATCATTATCCAAATCCAACTAAGTTACTGCTAGTCCCCAAAGTCTTCAGAAATGCTGTTTTAGCCCGGGACAGGTTTTCCATGTATCACTTTTGGTCCTTTAGGCGTCCAAGCTCCCTTTCCTTCCTTCGTGAGCTTTCTTTGGCGTCAAGTAAGCCATAAAATGCTGAATTCTGCATCATTTATACCTGAAACTTTGCTAATCATGTTCGTTAGCTCACTTACAGGAAAAAGGACTAAAAGTGCATGAACTATATAATTTATTCTCAAAACATGGCACAAATATAGGCAAAATATATTGATATAGGCACGTAATATCGCCTATCATCATCAGTACAAGCTATACTTAGTCTTGCATTCTCAATTTTATATGTTCATGTTTCTATGCTCAGTATCCATACATGATCCTTAGTTCAGTTTTACAGTTTGTTCAACTCTACATGAGACTTATATACAATGTTCATATGTTTACCACTTCTCCGCTTTAGTTCTACTTATTCTACAAAAGTAAAGATTTTATGAAACTAAGTGTAGTGATTCACCAGCTTATTAGAATATGTTTGTAGTCACATTTTAAGACACTTCAGCTTTCAGTTGATTTCAGTCTCTTGGTGAGTCTACTTGCACTTAGCATGTATGTCTTAAGATTATGTATCTATTCAGTTTTACTTATTGCATTCACTCCCCACTCACTCTGTACATTCTAGAAGTACTAACCACATATACATCTATGTAGCTACATTGTTTCATAATGTAGGTTACAGGAATAGTACACACACCAGGGTCAGACAGTTCTCAGCTTTCAACCAATAGGTGATGAGTTCTCCTATTTCGAGAACTCCAGTCAGTTGTAGTTCATGTACTTTTTGATTATTCATATGTATTGATTTGTGGTAGTTGGACGCATGTACCATCTATATATAGTCAGTATCATAGAGGCTTCAAAGATGGTCAGTCAGAGTTATTAATGTAATTCAAGTTTCTTTCTTCAGTTTTATCATGTTGTAAACTTTATCAGTATTACATTTATTCAGAATTTCTCATTATCATGTTTTAGCTCAGTAAATTTAGTTTTTGTACAATTTAAATTAGTTACTCAAGCAGTATGCCAGTTCATGGGTTAGCTTGGGATCACTTGTGGTTCTAAGCACCATGTTACGTCTAGGGGGTAGCCTCGGGTCATGACATAATGGCAAAAATCAATGTTGGTATCATCATACTATGACCATCTATGCTATTAACCATTCTACCACAAGGTCAATTTTCATAGAATGATAAAAGTCCTTCATCCCGTAATTTGAAAACATGTATGCAATCATTATTGAGTTTGTCATTGCAGCTTCAAAACAATTTTTACATATAATACATTCAATGATACAAAAGACCGAAAATAATGTATTTCTTATTAATTTCTACCTCCCAAGAGATTCGATATCCATAGCTTAAAAGAGTTATACTTTCATCATTCATTTTCCAAACATAAAGTGGTCACTATTTTCAAATAGATAATTTTATTTTCAAATCCATAAACATGTGTCTAAACCTTCACCACTTAAGTAAAGAGAAGAAACTACATGAACTTCCATAAAAGAAATTCGTAACCCTAATTTCAAACCACCCATGCAATAATACATATAAAATAGTTTAAATTCATAATTTATACAGTAATGAAAATAATGAGTGTTTGACATGCCTTTTGATGGAGAAAAATTGAGAATAGCTTGACTGTAAGGCTCTGCTATAAAATCATCTTACTTATTGAATTGGGGAGGAAAAGAAGAAAGTTTTGATGTTGTTTTAGGGTTAATGGACTTAGTAAAAACTTAATAGAATATTAGGAGATCATTTTCAGATCATAAGGGTCAAAATACTCTTAGAAATAACTTAAAAATATAAAACTCTTCTAGGTAATAGGGGGTGCGACACACACCCCATCACGCAACCCCTTCCTGTGTGGTGTGGCCCATCATGTGCCGAGCCTCATGTACTGTGAGGCCACCACAGGGTCGAGGCAATATTCCCTCTGCCTACCACAATGGTTTGTGCAATGCAGGGCCAACGCGTAGTTGTCCCTGAATGACGCAGTCCCACGCTAGACACTTCTAAACACTACCTAAGTCATTCCCAATTAATGACCACTCACTAGAAATCCATAAACATTTGTTTTTAGCTCAATAAATGGTTTCAAATATGCGGGGCATTATAATAGACTATTTGATCAACATGATCAACAGGCTTTCTTAAAAAACTTTGAGTGGTAAATGTCTTTTTCAGATGGTTTATCATACAACACCATCACTTGATTGTATTAAAGTGATAGGATGTTTGTGTTATGATGCTAACTTGAAGAAGAAACACAAATTCTCATCTAGGACAATCCTTGTTGTTCTCTTAGGTTACTTCTTACTTCAGAAAGGATACAAGCTAAATGACCTTGCTAATAATTGTTGTTTTTTTAGTAGGGATGTTCTCTTTAAAGAGGATATCTTTCCTTTCCTTGAAAAAATCTTTTCTCATCCTAGTCTTTCTACCACTCATGATATCTTCAGTCGTGTTGATGTAAAAGATGAGGATATTTTGATTTTTCCTTTTCTTTCTTTGGTGGATGATGGTTCATCTCTAGTAGTCTTGCACCTCTACCTTTTCCTCCTGGGGTAAGATATTGCTCCAGTAATGTAGGATTCACCACTAGTAGTACCTAGTTCCCCACTACTTCAAATTCTTATATTAGTTACCGAGAAATCTAGAAAGATTATCAGAGCACCTTCTTGGTTGAATGATTATATGGTTAAGCAACCTTCAGCTTCATCTTGACTATATCCTATTTCACACTCAGTATGCTACCAGCCTTTAAAGCCTACTTATAGATCATGTCTTTCAATTCACTCAGCTGAGTTGGGACCTCAGTCCTACAAAGAGGTTTCTAAAAATCCTAAATAGATCAAGGCAATTTAGGAAGATATACTAGATTCGGAGAAAAATAATACTTAGAGTTTAGTTCTGTTTCCACCTGATAAGCTCCCTATTTGTTTTAAATGGGTTATCAAAATCAAATATCAAACTACTGGAGAGTTTCAAAGATATAAAATTACGTTGGTTGCTAAGGGATACGTAAAAAATGAGGGTTTGGATTACGTTGATACTTTTTTACCTGTTTCCACTATCAGATCTATTATTGCAGTAGTTATCTCATGATTGGAACCTCTTTCATATATATGTGCACAATACTTTCTTACAAGGAGATCTTGTTGAAGAGATATACATAACTATACCTTATAGTTTCTCTCAAGAGCCTGCAAAGTAGGGGAGATTCTAGCATATAGGTATCATATGTCCATATATGGACTGAAACAAATATCGAGATAATGAAACCTCAAGCTTACTCAAATACTTCAGCAACTAGGCTTTACACAAAGCCACTATGATTACTCACTTTTTAGGAAAAAGAAAGGTGATAAACTAATTTTGGTACTCATATATGTGGATGATCTATTGATGATAGGAAATGACATTGATCTCATTGTCAAGACTAAATTTGATTTGCTAACTTGTTTCAAAACAAAAAACCATGGAGAATTAAAGTTTTTTATTAACATTGAGTTTACTAGATCATAGAAGGACATATACATGAATCGGAGAAAGTATACTTTGGAGTTAATTGCGAGCTTGGGTTAGACGGTTCCAGACCTTCTACTGCTCCATTGGAGACAAATAAAAAATTGACATGTACTCAGTTTGGAAAAGTATTGGAAAAAGAAATGCTTATCATGATAATGCAACTTTGGTAAATCCTGAGGTATATTAGAGGTTGATAGTAATTCCTCACGGTCTCAGACCCATCTCACCCAATGTTGGGCCTCCGAAGGAGAGATTCCTCACGCTCAGACCCATCTCACCCAATGTTAGGCCTCCGGATTGAGATTCGGGAGAGATTTTCCATGTCCAGTTAAGGTCTGGTCGTGAGAGATGTTATAAGAAAGAGAAGAAAGTCCCACATTGGTGGTTAATGAGATGGGTGGTCTCCTTATAAGGCTTGGGGAATCCTCCTTCTCATGAGCTAACTTTTGGGGTGTGAGTTAGGCCCAAGACCAATTTTATCAAATCTTATCTGGATGCTGCCATGAAGGTGGTGATATACATCATAGAAACATCAGGACAAGGTATACTGAGTCCATCTGCTGGACAAGCAAAGCCAGTGGCATATTGTGATGCAGATTGGGGTGCCAGCTTGTAGCAAGGAGGTTAGTAATAAGATATTTAGTTTTCTTTGATGATTCCTTAATATCGTGAAAGTCAAAAAAGCAGCCAGACAGTTGCAAAAAGCTCAGCAGAAGCTGAATTTAGTAGCATGGCTGAATCTGTGCAGATAATGCGTGATAGTAAGGCTGTTATTCAAATAGGAATGGAATATTAGGGATAGAAGTATTCAAACAACACATGTGAACACTAATGATCAACTAGCAAATATTAAACAAAATGATTAAGCAAGACTCAACATCATCACTTGTTGTCCAAGCAAATATTAAACAAAAGGATTAAGCAAGACTCAACATCATCACTTGTTGTCCAAGCTTAGTGTAAAGAATGTCTTTTTCCCCAATTGTTTGGGGGAGTATTGAACTTGTATATCAGGATCATGGTTAACACAAATGCATAATTAAGCGATTGAAGTTCAAAAGAAGGAAGTTTAACGTATAAACGGTTAAGTTTGTTGCTTAGCTGAAAAAACTAGCTGCCACTGGCCAACTGTCAAGTTAGTTAGGATGATTAGTGGAGGTTAATTAGTAGATGTCTATAAGTAGTGTAGCTTAAACGTATTGTAAAAGCAAAGTCAAGATATTTTTCATTTTAAGTTGTAGTTGTGATTAGTGCAGTACTTCTTCTTCTTCATAGTTTTCATATATCTTCTCCTTTGATTGTGCGATCATCAATGGAGATTACTTGAATTTAACTATATTTACTACTATATATAAGAGAGGATACCAATTTTTGGTAGTCCTCACAAGGTTATTGTAGTAATTTAATTATTTTCTTAATTATATAATATTGTGACATTTGGTTGATATAAATGAAGTTAATTTGTCTTCTTTCTTTCTATATGGACCTTTTCACTTAGTGCATGTGTTATAATATGAGAAATTAAGTTTTTTCTTGTAGTATCAATTGTTTAATTATTATTTTTTTTAAATGGGAGTAGGGCAAGGAAAATTAGGGAGATGATTACACAATGAAAAATCAAATATTTGCCAATAAAGTAAAGTCCAGATAGTCAATATATTGAACTATTCGAATTACTATATTGTTTAACTTATCGATAAATTATTTTTAGAATCTTCCATTATAATATTTTATTTCTCATACTTATGTATTATTTAATCAAGTCAAATACAAAAAATAAAAGCCAAATATTCTATAATTAATTTTATTTATTAAATTACTTGTACTTCATGCTTTATGAACTACGAGATCAAAAATCTTTAATTTTTTCCTTTGCTACTCACAACACCAAAAAGCTTTAATTTGACTATCTTTTGTTATTTTTTTAATCAAAATTAATTATTTATTTAATTTTATAAATAAAAATAGAATTAATAAAATTAATATTTTATATGAGTTTTTATTTAAATAAGCTTGAGAGAAAAAAAAATTTTGACCATAGAGAACTTTCTTAGTTGATCTTAGAGATATAAACAATATTAGTGCTTTCATAAAAATGTTGTCTTATTGTTTTGCTTCACGTTCGATGTTTGATGTTTGCTTGGGATTAAGTACACTTCTATTTGTGTCAAAATAGTAATTAAACTATAAATGTTTCTCTAACTATTACGAAAAGATCATGCTTTAACTAGCATACAATCACGCACGTAAACAAGTAGAGAAGAAAAACTGAAAGTACATTGAAGATTTGAAGACTTGTAAAATTGAATTTCTTTTCTAATTAAATTTTTTGAAATTAGGAAAAAAAATAATATTATAATTTTGTTAGCTTTGGATCTCATTCTTTTTCAATATCTACTAATAAACCTAAAGGCTAACTGGGTCTTTTAGTTTATTCTCAAATTTATGTCCACTTTAATTTATTTGCATGTCTTTCATATTAATATTAGGAGGAATCAAGTCATAGTTTTCATAAAAGTACCGATGAAAACACGCACATGTGTTTGTCTGTGCGTGTGTTTACATATCAAAAATAATTTTGTTTTCAAAACTCAAACGATACGATACTTTAAAAATAATGTTAATTAGCAAATATTACTTAAATATATATTGACGTATACAAAAAGTTAATTTTATTTTCAAATGCTAAATATTACAACAATTTAACATAATATTATCAAATATTACGCAAACAACCCCAACCACCCCCCCCGGCCCCCACACACATATATATCACAAAAGAAATTTATTCGTATGTCTTGTATATCATATTTGTACATAATTTTTTTTTACATCTGTTAAAAATGTCTATAAAGAAACGTAAACTACATCTGAATTTTCTATATCACAATGTTACTTTGTTGGGGCCAGTATGATCATCTTGAACATTTGCTAAGTAGAATTACAGCACCCTTAAATGTGAAGGAATTGCAGAATATTGGGCTTCCTGAGTTTTATCTTTGTGGGTCATCATGATTTATAGTTCATCCGTGAAGAAGGAATTACGAACGTAGTTTGTAGAAAACGTTATGATGGCAGTGGTTGTTTGATGTGGAGGGGAATACGATATATTATATAGTAAAAAGAGGAATCCAAGCCCTCTTCAGTGTCAAAAATGTCCTGGCAAATTTCTTCGTAGTTTTTGAAATTTTCAGGTGGTCAGTAGAGCGACCAAAAGGGAAGAACAAACGACTAAAAAGGACGATACAAAATTATAAAGATATTGTAAAATTACAAAAAACAAATTCTTACTTTTCACGTTCTTTATCGGAGTAAACACACTCCCTTTGTCAGTTGGCATTTTAGTTTTTAAGGGTGCATTAGTTCTGCTTAAAATAATATAAATACCAACCCTCGGAAGTAATTATCCTTTCTCCCACTTTTTTAATTACTTTACTCTCTTTCCCAATTAATATACATAACATAGTCAATATATGTATAGCATTCTGTGTACATGTTGAGATTTTTGTAATATGTTTATGGAGTTGAGATTTTTTATAATATTGGAAACATAAGTTGTGTATTTGTGTAATTTTTAGTAAAAAATATTCATTGGGTATTGAATCCGTGAAGTAAAAATGTATTAAAGCAAATTTGAATATAGTTTCAATGTGTTTTTATGCATTTGCTTAATTTGTATAATTATAATCTTGTTTGAAAATTGAATCTTTAGATGAATTTTCTTAAAATGGTGGTGCGATTATTCTTCTGCATTTTGTGTCCTTCGAAGAAAAAAGTACCCACAAAGTTGTAAGTATCAATTGTTAGCGTTTCGTTTCTCAAAAGAATAAAAAGAGCAAGAGGATATAAATCCACGAACTCCAAATAAAATTTAGCAAGTCCAAAGTTCGAATATATATCAGAGATCAGACCATAAGAGATAAAATGAACTGTGAAAGAGAAGTTTATGAAGATTAAATTCTAGTTTGTAACTATTGTCTTTTAGGTATTAATAATTCCACAATTTGATGTTAATTAATAACACAATTTGATGATTAGAACAAATAGTAGAAACTAATTCGAAGATGACAGCGACATGCAAATTGTAAAAAAAATAAATACAAACAGTACATGTAAGATAGTGTAGGGTTGAGTGGGTTTCTCCTCGACTCAGGAAACTGTTCTCAGAATCAAAGGCAACAAAAACTAAAAGATGAATAAAATAGGAAGTGCATGATTTAGTATCTACCCTGAGCACTGAATAAAGTAATAATAAAACATCATATGAAGAAACTAAACTGCTGATAAAGTCTGTCAAGATGTAATACTGAAATAATACCCAACATGTCTGAACTGCTGATAAAAACTGAAAACAAGTCTGACTATCTGAAAGCCTCTAAAACATGAGGTGTTGATGGGACAAACCCTCAACTAACTCCGACTGATTGAAATAAAGGAAGTACAAAAAATAACTGCAACTAACTTGTCCTCGATGGATAAGGAGTCACCGCAACTACTACTGAGTGGAATTGAACTAAGGGCGATCAAGGAACTGAGCGTGTGAACCTATGTTATAAGGCAACATAATGAAAAAAAAAGTATACGGTCAGTACTTTGAATGTACTGGTACGTGAGATAATGACTAACTGAAGTACATATAGATACTAAGCATGACATGTAAAATGAATGCAAGACCAAATAAAGCATGTACTGAAATAATCTGTAAAACTGAATGACTGTAGAGATGGTAAACTGAACACTTGTTCATGAAAACCTAAACTGATATAATTTGAATACTAAATTGAAATTGTGAGAGCTATCATTTAACCGACATGCCCCAATCTGAGTTGATCGGGGTCCAACCTGTAATCCCAATTGGAAGGGTGTCAATACCTTACTACGGATACTAACACTGGTTGTGTGGATCCACTAAACTGGTGTTCCATAGGACTAGGGTGTCACTCCTCTACTGACGGGTGACCCCTAAGAGAGTGCCAGTCTTATATTGGCGGGTGACATCTCATAACCTATGCTGGTTGTATAGTTCTAACACTTAGGGACTTCTATTAAAGGTCTCAGTCCTCTACTGGCGAGTGAGACTTCATCCCTAGGTTCGCTTGGTGCTAAATCTTACTCTCATCTGAATTAACATTGGTACTGATTAAAATAAACAGGACTCACAACTGATAATTGCTCAATATGAATATAATAATCTGAATATGATGATAAAATCATGATCTGATTGACTTGTTGCTTGAAAACAGAAACATCCATAAATATATAGGTATTGGGTATTTATAACCTACTAACACTGAATAATATATTATATTAAATACAATAACATCATCATAATACTGTAAGGAAGTTCATGATTCGTAGATCCAAAATACAGTACATTTTACTAAACTAATGGAATCCGTGATAATGAGTATGAGAAGATGTTAAACTTATGAGGACAACATGCTCACATGGTTTAATTCATAGATTCATAATTAAAATAGTGTTAGCTGAACATGATATAGGTGACTGAGAGTATAAAGTATGTAAGAACATAATTCACATGGGGAAAACACATTGTCATGGTTTGTATTCAAAACTATTAAGAGAAAGTTGAGTTAACTCATACTTGATATTGAAATTTCATAAAGAGAGGGAAAAGTGTTTATGCTTGAAAAATAATGAATTTTTAGGACTCAATGAGTGGAAGGAACCCATTGATGAATATCCCACATACCTGAGTTGGCTTGAATTCTTGAAGTAAACTTGGAATTGAGACCTTGAATGGGTGATTTCATGGAAGAAACTTTTAATTTTTGATGTTCTTGAGAATGTGAGAGATTGAATATTGTCAACTAATGATGAATGGGGAAAATAAGGCTCCTCTTGGGTCTTAAGTCGTGGATTGAGTGTTTAGGAAAAGAAAAAAAAACAAAATACCCCTCACCCCTTAATGTAGGCTGTATAATTAACATTGTAGCATGACACAATGACTATTGCGGAGGCTATCCTCTGTGACACACTGTGTATTGCGGGGATTAACCTCTGTGACACGCTGAAATCGCGGAGGCTTACTGCCTCTGCGGTCCAAAATCACTTCGAACCTCTTTCAAAAAATTTGAAACTCCCCCAGATGATTCTTTTAATATTTCTAAACATATTTCAACTCATAAATCAACGTTTTAAACTCGGGAAGACTAAAAATAAAATGTTTAAAATCTTATGGGTGTTAAAATGGACATGTCACTTGTACTTAGTGTAAAATAATTTCTTTGGTACCTTTAAACATGCGATGAATAGTTAGAATCTTGTCTAGGATCTTGTAGGGCATTAAGATATCCCCCCCTTAGAATCATTCGTCCCCGAATAAAATTGTTTGAGTTGAGATACTAGAAAGATTGAGATTATGTACTGAATAAATATGAGATGAATCATGATTAAATAATTAAATCTAAAACATGACACATGGACTGAACTTAATTTATGAATGTATGCTATGACATGAGGATGGTTGGAGAGCTTGATAACGCTCAATCTACAGCTCTCGTAGGAGTGTAAAGCGGTCGTTAGCAAATATAGAACCCAACCTGGGTTGGGTGTCGATCCCACAGGGAATAGCTTGGCCAACAAGTAAGCAAAATTACTATACTTTTGGTGCAAGTCTCGTAAAAAGGGGGATTCTTGTTTTGCAAGTAATGTAAACAAAAGCTGAAAATAATAAAGTAAAGAGAGAGAAATTGTTACGTGAGTTGTAAACAATGAGAATTGAATCGTTGGGGTTATGTCCACCTTTTGAGGTATACGTCTCTATTGGCTATGAGTGTGTAGAATTCTGGCATGCAACTGCTTATAGAGAATTGTATTCGATGGTAAATCCAAGCGTCTCTCGACCTCAACAAGGACTATTTCACTTTAACTCTCTCGAGCTTAAAGCGTGTCTAACGGTACTAATTCTCCAAGAGGTTAGTCCAGTTACGGCACTAGCTTTTTAATAGGAAAGAGTGTCCTACTACCTTGACAGTATCTCTTTTCTAGACAAATAACTTTTCTCTCGAACAAGTTAAATGTTAGACTGGCGTATTCTTGCGTTTGCAACCGCAAAGAATGTAGATTAAGATGAAGAGAATAATGATATAAGCAATATACGTGTCACGAACTCACAAACTCACAGCAATAGATAGTATCTCATTCGGCTTCCATAACCCCAACAGAGAGGTTTAGTTACCCATGAATGCGAAGGAGATCACTATTGACATTGTTATTATATCACAATATTGAGTAATGGCGTGTAGATCAAGTGATAGGCGTTAGGCGTGAATTCCTTAGCAAGTAACGATTCTCTTGTTGTGGAATAGATGAATAGAAGATAAGAATTGATGAAAAGATTAGAAGAGTTGTAGAATTAATTGAGGGATGAATGTAAGATTAATGGTGAATTGATAAAAATCTCTAGCATGATAGGGTATTTATAATACCCATATCCTAGTCCTACTAAGCTAATGAAATAAATAACCAAATCCTACTAAACTAATGAAATCCTTAACCCAAATGTACTAGGTTAATGTAACATTATCATAATCCAAATAAACTAATGAAATACATAACCCAATTGTACTAGGTTAATGTATGATTGTCCAAATCCAGCTATGTGTCTGTAAGTCCCCAAAGTCTCCAGAAATGTTGTTTTAGCCCGGGACAGATTTTCCATGCAACAGTTTTGGTCCTTAGGCGTGTAAACTCCCTTTCCTTCCTTCGTGAGCTTTCTTTTGCGTCAAGTAAGTCATAAAATGCTGTATTTTGCATCATTTATACCTGAAACTTTCCTAATCATGTTCGTTAGCTCATTTACAGGAAAAAGGACTAAAAGTGCATGAAATATATAATTTGTTCTCAAAACTAGGCTAAAATATGGGCAAAATATATTGATATAGGCGCGTAATTTCGCCTATCATCAGAGCTGAAATAGAAAATGAGATAATCAATTTTAAAGACAACTATTACCTCAAGATACATCTGAATTCGTAGAGAAAAGATGGGATAATTGGCTCGAATATCGGCTTCTGTTTGCCAAGTAGCTCCCTCAATAAACTGATTCCTTCCTAAAACCTTTACCAAGGTCAACTTTCATTTCTCAACCTAAGAATCTGACGATCAAGGATTTGAGCTAGGACTTCCTCATAGAAAAGCCTATCTTTCACTCCCACACCCTCTAAAAGAATGACAAAAGATGGGTCACCAATGGATATCTTTTTCAAAGAGACATGAAATACCAGATGCACCGATGTCAATTTTGCAGGCAACTCTAATTTATAAGCTACCTTCCTAAAATGGCTCAAAATTCTATATGGGCCAACATAGATGGATTGAGCTTCCCTTTTTTACAAAACCTATTCACCCCTTTCATAAGTGAAATTTTCAAATATACCAAGTCACCAATATCAAATTCAAAATCTCTTCTCCTTACATCAGCATTGGATTTCTATCGATTGTGAGTTGTCTTCAGCCTTTCTCGAATCAACTGAACTTTCTCCATCGCCTCATACACCAAATCTGGAGCAGCTCCACCTACTTCAAACCAACCAATAGGAGATCTACACCTTCTTCTATAGAGAGCCTAAAATAGAGCCATCTGAATCTTGGAGTGATAGTTATTGTTATTGTCAAACTCAATTAAAGGTAAGTGGTCATCCCAACTACCCTTAAAGTCGATAACACAAGCCCTTAATAGTTCTCTAAGGTATGAATAGTCTATTATGTCTGACCATCTATCTGAGGATGAAAAGCTATACTGAGATAGACTTGGGTACCAAGACCTTTCTGAAATGCCTTCTAGAAGTGAGAGGTAAATTGGGTACCTCTATCTGAAATAATGGTCAATGAAACCCCATGCAACTTTTCCAATTCCCTGAGATAGAGTCTAGGATAATCCTCAGTTGAATAAGAAGTATGAACTAGCAAGAAATATATTAACTTGGTCATTCTATCTAAAATGACCAAAATCAAATCATGTTGATGATGCGTGCTAGGTAACCCTGTAACAAAATCCATGTTTACCACCTCCTACATCCAAGTGGAGATACTGAACTCCTAAAGTGTACCACTAGGACTTTGATGCTCGACCTTAACTTGCTGATAAGTCAAACACTTAGCCATGAATTCCACAGTATCTCTTCATACCATTCTACCAATAGACTTTTCGCAAATCATGGTACATCTTAGTAGACCTTCAATGAATAGACTATTGTGCACCATGTGCCTCGTCTAATATTCTCTGACTAAACCATCCACACTCGAAACACATAACCTACCCTGAAAGCAAAGCACACAATCTTCCCCTTAGTAGAAAACCTCAACTTTTGGATCTTGAACTGACTCTTTCAACTTAACTAGAATAAGATCTCTGTCCCGTTTTCTTTCATTTCATCCACCAACAAAAATTTTGAATTATTTTGAACCCATAAACTACCTTTGGCCGAATCAACCAACCAAACACCTAATCTAGCAAGTTGATGAACCTTATTGACTAACTCCTTCTTATCATCCCTAACATGCGTAACACTTCCCATAGACAGTCTAGTAAGGGCATCGACCACTACATTGTCCTTAATTAGGTTATGCAACATATTCATATCATAGACTTTCAATAATTCTACCCATTTTATTCAAAAAAAATTTAGATCCTTCTGAGTGAACACATATAGTAAGCTCTTATGATTCGTAAACACATCAACATGAATCCCATAAATATAATGCCTTCAAATCTTTAAGACAAAGACAACTACTGACAACTCAAGATCATGAGTTGGTTAATTCTTTTTATGGGTTTTGAGCTGCCACAAGGCATTGGCTATGACCTTACCTCACTGTATTAACACCCAATCGAGACCAACTCTAGAAGTATCACAATAAACTACAAACCCATCTAAACCCTCTGGTAGTGTCAATACTGGAGTGAAAGTTAGTCAAGTCTTCAACTCCTAAAAGCTCTTCTTACAGGAATTTGACCACTAAAATTTGAATTTTTTTGGTTTAGTCGAGATATGGGGAAAGAAATATAAGAAAATCCTTTAATAAAATGATTGTAATAACTAGCTAAACTCGAGAAACTCCTGTTATATGATGGAAAGCTAGGTCTAGGACAATTTCTCACTACTTTAATCTTTTGTGGATCAACTCAAATGCCATCACCAAAAATGATGTGACCAAGGAAAGTTATTGATCTCAACCATTATTTGCACATGATGAACTTAGTGAATAACTAATGATCTTTAAGGGTCTACAATGCAATCCTCAAATGGTCTGTATGATCACCTTCACTATGAGAATAGATGAGGATATCATCTATGCATACCATGATGAACATGTTTAGGTACTTCTTGAACACCCTGTTCATCAAGTTCATAAAAGCTGCAGGAGCATTCGTTAGTCCAAAATACATAACTAGAAATTTGAAGTGACCATACCGAGTTCTGAATATTGTCTTTAGAATGTCACATTCTCTATCTCTAAGGTAATGATAGCCGAATCTGAGATCTATCTTAGAAAAATAGCTTGCACCCTGAAGTTGGTCGAATAAGTCTTTAATTTTGGGGAGAGAATACTTATTCTTGATTGTGACTTTGTTCAATTGATAGTAGTCAATGCACATTCGAAGGGAACCATCTTTCTTGCACATAAAAAGAACTGGAGCACCCCATGGAGAAATACTAAGCCTGATGAAACCTTTATCTAAGAGGTCTTTTAACTGTTACTATAATTTTGTAAGCTCAGCTAGAGCCATTCTATAAGGTGGAGTTGAGCTAGGCTGGGTATTTGGGAGGAGATCTATTCTGAAGTCAATTTTTCTCTCGGCCAAAAATCCGAGAAGATCTTCAGGGAACACTTTTGGAAACTCATTCACTACTAGAACTGACTCAATACTTGGAGTTTCAGAATGAGTCCTTGACTTGGACGAGATGCTAAATACATCCCTTGGATATCATCTTTCTTACCTTAAGATAGGACACCTATAGACACTGAAGTACTACCCCTTCATTCAATAATAGGATTATGAGGAAATTAGAACTGGACTATTTTATTTCTACTATCAATTGAGGCATAGCATGAGAAGAACCAATATATCGAGAATGATATCAAAATCCATTATCTCTAACTCTACAAGGTCAACTATAGTGACTTTCTAAGACACTGTGACTGGGCAATTTCTATATACCTGTCTGGCTATAATAGAACCACCTATTGGGGTAGATATTGAGACGGGCTCTACTAATATGTTGATATTAACACTGAAGTCTGTAGCTATATAAGGAGTGAAAAAAAGAAAGTGAAGATCTAGGGTCTAACAATGCATAAACGTGAGGTGGAATACTTGTAACGTACTCATGACCACGTTAGGGAACTTTCCTAATCCTACCGAATCTGGAGAGCATAAAGTCGATTATGACGTTTCCTACTGGTGGCACTAGAGGTGGCGCCCCGCTGAATCGGGTGACCTGCTGGAGCTAATAAAAAAATTAGACAAACCTTATTGACAAAAATCATTTCACTTATAGGCAAATACTAGGCAATCCTTGATCCTGTGGCTTGGCTTGCCATATCCAAAATATGTATCACTGCCTGCCCTGCACTCTCCTTGATGGTTCTTACCACATCTCCTGCAAAGTGGATTGGTGCGACCACTATTCACGCTACCCTAGGACTTAGAGACTGGTGATTTTTCCTGATATTCTTATCTAAAATTAGGCACTGGTACACTGGATGAAGATGGGGCTGGAGCAAACAAATTCTGGTAGAACTGAGAAAGATTCTCACCATTAGAACTTTGCTATGAGAAGTTGAAGCAATTGGTGTTGGCCCTCTTATTCTTTGTTTTCTTCTCTTTAAGTTTCTACTCCTCAATTTGTTGAGCATGAACTATCAAATTAAGAAGGTCCATAACCTTAATAAACATAGTTGTTCTACACTCTTTGACTACACCATCTTATACACCAGACGCAAATTTACTCATTTTGGCCCTAGAATCAACCACCATAGTTAGAGCATACCTCGCCAACTGGGTAAACTTGAGTGAGTACTTTTTCACACTCATGTTACCCTACTTCAGATTTATAAACTCCTACACCTTGTCCTCCCTCAACTCGATTGGGAAAAATCTATCTAAGAACGTCATAGAAAACTCATCCCACTCTATAGGCCCTGCCTCAACACCTCTATCTTCCTTTCACTACTTGAACTAAGTATGAGCCACTCCTTGTAATTGGTAAGCGGCTAAGTAAGCACTCTCACTAGCAGCAACTATCATGATATCTATCACTTTCTATACACCAACCAGACACTCTTGCTGATTCTTTTCAAACTCAAATTTAAAAAATAATAGAGGATTTATTCAAGTAAAGTCTTGGTCCTAGATACTAACGTGTTCAGTATTAGATTGGCTGGGGTAGCAACTTACTGGTTATTCTGAATATCCATAGTCTAGGCCAAAACGGTTAAAGTGGTCCTAAATTAGGCATGGGAAACATGTTCGTTCAGAGGGTCTTCATGGGTGGTGATGCAGGCTGATCCCTATTCCTTTTTCTATTATTTCTTTAGGGAGGCATTTTCTATAAATGGATAAATGACGGGTTAGAAAAGGCAATTCAATAGAGTTCACACTCTTTTGCATGACATGAATACTAAAAGAGAGGAAACATTCATAAAATGTCTAGACAGCCTCTTGCCCATAGGCGTGGCCCACTTTACACTCATGGACAAGACTTTACTCAACGCGAATTTCAGATACCCTAGAACACTTTAAAACCTTAGGCTTTGATACTAAGTTTATCACAACTAGAGACTACCCCCTAGTCATAACACGGAGCTTAAGTCACCCTAAGCTAACTCATGACCTAGTATCTGCTGCGAGAACTGAATAAAGTAATAATAAAACATCATATGCAAAAGCTAAACTGATGATAAATTTTGTCAAGATGTAATACTAAAATAATACCTAACATATTTGAACTGTTGATAAAAACTGAAAACAAGTCTAACTATCTGAAAGCCTCTAAAACATGTGGAGTTGATGGGACAAACCCCCAACTAACTCCAACCGACTGAAATAAAGGAAGTACTAAAAATAAATACAACTAAGTTGTCCTCTATGGATGAGGACTCACCACAACTACTGCTGAGTAAAACTGAACTAACTAAGGGCGATTGGGGAATTGAGCATCCGAACCTATGTTATAAGACAACATAGCACAAAAGAAAGTATGTTATCAGTGCTTTGAATGTACTGGTTCATGATATAAGGACTAACTGAAGTACATATAGATACTGAGCAAGAATTCATGAACATGTAAAATTAATGCACGACCAAGTAAAGCATGTACTAAAATAATCTATAAAACTGAATGACTGCAGGGCTAGTAAACTGAACACTTGGTCATGCAAACCTGAACTAATATAATCTAAAATCCAATTGAAACTGTGGGAGTTATTATCTAACCGATATACCCCAATCTGAGTTGATCGGGGTCCAACCTATAACTCCAATTAGAAGGGTGTCAATATATTTCCACGGATACTAACACTGACTATGTGGATACACTAAACTGGTGTCCCGAAGGACGAGGGTGTCAGTTCTATACTGTTGGGTGACCCCTAATAGAGTGTAAATCCTCTACTGGTGAGTGGCATCTCATAACCTATGTAGCTACATAGTTCTGGAACTCAGGGACTTATACTAAAGGTCTCAGTCCTCTACTGGCGAGTAGGCCTTCATCCTTAGGTTTACTTGATGCTAAATCATAATCCCAATAAACTAACACTGGTATTGATTAAAGTTAACAGGACTCATAACTAATAATTTCTTAACATGAATATGATAATCTAAAAATGATGATAAAATCATGATCTGACTGACTTGTTGATTGAAAATGAAAATGTACATAAATATATAGGTATCGGGTGTTTATAATCCACCAACACTGAATAATATATTAAATACACTAACTTCATCACAATATTATAAGGAAATTTATGATTCATAGTCCTAAAACATAGTACATTTCACTAAACTGATGAAATCCTTGATTATGAGTATGGAAAGATGTTAAACTTATGAGGACAACATGCTCACATGGTTTAATTCATAAATTCATAATTAACATGGTGTCAACTAAGGCTATCATCTGTGACACGCTAAAATCGTGGAGGCTTATGCCTCTGTGGTCCAAAATCACTCGAATCTCTTTCAAAAATTTTAAAACTCTAACGGATGACCGTTTTAACATTTATAACATATTTCAACTCATAAATGAACATTTCAAACTTGAAAAGGCCAAAAATAAAATATTCAGGATTGTGAGGTGTTAAAAAGGTCATGTCACTTAAACTTAGTGTGAAATAATTGCTTTGAGACCCTTATACATGCAAAAAATAGCTGAAAGCTTGTCTAGGATCTTACGGAGTATTACAGTCATATGCCAAAATAGTAGTAAATATTTCATTACCAACTAATGAATTGCATGTTTTTTTCCAAAAAATTCATAGAGCACCAAAACTTACTCCAAACTTAGGTATGTGTGGTATATAATTTATTCTATCCGTATAATTTTTCCCATATGCTTTTTCTAATATAACTTTTCTTATATCTGCAACATCTATATCTCTAAGTGCATACAAAATAAGTACCTTAAATTTATCTACCATGACATCAGATATATTATCATTCATTATCATAAAATTGCTTTTTTCAAAATATTCCCTGCAATCATATACATAATAAAATATAGTTATCTCAGATTACTATATACTAGATTATTCCTTGAGCTAGCTAATGTTATTCAAAATTTACAACACTTTTTCCCAAATTTCAAAAAAATTACTTTTTCAAAATCAGTTAGCTGATGTTAGATAAAAATTTCTCAACACTTGCAACAAATTTTAATAAAGAAGTATCGAGGTTTGAGTTGGAGGGTGATTATTGTCATTGATGACCTGCATGTTGGAACATCACAAAGCTATGAGTTTAACTAAATAGTAACTGACAACAACTATTCATTGAAAAAATTTACCAACACATAAAAAATCGGTAAGAAGCCAAGGAAAAGGATATGATAGAGACATAAAAATTTATACTGAAAATTAATAAAAGATAGAGGAAGAAAAATTAATGTTGAAGATGAAGGAATTACTTGAGAATTGGATGTTAAAAGAAACCAGAAAAAAATGAGGTCAAATCCTTTGTATGGAGAAAAAAAGAGATAGAAGGTGATAATAGGTGTTTTCTTCCTCTTGAGACACATGGATACATAATTACTTTACACATAAGTATAATGCTGAAATACAGATGTGTTAAACAACTATGAAAAGATACAAATACCCTCAACTCTAAATTTATAGACATGAAATACACATGTTGAAATTAAGATTCTTCTAATATATATATATATATATATATAACAAGTGTAATAGGAATAAAAACATAAATAGCCAGGTTCATTACTTAGTTTAACATATTTACGCAAAAATTCTTCTAACAATATAAATAAGAAATGGAAAGAATAAAAAATTCCTAAGATTGTAGCCTATAAGGATCATTATCTCCAAGAAAATATAACTCCTAAAATTTCTCACATACTTGTTTTTTCTTCATTATCTCCGGTATATTTATTTTCCACATTGAAAAATGACTAAATATACTATCACATTTTCGAAAGAAATTCTATAAAATTTATGTGTATAATCTATAATATATTAAAAGTGTGAAAGCCTTTAGAAAAGTGAATTGAACTTTTTTCCCTTCATTAAAACAATCCTCTTTAGACAAAACTGTCTTTTATCTTTTTTCCTACAATTAAATTCTACAAAATAAATATAATAAAATTCTTCTTTACACAAATTTTCCCTTACCCGTATTTTCCATATAATAAAATTTTCCTTTACCCGTTTTTTATTTTTACCAAATTTATCTTTTTTTCCTTATATTTTTCTTCACCCTTTTATGTTTTTTTAATCCTATTTGATTCCTACTTGGTTTCTTTCAACCACGCTGTCCTTCTATATAAGCGCTTGAACTTTTTTTCATTGTTCATTGTTGTCCTTTTATATAAACGTTTGAGATTTTTTTCATTGTTCATTGTTGTCCTTCTATATAAATGCTTGAGCTTTTTTTCATTGTTCATTGTTATAAACAGATGCGATCTTTCATTGTTTTCCATCTCAGCATAGTTTCAATAATTTCAGATTTTTGGTCGTTTTATCATCTCTCCCTTTTTTCATTGTTAATTTAAGCACAATATTACTTGTTATGCCAACTTAAATTGCTAAGTTTAATTTAACTTAATGTGTCATGTTAGTTTACTATATTTTATTTGCTACTGCTGGAGAACATCAAAGTAGTTGGGGAAGGTTTTGCGAGTACAATCGGGGTCCTTAATGGTGACTGAAACATCTGCACAAGCACCAAGAGAGAAAGTCATGGCCATTCTGTGATCATCATATGTATCAATCTCTGTTACGTTTAACTTTTCTGGTGGAGTGATTATGCAGTAGTCTGACCCTTCTACAACTGTTGCCCCCAACTTAAATTACATCCAGAAATGTCAAGAGTGAGAAAAACAAAATAGTTGATGCAATGAAATATTTACAATTTACACTAGCACTTTCTTATATAATGTTGGAACTCTTCATTTGCTTTCAAAATCACCCAAATACCTAGCACATGGATTTGGTTACTTTGTATGGAGCATTCTCCTCAGACACCATAAACTACCTAGGGAAACCTCTTTGCACGTTTTAATCAGGTTAACAAAATTTTAACCCATTATACAGGGAAATGCTCTTATATTGAAGAATAGTCTCTCAGGACCCAATTAGCTAAGAATTATATCTTGATCAAACCAAAGTTCTTCAAAAAGATTTGAATTCCCAGGAAACAAGGCTAGCTATACCGTCTCTTATGGTAGTAGCACAATCAGCAAAAAGTGCAACTACAGCAAGAGTCATGGCAACATCTGGCATTTTGTTCATACTCACGTCAATGGCACACAAATGTTTCATTTCAGAAGAGTTCCTTAGAGGTCCTTTAACTGTGACGATGTTCTGTCTATGTAACTTCTGCCCCCATTTTCTCGAGGACCTCAGCGAACTTAACATCCTCTTTCACAAACGGAACATAAAGATCCAAAGTAGGGCCCTTGTTAGAAAATTACCTTATGGAGTTATAATACTAAGATGTAGACCACACATTCCACTCTTATTTTTTAGTACTTAAAGATTAAGCTTGTGAATAGAAGAAAAATAGGAAGTATTATGGTGCTGTCACAAATTCTTATGTAGAATGTGATTGCCTCCAAAGTCTTAATGTGCAACTTCTTTCTCAATTCATGGAGAGCTATCAGTAAAGAACCAAACCAAATGATTAAAATAATACACACAAGCTAAGACCGTCTCCCATGCAGTTGTTCCTTTGATCCTTATCTTTGAGCCTCCTTATCTAAGCAAGGATTCAGTTTTAGGAGAATTGGACAACAATAAACTACCTACTAACCTTCGACCCTAATTCTTAATCTCTATATCTTTTTATCTAGGGTGAATTGATCAGCATAACATTTTTTATTAACGGTGCTTGGAAACAGAAGTTGCAGAATCAAAGTTGAACGAGCAATAAGGAAGTAACAATAATTAGTTATAGTAATACAACACAGAAATTTATTACACCAAAGACAAGAGACAGAATTAGAGCAAAATATCTGAAGTAAAGCACGCTGCTTCTGCTAAAAGAGAGCTTCTGTTATAGAGTAACACACTTGAGATGCTACTAAAAAATGGTCCTATTTAAGGAATAAATTATGTACAACTCTTTCACAATTAATTATGTTCTTAAAAACTTAGAATGAGCTATAAGATCACCTTTATGAAGGTGTTAGCATTTGTAAAAGAGGATAAGGAATCAAGACAAACCAACACAAGGGAATTTTTTTTATAGGGGTTAAGTATTGGTTAATTGAGGCGGGGAGGGTTCTCTTCCCAGAGTTCTCCTATGATTTCTATGTGTGTTGAAACTGTACTCGTCACTCTTTAATGGTGTAGTATGAATAACTTCATCAAACCTTTATTGGAAAACCCTATTAATCATAAATAGATGAGATAGAATCATCTTGCCTTGTTCTTTGCTCCAGTTCCCATAGGGCCGCCTCTCCAATACTCATGTTGAATGATCCATGGTAACATATTAGTTTAGCACCTCATTTTATATTAAGAAGCTTTTTGTAGACATCATGGTGCAATTAAGGAAAACATATAGTCCAACAAGATTACTAACTACATAAACATGTGAACCATCATACCTCTGGACTATACAAATTGCCAGTTCAGAAAATCTTATATCATGACAAATTCCTATTCTAATGCATCCAAAATCTACAAATTGACATTCTCAGTTATAAGATTTGTAAAAGTAAAGTTTCAAGTAGGAAGCCTGGCAGGGCAATTAAAGAAAGAACCATAAGTGTGATCAGAAACTACTAGCTACACAAGTTAAGCTGAAAAACTTAAGATTTAAATCAGAATTGAGCAGGTTAGAGACATGTATGAATGTTCCAGATGAAGGGTAAACAATTGCACATTCTTTGTTAATATTTTGGGATGACTGATGCAGATAATGTCAATATATTTGACATGCCTGATGGACATTTACTCTCACTTCAGCTCTTATGAGCCTCTTCTTCAGCCTTATGCTAAAGATAAGAAATGAGAATGAGAAGAAAGTTATCGAAATTGTCTAAAAGAAGCATAATCAAGTACAAGCTGATTCAATTTGTAGATTGGAAGCCCAACAACTTATTCATCCTAGATGCATTAGGTATTGTTGAATTATCTTCAGTTCTCACAAGAAGATCAAGCTGACACACGGGTATGTGTTCGCGTATATTTTTATCAACACATTTCTTGATAATATAAAAGTGTTCACATAAAAAACTTTTAAAGTATTGAACAAAAAAACTAACACAAAACATGGATCTAGAAACTAATAACTGATATGTCGCGAAGAACTTTTAGTTCATTAAATATGATCCCAAGTCTCAAACATCACTTTCTTCTACCAAATTTATGAATATTAAAAATCCTACATATTGAAGATGAAATTCAGAATTATACTCACGTTTACAAGGCATATGCAAGAAGTAAAGAATGATTCTCTACGAACATCATCCAATATTTTATACACAATAAACTTTTGGGTGCACCAAAACTTATAAAAGACTATTCCTCATATGTACAAAATTATTTCTAGACCCCTCAAAGCTCTCTTGTTTTTTTCTTCCCAAAAGACTCACAGGTTGGGTTTAGAATCATACTAAAACACTTCTCTAGATATCTTAGTCCCCAACCAAATATCATATGTGTGCCATGACAAAATTATCATTACATAGTAAGACTTTAATTCTACTATTGCCAAACCATGAAATACCATATATGCCTTGATTACCACGCTGATTTGTTTTAGTTATAAGTCAAGATTAGAAATAATATCCAACATTAGTCAACTGGTAAAACAAGAAGAAAAATAGTTCATTGATCTTTACAGTCTATACCTGATTCAACCGTTTATTGATAAGATAGAAATATGTGAAAATGGGTTGAAGAGCAATGTTCTATTTTTAAAATCACGAAAGATACAAAATTGGTATAGTTTTATAAAAAAATCAAATAGATATAACCAACGAGAATGAAATCATCAACCAAGCTAATGAAATACAAGGCACCAGAATGAATCAGCTGCGATGGAAATTAAAGTCAGCTCTCTGTTCCATCACCATAAAAATACCACAAGACCGAGCAACAATGAACCAATTTGAATCGCTCACATCACAATAGTAGTAGCGTAATATTTCAAAAAAAAAAATAGACGTCAGTCAAAGCGATATAGACACAATATCCTCTCTCTGTAAAATAAGAAAATAAAATGCAGGATTCTATGTCATAAAGTACATTATAAGAAAACAAGATATAAAAAGGGTACAAATATTTCAAAGAAAATAAATAGACGGTCACGTTCACATTCCTAGAATATACATAATAAATTAAGATGGAAGTACCAAATAAACAAAAGAAATATAACATCTGTTGGTTTATAGGAGCACCACCATAGGCAACAACCACCTTGATGCCAGTTTGATATAAAAAATTTTTTGCCTCCTCATAAACCTGCAAATCACGACATAATCCTCAACACTTCAGATAAAACTTATTTTCTGAAGCAAATCATTTATCAATGTACAAAGAACAAAACTTTTTGTACATATTTTCTTCTATTATTAGTCTATATATAGACATATCTCACAACTCTTACTATACTCCAAAAAGTAAGGGACACAAAATCTCAATTCATGGTTCTTATCTAATAAAAACACATTCCCCCTTCTTCATAGGAAAAAAAATTCTCACGTTCCCTCTGATAAACACACTTCAGGGGTCATTTAGTGCAATTTTGAATCTCAGTTGATATGCAAAAATCAAGACATTCAAAATTGATAAGATTAGGCGTACCTGACACGTATTATATGTAAATATCAAGCAAATCATACCTGAAATAGGAAATTAAAGCAAAATGAGTTTTACAAAATTAAATCTTCAAATATGCAAAGCAAAAGGAGTAACAAAAAATCAAAATTTCGAACATATAAAGCAAAAGTGATTTTCAAAAAATCAAAACATAGAAAATATAAACCAAAAAGGGTTTAAAAAAATCAACTCTTCAAACGTCTTAAAACATGAAAAACGAAGAAAAGGGGGAAAAAGAGGAAATTAAAGGTGAAACTTGATGATCATCTCCCTGGGAAATTTCTTCTTGGTCCTCCAAGCACCCATCTTCACCTCTCCATTGCCGAGAGTTCATCTTCCAAATAGAAAGAAAATGTTTCCAAAATGAGAGTGTGAAGAAAACAAGCTTCTGGAGTTTAGACTTCACTTTCTTAATTTACTTATTCCTTTCCTTTTTAATTATTGACCTTTCTTGGTTTGGGCTTCTTTTTTTTTTTTTTGGGTGAAACGGGTTTGAACATTACTTTATCATTTTATTCTTAAACATGCATGTTTATATATAATTTTAAATTATGGTGTAAAATTATAGTAAATTTTACTCACTATTTACCAATTTATGTAAAGTATTTTAAATGTATATAAAATTTTAAAATTAATTATTATAATTTATGTTATAAAATAAATTATATTTTTCTGTTATTTAAATCATCTCATTATAATTATATTTTACATAAAGTACAAATATATAGAAGCGTAAGAATAAAAATAATCCATCATAAAAACAAAGTTATTTTAAAAGTAGAAAATAAGTAAGTATAATGATTAAATTCCTCTTTAATCAACTACACTTTATAAAAGTGATTCAAAGTTTTTGTCCTTTGTTAAAATTCTTTTCAGTAGACAAAATCATCTTTTTACTGTTTAAATTCTTTATATTTAAAATTTTAAAATCAACTACATTTTTTATTATTAAGTCTTTCCAAGTGATTTAAATTTTTTTCCCTTCATTAAAATTATTTTCGTAGATAAAATTATTTTTTTATTATTTAAATTCTTTATATTTAAAATTTTAAAATCAACTACATTTTTTATTATTAAGTTTTTCCTTACTTGACTATAGCACAGATCCTAAAATTTAGAGTTTTAAAATTAATTTAAAAAATTATCTTACAATTTCTTTATTTCAATTTTAAAATCAATAATAAAATCGATTTTATTTCCCCTGAATGTATTCTGCCTCTTAGATGGTATTTTGTCATGCTTCTTATTAGAAAGTACTTAAAGAACTAAAGGGTATAAAATGGTAAGAATTCTCATTGATTTTCTTTTAACTGAAGAGTTTTACATATGTATTAAATTTGATTTATCTGTATTTTAGATTAATTGATGCATAGAAAAAATAAAAGGCATGTTAGGCGATTTGTTGAGTTTACATAGATGATTGATTTTTTGATAATTCTTGCGATATTAGGCGATTTAATAATTGAATTTATGTTTAATATGTTCATAAAAATAGTACTCCCTCCGTTTCATAATAAATGAATTGTTGGATTTTGGCACACAGTTTAAGAAAAAAAACATTAAAGATAAAAATTTAACACAACTTTTCATTTTTACCCCTAAAAAAGAAAAAACTGACCTTGTAATACCTTTTCAAAAGTTAATTGATTGTCAAATCATAAGGGTAAATTTAAAAAAAAAATTCAATGATTCACTTATTTTGAAACACCAATAAATACCCCAACAATTCACTTATTCCAAAATGGAGGGAGTATAAGAAATTACCTTTTTGTAGAGGTTTAAAGATAACACGCGCACAACTAATATATTTTATATATACGTTTATTCTTAAAAAAATATTTGCTACACGTGCAACGCACATACACTATTCTAGTAAATGTATAAATTAGCGTATGATCGAAGTATAACATATACACATTGATTATACACATGATATACAATGCTTATAATACATAATGTGTACACGCTACTATATATATGTATTATACACAATTTACATTAATGTTTATACACTACTTATATACATATTATATAATGATTATATATGAATATATTTTATATATTACATGTGTATAATAAATGTATAAATAAGAGAGAGATATACAACCTTATTTAAGGGATATAGATATAAACAAGATTTGTACCTATTTTTATCCCTATAAACATGTGATTAGAATTGGAAAAGTTCTATAACTATTCAAATTATTAATTTGACTAATAAAAGTAAACAAGTCATGAAAGCTGTGATTAGAATTGAAAAAGTTCTATAACTATTCGAATTATTAATTTGACTAATAAAAGTAAACAAGTCATGAAAGCTGATTATAACGGGGTTATCAAAATAAAGTATAACTATTTTGAGTTTAAAACTTATATGGGATGCTGTTTAAATAATTTTTCAAAATTATAAAGGATAATTCAACATTAAAATGTCTTCACATAGTTTTTAATAAAAATTTCATATTAAGTAACCAGATAAAACAAAAATGTACCAGCCTATCCCATTAAGGGCACCTTTAGTACCAATCCCGAGGGCTAAGCCGGTTATTCATTTCTCTTAATCCGATCCACAAAAATGTGGTCCAGCCCAGAAATTTGGAGTTGCACTGAATCATGTCAAGGTATGATCCGGACCAGAAATTTGGAGTTGCACTGAATCACGTCAAGGTATGATCTCAATTATCTTTAAAAAACTGTAGTTTCAAACTCGTTGACAAGCAACAATTTCTCTGGATCAAGTAGGTGACGTTCAAGTATTGGAGTGGCGGCTATGGATAGTTATGATAACCTGCTTCAAGTTTTTGATATCCCAATTCAATTCGTTGGAAGGATCATAATTAGTGACTATCAAAAGGTGCTGAAAAGCGCTAAGGAAAAGGGATGGTCAAGGGTGCAAGTTTTACAAGATGCAAAAAGGGGACATGCTATTGAAAAGAAATACAATTTCATGAAAAATAAAAATGATATGTGAAGATATTTGGAATCTTATGAACTAGATAGATTTGATGCATATTTATAGATCAAAATTCAATAATGCACAAGTTAGCTAGTTTCTCTAGTTCATTATTACATCAACTTACTTGGATTTCTATGTTTTTGAGTCAGTTTATGCATTAATAAAATAATCTGTTGGTTGTAGAAAAAAGTAGGCGAAGTTTTAATCATAAAGCAAAATCATCATACAAGTATTTTAAGTCAAAAGTCATAATCATCCCAATTAAGGGTATGATCTCATAATGGAGTTAGTCTACAATAGCCAACTTTCTAGGTTAATAAACTCTAAGGAGTCATTTGATACCCAGAATGTGCAATATTTCAGGATTAAGTTGGGATTGGGTTTATACTTTATTTAATTGATGGTATAAATTTATTCCAAATGTTACTCCGTTAACTAATCAGAGTATATATCTAACCTTAAACCTAATCCTGAGATATTTCACATTATCATATTTAACTTGAAACTATTTTATCCCATATTTCAGGTAAAGTCAATTACTCAAAGAGATTATAATTTCAGACTATTGTCTTAAAATAGTTTAGTTTTGTAACGCCCTAAGACTACACCCTGGGCGTCACACGGTGCTTACAGTTTCAAAAGACCACAAGCTAACCCATGACAGATACCTGCTGTGAGCACTGAATATAATACTAGAACATATATGCGAAAGTAACTGAAAATGCCATAAGGTTCTCAAAATACTGAAATAATAATTGAGTATAACAGATAATAACATCTGAAAACTGAATAACTGACTATGCTAGTCTAAAAGCCTCTAACTGTCTGAATGTGGAGTTGATGGGACAAGTCCCCACTGAAGACTTACCACTGAATCTGAAATAATAACTCTGTCCTCAAAATATGAAGACTTACCACTGAATCTGCTGCTAATATCTTGGGCTGCTAAGTACGGTTAGGAACTCGAGCCTCCGCACCTATGGTATGAAACATCATAGCATTAAAAAAAGTATGTGATTAGTACGTGAAATGTACTGGTATGCTAAGTGAGGTAAGACTACTATGCATGGAATTATATGCATGAACAGTAACTGACTGAGTGATATAAAGTAACTGAATGAGAGTGCATGGAGAACTAAAACTGTTGCAAACATTGGGCAAGCATTACTGTACATGTAAACATTTATATATATATATATATATATATATATATATATATATATATATATATATATATATATATATATATATATATATATATATATATATATATATATATATATATATCATATATCTGAAAGTATACAGAAACTGAATACTAAATTCTTATGGATGGGTAACTGATAACTTATAGCCATGGTAATGTAGAACTGACTGAGTTCTTTACTAAATACAGAGACTGAAACTATAACTGTGGGAGTGTTCATATAACCGATATACCTCTATATAAACTGATTTGGGATATAACCCGTGACCCCAGTTGGAAGGGTTTTAGTACCTTGCCATGGGATACTAACAATGCCATGTCAATCCTAATCTGGTACGGAGACTTATGAAATGAATATATGATTCTGTCAACCCTAGTCTGACAGGAGGATGACTTACCCTACACTTGCTACGTAGTTTTGTAACTCAGGAATTGCTACTAAAGGTCAAAACATAGGCTGACAGGAGTGTCCCCATCCCTGGGTTCTCTCAGTATTGAATCCTACTCCCAATTGAAATGACAATAGAACTGATAATTACTGGACTGGCTTGACTACATCACGTTGATCATAAAGACTGAATGAATACTTCTTTCTTGACCTTACTATGACTATTTTGTAACCACTGTATCTAAGTAAACAACTAGATTTTGGGTAATAAATACCCCCAGTACTCGATAGCATCAATAATAAAGAACATCATAATTTTTAAAGCATAACAATAGCCAATTGTTCACAATCCATTTACTAAGACATGTTGTCAAACACTTGGAAGCCATGAACTTGTATATGACTGAGAACACATGCTAACATCTCATGATTTCACTATTCAATTCACATAGACATACTATCAAACACTTGGGAATCATAATTAATACACATGATAATAAACAACACATAAGCATTATGACTACAACTTAAACATGCAATTTTAAGGGTTTTGACTTGAGAATTATACAAATCAACATGCATGCTATCTTATGTTAATGAAACTTATACTTCAATCTTGAATTGAAACCTATACAACAACACAAATATGAATACAATCCAATTTGAGCAAGTGAATCATGAATTACATAACTTGTAGTTTTAAAAAGGTGTTCTTAAACTTCAAGGGTAGAAGGAAATTCAAGGATGAACACCTAACGTACCTGAGTGATGAATTCTTAAAGTTCCTTGGTGATTTCCTTGAGGGTTGATCTTGAATTTGGATGCTAGGGTTTTCTATTTAAGAGAGAATGCTCTTGATCTGGGAGAAATTGAGTGAATAGTGACTTAGTCAGCTTTTTGGGAGGAGGGGGTGGGGTTAATTCACGTGTTTGGACAGATTAAATTCATGTAAAATAAGCAAACTATACCTAAAAGAATTAAAAATTTTTGTGACTGGAATTCCAATTTTGGCCACCACCATGACGCGGTGCCATCGCGGTGAGCCACTGGAATTTGTCTGTTAGTGCATTCCACGGGCAAGTGCAAAAATGCACTTTAGCATGATGCGGTGGAATCATGATGCCTTAATTGAAATTAAAAATTATGAAAATTCCCATTGGCATGACACGGTCTTATCGCGTTAGACTATTGGAAATTGGACAATTGCAAATTGACCCTTCACCGTGATGCGGTGCTTCTGGTGTTAAGCTAGTTCTTACACTAATTGTGCCATAAATTATCACCTGGATATCAAATTTAGGAAACATTGGTATCGTTAGAAATCTAGTTCAATTTTTCTCAACTTGGTGGATCTTGTTCTGGAAAATTCTAAGTAGGGCAAAAGATATGCTTGTTTTAATTTATCTAAAGTAACAATCTTATCAAATTTCAATCGATAAGGATTATTTCGATTCGTCTAATAGCTCGGAGTTATTTGAGTCCTTAATATACCTTAAACTAATTCATAAAACTATAAATGAGATATAAGGTACTAGGCATGAACTTGAATATTGATAACGCTCAAACTACAGCTCTTGTAAGAGTGTAAGCGGTCGTTGTCAAATATAGAACCCAACTAGGTTGGGTGTCGAATCCCACCGAAAATACTTGGTCACTAAGTAAGCGAAGATTATTATACTTTTTGTGAAAGTTTCATAAAAAAAGGGGATTGTAGCGTGCAAAAAATGTAAACAAAATATTAACGTAAGAACGGAAAATAGAAGAGTAAAATGGATTGCTTGGTTGGTTTTGATCAATGAGAATTGAGAGTTGGGGTTATGTCCACCTTATGAGTTTTACATATCTATTGGCTATGAGTTATGCGGAATTCAGAAATGCATGCGCTTTTAGAGAATCGTATTCTATGGTAAATCCAGGCATTTTTCGACCATTAACTCTTTCGAACTTAAAGCGTATCTAACGGTACAAATTCTCCAAGAGGTTAATCCAGTTATGTCACTAACTTTTTAACAGGGGTTGGTGCCCTATTACCTTGACATTATCTCTTTTCCAGACATATGACTTTTCTTTCGAACAAGTTAATGCTATACTGGCGTATTCTATATGTTTGCAACCACAAGAATTTAGATTAAGATGAAGAGAATAATGATATAAGCGGCATACGTGTCAAGAATTCACAAACTCATAGCAATAGATAGTATCTCATAAGGCTTCCATAACCCCAACAGAGAAGTTTAGCTATTCATGCGTGCAACGGAAGTCACGTTAGTCATTATCATTATACCAAAATAAAGATCTCACGTGTGGTATGGTTTGGTAGTGCTTGCGGCATGAATTCCTTGCAAATAGCGTTTCTCTTGTCGTGAAAATTGAGAATTCAAATAGATGAGGAGAAAGTAATAAGAATTAATTGAAAGTGTTGAATGAGTAATAAAAAGTAGTTGATTGAAGAGGTAGGAAAAACTTCAGCAAAATAGGGTATTTATAATACCCATATCCTATTCCTACTAGGCTACTGCGTACTTATCCTAATCCTAATAAGTTACTGCATCATTATCCTACTCCTAATAGGTTACTGCTAATCCCCAAAGTCTTGAGAAATGTTGTTTTTGCCCAGGACAGGTTTCCCATGCATCACTTTTAGTCCCTAGGCGTCCAAGCTTTGCTTTCCTTCTTTCGTGAAGCTTCCTTTGGCGTCAAGTTATCCATAAAATGCTGAAATCTTCATCATTTATACCTGAAAACTTGCTAATCACGTTTGTTAGCTCACTTACAGGAAAAATGACTAAAAGTTCATGAATTATATATTTTGTTCTCAAAACTTAGATAAAATACGGGTAAATTATAGCACTTTAGGCGTGTAAATACGCCTATCATCAACACCCCACACTTAAAGCTTTGTTTGTCCTCGAACAAAATATCATGCCCTTCTAAACATTGTACTTAGGGTTTCATAGTAACAACACAAAATATTCATCAAAACAGGTACGACAATCATTAACAAAGAGTAGTTTTCTGATCACTACTAGAAACAATTTCAACCTCTTAATATAGACTCGTGATGATGGGTAATTCATATTCAAAAGTTAAGGCACAAAGAATCATATACGACTTACCCAAAACTCATCAACCGTGTGTGTCTCACAAAATGTCACCCATAATCACTCACAAGTATTGTATATATTTCGAACATGGGTATAAGATTATCATTGCTCTCACTCTCACAAAGAATTCATATGCTGCAACTGATGGCCATAGGCTTGCCCTTAGTGTAATGCTCCACTAAATATCATAATGCTAAGATTAGGATCAAATAGGTATTCTACAGGTTGTAATGTAGGCTAAGGGACGGGTAGGACTATTTTGGCCAGAAATAGTGACTATGTTCCTAAGCGCTTTAATACATCACATTGTGCCATTTATGCTTTGTTTCAAACAACCTTTCTACTTTCTTTTAATCTACCACTCTTTCTCACCTCTTTTGTTATTCACTTTTGAACAGAATTAACTTTTTATTTTTCTTTTCATTTTTCTCTTTTTTTTTTATAACACACCTCTATAATAACCATTCTTTTTCATAACGAATTCAAGTACCAATTCTATTTAAGGCACTACTCTCACTTAATTTCCTTTTATTTTGTCACATGACTTTACAATTTAAAGCACTTAGGAATTTGGATCAAATTATGGTCTTTAAAAAATAGATAAGGCTTACATATGAGGATGTCAAAGAAAATAGGCTAAAGGCTCAAATGGGGTTATCAGGATGATGTCCATGGGTAGATAAATCAAAGATAAACAATCACAGGTTGCCAAAGAAATGCCTAAATCATCTCCTAAACTCACACTCTTTATTTCGCTTTACACACACACCAGGCAAGTTCTAGCATCAGCCACAAACACAGAATATACTATATCCTCACACACACAAGGCACATGGTCGACTTTATTGGGAGTAGTATAGACTCTTGACCCAACAGATGAAGGAATTGAACCACATAATTATCACATAGTGAGTCACAATTAGAGCCTAAACATCTCAATAGTAATGATTTTATCATAGACTCTTGTCATAATACCATGCTGCCTATCAGAACAATTTCATACAAAGTTAAAAAAATTTAACTACTAAAAAAAATAATTTAACTACTAAAAAAAACAAAACAAACAAACATAAATAAATGCAACTGCAGATAAAGAAGGATAGCATGTAAATACCAGCACCCCACACTTAGACGGGACACACTACCCTCAGTGGAAAATAAATAAGAAGAACCGGGTTAGTCGGACTCCTCCTCTATGTCTGGGGTCATACCCCCTTTGTCGGAATCATCATTAGAGTCGTCGTTATCAGATTTCTCCTCCACATTGGAGTCTGGCATTCGACGGTCATCATCGATTGGCACATCGTCATCAAGAGGTTTCTCAAAATATACACCTACTCCACACATCGTCCTTGCATGCTTATTCATTGGGTAGTCATAATCTAGCTGTTGGTGCTCTGCAGCAGTTGGAACACAACCCCCGCTCATCATGGTAAACCTCGTCATGCCATATAAATGGCGGAAGAAGCTTTCGTCGCGAGCATGCCTTTCTGCAGTGGTCAGGTTGATGCCATGCGTCGTTTCAACATCTTTAACCTTTGTAAGATCAACCTTCTTCGAGTTGTGTGGAAGCTTATGATCAGCCGGTTCCTCTTCGATGTCCTCCTTCCTTAATATTGCAGTCAACAGATTGCCAAAGCTGAAGTAAGACCTCTTGTGCAGCCTAGCCTTACGCATTGTAGATCAAATAATTGCCCTAATGTTGACAGGGACATTCACCATCAATGCGTACACCAAGCACACTCTATCTTGTGTTATATTTGTGTACTGTGTCCCTGGAATCAGGCAAGATTTGACTATTCGCAACCATATCATAGCTTCCCTATTTAAGGAAACATATGGGAAGGTATTGTGCCGATCGGTGTCCTTGTGTCTTCTCCATCGTGCCATAGATCTTGTTCCGCACAATGTGTGTCTGATGGCCCTGTACGGAGGTCTGTTATACATCTCCTTGAGTGGTGATGGATCAACAGATGGCAAACCTAGAAAGGAGTTGAATAACTTCGCATTTAGTTGCAAAACTTGGCCCCGAATCTTTACTTCACTCCCTGTAGTTTTCGGTGACCAGTTGGCATAGAATTCTTGTGTTAAATCGAGATTGCACTTTCCCATATCTCGGAAGATGAAATCAAGATGTAACGACATTATCTTGGCCAATATACGGGGTTCTTTCTTTGCTAGGCTCTCCTTGTGTATCAATTCCACATGAACATATTTTTTCTCTTTATTATTCCTATACCACTCCTTTCCTTCCTCCTCTAGGAACCATTTTATTCCAAACATGCGGTGAGGTATTTGTAGCAAGGAGGATTCTCCTTGCTCTTTTCGTCCCCTTTTCTGGCCTTTTTGTAAAGTGGTTGATTTTTCCTTTCCTAGTCTTGCCTTTGGTGCCATTGTACCTGAGATTGAAATAATAGTCATGTTAGCTTCATCTTAGTGGATACAATCAACAAACAAGCAGTAGTAGCACCACCCCACACTTAGTTTGTTGGCACAGAGTGAACGATGTCGATTACTGAAACTTCATCGATATACTTTTAGGTGTTATGTTCCAACAATATAATTAGTGCATTCATACTTTTATTGTCATCTTAACTATCCTTTTTGATTCGATTTTATGAGATCTTGGCAATACTTTCATGTTTGGATTGATGTATCTTTTGAGAAAGACTACTACATAGAGATTGAATTAAGTTATGGCATTAGAAATAATCACAACATCATATGTTTGTAGTCAACCATGATTTTCATCTCGATGAACACGTCATTCCAACATATAAGCTTTCTATTGACAAAATTATGCAATTTTCTTGACCATGTCAAATCCGCAAAAGTAAGACAGTGCATCAAAATCAAATACAAGTTGGAAACAAGTCAAGATCATCCGTACGTATTCTTTCACTCACTTAGTTGTATCACAACAAATCAACCATATTCAAATCACCAATACTACTTCAAGATTTAACAATTCATTATAGGCGTAGTAGTGTAGTACTTACGGAATATAAAAGAAGAACAAAGTAGTACTTACTTGGATGATAGCCTCGGAAGATGTTCTTGCAAAGTAAAAGAGCAAAAGTAAAATTTTTGAGAGAATTTGGAGAGGTAGGCGGCGCTTAGGTTGGATTGGCAATGAATTTTTGTTCTAAGACTAAGTTCTTATTTATTGGAAAAGCTTGGGTCGAGTTTTGACCCATTTAGAATTGTATTTGGAGACACAAAGTGACCATAGGCGGCGCCTAATGCTTTGCCTATGCTTGGCATAGGCGGTGCCTTTTACAAAGCCTTGTTGAGCATAGGCGGCGCCTATGCTATGGAATTGTTAGGCATAGGCGGCACCTATGCCATGGAATATGAGATTCAGAGACAAAAGGCTTTTGCATAGGCGGCGCCTATGCTATGGCATTGTTGAGCATAGGCGGCGCCTATGCTATGGCACTCTAGAATCCGAGACCTTAGGCCATAGCATAGGTCTTGCCTTGTTCGTGGCCTAGATTTACATAGGCCTTGCCTTGTTCTTTGCCTGTATTTTCATAAGAAATGTCTAACCCATAGCCTTTTGCTTATTCATTCCTAACTTACCACCTTCAACATGCACTACTTCCAGATCAAATTTGAAACCAATCTCTTTCTTGCACCTACATTTGCTCAAAAACAACAAAAACGATTAGAACGATGGGTTGCCTCCCATCAAGCGGCTTAGTTTTTGTCGTGGATAGACTCTTCTTTTTGGATTTTTATTTAGTAAAAACAAATGCAAAAGAAACGATAAAACAAACGATGGGTTGCCTCCCATCTAGCACTTGATTTATTGTCGCGGCACGACATAGTTACCTCGAGTACTTAGACTTCGTCGAGATAGATGGTGGCCATATAGTTAATCGAGTCAAGAGGATCGATATATGGTTTTACTCGTTGGCCATTCACCTTAAAGACAGCCCCATTATTGTCTTCTAACTCAACTACTCCAGATGAGTAGACTTGGTTAACTTTGTACGGACCAGACTATTTGGACCTTAACTTACCTGGGAATAGCTTCAATCTGGAATTGAAAAGTAGTACCATATCATCCTTCTGAAAGTTTCGTTGAACAATCCGCCGATCATGATACTTTTTCATCCGCTCTTTGTAGAGGTCTGATTGTTCATACGCATGAAGACGGAATTCATCCATCTCTTTCAGTTGCTCCAATCTCAGATTCATAGCATCATCCTAATTCAAATTCAGTCGCTTCAATGCCCATAATGCTTTATGTTCGAGCTCTATGGGCAAGTGACAGGCCTTTCCATAAACTAGTTGGTACGGGGACATGCCAATTAGCATTTTGAATGCAGTCCTATAAGCCCATAGTGCATCGTCCATCTTACGAGACCAATCTTTCCTATTTACATTTACAGTCTTAGCAAGAATGTGTTTGATCTCTCGATTGGAAACCTCTACCTGTCCACTAGTTCGTGGGTGATAAGGTGTGGCTACCTTATGTTGCTTGACACCATATTTCATCAATACGGATTTGAATAGCTTGTTGAAAAAGTGAGATCCTCTATCGCTTATGATAGTACATAGTACTCCAAAACGAGAGAAGATATTTCTCTTCAAGAATGCTACAACACGCTTTCCTTCATTATCGGCAAGCGCTACTGCTTCGACCCATTTTGAAACATAATCTACAGCAACTAGGATGTATTTCATTCCAAACAAATTTACGAATGGACCCATGAAATCAATACCCCATACATCAAAGATCTCTACTTCAAGAATTTTCGACATGGGCATCTCATGATAGTTCGAAATCGCGCCTTGTCTCTGACATTGGTCGCATCTTCTCACAAAGTTGTAGGCATCTTTAAATATTGAAGGCCAATAATAGCCACTTTGCAATACCTTCTTTGTTGTCCGATTACCTGCGTGATGCCCCCCAACTTGGGAAGTGTGACATGCTTCCAATATATTTGGCACCTCTACATGGGATATGCATCGCCTGATAACACCTTCCGCGCATCGTCGAAACAAATATGGCTCATCCCAGAAGTAGTGTTTTACATCATGCATGAACTTTCTCTTTTGATGAAAAGATAGATATGAAGGCATCACATCACTCACCACAAAGTTTGCAAAGTCTGTATACCATGGTAACTCTTCTATCATCGTGGCTAAGATCTCTTCATTGGGGAATGCATCATCAATCTTGATTTCAGGCTGTGCTATATGCTTGTTCTCGAGTCTAGACAGATGATCAGCCACTTGGTACTTGCAACCTCTTCTATCTTTTACCTCGAAATCAAATTCTTTCAGCAACAATACCTATCGAATTAGCCTTGGTTTCGCATCCTTCTTTGTCATTAAATATCTCAGAGCTGCATGGTCTGTATGAACTACCACTTTGGTTCCCAACAAATAAGCATGGAACTTTTCAAAAGCATACACGACCACTTGAAGCTCTTGTTCTGTGACTGTATAGTTCTTCTGGGCTTCGTTCAGGACCTTACTCGCAAAGTAGATTGGATGGAACAACTTTTCCCTTCTATAGCCAAGTACAGCACCCAAAGCTACCCCGCTAGCATCACACGTGACTTCAAACGGTAAAGACCAATCTGGTGCTACAATGATAGGGGCTTCAATAAGCTTCCCTTTGAGGCATTTGAATGCCTTCGAACAATCTTTATTAAAGTCAAACTTAGAATATTTCTCCAAAAGTTTGCATAATGGACTAGCAATTTTGTAGAAGTCTTTGATAAACCGCTGATAGAAGCCTACATGACCGAGGAAACTACGAACTCCCTTTATGGAAATTGGTGGTGGTAGCTTCTCGATAACTTCAATCTTTGCTCTATCAACCTCAATTCCTCTTTCGGAGATTTTGTGCCCAAGAACAATACCTTATTTAACCATAAAGTGGCACTTCTCCCAGTTTAGCACCAAATTGAATTCAACACACCTCTGCAACGCCATACTCAGGTTTGCTAAGCATGATTCAAACGACTTACCAACGACTAAAAAATCGTCCATGAATACCTCCAAGGTATCTTCAACCATATCAGAAAAAATGGACATCATACAACGCTGAAAAGTGGCTGGTGCGTTACATAGCCCGAATGGCATACGTTTGAAGGCAAACGTACCATATGGGCATGTAAACGTTGTATTCTCTTGATCTTCGGGAGCAATACAAATCTGATTATAGCCGGAATAACCATCTAAGAAACAAAACCATTTTTTTCCTGCCAGTCGATCAAGCATTTAGTCCATTGGAAAGTGATCTTTAAGCGTCCACGAATTCAGCTTTCGGTAGTCCATGCATACTCTCCATCCTGTAACAGGTCTGAGTGGAATAAGCTCATTTTTTTCATTCGCAACTATCGTCATGCCTTTTTTCTTTGGAACACATTGTACAGGGCTTACCTATTTACTGTCGGAGATTGGATACACAACCCCTGCATCTAACCACTTAATAATTTCTTTCTTCACCACTTCTTGTATAGGTGGATTGAGACGCCTTTGATGCTCAATAGTTGGTGTGCAATTTTCTTCAAGCTGAATCTTGTGTGTACAAATCCCAGGTAGAATACCAATGATATCAGTGATGGTCCAACCGATGGCTCTTATGCACTTCCGTAGAACCGCGATGAGAGATGCAACTTGCTGTTCACCCAAATCTGCTGCCACAATAACCGAAAGTGTGTTACCACTTCCTAAGAATGCATACTTTAGATGACTAGGCAGCTCCTTCAATTCTAACGTGGGTGGCTCTTCAATATATGGTTTAGCTGGTGGTGTAGGTCGGTTTTTGAGATCAAGGTCCAACTTCTTGGGAGCATGAGGATATGACCCTAGTCCTGTTAGAGCACTGATATTTTCTTCATAATTTTTAGCATCTTTATGCTCAACATTCATAAGCACAACCGTTAATGGGTCATCAATAAGCTGCTCCTCTTCAGGTAATTCTTTCTCATCATCAAAAAAAACATCAGATACCAAGAATACATTCAGATCTTTGGGTTGCTTCATTGATTTGCATACATCAAATCGAACTACTTCGTCATTTATCTAGAATAAAAGCTCATTAGCTCTTAAATCAATAAGCACACTTCCTATTGCAAGGAAAGGGCACCCCAAGATTATGGGAACTTCTGAGTCTGCCTCACAATCCAAAATAACGAAGTCTACCGGAAAGATGAATGAAGAAACCTTCACCAATACATCACATAAAATACCAACAGGTCGTTTTACCAACCTATCTGCCATTACGAGCCTCATATTGGTTGGAGTAGGATCACCCACCCCCAATTTTCTGAAAATAGATAACGACATCAAATTGATGCTGGCTCCTAAATTGCATAATGCCTTGGCAAAATTCAAAGATCCAACGGTGTAAGGAATAGTGAAGGCACCAGGGTCGGCCTTCTTCTAAACTAGTGATCGGGTAGCAATTGCACTGCAATGATGAACAGACTCTGTCAACTCATAGCTTATTGCCCACTTCTTTGTCAAAAGATCCTTCATAAATTTTGGCAACGGCGCCAACTTTTGATAACGCTCAAACTATAGCTCTCGTAAGAGTGTAAGCGGTTGTTGTCAAATATAGAACCCAACTGGGTTGGGTGTCGAATCCCACAGAGAATACTTAGTCACTAAGTAAGCAAAGATTATTAGAATTTGGGTGAAAGTTTCATAAAAAGGGGGGATTGTATCATGCAAATAATGTAAACAAAATATTAACGTAAGAACGGAAAATAGAAGAGTAAAACGGATTGTTTGGTTGGTTTTGATCAATGAGAATTTAGAGTTGGGGTTATGTCCACCTTATGAGTTTTACGTATCTAATGGCTATGAGTTATGCGGAATTCAGAAATGCATGCACTTATAGAGAATCGTATTCTATGGTAAATCCATGCATTTGTTCTAGTGCTTCTACTAACGGAACATTAATGGTCAACTGTTTTAACATTGCCATGAATTTATTGAACTTGGTATCATCAACTTTCTTCTTTAATCTTTGAGGAAAAGGAGGTGGTGGAAGGAGAATTGTTTTCTCCACGACTTTCTTTTCATCTTGCTTTGGTTCAGTGATATTTTCAGGCTATGGACATCGAGGAGTGACGTCATGAACGTCTTCATTAGCTTCTACGGCGTCATCATCTTCTGTATTACCTACAATATCATCGGCCACTTGCTTGCTTTGGGATGAATTTTCCAGCACCTTACCACTCCTGGTAGTAATATCCATGCATGTTCCGTCATTTCTTGGATTTTGTACGATGTCGCTAGGTAAAGTGCCAGCCTTTCTTTGATTGAGTGCTGCTGAAAGTTGGCTCAATTACTGCTCTATCTGTTTTATTGAAGTGGAATGCGAGTCAACCAATTGCTTCATTGAGGACAAATCATTTATTACCTCCGTTACTTCTATGCTGGTTTTCTCCACTCCTTTCAACAGTTTAGCCATCATATCTTCCGTGGACATATTTCCAGACCCAGATGCAGTGGCGTCACGTCTTCGTGGGGGAACATACAGACTACTCTTGTTATTCTTGTTCTTCCAACTTCCTTGATCATGGTCCTTGTTTCCTGATTTATTATAATAGTTTCGACCTTGGTTTCCTTGGGAATTGCCTCGGAAACCCCCTTGATTGTTTAAGTAGTTGGCTTCTTTCTCAGAATCGGATTCCTCTCTTCCTTTTGACGCAACAACTTTGACTTTTTCAGTCTTCCCTGATAATAGATGCTTTGTAAGAAGATCCATTTATGTTTTCATGTGCGCCATATCTTGATCGTGTTCTTCTTCTCTTCTCCTCTGTTCTACGGTAATGCCAATAGATAAAGTAGGGCTTGTTACCTCAGAATCCCTGGTATGCCAAGTTCTGCTTTGCTTTGTCATTCGGTCTAGCATATCGCTTGCCTGAACAAAAGTGAGGTCCATAAATGATCCTCCAATTGCATTATCCACCACTGGTTTAGTTATTGAATTCAAGGATCTGTATAATATCTCCATTAAGTGGACATTGGTCATGTGATTATTTGGACACCTCATAAGCTTCATCTTGAACCTCTCCCATGTTTCGTGGAGAGCTTCTGTTGGAAGCTACCGAAAGTTGCTGATTTCATCTCTTAATTGTGCTCACTTGGATGGCGGAAAGAATCTTTCAAGGAAAGCATCTTTCAATTGCCTCCAATTTGTAATAGAATCAGGAGTCAGCCCATTCAACTATAGAGTTTCCTCACCAGATAGAGACAATGGAAATAAGCGCAGCCGAATAGCATTCTGTCTAGCGCCTGGATTGTCGAATGACTTGCATGTAGAGATAACGTTGACCAGATGCATATTCGAATCATCACATAGAAGTCCACCGAATAATCCCTTGAGTTGCAATAACTGAATCATGGTGCTAGTGATGTTAAACTTGGCTCCGGGTGCCAATGGCAGAGGAATAATAGCTCCTGTGGCACTAGCTCTATCAAGATCATCATCATCATCGTCAAATGGTATTTGCATGGCTCGGCGTTCAGGCCTAAACCTAGCTTGATGATCTCTTCTATTGGCAGGTGTCGCCATCTCAGTATCATGCCTTGGGTTTAGTAACTCGTCATCACCTATATCCTCATCGTCAGGATTTGTTGCTTGCCTGGGGTTATCAATATTCTGGTGATGCACTTGAGCGGTGGCCAGAGCAGCTAGTCTAGCCTATTCCTGTTGAGCAGCCCTTCTTTCAATTTCCTGTTGTGCCTCCATTCTTCCAATACGATGTGGTTCAGGATTGAAAGGTAATAATGGTTGACTAGAACTTCGACTATGGGGCATGCACTGAAAAAACCTGTAGAAAAACAAAAACAACAACTAAAAGTAAAGTACGAGAATCTTTGACCAAAGGGTCTAGTAACTATCATAAACTTAGTAGACAACCGTATTCCCCGGCAACGGCGCCAATTTTTGATAACGCTCAAACTACAGCTCTCGTAAGAGTGTAAGCGGTCGTTGTCAAATATAGAACCCAACTGGGTTGGGTGTTGAATCCCACAAAGAATACTTGGTCACTAAGTAAGCGAAGATTATTAGACTTTTGGTGAAAGTTTCGTAAAAAAGGGGGATTGTAGCGTGCAAATAATGTAAACAAAATATTAACGTAAGAACGGAAAATAGAAGAGTAAAACAGATTTCTTGGTTGGTTTTGATCAATGAGAATTGAGAGTTGGGGTTATGTCCACCTTATGAGTTTTACGTATCTATTGTCTATGAGTTATGCGGAATTCAAACATGCATGCGCTTATACAGAATCGTATTTTATGGTAAATCCAAGCGTCTTTCGACCATCAAGGATTATTTCACTTTAACTTTTTTAAGCTTAAAGCGTATCAAACGGTACAAATTCTCCAAGAGGTTAATCCAGTTACGGCACTAGCTTTTTAACAGGGGTTGGTGCCCTATTACCTTGACATTATCCCTTTTCCAGACATATAACTTTTCTTTCGAACAAGTTAATGCTATACTGGCGTATTCTATATGTTTTCAACCACAAGAATTTAGATTAAGATGAAGAGAATAATGATATAAGCGGCATACGTGTCAAGAATTCACAAACTCATAGCAATAGATAGTATCTCATAAGGCTTCCATAAACCCAATAGAGAAGTTTAGCTATTCATGCGTGCAATGGAAGTCACGTTAGTCATTATCATTATACCAAAATAAATATCTCACGTGTGGTATGGTTTGGTAGTACTTGCAGCGTGAATTCCTTGTAAATAGCGTTTCTCTTGTCGTGAAAATTTAGAATTCAAATAGATGAGGAGAAAGTAATAAGAATTAATTGAAAGTGTTGAATGAGTAATAAAAAGTAGTTGATTGAAGAGGTATGAAAAACTTCAGCAAAATAGGGTATTTATAATACTCATATCCTATTCCTACTAAGCTACTGCGTACTTATCCTAATCCTAATAAGTTACTGCATCATTATCCTACTCCTAATAGGTTACTGCTGATGCTCAAAGTCTTGAGAAATGTTGTTTTTGCCCAGGACAGGTTTCCCATGCGTCACTTTTAGTCCCTAGGCGTCCAAGCTTTGCTTTCCTTCTTTCGTGAAGCTTCCTTTGGCGTCAAGTTATCCATAAAATGCTGCACTTTTATACCTGAACACTTGCTAATCACGTTTTTTAGCTCACTTACAGGAAAAAAGACTAAAAGTGCATGAATTATATATTTGTCCTCAAAACTTAGCTAAAATATGGGTAAATTATAACACTTTAGGCGTGTAAATACGCCTATCATCAGATATGGCGCTAACATGGGTTTGAATGTTTTCGAGTATTACAATATCTCCTCCTTGACAACATTCATCCTCGAATGAGTCTGATTATGCTACTGATGAACTGAGTTTGCACACTGAACATGCACAACTAAAGCATGATTACATGAATGCATGACTGTTATGAGTATAATATGCAATTGGGACTGAGCATGAAAAGAGAAAATCTAAGAGGATTGTTACCTTAAGCTGAGTTTGAGTTTGCAGAAAAGAGATGAGGGTACTTGGTACGCATATCTGCTTCATCTTCCCATGTGGCTCCCTCAATGGAATGATTCCGCTAAAGAAGTTTGATTAGGGAAACTCTTTTGTTCTTTAGTTAGAGAATCTGGCGATCGAGGATTTGGAATAGGACCTCTTCGAAACAGAAATCATTCTAAATATCCACACTCTCTAAGGGGACTTCAACTGGTTGGTCACCAATGTACTTCTTTAGCAAGGAGACGTGGAATACTAGGTGTATGACGCTAAGTCTACAGGCAGCTCAAGCTCCTAAGCTACCTTTTCGAAATGACTCAAAATCCTGAAAATGCCAATATACCGAGGACTAAGCTTCCCCTTCTTACCAAACCTCTTTACTCCCTTTATGGGAGAGATCTTTTGATATACAAAATCTCTAATCTCAAACTCAAGATCTTTCCTTCTCACATTTGCATATGATTTCTATCAGCTCTGGGCTACCTTAAGCCTCTCTCTGATCAACTTCACTTTCTCTAAAGCATCAAGCACCAAGTCAGGCCCTACTACCGTGGCCTCACTTACTTTAAACTAACCAATCAGAGATCTACATATCCTTTTATACAGAACCTCAAATGAAGCTATGTGAATATTTGAATGATAGCTTTTATTATATGCGAACTCAATCAAAGGAAAGTTATCATCCCAACTACCCTTAAAGTCAACTACACATGCTCTCAACATATCCTCAAGGGTCTAAAAGGTCCTCTCTTCTTGACCATCTGTCTGAGGGTGGAAGGCTTTAATGAGATGAACTTAGGTGCTAAGAACCTTCTAAAAAGCTTTCCAAAAATAAGAGGTAAACTGAGTACCTCTATCTGATATGATAGATAGAGAAATACCATGCAACCTAACCAACTCTCTGAGATATAGCTTGGCATAGTCCTCAACGGAATAAGAAGTATGAACTGATAAGAAATAGGCTGATTTGGTCATCCTATCTACAATGACCCAAATTGAATCATGCTATCGATGAGTACGAGGCAAACCTGTCATGAAATCTATGTTCACTTTATCTCACTTCCAAGTAGGTATAGGAAAATTCTGCATAGACCCACTAGGTTTCTGATGTTCAATCTTAACCTACTGATAAATGGAGCATTTAGCTACAAACTCTATGATATCCCTTTTTATCCCACTCCACCAATAGATTTCTCACAGATTGTGGTACATATTAGTAGGCCTTGGATGAATAGAGTAATGCGTACCATGCACTTCTACAAGAATTCTCTATCTCAACTCATCAACACATGACACATACAATCTACCCTGGAAACATAACACACCATCTCCCCATTGGGAGAAAACTTCTACTTTCTAATCTTTGACTTACTCTTTTAACTTCACCAGACTAGGATCTCTATCCTATTTTTCTTTCACTTCAGCAATCAAAGAAGATTATAAACTATTCTAAACCTATACATTACCCTCTATTGAGTTAAATAAATGGACACCTAACCTGGTCAGCTAATTAACTTCCTAAACTAACTTCTTCTTACCATTCTCAATGTAAAAAACACTACCATAGCTAATCTACATAGGGCATCTGCCACTACATTGTATTTTCCCAGATGATACAAAACACTCATATCATAATCATTTAAAAATTCTAACCACCTTCTCTAATATAGATTCAAATCCTTCTGAAAAAACACGTACTACAAGATCTTGTGATCTATGAACACATCTACAATCACCCATACAAATAGTGCCTCCAAATTTGTATGGCAAATACCACAACTGCCAACTCAAGGTCGTGGGTAGGGTAATTCTTTCATGGGTCTTATGATGTCTAGAGGCATAAAACACAACCTTACCCTTCCACAGCAAAACATAACCCAAACTAACTCTAGAAGTATCACAATACACAACAAACACATCTGAACCATCCAACAAAGTCAGAACTGAAGATGCGGTAAGTCGAGTCTTCAAATTCTAAAAAATCCTCTCACAAGAATTTGACCACTAAAACTTAACCTTCTTCTGAGTCAATCTGTACATGGGATATACTATATATGAAAAACCTTCAAAAAATCATCGGTAATAGCCATCGAAACCTAAAAAACTCCTGATATCTGACAGAGAAATAGGTCAGGGATAGTTTTTCACTGTTTAGATCTTTTGAGGATCAACCCTAATTCCATCACATAAAATAATATGGACAAGGAAAGATACTAATATTATCCAAAATTCACACTTACTGAACTTAGCAAACAACTGATGGGCTCTAAGAGTTTGCAATACTATCTTGACGTGGTCTGCATGACCGTTTTTGTTATAGGAGTAGACAAAGATGTCATCAATGAATACTATGATGAACATGTCCAAGTACTACTTGAACAGTCGGTTTATCAAGTCCATAAAGACTGTTGGAGCATTTTTGAGACCAAAGGTCATGACTAGAAACTTGAAGTGACCATACCAAGTTTTGAAAGTTGTTTTCAGAATGTTACATTCTCTGACTCTAAGCTGGTGATAGCCAGATTTGAGGTCTTTCTTAGAGAAATAATTAGCACACTAAAGTTGGTCAAACAAGTCATCAATTCTGGGAAGTGGATATTTGTTCTTGACTATGACTTTGATTAACTGATGGTAGTCAATACACATTCTAAGAGAACCGTCTTTCTTACGCATAAATATAACTAATGCGCCCCATGGGGAAATGCTAGTCCTAATAAATTCCTTATCTAGGAGATCTTTCAACTGTTCTTTTAACTCTTTAAGTTCAGTTGGAGCCATTCTGTATGTCGAAATAGAAATGGGCTGAGTGTCAGGAAAAAGGTCTATTCTAAAGTTGATTTCCCTTTTAGAAGGAACTTTTCGAGAAACACATCTAGAAATTCATTTATGACTAGAGCTGACTCAAGATTAGGAGTCTTGGAACTAAAGTATTTGACTCTCATAAGATGATAAATAAACCCCTTAGATATCATTTTTCTTGCTCTAAGGTTCTAAATAAGTTAACCCCTAAGAATTGTAGTACTACCCCTCCATTCAATGACTGGTTCATTTGGAAACTAAAAATGAACAACTTTATTTCTACAATCAATGGAAGCATAGCATGAATGGAGCCAATTTATGTCAAGAATGACATCAAAATCAGTCATCTCTAACTCTAATAAGTCTACTGAAGTAACTTTCTAAGACACCATAACCGAATAGTTCCTATATACTCACTGGGCTATGATAGACTTACCCATTAGGGTAGAGACTTAGAAAGGCTCTGTTAGGATTTTGGGACTAAATCTAAAGTTGACGGCTATATAAGGAGTTATAAAAGATAGAGAAACTCCAGGATCTATCGAAGCATAAACATGTAAATGGTAAACTTGTAACGTACTAGTGACCATATTAGGAGAAATTTCTTGATCCTATCGGGACTGGAGTATATAGACCCTGTTTGGGTGTTGTCCACTGGTGGTACTGGAAGTGGCTCCCTACTGATACGAGCGATCAGATTGAGCTGGGGGACGATTATGCTGACTCTACAAACCCACCTGAGGACATTCTCCAATTCTATGGCCTGTCTTACCACACCAGAAATGCACATCATTGCTAGCCTTACAGGCACCCTTATGTTTTTTACCACACTTTTGACAAAGAGGGTTTGTTCGAGCACTGCTAATATTACCTTGATATTTATGGCCTAGTGTCCTATTCTTATTAACATTTCTGAATTTGGGTACTGGAGCACTAGCTTAGGATAGAGTTAAGACTGAAGATTTTTGGCAAAACTGAGAATGGTTACCACCTTCTGATCTTAGCTGAGTGAAATTAAAGCTTCCCCTTCTAGCCCTCTTTCTGTCCCTCTTTTTCCTTAGTATTTTATTTCTTAATTTGTTGAGCATGGACCATAATCCTAGATATGTCTATCTCCTTGATTAACATCACCGTCCTACAGTTTTTGACCAGACTGTTAGATACCCCAGACATGAACTTGCTCATCTTAGACCTCATATCTGTCACCACATGAGGAGCATACCTAGCAAATTGAATACACTTAAGGAAATACTCCCTCATGCTCATGTTAACCTCTTTCAAGTTAATAAACTCAAACACTTTGGCCTCTCTTAATTCTAATAGAAAGAACCTATCTAAGAAGGTATTAGCAAAATTTTGCCACTCTATAGGCCCTACATCTGTGCCTTTATCTACCTTCCACTACTTAAACCATATATGGGTTATATCCTACAACTGATAGGAAGCCAACTCAATATTCTCACTAAAATTCAACTCCATAATATTTGTCACTTTTTACACCATGTTAAGGAATTCCTGTGGGTCTTCTTCAGACTTAGACCCTGAAAATGAAGAAGGGTTCATTCGGGTGAATTCCTGAATCCTAGTTACATCAGTATTGGCCACTGAGATTGATGAAATAGCCGTTATCTAAGCATTCCGAGCTGTAAAATAGTGATATAGAGTAGTGAATGCAGCTCTGAACTCTGTAAAAGAAACATGCTTATTCAGGGGATCTTCCTGAATGGGCTGAGGTGCTGGTTGTTCCAGTTTTTCTTTTGTTAGTTTTTATGGGTGGCATATTTTGTAAATGAAAGAAAATTTGGATTAGATAGAGCGTTTAATCTTGAGCTCATGCTATTTCGAATTATATGAACACTGAAGAATCGAAATTTTCCTAAAACGCCTCACAGCTCCTTGGCCATAAGTGTGGCGTTCTTCACACCCATTCACAAGACTCTACATAATGTGACTTTCAAACTTTCTAGGATACTTTTGAAACTTTAGGCTCTAATACCAAGTTTGTAATGCATCGATCTATACCCTGGGCCTCACACGGTGCTAACAATTTTGAAGAACCACGAGCTAACCCAAAACTGCTACCTATTGTGAGCACTAAATATAATACTGTAATATATATGCGGAAGTAACAAAAAATGTCATAAAGTTCTCAAAATACTGAAATAATAATTGAGTATAACTGATAATAATATCTAAAAACTAAATAACTGACTATGCTAGTCGAAAAGCCTCTAACTGTCTGAATATGGAGTAGATGGGACAAGTCCACAACTAACTACATCTAAGTAAATACTGAATCTATTGAAATACTGAAATGATAACTCTATCCTCAAAATATGAAGACTCACCACTGAATTTTCTATTAATATCCTGGGCTGCTAAGTATGGTCAGGAACCCAAGCATCCACAGCTTTGATATGAGACATCATAGAGTAAAAGAGAGTATGTGATCAGTACATGGAATGTACTTGTATGCTAAGTGAGGTAAGACTAATATGCATGGGCTCAAATGCATGAATAGTAACTGACTCAATGATATAAAGTAATTGAATGAGAGTACATGGAGAACTTAAACTATTGTAAACACTGAGGAAGCATTACGGTGCATGTAAATATGTATATATATATATCGTGTATATGAGATTATACTGAAATTAAATACTAAATTCTGATGGCTGAGTAATTGATAAATGATAGCCATGGTTCTGTAGAACTGATTGAGTTCTTTATTGAATACTGAGACTAAAATTATAACTGTAGGAGCGTTCATCTAGCTGGCGCACCCCGATGTAAACTGATTTGTGATCCAACCTGTGACCCTAATTGGAAGGGTGTTAATACCTTGCCATGGTATACTAACAATGTTGTGTAAATCTTAATCTAGTAGGAAGACTCATGAAATGTATATATGATTGCATCAACCCTAGTCTGGCATGAGGATGACTTACCCTACGCTAGATACGTAGTTATGTAACTTAGGGATTGCTACTAAGGATCAAACCCTAGGATGACAGGATTTCTCCCATCCTTGGGTTCGCTCAGTGCTAAATCCTACTCCCAACTGAAATGACACTGAAACTAATTATTACTGGACTAGTTTGACTGACGTTACGCTAATCGTGAAGACTAACTGAATACTATTTTCTTGACCTTACTGTGACTATTCTATTACTACTGTAATCTAAGAAAATAGCTGGATTTCGAGTATCAAATACTCCCAAAACTGATAGCATCAATAATAAATCATAGCACAATTTTGAAAGCATAACAATAGTCAATTGTTCACAATCCATTCACTAAGACATTTTGTCAAATATTTGGAAGCCATGAACTTGTATGTGAATGAGAACACATACTAACACCTCATGATTTCACTATTAAATTCACATGGACATTCTATCAAATACTTAGGGAGAATAATTAATACACATGATACTAAATAATACATAAGCATCATGACTACAACTTAAACATGCAATTTTAAGGGTTTTGACTTAAGAAGTACACAAATCAACATGCATGATATCTTATGTTCATGAAACTTATACTTAAATCTTGAATTGAAACTCATACAACAACACAAACATGAATACAATCCAATTTGAGCAAGTAAATCATGAATTTCATAACTTGTAGTTTTAAAAATGGGTTCTTGAACTTCAAGGGTGGAAGAAAACCCAAGGATGAAAATCTAACATACCTGAGTGATGAATTCTTGAAGTTTCTTGGTGATTTCCTTGAGGGTTGATCTTGAATTTGGATGCTAAGATTTTCTATTTGAGAGAGAATGCTTTTGATTTAGGAGAAATTGAGTGAATAATTACTTACTCAGCTTTGGGGGTGGGGGTTTAATTCACGTGTTTGTACATATTAAATTCATGTAAAATGACCATCATGGTGAACCTCTGGAATTTTTCTGCTAGTGCATTCCATGGTCAAGTGTAAAATGCACTTTGGCGCGACGCGGTGGAATCGCGGTGCCTCATTAGAAATTGAATACTGTGAAAATGCCCATTGGCGCAATGCGGTGTTATCATGATGAACTACTGGAAATTGGACTTATGAATTGACCCTTTACCTTAATGTGGTGGTTCTGTTATTGAGCTACTACTTACACTAAATGTGCTATAACTTCTCACCCAGATATAGGATTTGGTAGAAATCGGTATCGTTGGAAAGCTAATTCATGTTTCCACAACTTGGTTGATCTTGGGCTGGAAAATTCTGAGGAGAGCAAAAGATATGTTCGTTTGAAGTCTGCTAAAGCAAAATTCTTATCAAAATTTCAATTGATAAGGATTATTTTGATTCATCTAATACCTTGGAGTTATTTGAGGCCTTAATATTCCTCAAACTAACTCATAAAACTATCAAAGAGTTATAAGGTACTAGGAATGAAATTGAAACATGGATCTAACATGGGTTTGAATTTTTTCAGGTATTACAAGTTTGGATATAAAACAATTCCTGGAAGAATTTATGGTCAAAATCACAGGGACCAAAATATCATCTTTTTTGCGAGTTTCATGTTAAAATTTATAGAGAAACACACCACAGATTCACATAAACCAAGAACACCTACATAAGTAACTGAAAGGTGTGTACCTTTGTCCGCCATTGCTACATGTAGTCGAAGACAAACTAGTCTGAGTCTTCCACTCCTTTGCTTATGACGGTTGGCAGCTTATGGGAATACATATTATGTTAAATCCAGTAGAGGGGACCTAGCCTTATATTTATAGTCTTAAATGACTTAACCTAGTGTATCCCCATTATAGGCTCACAGGTCTACTATAGGCCTATACTATTGCCAAACCACACCAACAACATGAAATGGATAAAGGCCCATATCGAATCTGCATGAATGCATGGCCTATGTCTTGTCCACCAACTAATAACATCAACCAATTTTACTTTAACGTAACAAAAATTTAATGTTAAGTCCACATAAAATAAATAATTCTAACATTCTGCCACTTGGACAATATTAACTTTTAAAGAAAAGGTTTTGAAAAAATTATTTTTTATGAAAATAACTCTCGGGCTGAATAGACAGTGCCCATAAATATTTAGAAGTGGAACGCCATATCCAATATTGTTCAGTCAAGGAAAATTATTACTGTTGAACTGCAATAGTAGTTACATCAACCAACGACACAAGACTAGTCCACCATTACAAACATTGAAATTTGTAGACATAAACCAAATGACGTGGTAGTGTATCAAGAAACAGAAAACATGGACTCTAAATCAAGGTTATTTTTTTGTTAGTCCTTCAAATGATTTTTCATATCAATATGTACGCTTAAATTCAACATACGTACCATAGAAAATCATCATCGCACTTTTCTGTTACAACATATGTGAGCACTAAACCAACATGTGATCCACTAGAAAATCTTGATTTTCAACGTTCAACATGTACAACATATTACATGATGCAACAACCAGAAAAGTAGAATAATATAACATATATGTCTCAAAAAAAGATCCAATAAAATAACAATATGATCTTATCAATATAGACATAGTCAACACGTAAGGCAAAAAGCCTTAATATAGTAAAACAATATTAAGTGAGAATGAAGAACTTACATCCTCTGATCTTGAGATAAATGAAATGATCAATATTGTTGTCCACAAATCCCATAGAAGTGATAATTTCCTCAAACTTCAAGTACCATTGTCTAATAGGTTGCTTCAGGCCATAGATAGATTTCTTCAACTTACACAAAAGATGCTCATGTCTTTACCGAAAAAGCCTTGGGGTTGTTGCATGTAAACCTCTTCATTAAGATCACCATTACAAAATTCCATCTTTACATCCAAATGATGTAGCTCAATATCAAAATGAGCTACCAATGTCCTTATGATCCTAAAAGAATCCTTAGATGCCACAATCTTGTAGATATTTGGCAAAGGGTCCCATTTGTTGCCCAGTATCAGTATATCTATCTTAGTACGCACCCCCAAAATTTGACCTCACTACCTTAATAACCTTTCTTAGTTGTTTCTCTACTTCAGTTTTAAACACTTTGAATATTTCAACAGAATCTGATTCTTTTAAGAGGAAAACATAATCATACCGAGAAAAGTCATCAATAAGGGTGATAAAATAACTTGAACCACATATTGTAGTAGAATATGGACCATTTATGTCTGTGCGAATGATTTCCTACAAACCAGAACTACGAGTAGTATTCTTTTTTTTCTTGTTTTAGTCAACTTTTCTCTAACCCAATCAATACATGGTTCTTTGTCCCCAAAATTAAGATAAGGTAAAATATTAGAATTATCCAATCTATCAAATCTATCTTTAGACATATGACCTAAACGCCTAAGACACAACTGTAATACCCCATACTTTTTCCTAGCTTGAAATTTATCCCAAGAATGTTAGAAGCTTTCTTTTATACATGAATCCACTTTTATATATGTGGAATTTTTTTTAATATTTTCACTTTTATTCATGTGAGAAATTGAATTAACTTTCCAATGATACCAATTTTGTCCGAATCCGGTATTCGAGTAAAAAGTTATGGACGTTTTACTAAGAGTTATTAGAATCGCCTAGGTGTGACAGCCAGGTTGACGGACCTTCGACCTAGCAACGGACCGTCACCTTGACGTCGTAGCAAAAGAAGTGAGGAAACCTTTTGGATAAGGTGCGATGGATAGGTTAATGGTCCATCGCCCCGGCCGTCTCTACTAAGGCAGTAAGCCCTTTTCTTGGTCCACGTACAATGGTCGAAACAATGGATCATCACCCTAGCAACGGACCATCGCATGAGCCATCACAGGTTCCGTTTAATTATTTTAGGGCCATTTTTAGGGTTTTTTGGTCTTTTACCACCCGTTTATATATCAATTATACCCGACCAAACTTCAGAAATTAATTATTCTTCTACAATAATAAAATTAGGGTTTTCTCTCTAACGTTAATCTCCAAGAACAAAATCAAAATCTTTTTCAAGAAATAAGAGGTTCAAATTCTTCAAGTTTAATAACTTCAAGAAACTCAACCCAAGTATGCATAGTGCTCATTCATGGACTCCTTTCGTCCATGAATCCCAATAATCTCTTTTAAAAGTTTAAGTTTATGGATTTCCTTTATGAATTTCATAATTGGGCTGCTCTTGTTCATGTTGATAATATTGAATTCTATTCCATGTTGGGGGATAAATTTTATGTGGATTTGATTAGTGTAGATGTAGATTCATGTAAATCTGTGATTAAATCCTTGAATGATGAAATTAGAATTGAATCATGATGTTTAATTGTTGTATAATGTTGTTTACTCATACTATGCCTACCATGTGTTTGATTAAATGTCTAGATGAAGAAAAATTCCCAACTATCATGATATCATGAAATCCCCATGTATGTACAAGTTTCTGCAGATCACATGTTTCATGAAATGCTTTAATAAATATATTATGGATTTAGTGATGTATTCAAGTAGGTCATGCTTTGTCAGTTTCCTTCTATCGAGTCCTAGGGGTACTTGTACTTGAAATATTAGCTGTGTGCCTAGAGCCGTGTTATTTTTTCACAATTCTCTCAGTCAAGCTACGATCCTTACACTTCAGACAGTCTTATGACTCATGAAATCTCCATGATCTCATGAACTTAGTCAGTTGTTAGATATCAGTAGTATTTCATCAGTCAACGGAAGTCAGTAACTCAGTCCATGTTTAGTTCAGTAAATCATGTTCAGTGTCTATTCGGATGATAGTAGAAATTAGCACCGAGCAAACCTAAAGATGGGAACTCACTTGTTATATGAGGGTGTGATTGTTAGAAGCAATCTTTGCATTCTAGAACTATGTAGCCAGCATAGGTTAAGACATCATAGCCTCCTATATGAAGGTAGATGAGGTGGCTTAACCTATTATATTAAGGTCACTCACATGTTGTCCTTACTAGTGGTGCGTTATATATACCCTTCTAATCAGGGCACAGATTGGACCCCAATCCAGGTATGATGTATCATTTGAGGAATGTCAGTTAGATGACTACCTCCCACAGTCTTAGTATCAGTCTCAGTAAAAGAACTCAGATAGTTTTTCAAAATATAGGACTGTCAGATACAAACAACTCAGATATAGTATGGAACTTAGCTAGTTTCATCAGATTCAGGACTATTAGATACAGTCACTTATGCTATCAGTTATCAGAATTCAGTCATTAGTCATATTAGTCAATAGCATACTTATGTGATCATGATTTTTAATATAGTTACTATTTATGTATGCATTTATTCTTACATTCATATTAGCAAGTTAGCTAGTATTGTTCATACATATGAACCCCATGCATTCATCCTACCTCACATGCATACCAGTATATTCAAAGTATTGACGTATTTGCTCTATGATGTCTTATACCATAGGTTTAGAGACATGAGCTCTAGAGAATTAGTAGATTCTAGATATCAGCAGTCAGAGTTAGCAGTGAGTCCTCATCATTTGAGGACATGATTATTTCTCTATTATCTTATTAATTAGTTTACTAGTTGGAGTTAGTTGGGGACATATCCCATCAACTACTTACTCAGATAGTTCTGTCAGTTAGAGGCTTTCCAGAATATTATGTTCAGACAGTTATTCCAGTTGTTTTGGGTATTTCATACCCCATTTTAGATGTTATGTTTTACTTCAGTTATGTGAACCTTATGGTCTTTCAGTTCATATTTTCATATTATTCAGTATATTATGCAGTATACAGGTGCAGATATCAGTCATGGGTTGGATTTTGGTCCTTCGAGGTCATAAGAACTGTGTAGCATTTTGGGTACCAGATTTGGGGTGTTACAAACTTGGTATCAGAGCCTATGGTTTAATAGAGTCCTAGGAAGTCTGAAAGTCGTATCTAGTAGAGTTTGTACATAGGTGTATTGCATGCCACATTTACGTACGATAGGCTGTAAGATGTTTTAGGAATAGTTTCCCTTCTTTAAGTATCCATGTCGTGCCAGTGAGCATAATCTCAATCTAATCTGTTTCTTCTCCTTATTTTAGAACATTCCTCTCAAGAGAAGAACCCAGCCTGTCCAAGAAGATCACTTGGATGAACATATTTCTCATGCAGAGTTCAGGGCCGCATTTATTACTCTTGCTCAGTCAGTTGCTCCTCAGAATAAATGACCAACTATCATTCCGGCCAATCCAGTGGACAATTCAGCTGCAGCAAGAATTTGGGACTCCACTTGAATGAATCAACAATCCTTTCTTAGGTCTTAGACAGACGAGGACCCTCAAGAATTCCTAGATCAGGTGCAAAAGATTATAGACATAATGGGGGTTACTCCTAGTGAGAATGCTTAGCTAGTTGTATATTAGTTACAGGATATTACTCAGACTTGGTTCAAGTAGTGGATATTAAAGAAGGAAGATGACGCAGGGATAGTTGAGTGGGAGGAGTTTGCTTCTATTTTCCTTGATAGATTCTTTCCCTTAGATCTTAGAGAATATATGGTGCTAGAATTTATCAACCGCAGGCAAGGCAATATAACAGTGAAAGAGTATTCTCTTAAGTTTACTCAATTAGCCAGATATGCCCCTCATGTTGTTGCAGCTGGCAGGGCAAGGATGAGTAAGTTCATTTTAGGGGTGAATGATAGCATGGTTAATGAGTGTAGATCCGCCATACTGAATAGTTACATGATTTTAGCCAGGCTCATGAATCATGCTCAGTAGATAAAGGTGCAGAAAATTAAGATGAGAGAGAATCAGAATAAGAGAGCAAAGACAGGTAGTTTCAACTTTGCTTAGCCTAAGCCAGAAGGATGAAACCATTATCAATTTTGTCCTAAGTCATCAGTTCCAGCTCCTTCTTTAGACAGTGCTCCAGTTCTTAATTTCAAAGAGGATAATAAAGATAGCGCGCCAGGCTCTAAGTCCTAGGGCAGTGTTAGCAGTGCCCACACCTATCCTCTTTGCTAGACTTGTGGCATGCACCATCAAGGTATTTGCATAGATGGAAGTGATATTTTTTTGGATGTGGTAAGCCAGGAAACAGAGTCAGAGATTTTCCTTAGCCAGGTCCTCAGGGTTAACAAAATCACTCCTCAACTCAGTTCGGTCACCCAAATCAGTAAGGTGCCACCTCCAGTGCTACTAGTAGGCAACGCCCAAATCATCTCTATGCTCTTCAGTCCCGATAGGATCAAGAAAATTCTCCCGATATGGTTACTAGTATGTTACAAATCTTTCATGTGCACGTTTATGCTTTGCTAGATCCAGGTGCTTCTTTGTCTTTTGTTACTTCCTATATTGCAGGCGATTTAAGAATTAGTCCTGAAATTTTAGCAGAGCCCTTTTTAGTCTCAACCCCAGTGGGATAAACCATCATAGCCCAGTAGGTATACAGGAAATGCCTGATTATGATATCTCAGAAAGTTACTTCAGCAGACTTAGTCGAATTAGAGATGACTGATTTTGATGTTATTATTCTCAGTATGGATTGACTTTATTCCTGCTATTCCATAGTCGACTGTAGAAATAGAATAGTCTAGTTCCAGTTTCTGAATGAACCCATCCTAGAGAGGAAGGGTAGTGTATCCATTTTCAAAGGTCAGCTTATTTCCAGCTTGGGCACATAAAATGATACCTAAAGGATGTGTTTATCATATTGTTCAAGTTAAGGACACTAGTTTCAAAACTCCCAGTCTTGAATCAGTCCCAGTGGTGAATGAATATTCAGATATTTTTCCCGAAGATCTTCTAGGAATTCCTCCCAAAAGCGAAATAGACTTCGGAATTGATCTTCTTCTAGAAACTCAGCCTATCTCTATTTTTCCATATAGAATGTCACCATCAGAACTCAAAGAACTAAAAGAGTAGTTGAAGGATCTCTTAGATAAGGGATTCATCAAACTTGGTGTGTCCCCATGGGGCGCACTAATATTATTTGTACGCAAGAAAGATGGTTCTCTCAGAATATGTATAGACTACCGTTAACTTAATAAGGTCACGACCAAGAACAAGTATCCTCTTCCTTGAATCGATGACTTTTTTGACCAACTTTAGGGTGCTAGCTATTTCTCTAAGATAGACCTTAGATCCGGATATCATTAGCCCAGAGTCAGAGAATGTTATATTTCAAAAATAGTTTTTCATACTTGGTATGGTCACTTTGAATTTCTAGTCATGTCCTTTGGTCTCACCAATGCCCCAGCAGCTTTCATAGACCTGATGAACCGTGTGTTCAAGCAGTACTTAGACATGTTTGTCATAGTCTTCATAGATTATATTCTAGTTTATTCCCGCAGTGAGCGAGATCATGCAGACCCTATCAGAATAGTACTTTATACTCTCAGAGATCATCATCTATTTACCAAATTCAGTAAGTGCGAATTTTTTCTAAGGTCAGTAGCATTCCTTGTCCATATTATTTTCGATGATGGCATTAGAGTAGATCCTCAAAAGACCGAAGCAGTAAGAAACTGGCCTCACCCGGTCTCTCTATCAGATATTAGGAGTTTTTTGGGTTTGGATGGCTATTACAGGTTGTTTGTTAAGGTATTTTCTTCTATTGCATCCCCTATGTCTATATTGACTCAGAAGAAAGTCAAGTTTTAGTGGTCAGATCCTTGCGAGAAGAGTTTTCAGGAGTTGAAGACTCGACACACCTCAACTCAAGTTCTAGCTGATCCATATAGGTTCATAGTGTATTGTGATACATCCAGAGTATGTTTGGGTTGTGTCCTCATGTAGCATGGTAAGGTCATAGCCTAAGCCTCCAGACAACTTAAACCACATGAGAAGAATTATCCTACTCGTGATCTTGAGTTAGCCACCATAGTATTTTCCTTGAAGATTTGGAGGTAATATCTATACGGTGTTCATGTAGATGTGTTCATGGATCATAAGATCCTTCAGTATGTCTTTTCTCAAAAAGATTTCAATATTCATCAGAGAAGGTGGTTAGAGCTCTTGAAAGATTATGACATGAGTGTGTTTTATCATTCGGGCAAGGCGAACGTAGTGGTCGGCGCTCTTAGTAAAATGTCTATGGGTAGTTTTTCTCATGTCGAGGATAGTAAGAAGGAGTTAGCCCAGGAAGTCCATCAGCTTACAAGACTAGGTATTCACTTAGTCGATACAGAGAAAGGTGATATATGGGTCCAGAGTAGTTTAGAATCATCTATAGTTTCTGAAGTGAAACAAAAGCAAGATAAGGATCCTAGCCTTGTCAAGTTAAAAGAGTTAGTCAAAGATCAGAAAGTAGAGGTTTTCTAAGAAGGGGGAGATGGTGTTCTGTGTTATCAAGATCATTTATGCTTTCCAGATGTAGAGGACTTAAGGTAGCAAATTCTTTCAGAAGCGCATGGTGCATGCTACTCTATTTATCCAGGGTCCAGAAAGATGTACCGTGATTTATGGGAAATCTATTGGTGGAGTAGGATGAAGAGAGACATTGCAGAGTTTGTGGCTAAGTGCTCTACATGTCAGCAGTTTAAGATAGAGCATCAAAATTCTAGTGGGTCCATGCAGGATTTTAGTATTCCTACTTGTAAGTGGGAAAAAGTGAACATGGACTTCGTGATGGGTTTTCCTCAAACTCATCATCAACATGATTTAGTTTGGGTCATTGTAGATAGAATGACCAAATCGGCCCATTTTCTTCCAGTCCGTACCCCTTATTCATCCGAGGATTATACCAAACTCTACATCAGGGAGTTGATCAGATTGCATGGTATTCCGCTATCTATTATCTTAGATAGAGGTACCCAGTTCACCTTTTATTTCTGGAAATTGTTCCAAAGGGGTATTGGTACCCAAGTTCATCTCAGTGCAGCCTTCCATCCTCAGACATATAGTCAAGAAGAAAGGACCATTCAAACTCTAGAATATATGCTAAGGGTGTGTGCAATTGATTTCAAGGGTAGTTAGGATGACCACTTTCCTTTGATTGAGTTTGCATACAACAACAGTTATCAATCCACTATTCACATAGCTCCATTCAAAGCTCTATACGGTAGGAGACATATATCTCCAATTGGTTGGTTTGAAGTTAGTGAGGCCTTAGTTATAGGGCTTGACTTGGTATTCCACACCTTAGAGAAAGTCCAGTTGATCAGAGAAAGACTTTGGGCTGCTCAGAGCTGACAGAAGTCTTATGCAGATGTTCATATAAAAGATCTCGAGTTTGATATTGGTTATTATGCCTACTAAAGATTTCTCCCATGAAGGGAGTGAAGTGGTTTGGTAAAAAGGGAAAGCTCAGTCCCCGATATGTCGGCTCCTTCAAGATTCTCAGTCGCTTTGGAAAGGTAACATATAAGCTCGAATTACCTTCAGATCTAGCCTCAGTTCATCCAGTCTTCCATGTTTCTTTTATCAAGAAGTGCATAGGTGACCCAATATTTTTAGTCCCAATTCAGAGCATAGATGTTCAGAATATCCTCTCTTTTGAAGAGATTTCAGTCGAAATCCTAGACTATCGGACTCATAGACTGAGGAACAAAGAACTTCCTCTAGTCAAAGTTATCTGGAAAATTTAGTCCATTAAGGGATCTACTTGGAAAGAATAAACAGATATGAGTTCCAAGTATCCTCACCTCTTCTCCCCCAACTCAGATCAAGCTCAATGTAATAGTTCTCTTTAAGCTTACTCATTTTCATGTTCAGTGTTCATCACCAACTTGGTATCAAGTACCATTGCATATTCATTCATGCATTCATGTATAAGTTCAGTTATATAATTATGAATCACACATGCATTCTCATTGTGAGAAAACTTAGTTCCTCAGGACACTCAGCATGCATTCATGAATCAATTACACATGCATCAGATATGAATGTTCAGTAAGTTATGTTTGGTTATTAAATCATGTCAGTCATGAGATCAAGTTTCAGTTATACATGTTCAGTATGTATGTCAATTCATGTTCTCCCCCTCACTCAGTCTCATTTGAGGGCGAATGTTATCAAGGGAGATATATTGTAATACCCCGTACTTTTTTCTAGCTTGAAATTTGTCTTAAGAATGTTAGAAGATTTTTTTGAAAGATGAATCCAATTTTGTATATATGGTATTTTTTAATATTTTAACTTTTATTCATGTGGAAAATTGAATTATCTTTTCAGCGATACCAATTTTGTCCAAATCCGATATTAGAGTAAAAAGTTATGGATGTTTTACTCAAAGCTATCAAAATTGTCAGGTGCGACGGCTAGGTTGACGGACTGTCGACCGAGTGACGCACCGTCCCCTTGACTATCTCAGCCAAGGCATTTAGGCAACCTTCTGGATAAGGTGTGATGGACAGGTTGATGGACCATCGAACTTGCGATGGACCGTCGCCCAAGTCATTGCTACTTAGGCAGTAAGCCCTTTTCTTAGTCCACGTATGACGGTCGAAATGACAGACCATCGCATGAGCCGTCGTAGGTTCCATTCAGTGATTTTAAAGACATTTTTAGGGGTTTTTGGTATTTTACCACCCGTTTATATACCCAATTATATCCGACCAGAGCTCAAAAATTCATTATTCTACTACAACAACAAAGTTAGGGTTTTTCTCTCTAATGTTAATCTCCAAGAACAAAATCCAAATATTCTTCAAGAACTAAGAGATTCAAATTCTTAAAGTTCAATAACTTCAAGAAACTCAACCCAGGTATTCATAGTGCTCATTCATGGACTCCTTTCGTCCATGAATCCCAAGAATCTCTTTTCAAAGTTTGGGTTTATGGATTTCATTTATGAATTTCATAATTGGGCTTCTCTTGTTCATGTTTATAATGTGCAATTGAATTCTATTCTATGTTGGGGGATAAATTTTATGTGGATTTGATTAGTATAGATGTAGATTCTTGTAAATCTATGATTAAACCCTTGAATGATGAAATTAGAATTGAATCATGATGTTTAATTGTTGTATAATGTTGTTTACTCATACTATGCTTACCATGTGTTTGATTAAATGTCTAGATGAAGAAAAATTCCCAACTATCATGATATCATGAAATCCCCATGTATGTACAAGTTTATGCAGATCACATGTTTCATGAAATGCTTCAGTAAATATATTATGGATTATGAAGTTAGTGATGTGTTCAAGTAGGTCATGCTTTGTCAGTTTCCTTCTATCGAGTCCTGGGGGTACTTGTACTTGAAATATTAGCTGTGTGCCTAGAGCCATGTCATGTTTCCACGATTCTCTCAGTCAAGATATGATCCTTAGACTTCAGACAACCTTATAAATCAGGAAATCTCCATGATCTCATGAACTCAGTCAGTTGTTAGATATCAGTAGTATTCCGTCAGTCAGCGGAAGTCAGTAACTAAGTAGTATTCTGTCAGTCAACGGATGTCAATAAATCATGTTCATTGTCTATTCAGATAGGAATAGAAATCAGCATCGAGCGAGCCCAAGTATGGGAAATCACTTGTTATATGAGGGTATGATTTGTAGAAGCAATCCCTGCATTCCATAACTTGTAGCCAGCATAGGTTGAGACATCATAGATTGCTATATAAGGGTTCCCACCATTCTCACTACATTTACCTGTTATGTTAGGATCACTCACATGTTGTCTTTACCAGTGGCGCAGTACTGACACCCTTTTAATCAGGGCACAGATTGGACCCCAATCCAGCTATAATGCATCATTTAGGGCATATCAGTTAGATGACTACCTACTACAGTCTTAATATTAGTCTAAGTAAAAGAACTCAGATAGTTCTTTAGAATTCATGACTGTCAGATTCAACCAACTCAGATACAGTACGAAACTCAGTTAGTTCCATCAAATGCAGGGCTATCAGATACAGTCACTCAAGTTATCAGTTATCAAAATTCAATCATTAGTCATGTTAATAATCAGCATACTCATGTTATCACAATTTCTGATATAGTTACTATGTATACATGCATGTATTCTCACGTTCATATTAGCCAGTTAGCTAGTATTGTTCATGCATATGAACCCCATGAATTCAGCCTACCTCACATGCATACCAGTATATTCAAAGTACTGACGCATTTGCGCTATGGTGTCTTATACCATAGGTTCGAAGACACGAGATCCAGAGCATTAGTAAATTCTAGATATCATCAGTCAGAGTTAGCAGTGAGTCCTCATCCTTCGAGGACGTGATAATTTCTCTATTATCTCATTAATTAGTTTATTATTTGGATTTATTTGGGGACATGTCCCATCAACTCCTTACTCAGACAGTTCAGTCAATTAGAGTTTTTTCAATCTATGTTCTTCCAGTTGTTTTGGGTATTTCATACCCCGTTTCAGATGTTATGTTTTACTTCAGTTATGTGAAAGTTATGGCCTTTCATTTCATGTTTTCACATTATTCAGTATATTATGTAGTATACAGGTATAGATATCCATCATGGCTTAGCTTGTGGTCCTTTGGGGTCATAAGCACCGTGTAGCATTTCGGGTACCAGATTCGGGGCGTTACAACAACATGCCCAATTTTTCATTTAAAATTGTTCATTTAGACCCAAGAATTTTAGAATTAAATGAGTTGTATTCAAAATTAAAATTTAAGAAAGTTGTAAACAAATCTTCAGATAGGATTCCATGACCAACAACTCGAGATTTTAAAAGCAAATTATTTTTTTAGAAAATTAAAACTACAATCAAATTTGTCTAAAACTGGAACAGAAATCAAATTTTGTCTAAAATACAGTATATAAAGAGTGCTTTCAAGAACAAGCTTATAGCCAGTTTCTAAGTCTAAAACTACAGCTTCTATGAACTCTACTTCAACTTGGACATTTGTGGCGATTCTAATTCTTGACTCCATTTTCTTTGGCTTCCTTTTATTTTTGAGCCCCTACAAGGAAACAGTAACATGAAAAGTAGCTCCACTATCAAACCATCAAGAATTAATGGGAACATCTACAAAGTGTTACTCAAAACAAAGAAGAGATAGATGAATCACTTCTTTTGACTCCTTTTTTTTAATCCAAGAATGAAATTTGGTGCAATCTCTCTGCCTGTGACCAGGTTCCTTACAAAAGAAGAGCAATTATTATTTTTATTAAAACTCATGCTATCAGTCCCGGGATAATTATTCTAATTTTTACCATGCCTTTTGTTGTCCTGACCTTTCTTAAAAGTATGATTATTATATCTTTAGAACTTCCTAGGTCCCCCGCTAGACCTTGCTTTGGAATCATGGGAAGCTAACATGGAAACCTCACCCTTCTCTCTTTTAATTTTTTCCTCTTCAACAACACATTTCAAGATGAGATCATTGATTGACCAAGATTCGTCCTGAGTATTATAGGCAGTTTTCATTTGGCTAAACTCAGCAGGCATAGATTTAAGAGCAAAGTGAACAATGTAAGTATCAGGAAGAGTTATGTCAAGAATTTTTAATTTGGACTGAATGTGGACCATCTTAATGTAAGTATCACGAAGATTTATGTCAAGAATTTTTAATTTGGACTGAATGTGGACCATCTTAAGTATGTACTCTCTAACACCCTTGGTAAAGTCATACCTTATCCATACAAGCCACTTTTGAGGTGCTCAACAATCGACCCCCTAAAGGAAAGGATGCATAGCCTATTAGACCTCAACCACTTAACATAAAATTATATTTTAGCAGCTGTACTAGAATTAGTGAGAGCTGGAGGCTTATCTTTACGCAAGGCTTGATCTATGTCAGTCATGCCCAAAGAAAATTCAAGATCTTCTATCCATTGCTTAAAGTTAGAGTCCGACAGAACCACAACTTCAGCATTGTTATTATTTAAATAAATGGTAACTCTTCACACCATAACATGAATGAATTTATCCAAATATCAAGGCATAAGAATAATAATCTTATCACACCAATGAGTCCCGCAACATCAATAAGTAGCTCCCCTTTGGACAGGGAAAGAAAATATTTTCATTATTAGAAACCTATCCCCTTTGGGTAGATAAATTTACTAAAATCAAAGTATTTTCACATAATGGGGCTCATCACAATACTAATTCAAAACACACAATAAACCTCCTTTAGGCAGACCATTGTAAGTTCTAACGTAGTTGATATCCCTCGAAATGGATTAAACAAGTCTCATAAAACAAAGCAGATAGGTCACTTTGGTGTACACTATTTTTCCCAATTTACAAAACAAATTCAATCTCAAGGATTCAATATACCATTGCTTAATTTGCTTATATGACACGGTAAGTGACCACACAATTAAAAATATTATAAAATCCATTTTAGTTACAATTCAAATGAAAACAAATTCAAATAGAACAAATAAATAAATAAATAACAATTCGACCTCTTTTATAAATAATAGCTTAAATTTTTTAAATTTCATAAATAAATATTTTTTATATTATTTAATTTAAGCATATAGAACTAAATAAATAAATAAATCTTTAATAACATAGTTGACAGAATACATTCTTAAGAAGGCTTTAGTTTAGCCAACTTTACTTCAGCCAATATCAAAAAATAAATAAAATTAACACTCTGTAAATAAGAAATACAACAGAAGAAAAATACTTGGATAAGACACATCTTTCATAAAATCTTTCTCAAGATGATTTTATTTAGGGCACATCATAACATGGTATCATCATACCCAGACTTACAAGTCCTCCATTTCACACCACATCATATCTATTGTCCTTCTTATTTACAAAACATGTTAATGACCACCCCAAAATATTTAAATATCACATTAGGGAGTTGTTGTTTCGAAACACATGAAAACTTATGCAAACTACTCACACTTTTCAATACTTTATCATACAGTGGTCATCCCTTTCATCAATCACATGCAAATTCTTCCTTAGAAAATATGAGCATTTGTAAATCAAGCAAAAACCCCTCTCATTCATTTATAAAACAATAATAATTCATAATGATAATAAAAAATTTACTCTCAAGCTTTTAATTCATACATTTGAACAACCCATAATATATTAAAATAAAAAAATTCATAACAAGACAGGGAATTTCATAAATCATACTTTCATATAACTATTTCAAACTCATAACATCCATACAAATGAACATAATTCAAGTTTAGGAAAACCCCCTAGTTTATACAAGATTTCATCATAAATTGGGGTTCCCAATACATGCTCTCAAAACAATCTCAAATATCATAATACGTGCATACATATATACTTTAAAACTTGTAAAACTTTAAAACGCCTATGAAATTTAAGATAGTACCACATACTCGAAAATGATTTAAACTGGATTTTCTATTGGCCCACAATTTCTAAAAACCAAATCCAATTGATTTGGTTTTATCCACTTTCCCAAATTCAATTGATTTGGCCATCGACTGTCTCTTAATAATATGTATACCTTTTTTTTAATTTTATGGAATAAAGTAGTGTGCAACAATCAAAATGAAGTCAGTAGCCAAAAGAAAAAAAGGAAATCATTTCAAATTTAAGTTTAAGATAGAGTGCGTCACGATCATTATTTTTCTCATGAGCTGAGTGATAGGGTTCAAGATGTGTGTGAAAAGCTCTAATACCAAGTGTTAAAATTTATATAGAACACACTACAGATTCACATAAACCAAGAACACCTATAAAAGTAATGGAACATGCGAGAGGAAAGGTGTGTATCTTTGTCCGTCATTGCCACACGCAATCGAAGACGAACTAGGCTGAGTCTTCCTCTCCTTTTCTTATGAAGGCTGGCAGCTTATGGGAATATGTCTTATGTTAAAGCCAGGAGAGGGGACCTGAATATGTCTTATGTTAAAGACAGGAGAGGGGACCTAGCCTTATATTTATAAGCTTAAAAGTCTTAACCTAGTGCACCCCCCAATATGGGCTCACAGGTCTACTGCAAGCCTACACTATTATCTGACCATACCAATAACATGAAATAGATACAGGCCCATATGAAATCCACACGAATACACGGTCTATGTCTTTTCTACCAACTAATAACATCATTTTACTTAATTTAACTTAAAAAAATTAATGTTAAGTCCACATAAAATAAATAATTCTATCATTTCATACTCTAACTAGATCAAATCTTCACTTTTCCTAAACTATCACTAGTTGTTCTGGTTTCTTACAAAGAGTTATCATAATCTATACATAAAAATACACATTATTGAGTAGATGGTGATAATTTAGGTAGGATAATTATTTGTTGGTTTTATCAGCCCTGTGATGTGTTTAATACATAGGAAATGATAGCTTAAATAGAAAAAGGAAATATTCAATAGTTTCAATGTGAAATTTGAAAAAAAAAAAATAGTTCAGATGCATTTTTTGATTATTTATATATTTAATCTCTAATCTCTAATCTATCTATATCTATAATCTATAATCTATAATCTATAATCTATAATCTATAATCTATAGTCTATATCTATAATCTATATCTATAATCTATAATATATTAAAAGTGTGAAGGGCCTTAGAAATGTTGTTTGAACTTTTTACCCTTCATTAAAAGATTTCGCTGTAGACAAAATTATCTTTTCAACTTTTTCTGATTATTTTAGTAATATAAAATATTGACTATATTATAAAAAAGAAATCTTTCCTCGCAAATTAGAATTCTTTTTCTACTATCTAAAAAGACTAATCATTCCTAACTAAAAGAAGACAGCCTAAAAACCCTAAATAAAATATCCAGAAAAAAAAAAAAATCCTTCGTGAAACCAAAGAAAATTAAAAGAAAAAATTTTCTTCTCCTATCAAAAGTCAATAACTACCAAAGATCTAATTTTGGTAGAAGGACGAAGTTGTTGCTTTTTGGAAAATTATAATGAATTAATATAATTGTTTTCCTTATTTGAAATAACACAATTAACGCATGTAAATATTAATTTGAGCATCTAGATATATTTTACATCAAAATTGAATTTCCTCTTACGATCTAAACTGTTTCATAACTCTTTTCTTTGAGTATTTTTAAAATCAATGTCTCTCATTATGTTTCAAGATGCATGAGATTGAGAGACTGAAATCTCATTGGCGTAATGTGAGAATATGTTGCTGAATTTGGGTCAAAGTTGTACACAAAATTGGATGCTTAATCTATTAAAACTCCCGTTCCCTCTTGTCAAACAAGAATAGTTATAGTAATTCTCTGTTTGCACTGTCATTTAATTTTGCTGCATAAAATTTTAATGAAGTATTAAGTGTTTATCTTCTTACCTTAGTGTTAGTAGGCATAGTTATGATATTCATTGATATTAAGTGAATGTATTTTTTTCTAATAATGATATTTTATGAATGTATAAATTCACATAAATGCAAGAGAATAATTTTTTTGTGACTTTAGACTGCGTGTCAGGTCTCTATAGTTATAACGTGTCTTATTAGTCTTTTTGGTGTATTTTTAGAAAGCTTGCTATATTCGTTCACAAGATGTGTCCGAAGATTCAGCATCGCCTAATTTATGTAAGTATACTTCTATATTTTTGGTAGATTAGTGTATTATTTCCAGCACTTTGATATTTCTTTACAACAAGAGCATTGAGACATAAGAATTGATATGCAATATATAGGGAGAAGTGGGTGATATGGAGGTTTTTTTTCTCGTATGTAGAGAAAAAACAGGTTTAGTTACAGAATTTTCTACCAATCTTGACACGATCTATGATTCGAGAGATAAATTTATTTGTGATTTGAGGTAAGTTTTCTAAAATTTTAGTAAATTCTAAATCTTTACAATCTTGATAGTATTTATGATTAAAGAGATTGTCACGACCCAAAAATGAGGGTCATGATGGCACTTGTCGTGGCATAACTTGACAAATAAGCCTATCACCCAAACTGATACAAATAGAGAAAAAGACAAAAATACCCCAAGGTAAGGCTTCTAGAATGTAGATGAACCATATAAATAATCATAACAATGCAGAAAGAACTTATTCAAAATACCAATCATACCCAAAACCAGATGTCAATAGTGTACGAACTACTAATACAATCCAAGAGTCAAATACATCGGAAAAATAACCACAGAGGAATAATAACTGTCTCCAAATACTAATAAAGACATAACTAGTATAGAAAGCTACAGGTGAACTTCGGACGCATGAATGTTCAACCGCTACCTTGAAAGCTCCAACAATCGCCCGAATCAAGTAAGCTGAGGCGCACTCGAGCTAGGACCTGCACCGAAAGATCGCAGTAGGCATGAGTGTGGTACACTTGTACTCAGTAGGTATCATAGGCCGACCAAGCAAAGTGGTAAATAAAGCATACAAAATATACACTAAGGGCACGTCACCTACAATCAGAAAATGTCACACAATGGTAGCCCACACCGCTTGCACTAACAGTTCTAGTATATCTCACATATATTACAAAAACACACCAAGATATGAAACACAAGTATACATTATGTCACATATAATATAACAAGAGAGAACATGTAGATACAAGTTCATCAAATAAACGTAAATGAAAGTAAGACAAACACATAGATGACAAGTCAATAAGGCAATACAACACAACAAAAACACAATAAAGTAAGTGCAATGTATATGATAATGATGATGATGATGATGCACAAGGTTGTCGGACAACCTCCGGGATCGTCGCACAATCCCCGTATACACCTACGAAGCTAAAGCTTCCTGACGTAGGACCCATGGGGGGTTCGTCAACCCATATACAATCCATATTTCTTATATCTCCTTTCCGGCATATCCTTCGAAAAGGATTTTATAAGGTGTTACAATATTTTTTTAAAAAGGTGTTGCCAGTGTTTCTCAGATGTTGCCACGGTGGTACCAATGTTTCATGAATGAGTATGATATGAAGATGTAATTCTCACAACCCATCACAATAATTATTTCCACAACCAACCACAATGATACATTTCCATAACCTCATGAGCCAATATTCACTCGTTATTTTTATTTTATCCATGAATTTCCACATGTCTTATATGGCAATAAGTATGAATATAATTACAATACACTAATGGTACCACATTAAATAATACAATACAATTGTTCGCATGTATTCAAGGCTACCAATATAATATAGGACCCCACACAGTTAAACATATCACATAATATTTCAATTTCGGCAATTAAATCACATATAGTCCCCCACACGGGGACAACACATAGATAGCCATTTTTCATGATTAGTTCTCACCCTTAACATGAATTTTGCACCATCATTTACTACCTATCCCAATCTGAAAAGTTAAGCCATAACCTACCTCAAAAGCCGAAGCCGATCCGCTAAACTTGAACCCACAACCTTACCTTTTACGAATAATCCTGAACTTCACTAGAAACATCAAATAATAAATCTACACGTCAAAACAAAACCAACGGCACCCATATTGACTACTTTTGGTTCGAGGTTAAAACGGACCCCCAAAATGAGTTTTCAAAAAAGAAGGGCAAAATTGGAACTTTACTTCAAAAACAAGTTTCCCATATTTTTAGGAACCTACAGCTGAAAATTCAAATTAAATCGAATAAAAAATGAGGTTCAAATCAAAGAAAAATCATTTTTGAGCTTTACCGGGTAAAATATTTAAAATCAGGATTAAAATCCAGAATTAGAGTTGTTTTGAAGGTTAAATTGATGAAAAACTAGTAATTATAAGATAAAAGTATTATTCAAGTGAAAATGAGTGAAATTTGAGTTTAAAATCATGCCCTAAGATTTTTGGGGTTTTGAGAAATTAATGAAGAAATTACTAAGAAATGAGTGTTAATCTAGCTTCCCAAGCTCCCACAAACTTCACTTTTAAGCTATCAAAATATTTAGGGTTTAACTCTCAAGAGGCAAGATGAAAAATGAGCAAAATGGGCCAAAAAGGGTGAAAAATCTGCTTTGTATTGCAGATTTTTCTGCAATATCTGGTGCGGTCTTTTTTCCTACGTCGAAATGGACTTGGACGGGGTGCCCGAGATTCGTTCGGAGTCCGATTTATGCAAACGAACTATGCAACCATACTAAATTCGATGTTCCGAATGCGATGGAGCTACCAGATTTTCCATAAAAATCGTTTTCACAAAATTCACCCTCGAAACCCGAAATCACAATTTTTTCAAATCGAGGGTTGAAATGAGATTTAAAAGCCGTAAAATCATACGAAATATTTTAACTCACTAAAATCAACATTCCGGATATGTTGGAGAAGTCGGATTTTCTATACGAGGTTATTTCAACCAAAAGTGGGTCCCACACCCAATTTTTTAATTTTTCAACTTTCCAATCAATAGGTTGAAATGAGCTCGGGTGCACCAGGACACGAACCCAAGGTCTACCTAGCCTAAAATTGATATTTCGGAGCTGCTGGCGTAGTCTGTTTGGTCATCCGTCGTATGGATCAAAAGATATCCACATAAGTCCAAAATAAGACTCTTAAAACGATCAAAAATCACAATATTGCATAAATGATACTAAAATGCATAAAAAACCATGTCAATCGCTCCCACACCCCAGAAATACCTTAATGCAACTATGGGGAGGGGTAAAATAGCCAAATCACACAAAATCATAAATTTCTCATATTTCATCAAATTTTCAGGTCGTTACATCATCCGCCACTAAAAATTTAGTTCGTCCTCCAACTAAGGCAAAGAAATACCTGAGTCAATGAAAAGCTGGGGATTGGACCAACACATATCAGACTCAATCTCCCAAGTAGCCTCGTCTATAGGATGATTTCATCATTGGACCTTAACCACAGGGATCACTCTAGAGTGCAATCGCCTAACATCCCTAGCCAAAATGAAAATTAGCTTCTCAACAAAGGACAACCACTGATCTACATGAACTGACTCCTAACGAATAATATGAGACTCATTAGGAATTTAGCGACAAAGCATAGAAACATAAAAAACTTGGATGAACAGCTGATAGATCGGGGAGCAAACGCACTCATAAGCCACATCAACAACAGTTCGAAGAATCTCAAATGGACCAATGTACCTGGGGCTAAGCTTGCCCCTCTTCCCAAACTTTATCACACCCTTTATGGATGAAACTCGAAGAAAAACATGATCACTAACATAAAATCTCAAGGCACGAAGTCTACGATCAACATAATACTTCTGCCTACTCTAAGCCGCTCTAAGTCTATCCTAAATGACTTGAACTCTATCCAACTACTCACAAAGAAAGTCTGTACCTCGAGGTATAACCTCTGAAATGTCGAACCAACCTATTGGAGAGCAAAAACTCCAACCATACAACGCCTCAAAAGGAGTTATATCAATACTGGAATGGTAAATATTACTATATGCAAACTCTGCTAAAACCAAATGACGTTCCCACTGGCCACCAAAATCCATCGCTCATGCTTGAAGTATATCCTCCCAAACCCTAGATAGTCTGCTCTGACTGGCCATCAGTCTAGGGGTGAAACACTATGCTAAGATCAATCCGAGTACCCAACTCATTCTAAAAAGTCTTCCAACAGTGAAATGTGAACACAAAATATCGATCTAAAATAATGGACACCGGTGCACCATGAAGACGCTCAATCTCACAATGATAATAGGGGCTAACCTCTTAGCACTGTATGAGACCGAACCAAAATAAAATGAGCTGACTTGGTCAATCAATCCACGATGACCCAAGAACTACCAGAACCATGAAATGTACGAGGCAAACTAGTCACAAATTCCATAGTTATGCATTCCCACTTCCACTCAGGAATGGGTAACCTCTAAAGCAAACCACCAGGTCTCAAATATTTGGCCTTCACCTACTAACAACATAGGCAATGAGCCACAAAATCTGCTATATCTTACCTCATACCACCCCACCAGTAGTACTTCCACAAATCATGATACATCTTAGTCACACCTTGATAGATAGAATATCTAACACAATGGGCCTTCCCTAAGATCAACCTAATCCAATCAGAACTCTCAGCATACAACTGATTCCCCAATCCTCAAAACTCCATCCGAATCAAGTGAGGCTTCCTTAGTCTCCCCACTTTATACCTTATCTCGAATCAACCTCAATCCAACGTCGTCAAACTGATAACCTCGAATCTACTCTATCAAAGATGATCTAGCCTCCATAAATGTCAAAACACGCCCTGGTGTCAATGTATCAAGACTAACCATTTGGTTAGCCGAAGACTAAATCTCTAAGGCCAATGGCCTCTCCTGAATCAAAAGATGTACCAAGCTACCCATGCTAGTTGACTTTTGAATCAAGTCATCCACAACCATATTAGCCTTGCCCTAATGGAAGAGAATGGTCAAGTCATAATCCTTAAGCAACTCAAGACAAAAACACTGCCTCTTAAGAAGATCTCACTGATAAAGAAGTACCGAAGGCTACGATAATCTGAGAAGATCTCACAATGGAATCCATACAAGTATTGCCCCTAAAAATTCAAGGAAAACACAACTCCAAATCATGGGTAAGATAAATCCTCTCATAAGACTTCAATCATGATGAGATGCATACATTATTACCTTGCCCTCCTGCATCAACACAACACTTAAACCAACATCTGAAGCATCACAAAAGATAATAACACCAATGCTGTTCTTGGGCAAAGCCAAAATAGGAGTTGAAGTCAATAAATCCTTGAGCTTTTGAAAGCCCGCCTCACAAACATCGGACCACTGAAAAGGAATCTTCTTCTGGGTCAACTTGGTTAATTGAGCTGCAATGGAAGAGAAACCCTCAGCAAAACACTAATAATACCCGGCCAAGCCAATAAAACTCAGAATCTCAGTGGCTGAAGTAGGTCAAGCCCAATCACGAACCGCTGCAACCTTAGTTGGATTAACCATAATACCTTCCTTAGTCACCACATGATCGAAGAAAGAAACAGACTCCAACCAAAAATCGCATTTAGAAACTTAGCATACAACTTCTCATCCCTCAATCTATAAAACACAGTCCACAAATGCTCCTCCTTGTCAGCCTCACTCTTGATTTTGTAGGTATCTTAAAGATGTACGGTGATTATAATATATATAGAGACAGTTGATGATTCAAATTTTAAAAGTTGATTAATATCACGTGATAATTTTCAGTTTTGAATGATATAAAATACTGTAGCTATTCATTCTTATTCTTTTCAGGTAACAATCTTTTTCTTTTTCTTCTATTATGATATTTAATTTATCAAACTTTAAAACAAAGAAAAAAATTAGTATGATGAAAGGACTAAGTAAATCCGGCTTCTTGATTTTTTGGAAGATTTCTAATCAGTAGTTTGTAGGTTTTTTACCGTAAAAAAAATATAACGATGCAACAAAGAGACATAGGAAGAGACAAAGAAGAAAATGAGCAAACGTTTCTCCAAAAGTATTCATAGTAAGGAGGAGATTATAAGCCTTTCTCCAAAAGTATTTATGATGGAGTAAAAATTCAACGTTCAGTAGAATCCTTGGGTTTATTTGGCAGGATATATAAAGCACTAAGTTTGACTAAATTAAACTCACTCTTTGAGATTAGCTTTTTTTGATAATAATATTTTTGAAAGGTGTGATTGAGAATATTGATTATTCAATGGGAATAATTTCTCTTTTGGTTATTTTTTTTCATCTCATACGTCATTTTTTTTCATAGTATGGAATGTCATCAAAGTCCATCTGCAACTCTCTAAAGATTTACTTCCTTCGTCTCAAAAAAGTATAATCTTAGCAAAAATTACATCCATTAAGGCATTATTATATAAGATATCTAGTTTATTAACTATTTCTATTCAATAAATGTTTCTTGAAAATTGACTACTATTAAAGAGTATTTACGAGAATAATTGAAAAAACATACTATAAATTTTTGATTTGAATTCCTAAGATAACACTTAATTTAAACTAAATTCTTTGATAAAGTTATATTTATTTTTTGTATGAAGGAAATATTCTTAAATTTCTACACGAGAAATCATGTTCATGATAACATCCTTATTTACCTTTAATAGTTGATTAATTTAAAAGAAACTCCAATATTAGTTTTCAATTTTACTAAAGATATAAGTTATCTCTTCAAATCGATGGATTGCACGTTATCATTAATATTTTATTTTATTTTATTTTATACAATAGACAATATATTTTTGTAAAAAATAACTATTACAAAATATTTGAATATATTGTTAGAGTGATGTAATTTTATAAAGAGTGTACCACTATATCAAACGTCATTGTTGTTATAGGTAGAATTTCATTATAAAAGAATAACATATAATCTGAAAAATCAATTTCGAAAAAAATCAGGTCGCTATAGTGAATACTGTTACAACCAGGGGCTGTTATAGAGAGGTGTGACTGTATTTATATCTATATCTATAATCTATAATATACTAAAAGTGTGAAGGATCTTAGAAATATTGTTTGAACATTTTACCCTTCATTAAAAGTTCTTACTTTAGACAAAATTGTCTTTTCGTTATTTTTTTCTAATATTTAAAAATTAACTAAATATATTTATGGTAAAACTTTTCCTTATTAGAAGTCATCAGAATTTCAATATTTTTTCCTAATTTAAAAATTAAAAATTAATTAAATATATTTATGATAAAATTTTTCCTTATTAGAAGTTTTCAAAATTAATGACAACTGATATTTTTTTCATTAGTTTAAGAATTCTAAATCAACTAAATTTGATTTTAAGAAGATTTGATAAATGTAGAAATAAAAATAAAACTATTAAAATAAGTAAAATTTAAGAAGTATCAGGTTTTTAAAAGTTTTAAGTACGTAATAAAAATGTAATCAGAGATTTTATAAAGATTTGACTTTAAAAATAAGGAAAGATTGTAAATATATATATGTATATATATCTATATAAATATATATACATATATATATATATATATGTATGTATATATAATATTCTAACACAAATATGGTTCAAGTTATTTTGTCTCTCTTAACTTGTGACAACAAGGAAAAAAAGTACTATATGACAAACGAAAAAGTAATGATCCATTAACCACTTGAAACCTTTGGTGGTAAAACATATGTGTATGTTTATGTTATATTAAAGTGTGAAAGATTTTTGAAAAGTGATTTGAACTTTTACACTTTATTAAAAACTACGTTTAGGCAAAATCATTTAATTTTAAATAATCAAATATTAAACGTGTGAGGCACGTGCAGTTAAACTAGTATATATTCAAAGTGTGAATGGTCTTACAAATGTTGTTTGAACTTTTTGCTCTTCACTAAAAGTCTCTCTTTAGACAAAATTATTTTTTTTTTCTATTTTCTTTAAATTATTATTTAATTATATTTATGATATTGAATCCTAAAATATATGGAATCAGAATTTAAAAATTATAGTAAGACTTTTCCTAGAATTAGGAGACCTAAAATAATACTTGAATTTTTTATTTTATTTTATTTTGCCAAAAGCACATGTTTTCAAATTTTAACTTGTATAAGTTTCCTTATTTTAAGGAAGGTATGTACAGGAAACCTAAAGTCTACAAAATTAATATATACTATTTTAAATTATTATTTAACTATTTTTATTATATTAATTTAAATCTTTGAATTTCTAAAAACAATTAAGAAGTTCAAAAATATATGTTAGGAGATATAAACAAAATTATTGTAGAGTCCGAAATATATATATGAGAAGGAGATAGTTTCAACTATAAATATCATTATACGATCATCGATTTTCAATTTAGTTAAATATTAGGTATGAATGATTTTGTTTAACGTTAAAAGTTGATTTTTGGTTTGGTTTGACGGAAAATCTATCTTAAATAAGATGAAAGGGTTATTCAAATGGCTTCGTATTGGATCAAGCAATGTAATGGTCTAATCACGTATCGGATATCAAATAAATTTACACAACTTCTCTACGAACTACAATACTTATGTTATCTTAGTGTTATTGTGGCTCATATTTTTATTTAACAACGATTTATGATATTTCAATACTCTAATTTCTAGCTATATACATCGGCGAATTAAAGATTAAAACTTAATGAGTTTATTCTTAACTCTATTAACTTTACATAATTTACATCTCATTGATCAATCTATTTTTTGTGCCATTGTTGCAGATATTGAACTTTTTAAAGGTAATTAATTTACTCATATATAAAAGCGTGTCTTTAAAGTTGTCCACATAATTCAGTTAAACACTTCAATGGAACCTTTTCCTATTAGACACTTAAACTATTCAAAAAGTGACATATCAAAAAACACTATTTTTAAGGGCAAAACAGGTTTGAGAAAATTATACTCATAAAATCTCCTCTTACGTGTATATGATTCTTTGGCAAATTACTATATTTTAAAAAAATAAATAAATATTAACTAATGTATGTGGAGTTTTAAATGGTAAAATTAGTATCTTTTATTATAATATAATAATTAGAAACAAACGTGCAATGTACGTTTTCATAGACTAGTTATTATAAAAACATGAATAATAATATTGCATGATCAAAATATTCATTAAAATTTGATTGACTTATTTTCCCTTTTAAGTTATAATTTCCTCCATTTGAAAACTCACTAATTGGTATAATGTTACGCCCCGAAATCTCATCCCGAAGCGTCACAAGGTGCTTAAGGCTACAAGTAGCCCCAAGCTAACCCTTTAAGCCTATTACTACATATAATAATTTATTTCGAGATGAAATAAACAAAACACTGGTACTGTCATATCAAATGATAGGAAATACGAATAAAATACTCGGTCCAAACGACCACAATACTGGAAATCTCAACATACTAACAATCTGATAACTAGTCTGACAAAGCCTTTACCACTTCAGGACTAGAGAGCCATTAGGACATGCCCCCAACAGACTCAAATTGAACTGAAAGCAATAATATATCTACTAAAATACTGAAATGTCTGAAGATAGATCCTTGAACCATGAGGACTCACCATTGTGGAGATGTAGACAAAGGTACTCAAAAATCACTGATGAGGCTAAGACTAAGCACCTGAATCTATATTATAAGACAATGTAGCGCATAGACGTATATGTGGATCAACACTTGGGAATGTACTGAGTATATGGGGGTGTATGCATTTAAATAAACATTATCATTATTCTTTATAAAATCATGCATGCATATATGAATGACTCACATGGCTTGAATAAATCTGAAATATAATTCTCAAAAATCGTGAATAGTGAAACATGAAAGACAATTCTCGTGAGTCATTATACTTAACTTCAAAATCTATACTCTCCTCTTATTCTCAATACTTGACGGCTAAAGGAACTTTAATCAATACTTTCAAGCTCCTACTTTTATCTTGTGGAGAGGAAAACTTCTTTAAAACTCAAGCACTCAGAACATTTAGGAACTTTCAACACTTGAGAACTATAGAACTCTTTTAGACTTGGGACACTTAGAACTCGGGATTATATAACTTCGGACACTGGGGAGTTTTTTCTAATCGACATAAACCATGTGAGCTACATGAAATCCAACGTCTTGTCCTCCTAAGGAAGAAACCTAACATTGGGGAGAGGCGTCACACTCTTGCTAGGGAGTATAACCTCAACTCAGTGTTCACTATCTCGGCCTCGGGCCCATAAATTTCAATACTATGGTGGCACGTAGTTCTGGGTATGAGACCTCAGAATCATACCCAACTCAGTGCTAAATACTACTCCCATACTCAACTCAGAACTGTTAGGAAATCCATCTCAAATAACCCAAGGGTCTATACTGAAGACCAAGATGTATTACTATTTGTTTTAATAGAACATCATCGTGGATTCCAACTCTATTAGGACCAAAAAGGTCAAATATTTCTCAATAATCTCAAAGTACTCAAATCATAGGTGCTTGTATCACAGAAGTTCATAAAATTGCAATTCTCAAGAAGGGTTTAGTGGCTCATAGTTTAATCTCAAGTTAAGACTCGTCAAAATGCATACTAGAGATCATAAGGATTCATAAATCATATAGAAATCTGGAATTTCAGCATTATGCATTAAAATCTCAACATACTCATGTATCTCAATTTCTAAAACATGAAAATTATCATAATCTCAAGAACAACAACAAAGGGTACAAACCCATACTTCAATTTTCATAAGAAAACATGTGAAACCATATATTCTTGTAATTTAAAACAACTTCTGGGCACAAGGACAAAAGGAGTGTCCTTGTTTAAACTCCACATACCTTGAATTAGAAGCTTTGGATGATCTCTCACCTTTGGGACTCTATTCGTACTCTTGAATGGTGGTTCTTGAAGCCCTTGACTTGAAAACCTTGAATCTTGACTCAATTTAGAATATCTATGATGGATTCTTGAGATTCTTGGAAGAGGTTTTGGATACTTAGGTTTTTTGTTGAGGGAAAACTTGAGAAACACTTCATAGAATGCTTGTAAATGACTTTAATTGGGTGTTTGTATGGTTTAAGGGGCTTGGAAAAAGTCCAAAGTTTCCTTTTTAACATCTTTATGATGCTGAAAAAAATAAACTGGGAACCTAATTTTATAGGCCACTGCGACGCGCCACTATCGTGGTGGCTCACTAGAAATTGACAAATAGAATCAGGAAGTCACCACAAAGTGGAGCCATCACGTAGTCCCACTGGTTGGGACCTGGAACTTCAGGACGACGCGTCACAATCGTGCTAGGCCACTGGAAATTGACTATTGGGAAATTGGGGTCCTCCGCAACACACCACTATCACGGAGCTCCACTGAAATTTGACAATTGTCAAATTGACCCTCTTCGTGATGCGCTAATCACTAAAATGATGTTGTTTTATGCCTTGGACTTAAATTAGCCACAACTTCTTCCCCGGGCATCGGATTTGGGCGAATATTATATCGACGAAAAGCTTATCAAATTTTCCATGTGATAAAAAGTCGAATTAGGGAAATTCTATATGGTTAAAATGATACTCACTTAGGAAGTCACTCCTTAACCTTCTCGAGGAGAAATTCAGCTTAGGAAAAATTTAGGGTATTACAATATCTCCCCCATGGAAACATTCATCCACAAATGTCGCTAGTTAACCTAAGAGCATGGAGGAAATTGAGTACGTAAAGCTGGAAGAACTTCCTAAACTGACTTTATATCTTTCTAAACTCTTGAATACTTTAGAGAATGAATGAACTAATAAGGGTAAAGGCATAGATAAAATTTAGATTAGAAGGGCTGAATTAAGAAAGAATATTACCTTCGGCTTGATTTGAACTCGCGGAAAAGAGGTACGGATACTTACCTCGCATATCTGCCTCGGTTTCCTAAGTAGAGCCCTCAATCGACTGGTTCCGCCATAAGACCTTGACCAAGGAAACCTCTTTGTTCCTCAGTCTACGGATCTGGTAATCTAGAATCTCAATGGGAATCTCATCAATAAAAGACTAGTCTGAATATCAGCGCTCTCTGAAGGATCTACTACCACGGAATCACCAATATGCCTCTTAAGCATGGATACATGAAATATAGGATGAACGGATGACAAATCTGAGGGAAACTCAACTTCATAGGCTACTTTACCTACACGGATCAAGACACTATATGGGCCAACATAACGGGGGCTAAGCTTCCCCTTTCTACCAAACCTCTTCACCCCTTTCATGGGTAAAATCTCCAAGTACACCAAATCACCTACCTAAAACTCAAGGTCTTTTCTTCTCACGTCGGCATATGACTTTTGATGACTCTAAGCTATTTTCAACATTTCTCTAATCAACTTCACCTTCTCCATAGCCTCAAATACTACATTAGGCCCAATCTCAGCAGCCTCACCCACTTCAAACTAACTTATGAAGGATCTACATCTTCTACCATATAAAGACTCAAATGGTGCCATCTCGATTCTATCATGGTAACTATTGTTATATGTGAACTCGATCAGTGGCAAATGCTCATCCCAACTACATTTGAAATCAATTGCACACGCCCTCAACATATCTTCTAAGGTCTGAATGGTCCTCTCAACCTATCCATCTGTCTGTGGATGAAAAGAGAAACTTAAATAAACTTAGGTGCCAAGACCCTTCTGGAAAGCTCTCTAAAACAGAGAAGTGAACTGAATACCCCTATCTGAGATGATAGACAAGGGAACTCCATGCACCTGACCAACTCCCGAATATACAATCTAGCATAATCCTCAGTTGTATAAGATGTATACATAGGTAGAAAATGTGCTGACTTAGTCAATCTGTCTACAACAACCCAAATAGAATCATGATGATGCCGCAAAAGGAGGTAAACCAGTCACAAAATCCATATTCACCCCTTCCCACTTCCAAGTGGAAATACCAATCTCTTGCATCACACCACCAGGTCTTTGGTGATCTATCTTAACCTATTGTCATATTAGACACTTCACTACAAACCCAGCTATATCCTTCTTCATACCACTCCACCAATAGATTTTCCGCAAGTCATGATACATCTTGGTAGCGCTAGGATAAATAGAATATCGTGTGCCATGTGTTTCATCCATGATTCTGTACCTTAGATCACCCACACAAGGAACATACAATATACCCTACAATCTCAGCACACCATCTCCCCTTTGAGAGAAGACCTCTACCTTTTGGTCCTTAATTAACCCCTTAAGTCTAACCAAACTATCATCTAAGTCTTGCTTCTCTTTCACTTCTAAAACTAAAGAGGATTCGAAACTACTTTACACTAATGTACTTCCCTCAGCGGAATCAAACAACCTAACATCCAGTCTAACCAAACGATGCACATCACGAGCTAACTCTTTCTTATCTTTGTCTACATGAGTAACACTACCCATAGACAACCAACTAAGGGCATCTTCCACTACATTGGCCTTGCTCGGGTGATATAATACACTCATATCATAGTTCTTTAACAACTCTAACCACCTTCTCTGCATAAGGTTCAACTCCTTCTGAGTAAATATGTATTGCAGTCTTTTGTTATCAGTAAACACATTAACATGATCACCATAAAGATAGTGTCTCTATATTTTCAAAGCAAAGACCACAGCAGCTAACTCAAGATCATGGGTTGGGTGGTTCTTTTCATGTGGCTTCAACTGTCTAGAGGCATAGGCTATAACCTTACCTCTTTGAATCAACACACAACCCAAACTAACTGTAAAGACATCGCAATATACCACAAAACCATCTGTACCATCAGTCAAAGTCAAGACAGGGGCTGAAGTAAATTAAGTCTTCAACACTTGAAAACTCTTCTCATAGGAATCTGACCACTGGAACTTAACTTTCTTTTGGGTCAATCGGGTCATAGGAGACGCAATAGAAGAGAAACCTTCAATAAAATAGCGGTAGTAGCCAGCTAGACCCAAGAAACTTCTAATATCAAATGGAGATATTGGTCTAGGTCAATTTCTTATAGCTTCTATATTTTTGGGATCAACTCTAATGTCTTAGGCTAAAATAATATGACCCAGAAAGGCTACTGATCTTAGCCAAAATTCACACTTATTGAATTTGGCAAACACTTGGTGATCTGTAAGAGTTTGCAAGACAATTCTAAGATGATCTACATAGTTGTTGTCAGTACGGGAGTAAACAAGGATATCATCTATGAAAATAATGACAAATATATCAAGATATTTCTTGAACACTCGATTTATGAAGACTATAAAGGCTGCTAGGGCATTGGTTAGCCCAAAAGACATGACTAGAAACTCAAAATAACCATAACAGGTTTCGAAGGCTGTCTTTGGAATATCACATTCCCTCACTTTAAGCCGATGATAGCCGGATCTAAGGTCTATCTTGGAGAAATAACTTGCACCTTGCAACTGATCAAATAGGTCATCAATTCTCCGAAAGGGGTACTTATTCTTAACTGTGACCTTGTTAAAATGACAATAGTCAATGCACATATGCAAAGAACCATCTTTCTTTCGCATGAAAAGAACAGGTGTGCCCCAAGGAGATACACTGGGCCTTATGAATCCTTTATCTAAAATATCTTTGAGTTGCTCTTTCAACTCCTCAAGCTCTGCAGGTGCCATGTGGTATGGCAGAATAGAAATAGGCTGAGTGTCGGAAGAAGGTCAATCCCAAATTCTATCTCTCTATTGGGACGTACCCCTAGGAGATCTTCCAGAAAAATAACAGGAAACTCATGAACAATGTTGACTGACTGAATAGTTGGAGCCTCAGACTTAGTGTATTTGACTCTAACTAGGTGATAGAGGCAGCCTTTGGATATTAGCTTTCTAGATTTGAGATAAGAGATAAAATGACTCTTGGGAGATACCAAACTCCTAGACCACTCAAAAAATGGTTTATTAGGGAACTGAAACTTGAACACGCGGGTACGACAGTCTAAAGATGCAAAAAAGAATAAATCTAATTCATACCCAGAGTAAGGTCGAAATCCACCATATCTAACTCTATCATATCTGCAAATATGTCTCTATGAAGAACAATAATAGGAAAATCTCTATACACTTATTTAGAAATAACTGACTCCCCCACCGATGTGGAAACTAGAAAAGGCTCAGGAATCTTCTCGGTACTCATTTTGAAATTCACAGCAACTAATGGGGTCACATAAGAGAAACTTGACCCAGGGTCCATCAACACAAAAATATCAAAGCAAAAGACACGAAGCATACTAGTAACAACATCAGGAAAATCCTACTTCTCCTGATGGGTTAGTAAGGCATAGAATCTATTCTGGCGCTAACCGCCAGCAGTGCTAGATGAAGTTCTTTGAGAAGGGGAGGAATGAGCTATAAGAGCTGGTGCACTAGTAGTCTGTGTCTGGGGTCGGGCATCTCTGTTCCCTTTCCTAGAATGTGGACAATATCTAAGTTTGTGGCTCAGCTTTCCACAACCAAAATAACCCCTCTGGTCTGCTAAAGACTCATCGGTATGATCCCTACCATACTTAGCACACGGAGGATAGCGGGTTCTATTACATATACTGTTCTAGGACTGGTACATAAAAGACATGTTCCCTTGATCCTGTCTTCTAGGAGTGGGAGAACAAGTTGATGATGGCGCTGGCATAGACGAACAACCCTAGAACTGTGGGCAGTCCTTCCATGGGACCTAGCCTGACTATACTCATACTACTCAGATCTAGCCCTCTTGTTACCCCCACTCTATCTCTTTACCTTATCTTGTATGCCTTTACCTGATGTGCACGTATCATCAACCTAGATAGATCTATATCCCTATTCAGCGATACAGTCCTACACTCTTTCAGTACCAAATTTGAAACACTTGTTAGGAACTTGCTTATACTAGCTCGGGTGTCAAAAATCAAATCAGCAGCGTACTTTGCTAACTGGTTGAACTTCAAGAAGTACTCCTTAACATTCATAGAGCCTTGCCTTAAATTCATAAAATCCTCTATTTTTTCCTCCTTCATCTCTAACAGAAAGAAATTATCCAAGAACGTATCTTAAAACACCTGCTAAGTAATAGGGGCATCACTTTCCCCACTACTCTTCTTCCATGAAACCACGCAGTCATATGTTATGTCTTTCATCCTATAAGATACCAACTCAACACTTTATTCCTCAAAAATATGCATCACCTGTGTGATATTTCTCACCTCTTCAAGGTATAACTTTGGGTCCTCACCTGCCTTAGGCCCATAAAACTCTAGCAGATTCACATGAAATCATGAATCCTAGCAGCAGCTAAATCACCTCCCTGCTAATTTAGAACTGCAGTCTAGTTATTAGTTTGAACATTGGCGGTGACTGCTTGGGGTAACACCTGAAAGACTGCCTGAAATTCAGCAAGAGACATAGTCTCGTTCAAAAGATTGACAGGTTTGGATTGCTCATTATCATTTCTACAGGTGTTCGATCTTCGGGAAGTCATTTTATAAAATAGGAGAGTACAAATAAATAAATGAGGGGGACAAGTATAGGCATAATAGAATTTGAAAGAAAGAAATAACTTTTTCCTAAAACGTCTTGTAGCCTCTTACTCATAGATGTGGCACACTACACACCGATGATCAAGACTCTACTTAATGCAGCTTGTCAGACTCCTTAGGACTTCTTAAAATAGGCTTTGATACCAAATTTGTAACACCCTAAACTCTTATCCCGAAGCGTCACACGGTGCTTAAGGATACAAGTATCCCCAAGCTAACCCTTTGAGCCTATTACTACATATAAAACTTATTTCGAGATAAAATAAACTAAACACTGGTACTGTCATATCAAATGATAGAAAGTACGAAGAAAATATTTGATCCAAACGACCACAATACTAGAAATATCAACATACTAATTTAGACTTAATTTAGAGTACAACCTTGAATCTTGACTTAATTTAGAAAATCTGTGGTGGATTCTTGAGATTCTTGGAAGAGGTTTTGGATACTTAGGATTTATTTTGAGAGAAAACTTGAGAAAAACTTCATAGAATGCTTGTAAATGGCTTTAATTTGGTGTTTGTACGGTTTAAGAGGCTTGAAAAAAAGTCCAAAGTGCCCTTTTTTAACTTCTGTATGAAGTTGGAAAAATTGAACTGAAAACGCAATTTTATAGGCCACCGCGATGCGCCACTATCGTGGTGGCTTACTGGAAATTGATAAATGGGAATCTGGGAGTCACCGTGATATGGAGCCATCGCATTGTCCAACTGGTTGGGACTTGAAACTGCAGTGCGACGCTTCGCATTCGTGCTAGGACGCTAGAAATTAACTATTAGGAAATTGGGGTCCTCCGCGATGCATTATTTTTGTGGAGTTTTACTGGAATATGAAAATTGTCAAATAGACTTTCTCTGCGATGCGCCAAGCGCTAAAATGATGGTTTTTTATGACTAGGACTTAAATTAGCCATAACTTCTTGCCCGGGCATCGGATTTGGGTGAATCTTATATCGTCGAAAAGCTTATCAAATTTCCCATGTGATAAAAAGTCGAAATTTGGGAAATTCTATATGGTTAAAATGATACTCACTTAGGAAGTCACTCCTTGACCTTTCGAGGAGAAATTCAGCTTAGAAAAAATTTGGGGTATTACATTTAAATGTTGTTGGATTTATGGGTCATAGGTCACCCATGTGTAGCAACCCAGCCAGATCCATTTAGTGTATTTGAGAAGATGATAAGATGGAGGTAACCTACAAATATAATATTTTGGTGTAAACGGTTACATAATAACTATTGAACTTACACTTATATAATTTTGGTTCTTCTTCCTCTAGAAGGTGATGAAAAACAAGATTAAAAAAATTAGTGAGTAAGAAAACGAGTTTATTTCTTCACATTAGCAACTACACAAAAAAAAAGTTATTTAGTTTGTGATTTAAACTTTGTTTCCTAGTGATTCGAAGATTGCCTCGGGGTGATTCTTTTCGGTTGCAAAATCTATAACTTCCGTTACAACATATCAAGGTACACAATTTGATTTTGCTCCATTTTACTAACAATGGTATCAGACTTGTGGTTAATTTCTCCATTTTGCATGCTAATTTTGTCGGAAGAATATTAAGATGAAATTATTAAATTGAGATATGGACTCATCTATTGAAAATAATAGCGCTTAAATTAGACGCACAATTATTTAACCATCGATCAGATGAATTTATAATTTTATTTTTATGTTTTAGATTTGTTATTTTTTTTATCTTTCATGGATTTAACTTTGGAGAAGATAAAAATCTTTTTTAAAATGAAGAAAGTACATGTATATAATTTTTGGGAGAATACTCACAAAAATACTTGAAGTTTGACCGGATTACCAGCTGAGCATACTGAACTTTACAGGGTCCTATTACCCCTCCCCCAAGACTTTTTTTTCGTATTTTAATATCATATATCTGTCACTTGGCCCATTACGTGTTATTCACGTGCATTGAGCGCGTGAAGGCGTTAAAAAACATTAAATAATTTTTTTTGCCAAACAACCCCTAAATTTTTTAATTATTTAAAGTTTTATATTTTTTTTCATTTTTTCTCTTCTATCTTGTTTCTTCTTTCTTCTTTTTTCCTTTCTTCAACAGTGGTTTCTCCATAATTAATTGAAATTGAATTCTTGAAGATTCCATTTCAGTTTCTATTCTTGAAGATTAATGGAAGATTCCATTCAATTGAAATTGAAATTTTGCATAATTGCAACTTCGAACTTGGAACTTAAAATTGAACTTGAACTTGAACTTGAAATTGAAATTGAAATTCCATTCCATTGAGTTGGCGTAATTGAAACTTGGAATTTGAAACTCAATGAAAGATTCCATTGAGTTGGCATAATTGAAACTTGAAATTTGAAATTCAAGTATGAAGAAACTTTCTTCATAATTGAATTTGAAAACTTTTGGAGTGATAAGCATGGACTTGAAATTTGAAATTGACTCAATAAAATCATTTGAAATTTGATTTGTAGGAGGAATTTGAGTTGTGGAATCTTTAATATGGTTGTAATGGTGAAAAACTATTGAAAACTGATAAAACAGAGAAGAACCAGCGTGTGTACCACACTTTTCAACAAAAAAAATTGGGTATAACGTTTTCTTTTTTGAGAGGGGAGGGGGGTGATTAATTCCACTTTAAAAGAGTCTGGGGGGGGGGGGGGAATTAATTCTACTTAAAAAAGTATATGGGGGTAATAGGACCACCACAAAGTTCAATATGCTCCAATGGAAATTTGGTTAAAGTCCAGGTATTTTTGTGGGTATTATCCCATAATTTATTTTGGTTTGTGTATTATATCTGCACTATTTTTCTTTAAGGAGACGAAATGAAAAAGTTTCTTTTTGATTTTTTTTTTAAGAAAGAAAAAGAGGTTAAATATCGTGTATTTAATGTTGGAAGAGGAAGAGGTGTTCCGCACTTTGTTTAATTGCTTTGGCAAAATGTGGAATATGTGTAATGCAAATTATTTTCTTTTTTTTTTCCTTACTGAAAAATGTATCATTTGATTATCTATTTCAAATCTAATACTATTATTTTTGTTTAAGTCCCTTAAGTCTCTCTGACAGATTTTTTCTTCTATAATAAATTCGGACATAAGTGGTCATACTAAGTGGTTCAATCATTCTTATTATGTCATGATTTCTATTTCGGACATATTTGAACGGAGGACAATCTCGAATCACTCCATGTGGGAGTTCTAGATATTGAGAAAAGAGACACGGTGGAAGAGCACATCATTGATTGACATATTTTTGAGGTCGTGAAATCATATAAAATGTTATCCCAAGGACATCAGAAATTATGTTATGAAATGAGAGAGTTGTACAAAGAGAAAAGAAGAAGAAATTAAAAGAGTCAAGTCTTTTACGATGTTGCCTAGTATAACAGTTACTAATTTTATTAATTTGTTTTGAATTTAAATGTGTAGAACTGGAAAACTATGCAAAAATTTTCGATTTAGAAGCTTTTTCTATTTTTATAGATTCTTTCCATGGTCTTTGGGATTAGAGATTAATTAAAGTTTACCTTGATATTGTACCTATCAAGCCTCTTTGGGTGTATATAAGTCGTCTCGAATATTTGTGGAATGATTTTCATCTTTGAATTGACTTGTAACTTGAAGTTGTTTATTAACTTTATTATATATATTAAGTTGTTTCTCTCTTTTTGTATAAATTTCATTTATTTAATTAAGTTTACTAAGACTTAATTGAAATCTATCATTTTAATACACATTAAGAAATTAATTTCTAATTTTGGTCAAATATTTAGTTCGTAGATGATGATCGAATTCTTAAGTGTCCTTTCTATTCTATACTAAACATAAAATCTTTATGTGAAATGATTTGCTTGAATGTATAATTTGCGTGCATAATTGATAAAATACTTGCATGATTGTCTCTTAATAACAAACATGACATAAGAAAGCATAATTACCAACTTGAACAGAGAAAAACTAAATGGTGACAGTTACGATATTTGGAGTCCTAAAATATAGTATATACTGTAAGAGACAAATAGTATTGAAGGCATTAAACATGTATTATGTGAACCAGAAGAGGATAACACTACACTACACAAAAAAGACCTTGAATCTTGTAAGGCTTGGAAAAAGGTTGATTCCATTACACGTGGAACCATTGTTAGTTCTGTGGTTGATGACTCCGTTCGTGAGTTAATGGAATTTCCCACTGCTCATGCCATCTGGTAACACTTGCGCGGAACATATGGGTGTACTTCTATCACCTGCCTTAGATAGATGACTATTAAGTTTACACTTACAAGAAGCGTTATGATTACAACATCTAACAACAACTTAGGGTGATGTTAAATATGATAACTCAATTCAAAAGTGTTGTCATGTTCTCTCAGATAAGCAACAGGTTCAAGCAGTGATCCTATCTCTTCCCAACCATAGGGAACATTTGAAGGTTAACTTAACCCACAATAATGGCATTAAAACATTTACTGATGTTGCCCATCATGTTGAACTTTAAGATGAGTGGCTTTATACTGCTAAATATCAGAGACAGGTTTCTAAATTGTCCTAGCGAGTCTGACAAGTCATGATGCATAGATTCTTGATCATGGATATGAAGTGCGCCACACTTATGAGTAAGACGTAATGGGACACATTCAAAACTATCACCTCTTTCATAATCTCTATCGTGCCTTGAGGTTATCTTTATCTACTCTAATTTGTGCTTTTATGTGACAAAGAATGCCTTTTTACAGAGCTTGCACATGCAATAAATAGGGATCAACCAACCCCATTACCTTCTGTAGACCCTTTGGATGAAAATATCTCCCATGATGAGTTTCAGACTGCATTCCAAGTATTAGCTCAGGTCGTGCATACAAATGTTAAGGGACCCAGCCAATAATAGTCCCACTTTAGCAAAATGGTAACTTAGTTGCAGCTAGAATTAGGGACTTTATGAGGATGAACCCACTTGATTTCTTTGGGTTAACGGTGAATGAGGATCCTTAGTTCTTCATCAATGAGGTGAAAAAGATTATGTAAATTATGCATGTTATTGAAGAGAAAAGTATGGAATTAAATTCTTATCAACTGATTAATATTGCTTATGATTAGATTACCATATGGAAGGGTGGTAGAGGTGAAAATGCAGTTTCTGTGAGTTGGGATATATTTCAAAATACATTTTTGGATAGGTTTTTTCCTCGTGAGATAAGAAAGGCTAAGGTAGAAGAATTCATGAACCTAAGGTAGGGGTCTATGTCACTGAAGGAATATTGCCTTAAGTTTAACCGGCTAGCTAAGTTACCCCAAAGCTATTGCTAAATCCCAGAGCTCGAATAAGTAAATTTCTCACTGGTGTGTCTGACTTGGTAGTTAAGGATTTTAGGACTGCCATATTGATTGGGGATATAGATATTCCTTTTTTGATGACCCATGCTCAGCAGATTAGGGTAGAAAAGTTACAAGAATGGAAGAAGGCGGGGAAATCAATTTTAATTTTATGGCCACTCATCAACACTTGCACCGTACTCATCTAGTACCCCTCTAGCCAAAACTAAGCAAAAGGGGTGGAACAGAGCTTCGACCCTAGATCCTAGGGTAGTGTGGTGGTGATACCCAATTATCCAACCGATACAATATATGGTAAGACCTTAATGGGTAAGTTCTTACTGGGTATAGGTATTTTTATGGTAGTGGTAAGATGGGCCACAGGGTAAAGGAGTGCCAGTATACTATAGGGTCAAACTCAGGTCATAAATCCAGTAGCTCAGCCAGGCCACCGATCTCGTCCACAGGGTGTGTTATCCAGTACCAGTGGCAGTGAATGTAAAAATTAGTTTTATGTTTTACTAACTTGTCGGGACCAAGAGAGTTCCCTAGATGTTATCACTGATATGCTTTGTGCCTTTCACTTTGATGTATATGTGTTTTTATACGCAAGATCAAATCTCTTTATATGACACTACTTATTGCATTAAATTTTAGTGTAAGTCTTGAAAATCTGCCTGAGCCCTTCTCAATCTCAACTCCAGTGGGTGAGTTGGTGATTGCAAAGAAAGTCTATAGAAAGTGTCCTATTACTATTGTCCATAAGGCCACTTTAGCATATTTAATAGAGTTATAGATGATAGATTTTGATGTTAATATGGACATAGATTGGCTTCATTTATGCTATGCATCAATTAGATGTCACACCTGCATAGTGAAGTTTTAATTTCCTGATGAGTTAGTCTTACCAAAGGTTATTTTATTTTTTATCTTAAGGATAGAAGGTTTATATCAAAGGGGTGTAACTAATATTTAGTTCAAGTTAAAGATACTGTGTCTGAAGCCCGAACTAATCAGTCAGTCTGTATAGTCAATGAATTTCCTAAGGTCTTTCCCAAAGATTTGCTTGGGGTACCTCCCAATAGAGAAATAGAGTTTGATATTGATCTTCTTCCTAATACACATTCCATCTCTATTCCTCTATATCGAATGGCTCTAGCTAAGCTTAAGAAATTGAAATAGCAGCTTAAGGATATCTTAAATAAGGGGTTCATTAGACCTACTATTTCCCTGTGGGGCGCTCTAGTATTGTTCTTGCGCAAGAAGGATGGCACACTCAGAATATATATAGACTACAAATAGTTAAACAAGGTCACCATTAAGAATAAGCACCCCATTCCTAGAATTGGTGATATGTTTGATCAGCCTCAGGGTGCTTCGTGATATTCCAAGATTGATCTCAGGTTGCGGTACCATCAGTATAAAGTCAGAGAGTGCAACATTTGAAAGATGATGCTTAGAACCCGATATTGTCATTTTGAGTTGGTATTTATGTTGTTTGGACTAACAAATGCTTCTACAGACTTTATGAATATGATGAATTGGGTCTTCAAGTTGTACTTGGACATGTTCATCATTGTCTTCATAGATGACATATTGGTGTTTTCACGAAGTAAGGGGGAATATCAAGATTATTTGAGGATAGTTTTATGGACCCTCAAGGACCGTCAGCTGTATTAAAGTTTAGTAAGTGTGAATTTGGTTTGAGTCTGTTACATTCTTGGGGCATGTTATTTTGGGAGATCGTATTCATGTAGATCCTCAGAATACTAATACAGTGAAGCACTTCCCTAGGCCTATTACTCTATCCAACATTCAGAGCTTTTTAGGTTTAGCCAGTTACTATAGAAGGTTTCTAGAGGGGTTTCCCTTAATAGTTACACCATTAATTAAGTTGACTCAAAAGAAGGTGAAGTTTATATGGTCAGGTAAATATTAGAAGATCTTTTAAGAGTTAAAGGATTGAATAACTTTGGCTCCAGTATTATCCTTGCCAGAGGGATTGCAGATTCGTGGTGTATTATGATGCTTCTAGAGTTGGGTTTGGTTGTGCTCTGATGTAAAATGCAAGGGTAATAGCCTACGTATCCAGACATCTTAAGGACCACAAAAAGAATTATCCAACCCATGATTTAGAATTGGCAGCTATTATGTTTACTCTAAAGATTTAGAGGCATTACTTATATAGTGTGCATGTTGACATTTTCACTGACCATAAGAGTCTCTACTATTTATTTATTCAAAAGGAGTTGAATCTTTATTAGAGGAGGCAGTTGAAGTTGTTGAAAGATTATAACATGAATGTGCTTTACTATCCAGTAAGGCGAATCTGGTGGCAGACACACTAAGTAGGTTGTCTATGGGTAGTGTGGCTCATATGAAGAAGGAAGAGTAAGAGTTGGCTAAGGACGTGCACAGATTAGCTCATTTGTGTGTATGTCTTCTTGATACGAATGATGGAGGTGTAGTGGCCTAGAATGGTTCATAATCATCCTTAGTGGTGAAAGTGAAGTAGAAGCAGCGTAGTGATGCCATACTTAGCCAGATATTGGTTGCAGTTCATCAACGAAAGTTTGAGATTCTCTCCCAAGTAGGGGATGGTATTCTTCGTTACCAAGGTTGACTTGTATTTCGAATGTGGATGGGTTAAGAGAAAAGATATTTGCAGAGGCTCATAGTTCAAAGTATTTGATTCACCCTGGTACTACTAAGATGTATCTTGACTTGCAGGAAATTTATTGGTAGAATGGTATTAAAAGGGACATCGCAGATTTTGTAGCCATGTGTCCCGACTATCAGCAGGTACACTTTAGGATATTGGAATTCCTACGTGGAAGTGGCACGTTATCTATATGGATTTTGGTAATGAACTCCATCACACCAGATGTCAGCACAACTCAATTTGGGTCATCGTCGATCGAATGACCAATGCAACCTATTTCTTACCTGTTAAGACTTTAGATGTAGTGGAAATGCTAAGATGTATATTTACTAATTAGTAATACTCCATATGATTCCCTTGTCCACTATTTCATACAGAGGCACATAACTCACTTTCCAATTTTGGCAATCATTTTAGAAATGCCTTGGTAAAAGGTAAAGCTTAGCATAACTTTTCATCCATAAACAGATAGTCAAGATAAGTGTACAGTTCAGATATTGGAAGATATGTTGAAAGTGTGCATGCTGAACTTTAAGGAAAGATAGGATGATCATTTATCTTTGATTGAGTTTGCCTATAATAATAGTTATCATGCTAATATTCAGATGGCTTCGTTTGAAGCATTGTATGAGTATAGATGTCAGTCACCTATAGGTTGGTTCAAAGTTGATAAAGTAGCCTTGATTAGGCTGGGGTCTATTCTCGAAGTTATAGAAAAAGTCTAGTTAACTCAAGAGAGGTTGAGAACCACTCAAAGTGGCCAAAAATCATATGTAGACATGAGGAGGAAAGAACTAAAGTTTTAAGTGAGTAATTATGAAGGGGATAATGAGGTTTGGGAAGAAATGAAAGCTTAGCCCCTAATTTATTGGTCCTTATGAAATAGTAAGGCATGTTGGAGAAGTTGCCTACAAGTTAGATCTTCCGCCAGAATTAACCCTTGTCCACCAAATATTTCATGTCTCAATTCTAAAGAAGTGCATTAGGGATCCATCACTAGTAGTCCCCCTAAAGAGTATTGGAGTCAAGGATAACTTGTCCTATCAGGAAATCTCAGTTAAAATTCTTAAAATGCAGGTTCGAAGGCTAAGAAATAAAGATGTGGCGTTAGTAAAGGTTCTTTAGAGAAACCAATCTGTTGAAGGTGCCATTTGGGAAGTCAAAGAAGACATGATGGCCAAGTACCCTCATTTTTTTCCTCCGATTCAGTCCCTACTCAAGGTAAATCATTTCTCTTCAGTAAATTTTTCATCTCTCAAACCATCTAAGTATATTCATATCATATCATACGTTCTTGAATTGTTAAGTACGTGTATTAGTTGTAAATTTATTTAATAGATCTATATGGAAATGTTAGTTTTCCTAAAATCCTCACTCTTGATCTATTCATTCAAGGATGAATGATCCCAAGAGGGAGATATTGTAATACCTCATAAGATCCTAGACAAGTTCCAAACTAGTCATCATGTGTTAAATGTTCCCCAAAGCAATTATTCCACACTAAGTACACGTTTCATGACCAGTTTGACACCCTCAATATTTTGAACATTTTTTTTTGGCCTTCCCATGTTCAAAACATTTATTTTTGGCTTGAAACATGTCTAGGAAGGTTAAAAGGGTCATTCGGGAGAGTTTTGGAATTTTTTATGGAGGTTCAGAGTGATTTTGGATCATGAAGGCAGTATGAATCCATGTTTTTGACATGTCATGGAGGCAATCCCTCCACAATATGCAGTGCGACACGGAGGCAATCCCTATATGATAGGCAGTAAGACAGGAGGCTGGCCTCTGCAATAAGCTCCGTGTTAAGCTACAGTATAAATAGCCATGCAGTCACTTAAGACTAAAGGGATTTTTGGTCCTTTTCCTTCCCCTTTAAACACCCAGTTCACGACCTATAGACCCAAATAAGCATAATTTGCCTTTTTTTCTCAATCCATTATCAATATTTATCCCTCTTCCACTTTTAGGAACAACAAAGCTAGGGGTTTTTCCACAAATTCATCTCCCAAGTCCCTTAGTTCAAGTTCCCTTCAACAAGCTGAGAAATCCAGGTATGTGGGGTTTGAGAAAGGATAACCTTTCATCCTTGTCCCCAAAAACTTGATTTTAAAGTTTAATTGATGTGATTTAGACTAGGGTTCATGCCAAAATTTCCATGTTCTTGAATTTATGATATTATCATGTGATTTGAAGTTTGATTTACACAAGAAATTACCTTTATTAATGTTTTGACTTACATGATTGTTATTATGACATGATTTTCATTATCTTGACTTAAAGTTTGATGAATTGAAGAGAGTCTAATTTAAGTCTTAAACATGGTGTTTTGATATAAAGTTTCTTTGACATGGTGCATAAATTTCAAGATTTAATCTTAAGTTGTTGACTACAAGATTTTTAAGATTCTAAGTTCAATTTACAAATATTGCAACTTGATTAAAGCTTCGTTTTGATCTTGTGATCTCAGTTAAGATTCAAAATCCATAATTTTACCACATGGGTATGATTTAAGTAAAGAGAAACTAATTGGTTTTCAGTTTTTAAACTCTTATGCTATTATAAGGTGGATTTCCTAAGTATGAGCATATATGTATATATTTTGGGAGTAGTATTTAGTAGTGAGAGGGGAATATGGGTTATAGCATCCTATTCTCCAGAAACTACGTGCCCCCGTAAGTGTAAGGGCCTATTAACAAAGTGTCCCCTCAGTATACCAATATGGATGAAGCTTAGTGGTCACTCTAAGTTAAGGTTCTATTTCGATGGCAAGGCTAGAATAGCTCTCCTCAATGTGGGTAAGCTATTGGACTCCATGATAGCTCACATGGTTTATGTTGGTTATAAGAATCTCCCACAATAGTAAGGATTTTAGAAACTAAGTGTAATGGCTCAATAAGCTTATCAGACTATGCTTTGCTATTCATGTTTTATGATGTTTCAGCTTTCATTTTTATTCATGAACAAGGTGATTCCTTTTACACTTAGCATGCATGATTTGAAAGTATGTTCAATATAAGTTTTACTTATTTAATATACCCTCACATACTCAATACATTACATAAGTACTGAATGACATATATATCTATGTGCTACATTATTTCATAATGTAGGTTTTGGTGTTCGTCCCCAGTAATGGATTAATCGCGGGCACTATTTTCTACATTCAGACAGTTGATGAATCCTCACAGTTCAATGACAAAATTTATGATGATTCTAGATGTTAAGAACAATTATTCTAGTTACTTAGATTTCATTTTGGGTCAGCTAGGGTCTGTCCCAGTGACACTTCATTCATTAGATTAGAGGTTTGTCAAGACTAGTTAGATTGTATTTCTTTTCGATTCCCACTGATTTGAAAGTTATTAAGTTACAGAGTTTTAACAAGGATTATTCTTATGACTGCATTTCATTTTAAAGTTTTCAATTTAAGTTTACTTTTATGAGAGCTTAGAGCTGAGTAGATATCATGTGTTAGATTGGGCTATTCGTAGTCCTAAGGACTGTGTGACATCTATGGGTACTTTTGGGGCATTACACTAAAGTTTTTTCTAATACCTTTATGGTAGAATCAAGTGGTAAAAAGTCTTCAGGCTTTAAGCATAAGAGGAGTTGGAAAAAATTGAGAAGGCTAAGGAGACCGAAGAAGAACCCTCTGAGAAAAAGAACAAGCCAAATTTCAAGTAGAAAAAAAGGTTTTTCTAAGAAAATTGATAAGATCATGATGAAGTGCTACAATTGCCAAGTTCTTGGGCATTTTTCTTATGGTTTTCCTAAGTATAAAAGAGTAGCATTTCGAAATGCATCTCTAAGGGATATGTATGTATCTAGAACTTTATATTAACTTAATCTTATTCTATGTGGACTGTAGACTCAAGATCCACCAACCATGTGAGTTAAAATCGAGAAGCATTTGTAGAATTTCATCATGTTTCACCTTGATCAAGGTGTATTTATGTAGGATATAATGCAAGACTTGAAGTCAAAGGGATTGATACTTGCAAAGTAGACTTGCATGAAGGCCGATCTTTGATGTTGCATGACGTCTTATATGCTTCAAAGATTCGATAAAACTTAGAGTCTACATCTGTTCTTTTAGATGCTGGTTTCCATTTGTTTTTTTTAGTTGAAATGGTGTACGGATAACTCTAGATAATGTCTTTTATGATTTTGGAAATCTTTATGATCATGTTATTATTTTAAATTATAATTTTGCAACTTATGTCTTTTATGTTGACCATTGTATAATGTCATGTTATTCTAGTAATAATGATGTTGATATACTTATATGGCATGCTAGATTGGGTCACATAGGGCAAGATCGAATGAATAGATTATCAAAAGAGGACATCTAGGTTCTTTCTTTAAAATTGATATGCCCCTTGTGAAAATTATCTTGCTAGAAAGATTACATGTAAATCATTTGGGAGGGCTAAAAGAGCTAAATTCCCACTTCAATTAATCCATTCTGATATCTGTGGTCCAATAAATATGAAGTCAAGGTCTGGTGCTTTTTATTTCATTACATTTATTGACAATTTCACATGTTTTGGTTATGTCTATTTGATCTCTCATAAATCTGAAGCACTTGAATGCTTCAAAAGATATATGAATGAAGTAGAGAATGAATTAGATAAGAGTATGAAGGCTTTCAGAACCAATATAAGTCGTGAATGTTTGTCAAAATAGTTTGAAGAACTATGTACTAAAAAAGGCATTATCAGACAATTAACTACTCTTTATACACCTCAACAAAATAGTGTAGCTGAAAGAAGGAATAGAACATTATTAGATATGACAAGGTCCATAATGAAGCAAATAAATTTGCCAACCCTTTTCTTGGGGAGATGCGCTATTAATTGCGGCCTACATATTGGACAAAGTTTCTTCTAAATTAGTATCTTCTACTTCTTGTGAACTATGGACTGGTAATAAAAAAAATTTAGTGATCTACGACCTTTGGGTTGTGTTGCGTATATTAAAGATCGTTTTGGTGACTTTGGAAAACTATGTCAAAATGAAAATAAATGTATCTTTATAAGATACCTAGAACACTCCAAAGGATATGTGTTTATTGGCTAATTGGAAGATGGAAGTACTACCAAGATTGAATCATGAGATATCACATTCCTGAAAAATAATTTTTCCAAAAAAGGGTGAAAAATGAAAAAGGAGCCTCTTTACTAAGTATTGAATACAGATGATCAAATTATGTCATTGGACATGCTTGATAATTCAATAAATAAAGAAATAATTATTGGTCCAAGAAGGAGTTATGAATCTCAAAATCCTATGGAGGAATCTGAACTTCAATTTACGTAAGAGTACCAGAAAAGGTGTACCTAGACGACCTTATGAGATTGTGTAAGACCTCAGAATTTTTTATAAATTTATTTTTGACCCATCCTCGTATTTAATGATAATTTTTAACTCGAATCATGATAAGGGATGTTAATGGGATGATTGGGGATAGTTTTAAAATTTTTGAAAAGCATTCGGAGTTATTTTACGACTTCAAACCAATGAGCGTCTGTGATTGTAACGCCTCAAAACTACCCCTTGGATGTCACACGGTGCTTAGGACCACAGGTGATCCCAAGTTAACTCTCGTACTGACATAAATCATGGAAAACTGAATGAAATTCATAAAACTTGAAGTAATAAGCGGAAGAAAAGTCATTAACTAAACATCTTCAAAAAAAACTATTAAAATGATTACAACTCTGGTTGTACTAAACAAAACTGAAATTGAATACATCAACTATACTGACTGTCTATGAAGCTTCTACTAGTATTGACTATAGGTAGCTAGGACATGACCCCCAGCTATCCTGAATCAATATGATAGAATAAAGAAAAAAAGATGTCACTCGAACAATGATTGAATCGAGCCCTCGAATCAAAAGGATTCATCACTTGCTTACTAAAAGCTGCAAATTGTCTGATTATAATGTGCGCGCTACAACTTGTACCTACATTATGAGACAATGTAGCACATAGACTTATATGTGAATCAGTGCTTCTGCAATGTACTGAGTATGTATGGGTGAATACATAAGTAAAACAATAGCTTAATATATTGAGAGATTTTAAATAATGCATTCTAAGTATAAGTGACTCACCTTGAGCTTGAATAAAACTGAAAGATGAAAAATCATAAATTATGAATAATAAAGCATACTGAATAAACTTTATGAGCCACACTCTTAGTTTATAAAAGCTTTACTTTTAATCTTTCTTAGGGAGGTTCTTCTAACTGATATACACGATGTGAGCTATCGTGGATTCCAACGTCTCTTACCCACATTGGGAGAGTTTTTCTAGCCTTGTCATTGGAGTATAACCTAACTAGAGTGATCACTATGATGAACCCATATTGGAATTAATCCTATGGTGGTATATAGTTCTGGGGCATGTGATCTTGGTCTCATACCCAACTTGGTGCTAAATACTACTCCCATATTACTTATATGCTCTCTCTTTAGGAAATCCACATTCAAATAGTATAAGGATTTATAATGAAAACTATTTATGCTTCTCTTTACTTTAAATCATAAACTGTATGAATAATGTGGATTCCTTATCTTAGCTTAGGATCAAAAGATCAATTCTTGCTTAAAATCTTGATATAATCTTATCAAAGAATACTTAAAATCATAATATTCTTGATGTCTCAATACTCAAACTGAGGGTCTAAAACCCATGCTTAAACTCATGTCAATTCATAATAAAACTACATGATCAATAACAATGTTGAAATATTTCAACAATAACAAGTTAAGATAGTGCAATCTCATTCTTATTATAAATCATGTAAGTTAAAAACATAAACACAAGAACTTCTTAATAAACTTAAAGATTTAAATATCATGAAAATCACATGCTTCAAGAATATACATACTTGGGTATGAACCCTACTTCAAAACAATTAAACAAGATCATAAAACTATGCAATTTGGGCACAAGGGTGAAAGGATACCATTATTCATAACCCCACACACCTTAATAGGCTTGATTTGATGGAGAAAGCTTGACCTTGAAAGCCTTGAAGATGATCTTGAAAGCTTTTCTTGGAATTTTTGAACTAGAGAACTTAAATTCTTGTTTATCTTGAAGAGAATGTAACTTGAAGTTGAAGTTATTGGGAGGAGGTCAGGGTTTGTTCTTGCAGAGGAAGACTTTCTTGGAGAGAAATTATGAATAAAGGGGGTAAATAATGTTCCTTGGGGGCTTTAATATGTGTTATGGATGAATTTGGGAAGGGGAAAATGACCCGTTTGCCATTAAAAATACGTAACCAAAAGCTGTAAAATAGGGGTGGGTGATGGAGCATGCGTCGCGGGCTAATCACGCCCCCTCACTGCCTCTCTTATGAAAATGGATGTAACTTTTTGTTCGGGTATTGGATTTAAGGCAAAATTGGTATCGTTGGAAAGCTAACTCAATTATCTACAATTTGGTGGGTCTTGAGATGCAAAATTCTACATATATAAAGACTTATACATGTTCAAAGTAGACCCTTGTACAATTGAATACCAAACTTTGGACGAATCAAAGCTTCTTAGCTCAACTTTGTTCCAAGTTATTCTTATGAACATTTTTCACCTCGCTATCACTTCACACACTAGGATAAAAATCATGACATGTATATTTAAAACAAATTCATGGGAATATAATTTACACTTGTAAGAACGACACTTCAAAGTTTAGCAAAAATATGTAGGGTGTTACATTATCTCCCCCTTGGGATCATTCATCCTCGAATAGTGTTGACTTGACTTAAATACTATGGAAAGGATGAGATAAAGTTCGGAACACTTATGAGCTAAATCATGGTTTAATATCTAAATCTGAAACCGATGCATGATGCATGAAATGAGCTGAATTCATAATTTGCATGAATGTGAATATTTTACCTCATAGAATGGCCTTACTCATGAAACTTTGGGTAGTAAGACTAAATGGCAAGTTGGAATTTATAGGATCTTATCTGCTTGATTTCTAAACTGGATCGTAGGCTATATGAACTGGACCATACTAACTGATCATACTCAAATGAAGTATTTTTTCAACACTCTTCTATGAAATTCTAATAATATTAGGGAGCAAAAAATCTTTGGCATAATCTAACTAAGACATCTGAATAAGGAATCACGAAATGGCTATAATTTTGTATCATGGAACATATGCTTGATAAACATAAGATAGGATAGAATTACTATGCCTTAGACAATGCAACTGCTACTTTCAAGCTTAGACATACTCCTCAAATACTACATCGACTATACGCTCCCTTTCAATACTGCACTTCACTTGAGGCTACTTTTAATCTTCGTATGTCATTGATAACTCTATCTACTGAAGTTTGAGCTGAACTGAATTCTCTCACTATGTTCAAGCCTACTCGAATCTACAAAGTCACACATAACATTGTAATACTAGTATGAACCATGAATTCAATACCCCATTTGTTTCACAGTTTCTCATCTCATGAATAATTCTTATTACCACTTCAACAACTACATTCCACCACTTACTAGAAATTCACTAACGCGCAATGCATTTATCAACTTATACACCAACATGACATTCAAGCCTATCTTTATAACCACACATGAGCTTCTAGGCAAACAACCCATTAAAGCATCTTTCCCAACTACAAAAAAAAAATGTATCTATAGCTGTGAAACGTAAGCTATGAATTCAAAAACCGTAGCTATAAATGAATAATATCCACAAAAATTTAATTTCGTAGTTATTTATAAATTTGTAAAGTTTCTGATCTACGAATATTAAATTGACAAAGCAAATTTTTCATTTTAGCTACAATTACTAACATTCGTGACAATAATTAGCTAAGTAGCTACAATTTTATTGCTACAGTAAAATTTTGTAGCTGGTCATAAGTTTCTGTCACTCGATAAAAATTATTGTAGAAATATAATTTTTTAGCCACGATAGATTATTTGAACCAAAATATTGTAGCTAGCTAAATAATAGTTTTTGCAAAGTTGTAAAAATTGTGGCAGTAGTAATCTTTTAGTCACAATAAACTATTTAAATAAAATATTGTAGCTAAATATTATTTTTTTTCGCTTCAAATGGCAAAAAAATTATGGCAATAGTTAAATTATACAGCCACATATTTTTTGTTATAGTAAAATTTTATAGCTAATTAGTATTACTTGGCACAGGTTAAAACTTATTGTAGCAATAGTAACACTTCAACTATAATAAGTATTTAAAATAAAATATTATTACTTTAAGTAATAAAAAATTATTATTAGAATCAAACTATATAGACATAGAATTTTCGCTCAGTAAAATCTTGTAGCTAATTATTAATTTTTGTCACGTGCTGAAATTTATTGTAGAAACTAATGACATTTTAACCATTATAAAAGGTTACTTAAACAAAATATTGCAACAATAGTTGTCATGACGAAATGATTTATCCATGAATATATTATTGTGATTAAATTTTATAGATAGTAAATATTTTTATCACGACTGGTGGTTTAGCAATAACAATCTAGAGTAATTAGAGATATATTAACCGTTCAATTTGATTGAGTAATACATATATCTACTCGTGAATTTCAAATATAATTTCAGTAATAGGTGATTATATCCAATTAATTTTAATTAGTTAATTATATTGAGCTTAAACATAGCTTTACTAAGCTCACAACCTAATCAAGTTCTTCCAGAATTATTATTTGGCTCAAACTAATTTCATTAAAAGAATCTAATGTAACTGTAGGCATTAACCATTCGATTTAATTCAATTTTATAATTTTTAAGTACCAAATATACCTTAAGTAAATATCTAAACTATTTCAATTGACAAATCATATCAAATTTTAGCAACACTTCTATTCAACTTCATCCTGATCAAGTGTTTTCAAAAATATTATTTGACACAAATATTTTTTTATTAAGACAACGTCTTTATTAATTCACTGTAAATTGAAGGTGTTCATCATTTGACTTGATTTAATTTTAAATACAATGTTACTTGTAAATTTTCAATATAATTTTAAATCAACAAGTTATATATAGAGAGTCAATTTAATTTCAAATAACAAAATCAAAATACAAAGGAGAAAAAAAGTGACCTTCAACCATAAATAATTTATATAAATCTATAATTATAATCTCTAATTTTGTCAAGTAACCGCTTAAACTTATCAAGCCCATATGTCTTATTATAACATATTACTTTTTGGACATTAATTTTTTTTCTAAAAAAAAGTTATTGATTCTTTATTAAGAGTTGCAAAAATATTAGTAAATATGAATTTCTACCTCTGTTTAAATTAAAATTCAAATAATCATTTGTCAGGGAATTAAGTACGATTTGACTATAATCTGGATTCATGTTATTGAAATAAAAAAGATAAATTGACATTTTTTTGAAAGTTCTATCATAAAATAATGTCCAAACTTAAAATTTATGATGTCAACACTTGTCATTATAATATTATTTTACTTCTCATACTCTAAATATACATATTAAATAGAATTTCTAACATTGACAATTTTATTTCATTTGATTTTTTCTATTTTAAACTCGATATATAATTTATATAATTATTAAATTCATATAATTTTATATCTTAAATAGAAAAAATATAATTCTAATTTTAATCTTTTTCCTTAAAAAATCAAATTGAAATAATCGAATGTTATGGGATATGGTTACACCATAATAGGACACCTTAAAAATTGAAGTTGAATTCATACTTTTGATAATAAAAATGAAAATTATATTGACATTCTTTTGAAAGTTCTATATTAAATTATTACACAACTAACTTTTATGGTGATGACGCTTGCTATTATAATGTTATTTCACTTCTTCTATTCTATTTGGACAAATTAGATAGCATTTCTAACATTGATAATTTATTTTATTTATTTTAGATATCTATTTTAAACTTGAAATTTTAATTGATATAAACATATTGAATTTATATAATTTTTATAGTTTTAATTAAAATAAAAAAAAATTATAATACAAATTCATATTTTTTATTTTTAAATTAAAATTGAAATAATCGAATACTGTGAAAGCATGGTTCCAACATAATAGGACGCCATAATATGAATTTGAATTGGCATTATATAGTCAAGTAATACGTGGGAACACAAAGGCTAATTAGCCAAAAAAATCTCCCTCCAAAATTAAAAGTTTCAACTTACCAAAACTTCCTCCAAAATTTTTGAACTCAAATAAATAACCTATTTTCCTTCCTTCTTAAAAAACAAAACTTAAATCTCTTTCTCCTTCCCCTTTCTTCTTCCTTTCCGATCCGCCACCGCCTCCCCTCCCCTCAACCCAAACCTATTTTATCATATCATGATTGTTAGGAATTTATGAATTTAGCTATTCATAATTATAAATAAATATACCTGTTCTGGTAGGTTTGATAATTTTGGACTTTGTTCATCCATAGCTTTTGGTTAGAAATATATCTGTTTTTTATTAAATATTCAAAAGTTTTTTGTTTACAAAGAAGGAGGCTTGCTTCAACACATGAAGACTTACTTCTAACTGAGCAAAATGCTGGTCTATTTATAACCTAAGAATGAAAGTGTGTATACTTTTTTACTTTACACCTGTCCTAATATATCTTTACAGTTCTCCTACTTAATAATTACATCTTTTACAAAAAGTATTACAAAGACAAAAAAGCAATTATGGCAAGTGCCAAAAAGTCAACAAAATTAAAAAGTCAATAGTTCCTATACATTATTTACGTAGTTCTTTTTATGAATAATTTTTCTTTATTATGTATTATAGATAATTGTGTATGTTCTATATTGTATGGTTTTACTTTTTTCTAACCATTTTATTCCAAGATTTCCATATACTATTTTAAATATACTATCTTATTTAAGTGGCAATCCATGAGTATTTAAAATATTAGAGACAAGATATGAAAGAAATAAGATTAACAGAAATACTTATGAAAGAGAATTTAATTGAATATCTTAGAACAAAAGACATAGAATATTTAGAATACCTCCAAAATAATATACAAGAATTACAAAGACTAAGAGAAAAAACTAAAGAATATTACAGTAAAGCATGTAATCAAACACCATCTAATCACCCCGCAAGATATGAACATTAATAAAATTAAAATAAATACACTAAAAATAAAAATGTTTAGAGAAGTTAAGAAATATTCAAGCACAAATAAAAATAGATCTATTAGAACTATAATAGATCTATTTATTACCCAAGTTATCTGCACCCCTAACAAATGGTTCTTCACTATATAATAGTATTATTTAATTTAGGAAGGAGATATAAGAAAATAAATGAATATTTATATTTAATGTTAAAAAAAGATGAATTAAAATTAGAAGATAAGTTGGCAGCCATGGTAAGAATAGAAAGAGAAAATGAAGAGATATACACAAAAAAAGAAAATAGATAAAATAAAACAACAAACCACAAAAGAAATACGAAAAATAGAAGAAAATAAAAATAGTAGGATTATTGAATTAGAAAAAGAACTACAAATGCTAAAAGATTTATATGAAAAGAGACAGAAAGAAAAAGTAGAAAAAGATAAATAACAAAAATTATTAAACAAGATAAATCAATTTAAAGAAAAATTAGAAATAAAAAAATAAAAAACCAGAAACTAGTGAATTAGAAATAAATACAATAGATGCTGAAGAAACGGATAATTATGAATCGGAAGATAATGAAACATATACAGAAATTTCAGAAAACATAGAAAAACTAGAAATTAATGAAAAACAAGAAGTAATTAATAAAGAAAATCTAGAACTAATAAATACAGAAGTAAATACTCTAGATAAAAATATAATGCCTAGTACATCAAAACCAACCTATAATTACAAAAATAAGTTTAAAAGATATAATCCAAATGATGAATATAATAAATTGACACCAAAATAAATAATTAATTACAACTTTTTAGGTTTAGACTGTGTAATAGACACAAATAAAATAATACAACTATGGGTAGGATACATATCAAAATAATTATTAGATAATAAAATAGATACAACAAATATACCAGAATATATAGAAAAGACATTAATAGGAATAGTAAAATTATGGTTTTTAAACCTAACCGAAGCAAGTAAAAAAGTACTAAGATCTGATAGTAAAACAGAAGGAACATCAATACCTACTAAAATACTACCAACAAAAATATTAAAAAAATATGAAATAGCTATAAGAGAAGAATTTAGTAGTATAACAATAGAAGAAGAAGAACAAAATAAAGAGAAAGATACAAATTGGAATTTAATGTTAAAATTAGCAATATGTAATATGTGCTATATAGATGAGTATACGTGCGCATTTAAATAATATTATTATAAAGGAACATATAACGTAGAAGAAAGTAAAAAAATAAGAACATTATATTTTAGTAAATCACCTGAACCATTTAGTTCAAAAAATAAAAAAAGTTGGGATGAAGCAAAAATAGTAGATACCCTAGGAGCAAGAATAAATTTTTTACAACAATGGTATAAAATTCTATGTGAAAAATATAGAGAATAAATAAAAATGGAAAAAACATTAATAAAAAATTTAGCATGTTGCAAAGATAAAATAACACCTCAATTTGAATGTGAAGAAAAATATTATAAGAAAAGAAAAAGACATAAGAATTATAAGAAATACAAAAAGTCAAAATATAAATATAAGAAACCAAGAAAAAGATATTATGTAAAAAATTATAAATATAAACGACCATATAGAAAAAAGAAATCTATAAAAGAATGTACTTGTTATAATTGTGGCGAACAAGGACATTTATCTAGAGATTATAAATTACCAAAAAACCCAAAAAATAAACAAATATCAGAAATAAAAATAGAAAATATAGAATATATGCAGATAGATTATATAGATTATAAATTAGAAAGTGAAGATAGTATATATGATATTTCAGAAAATGAAACAGATAATGAAATAGATAGTGAATTAGATGAATCAAATGACTGAAAAGATATAAAAATGAACCAAATAAATGAAGATATAAAAATAATAACAAAGGAAGAATATTTAAATAAAGAAGGAACAGATCAAAAAATAATATTTGACAGTAATATATTTGACGAAATAAAAGGAAAAGAGTTAGACTTAAGTGTAGAAAAATATTTAAAATACCAACATTAAAAAATATATTTAGTAGAAAAAGGGAAGAATACTACGTAGTAAGTTAAAAAGAATATGTAATAGACTGTAGATATGCAAAAGGAAGAGCTAGTATACCACTAGTAACAAAAAGAATAATTAATAAAGAAATAAACGATATAAAAAAGTAAAAATCCAATAAAATATATACACCTTGAAGGAACAGAGATATTAATAAAAACATGTTTTAGAGAAACAATAGATACACCAATAGAATTATATTTAGCAGATGATAGAATATAAAACCTATAGAAAAAAGTATAATAACAACCATAAAAGGAAATTTAATATACCAAAAATTTTAATTTATAATAAGTGTGAATTATTCAGTAGCAATAACAGATAAAAATATAGATAAATCATTAGTATTATATTGGAAAATATCAGGAATAAAACTAACCCCAGGAAGTAAAATATTTACAGCAAGATATAAAAATCTATATATAGTAACAACAAAACATAAAATAACAAGAAAAAATAAAATTAATAAAATACAAATAGAAAGTCCTTCTGAGCAATTTGTAAAAACAATTGATAATAATGATTATAGTTACAAAGACATAAGTATAGAAGAAGACTTAGAAATAATAAATGATAGAATAAGTACAACAAAAAGAATAGTTAATGAAAAAACAGAATTATCAAGCTCATAAAAAAGAACAAGTTATGAAACAACCTCAACAGTTAATTTAAATCAATATTATATAACAAGAACAATAAATGAAAAAGAATATTTAATACTCTTAAACACAGGGCAAGAAGAAAATTATATAGAAAAATATCTAGTAAAAAGTGAAGAAATAAAATCTAATAGTAATATATGCCCAAATCTACTAAGGAGTCTAATAAACATTAAAGATACGACAGAAAAAGAAATAATAATAGGAGTCAGAAAAATAAAAATAGAATTTGAAATGAAGGGAAAAATGCAAAAAACAGACATAATATTTGGAATAAAATGGTTAAAACAAGTAAAACAATACAATATAGAACATACACAATTATCTATAACATATAATAAAGAAAGATTATTCATAAAAAGAACTTTAACATGATATGAAAATATATGTACTTGTAAAAATAATAGTAGAAGGATATTATAATAGGTATTATACACGTATGATAGATACAGGAGCAGAAGTAAACTTATGTAGATACAACTGTTTACCAGAAAGTAAATGAAATAAATTAAAAACACCAATAGTAGTCAAAAGATTTAATAATGAAGGAATCTTAATTACATATAAAGCTAAAAATGTAAAAATACAGATATGAGATAAAATAATAACAATAGATGAAATCTATAATTATGAAATAACATCAAAAGATATGCATTTAGGAATGCCATTTTTAGATAAATTATACCCACATATAATAACTAAAACAGACTAGTGGTTTACAACACCATGTAAATAGAAAGTAAGAGCAAAAAGAGTTACTAATAAAATAAGAAAGACAACTGATTGGATAGAAGGAAGTGAAAAAATTACACAAAAGTTAGAAAAAATAAAAAATACAGAAGATATAGTAGAACTAGTTGTATTTTCGATAAATAAAAAAGAAATAACTATATTTTTAATAGATAAGGTAGAAATAATAAAGAAAAAATTAAAACAATTATATAGTGAAGATCGATTAAGAGGATAGAAAAAACATTAAACTACTATAAAAATTGAATTAATAGATAAAAATAGTATAATAACTCAAAAATCATTAACATATAATTTTGACGATTTAAAAGAATTTAAAATGCATATAGATGAATTATTAGAAAAATAGTATATACAAAAAACAATAGTAAACGCAATTGTCCAACATTTATAGTAAATAAACATAGTGAACAAAAAAGAGGAAAAAGTAGAATGGTTATTGATTATAGAAACCTAAATGCAAAAACTATAACATATAATTATCCAATACCAAATAAGATATTAAAAATAAGACAAATACAAGGATATAACTATTTTAGTAAATTTGATTATAAATCAGGATTTTACCACTTAAAGTTAGATAAAAATTCTAAAGAATTAACCGCATTAACGGTACCACAAGAATTTTATGAATGGAACGTATTACCATTTGGATATAAAAATGCACCAGGTAGATTTCAACATTTTATGGATAGTTATTTTAAACAATTACCTAATTGTATAGTATACATAGATGATATACTACTATATACAAAAACTAAAGAGGAACATTTAAAATTATTAGAATAATTTATAGATATAATAGAAAAATTGGAAATAAGTTTAAGTGAAAAGAAAGCCAAAATTATGAAAAACCAGATAAAATTTTTAGGAATACAAATAGATAAAAGTGGAGTAACAATGCAACAACATATAGTACAAAAAATAATAAATCCAAATGAAGAATTAGATGCAAAAAAGAAATTACAATCATTTTTAGGATTAGTAAACCAAGTAAGAGAATATATACCAAAACTAGCAGAAAACCCAAAGCCTTTACAGAAAAAATTTAAAAAGGACGTAGAATATAATTACAACGAAGAAGATAAAAAACAAGTCTAGAAAATAAAAATATTTTGTAAAAAATTACCAAAATTACAATTCCCAGACGAAGATAAAAAATTTATATATATAGTAGAAGCAGATGCAAGTGAATATAGTTATGGAGGAGTACTTAAATATAGTTACGAAAATGAAAAATTAGAACATCATTGCAGATACTACTCAGGTACGTTTAATGAAACAGAAATAAAATGAGAAATAAATAGAAAAGAATTATATTCGTTATATAAATGTTTATTAGCATCTGAACCATATATTTTATATAACAAATTTATTGTGAGAACAGATAATACCCAGGTTCGCTGGTGGCTAACAAAGAAAATACAAAATTCAGTTACAACAAAAGAGATTCAGAGACTAGTATTGAATATATTAAATTTTACATTTACAATTGAAGTAATTAGTACTAACAAAAATGTTATTGCAGATTACATATCAAGACAAAGCTACACAGACTGCAATAATAAAAGATGATGCTTTAGAAAAGATACTCAAAACCCTAACTACGCTTTCAATGAAAGCGGACAGTATGGGTAATAAAATAGAAAAGCTAAAGACTAATGAAGTTAAACTGAAGTCTAAAGCTATGAATCAACTAACTCAGCAGTGTGCAGAGCTATGTCTATTGGAAGACATTAAAATTTTAGAGCTAAAAGGAGACATTGGGACACTCCATAAAACTCATAACATTTATCAATCTCATGTGTTGAAGCAAGCCTCCTTCTTTGTAAACAAAAAACTTTTGAATATTTAATAAAAAGCAGATATATTTCTAAGCAAAAGCTATGGATGAACAAAGCCCAGAATTATCAAACCTACCAGAGCAGGTATATTTATTTATGATTATGAATAGCTAAATTCATAAATTCCTAACAATCATGATATGATAAAATAGGTTCATGTTAGTTACTTTATAGTAGAATTATTCAAAAAATAGCATGTTAATAAGTTTATTAGCAAAGTGGAAAAGGAGAAAAATCCCTAAGAACTATGCCATCCTAAAGGTGGAACCGGTGAGACAAGAAAGCCGTGATAGGGGAGTAGCCAGAGTAGAGGCGCTGTTTAAGAGAAAAGTATCCAAATTACCATGCTAATAGTGACCGAAGAACATGTTATTTAAGAATGATCTAGTATATAGTAATCTAAAATGATCATATTTTGTTATGTATGATTGAAGAGAGTATTTTGAAAATGCATCATATGAAAAATGAATACTTATTTATCTGACGAAATGGTAGATAAATTTAAAGTACTTGTTTTGTATGTACTTAGGGATATAGAAATTGTAGATACAAGAAAAATCATATTGGAAAAAATATTTGATAAATATTTTATGACTAGAATAAATTACATACCTTACCTACCTAACTACTCTTATGAATACTTACATACCAAACCTACACATCAACCATGATAAATTACATATATTTAGAATATTGAAAAATAGATATGAAAAATATACAATTAATAGAAAAACTAATGAAAACAAATTTAGAAGAATATATGAGAACCAAAGATATAAAATATATAGAATATCTTAATGAAAATATAGAGGAATTAATAAGATTAAAACAAACAACTAAAGAAAATAATGAAAAAGCATTTAATTAACCCACCTAAATGACAGATAATTTTGAAGTACTATTTTTATACATACTTAGAGATATAGAAATTATAGACGTAAAGAAATAATGTGGCAAAAAATATTTAACACTGAAGATGAAGAGTTAGATATAAATTAGATAGAAGACGAGTTAGTAGAAATATACTTAAGTGATGACAATCACTATTACTACCTAGATAATTATTCAGATGGATATTATACAGATTAAGAAATGCTAGAATATATTCAAAGAGTTAGAGAAAAACAAAGTTGTCTATACGAAGAAATTAATTATAGAAACCATCTTAGAAAAGGAAGTAAACAATTAAAAGAAAGATTAATTTGAATAAATAAAACCATAAAACAACTAGAATTAAAAGACAGTTTAAAATATGATTTAGACATAGAATTATTCATAGACGAAAAAGACAGGTTAATTAACGAAATAGATAACCTACAATTTAATATCAGATATAGTATAATTAGAATAAATTATTACAAAGAAATTTACAGTATCACAACTACTTTAGGATAAAATGATAGACTATGAGTATTTAAAATATTGGAGACAAGATATGGAAGAAATAAGATTAACAGAAATACTTATGAAAGAGAATTTAATTGAATATTTTAGAACAAAAGATATAGAATATTTAAGATATCTCCAAAATAATATACAAGAATTACAAAGACTAAGAGAAAAAACTAAAGAATATTACAGTAAAGCATTTAATCAAATACCATCTAATCACCCACCAAGATATGAACATTAATAAAATTAAAATAAATACACTAAAAATAAAAATATTTAGAGAAGTTAAGAGATATCCACGCACAAATAAAAATAGATCCATTAGAACTATAATAGATCTATTTATTACCCAAGTTATCCGCACCCCCTACAAATTCTATCCCGCCCAACCTGCCCCCCTCCCTTTTGTTCCCCTTCGTCCCACGTTCTTGAAACTTTTATATATGATGTTTTGATAATTGACTCTTTTTTTAAGGTTTTGCAATGATTTTTTTTTTTTTTTTTTTAGGTTTTGCAGTGAAATTCTTCAACTAGATAAGATAAATTTTTACAATCTAAGCATTGCATTTAATCGTGTGTGTGAGTGAGAGAGAGTGTGTGTGTGTGTGAATTTTAGAATTCCTATTGTAATTTTTCTTTTAGATCAAAGAAGTAAAAATCAAGGATCATCTTTATAAAATACTATCAAGTGCTCACTAATTCTACTATTATATTTAAGAACCAAACTGGATAATACTAAAGAAGAATGTGATGACAACTTTCGGTAATATAAAAGAATATTACAAATTGATACTGTTTTACTTTGTAAAAATTGTAATTACTTAAATATTTGAAAGGCGTGCTGAGGAAAACTTGGCTCATCTGTGTTATCATCTTTTATAGTTGAACGAATAAATATTATAATTTAATATCTATATTTGTAGATTTATTTACTTCCTTAGTTGATTTGAACTTTTTCTTATTTTTATCTATTGAAATTTTTGGTAAATTACATATTTTTATCCTCAAAATTTTATATGTACATACTTTTGGATATATAATCAATTCATACTATTGACAAATATATTGGTGGAATCAAAGCAAGAAGGACAACAAGGTGTTTGTAGTTGAAGATTGTGGAAGGAGAGATAGGAAAGGACTATTGTTTTGAACTAATTACAATTTTTAAAATTGTAAATGCAATTACATTTAACTTAATAGTTGTTTTGGAATCTCAAATATAGATTCCTAGCTATATTATGCAACTTTTGTGACTTAAAAAATTAAAAAAATAAAAAAGAAACTTTTGTGACTTATGAAGGTTGTGGAGAATTCTTTAATTTGTCGTAATAGAATTGTTGAAATACTTTTTGGATTTTTTAAAGTTACATTATAGAATTTTTTGTGATTAATAATGTTTATGACGATATTTTTTAATTTGTATCCATGAATTTTTATATTTGTGGTCAAACCTATAGGTAATTATAAAAAATATGGATATACATTTTCATTTTTCATAGCAAATTATTAGCTATAATTTATGTATTTTCTAACAAGAAAAATAAATTCTTAGCCATGTATAAAAATGTTTGTGGCAAATTCTTCTTATAGCTATAGACTTTCTAACTCGTAGCTAAATAGAAATATTGTTACAATTAAATTAAAATATAAAATAACCACAAATTTTAATTTTTTTTAGCAAAAAAAATTAAGTCTTTTTCCATAATAGAATACGTTGTGGCTAAAATACACAAATTACTATGAATTTTATTTATCGTGGCAAAAGAGTAAACTATTAGCTACAAGTATATGTTCCATAGCAAGAATTTTGTTTTACCATCACAACAACAATAATTTTTTTGTAGCTGTAAGTAGTAATCCTTAGCCATAGATCATGTAAAGTCTGTAGCTAACTTTTAGTTATGCAACTTCTTGCTACGAACGCTACAGAAAATAAATTGTGGCTAAAGTGTTTAGCCATGAAAATTTTCATATTTACCTTTGAGGTATTTTGTAGCTATACATGCCTTATGTTATAGTTCCCATACTCTCTAAATCTCTATCATTGACAACTTCCATGCGCTATTCTTAAGAAAGCATACCAAAAATTCTCAACTGACTATGACATATACAAAGATTTACCTCAATATTCCTTCATCCTTTAGCCTTAGATAGAAAAAGCATAAATAATCTTTCTTAATGAGGGTCATTAACTCTCCCTCATCTAAACCATTATCATCACCACCATCTCAACATAAGAATAGATCATTGAAGGGGTAACACATAAGGACCTGAAGTACAAAAGAATCCTATACATAACTTTGACACTTAACTGAGGCCTGAGGAATAGAATGTCAAATGTATGGATTCATTAAAAAGATATAAACTGAGGACGTACATGATATAATGCAAATTTCACTAGTATCATGAGTTCAGAGAATTGATCATACTCTGAAACACGAGTTCATACATATTATAAGCTATTCAACATAAGACCGGAGTTTCATAGATTTATGAGGGATGACTCGAATCACAGAGTGAAGCAGTTACTTACTAGGAGCTGAGAATGGACTTAAATACGTATAAAGTGTATAAGCATTGGCCTTTGGCATAAATCTATCACGCAAGACATGAATTTGGTGTGATAATGACTTAAATCCAAGGAATACTCTAGAGTAAGAAGGGATAACTATCTCATCACAACTCTTATTGACATGTATCACAATCTAATTATCAAAACTTGATTTAGTTCTTATACCATATCTCCCTTAGATCAAAACTGATATTCTAAGCTTATGGGTCTACTCCATATCCTCAAGATTGAGCTATAATTTCTTTGCTCTAGAGGTCTACACATGGATACTCACCTGTATAAATTATATCTAGACAATACTAAATTCATTATTGGACACTCTCTTAATACATACCACCCTTAACTTCCTTTAGCTTCAATAATCATTATCATACTTATACTCTATTAACTCAACAAACAAACCTGCCTCACTAAACACATACTCTGGCTCACTAACTCAAATTATGCCAAAAGGCTTAGTATAATCTATCCATAGCTCCTTAACATAGCCGTCGAGACTACTATATACTATATGACTAGCCTTTTTCACACTTAGAAACTCACAGGCATTATCTAAGAACACATGACACATAATAATCTTAGAAATTAATTCAATCCCCATATGACCTTGGGTACACCTCTACATCATACCTACAACATCATACTTAATTACGAATAAACAATCTTAAACTCTTGTATGCACTGTTCAAACTTAGTGTCTAGTGCTAGGCATGATTAAAAGCACAATCTCACATACTATTCTAGCTTGAAAGCAATAAAATAAACATCAAGAAACACTAGTCCACTAGAACCTCATAATAGTGATAATTGATCATAATCCTATGGTATACCTTATTAAAATCCGTTAGCGCATCCTTCTTCTACATATTCTGACTATTTACCCATCTATACACCTAAATTACTTTCATAGCTCTATAGGTTTCAACTAAACTCCTTTTTGCAACCTCAAGTGAAGCCTAAATTTACAATACTCAACCACTAAATACTTCATAAATATCCTATACCTTGCTAACACAATAAATACCATCAATAACTCCCTTCCTACTTCAAGCAAACAATAATTCACCTTAACTAATAAATCCTTTTCTACCTTCCACCAAGGAACCTGTACCACCCTTTATTACCCCTAAACTAACACACAAAGACATATCACCTCACTACTAACTCTATCATATACTAAAGTTCATCTATATACATTCAATCAATCGCTAACACTACTTTTTTTGTCAGTACACTTCTATACCCATACTTCTAACTATAATAAGGTTCTACTACTTATGAATCATAATGCTCTGGTTGCAATATCCCTCAAAAGCAAACTTCATTTAACAATCTAGGTTCATATTATCTCTTTTTATAAGCACAATCTGTATTGAAGGGTTAATAAGGAATCTGAATATATATCTTACTTTGTCTTAACTGAATAACTCATGAGGATAAGAAAATAACTTTCAACTTAAGGAACTTATAACACACTAGAGAGCTTCTCTCAGTCCCCTTGTGTGACTTTTGAAGTTACTGATAGTAAATTTGAGAGCATTATCTTGGGAGAAATTGGAACTTGCTAATTATGTTATCTCAAGAATAAGTCATAGATGAAGGATTATGGAGTAACACATGAATCAAAAGAAGTTTTTGAGAGAACAAATTTACAGCACGAGCTAGAGCATGAAGAAGGGAAATATTTCTTAAATGCCCTACAACATCTCGAAGAAAAGTACAGATGTTTCCATACAATCTACAAGACTCAACTAGACATGACTTAATAGACACCCTAGGACACTTGAACTCTATGGTCTGATACCAAGTTTGTAATGCCTCAAGACTACCCCCTTAACGTCCCACGGTGCTTAGGACCACAAGTGATCCTAAGATAACCCTTCCACTGGCATAACTCGTGAGCAATTGAATAAAATACATAAAACTTGAAGTAATAAGCAGAGGAATAGTCTTTAACTGAATATTTTAAAAGTAAAACTATTGAAATGATTACAACTCTGGTTGTACAAAACAAAACTACAATTGAATACATCAACTATACTGATTGTATGTGAAGCCTCTACTAGTATTGGCTATAGGGGACATAACCCCCAACTATCCCGAATCAAACAAGATGCTACTCAAACTATGAATGACTCAAGCCCTTGAATCAAAATAACTCATCACCTACTGATTGGAAGTTGCAAACTATCTAATTATGATTTACATGCTACAACTTGTACCTATATTATAAGACAATGTAGCACATAGAAATGTATGCAGATCAGTACTTCTGGAATGTACTGAGTATGTGTGGGTGAATGCATAAGTAAAATAATATCTTACTATATTCATAGTCTTTCAAATAATGCATTCTAAGTGTAAGTGACTCACCTTGAGCTTGAATAAAACTGAAAGATGAAAAATCATAAATCATGAATAATAAAGCATACTGAATAAAATTTGAGAGCCACACTCTTAGTTTCTAAAAGCTTTACTTAATCTTTCTTAGGGAGGTTTTTCTAACCGACATACACCATGTGAGCTATCATGGAGTCCAACATCTCTTACCCACGTTGGGAGAGTTGTTCTACCCTTGCCATTAGAATAGAACCTAACTAGAGTGATCACTATGCTGAACCCATATCGAGACTTAATCCTATGATTGCACATTGTTCTAAAATCATAATAAATTTGGAAATCTGTCTGAACTAACTGAGAATATATGAACATAATCTATGGAAAATACTAAACTAAATAGTGTGAACAATCACTACTAAATAATCTGAATAATATCTAGTAGCCTGACAAACCTTTACTATTAATAACTAGAGAGCCACTGGAACAGATCCCTAGCTGACTCGAACTGTCTGAACATACTGAATCATCTATACTAATAAGCTGAAAAACTAAAAGACTAAGTCTCCAAACTATGAGGACTCACCAACTATCGGGATATAGGTAGAGATGCTCGAAATCACCCACGCTACTGGAACTGAGCTGCTGAACCTATATTATGAGACAATATAGCACATAGACGTATATGTGGATCAGTACTTTGAGAATTTACTGAGTATATGAGGGTGAATGCATAAGTAAAATAACATCTCAACATTATCATAAGTAGTAAAATAATACATGCTAAATGTAGATGACTCACATAAGCTGGAATATCTGAAAGTGGAGAATCATAATCATGAGTAGTAAATCATACTTTATGAATCTAGTGAGGTATAACATTTAGTTCTAAAAGCTTCACTAGTGTTCTGTTTGTAAATCATGTTGTCTAAGTGTGGAAAAGACACTTTTATATCTGAAATTTGAAAACTAAAGTCTATAGCTAATGTCTTTCTGAAAAGCAATATCTGAGTAAAGTTGTGAGCCTTTACTCTTAGTTTCTAAAATTTATTCTGTTATCCCTTACACTTTTCGGTAAGCGTAGGAAAATTTACTCAAAACCTATTTATTTACTTTTACTATTAGGAAAATACTTTTAAAAGCTTTTTGTAAGGATTACTCTTTTTTGTAGGGAGGTTCTTCTAACCGACATAAACCATGTGATCTATCATGGAGTCTAACGTCTAGTTCCCTTATGGGAAAAACCTCACATTGGGAAGAGGTGTCATACTCTTTCCAAGGAGTATAACCTAATCTAAGTAATTACATCTGTATCTGTCATCCATATAGAAATGGGAATAATTTGATAATCTGAACCTACATTGTGTTGTAGTTTTGGGGCATGGGAACATACCCAACTCGGTGCTAAATACTACTCCCTTTAATTTGTATGCTCATTCCGTTGGAAAACAAATTTAAAATCTAGTATAATGGTTTCTTAGAAAAATCAACTATATAATTGCTAAGTTAAACTATAATCTAAAACTATGAAGTGGATTTCATATTTAAGTTGAGATCAAAGGATTAAATCTTTATCAAAAAGTCAAAAATAATCTATTTATAGGGTGTTTATAGCACAATCAATCTTGAAATATTAATATCCACTTAGGGCTTAATGAACCATGCATTAAATTCATGTTAAAACATCATAATGTTCATGTTTGATAATATAAATATTGATAATTCAGTTCAAAACCTGGAATTTATTGTGATACATATGAAAATACGAAAATAGACATGCAATTCCACTTCTAATTCACTTGAATCTCATAATCTTGCAAATAACAGTAATGCGTATGAACTTTTTTTTGAAAGTCATGTATATTCACACAAAATTATGCAAATTTATAATTAAAGACTAGTTTTGGGCACAAGGATGAAAGAATATCCTTGTTCATAAACCCCACACACCTTAATTGATGAAATTGAATAAAAGGCTTGATCTTGAATTCCTATTTCTGCTTTTGAAGATGACCTCTTAAGGTTCTTGAATTGAGAATCCTTAATTTTAAGTTTTCTTGGAAAAATAATGGAGGAAAATTGAATTTCTTGGAGGTTAAGTTTTGAGCTCTAGGGTTTTCTTTGAGAGAGAATTGATGAAAAGTAAGCATAAAGTGCTCAGAATGAGTTTAATCTTGTGTTATCCACGAATTGAGGGCTTGAGAATGAACCAAATTACCCTTTTTAAAATTTTAATTGGAACTAGAAAAGAAAGAAAATTCCCCATTTGTCATGCCACCATGACGTGCCACTATCGAGGTGGTTCACTAAAAATTGGACGAATAGAAACTGGAAAATCAATGCGACATGGAGCTATTGCGGTAAGCCACTGAAATGACATTTAGGCAATCATCGCGACGTGCCACTATCTCGATGAGCTATTGGAAATTGACAATTGGGAAATGGGACTTTAATAAAACATGGGATAATCATGGAGGTCCACCAAAAATTGACAATTTCCATTTTGGTTTTCACCACGATGCGGTGCTTGTCGAAATGCCATACTGTTATACTAAAAACGTCATAACTTCTTAATCGAGTATCGAATTTAGGCGAAATTGGTATCGTTGGAAATCTAATTAAATTTTCTACACACTGGAAGGTCTAGAATGGGAAAATTCTATATGTATCAAAGGTTATTCATTTTTGAAGCTAAACCTTGACATTTTAGGAGCTAAATTAAGCTAGGAAAAAGTTTGGGGTACTACATTATCTCCTCCTTGGGAATAGTCATCCTTGAATGTGGATGGATAAACTAAAAATACTGAGGAACTAAGGCTATATGTTGACATGCACAACTAATACAAGTTATATGACTGGATCTAAAGCATACTGAGCGACTGAGCTAATCTGTGAGTGCATGAATTTTACATGAAGACAACTATATAGCTGGATTTAAGATAGGAAAAGAGCTGAATTAAGGAGGATTGTTAGCTTCGACTGAATCTGAGTTCGTGGAGAAAAGATGAGGATACTTGGTACGCATGTCTGCTTCTGCTTCCCAAGTGGCACCCTCAACAGAATAATTTTTCCACAGAACTTTGACCACGGGAACTTCTTTGTTCCTTAGTCTACGGATCTGATTATGAAGAGTCTCTACTGGAAATTTTTCATATGAGAGGCTATTCTGAATATCTGTACATTCGAGAGGGACTACAAAGGCTGAATCATCCATAGACTTTTTCGATAAGGACACATGGAACACTGGATAAACTGAGGATAAATTTGTAGGTTGCTCAAGCTCATATGCTACCTTTCCGAATAAACTCAAAATCCTGTAGGGGCCTACATATTGGGGACTAGGCTTCCCCTTTATGCCAAATATCTTCACCCCTTCATAAGTAAAAAATTCAAATAAACAAGATCATCAACCTCGAACTCAGGATCTCTCCTTCTTACATCTACATAAGATTTCTAATGACTTTGAGCTACTTTGAATCTTTCTCGAATTAACAAAACTTTCTCCATGGACTCAAACACCATGTTTGGCCCAATCAAAGAGGCCTCACCCACTTTAAACAAACCAAATTATGATCTACATCTTTGCCCATAAAGAGCTTTAAACGGGGCCATTGGAATACTAGCATGATAATTGTTATTATAGGAGAACTTAATCAACTGAAAATGCTCATCCCAACTGCCTTTGAAATCAATAACATATGCCCTTAACATATTCTCTAGAGTCTGAATGGTCCTTTCTGCCTGACCATCTGTCTATGGATGAAAAGATGAACTAAGATGAACTTGGGTACAATGACCCTTCTGAAAGTCTCTCCAAAATTGAGAGGTAAACTGAGTACCCCTATCTGAGATGATAGATAAAGGAACTCCATGCAATCTAACTAACTCTCTGATATACAACTTAGTATAATCTTTATCTGTATAGGATATGTGAACTGGCTAGAAATGCACTGACTTAGTCAACCTATCTACAATAATCCAGATCGAATCATGCTGATGACGCGAATGGGGTATTCCAGTCATAAAGTCCATATTTACCTCTTTCCACTTCTAAGCGGGGATACCAAACTCATGCAACATACCACCAAATCTTTGGTGCTCTACCTTAACCTGTTGACAAGCTGCACACTTCGCTACAAGTTCTGCTATATCTTTCTTCATACCACTTCATCAATAGATTTCCCACAAGTCATGTTACATCTTGGTGGATCCTGGATAAATGAAGTAACGTGCACCATGTAATTCTGCCATAATCTATTGCCTTAAATCATCAACACATAGTACACATAATCTACTCTGGTACCTAAGCACACCTTATCCCCCTTGGGAGAAAATCTCTACCTTTTGGTGTTTAACTAACTCCTTCAGTTTGACCAAACTAGAATCCTTATCCTGATTTTATTTCACTTCTAAAACTAAAGAAGATTCGGAACTACTCCGGACCAAAATATTCCCTTCAGCTAAATCAACCAATCTCATACCCAATCTTGCTAACCAGTGAACTTCCTGACTAACTCTTTCTTATTATTTTCCACATGAGCAACATTGTCCATGGACAATCTGCTAAGGGAGTCTACCACTACATTGACCTTTCTCAGATGATACAACACACTCATATCATAATCCTTCAATAATTCTAACCACCTTCTCTACCAAAGATTCAACTTCCTTGGAGTAAATACATACTGTAAATTTTTATGGTTGATGCTAGGCGTATTTACACGCCTAAAGTACTATAATTTACCCATATTTTAGCTAAGTTTTAAGGACAAAATATATAATTCCTGCACTTTTAATCCTTTTTCCTGTAAGTGAGCTAACCAACTTGATTAGCATGTTTTCAGGTATAAATGATGAAGATTTCAGCATTTTATGGATCTTTGGGCAGCAAAGGAAATCTTCACGTAAGAAGGAGGGAAGGTTTTGGAAACTCATGGACCAAAAGTGGCGCATGGAAAAGTTGTCGTGGGTAAAGTATTTCTAAAGACTTGGGGGATCAGTAGTAACTTAGTAGGACTAGGACAAGGATGCAGTAACCAAGTAGGACTAGGACAAGGATAAAAACCCTATTTCAGTAGGACTAGGACAAGGGTGTTATAAAAACCCTTATTTGCTGAATTTTTCAGCATTCATCCATCCATTTATCCCATCAATTCATTCCACCCCATTCTTTCTCTTCTTCACCAATTCATTTTTAGACATTATTTTCCTCTATTCGACTTTTACTATTATTCAAGTTATAGATTCTGTAAGTTTTAACAGAGAAAACACGGCTCTCTTGAGGCTCGGATAGAAGTAAAAACGTTATTCTCTCTTGGACGTAAATTTCATCCCAACGTGAGATAACTCTAGTTTCGTGATATGATGATTAAATCTATTATGATTTTCATTACACTCATGAGTAGCTAAAGTACTCTGTTAGGGTTATGGAAGACTTATGAGATACTATCTATTTCTATGAGTTTGTGAATTCTTGACACGTATGCTGCTTATATCATTCTTCTCTTCATCTTAATTTAAATTCTTGTGGTTGCAAACATATAGAATATGCCAGTATAGCATTAACTTGTTCGAAAGAAAAGTTACATGTCTGAAAAAGAGAGAATGACAAGGAAATAGGGCTACCAACCCCTGTTTAAAAGTTAGTGCCGTAACTGGATTAACCTCTTGGAGAATTCATACCATTAGTTATACGCTTTAAGCTCGAAAGAGTTAAAGTGAGATAATCCTTGATGGTCGAAAGACTCTAGGATTTACCATAGAATACGAATCTCTATAAGTGCATGCATGTCTGAATTCCGCATAATTCATAGACAATAGATACGTAGAACTCATAAGTTGGACATAACCCTATCTTAAAATTCTCATTGATTAAAACCTACTAAACAAAACATTCCATTTTTACTTTGCTATTTTGATACTTTTACTTCACGCATAAAATCCCCCCCTTTTCCGTAGAACTTTCACCAAAAGTCTACTAATTGTTGCATACTTAGTGACAGAGTATTCCCTGTGGGATTCGACACCCAACCCAGTTGGGTTCTATATTTGACAACGACCGCTTACACTCTTACGAGATCTATAGTTGGGTCCGTTGTCGGGGAATACGGTTGTCAACTAAGTTTGTGATAGTTACTAGACCCTTTGGTCAAAGATTCTCAGATTTTACTTTTAGTTGTTGTTTTTATTTTATTCAGGTTTTGTTGACAGAATGGATGCACAATGTGTCATTGAAAGAATGGCTGCTCAACAGGAGCATGCTAGGTTAGCTGCATTGGCATCTGCTCAAGTGCATCAACAGAATATTGATAACCTAGGTCATGCAACAAATCCTGATGATGAGGAGCTACTAAACCCACGACATACTGCTGAGGTGGTGGCACCCATGCAGAGGAGAGATCCTCAAGCGCGATTGAGGCCTGATCACCAAGCTGTGCAAATTCCTTTTGATGACGATGATGATGATTTGGACGGAGCTGGTGCCATAGGAGCTATTATTCCTCCGCCCTTGGCACCCAGAGCCAAGTTCAATATCACTAGCATCATGATTCAGTTATTGCAGCTCAAGGGATTATTTGGTAAACTTGTAGGTGATTTTTCATATATGCATCTGATCAACTTTATCTCCATATGCAAGTCATTCGACAATCCAGGCGTTGGACAGAATGCAATTCGGCTACTCTTATTTCCACTGTATCTATCTGGGGAAGTAACTCTATGGTTGAATGGGCTGACTCCTGTTCTATCACTAATTGGAGGCAATTGAAAGATTCTTTCCTAGAAAGATTCTTTCCGCCATCCAAAAAAGCATAATTGAGACATGAGTCAGCAATTTTCGATAGCTTCCAACTGAAGCTCTCCACAAAACATGGGAGAGGTTCAAGAAGAAGCTTATACGGTGCCTAAATAATTATATGACCAATGTCCACTTGATGGAGATACTATACAGAGCTTTGAATTCGGTGACCAAGACAGTGGTTGATAATGCTGTGGGTGGGTCATTCATAGACCTTAATTTTAACGAAGAAAGTGGTATGATAGATCGTATGACAAAGCAGAGTACAGCTTGGCATACAAGGGATTTTGAGGTAGCAAGCTCTACTGTATCTATTGGCATGACTACAGAACAAAGCCGAAGAGAGGAGAAATGTGATCAAGATACGGTGCACATAAAAATGCATATGGATCTTCTTACAAAGCATTTATTATCAGGGAAGACCGAAAAATTCAAGGCAGTTGCGTCAAAAGGAAGAGATAAATCCAATTCTGAAGAAGAAGCCAACTACTTGAATAATCTGGGGGTTTTCGAGGCAACGCCCAAGAAAACCAAGGTCGGAACTATTATGATAAATCTGGATTCAAGGACCGCGATCAAGGTAGTTGGAAGAATAAGACTGACAGGAGTGGGTTGTATGTTCCACCTGGAAGCCATGAAGCCACTGTATCTAGTTCTAGAAAGATGTCCATGGAAGATATGATGGCAAAGATGGTGAAAGGAGTGGAGGCAACCAACACGGGCGTAACTGAGGTAATAAATGATTTGTCCTCAATCAAGCAATTGGTTGACTCCCATTCCACTGCAATAAAACAGCTGGAACAACAAATAAGTCAACTATCGGTGCCATTCAATCAACGAAAAGCTGGCCCTCTACCTAGTGACACTATGCAAAATCCAAGGAATGATGGATTATGCATGGCTATTACTACCAGGAGCGAAAGTGTAGATGCCAAAGAAGCCGATGATGGTGTTTGTGACGTCACTTCGAGGTGGATGCAGCCTGAAAAGATGGAAAATCAAAAGAAGATGCAAAGGAAGTGGTGAAGAAAATAGTTCCCCTTCCACCACCACCTTTTCCGAAGAGACAAAAGAAAAAGACTGATGACACTCCTGAAAAGGTTAATAATCAAAAGCAAGATAAAGAGGAAGTGGTGGAGAAAATGATTCCCCTTCCACCACCACTTTTTTTGCAGAGATTGAAGAAGAAAGCTGATGATACCAGGTTCAGTAAATTTATGACTATGTTGAAGAAGCTGACTATTAATGTTCCTTTGGTGGAGGCGCTAGAGCAGATGCCTGGATACACTAAATTCATGAAGGACCTTTTAACAAAGAAGAGGGCAGCAAACTATGAGCTGGTAGATAATGTTCATCATTGTAGTGCAATCTCTACAAGATCGCTAGTACAAAAGAAGGCAGATCCTGGTGCTTTCACTATTCCTTGCATGATTGGATCATTGGATTTTGCTAAGGCATTGTGCGATTTTGGAGCTAGCATCAATTTGATGTCGCTATCAATGTACAGAAAGTTTGGGTTGGGTGACCCTACACCAACTAATATGCAACTTATGATGGCAGATAGGTCGGTAAAATAACCAGTGGGTATTTTGAATGATGTGTTGGTGAAGGTTTCCACCTTCATCTTTCCTGCAGACTTTGTGATTTTGATTGTGAGGTAGATTCTGAAGTTCCCATAATCTTGGGACGCCCTTTTCTCGCAACTGGAAGCGTACTCATTGATTTGAGAGCTAATGAGCTTTTATTCCGATTGAATGATGAAGTGGTTCGTTTTAATGTGTGCAAATCAATGAAGCAACCCAAAGATCTGAACATGTTCTCGGTAGTTGATGTTTATTTTGATGATGAGAAAGAATTATTCGTAGAGGAGCAGCTTATTGTTGACCCATTGGCGGCTGTACTCATGAATGTAGAGCGTGAGGATGCTAAAAATTATGAGGAAATCGTTTGTGCTCTAACAGGAATAGGGTCCTATTCTTATGCTCCTAAGAAGCTGGACCTTGATGTTGAGAATCGACCTTCACCAACAGCGAAGACTTCCATTGAAGAGCCACCAGTACTAGGATGGAAAAAGCTCCCCAGGTATGCGTTCTTGGGAAGTGGAAATACACTTTCGATGAGTGTTGCGGATGATTTAAGTGAACAACACGTAGAGGCTCTCATCTCTTCCATGAAGAGGTACAAAAGAGCTATGGGTTGGTATATTGATGATATAATTGGTATCAAAGAAGATTGCATGCCCACAAGTAAGCATCAGCGTCGTCTGAATCCATTCAGAAAATGATGCACTATCTATCTCGATGAAGTCTAAGTAATCGAGATAACTGTGTCGTGCCGTGACAATAAATCAAGCACTACATGGGAGGCAACCCATCATTTTTAATTGTTTTGTTTTCCCAGGATTTTGTCGAGCCACGACCAAAACTAAGGCACTTGATTGGAGGCAACCCATCGTTCTAATCGTTTTTGTTGTTTTTGAGTAAGTGTAGGTGCAAGACGTATAAAGGAGGAGCTTGGTATCAAATTTTGATGTGAAAGTGAGCAATATTAAAGGTGGTAAGTAAGTAATGAAGGAGCAAAAGGCTTTCGGTTAGGCATTGCCTATACAAATCTAGGCAATAGACAAGGCAAGGCCTACGTAAATCTCGGCAACAGACAAGGCAAGGCCTATGCTATGGCCTTTGTTCTCTGAATCTACAATGCCATAGCATAGGCGCCGCCTATGCCCAACAATTCCATAACATAGGTTCCACCTATGCCCAACTAGGCAAAGCATTAGGCGCCGCCTATGCCAAGCATAGGCAAAGCTAAAGGCGCTGCCTATGCCATTGCCTTTGCTCTCTGAATCTACAATGCCATAGCATAGGCACCACCTTTGCCTCCCAAATCTCTCAAAACTTTTATTTTTTCTCATCTAACCTTGCAAGATCATATTTCGAGTTCAACACCAAGTAAGTTCTTCGTTTATATTCCAAAGTTGTTACAATACTATGCCTATAGTAAGTTGTTAAATCTTGAAGTAGTGTTGGTGATTTGAACATGGTTGGCTTGTTTTGCTACATCTAGTTGAGCGAAAGAATATGTGTGGTTGTTCTTGAATTGTTTCCAACCTGTATGTGATTTTGATACACTATCATACTTTTGCGAAATCAACATGGTGAAGTTTATTGTATAATCTTTAAAATTGAATGTTTGAATGTTTACATGAGCAGTTCATCGAGATAAAGATCATGATTGAATACAAGCATGAGATATTGTGATTATTTCTATGCCATAACTTGATACAATCTCTATAGTAGTCTTGTTCAAAAAAGTGCATCAATCCAAACATAAAAGTATAGTAAAGATTACATGAAATAGAGTTGGAAAGGATAGTTAAGGTGACATGAAAGTATGATTGTGCTGAACATATTGTTGGAACATATCACCTATATGTATGTCGATGTAGTCTGAGTAATCGACATCACTCACTTAATTAGTTTGTACCAACAAATTAAGTGTGGGGTGGTGCCACTATTGCTTGTTTGTTGATTGAATCTTCTGAGATGAAGCTAACATTACTCTATTAGGATCTCAGGTAAAATGGCCCCAAAAGGATGACAAGGAAAACAAAAAGTGTCCACCTCACAAAAAGGTCAGAAAAGAGCAAGAAAAGATCAAAACTGAATCCTCCTCGATGCAAATACCTCGACGCACGCTTGGAATAAAGTGGGGTACATTTTGAGGAAACTTTGAGGATGACGACTCTGATGATGATTCCGACACAGGGGGTATGACCCCAGACATAGAGGAGGAGTCCGACTAATCAGGTTTTCCGTATTTATTTTCCACTGAGGGCAGTGTGTCCCGTCTAAGTATGGGGTGATGGTATTTGCATGATGTATTTCTTTGCCTACATTTATTTATGTTTTTTTTTTGTTTTAATTAGTCGTAGATTTTTTTTAGATTTTGATGCATAAAATTGTTTTGATAGGCAGCATGGTATTATGACAAGTGTTTGTGCTAAAATCATTACAATTGAGACGTTTAGGCTCTAAGTGTGACTCACTATGTGATAAGTGTGTGGTTGAATTCCTTCATTTGTTGGGTCAAGGGTCTATACTGCTCCCAATAAAGTTGACCATGTGCCTTGTGTGTGTGAGATGATAGTATATTCTATGTTTTTGGCTGATGCTAGAACTTGCTTGGTGTGTATGTAAAGCGAAATAAAGAGTGTGAGTTTAGGAGATGATTTAGGCATTTCTTTGGCAGCCTGTTATTGTTTACCTTCTTTTTACCTACCTATGTACATTATCCTAGTTAACCCCCTTTGAGCCTTTAACCATTTTCTTTGACAGCCTCATATGTAAGCCTAATCTATTTTTTTTCAAGATCATAATTTGATCCAAATTCCTAAGTGCTTTATATTGTAAAGTCATGTGACAAAATAAGAGGAAATTGGGTGAGAGTAGTGCCTTAGAGTGTATTGGTACTTGAATTTGTTATGAAAAAGAGTGTCTATCATAGATGTGTGTTATAAAAAAAAGAAAAGAAAAGAAAAAGAAATGGAAAAACAAAAAGGTAAATTGTGTTTATAATTAAATAAAAAGATAGTTATGTTTGAATGACAAAATTGGTGAAAAGGGGTGATAGATGAAAGAAAGGTAGCAGTGTTGATTAAAATAAGAGTGTTAATGGGAAAATGTGATGTATTAAAGCGCTTAGGAACATAGTCACTATTTCTGGACAAAATAGTCCTACCCGCCCCTTAGCCTACATTACAACCTGTAAAAGACCTGTTTGATCCTAAGCTTAGCATTTTGATATTAGTAAAACATTAGACTAAAGGAAAGCCTATGGTCAGCAGTTGCAACATATGAATTCTTTGTGAGAGTGAGAGCAAGGAGAATCTTATACCCATGTTTCGAAAAATGCAAAACCGTGAGTGATTATGGGTAATATCTTATGTAAGACACACATGGTTAATGATTATTGGGTAGTTTTGTACGATTCTTTGTGCCTTAACTTATGGATGCGAATTAACCATCATCACGAGTCTATGATGGAGGTTTAATTGTTTCTAGTAGTGATCAGAAAACTATTCTGTGTTAATAATTGTCGTGCCTGTCTGGATAAATATTTTGTGCTGTTACTGCAAAACCCTAAGTAGATATTTACATGGACATAATATTTTAATCGAGGACGAACAAAGCTTTAAGTGTGGGGTGTTGATGCTAGGCATATTTACACGCCTAAAGTACTATAATTTACCCATATTTTAGCTAAGTTTTAAGGACACAATATATAATTCCTGCACTTTTAGTCCCTTTTCCTATAAGTGAGCTAACCAACGTGATTAGAATGTTTTCAGGTATAAATGATGAAGATTTTAGCATTTTATGGATCTTTGGGCAGCAAAGGAAAGCTTCATGTAAGAAGGAAGGCATCTTTTGGAAACTCATGGACCAAAAGTAGCGCATGGAAAAGTTGTCGTGGGTAAAAATAGTATTTCTAAAGACTTGGGGGATCAACAGTAACTTAGTAGGACTAGGACAAGGATGCAGTAACCAAGTAGGACAAGGACAAGGATAAAAACCCTATTTTAGTAGGACTAGGACAAGGGTGTTATAAAAACCCTTATTTGCTGAATTTTTCAGAATTCATCCATCCATTCATCCCATCAATTCATTCCGCCCCATTCTTTCTTTTCTTCACCAATTCGTTTTCAGACATTATTTTCCTCCATTCGACTTTTACTATTATTCAAGTTATAGATTCTGTAAGTTTTAATAGAGAAAACACGGCTCTCTTAAGGCTCGGATAGAAGTAAAAAAGTTATTCTCTCTTGGACGTAAATTTCATCCCAACGTGAGATTACTCTAGTTTTATGATATGATGATTAAATCTATTGTGATTTCCGTTGCACTCATGAGTATCTAAACTTCTCTATTAGGGTTATGGAAGCCTTATAAGATACTATCTATTGCTATGAGTTTGTGAATTCTTGACACCTATGCTGCTTATATCATTCTTCTCTTCATATTAATTTAAATTCTTGTGGTTGAAACCAAATAGAATAAGCCAGTATAGCATTAACTTGTTTGAAAGAAAAGTTACATGTCTGGAAAAGAGAGAATGACAAGGAAATAGGGCTACCAACCCCTGTTTAAAAGTTAGTGCCGTAACTGGATTAACCTCTTGGAGAATTCATACCATTAGTTATACGCTTTAAGCTCGAAAGAGTTAAAGTGAGATAATCCTTGATGGTAGAAAGATGCTAGGATTTACCATAGAATACGAATCTCTATAAGCGCATGCATGTCTGAATTCCGCATAATTCATAGACAATAGATACGTAGAACTCATAAGGTGGACATAACCCTAACTTACAATTCTCATATATTAAAACCTACTAAATAAAACATTCCGTTTTTACTTTGCTATTTTGATACTTTTACTTCACGCATAAAATCCCCCCCTTTTCCACAGAACTTTCACCAAAAGTCTACTAATCGTTGCATACTTAGTGACCGAGTATTCCCTGTGGGATTCGACACCCAACCCAGTTGGGTTCTATATTTGACAACGACCGCTTACACTCTTACGAGAGTTGTAGTTTGAGCGTTATCAATGGTCCGTAAACACATCAACATGTACCTCATAAATATAGTGCCTCAAGATTTTCAATGCAAACACTATAGCAGCTAACTCAAAATCATGGGTAGGGTAGTTCCTTTTTTGAGGTTTAACTTGTCTAGAGGCATAGGCTTTAAATTTATCTCTCTGCATCAACACACAACCGATTCTAGAGGTATCACAATACACAACAAAACCATCTGTATCATCAGGTAATGCTAAAAGTAAAGCTGAAGTGAGTCGCTCTTCAAATCCTAAAAACTCTTCTCACAGGAATTTGACCACTAAAACTTAACTTTCTTTTAGCTCAATCTAGACATAGGGGACACAATAGATTAAAAAACCTCAACAAAATATCTATAATAGCCAGCTAAACCCAAGAAACTTCTAATGTCTAATGGAGAAATAGGTCTAGGCCAGTTTCATACTGCCTCCATCTTTTGGGGATCAAATCTAATACCATCATTGGAAATAATATCACTAAGAAAAGCTATCGATCTTTGCCAAAATTCACATTTTCTAAATTTGGCAAAAAACTAGTGATCCTTAAGAGTTTGCAACACAATTCTAAGGTGGTCTGCATGATCATCCTCACTACGATAATAGACAAGAATATCATCTATAAAAACTATGATAAAAATGTCCAGATACTGTTTGAACACTCGGTTCATCAAGTCCATGAAGGCTATGGGGGAATTTGTTAGTCCAAAGGACATGACAAGAAACTCAAAATGACCATAACAGATTTTGAAAGCTATCTTTGGAATATCACATTCCTTTACTCTAAGCTGATGATAGCTGGATCTAAGATCTATCTTAAAGAAGTAACTTGCACGTTGAAGCTAGTCAAATAAGTTATCAATTCTAGGGGAAGGATATTTGTTTTTGACTGTGACTTTTCAGTTGACGATAGTCAGTGCACATTCGCAAAGACCCATCTTTCTTTTGCATGAATAGGATAGAAACACCCCATGGAGAAACATTAGGCCTTATGAAAACTTTATCTAAAATAACTTTAAGCTATTCTTTTGAATCTTTAAGATTGGATGGAGCAATATGGAAAGGAGGAATAGAGATAAGCTGAGTATCTGGAAGAAGGTCAATACCAAATTCTAATTTCCTATCAGGAGGTAACCTAGCAAATCTTTGGGAAAAACATCAAGAAACTCATTGACTACACTAACTGACTGAACTGTTGGAGTCTTAGACTTAGTGTCTTAGACTCAAATTAGATGATAGATACACCCCTTGGAAATTAACTTTTTGGCTTTAAAATAAGATATGAAATGACTTTTGAGAGACACTGAATTTCCTTCCCACTCAAAGACCGGCTCATATAGAAACTCAAAATTCACCACTCTAGTGCAAAAATCTATAGATACATAACAAAAATGGAGCTAATCCATACCAGGAATAAGGTCAAAGTCAACTACATCTAATTCTATTAGGTCTACCAATATGATTTTATGCAGGACAGTGATAGAACACTTTCTATGGATCTGTTTGTCAACAACTGACTCACCCACTGGGGTAGAAACTACGAAGGGCTAGGGATTTTTTCAAGACCTATTTCAAAATTTACAGCAACTAATGGGGCCACACAAATAATATTTGAACCAAGGTCTAATAGTATATAAACACCAAGATAAAAGACACGAAGCATACCAGTAATAATATCTGGAGAATCCTCCTACTCCTGACAGGATGGTAAAACATAAAACCAATTCTGTAGCTGACTTCCACCTGTACTGGATGATGCATCCTGAGAAGGGACTGGGCAACCTAGAAGAGCTAGTTCACTAGTAGCCTGAGTTTGGGGATAAACATCCCTGTTTCCCTGTATAGCATGCGAACACTCTTTGATTCTATGTCCCAACTTACCACAACCATAACAATCTTTTTGATCCAACAAATACTCACCAGGATGATTCTTACCATTCCTAACACATGGAGGATAACTGGACTTTCCACTAACACTATTCTGAGATCTGGACATAAAATTCTTACCCCACTATTCCTGTCTAGCTCTGGGAGTAGGAATACTAGCTGAAGATGGCACTGGCATAAATGACTGATTTTGAAACTGTGAATGACTTCCACCTTCAAACCTAGTCTGGCCATACTCAAACTGCTCGATTCTATCCTTCTTATTTCCTCTCTCTCTTCTCTTCAACTTTTCTATCCCAATCTACTAGGCATAAATCATCAACCTAGCAAGATCTATGTCCCCAATAAGCATGGCAGTCCTACAGTCTTTGAATACTAAACCATATAATCCAGTAACAAACTTACTTACACGTGCCCTAGGATCAACCATAGTATCAAGGGCATACTTAGACAACTGGTTGAACTTAAGATAGTACTCCTTCACTGTCATTAAGTCTTCCCTCGAGTTCGCAAACTCCTCTATCTTAGCTTTTCTTATTTCACATGGAAATAAAATATCTAGAAAAGTATCCCAAAATACCTTCTAACTCATAGGAGTTGCATTCTTGCCTCTATCATTCTTCTACATAACTACCCAATCATATGCTACATCCTTTAATCTATAGGATGCTAACTCTATTCTCTTCTCTTCAAAAATATGCATAATCTGAGTGATCTTCTTTAATTCATCTAAATAAAGTTATGGGTTCTCACCTGATTTTGACTCAAAGAACTCTGGCGGATTCATTCTTATGAAGTCTCAGATTTGGGCTGCTGCTAAATTACCATTCTACAGAGGTGGGACTACCACAGTATGGTTTCCTTGAACATTGGCAGTTACTGCTTGGGCCAACGCCTGAAAGGCAATCTAAAATTTAACATGGGATACATTCTCATTCAGAGGATCAGTAGGCTGGGGTGGCTGGTTATTATTTCTTCGGGCATTAGCTTGATGAAGAGGCATATTCAACTGTCATGAAAGAGCATGATTTAAAAGAAGATAGAGATATTGTAAGCATGATAAATCATAAAAGAAAGAGATGATTTCCTAAAAATATCCCCTAGCCACTTGCTCATAAATATGCCGCGCTTCACACCCATGATCAAGACTCTACGTAACATGGCTTGTCTGACTCCTTAGGACTCTTATAAACCTTAGGCTCTGATACTAAGTTAGTAATGCCCCGAAAATGGGTTCTAATACATCACACGGTGCTCAATACTATGAGTAGCCTTAAGCTAACCCTATCTACCTTCTACTAAGTCTGAATCTCATAACAAAGGAATATAGGCATAAAAATCATACTAAATACGGAAATCTATCTGAACTAAGAATATCTGAATATAATCTCTGGAAAATACTAAACTCAATAATCTGAATAATTACTACTGAATAATATGAATCATATCAACCAGTCTAACAAGCCTCTACTACTAAAAACTATAGAGCCATTGGGACAGGCCCCCAGCTAACTTGAACTGTTTGAACATACTGAATTATCTATACTAATAAGATGAAAAACTAAAAGACCAAGTCCCCAAACTATGAAAAATAACCGTTGAGATGTAGATGGAGATGCTCGAAATCACTCACGCTGCTAGAACTGAGCACCTGAACCTACACTATGCGACAATATTATACATAGATGTATATATGGATCAGTACTTTGAGAATGTACTAAGTATATAGGGGTGAATGCATAAGTAAAATCATATATCAACATCATCATAATTTTTAAGATAATGCATGCTAAATGTAAAAGACTTACATAAACTGGAGTGGAGAATCATAATCATGAGTAGTAAATCATACATTATGAATCTAGTTAGTCATAACATTTAGTTCTAAAAGCTATACTAGTGTGCTATCTGTAAATCATGTTGTCTAAGTGTAGAAAGGAATCACTTTTATATCTAAAATCTAAAAGCCAAAGTCTGTAACTAATGTCTTTCTGTAAAGCAATATCTGAGTAAAGTTGTAAGCCTTTACACTTAGTTTCTAAAATTAGTTTTGTTATTCCTTACACTTTACTGTAACCAATAGGGAAATTTATTTAAGAACTATTTATTTACTTTTACTATTACGAAAATAGTTTTTAAAGCTTTCTGTAAGGATTACTCTTTTCTGTAGGGATGTTCTTCTAACCGACCTAAACCATGTAAGATATCATGGAGTCCAACATCTAGTTTCCTTATGGAAAAACCTCACATTGGGGTGAGGTGTCATACTCTTGTCAAGGAGTATAACCTAATCTAAGTGATCACATCTATATCTGTAATCCATAAATAAATGGGAATAATCTAATAATTTGAACCTATGTTTGCTCGTAGTTCTGGGGCATGAGAACATACCCAACTCGGTGCTAAATACTACTCCTTTTAATTTGTATGCTCATTCTATTGGAAATCCACATTAAAATCTAGTGTAATGGTTTATTACGAAAACCAACTGTATAATTGCTGAGTTAAACTATAATCTAAAACTGTGAAGTGGATTTCATATCTAAGATGAGATCAAAAGATCAAATCTTTATTAAAAATCTAAAAATAATCTAGTCATAGGGTGTTTAAAGAATAATCAATCTTGAAATAGCAATATCCACTTAGGTTTTAATGACCCATGTATCAAATTCATGTTAAAACATTATAACGTTCATGATTGATAATATAAATATTGTTAATTCAACTTAAAATCTAGAATTTACTATGATACGTGTGAAAATATGAAAATAGACAGGCAGTTGAACTTCTAATTCACTTGAAATCTCATAATCTTGCAAATAACAATAATGGGTATGAACCCTAATTTGAAACTCATGTATATTCATACAAAATCATGTAAATTTGTAATTAAAGACTAGTTTTGGACACAAGGATGAAAGAATATCCTTGTTCATTAACCCCACATACCTTAATTGATGAAATTAAATAAAAGACTTGATCTTGAATTCCTATTTGTGCTTTTGAAGATGCCCTCTTGAAGTTCTATAATTGGGAATCCTTAATTTTAAACTATCTTGGAAGAATAATAGAGGAAAATTGGATTTCTTGGAGGTTAAGTTTTGATCTCTAGGGTTTTCCTTGAGAGAAAATTGATGAAAAGTAACCATAAAGTGCTTAGAATGAGATTAATCTTATGTTATCCACGAATTGGGGGCTTGGGAAATAACCAAACTACCCTTTTTAAAATTTTTATCGAAACTGGAAAATAAAAAATTTCCTGATTTAGCATGCCACCGTGACGCATCCCTATTGAGGTGACTCACTTGTAATTGGAGGAGTGGGAACTGGAAAATCAACGTGATGTGAGCTATCACGGTAAGTCACTGAAATGACATTTAGAATATCATCGCGATGTGCCACCATCGTGGTGAGCTACTGGAAATTGACAATTAGGAAATGGGATTTCAACACGATGCAGGCCAATCACGGAGATCCACTAAAAATTGACAATTTCCATTTTGGTCTTCACCGTGATGTTGTGCTTGTTGAAATACCATACTGTTATACTAAAAACACCATAACTTCTTAACCGAGTATTGGATTTAGGCAAAATTGGTATCGTTGGAAAGTTGATTCAATTTTCTACACATTGGAGGGTCTAGAACTGGAAAATACTATATGTGTCAAAGGTTATACATTTTTGAAGATAACTCTTAACATTCTAAGAGCTAAATTGAGCTAGGAAAAAGTATGGGGTATTACATAAATACTAATCCCAAATTACTTATATTCTCTCTCTTTAGAAAATCTACCTTAAAATAGAATAAGGGTTTATAATGAAAATCCATTATGCTTCTCTTTGCTTTAAATCATAAACTATATGAATAATGTGGATTCTTTATTTTAGCTTAGGATCAAAATATCAATTCTCGCTTAAAATTTTGATATAAGTTTATCAAAGAATACTTAAAAGCATAATCTTCTTAAAGTCTCAATACTCAAACTTAGGGCTTAAAACCCATGCTTAAACTCATGTCAATTCATAATAAAACTTCATGCTCAATAACAATCAAAAAATACTTCAATAATAACAAGTCAAGATAGTGAAATCTTATTCATATTATAAATCATGTAAGTTAAAAACATAAACATAAGAACTTCTTAATTTACTTAAAGCATTAAATGTCATGAAAATCACATGCTTCAAGAATATACATTCTTGGGTAACCTTACTTCAAAAAAATTAAAATAAAATCTTAAAATTATGTAATTTGATCACAAGAGTGAAAGGATACCCTTGTTCACAACCCCACATACCTTAACAGGCTTGATTTGATGGAGAAAGCTTGACCTTAGCCTTGGAGATGATATTGAAAGCTTTTATTGGAATTCTTAGACTAGAGAACTTAAATTCTTGCTTATCTTGAAGAGAATATAACTTGAAGTTGAAGTTCTTGGGAGGAGATTAGGGTTTGTTCTTCCTGGGGAAAGCATTCTTGGAAAGAAATTATGAATAAAGGGGCAAATAATGCTCCTTGGGGGATTTAATATGTTTTATAGAAAAATTTGGGTAGGTTAAAATAACCCATTTTCCCTTAAAAATGCAGATCCAAAATCTGTAAAATGGGGGGGCAATGGAGCGTGCGCCGTGGGCTTATCGCGCACCCTCACTTCCTCTCTCACGAAAATGCCTATAACTTTTTTATCTAGTATCGGATTAAGGTGAAATTGGCATCGTTGGAAAGTTGACTCAATTATCGACAATTTGGTGGGTTTTGACAAGCAAAATTCTATGTATATCAAATACCATGATTAGGATGAATCAAAGGCTCTTAGCTCAACTTTATTCTAAGTGATTCTTATGAATATTTTACACCTCTAAATCACTTCACACACTAGTATAAAGATCATTACACATATATTCAAAAAAGATTCATAGGATTACAGTTTAAACTAGTAAGAACGATGATTCAATGTTTAGATAAAAAATGCAGGGTATTAAAGTAGTAGAGGCATATCAAGCCATATGCATGATGCTATAAGAGCATGGTACACCATTGGGTATTCGCAATAGAGGCGTGCCGCACCCAAAGGCACAAATGCCCACTTCATATTTTTAGTTGGGGGAAGGGCTTTTTGGTCCTTAACCCCTTTAAACAACTTTAAACCTTCCCTAACCACAATAAACCCATTATTTGTCAATTTGTATCACTATTCTTCCCTTTTCAACACTCACGTGAAGTAAACCAAGGATTTTCCAAAGAATTCAACTCTTCGGGCTTGAAACTTAAATTCTCCTCGAAATCCTTTCGTCATTAAGGCATGTAGGACATTTCCTTATTTTATTTATATTTAAATCATTAATTACTTATTTTAATTATTGTTTAAATTAGGGTTGTGGATTTTGGATTATTACATACATACATTATTTTTGCCCTTATTTTAATGGGTTCTTATTTGTTTAAATAATAGATTATGAACTAAATTTGTGCATTATGATATGGTGGCATTTGGGACATTCGATTTCTCAATATTTATGATTTCTTCTATTAATGACCTGAACCTCAATCTGTCGCATACTTTGATCCTCAATCCGTCTTATAATTTGATCCTTAAACCATCTCATAATTTGATCTTCAAACAAGTATTTCATAGTGTTTAAACTGTTCTTTGGAAATTACATGACATTAACTGGTACAAAGGTTTTGGAAATTCCCTTGGGGGGCTATCGTTGTGGATTTTAAATGTATTTTTGAGTTGAAACGGTTAAATAGATATGGTATGGTACAATTGGATGATCTTGCAAGTATCTTGGTATGAAGATACCAATTTAGAAATACCTTAATAAAATAATACATGGTTAATAGTTATTGGTATGTGAAAAATATTTTTAATTAGGCTTAAATTGAATTGTGTATCTCAACGAGAAAATGTAGTTCGGAGGGACCAACATTGGAAACCATATTTTCCAAATGAACATTGTGTCTACCTTAAATAGTATATTTTTGGATGTTTATTACCTTGGTATATATAGAAAAATTTCCTCAGTTCATACGACTGACATGGATTGGGACCCTTTTGGAAGGAAGTACAAAACTATATATCTCAGCTGCTTGCCTCTATCCTAGCATCCTATCACATCTATGTTGGTTATTCATATGATTTATGATTGGTTTTGGTAATATATTATATATATATATATATATATATATATATATATATATATATATATATATATATATATATATATATATATTACCCCTTTTCTTGGGTTGCATGCCAGTACTCGTCATACTGATCATCCTGGAATGCTATATTATTTCATTATATAGGTTTCGAGGGATTTTCTTGTGACCCTGTACAACATTAGGTGGTTCAGTACTCCTGTTGCATAGCTGTTGAAGTGGTGAACCCTCGAACTTTTTGAAGGCCTAGTTACTTTTACATTTTCTTTACTATTCTAGTACTTATGGTATTCCTTCCAGCACAGTCAGTGTCATATACCTACATAATTGGTAGTCTTGGTTAGAGGCTTTATGGATAGTGTTGGGATATTATATTATATTATGGATTTAGTTTAGACTCACTGACTTACTCTTTTAGCTATTGCATTTCTCTTAATCTATTGGTTAACTTTTGCAGTTTATTTATTATTATCATGCTCTTGAGGTGATAACGCTCAATCTACATCTCTCGTGGGAGTGTAAAGTGGTCGTTAGCAAATATAGAACCCAACCTGGGTTGGGTGTCAATCCCTCAGGGAATAGCTTGGCCAGCAAGAAAGCAAAATAACTAAACTTTTGGTGCAAGTCTCGTAAGAAGGGGGAGTCTTGTCGTGCAAGTAATAAAAATAATGAAGTAAAAGCTGAAAGTAGCGAAGTAAAAAGATAAAGATTGTCACGTAAGTTGTAAACAATGAGAATTGAAGCGTTGGGGTTATGTCCACCTTCTGAGTTATACGTCTCTATTGGCTATGAGTGTGCGGAATTTTGACATGCATGTGCTTATAGAGAATTGTATTCGATGGTAAATCCAGGCGTCTTTCGACCTATTCGAGGATTATTTCACTTTAACTCTTTCGAGCTTAAAGCGTGTCTAACGGTACGAATTCTCCAAGAGGTTAATCCAGTTACGACACTAACTGTTTAGTAAGGAATTTAAGAGGTGACCCTACTACCTTGACACTATCTCTTTTCCAGACAAATAACCTTTCTTTCGAACAAGTTAAATATTATACTGGCGTATTCTTGTGTTTGCAACCACAAATAATTTAGATTAAGATGAAGAGAATAATGATATAAGCAGCATACGTGTCATAAACTCACAAACTCATAGCAATAGATAGTATCTCAGTTGGCTTCCATAACCCCAACAGAGAAGTTTAGTTACCTATGATTGCGAAGGAGATCAGGATTGACATTGTTGTTATACCACAATAAGGATGAATTTCGTGTAGTTCAAGAGGTAGGCGTTAGGCGTGAATTTCCTAGGCAAAGTAACGATTCTCTCGTTGCAAAATTTAAGAATAGATGAATAGAAGAAAAAAATAGAATTAATGGAAAGATTAGAAGAGTTGTAGAATGAATGAATAATCAGAAAAGTTAGAAGATGAATGGTGAATGTATGAATGAATCTCTCCAATAAGGGAGGAATGAATAAAAATCTCTAGCATGATAGGGTATTTATAATACCCATATCCTAATTCTACTAAGCTAATGAAATACTTAACCAAATCCTACTAAGCTAATGAAATACTTAACCCAATTGTACTAGGTTAATGTAACATTATCCAAATCCAAATAGACTAATGAAATACTTAACCCAGTTGTACTAGGTTAATGTATTATTATCCTAATCCAAATAAGTTACTACAAGTCCCCAAAGTCTTCAGAAATGCTGTTTTAGCTCGGGATAGAAATTCCCTGCAGCGCTTTTAGTCCTTTAGGCATCCAAGCTTCTGTTCCTTATTTCGTGAGCTTTCTTTTGCCTCAAGTAAGCCATAAAATGCTGAATTCTGCATCATTTATACCTGAAACTTTGCTAATCATGTTCGTTAGCTCACTTACAGGAAAAAGGACTAAAAGTGTACGAAATATATAATTTGTTCTCTAAACATGGTACAAATATGGGCAAAATACATTGATATAGGCGCATAATATCGCCTATCATCAACACCCCACACTTGAACCTTTGTTCATCCTCGAACAACATATCATGTCCTTCTAAAACTCAACTTAAGGTTTTGCAGCAACAACACAAAACATTCTTTGTGACAAGCACAACAATTATCAACAAAGAGTAGCTTTCCGTTTATTAGTAGAAACAGTTTAGCCTCTAGCATAGACTCATGATGGTGGACAACTCGCATGCAAAAGTTAAGGTACGATGAATCATATACAACTACCCAAACTCATCAACCATGTGTGTCTCACAATATAGTACCCATAATCACTCACAAGTATAGCATATTATTCAAACATGGGTATCAACATATCCTTACTCTCACTCTCACAAAGAATTCATATGTAGCAACTGATGACCATAGGCTTGCCCTTAGTGTAATACTCCACTAAATGTCAGAATGTTAAGATTAGGATCAAGTAGGTCTTTTGATGGTTGTAATATAGGCTAAGGGACGGGTAGGATCAACTATTTTGGCCAGAAATAGTGACTAAGTTCCTAAGCACTTTAATACATCACATTGTATCATTGATACTTTTTTCTTTCAACCTTTCTTCTTCTTTTCTTCTACCACCCTTGTTCTCCTCTTTTGTTTTTCAATTTTAAGCATAACTCACTTTTCAGCTTTCTTTTCCTTTTTCTTTTCACAACATACCTCTTATGATAGCACTTTTCTCTTTTTTTTTTTCCAGAACACATTCAAGCACCATTACAATTTAAAGCATCATACTTACCCAATTTCCTCTTATGTTGTCACATGACTTTTTCACTTTAAAGCACTTAGGAATTTGGATCAAATCACGGTCTTGAAAGAATAGATTAGGCTTACATACAGGGTTGTCAAAGAAATAGGCTAAAGGCTCAAAAGGGTTTAACTAGGATGATGTCCATGGGTAGGTAAAACAAAGATAAACATGTATAGGTTGCCAAAGAAAGGCCTAAATCATGTCCTAAACTTACACTCCTTATTTTCGCTTTGCATACATACCAGGCAATTTCTAGCATCAGCCCCAAACATAGAATATACTATTACCTCACACACACAAGGTACATGGTCGACTTGATTGGAAGTAATATAGACTCTCGACCCAACAAGTGAAGGAATTGGACCACACACTATCACATAATGAGTCACAACTAGAGCCTAAACGTCTCAATAGTCATAATTGTAGCACATACTCTTGTTATAATCTCATACTGCCTATTCGAATTATTTCATGCGAAGCTAAAAAAATAATTTTTTACTCATAAAAAACAAAACACAAAACAAATAAAACAAAGAAAAAAACGACACACAAAAAAAATAAATAAACAAACATAGATGCAAATAGAGAAGTATAGCATGCGATACCGCCACCCCATACTTAAACGGGACACTGCCTTCAGTGGAAAATAAATACGAAGAACCTGGTCAGTAGGACTCTTCCCTAATGTCGGGGGTCATACCCCCTTCATCAGAATCATCATAAGAGTCGTCGTCAGAGTTTTCCTCCTCGTCGGAGTCTGGCAAGCGTCGATCATCATCGGTTGGCACATCATCCTCTAGAGGTTCCTCAAAGTATACGCCCACTCCACACATCTCCTGTGCATGCCTGTTCATTGGATAGTCATGGTCCAGCTGTTGGAGCTCTGCAGCAGTTGGAACACATCCACCATTCATCATAGTAAATCATGTCATGCCATAAAAATGACGGAAAAAACTCTCATCATGAGCATGTCTTTCCGCAGTAGTAAGGTTGACACCATGAGTTGATTCAGCATCTTTGACCTTGGTGAGGTCAACCTTCTTCGATATCCTTCTTCCGCAAGAGTGTTGTCAACAGATTACCAAAAGTGAAGTGGGACCTTTTGTGGAGTCTGGCTTTCCGCATTGTAGAGCGAATGATTGCCCCAAAGTTGACAGGGACATTCGTCATCAAAGCGTAGACCAAACACACTCTATCTCTTGATATCTTTGTGTATTGAGTCCCAGGAATAAGGCATGAGTTGACAATGCGCATCCAGATTCTTTCTTCCCTATTCAGTGGAGCATAGGGGAAGGTGTTGTGTCGTCCGGTGTCTCGGTGTCTGCCCCACCTTGCCATTGATCTACTTCCACAAAGTGTGTGTCGTATTGCTCTATAAGGAGGCCTGCTGTACAGCTCTTTGAATGGTGCTGAGTCGACCGAAGGTAAGCCAAGAAAGGAATTGATCCAATCCGCATCGAGCTGTAATACTTGGCCCCAAATCTTGACTTCACTGCCCGTTGTTTTCGGCGACCAGTTGGCATTAAATTCCCTTGTTAAATCAAGATTACATTCTCCCATGCCTCGGAAGATGAAATCCAGTTTCAACACCATTATTTTTGCCAATATACGCGGCTCCTTCTTCGCTAAGGTATCCTTGTTGATTAAGTCGACGTGAACATATTTTCTTTCTTTATTGTTCTTGTACCATTATTTGGCTTTCTCCTCAAGAACCCATTTTATTCCAAACATTCGGCGGGGTAGTTGCATTGAGGATGATTCTCCTTGGTCCTTGCGACCTCTCTTCTTGCCCTTTTAGGAAGTGGTAGCTTTATCTGGTCACGCTTTAGGTGCCATTGTTCCTGAGATTTAAACGATATTCATGTTAGCATCGACTCAAAGGAAACAATCTGTACACAAGCCATCGGGGCACCACCCCACACTTAGGTTGGTTAATACAAAACAGTGAGGTGAATTCATACGTTTTAGGAACTATATTCCGAAAAGAAAATCAGCGATTTATCACTACTTGCAGCCATTGCACTACTTTCATGTTAGGCATAACAACACTACTACGTAGGGGTTACATCATGGTATAGTTACTTTCAATAATCACAACCTCCTAAGTCGGTAGTTAATTATAGGCCTCATCCCGATGAACGGGATAGTCTAACATGTAAGTAACCAGGTATCAAACTTAATCAATTTTCATAACCATAGAAATTCCGCAAATAGTGTAATAATGCTATTAACACCAAATTCAAGTTGGAAACAAGTCAAGATTATCCTAACATATATGTTCACTCACATGGTTTTGTATTAACAATCCAAACATATTAACATCACCATTATTCTTTCAAGATGTAGCAATTCATGGTAGACATAGCAACGTAGTACTTACGAGAAATAGATGAAGAATAAAAGAGTACTTACGTGATTGAAGCATTTGGAGATGTTCTTGTGAATTGGAAGAGCAAAAGAAAAATTTGGAGATGTTTTGGGTGGTTGTGCGGCGCCTTTTGGTTAATTTGTAATGTGTTTATGTTGAAATACTAAGTCCCCTTTATATAGGAAGAGAATGGGTCAGGTTTTGACCCATTTACAAATGGTTTTGGAGACAAAAATGCCTTATATGCGGCGCATAATGCTCGACATAGTCATGGTATAAGCGGCGCATAGTGTATGGCATTTAGGGACATATGCGGCGCATTGTCTATGGCATTTAGGGACATATGCGCCGCATAGTGTATAGCATTTGAGATACTGAGACCTAATGCTATAGCATAGGCAGCGCATAGTGTATAGCACACTTAAGAATGGGCGGCGCATAGTGTATAGCACACTAGATTCCAAGACCTTAGGCTATAGGATAGGTTTTGCAATTTTCGTGGCCTAGTTTTACCTAGGCCTAGCCTTCCTCGATGCCTATTTTGTCATGAGAAATGCTTAATCCATAGACTTATGCATCCTTATACCTAACTTACCACCTTTACCATACAATACGTCCAAATCGTCATGTGAAACCAATCTCCTCGTTGGATACTTCTCGCACCTATATTTGCTCAAAAACAATGAAAACAATTAGTACGATGGGTTGCCTCCCACCAAGCGCCTTAGTTTTGGTCGTGGCACGACTATTTTTTTGGATTTTAATTTATCAAAAGCAAAATAAGTACTAGAATGAAAGAAAGACAAAACGAAAAATGATAAACGAAAAACAATAAAATGATGGGTTGCCTCCCATCTAGCGCCTTATTTATTGTCGTGGCTCGACATAGTTACCTCGAGTACTTAGACTTCGTCGATATAAGTGATGGCAATATAATTCATCGAATCAAGAGGACCGATATAAGGTTTAACACATTGGCCATTCACTTTGAAGACAATGCCATTATTGTCTTCCAATTCGACTACTCTAGATGAGTAGACTTGGATAACTTTGTATGGACCAGACCACTTAGATCTTAACTTACCTGGGAAGAGCTTCAATCGCGAGTTGAAGAGAAGTATCATATCACACCTTTGGAAGTTTCGTCGAACAATCCGCTGATCATGATACTTTTTCATCCGCTCCTTGTATAGGTCCGATCTTTAATATGCATGGAGACGGAACTCATCTAACTCATTCAGCTGCTCCAACCTCAGATTCTTAGCATCACCCCAATTCAAATTCAACTACTTCAATGCCCACAATGACTTATACTCGAGCTCGATGGGTAAGTGACAAGCCTTCCCATAAACTAGTTGATACGGAGACATGCCAATGGGCGTTTTGAACGCAGTCCTATATGCCCATAGTGCATCATCTAGCTTCCTAGACCAATCCATCCTATTTGCATTAACCGTCTTCGCAATGATTTGCTTGATCTCCTAATTGGAAACTTCTACTTGTCCACTAGTTTGAGGATGATAAGGCGTAACTACCTTGTGTTGCTTGACACCATACTTGGCCAAAACTGATTTGAATAGCTTGTTGCAAAAGTGAGATCCTCCATCACTTATGATAGTACGTGGTACTCCAAAATGAAAGAAGATATTCTTCTTTAAAAACGCTACAACACGCTTTCCTTCATTGTCGGCCAACGCTACAGCTTCCACCCATTTCGAAACATAATCTACAGCAACTAAGATGTACTTCATTCCAAACGAATTCACGAATGGACCCATGAAATCAATACCCTATACATCAAAGAGTTCTACCTCAAGAATTTTGGACATGGGCATCTCATGGTGTTTTGAAATAGCACCTTAACGCTGGCATTGGTCGCAACTTCTAACATAGTCATAGGTATCTCTAAATATCAAAGGCCAATAATAACCACTTTGCAAAACTTTTCTTGCTGTCCGATTGCCTGCGTGATGTCCTCCAACTTGGGAAGTATGGCATGCTTCCAATATAGTAGGCACTTCTTCATGAGATATACATCATCGAATAATACCATCCACGCATCGTTGAAACAAATATGGCTCATCCCAATAGTAGTGCTGAACGTCATGCATAAACTTCCTCCTTTGGTGGTAAGATAAATTGGCAGGTATCACATTACTCGCCACGAAATTTTAAAAGTCGGCATACCATTGTAGTTCCTCCATTATTGTCGCTAATATCTATTCGTTCGGGAATGCATCATCAATCTGATTTTCAGGTTACGCCACATGTTCATTCTCAAGTCGAGATAGGTGATCGGCTACTTGGTTCTCTCAACCTCGTCTATCTTTGACCTCAAAATCGAACTCTTGTAGCAGCAACACCCATCGAATTAACCTTGGTTTTGCATCCTTATTTGTCATGAGATACCTAAGAGCTGTATGGTCTGTATGAATGATCACCTTAGTACCTAATAAATAGGCACAAAACTTCTCAAACGCGTACACAACTGCTAGGAGCTCTTCTTCAGTAACAGTGTAGTTCCTTTGGGCTTCATTTAGGACCTTACTCGCATAGTAGATAGGATGAAATAATCTCTCCTTTCTTTGTCCAAGTACAGCTCCAATGGCTACACCACTAGCATCACACATGACTTCGAATGGGAGAGACTAGTCTGGTGCTACCATGATAGGGGCTTTAATGAGTTTTCCTTTAAGGCATTCAAATGCCTTTAAGCAATCTTCATTAAAGTCAAACTTAGCATCCTTCTCCAATAGTTTGCACAATAGACTAGCAATTTTGGAGAAATCTTTGATGAACCGACAATAGAAACCTGCATGGCCAAGAAAACTACGAACTCCTTTCACCAAAATTGGAGGCGGTAGCTTCTCAATAACCTCTATTTTTGCTTGATCAACCTCTATTCCTCTTGCGGAGATCTTGTGCCCAAGAACGATTCCTTCTTTTACCATGAAGTGACACTTTTCCTAATTCAGCACAAGGTTGAATTCTACACATCTTTGCAATGCCATGCTCAAGTTTTCCAAGCACGACTCAAAAGATTCACCAACAACTAAAAAGTCGTCCATAAATACCTCCAAAGTGTCCTCAACCATATCAAAAAAATAGACATCATACAGCATTGAAAGGTGGCTGGTGCATTACATAACCCGAATGGCATACGTTTGAAGGCAAACGTACCATATGGGCATGTAAATATTGTCTTCTCTTGGTCTTCGGGGGCAATACAAATCTGATTGTAGCCTGAATAACCATCCAAGAAGCAAAACCATCCTTTCCCTGCTAATCGATCTAGCATTTGGTCCATGAATGGCATTAGGAAGTGATCTTTGAGTGTCTAAGAATTCAGCTTTCGATAGTCCATGCATACTCTCCATCCAGTGACGGGTCTGAGTGGAATAAGCTTGTTCTTCGTATTCGTGACCACCGTCATGCCTCCTTTCTTGGGAACACATTGTACAGGGCTTACCCATGTACTATCCGAGATAGGATACACAACCCCCGCGTCTAACCACTTGATAATTTCTTTCTTCACCACTTTTTGCATAGGTGCGTTTAGTGTCTTTGATGCTTAATGGTGGGTGTACAATTTTCTTAAAGCTGAATTTTATGTGTGCAAATCCCAGGTGAAATACCAATAATATCCGCAATGGTCCATCCAATGGCTCTAATATACTTGCGTAAGATAGCAATAAGAGCTGCAACTTGTTGCTCACCCAAATTGGCTGCCATAATGACTGGGAGTGTGTTTTCGCTTCCTAAGAATGCATACTTCAAATGCCTTGGCAGCTCCTTCAATTCTAACATGGGTGGCTCTTCAATAGATGGCTTAGCTGGTGGTGTGCGTCGATTCTTGAGATCAAGATCCAGCTTCTTGGGAGCATAGCGATATGTCCCTAATCCCGATAGAGCACAAATAGCTTCTTCAGAATTTTTAGCATCCTCATTCTCTCCATTCATGAGCACAACCGCCAAAGTATCATCAATAATTTGCTCTTCTTCAAGTAATTCTTTCTCATCATCAAAGAAAACATCAGCCACTGAAAATACACTCAGATCTTTGGGTTGCTTCATTGATATGCAAACATCAAAGCGAACCACTTTTTCATTTATTCGGAATGAAAGCTCATTAGCTCTCAAATCAATGAGCACAGTTCCTCTATCAAGGAACGGGCGTACCAAGATTGTGGGAACTTCTGAGTCTGCCTCACAATACAAAATAACAAAGTCTGCCGGAAAGATGAATGAAGAAACCTTCACCAATACGTCACATAGAATACCAACAGGTCATTTTACCGACCTGTCCGCCATGACCAGCCTCATATTGGTTGGAGTAGGATCACCCAACCCCAACTTCTTGTAAATAGATAATGGCATCAAATTGATGCTGGCTCCTAAGTCACATAATGCTTTGGCAAAATTCAAAGGTCCAATGGTGCAAGGAATAGTGAAAGCTCCGGGGTCGGCCTTCTTCTGAACTATCGATCGGGTAGCAATTGCACTACAATGATGCACATCTTCTTTCAACTTATAACTTGCTGCCCGCTTCTTAGTCAAAAGATCCTTCATGAATTTCGCATACCCAGACATTTGTTCAAGTGCCTCCACCAATGGAACAATAATGGTCAGCTGCTTTAACATAGTCATGAATTTGCTGAACTTTGTGTCATCCGCCACCTTCTTCAATCTTTGGGGAAAAGGTGGTGGTAGGTATGCAAGTTTTCTCTCCAAGGTTTTCTTCTCCTCTTGCTTCCATTTTTTAGATTTTTCAGGCTACTCGTCAATGGGTGTGACGTCATTGACGTTAGGAGTGGTTGTTGCGGCATCTTGTCCTTTTGCGTTTTCATCCTTGTTCTCAACTTCGTCAACCACTTGCTTGCCTTTTGCTGAAGTTTTCAGCACCTTACCACTCCTTGTAGTGATGGACATGCATGACCCATCATTCCTTGGGTTTTGCACAGTATCGCTAGGTAAAGTCCCAGCCTTTCTTTGATTGAGTGCTACTGAAAGTTGGCTCAATTGCTGCTCTATTTGCTTGATTTAAGTGGAATGAGAATCAACTAATTGTTTCATGGAGGATAAATCATTAATTACCTCTGTAACACCCGCGCTCGTTGCTTCCACTCCTTTCAATAATTTAGCCATCATGTCTTCCATACTTCCAGAATTAGATATGGTGGTGTCACGTCTACCAGGGGGAACGTACAAACCACTCTTTTCATTCTTGTTCTTCCAACTACCTTGGTCCTTGTTTCTAGATTTATCATAATAGTTCCGAACTTGGTTTTCTTGGGCATTCCCGCTGAAACCCCCCTGATTGTTCAAGTAGTTGGCCTCCTCTTCCGAATCAGATTTGTCTCTTCCTTTTGACGCAATAGCTTTCACTTTTTTGGTCTTCCCTGATAATAAATGCTTTGTAAGAAGATCTATTTGAGTTTTCATGTGCGCCATATACTGACCACGTTCTTCTTCTTTTCTTCTTTGGTCTGCAGTCATGCCAATAGATAAAGTGGGGCTTGCTACCTCATAATCCCTGGTATGCCAAACTCTACTTTGTTTCATCATACGATCTAGCATATTGCTTTCTTAACCAAAGGTGAGGTCCATAAAAGATCCTCCAACTGCATTATCCACCACTTGTTTAGTTATTGAATTCAAAGCTCTATATAATATCTCCATTAGGTGAACATTAGTCATATAATGGTTTGGGAATCTCTCTAGCTTTGTATTGAACCTCTCCCATGTTTCATGAAGAGCTTCAGTGGGAAGCTGATGGAAGTTGCTGATTTCATCTCGTAGTTGTGCTCTTTTGGATGGCGGAAAGAATCTTTCTAGGAAAATGTCTCTCAATTGCCTCCAATTTGTAATTGAATCAGGAGTCAGCCCATTCAACCATAGTGTTGCCTCCCCAGATAGAGATAATGGAAATAGACGTAATCGAATTGCATTCTGACCAACACCGGGACTGTCAAATGACTTGCATGTAGAAATAAAGTTGATGAGATGCATATTCGGATCATCGCCTGCTAGTCCACCAAATAATCCCTTGAGTTGCAATAACTGAATCATGGTGCTTGTGATGTTGAACTTGGCTCCGGGCGCTAATGGTGGAGGAATAATGGCTCCTGTGGCTCCGGCTCCATCAAGATCATTATCATCATCGTCGAAAGCTGGTTGCATGGGTTGGCGATCATGATATCTAGCATATTGCTTGCTTGACCAAAGGTGAGGTCCATGAATGAACCTCTAGCTTCATTATCCACCACTGGTTTAGTTATTGAATTCAAGGCTCTATACAAGATCTCTATTAGGTGGACATTGGTCATGTGATGGTTTGGGCATCTCGCTAGCTTTGTATTGAACCTCTCCCATGTTTCATGAAGAGCTTCAGTGGAAAGCTGACGAAAGTTGCTGATTTCATCTATCAATTGTGCCCTCTTGTATGGCGGAAAGAATCTTTCTAGGAAAGCGTCTCTCAATTGCCTCCAATTTGTAATAGAATCAGGAGACAGCCCATTCAACCATAGTGTTGCCTCCCCAGACAGAGACAATGGAAATAGACGTAATCGAATTGCATTCTGACCAACACCAGGATTGTCAAATGACTTGCATATAGAAATAAAGTTGATGAGATGCATATTCGGATCATCGCCTGCTAGTCCACCAAATAATCCCTTGAGTTGCAATAACTGAATCATGGTGCTTATGATGTTGAACTTGGCTGCGGGCGCTAATGGTGGTGGAATTATGGCTCCAGTGGCTCCGGCACCATCAAGATTATCATCATCATCATCGAAAGCTGGCTGCATAGGTTGGTGATCATACCTAAACCGAGCTTGTCGACCTCTTCGGTTGGCAGGTGTTATTTCAGCATCACGCCTAAGGTTTAGTAACTCGTCATCACCTAAATCCTCATTGTCGGGATTTGTTGCTTGTGCAGGGTTATCAATGTTCTGCTGTTGAACCTGGGAGGCGGCAAGGGCAGCCAATCTTGCTTATTCCTGTTGAGCAGCCATCCTTTCGATATCTGCTTGTGCTTCCATTCTACCAATACGTTGTGGTTCAGGATTGATAGGTAATAACGGTTGACCAAAACTTCGAGTATGGGGCATGCACTAAAAAAACTTGCAATAAACAAAAACAAAAACTGAAAGTAAAAGTACGAGAATCTTTGACCAAAGGGTCTAGTAATTATTACGAACTTGATTGACACTCGTATTCCCCGGCAACGGTGCCAATTTTTGATAACGCTCAATCTACAGCTCTCATGGGAGTATAAAGCGGTCGTTAGCAACTATAGAACCCAAGCTGGGTTGGGTGTCGATCCCTCAGGGAATATCTTTGCCAACAAGTAAGCAAAATTACTAAACGTTTGGTGCAAGTCTCGTAAGAACGGGGGAGTCTTGTCGTGCAAGTAGTAAAAATAATGAAGTAAAAGCTGAAAGTAGCAAAGTAAAAATAGAAAGATTGTCACATAAGTTGTAAACAATGAGAATTGAAGCGTTGGGGTTATGTCCACCTTCTGAGTTATACGTCTCTATTGGCTATGAGTGTGCGGAATTTTGACATGCATGTGCTTATAGAGAATTGTATTCGATGGTAAATCCAGGCGTCTTTCGACCTATTCGAGGATTATTTCACTTTAACTCTTTCGAGCTTAAAGCATGTCTAACGGTACAAATTCTCCAAGAGGTTAATCCAGTTACGACACTAAATGTTTAGTAGGGAATTTAAGAGGTGACCCTACTACCTTGACACTATCTCTTTTCCAGACAAATAACCTTTCTTTCGAACAAGTTAAATGTTATACTGGCATATTCTTGTGTTTGCAACCACAAAGAATTTAGATTAAGATGAAGAAAATAATGATATAAGCAGCATACGTGTCATAAACTCACACACTCATAGCAATAGATAGTATCTCAGTTGGCTTCCATAACCCCAACAGAGAAGTTTAGTTACCCATGATTGCGAAGGAGATCACGATTGACATTGTTGTTATACCACAATAAGGATGAATTTCGTGTAGTTCAAGAGGTAGGCGTTAGGCGTGAATTTCCTAGGCAAAGTAACGATTCTCTCGCTGCAGAATTTAAGAATAGATGAATAGAAGAAAAAAATAGAATTAATGGAAAGATTAGAAGAGTTGTAGAATGAATGAATAATTAGAAAAGTTAGAAGATGAATGGTGAATGTATGAATGAATCTCTCCACTAAGGGAGGAATGAATAAAAATCTCTAGCATGATAGGGTATTTGTAATACCCATATCCTAATTCTACTAAGCTAATGAAATACTTAACCAAATCCTACTAAGCTAATGAAATACTTAACCCAATTGTACTAGGTTAATGTAACATTATCCAAATCCAAATAGACTAATGAAATACTTAACCTAGTTGTACTAGGTTAATGTATTATTATTCTAATCCAAATAAGTTACTACAAGTCCCCAAAGTCTTCAGAAATGTTGTTTTAGCTCGGGACAGAAATTCCCTGCAGCGCTTTTAGTCCTTTAGGCGTCCAAGCTTTTGTTCCTTATTTTGTGAGCTTTCTTTTGCCTCAAGTAAGCCATAAATGCTGAATTCTGCATCATTTATACCTGAAACTTTGCTAATCATGTTCGTTAGCTCACTTACAGGAAAAAGGACTAAAAGTGTACGAAATATATAATTTGTTCTCTAAACATGGTACAAATATGGGCAAAATACATTGATATAGGCGCGTAATATCGCCTATCATCATGAGGTAAGGTTAAGGGGTTATCTCCGACCTTTGTTCATTTGGGATGCCCATCACGGCCAGGTCCCCAATTTAGGTCATGAAAAGCTTGGTATCAGAGCATGGTTCTAGATCACTAGGTGTATACAAATTTGTGTTGAGTAGAGTCCCTTTTATGGGTGTATAGTTCAACACACTTTAAAGGGGAGGATACAAGAAATTTAGGAATGTTTCCCTTCTTTATGCTCTATTTAGTGCTAGAGGGTTTGTTTATTGTTGATTTTCTCTAACTTCTAGCTTACTCATATTTCAGTTCATGTCTCCACGAAGGTCTGACGGTCGTAGGAACTCAACTAAATCTTTGCCCCAACTAGCATAAATGTTGAGGATGTTTTCCCTACCCACGGAATGTAGACTCGGTATAAATCTCGTACTCTAGACTTCACTACTCCACTTGGAGTTCCACCAGTCCCTACTAGTCCTTCTCAAGCTTCTCAGGATGGCTTTACTCAGTCCCCTAAGAGAGATGTCTCGAATACTGAGTTTTGTCAATTCATCGACATGCTTGCTTAGATTGTGGCATCGTATTTTAATAATTTTTATCCTATTGGTCCTATCACTAGTTCATTAGAGGTTAGTCGGGATAGACAATTCATGAGGATGAATCCCCCAACCTTTATAATTTATAAGGTAGATGAGGATCGTTAGGGGTTTATTGATAATATGGAAAACATCTTTAAGGCTACGAATATTAGCGATTTAGAAGAGGTTGAGTTTGTAGCTTATCAGCTAAAATAAGTGGCTTGTCAGTGGTATGAGTAGTAGAAAGAGTTAAGGGGTAAAGATGTTGAACCAGTAATATGGAAAGTGTTAGCAACTGCTTTTCTTAATCATTTCTTTCCTCAAGAATTGAGGAAAGCTAATATTGAAAAGTTTGTGAATCTGAAGCAGGGTAAGATAAGTGTTAATGAGTATATATTAAAGTTTACTCTACAATCCTGTTATACTTTAAAGCTTGTGTCTAGTATGACTTCTTGGATAAGGAAGTTTTCTTTGGGTCTTTATTGTGATTTAGTGATAGACTGCAAGGCTGTTATGCTAAACAATGACATAGACATATCCGGGCTAGTGGTTTATATACAACAGATAAAAGATGACAAAAAAAGTAGGTAGAAATAGGGGAAAGATATTGTAAGAAGTTTAAGTTTGCAAAGCAGGGTCTGAACCAGCAGAACAATGGAAAAGAGGGTAGACAGTGGCCTAAGAGGAAGAACTAGGGAAATTCTTATTCGTCAACTAGTTCTCCTGCTTCTAAGACCTTAGGTGATACTAGTTTTAGTTTATCAATTATCCTAAGGCACAGGTTACCCAGTCTCAGGTTAGTGGAGCTCATTCGACCCTATCTTACCCTCCTTTCCCCTTTTTAGGCAGCTTTATCATGGATTTTGTGATAAAGGGACGAAGTTGTGTTTAATTTTGTTTATCCTAGTTATTTATGAGTGAATTATCCTTCCGCTAGGGGTATACTTGGGATAATAAGGATCAAGATGCTACTTCTTCAACTTATGCTGCTAAAAGTACTACTTCAGGGATGAAAATTGGTCAAAATTGCCTCTATGCACTTTCTACTCTCCAGGAATCCTAGGCATCCCCAGATGTTGTTATTGGTATGTTACAACTTTTCTCCCATGATGTTTACTACTTGCTTTATCCCGATTCCATCCTATATTATGTGACTCCATATGTGGATGTACACTTTGATTTTGGTCATGAAAGTGTTTTTGACCCCTTTTTAGTTTCTACCATGGTGGGTGATTCTATCATTGCTAGAAAGATTTATAAGGGTTGTGTGGTGTCTATCTTTCATAGAGAGACATTGGTAGATTTGATAGAGCTTGATATGTTGGATTTTATGTAATCTTGGGGATGTATTGGCTCTATTTGTTCTATGTTTCTCTAGATTATAGAACTTGAAAGGTCACTTTTCATATTCCTAATGAGCCCATAGTAGAATGGGAGGGGAGTTCCCTAGTACCAAAAGAGAAGTTTATCTCTTATTTTTGAGCCTTAAAGATAATATCCAAAGGGTTTTTCTACAAATGTGTATAGACTATCGCCAGTTGAATAAGGTCAGCATAAGAAATAAGTACCCTCTTCGTAGGATTGGTGACCTCTTTGATCAGCTTCAAGGTGCCATGTATCTAAAATTGATCTCCGTTCAGTATATCATCAATTAAAGATTAGGGATGTTGATATTCTCAAGAATACTTCTTGGTCATGTCATTTAGGTGGAATAATGCCCTGGCTGCTTTTATGAACCTTATGAACTGGGTATTCAGGTAGTTTTTGGATTTATTCATTATAATCTTCATTGATGACATCTTGGTGTACTCCAAAATTGAGGAGGATTATGAAAATTACCTCTAAATTGTATTAAAGACCTTAAAGTTTATCTAAGTGTTATGACTTTTCTTGGGAATGTTTTATCCAGCAAAGAGATGAAGGTTGATCCACAAAATATTGAGGTGGTTTAAAAGCGGCCTAGACCCAAGACTCCAACCAACATTAGGAGATTCTTGGGCTTGGAAGGTTATAATAAAACATTTGTGAAGATTTTCTCATCTATTATTACTCCACATGTGAGTTTGACTCAGAAAAAGGTAAAGTTCTTATGGTCCGATGCTTGTGAGAAGAGTTTTAAGAAATTAAAGGATAGGTGACTTCTGCTCCTATTTTAACCCTACCCAAGGGAGTTTAAGGGTTTGTTGTGCATTGTGATGGTATTGTGTGGTTCTGGGTTGGGCTTTTATACAACACGGTAAGGTGATGGCTTACGCTTCCTGGCAGCTTAAGTTCGTTAGTGAAATTACCCGAATCACAATTTAGAATTGGTGTTGTGGTTTTTGCTTTAAAAATTTGGCATCACTATTTATACATGGTAAATCTAGATATTTTTACAGACCATACAAGTTTACAATACGTGTACATGTAGAAGGAATTGAACCTCAGGTAGAGGTGGTAGCTCAAATTATTTAAGGACTGCAATATGAGTTTGAACTACCACCCAAGTAAAGCTTATGTTGTTGATGATGCTCTTAGTAGGTTTTCCATGGGGAGTTTATCTCATGTTGAGGAGGAGAGAAAATGATTGGTGAAGGATATTCATTGATTGGACAACTTGGGAGCCCACCGAGCCCACCTTTTAGCCTCCGAAGATGGTGGAGTAATCGTTCAAGAAGTGGTTAAATTGTATCTTGGGGATGAGGTCAAGGAAAATCAAGTTTTGGATCCTATATTTATACAAATTAAGGATGATGTGGGTTAGCTAAACATTTTGCCTTTTAAGATTGGGGGAGATAGTGTTCTGAGGTACCAAGGTAGGTATGTATTCTCGATGTAGATGGGTTGAGGTAAAGGATTTTGATCGAAGCTCATGTATCCAGATATATGGCTCATTAGGGTTTGACAAAGATGTATTATGACTTGAAAGAAATTTATAGATAGAATAATACAAAAATGGATGTGGCAAATTTTATTGCCAAGTGTATCATTTGTCAACAAGTTAAGGTTGAGCATTTAAGGCCAAGTGGCACCTCTCAAGATATAGAATTACTCATCTGGAAGTGGGAGATGATTAATATGGATTTTGTTGTTGATCTTCTTTGGTCTCAAAATCAATACGATTCTATTTAAGTCATTGTGGATAGAATGGCTAAGTTTGCTCACTTCTTGCCTGTGAGGAAAAATTACTCAGGAGAGGATTATGGTAAGTTGTTCATTCAGGAGATAGTCAAGTTGCATAAGGCCACAATGTCTATTATTTATGAGTGGGGTACGTAGTTTTCCTCTCAATTTTTGGCATTCTTTACAAAAAAGGGTTTGGTACTCAGGGAACCTTAGCAATACTTTCCACCCTTAAACAAATAGATAAGCAGAACATATTATTCAGACTCTAGTTGATATGATAAGATCCTATGTGATTGACTTTAAAGGTATCTAGGTTGATCATTTGCCACTTATCGAGATCGCTTATAATAATAACTATCACTCTAACATCAAATGGTCCCTTTTGAGGCCTTTTATAGTAGAAGGTGTAGATCGTCGATTGGGTGGTTTGAGGTAGGTGAGACTAGATTGTTTGGGCCTGACTTGGTTTACCAAGAAATAGAAAAAGTGAAGGTGATTTGAGAAAGATTAATGATGCTCAAAGTCTCTAAAAGTCTTATGCAGATGCAAGGCTAAGGGAGTTGGAGTTTGAAGTTGATGATTGAGTGTTCTTGAAAGTTTCTCCTATGAAAGAATTTATGGGGATAGGGAAAAAGGAATCTCATTCCCCGTTACACTGGTCTGTATTAAATTATAGAAAGAATTGTGAACGTTGCCTATGAATAGGAATTACCAGCAAACTTAACCTTGGTTCATCCTATTTTTCTTGTGTTTATGCTTAAAAGGTGTGTGGGCGATCCTTACATGATAGTACCCATTGAGGATATTGGTGTTAAGGATTCATTGACCTATGAGAAAATCCCGATTGAAATATTAGATAATCAAGTTCGGAAATTGAGAACTAAGAAAATAACTTTAGTGAAAGTGCTTTGGAGGAACCAAAATGTAGATGAGGAAACATGAGAATCAAAAGAATATATGTAAGCCAAACAACCATCCTTGTTATCAATATTGGATGAAACTACTTGAGATATGAATTTTTACTTCTTCTCTTGACACATTTGGAATTTGTTCTCGGATCCCTCTATATTCTTCTTATTATTGTGCTAAGGGTGTCATAATCTCTCATTCGGGGATGAATGATCCTAACAGGGGGATAATGTAAGACCCCAAAAATTTTAACAAATTTATTTTGGACCCTCCATCGTGTTTAATGATAATTTTTAACTTGCATCATTATAAGGGATGTTAATAGGATGACTGGGGAGAGTTTCAGAATTTTTAGAAAATGTCGAGGTCATTTCGGGACCCTGAACTAATGAGGGTCTGCGATAGCTATGTGCCACATCATTTGCATGCCTTAATAAGAGCGTGGCATATCCTTGGGCAAATGTGATAGCAGTGTGCCACACCCAAACAAAACACTTAGTTCATTTTTTTTAGTTGGTGGAAGGCTTTTTGGTCCTTAACCCCTTTAAATGACTCTAAACCTTTCCCAACCCTAATAAACCCATTAATTATCATTTTTTATCATTGTTTTTCCCCTTTCAACTCTCAAGTGAAGTAAGCCAAAGGTTTTTTCAAGAATTCAACTCTCCGGGCTTGAAACATAAATTCTCCTCGAAATCCTTCCGATATTAAGGCATGTTGGAAACTCCCTTATTTTAATTATCTTTAAATAATTAAGTTGCTTGATATTCTCATATTTTAAAAGTTATTTAAACTAGGATTGAGAATTTTGGATTATATATATATATATATATCTATGTATGTATGTATTTCTTTTTCCCTTGTTTTAATGGTTTCTCATTGGTTTAAATGATGAATTATGAACTGAATTTATGCATTATGATAAATTTGGTACTTTAGGTTTCTCAATGGTTATGGATTTTTACTTGATAATGACATAAACCTCAATCCATCTCATAATTTAATCTTTAGACAAGGATTGCATGACATTAATTGATAAAAAGGTAAAAATATTTTGAAAATGTCCTTGTGGGAAATGGTTATGGATTTTAAATAAAATTTAGAGTCTAAATAGTAAATGGATATGGAATGGCATAATTGGATGAGCTTGCAAATATCTTGGTATGCTGATATCAATTTGGAATGTCTTAATAAAAGACTCCATGGTTATTGGTTATTATTATGTAAAAAATGTTTTTAATTGGGCTTAAAAGAATCTGTAGCTCACCGAGAAAGTATAGTCCTAGGTAGAGAAACACTGAAAATCATGTTTGCCAATGCAGGGGGCTATAACCACTTGTCTACTTTTTACAGTATATTTTTAGATCATTATCATCTTTGTGTCAAGCGTTTGAGTCGGACTATAAAGATTTGGGAGAGGATGGTTGAGCGGAGATTGAGGAGAATCATGTCCATTTTAGAGAATCAATTTGGTTTTATGCCTGGTCGCTCAACGACAGAGGCAATCCACCTAGTGAGGAGATTGGTGGAGCAGTATAGGGAAAGGAAGAGGGATTTACACATGGTGTTCATAGACAAGGAGAAGGCGTATGACAAAGTTCCTAAGAGGGGTCCCAGAGGCGTACATTAGAGCTATTAAGAACATGTATGATAGAGGTAAGAATTGGGTGAGAACAACGGGAGGGGACTCAGAGTATTTTTCATTCGAGATAGGGTTGCATAAGGGTTCGACTCTTAGTCCGTTCCTATTTGCGCTAGTTATGGACGTGTTGACACAGAATATTCAAGGAGAGGTGTCGTGGTGTATGTTGTTTTCAGACGATGTAGTGCTGATTGGTGAGATACAGGGGTTGTGAATGAAATATTAGATTTTTGGAGGCAAACCCTTGAATCTAAGGAATTTAGGTTGAGTAGGTCCAAGACGAAACATATGGAGTGCAAGTTTACTGACTTGAGGTAGGAGGACGATGTGGTGTTGAGGTTGGATTCCCAGGATATTTGTAAGAGGGATAGTTTTAAGTATCTTAGGTCTATGATTCAGGGGAATGGCGAGATTGATAAGGATGTCTCTAACCATATTGGAGCTAGTTGGATAAAGTGGAGGCTCACCTCGAGAGTGTTGTGTGATAAGAAAGTGCCATTAAAACTTAAAGGCAAATTATATAGAGTGGCAATCCATCCAGCAATGCTATATGGAGCAGAGTGTTGGCCAGTCAAGAAATTCCACATTCAAAGGGTGAAGGTGGTGGAAATGAGGATGTTTTGTTGGATATGAGGACTTACTAGAGGGTATAAAGCTAGGAATGAGACTTTTCGAGAGAAGATGAGAGTGGCTTTGGTGGAGGACAAGATGCGGAAAGAGAGGTTGAGATAGTTTGGGCATGTGATGAGGAGGGGCATGAATTCCCCAGTTCTTAGGTGTAAGAGGCTTGCATTGGATGGCTTCAAGAGGAGAAAAGGTAGGCCAAAGAAGTACTGGAGGAAAGTGATTAGACATGACATGGAGGAGCTTCAGCTTACTGAGGACATAACCCTAGATAAAAGGTGTGGAGGTCATGAATAAGGGTAGAAGGCTAGGTTGTGTATGTAGGTTATAACAAGTAGTTAGAAGAGCTCATGTATAGCTGGGTTAGTAATTAATCCTAGGACTGTGTCCATAGGTAGGAGCCCTTTATTTTTGTATTGCGCTTATCTACCTTATTTTTGTATTGCTCTAATTTTTATTTTATTATGTCTTATTGCTTTATGTTATGCCATACATCATGCTTCATGTTTCATTACTCTGCTGTTTACTATTCTCTATCTTGAGCCGGGGGTCTATCAAAAATAACCTCTCTACTTTCTTGGAGGTAGCGGTATGAACTGCGTATATTTTACCCTTCCCAGACCCCACTTTTGAGGGAGTATACTGGGTTTGTTGTTGTGTCATCTTGGTGTCTTTAGCCAAATTTTCTCAGTTCATGTGCTTAACATAGATGGAGGGCCTTCTGGCAGGAGGAGTCGAATCCATATAGCCTGTGGGTTCCTAAAAGTTAGTATAAGTTTTATAGTTCACGAGTAAATTTTTAAAGGATCATGCTTCATGTCCCTTGCCCATCAGTATTTTATGATATATATATGTTGGTTGTGCATGTGATTTTTGACTGGTTTTGGTAAATGTATATATATGTTATCCCTTTCCTTAGTTGCATGCCATAATCGTCGTACTGACTATTTCCAGATGCTACATCATTTTATGATATAGGTTTGGAGGGGTTTCCTTATAACCTTTTACAAGCGTTAGGTGGTTTGGTACTCTTGTTGGACAACTATTAAAGTGGTGAGCCCTCCATCTTTCGAAAGGCTTGGTTACCTTTATGTTTTCTTTACCCTTTTAGTACTTATGGTATTCTTTTTATCATAGTTGGGGTCATGTCCCATGTTGATTGATATTCTTGGTTAAAGGCTCTGTAGACAGTGTTGTGATATTACTTTGTGGATTTGGTTTTGACTCATACGCTTATTCTTTTGGTTATTACATTCCTCTTCATCTATTGGTTAGCTTTCATAGTTTATTTATTAATATCATGCTCTTGAGGTAAGACAAAGGGGTGATCTCAGGCCTTGGTTGGTTTAGGATGCCCATCAGGATCAGGGCCCCATTTCACATCGAGATGATAGAGGATTGTATTTTTTGATATCTCCCGCAAAATTAAATGAATCCAATTCTGTGACTGAGGCTTTATTGAACCCTGAAAAACACAAATGGATAAAAGCGTTGAAAGAAGATTTAGAGTCCATGAAAACCAATAAAGTCTGGGATCTAGTTGACCTTCCTTCTGGGCGTAGAGGTATTGAGAACAAATGGATTCTCAAAGCTAAACACAAATCAGATGGGACAATAGAAAGGCACAAAGCATTATTGGTGGCAAAAGGTTTTACTCAAGAAGCTGAAACAGATTATAGGGAAACATTTTTTCCAGTTGTGAAATTTACCTCAATTCTCTTACTTTTGGCTATTGTTGCACGTATAGATTTAGAGTACACCAAATGAATGTGAAGACCATGTTTATTAATGGAGAACTAAACAAGGAAATCTACATGAAATATCCTGTAGGTTTTGTTATTAAAAGTCAAGAAAAGAAGGTCTATAAATTAAATAGATCAATATATGACCTAAAGTAGTCTTCAAGGCAGTGGTACCTGAGATTTCATAAGGAAGTGATATCTTTTTTATTTCACTATGATCGATGAAGACCATTGCATCTATGTTAAAATAACCAATGAAATGTTTGTGATTCATTTGCTTTGCATGGATGATATTTTATTAGCTGAAAATAAGTTAGAGTATGTGAAAACTATTAAGTAATGGCTTTCGAAGTCATTTGACATGAAAGATATTGGTGAAACAGACTATATATTGGGTGTTAAATTTTGAAGAGAACGTTTCAAGAAAATTTTGAGTATTTCTGAAGAAACATACATAAAGAAAATTTTGGACGCTTTTGAATGAATAGTTGTAAATTCATGGATACTCCTATAGAAAGAGATGAAACTTAAGCCTTGAAATATGCCCAAAGATTGAAAAAAGAAAAGAAAGACATGTTTTGAGTACCATGTTGTAGTGCAATTGAGAGATTGATGTATGCGATGATGTGTACTTGTCTAGATATTTGTTATGTCGTAGGTCTGGTTAGCAGGTATTAGTCCAATGCTGGAAGAGATCATTGAAAACAAGTAGATAGAATTTTTTGATAACTCAAGGGAACTGTAGATTATTCATTATTCTATAATGGATCTAATTTATTTATAATAGCTTATACATATGTTGATTAGGCTGGTGACCGGTATGATAGAAAATCAACCACCGGTTATACTTTGTTACTAAAGAGTGGTGCAATTCTATAGAAAAGTAAGAAACAAACTTGCACAGCCCTGTCAACCATGGAATCTGAATTAATGACTTGTACATCTGCAGTACAAGAAATTGTTTAGTTGAAGAGATTCTGTAAGCACTTGAACATTGCAAGGAATTTTAATGGTTCTATGATTTTATATTGTGATAGTCAAGCAACTATCGCATATACGAAGGATCCTAAATATCACAGAAAGATCAAGCACATTGACATCAAGTATAACTTTGTGAGAGACATAGTAGCAAGTAGAGAACTAAATTTACAACACATTTCTATATAAGAAATGATAGTTGGTCCATTTAGAAGGATATATCTAGAGACTTATTTGAAAAATATGTAATGACTCTAGATTTACGTAGGATATGATTATATTTTTCTATTGCAAAATGATTTGATTATTATAGTATTTTTATCCATATTGGAGTCTTGAATTTATGTTTATATCTCATATGCATGTGAGAATGTATTTTATTGATGAGGTGTCGAACAAGTCGCGAGATTGACTCTCTCACATGAGAAATCTCCTCTTACATCGAAGAACATGAAGAGATAAATTCCACCATCAGATAATGATAAATTCCACCATCAGATAATGACTTATTTTGTAAAGCCAAATGTGAGTTTCTATAAGAAGATAGTTTTGAAGATCTTTTAAGAAGGAAACTCGAGTGAGATATTTAAAAGTGCTTAGACAAAGATCTGTACGATATTGAATGACTAAAAGAATAAGGCACATGCACCAATATAAGGTGAGAACATCATAGCACGTGTTTCATGTCACGATTGGTAAGTGATAAAATGGGTTCATGGAAGAATTAATCCATGTTTCTTCATTGTGTGAGACTAAAATTTACATTAACTTTTCATTGAAATACCCTTACACCTTTGACTATTTCTTGAAGTTTCGGTCGGTGTTTCCACTTTATAATATTACTAATAGCCATGAATAATCTTGCACTACAGTGTATATATAGAAAAGCATTTAATTTGAAACAGATAGATCCGAGTAGAAAAGAAAGACAATTAAATGAATAATTTAACTTGTCTACACAAGTTGGCTATTACACTAACCATATAGGTATTGTCTATAATTGTGTAAATAAAGTTGAACATGAACTCGACTTCACCTCTTTAGAAGATGAGAGATCATATAACTAACTAAAAAAGTAGTAAATGATGTCTAACTACAGAAGTAGTAAATGATGTTTGGGGTATTATGAGTAAAAGTATCCTCATATTAGTAAAAAATTCTTTTCATATCTGATTGGATTCCTACGTGTAGCTTGTAAAACCTTATAGATAAAACTCTTGATGCTCACAGGTTGCACGAACTATTTGTCATATGAAAAGGTTGTCTTGTTGGTGTTGTACTGGATTGGGTCTGGTCCACCATGTGCGAAGTTGGGAGATATTGGATTTTACGGGTGGGTCACTCGTGTATCGACCCGACCCAACCTATTTCGTTTATCTAAGAAGAAGGTAAGAAAGAAGTAACCTAGGACTTTGAAATTTTGGGGTGAACAATTACATAGTAACCGTTGAATTTCCCCTAATTTATTTTTGGTTCTTCTTTCTTTGGAAGGTGGCGAAAAACAGGCATTTATAACATGTTTGCTTCAACTGTAATTTTACTGTGTCGCCCCTCATTAATTATTATAAATCATCTAAGTATTAAAAAAATTAATATTAAAAATATTTAATAAAATAATAAAATAGACATTTATGACATGTCTGCTTCAGCTGCCTCAACCGTTATTTTACTATATCGCCTCTAATTAATTATTATAAGTCATCTAAGTATTAAAAATATAATAAATTTATCTAAATATTAAAAAATTAATAATATTTAATGCTAACTTAACTAGACATCTTATATGAGGTGCACTTAATTTTTTTTCGCAAATATTTTTTATAGTAATTTTGTTATATCACTTCTAATTAGTTATTATAAGTCATCTAAAACATATCTAGTTTGCTGCTTCAATCGTCATTTTACTCCATCACCCTAATTATTATAATGGCCATCTAAGTGTTGTGCCACTTAAATTGGAATAGAAGAAAAAATATTATAAATCACAATAAATAAAAAATTAAATTATTTAAAAAGTATAATTGACTATCAATGCAAAGAATTTTTGGACAAGGAGAATACTATATATTATTTAAAAATTATATAAAATGTATTATAAATTACAATAGTAAACAACTAAAAATATCTAAATAAAAGGGAGAATATTCACAAAAATACCTGAAGTTTGACCGGATTACCAGTTGAGCATACTGAACTTTGCGGGGGTCCTATTACCCCCATACTTTTTTTTTTCATATTTTAAAGACATATATCAGTCACTTGGCCCATTGCGTGTTAGTCACATGCATTGAGTGCGTGAAATCTTTAAAAAACGTTACAAACTCTTTTTTTTTTACCAAACAACCCCTAAATTTTCTAATTTTTAAAAGTTTTATATTTTTTATTTAGTTTTTCATTATTTCTCTTCTCTCTTCTCTCTTCTCTCTTCTTTCTTTCTTCATGGCCATCTAAGCATTGTACCACTTAAGTTGGAATAAAATAAAAACTATTATAAATCATAATAGTTAAAAAAATTAAACTATTTAAAAAGTATAATTGACTATCAATGCCAAGAAATTTTATAGAAGGAGAATGATATATATTATTTAAAAATTAAATAAAAAGTATTATAAATTACAAAATTTAACAACTAAAAATATCTAAAAAAAACTTATATTTCATATATTTTTAAAAAAATACGTAAACAAATACTCCTGTCGCCTTGCTTGCCGACATTCAACTGCTAGCTCCGTGATTTTACTATATACCTCTAATTAATTATTATATGTCATTTATGTATTAAAAAATTAATAATATTTAATAAGAAAGGTAAAATACACATTTATAACATGTCTGCTTTAGCTGTTTCAACCATATTTTTACTGTATGGACTCTAATTAATTTTATTCTATGTCATTTATTTATTAAAAAATTAATAATATTTAATAAAAAATTAAAATAGACATTTATAACATGTCTGCTTCAACTGTAATTTTACTGTGTCGCCACTAATTAATTATGATAAATCATCTAAGTATTAAAAAAATTAATGTTAAAAATATTTAATAAAATAATAAAATAGACATTTATGACATGTCTGCTTCAGCTTCCTCAACCGTAATTTTACTGTATCGCCTCTAATTAATTATTATAAGTCATCTAAGTATTAAAAATATAATAAATTTATCTAAATATTAAAAAATTAATAATATTTAATGCTAAATTAACTAGACGTCTTATATGAGGTGCACTTAATTTTTTTTCGCAAATATTTTTCATAGTAATTTTTCTATATCACTTCTAGTTAGTTATTATAAGTCACTAAAACATATCTATTTTGCTGCTTCAATCGTCATTTTACACGATCACCCTAATTAATTATAATGGTCATCTAAGTGTTGTGCCACTTAAATTGGAATAGAAGAAAAAATATTATAAATCATAATAACTAAAAAAATAAATTATTTAAAAAGTGTAATTGACTATCAATGCCAAGAATTTTTGGACAAGGAGAATACTATATATTATTTAAAAATTACATAAAATGTATTATAAATTACAATAGTAAACAACTAAACATATCTAAAATAAAAGGGAGAAGACTCACAAAAATACCTGAAGTTTGACCGGATTACCAGTTGAGCATACTGAACTTTGCGGGGGTCCTATTACCCCCTATACTTTTTTTTTCATATTTTAATGACATATATTCACTTGGACCATTGCATGTTAGTCGCGCATTGAGTGCGTGAAAGCTTTAAAAAACGTTATAAACTCTTTTGTTTTACCAAACAACCCCGAAATTTTCTAAGTTTTAAAAGTTTTATATTTTTTATTTATTTTTTCATTATTTCTCTTCTCTCTTCTTTCTTTCTTCTCTTCAACAATGGAGTTTTCAACAATGGTAGCTCCATTGTTGAATTGAAATTGAACAAAATTTCATCATATACATACACAACCAAATGGGTCATATTAAACACACCCACTTCAATTACATCAATTTGATTCAATTTCAACACATACACCAAATGACTCACCTATAATTCCATCAAAATGACAAAATATAACCCACCACCAATCAACCACCATTGATCAGCCACCAACTAAGGGGAAAAAATTGTTCGTCGAAACTAGAAACAAATTTGAATAATTCTTGAAGAAAGTTTTTAATTTGAAACTTTGAATAATTCTCACTACCTGGAGTTTTCTTGAGATACCTCAAGATAGGACAAAAATCCTCCCAATGATCTTGTCTTGGATTCTGCATGAATTGACTAACCACTCCAAGAGCAAGGGTTATATCTGGCTGGGTTATAGTTAGATAGATAAGATTTCCAACCAAACGCCTATATCTCTCTGGATTTTTAAAGAGCAGGCCATCATCCTTATTGAATTTAAAAGTCAGATCCATAGGAGTATCCATATTGCTCCCAACCCAGTCTGCTCTAAAATGTCTGTAACATACTTTCTTTGATAAAGTGATATTTCTGCCTTTGATCTTGCTAATTCACTACCCAACAAGTATCCAAGCTTTCCAAGATCCCTGGTAAAAAAGTATTTACTAAAATACTATTTCAGGTCAACAATTCCTTTCCTCTAACTACCTGTAATTACAATATCATCAACATAGAAAACAAGGATTAGAGATCTAGTTTCATTGCATTCAATGTGCCACATGCTGTGTTCAATAGTCGAAAATTGAAATTTAAATTTCCAATTTTTTGGACTTGAAATTTGAAATTGACTCAATGAAATAATTTGGAATTTGATTCGTAGGAGGAATTTGAGTTGTGGAATATATAATATGGTTGTAATGGTGAAAAATATTTAAAAGTGATAAAATGGAGAAGAAACGACGCTTGTACTACACTTCCAATCGTAAAAACTGGTTATAACGTTTTTGGGGATAATTAATTCTACTTTAAAAAATTTTGGGGGGAATTAATTACACTTTAAAAAGTATAGGTGGGTAATAGGACCCTCGCAAAGATCAATACGCTCAACTGGTAATCTGGTCAAATTCAGGTATTTTTTTGAGTATTCTTCCAAAAAAAAAATTATTATGTTATATATTTCAAAAAAAAAAAATAAGTAAACAAATACTATATATTACTATGATTAACAACTTAAGAAATATAAATCAATCTGTCTGCTTTGACATAATTTCATTGGTCCTTTCCCTTGCCTTCATTTTTTACATCCACTTTATTTTATTTGTCTTATTTTTAAAAATTATTTCAAAAAAATATGAAAAAATTCCTGTAAATTACAATAACTATCTAAATTCTATTTGTGTCACATAAATTGATACTAAAAATAACATATATTGGGCTCGTGTCAATACGGGCCTTCGACATCAAGTCTAATTATAAGAGACAGTTGAAGCAGCTGCCAGCAGCTTCCCATCATCCTGCTTTCCTAACATGACTCGATTGGGGGTTATGTCGTAATGGGCATCCCAAGTCAAACTAGAACCGAGGATCACCCCTAATACCCAACCCAACCATCCAACGCATACCATGTGCCAGATGAATTTCCAACATATAACAAGATAACATATAATTATCCAAATATGATTCTAGGATAGGTCTGCATCTGTGACCAACCCAAACGAGTCCAATCATTCTAAACCAACCGATAACCAACACCAAACTGTAAACCAAAATAATAACCAAACCAAGTTCCATAACATAACATAAAATAATGGAACAACAAACAATACAGTTAACCGGTGTCATCCCCAATACCAATACCAATACTAAGGCTAACACCAATACCAATCTAGCCCATGCCAACCGATAGTAGTTCCACATAAGCCTCTAACCAAAAGATAACCAATATTTGGTTGGGACATGCCCCCACCCATAGCCATAACCAATGTCCATAAATAAACCAAAGTATGAAATAACATCCATGAAATAGAGCCTTCTGGAATGATAGAAGCTCAGAACTTTAATTTAATAGCTAATCCCAAAGTCCGATCACTATATCGGAGGAGTAGAACGATCGGTTCCTGTATCATATGGGGATACAGCCGCCCAAAGATAGCTTAGCGGGTGGATGCTAGCATGAACTCAAGATAGTCATGAAATACTACCAACCATTAAAACCAAGTAAACCAACTATATACATACAAACCATATATATATATATATAATTATGCTGGAAAAAAATGGGGTTTAGAATTTATTAAAAACCATTAATCTAGGTATGCATAGCTTAACCGTCCTTAACCACCCATGGGATATATGGGTCCAGTGTAACCCCCTGAATGGGCCCTGATGCATGTATCCACATGAACCGGAGATACTATTAGAGTAGGGGATTCCCAAGTACCCTTACCCTCCATGATACATACTGATAACGCTCAATCTACAGATCTCGTTTGAGTGTAAAGCGGTCGTTAGCAAATATAGAACCCAACCTGGGTTGGGTGTCGATCCCACAGGGAATATCTTGGCCAACAAGTAAGCAAAATTACTAAACTTTTGGTGCAAGTCTCGTAAGAAGGGGGGATTGTAATGTGTAACCAAAACAATAAAGTAAAAGCTGAAAATAGTAAAGTAAAAAGAGAAAGAGATTGTTACGTTGGTTGTAAACAATAAGAATTAAAGCGTTGGGGTTATGTCCACCTTCTGAGGTATACGTCTCTATTGGCTATGAGTGTGTAGAGTCTTGACATGCAATTGCTTATAGAGAATTGTAGTCGATGGTAAATCCAAGCGTCTCTCGACCTAAACAAGGACTATTTCACTTTAACTCTCTCGAGCTTAAAGCGTGTCTAACGGTACAAATTCTCCAAGAGGTTAGTCCAGTTATGGCACTAGCTTTTTAATAGGAAAGGGTGTCCTACTACCTTGACATTATCTCTTTTCCAGACAAATAACCTTTCTCTCGAACAAGTTAAATGTTAGACTGGCGTATTCTTGCGTTTGCAACCGCAAAGAATGTGGATTAAGATGAAGAGAATAATGATATAAGCAATATACGTGTCTCGAACTCACAAACTCACAGCAATAGATAGTAACTCATTCGGCTTCCATAACCCCAACAGAGAGGTTTAGTTACCCATGAATGCGAAGGAGATCACGATTTGCATTGTTATTGTTGAGTAATGGCGTATGGATTAGGTGATAGGCGTGTGGATTAGGTGATAGGCGTGAAGAGTGATTCCTTAGCAAGTAACGATTCTCTTGTTGTGGAATTAATTGTTGAGTAATGGAAAGATTAGAAGAGTGAATAGAAAAATGGATTGTTAAGAGAGAGGTGTATTGAAAGATAGAAGAATGAATGAATAAAAATCTTTAACATGATAGGGTATTTATAATACCCATATCCTACTCCTACTAGGCTAATAAAATAAATAACCAAATCCTAATAGGCTAATAGAATACTTAACCCAAATGTACTAGGTCAAGGTAACAATATCATAATCCAAATAAACTAATGAAATACATAGCCTAATTGTATTAGGTTAATGTATCTTTGTAAAAATCCAGCTTTGTGTCTGTAAGTCCCCAAAGTCTTTAGAAATGCTGTTTTAGCCCAGGACAGATTTTCCATGCAGCAGATTTGGTCCTTTAGGCGTCCAGCTTCCTTCTCCTTCGTTCATGAGCTTTCTTTTGCATCAAGTAAGCCATAAAATGCTGTATTTTGCATCATTTATACCTGAAACTTTACGAATCATGTTCGTTAGCTCATTTATAGGAAAAAGGACTAAAAGTGCATGAAATATATAATTTGTTCTCAAAACTAGGCTAAAATATGGGCAAAATATATTGATATAGGCATGTAAATTCGCCTATCATCAACACCCCACACTTAGAGCTTTGTTCGTCCTCGAACAACATATCATGTCCTTCTAAACATCAACTTAGGGTTTTTACAGCAACAACACAAAACATTCTTCAAGACAAGCACAACAATTATCAACAAAGAGTAGCTTTCCGATTATAAGTAGAAACAATTTAACCTCTAGCGTAGACTAGTGATGGTGATCAACTCGCATGCAAACGTTAAGGTGCATAGAATCATATACAACTATCCAAGACTCATCAACCATGTGTGTCTCACAATATAGTACCCATAATCACTCACAAGTATAGCATATTTTTCAAACATGGGTATCAAAATATCCTTGCTCTCAGTCTCACAAAGAATTCAAATGTAGCAACTGATGAACATAGGCTTGCCCTTAATGTAGTACTCCGCTAAATGTCGGAATGTTAAGATTAGGATCAAGTAGGTCTTTTGATGGTTGTAATGTAGGCTAAGGGACGGGTAGGACTATTTTGGCCAAGAATAGTGACTAGGTTCCTAAGCGCTTTAATACATCACTTTGTATCATTGACACTTTTTTTCTTTCAAGCTTTCTTCTTTCTTTTTTTTTTCTACCACCCTTGTTCTCCTCTTTTGTTTTTCAATTTTTAAGCACAACTCACTTTTCAGCTTTCTTTTCCTTTTTCTTTTCACAACATACCTCTTATGATAGCATTTTTCTTTTTTTTCATAACATATTCAAGCACCATTACGATTTAAAGCATCATACTTACCCAATTTCCTCTTATGTTGTCACATGACTTTTTCACTTTAAAGCACTCAGGATTTTGGATCAAATTATGGTCTTGAAAGAAGTGGATTAGGCTTACATACAAGGTTGTCAAAGAAATAGGCTAAAGGCTCAAAAAGGTTTAACTAAGATGATGTCCATGGGTATGTAAAACTGAAGGTAAGCATGTATAGGTTACCAAAGAAATGCCTATATCATATCCTAAACTTACACTCCTTATTTTCGCTTTGCATACATACCAGGCAAGTTCTAGCATCAGCCACAAACATAGAATATACTATTATCTCACACACACAAGGCACATGGTCGACTTGATTGGAAGTAATATAGACTCTCGACCCAACAATTGAAGGAATTGAGTCACACAATATCACACAATGAGTCACAACTAGAGCCTAAACGTCTTAATAGTCACAATTGTAGCACATACTCTTGTTATAATCTCATCCTACCTATCAAAATAATTTCATGCGAAGCTAGAAAAATTTGACTCCTAAAAAAACTAAAAAAAACGTCAAACAAAAAAAAACAAAAAAAACCGGACTCAAAAAAACAAAGTAAACAAACAAACATACAAACATAGGTGCAAACAAAGAAAACAAACATACACCCCACACTTAGACGGGACACTTCCCTCAGTGGAAAATAAATTCGAAGAACCTGGTTAGTCGGACCCTTCATCAATGTCGGGGGTCATACCCCCTTCGTCTGAATCATCATCAGAGTCGTCGTCAGAGTTCTCCTCCTCGTTAGAATTAGGCAGGCGTCTATTATCATCAATCGGCACATCATCGTCTAGAGGTTCCTTAAAATATACGCCCACTCCATACATCTCCCGTGCATGCATGTTCATTGGGTAGTCGTGGTCCAGCTGTTGGAGCTCTTTAGCAGTTGGAATACGTCCACCACTCATCATAGTGAATTGTGTCATGCCATAGAGATGACGGAAGAAACTCTCATCACGAGCATGTCTCTCCGCAGTAGTAAGGTTGACTCCATGAGTTGTTTCAACATCTTTGACCTTGGTGAGGTCAACCTTCTTTGGGTTATGTGGGAGTTTGTGGTCAGCTGGTTCCTCTTCGATATCCTCCTTCCGCAACATTGCTGTCAACAAATTACCGAATGTGAAATGGGACCTTTTGTGGAGTCTGGCCTTCCTCATGGTAGATCGAATGATTGCCCCAAAGTTGATAGGGACGTTCGTCATCAAAGCATAGACCAAACACACTCAATCTCTCGTATCTTGGTGTATTGAGTCCCAGGAATAAGACATGAGTTGACAATACGCATCCAGATTCTTGCTTCCCTATTTAGTGGAGCATAGGGGAAGGTGTTATGTCGACCTGTTTCTTTATGTCTGCCCCACATTTCCATTGATCTACTTCCACAAAGCGTGTGTCGTATCGCTCTATAAGGAGGCCTGCTGTACAGTTCTTTGAATGGTGCTGTGTCGACCGAAGGTAAGCCAAGAAAAGAGTTGATCCAATCCGCGGTGAGCTGTAACACTTAGCCCCGAATTTTGACTTCATTGCCTATTGTGTTCGGCGACCAGTTGGCATAAATCTCTCTTGTCAAGTCAAGATTGCATTCTCCCATGTCGCGGAAGATGAAATCCAGCTTCAATGCCATTATTTTTGCCAACATACGCGGCTCCTTCTTTGCTAAGGTGTCCTTGTTGATCAAGTCGACGTGAACATATTTTCTTTCTTTGTTGCTGCTGTACCATGCTTTGGCTTCTTCCTCAAGAACCCATTTTATTCCGAACATTCTGCGTGGTAGGTGTGCTGAGGGTGATTCTCCTTGGTCTTTTCGACTTGTCTTCTTGCCCTTTTGGGACGTGGTAGCCTTCTCCTTGCCTTGCCTTGCTTTAGGTGCCATTGTACCTGAGACTGGAAATAATGTAAGTTGCAGCACAATCTCACTTGATACAATCTATATGCAAGCACTAGGGGTACCACCCCACACTTAATTTTGCTATGCAAATCAGTGAGGTGAGCGTAGTCGATTTACTCAGATTTCGTCGACATACGTTTTAGGATTGTATTCTGACAAGAAAATCAGCATTGCATCACTTATTTGCAGCCATTGGACTACCTTCATGGTGGATATAGCAACACTACGACATAGGGGTTACCACATAGAATCGTTATTCTTACAACAAGCACAACCTCCTAAGTCGATAGGCACTATAATCTTATCCCGATGGCTGGGATGGTCTAATCATGTAAGCATCCAAACAAAAGTCTTAAGCAATATTCATAACCATATCAATTCAGCAATTATCATAACAATGCTATTGAAACCAAATTCTAGTTGGAAACAAGCCAAGAATTCCCTACGTATATGTTTACTCACATGATTTTGTAACAACAATCCAAACACATGAACATCACCAACAATCATATATGATTTAGCAATTCATCATAAACATAGCAACGTAGTACTTACGAGAAATAAATGAAGAAAATGCGAGTACTTACTTGCTTGAAGCTTGTGGAGATGGTGTTGTGAATTGGAAGAGCAAAAGAAGAAAATTTTGAGAGGATTTGGAAGGTTATGCGGCGCCCTTAGGGTTTTTTCTAATGTGGTTGTGTTATAAAACTAAGTCCACTTTATATAGGAAGAGTATGGGTCGGGTTATGACCCATTTACAATAGGATTTGGAGACAAAAACACCACATATGCGGCGCATATCACTCGGCATATCAATGACATATGCGGCGCATTGTCTATGGCATAATGGGACATATGCGCCGCATAGTCTATGACATTTGTAGACATATGCGCCGCATAGTATATGGCATATGAGATACTGAGACCAAATGCCATAGCATAGGCGGCGCATAGTCAAAAGCATACCTAGGAATAGGCGGCGCATAGTGTATAGCACACTAGATTCCGAGACCTTAGGCTATAGGATAGGTCGTGCATCGTTCGTGGCCTAGTTCTACCAAGGCCTAGCCTTCCTCGAAGCCTATTTTGACGAGGAAAAGGCTCAATCCATAGCCTTATGCATCACCATTCCTAACTTACCAACTTTACAATACAATGCGTCCAAAACGTCAATTGAAATCGATCTCCTCGTTGAATACTTCTTGCACCTATTTTTGCTCAAAACCAAATGAAAACGATTAGTACGATGGGTTGCCTCCCACCAAGCGCCTTGGTTTTGGTCGTGGCACGACTCTTATTTTTGGATTTTCATTTATCAAAAAGAAAAGAAAAAAAAAATACTAAAACGACGAAACGATAAAATGATAAAACAATAAAACAATAAAATGATGGGTTGCCTCCCATCTAGCGCCTTATTTATCGCCGTGGCTCGACGTAGTAATCTCGAGTACTTAGACTTCGTCGAGATAAGTGATGGACATGTCATTCGTCGAGTCAAGAGGACCGATATATGGTTTAACACGTTGGCCATTCACTTTGAAGATAACACCCTCATTGTCTTCCAATTCGACTACTCCAGACGAGTAGACTTGGATGACTTTAAATGGACCAGACCATTTTGATTTTAACTTACCTGGGAAGAGCTTAAATCTGGAGTTGAAGAGTAGTACCATGTCACCCTTTTGGAAATTTCGTCGAATAATCCACTGATCATGATACTTCTTCATCCGCTCCTTGTATAAATCTGATCGTTCATATGCATGGAGACGGAATTCATCTAGTTCGTTCAGCTGCTCCAACCTCAGATTCTTCACATCTTCCCAATTCAAGTTCAATCGCTTCAATGCCCACAATGCCTTGTATTCAAGTTCAATGGGTAGATGACAAGCCTTTCCATAAACTAGTTGATAAGGAGACATGCCAATGGGTGTCTTGAATGCAGTCCTATACGCCCATAGTGCATCATCTAGCTTTCGAGACTAATCCTTCCGATTCGCATTAACCGTCTTTGCAAGGATTTGCTTGATCTCATGATTGGAAACCTCTACTTGTCCACTAGTTTGGGAATGATACGGCGTAGCTACCTTATGTTGCTTGACACCATACTTGGCCAATACAGATTTGAATAGCCTGTTGCAAAAGTGAGATCCTCCATCACTTATGATAGTACGAGGTACTCCAAAGCGAGAGAAGATATTCTTATTTAAGAACGCTACAACACGCTTTCCTTCGTTGTCGGCCAATGCTACAGCTTCAACCCATTTTGACACATAATCCACAGCAACCAAGATGTACTTCATTCCAAACGAATTCACGAATGGTCCCATGAAATCAATACCCCACACATTAAAGAGTTCTACCTCAAGAATTTTTGGACATGGGCATTTCATGGTGTTTTGAAATAGCACCTTTCCGTTGGCATTGGTCACACCTCCTAACATAGTCATATGCATCTCTGAATATCGAAGGCCAATAATATCCACTTTGCAATACTTTTCTTGCCGTTCGATTGCCTGCATGATGTCCTCTAACTTCCGAAGTGTGGCATGCTTCCAATATAGTAGGCACTTCTTCATGGGATATACATCATCGAATGATACCATCAACGCATCTTCGAAACAGATAAGGCTCATCCCAATAGTAGTGCTGAACGTCATGCATAAACTTCATCCTTTGGTGGTAAGATAAATTGGCGGGTAGCACATTACTCACCACGAAATTTGCAAAGTCGGCATACCATGGTAATTTCTCCATTGTTGTTGCTAATATCTCCTCGTCAGGGAATGCATCATCAATCTGAATTTCAGGTTGCGCCACTTGCTCACTCTCAAGTCTAGATAGGTGATCAGCCACTTGGTTCTCGCAACCTCTTCTATCTTTGACTTCGAAATCAAACTCTTGCAGCAGCAACACCCATCGAATCAGCCTTGGTTTTGCATCCTTCTTTGTCATTAGATACCTAAGAGCTGCATGGTCTGTATGAACGATCACCTTAGTACCCAATAGATAGGCGCAAAACTTCTCAAACGCATACACAACCACTAGCAGCTCTTGTTCAGTAACAGTGTAGTTCCTTTGGGCTTCATTTAAGACCTTACTCGCATAGTAGATAGGATGAAATAGTTTCTCTTTTCTCTGTCCAAGAACAGCACCAACGACTACACCACTAGCATCACACATGACTTCGAACGGGAGCGTCCAATCTGGTGCTACCATGATAGGGGCTTCAATGAGTTTTCCTTTAAGGCATTCGAATGCCTTTAAGCAATCGTCATTAAAGTAAAACTTCGCATCTTTCTCCAATAGTTTGCACAATGGACTAGAAATTTTGGAGAAGTCTTTGATGAATCTACGATAAAACCCAGCATGGCCAAGAAAACTACGAACTCCCTTCACCGAAATTGGAGGTGGTAGCTTCTCGATTACCTCTATTTTTGCGCGATCAACCTCTATTCCTCTTTTGGAGATCTTGTGCCCAAGAACGATTCCTTCTTTTACCATGAAGTGACACTTCTCCCAATTTAGCACAAGGTTGAACTCTACACATCTTTGCAATGCCATGCTCAAGTTTGCCAAACATGCTTCAAAAGACTCACCAACAACTGAAAAGTCGTCCATAAATACCTCCAAAGTGTCTTCAACCATATCAGAGAAAATAGACATCATACAACGTTGAAAGGTGGCTGGTGCATTACACAACCCGAATGGCATGCGTTTGAAGGCAAACGTACCATATCGGCATGTAAACGTTGTCTTCTCTTGGTCTTCAGGTGCAATACAAATCTGATTATAACCTGAATAACCATCCAAGAAGCAAAACCATCCTTTCCCCGCTAATCGATCTAGCATTTGGTCCATAAATGGCATGGGGAAGTGATCCTTGAGCGTCCAAGAATTCAGCTTGCGGTAGTCCATGCATACTCTCTATCCAGTAACGGGCCTGAGTGGAATAAGCTCATTCTTGGTATTCGCGACCACCGTCATACCTCCTTTCTTAGGAACACATTGCACAGGACTCACCCATGTACTATCAGAGATAGGATATACAACTCCTGCGTCTAACCACTTGATAATCTTCTTCTTCACCACTTCTTGCATTGGTGGGTTTAATCGCCTTTGATTTTCAATGGTGGGTGTGCACTTTTCTTGAAGCTGAATTTTATGTGTGCAAATCCCAGGTGGAATACCAATAATATCCGCAATGGTCCATCCAATAGCTCTAATATACTTGCGTAAGATTGCAATAAGAGCTGCAACTTGTTGCTCACCCAAATCGGCTGCCACAATGACTGGAAGAGTGTTTCCGCTTCCTAAGAATGCGTACTTAAAATGGCTTGGCAGCTCCTTCAATTCTAACGTGGGTGGTTCTTCAATAGATGGCTTAGCTGGTGGTGTGGGTCGATTCTTGAGATCAAGATCCAGCTTCTTGGGAGTACAGCGATATGTCCCTAATCCCGATAGAGCACAAATATCATCTTCAGAAATTTCAGCATCATCATTCTCTCCTTTCATGAGCAAAACCTGCAAAGGATCATCAAGAATTTGCTCTTCTGCAAGTAACTCTTTCTCATCATCAAAGACAACATCAGCCACAGAAAATACACTCAGATCTTTGGGTTGCTTCATTGATTTGCAAACATCAAAGCGAACCACTTCGTCATTTATTCGGAATGAAAGCTCATTAGCTTTCAAATCTATGAGCACACTTCCCGTAGCAAGGAAAGGGCGTCCTAAGATTATGGGAACCTCTGAATCTGCTTCACAATCCAAGATGACAAAGTTTGCTGGAAAGATAAATGAAGAAACCTTTACCAAGACATCGCATAGAATACCAACCGGTCGCTTTACCGACCTATCTGCCATAACAAGCCTCATATTAGTTGGTGTAGGATCTCCTAACCCCAACTTCTTGTAGATCGATAATGGCATCAAGTTGATGCTGGATCCTAAGTCACACAATGCTTTGGCAAAGTTCACAGATCCGATGGTGCAAGGAATAGTGAAAGCTCCGGGGTCGGCCTTCTTCTGAACTATCGATCGGGTAGCAATTGCACTACAATGATGCACATCATCCTTCAGCTCACAACTTGCTGCCCTTTTTTTAGTCAAAAGATCTTTCATAAACTTCGCATACCCAGGCATTTGTTCAAGGGCCTCTACCAATGTAACATTAATGGTCAGTTGCTTCAACATAGTCATAAATTTGCTGAACTTAGTGTTATCGGCCACCTTCTTCAATCTTTGGGGAAAAGGTGGTGGTGGGTATGGAAGTGTTCTCTCCACGGCTTTCTTCTCCTCTTTCTTCCGTTTTTCCACTTTTTCAGGCTGCACGTCACTAGGTGAAACGTCCCTGACGTTGGGAGTAGTGGTTGCGGCTTCTTCTCCTTTTGTAACGTCACTAGGTGTAATGTCGATGTCCGCAACTTCGTCAACCACTTGCTTGCCTTTTGCTGAAGTTTCCAGCACCTTACCACTTCTGGTAGTGATGGCCATGCATGACCCATCATTCTTTGGGTTTTGCACAATATCGCTTGGTAAGGTGCCAGCCTTTCTTTGATTGAATGCTGCTGAAAGTTAGCTCAATTGCTGCTCTATTTGCTTGATAGAAGTGGAATGAGAATCAACTAGTTGCTTCATGGAGGACAAATCATCAATCACCTACTTAACTCCCGCGCTCATTGCTTCCACTCCTTTCAATAACTTAGCCATCATGTCTTCCATAGAATTAGATGTGGCGGTATCACGTTTACCAGGGGGAACGTACAAACCACTTTTTTCATTATTTTTCTTCCAACTACCTTGGTCTTTGCTTCCAGATTTATCATAATAGTTCCGACCTTGGTTTCCTTGGGCATTCCCACGGAAACCCCCCTGATTGTTCAAGTAGTTGGCCTCCTCTTCAGATTCGTCTCTTCCTTTTGACGTAATCGCTTTCACTTTTTCAGTCTTCCCTAATAGATGCTTTGTAAGAAGATCCATTTGTGTTTTCAGGTGCGCCATGTCTTGATCACGTTATTCTTCTCTTCTTCTTTGTTCTGCAGTCATGCCAATAGATAAAGTGGGGCTTGCTACCTCAGAATCCCTGGTATGCCAAGCTCTACTTTGTTTCATCATGCGATCTAGCATATTGCTTGCTTGACCGAAGGTGAGGTCCATAAAAGATCCACCTGCTGCATTATCTACCACTAGCTTGGTCACCGACTTCAAAGATCTGTATAATATCTCCATCAAGTGGACATTGGTCATATGGTGATTTGGGCACCGCATAAGCTTCATCTTGAACCTCTCCCATGTTTCGTGGAGGGCTTCAGTTGGAAGCTGCCAAAAATTTGTGATCTCATCTCTCAACTGTGCTCTTTTGGATGGCGGAAAGAATCTTTCTAGGAAAGCGTCTTTCAATTGCCACCAATTAGTAATAGAATCAGGAGTTAGCCCATTCAACCATAGAGTTGCCTCCCCAGACAGAGACAATGGAAATAAGCGCAGTCGAATTGCATTCTGTCCAATGCCAGGATTGTCGAATGACTTGTATGTAGAAATAAAGTTGATCAGATGCATATTCGGATCATCGCCTGCTAGTCCACCAAATAATCCCTTGAGTTGCAAAAGTTGAATCATGGTGCTACTGATATTAAACTTTGCTCCGGGTGCCAATTACGGAAGAATAATAGCTCCAGTGGCACCAGGTCCATCCAGATCGTCCTCATCGTCATAATTTGTTGCACGTCCTGGGTTATAAATATTCTGTTGATGCACTTGAGCAGTTATCCTTTCAATTTCACGTTGTGCATCCATTGGTGTACTGAACAAACCTGAATGAAACAAAAACAAAAACTAAAAGTAAAAGTACGAGAATCTTTGACCAAAGGGTCTAGTAATTATCACGAACTTGATTGACACTTGTATTCCCCGGCAACGGTGCCAATTTTTGATAACGCTCAATCTACAGCTCTCGTTTGAGTGTAAAGCGGTCGTTAGCAAATATAGAACCCAACCTGGGTTGGGTGTCGATCCCACAGGGAATAGCTTGGCCAACAAGTAAGCAAAATTACTAAACTTTTGGTGCAAGTCTCGTAAGAAGGGGGGATTGTAATGTGTAACCAAAACAATAAAGTAAAAGCTGAAAATAGTAAAGTAAAAAGAGAAAGAGATTGTTACGTTGGTTGTAAACAATGAGAATTAAAGCATTGGGGTTATGTCCACCTTCTGAGGTATATGTCTCTATTGGCTATGAGTGTGTAGAGTCTTGACATGCAATTGCTTATAGAGAATTGTAGTCGATGGTAAATCCAAGCGTCTCTCGACCTAAACAAGGACTATTTCACTTTAACTCTCTCGAGCTTAAAGCGTGTCTAACGGTACGAATTCTCCAAGAGGTTAGTCCAGTTACGGCACTAGCTTTTTAATAGGAAAGGGTGTCCTACTACCTTGACATTATCTCGTTTCCAGACAAATAACCTTTCTCTCGATCAAGTTAAATGTTAGACTGGCGTATTCTTGCATTTGCAACCGCAAAGAATGTGGATTAAGATGAAGAGAATAATGATATAAGCAATATACGTGTCTCGAACTCACAAACTCACAGCAATAGATAGTAACTCATTCGGCTTCTATAACCCTAACAGAGAGGTTTAGTTACCCATGAATGCGAAGGAGATCACGATTTGCATTGTTATTGTTGAGTAATGGCATGTGGATTAGGTGATAGGCGTGTGGATTAGGTGATAGGAGTGAAGAGTGATTCCTTAGCAAGTAACGATTCTCTTGTTGTGGAATTTAATTGTTGAGTAATGGAAAGATTAGAAGAGCGAATAGAAAGATGGATTGTTAAGAGAGGGATGTATTGAAAGATAGAAGAATGAATGAATAAAAATCTTTAACATGATAGGGTATTTATAATACCCATATCCTACTCCTACTAGGCTAATAAAATAAATAACCAAATCCTAATAGGCTAATGGAATACTTAACCCAAATGTACTAGGTCAAGGTAACATTATCATAATCCAAATAAACTAATGAAATACATAGCCTAATTGTATTAGGTTAATGTATCTTTGTAAAAATCCAGCTTTGTGTCTGTAAGTCCCCAAAGTCTTCAGAAATATTGTTTTAGCCCGGGACAGATTTTCCATGCAGCAGATTTGGTCCTTTAGGTGTCCAGCTTCCTTCTCCTTCGTTCATGAGCTTTCTTTTGCGTCAAGTAAGCCATAAAATGCTGTATTTTGCATCATTTATACCTGAAACTTTACTAATCATGTTCGTTAGCTCATTTATAGGAAAAAGGACTAAAAGTGCATGAAATATATAATTTGTTCTCAAAACTAGGCTAAAATATGGGCAAAATATATTGATATAGGCATGTAAATTCGCCTATCATCACATACGTACAATGTACTTAGAGGATTCCCATGTACCTCATAGTATCACATAAGGTCTCCATAACCTACCCTTCATATCGGTAAACATAAGTTTCCAGTGTTTGTTCATTAAACTCCCACCTTGATGGTTAGCTATGAGACTTGGCCATTATTGCGTAATTAAAACCATTTCCAACCAACCAAACCATTGTTATTAACCAAGGCTATACATAGTGGTATCATGATACCGACTATAACTTGCAAGTAATGTCCTTAGCCAAACCTTTTTTTAAGATCAAGGAATTCCCATGTACCCATATATCACCTTATCCAATTAACTTAGGGGTGTCCAATGTACCCCACAAATGTTCCATTATTATGATAACTTAGGGGATTTCATTGTACCCCACAAGAATGATTATTAAACCCAAAACCACTCTATTTTATCCATTCCAAACCATTTAACCATATAGGATTCCATTACTAAGTTTAAACCATTAATAATTTCCATTAAAATCCAACAATGTAGTGAAACCATTCTCATAGGCATTTTATCAAACATATTGGGAGCATATTATTTCCCAAACAAAAGCTAATTACCAAATAACCATTCCCCTACAACAAATTATCCAAAACAACTATTAAAGCATATAAAAGAATAATTAAAATATGGGAGAATCATAACTAAACATGTATAACCGAAACCCCCAAATTATATTTGAAAACCCAAAATCATACAATAATCAAACCATGAAAACATTGCATAAAATCATGCCTTTAGTTGGAAATAACAATAATGGAAAAGAACATGCCTTAAACCAAGAAGATGATGGAGAGAAATCACCAACACAAGATCTAAATTAATCCTTAAGATGAAACCCTAGATTACTTTACCCAAAAGCCTTGGAGAGGATTAAAGAGTTTTTTAATAAGTGTAAAAGAATAGAAGAATACGGCAAATAACCTCCCAATTGAATTAAAAGTTGTGAGACCTTATTAGGTATCATACCCCAAAGTTTTCTAACAAAATTTTTTTCCCAAGAATGTCAAGTGTTATCTTCTAAAATGAATGATGTTTATTTCATGAGGAATTTTTAAGATTTTCACTTTTTTCATATGGGAAATTCAATAAACTTTCCATCGATATAAAATTTATCTAAATCCGATAATCGGATAAGAAGTTATGACTATTTCAAGTTCCCGTCATAAAAAAATGCCATATTAGTCAGTGGCGCACCGAACCATAGGAGAAAATGGAAATTGTCAAATTCTAGTAGGGGTCCGCGATAGTGGTGCATCGCTCTAAACTTCCAAGTCGCAAATAAAGTGACAACACCATGGCTCCATGTTGCGTCATCCCTCAATTTCCCAGTTGTCAAATTCTAGTGACACGGAGCGATAGTGCCGCATCGCGCCATGAGTCCAATTCAGAAATATTTCATTGAAATTAAAAGATGCGTCCAGGGCAAAAAGGGTCAATTTCTCACCCCAATTTAAGCCCTTTAACATGAGATTAAGTTATTTAGAACCAAAATATACAAGTTTCTCTCAATTTCATCTAAAGAAAAGCTAGGATTTCAATTGGAGATTCAATTTCAAGAAAATCTCTTCATCAATCTTCACCAAATCAAGAACTAAGGTATGCCATGTGTTAATTCATGGGTCTCTCTTACCCATGAAGCTCAAGAATCTCTTTTCAAAATCCAAGATTTAGGTATTTGTGAATGTTCATGATTTAAATTTAATTGAAATTCATGTTCATAATGTTGTGTGGTTTTTGATTCAAGTTTTAAATTAAATATTCCAATGATTTACCCTAGTATGTGATGATTTGCATAATAATTATTATAAACCCCCTTCAATTTACAAGTTGATTGATGTATCCTTGATTATTACATGTGTTGATGATTGTATAACCAAAGCATGCTCCCCACATGTTTGATTAAATGCCTATTTGAAGAAAAAATGTCATACTAGTATGATATTATTAAATCCCCATTCATATATAAGTTATGTATATCAAGTGTTTGATGAAATGTCTTAGTCAATGGATTATATATTGTTGGTGTTAGTCATGTATTCAAGAATGTCATGCCTTGTCAGTTTCCTTCCATCGACTCCTGTGGGTACTTGCACTCGAAAAAGATATAGCTATGTGCCTAGCTTTAGTGTCATGTTTTCACAATATCCTCAGTCAAGCCATGATCTATAGAAATCAGTCAGCCATGTGAATTAGGAAAACACAGTAACACAGTAATCTCAGTACTATTTCGTCAGTCAATAAAACTCAGTAATTCAGTCCAGTTCAGTAATCCATGTTCAGTGTCTATTCAGATGGGAGTAGAAATTAGGACCAAATGAACCCAAGGATGGGAACAAACACCATCAGATGAGGGTAGTGTGATTCTTACAAATCATCCTTGCATTCCAGAACTATGCAGCTAGCATAGGTTGAGAGATCAACACTTTCCGATAAGGTTGATGAGGTGGATAAGCACTTTCTGATGAGGTCCCCACCGTTCTCTTTTAGTGACACTGTCAGATGAAGGTCACTCACAGTTTTTCCTTACTTGTGGCGCGGTATTGAAACCCTTCCAATTGGAGTTACAGATTGGACCACAACTTAGCCATAATGACGTATTAAGGGCATGCCGGTTAGATAACTACTTCCCATAGTTTCAGTTATAGAATTAGGACTGTCAGATACAGTCATTCAGTATCAGTAATAGAACTCAGATAGTTCTACAGAATTTAAGACTGTCAGATACAGTCAACTTAGATACAAAATAGAACTCAGCTAGTTCCATCAGATTCAGGAGTATCAGATACAGTCACTCATGTCATCAGTTATATCAGTTATCCAAATTTTGTTATCAGTCATGTTAGTTATCAGTAAATTCATGTTATCACAATCTCAGATATAGTTACTACCTATTCATACATGTATTCTCACGTTCATATTAGTCAGTTAGCCAGTATTGTTCATGCATATGAATCCTATGCATTCAGCATACCTTTCATGCATACCAGTACATTCAAAGTACTGACACATTTATGCTATGGTGTCTTATATCATAAGTCCAGAAGCACGAGCTACAGAGCATCAGTAGCATTCTAGTCTCAGCAGTCAGAGTTAGTAGTGAGACCTCATATCTTGAGGACATGATCATTTATTTATTATCTTATTAAGTAATTTGTTAGTTAGAGTTAGTTTGGGACATGTTCCGTCAACTTCTTATTCTGACAGTTTAGTCAGTTCAAGGCTTTCCAGACTTACATGTTCAGACTATAATGTTATTTTAGTTTCTTTTGGGTATTTCATACCCCATTCAGATGTCATATCTTTATCAGTTATGTTACAGGCTTGTACCTTATGGTTTTTCAGTTCATGTTTCTACAATCATACAGTAAATAGGTACAAATATTAGTCATAGGTTAACTTGTGATCCTTTGGGGTCATGTAGCATTCCAGTTATTAGCTCCGGGGCATTACAAACTTGGTATTAGATCTAAGGTTCAATAGAGTCCTAGGAAGTCTTAAATCCGCATCTAGAAGAGTCTTGTGCATGAGTGTGTTGCACGCCACATTTATGTGCAGGAGGCTATAAGATGTTTTAGGAACAATTTCCCTTCATTAAGTATTCAAGTTGTGCCAGTGAGCATAATCTCAAGTCAATCTCTCAGTCTAATCCATTTCTCCCTTTTTTTTTCTACAGAACATGCCTCCTAAAAGAAAAATAGGGAATCAGTCATCCCCTCAGCCCGAAGAACCTTTGGGCGAACATGTTTCTCATGCAGAGTTCAGAGCTACATTCACTAATCTTGCTCGGTTAGTTGCTACTCGGAATGAATGACCAACCATCATTCTAGCCAACCCAATGGCCAATTCAGCTGCAGCTAGGATTCAGGACTTCACTCGAATAAATCCTTTATCCTTTCTCAGGTCTAAGTCAGATGAGGACCCTCAAGAATTCATTAACCAGGTTTAGAATGTTACAAACATTATGGTGGTGTTATCTATTGAGAGTACAGAGCTAGCTGCATATCAGTTGTAGGATGTTGCTCACACTTTATACAAATAGTGGAAGTTAGAAATGTTAGTTCATGTAGGGCCTATAGAGTGGGAGGTGTTTGTCACCGCATTCTTAGAGAGGTACTTCCCCTAGAGCTGAGAGAAACCAAGGTATTAGAATTCATCAACCTGAGGTAGGGAAACATGATAGTGAAAGAGTATTTTTGTAAGTTTACTCAATTGGCTAGATATGCACTTCATGTCGTTACAGACAGCAGGGCCAAGATGAGTAAGTTTGTTTCTGGGGTTAATGATAGTGTGGTCAATGATTATAGGTTTGTGATATTGAATAGTAACATGAATTTATCCAGGCTTATGACTCATGCTCAGTAGATAGAAGATCAAAATATTAAGATGAGGGAGAAGATGAATAAGAGAACAAAGATCGGTAGTTTCAATTTGCTCAGCCTAAATCAGAAGGACGAAACCATTCTCAGTATCATCCTAAGCCATCAATTCTAGATCCTTCGTCATCTATTACTCCAGATCCTAAGTTCATGGATGGTAATAAAGATAGGGCGCCAACTCTAAGTCTCAGGGCAGTGTCAGCAATGCCCAAACTAATCCCCTTTGTCAGACTTGTAGTAAGAACCAAAAGGATACTTGCACAGGTGGTAGCGATGTCCATTTTGGATATGTCAATCCAGGACATAGAGTTAGAGATTGTTCCCAGTCAGGTTATTAGGGTGAGTAGAACCGTTCCTCATCATAGTTCGGTCGCACAACTCAGCAAGGTGCCACTTCCAGTGCTACTAGTAGGAAATGCCTAAATAGAATCTATGCTCTCCAGTCCTGGCAATATTAGGATCATTCTCTTAATATGGTTAATGATACATTATAGATCTTTCATGTGCATGTTTACGCTTTGCTAGATCCAAAAGCTTCTTTGTCTTTTATTACTCCTTATATAGCAGTTGATTTCAGAGTTAGTCCTAAAATTCTAGTAGAGCCTTTCTCAGCCTCTACCCCAGTGGGTAAAACCATCATAGTCCCGTGGGTATACAGGAACTTCTCGGTTATGATATTTCAGAATGTCACTTCAACAGACTTAGTCAAATAGGAGATGACTGATTTTGATGTCATTCTTGGCATAAATTGGCTTCATTCCTGCTATGCCACAGTCGACTATAGAAACAAAATAGTCCAATTTTAGTTTTTGAATAAACCCATCCTAGAGTGGAAGGGTAGTGTATCCACTTTCAGAGGTCAGCTTATTTTCTACATTCGGGCATGGAAAATGATATCTAAAGGATGTGTCTATCATCTTATTCGACTTAAGGACACTAGTTCTGAAACACCTAGTATTGATTCAGTCCCATTCATGAATTAATATTCAGATATCTTTCTCGAAGATCTTCCAGGGATTACTCCCAAAAGGAAAATAGACTTTGGTATCGATCTTCTTCCAAATACTCAACCTATATCTATTCTACCATATAGAATGACACCAGCAAAACTCAGAGAACTAAAAGAACAATTGAAGGACCTCTTATATAAGGGATTCATCAAACCCAGTGTGTCCCCGTGGGGTGCACTAGTCTTATTCATGCAAAAGAAAGATAGTTCTCTTAGAATGTGCATAGACTATTGTCAACTCAATAAAGTAATGATCAAGAATAAGTATCCACTTCCCAAAATTGATGACTTGTTTGACCAACTTTAGGGTGCCAATTATTTCTCTAAGATAGACCTCAGATCGGGCTATCATTAGCTAAGAGTCAGAGAATATGACATTCCAAAAATAGCCTTCCATACTCGGTATGGTCACTTCAAATTCCTAGTCATGTCCTTTGGTCTTACCAATGCCCCAACAACTTTCATGGACTTGATGAACCATGTGTTCAAGCATTACTTATACATATTCATCATATTCTTTATAGATGATATTCTAGTCTATTCCTGTAGTGAGCGTGATTACACAAACCATCTCAGAATCATACTTTATACTCTTAGAGATCATCAACTATTCGCCAAATTTAGTAAGTGCAAATTTTTGCTAAGGTCAGTAGCATTCCTTGTCCATATCATTTTAGGTGATAGGATTAGAGTAGATACTAAAAAGATTGAAGTGGTAAGAAACTAGTCCATATCTATCTCTCCATCAGATATCAGGAGTTTCTTAGGTTTGGCTAGCTATTACAGGCGGTTTGTTAAGGGATTTTCTTCTATTTCATCCCCTATGTTCAGGTTGGCTCAGAAGAAAGTCAAGTTTCAGTGGTCAGATCCTTGAGAGAAGAGTTTCAGGAGTTGAAGACTCGACTTACCTTAGCTCCAGTCCTAACCCTTCCAGTTAGTTCAGATGGATTCATAGTGTATTGTGATGCATCCAGAGTAGGTTTGGGTTGTGTCCTCATACAGCATGGTAAGGTCATATCCTACGCCTTCAGACAGCTTAAACCCCATGAGAAAAATAATCCTACTCATGATCTTGATTTAGCAGCCGTAGTATTTACCTTAGAGATTTAGAGGTATTATATATAAATAGTTTATATAGATGTGCTCATAGATCATAAGAGCCTTAAGAATTTATTTTCTCAGAAAGATCTCAATCTTCGTTAGAGAAGGTGGTTAGAGCTCTTAAAAAATTATGACATGAGTGTCCTTTATCATCTGAGCAAGGCCAATATAGTGTCCAACGCTCTCAGTAGACTTTCTATGGATAGTGTTGCTCATGCTGAGGATAGTAAGAAGAATTTAGCTTAGAAAGTCCATCAGCTTGCCAGACTAGGTGTTTCCTTAGTTGATACAGATGAGGGTGATATATGGGTTCAAAGTAGTTCAAAATCATCTCTAGTTTCTGAGGTAAAAGAAAATAAAGAAAGAGATTCCAGTTTAGTCAAGTTGAAAGAGTTAGTTAAATATCAGAAAGTGGAGGTTTTCTCCCAATGAGGCGATGGTGTTCTGCTTTGTCAGGGTTGTCTGTGTGTGTCAGCTGTAGATGACTTAAGACAGCAAATTCTTGCAGAAGTGTATGGTGTATGCTACTCTATTCATCCAGGGGACACAAAGATATACTATGACTTGTGGGATATCTATTGGTAGAGTGGTATAAATAAGGATATTGAAGAGTTTATAGCTAAGTGCTCTACATATCAGTAGGATAAGATAGAACATCAGAAGCCTAGTGGACCTAAGCAGGAGTTCATTATTCATACTTAGAAGTGGGAAGAAGTAAACAATGACCTCATGATGGGTTTACCTCAAACTCGTCGTCAGCATAATTCAGTATGGGTCATTGTAGACAGGATGACCAAGTCATATCATTTTTGCCCAGTTCATACCTCTTATTTATCCAAGGATTATGCCAAACTCTACATCAGATAGTTGGTCAGATTGCATGGTATTTCGTTATCTATTATCTCAGACAGAGGTACCCAATTTACCTCTCATTTCAAGAAAGCGTTCCAAAAGGGTCTTGGTACCCAAATTCATCTCAGTACAGCCTTTTATCCTCAGACATATGGTCAAGCAGAAAGGACCATTCAGACCCTAGAAGATATGGTAAGGCCGTGTGGAATTGATTTCAAGGGTAGTTGGGATGACCACTTGCCTTTGATTGAGTTTGTATACAACAATAGCTATCTTCCGGTATTCGTATGTCTCCATTCGAATCTCTCTATGGTAGGAGGTACAGATCTCTAATCGGTTGGTTCAAATTTAATGAGGCCTTAGTTATAGGGATTGACTTAGTATTCGATGCCTTAGAAAAAGTCTAATTGATTAGAGAAAGACTCCAGGCTGCTCAAAGCCAATAGAAGTCTTATGTAGATATTCGTAGAAAGGATCTCGAGTTTGAGATTGGTGACTATTTCTATCTAAACATCTCTCTCATAAAAGGAGTGAAGAGGTTCGGCAATAAAGAAAAGCTCCGTCCCCAATATGTTGGTCCCTTTAGAATTCTCAATTGCTTCATCAAGGTAGCTTATAAGCTTGAATTGCCTTCAGATCTTGCCTAAGTTCATCCAGTCTTCTATGTCTCTTTGCTCAAGAACTACATAGGTGACCCAGTGGTTATAGTCCCTATTCAGAGTATAGATATTCAGAACAGCCTCTCTTATTAAGAAATTCCAATCAAAATTCAAGACTATCAGACTCGTAGAATGAGGAACAAAGAAGTTTCTCTAGTCAAAGTTCTTTGGAGAAATCAGTCCATTGAAAGAGCTACTTGGGTAGCAGAAGCAGACATGTGTACCATGTATCCTCACCTCTTCTCTACTAAGATAGATATAGCTCAAGGTAACAATTTACCTTAAGCTTTTTAGTTTTCATGTCAAGATTTTAGTTACAACTTGCTATCAGCCTCATGCTCAGGATTCCATTTTTAAACTGGGTACTAAGTACTCTTTCGTATTCAATTATATGTTCATGCATCAGATTAGTCACGTATTTATGCATCAGACATGCATTCTCCCTGTGAGAAGACTTAATTATTAAAAATCTCAATCATGTAATCCGTTTCGTCATGTCTTCACGCATCATATATGTGTGATCAGCTTATCAGTACTCTTAGTCATGCATTCATGTATCAGCTCAGTCATAAAACCATGCATTAGATATACATACTCAGTATGAATTTCTGAAATGTCAGTTACATTAGTCATGTTTCATTGTTCATGTTTAGTATGTGCTTCGGCTTATCATTTCTCCTCTCTCAGTCAGTCTCATTCAAGGAAGTATGTTCCTAAGGGGAAGATATTGTAATACCCAGAGTTTCTTAACTAAATTTTTGTCCCAAGAATGTTTAAGTATTATCTTCTAAATTGAGTGATTTTTATTCTATGAGGAATTTTCAAGATTTTCACTTTTAGTCATGTGGAAAATTCAATAAGCTTTCCATCAATATAAAATTCACCTAAATCCGATAACTGGGGAAAAAGTTATGACTATTTCAAGTTCCCGTTGTAAAACAACATCATATTAGTTAGCGGCGCACTGCACCATTGGAGTAAATGGCAGTTTTCAAATTACAGTAGGGGTCCATGATAATGGCATGTCGCGCCAAACTTCCATGTCGTAAATGAAGTGGAAATGCAATGTCTTCACGTCATTCCATCCCTCAATTTATCAGTTGTCAAATTCCAGTGACACGGCGCAATAGCGTCGCGTCGCGCCATGGGTCCAATTCAAAAAAATTTCATTGATATTAAAAGATGTATTCAGGTTAAAAGGGTCATTTCCCACCCCTATTTAAGCCCTTTAACATGAGATTCAACTATTAGAACTCAAAATATACTAGTTTCTCTCAATTTTCTCATAAGAACAAGCTAGGATTTCAATTGGAGATTCAATTTCAAGAAAGTCTCTTCGTCAATCTTCGCTAAATCAAGAACTAAGGTATGTCATATGTTGATTTATAGGTATCTCTCATCCATGAAGATTAAGAATCTCTTTTCAAAATCCAAGATTTGGGTATTTGTGAATGTTCATGATTCAAATTGAATTGAAATTCATGTTCGAGATGTTGTGTTGTTTTGATTCATGTTTTCAATTACATATTCCAATGATTGACCCTAGTATAGGATGAGTTGCATAATAATCATTATAAACCCTCTTCAATTTACAAGTTGATTGATTTATCCTTGATTATTACATGTGTTGATGATTGTATAACCAAAGCATGCTCCCCACATGTTTGATTAAATGCCTATTTGAAGAAAACTGTCATACTAGTATGATATTATTAAATCCCCATTCATATATAAGTTATGTATATCAAGTGTTTGATGAAATGTCTTAGTCAATGGATTATATATTGTTGGTATTAGTCATGTATTCAAGAATGTCATGCCTTGTCAGTTTCCTTCCATCGAGTCCTGTGGGTACTTGTACTGAAAAAAGATATAGCTATGTGCCTAACTTTAGTGTCATGTTTTCACAATATCCTCAGTCAAGCCATGATCCATAAAACTCAGTCAGCCATGTGAATTAGGAAAACACAGTAATCTCAGTACTATATCGTCAGTCAATAAAACTCAGTAATTCAGTCTAGTTCAATTCAGTAATCCATGTTCAGTGTCTATTCAGATGGGAGTAGAAATTAGTACTGAGTAAACCCAAGGATGGGAACACATACTGTTAGATGAGGGTGTGATTCTTAGAAGTCATCCTTGCATTCCAGAACTATGTACCCAGCAAAGGTTGTGACATCAACACTGTTAGATGAGGGTTGATAAGTTGGATAAGCATTGTCAGATGAGGGGCCCACCGTTCTCTTTTGGGGACACTGTCAGATGAGGGTCACTCATAGCTTGTCCATACCAGTGGCGCGGTATTGACGCCCTTCCAATTGGGGTAACAAATTGGACCCCAACTCAGCCATAATGGCGTATTAGGGACATGTCAGTTAGATATCTACTTCTGACAGTTTCAGTTACAGAATCAGGACTGTCAGATACAGTCATTCAGTCTTAGTAATAGAACTCATATAGTTCTATAGAATTCAGGATTGTCAGATACAACAACTCAGATATAGTATGGAACTCAGCTAGTTCCATCAGACTCTGGATTATCAGATATAGTCACTCTTGTCATCAGTTATATTAGTCATCCGTATTCAGTTATCAGTCATCTTAGTTATTAGTAAATTCATGTTATCACGATCTCAGATATAGTTACTACGTATTTAAGCATGTATTCTCACGTTCATATTAGTCAGTTAGCCAGTATTGTTCATACATATGAACCCCATGCATTCAGCCTACCTTCCATGTATACCAGAATATTTAACATACTAACGCATTTGCGCTATGGTGTCTTCTACCATAGGTTCAGAAGCACGAGCTCCAGAGCATCAGTAGCATTCTAGTCTCAGCAGACAGAGTTAGCAGTGATTCCTCATCTCTTGAGGACATGATCATTTATTTATTATCTTATTAAGTAATTTATTAGTTGGAGTTAGTTGGGGACATATCCCATCAACTCTTCATTCAGACAGTTCAGTTAGTTTAAGGCTTTCTAGACTATCATGTTCAGACTATCATGTTATTTTAGTTTTGTTTTGGGTATTTCATACCCCATTCAGATGTTATATCTTTATTAGTTATGTTACAGTCTTGTACCTCATGGCCTTTTAGTTCATGTTTCCACAATCATACAGTATACAGGTACAGATATCAGTCATGGATTGGCTTGTGGTCCATCGAGGTCATGAGCACCGTGTAGAGTTCCGAGTACCAGATTCGGACCATTACAAAATTTGTATCATAGCCTAAGGTTCCATAGAGTCCTTGAAAGTTTGAAATCCGCATCTAGTAAAGTCTTGTGTATGGGTATGTTGCGTGCCACATTTATGTACAGGAGGCTATAAGATGTTTTAGGAATAGTTTCCCTACTTTCAGTATTCATGTCGTGCCAGTGAGTATAATCTTAAGTCAATTTCTCAGTCTAATCTATTTCTCCCTTTCTTCTACAGAACATGCCTCCTAAAAGAAGAAATGGGAATCAGTCAGCCCCTCAGCCTGAAGAACTTTTAGGCTAACATGTTTCTCATGCAGAGTTCAGAGCTGCATTCACTATTCTTGCTCAGTTATTTGCTGCTCAAAATGAACGACCAGCCATCGTTTCGGCCAACCGAGTGGCCAATTCAGCTGCAGCCAAGATTTGGGACTTCATCCAAATGAATCCTTCATCCTTTCAGGAATTCATCGATCAGGTTCAGAAGGTTACAAATCTTATGGGTGTGTCAACTATTGAGAATGTAGAGCTAGCTACATATCAGTTGTAGTATATTGCTCACACTTGGTACAAACAGTGGAAGTCAGAAAGGACAGTTGATGTAGGACCTATAGAATGGGAGGAGTTTGTCACCATATTCTTAGAGAGGTTTTTTCCCCTAGAGCTGAGAGAAGCCAATGTGTTAGAATTCATCAACCTCAGGCAGGGAAACATGATGGTGAAAGAGTATTCTCTGAAGTTTACTCAATTGTCTAGATATTCCCCTCATGTGGTTGCAGACAACACGTCCAAGATGAGTAAATTTGTTTCTAGGGTGAATGATAGTGTGGTCAATGAGTGTAGGTCTGCGATGTTGAATAGTGACATGACTTTAGCCAGGCTTATGACTCATTCTCAAAATATAGAAGATCAAAAGATTAAGATGAGGGAGAAGCAAAATAAGAGAGCAAAGACAGGTAGTTTCAACTTTACTCAGCCTAAATCAGAAGGAGGAAACCGTTCTCAGTTTCGTCCTAAGCCGTCAGTTCCAACTTCTTCATCAGCTAGTGCTCCAGCTCCTAAGTTCAGGGATGGTATTAAAGATAAGTAGCCAGGCTCTAAGTATCAGGGAAGTATCAGGAATTCCCAAACTAATCCCCTTTGTCAGACTTATGGTAAGAACAATAAGGGTGCCTGCAGAGCTGGTACCGAACCAGATCCAGGGGGTTACATTAGGTTAAGTGGGAAATATCCAGATTACTTTCACTTAAACTGCACCAAAATCCCATCACAGGGATAAAACTATCCATACCAATTGTACCCTCTAATACGAGTGGTACCCACCACTCCTACCCAAGGCCATCTCCCTTGAACCCAACATTGGCCAAGGTATGACTCACCTTAAACCATGTCGTATCCATGCATACGACTGTTCCCATGATCCGTACCTTTACAGAATAGAATCCAAAGAGAATTGAACATTGCCCACCTTATGAGTCTATGGTATGACACGTACCCTAGCTTATGGCTCATGGTGAGCCACTCATACTCAAATTCAACTTAGTCTACCAAGTCTAAGATTATGTAAAGGAAAGATGCAAACCAAATAACCCGTGTCCACCGACACCACCGTACCTCCCAAGTTGTATCCATTCCAGAAACCAAATCCAACCCACCAACAAACACTGGTCAATATACAACTAACCCATATCACTCGTATCCCAGTGTATGAGTCATTTCTCTTAGTCGTATCCTGTCTAGAGATAAGAAATCCAAAAAATTTTCTAAGGGATAGAAACCCAGAGTGTTTCACTCTCCCCCACAAAGAACATTCCTCCCTGAATTAAAGACAAGGTAGGGTAGCCACAAGCACGATTCATTTTCATTATCAAATATCAATCCAACCTTTAACCAAGTTAGAAAACACAGATGCAAAGATATTAATCTCTCATTTAACAAAGTTTGAAAACAAAAGTATGTTGAAGAACACATACACGAATCCTAGAACAAGAAAATAAATGCGGATATTTGGACTTTATGTCCTTCCTATGCTACATCAAAACATAGCTAAGTCTTACTCGGGATGCATCAAAATTAACCATAAATCCCTTATTACCTTCAGGCAATGTCAAGATCGTAGCTGAATTTAGCTTATCCTTAAGCTTCTCAAAACTCCCTTCACACTCTTCTGACCAATAAAACTTTACCTATTTCTGAGTTAACTTTGTCAAAGGAGTTGCTATCATGGAAAAACTTTCTATAAGCTACCTATAATACACAGCCAAACCCAAGAAGCTCAGAATATTAGTTGGAGTCATGGTTCTAGGTCACCTTTTAACTACAACCACCTTTTAAGGATACACCATGATCCCTTTACTTGAAATAATATGACCATTAAAACTCACAACGTTCAACCAAAACTCACATTTGGAGAACTTGGTATACAACTGTTATTCCTATAAGCTCTGCAACACCACAAGGAGGCGATTGGCTGAAGATGATGCAATTGAAGATTTGCCCTCTCTTGAAGCACCTTTACCAATAGAAAAATATCTGAGCATATATCCTGGATGACCACATTTAAAATATTTGTCCCTCCCTTCTTCACAAAATCCCTAATAAAGACGATAATAAAACCAGCAAGGAGGGCATAAAGAAGCTGATAGAGTCCCACTCGACTGAGATTGGGCACCCTGTGACCTAAAATTATCACCACCTTGCATATATTTATCACCCGACTTCTTTGGGTAAGGAGCGCTAGCAGTAGAGAAGGAACCAGAACTCTTTCTTTTTTTCTTCGACCATTTGCCGCCATTCTGACCACCCTACTGTTGAGCACTACCCTGCTCAGAGAACATGCTCTTCTTACCCTATTTTTTCTTAAACTCTGCCTATTTTTTCTTGTTTTTCTCCACGTGCTATATGTGGACGACCAACCTTAAAATATCCATATTCTTAATCAGCAAAGCAGTCCTGCTTTTAAGGTTGAAATCTCAAGATAGACAAGAAGTGAACTTTCTTATTGTCACTATCATATCAGACACCAAGTTCGAAGCATACCTTGACAGCTGATGAAACTTCAAGACATATTCCTTGACAAATATTTTTCCTTGCTTAAGATTTACAAATTCTTACATTTTTGCTTCCCTTATCTCTTGAGGAAAGAAGTGATACAAAAAAGCATTAGAAAAGGCCTCCTATAAGGACAACTCCTCCAACATCACCTCTATCCCTATCCCATTCCTCATACAATTAGAACACAACATCCTTGAGCTGATAAGCTGATAACGCTCAATCTACAACTCTCGTGGGAGTGTAAAGCGGTCGTTAGCAAATATAGAACCCAACCTGGGTTGGGTGTCGATCCCACAGGGAATAGCTTGGCCAACAAGTAAGCAAAATTACTAAACTTTTGGTGCAAGTCTCGTAAGAGGGGGGAGTCTTGTCGTGCAAGTAATGTAAACAAAAGATGAAAGTAATAAAGTAAAGAGAGAAAGAGATTGTTACGTTGGTTGTAAACAATGAGAATTGAAGCGTTGGGGTTATGTCCACCTTCTGAGGTATACGTCTCTATTGGCTATGGGTCTGTAGAGTCTTGACATGCAATTGCTTATAGAGAATTGTAGTCGATGGTAAATCCAAGCGTCTCTCGACCTGAACAAGGACTATTTCACTTTAACTCTCTCGATCTTAAAGCGTGTCTAACGGTACGAATTCTCCAAGAGGTTAGTCCAGTTACGGCACTAGCTTTTTAATAGGAAAGGGTGTCCTACTACCTTGACATTATCTCTTTTCCAGACAAATAACCTTTCTCTCGAACAAGTTAAATGTTAGACTGGCGTTATTCTATGCGTCTGCAGCCACAAGAATTTGCATTAAGATGAAGAGAATAATGATATAAGCAATATACGTGTCTCGAACTCACAAACTCACAGCAATAGATAGTATCTCATTCGGCTTCCATAACCCCAACAGAGAAGTTTAGTTACCCATGAGTGCGAAGGAGATCACGATTTGCATTGTTATTGTTGAGTAATGGTGTGTGGATTAGGTGATAGGCGTGTGGCGTGATTCCTTAGCAAGTAACGATTCTCTTGTTGTGGAATAGAAGAATAGAAGAATAGATTAGAAGTGTTTGTGGTGGAAGATGAGAAGGATGGAAGAAAATTAATTGTTGAAGAATGAATGTTTCTCTCCACTAAGGGAGGAATGTGTTGTGGAATGAATAAAAATCTCTAGCATGATAGGGTATTTATAATACTCCTATCCTACTCCTACTAAGCTAATGAAATAAATAACCAAATCCTAATAGACTAATGAAATCCTTAACCCAAATGTACTAGGGTAAGGTTACAATATCATAATCCAAGTAGAATAGCGAAATACATAACCTAATTGTACTAGGTTAATGTATCTTTGTAAAAATCCAGCTTTGTGTCTGTAAGTCCCCAAAGTCTTCAGAAATGCTGTTTTAGTCCTGGACAGATTTTCCATGCAGTCCCCAAAGTATTCAGAAATGTTGTTTTAGCCCGGGACAGATTTTCCATGCAGCAGATTTGGTCCTTTAGGCGTCCAGCTCCTTTCTACTTCGTTTGTGAGCTTTCTTTTGCGTCAAGTAAGCCATAAAATGCTGTATTTTGCATCATTTATACCTGAAACTTTCCTAATCATGTTTGTTAGCTCATTTACAAGCAAAAGGACTAAAAGTGCATGAAATAGATAATTAGTTCTCAAAACTAGGCTAAAATATGGGCAAAATATATTGATATAGGCGCGTAAATTCGCCTATCATCATAAGCTGTAAAGTTTACCCCTTTCACATTTATGACCTGCATTACCTTGAAGATTTTCTCTATTTCATCCAAGAAATCCTGAGGATCCTCCTGCACCTCTACTTAAGTAAAAGTAGGAGGATTCATCTTCATAAAGTGTCCAATCCTTGTAGACTTAGCAAATAAAACACCAGATTCATCCCGCAAACCATCTAAGCAATAACATGAATTAATTGATGAAATTTTGCATTAGTTACCTCACCTTGAGAAGGAAAAGTAGCGTGCGAACTCTAGGTGTAGGCTGTACCTCATCAACATCATTGCTAGATGGGACAAAAGAATTTCCTTGTGTTCCAGATCATCGAGATATGATCTAAAAAGCAAACAAACAAGGATTCGAGAAAATTCCACGACTTAGACTCAAAGCTTGAAAATATAATACCAAGAAAGTGAAACATTCCTAAATGCCTTGTAGTCTCCCCCGTATGAGTGTGGTGCACTACATACCCATAAAAGAGACTCTACTAGACACGACTTTGTGGACTCCTAATTGACCATGAACCTAAAGATTGATAGCAACTTGACACGACTCTATCAGGGCTCATGTTGTAATGGGAATCCCAAGTCCAACCAGGACTAGGGACCACCCCCAACACCCAACCCAACCATCCAGCAAAGACTTTATGCCACATGAATTCCAAGCATATAACAAGATATTGTATAATTATCCAAATCTGACTCTGGATAAGTCTTTATCCATGACTGACCTAATCAAGTCCAACCATCCTAAACCAATTAATAGTCAATACCAAACTGTAAACCAAAACAATAACCAAACCAAGTTCCATAACATAACATACAAAAATTGAACAACTAACAATACAGTAAAACGGTGTTAGTCTCAATACTAATGCCAATACTAAGGCTGACATCAATATCGATCCCGCCAATGCCAACCCATAGTAGTTCCACATAAGCCTCTAATCAAAAGATAACCAATATTCAGTTGGGACATTCCCTCAACCATAGACAAAATTAATGTCCATAAATAAATCAAAGTATGAAATAACATCAATGAAATGGAGCCTTCTAGAAAGATAGAAGCTCACAACTTCAATCCAATAGCTGATCCCAAGTCCGATCACTATATGGGAGGAGAAGAACGATTAATTCTTGTATCTCGTGGGGATAAAACCACCTGAAGATGGGTTAGCAGGTGGATGCTAGAATGAACTCAGGATAAGGATAAAATAATGCCAACAAGTAAAACCAAGTAAAAAAACCATAAGCATACAAATGATACACACATATATATAACTATATTGGGAAAGAAAATCGAGTTTAGCATGCATTAAAAACCATTAACCTGGGTATGTGTAGATTAACCGTTCTTAACCACCCCATGGTCTATATGGGTCCAGTGTAACCACCCTAAATGGGCCTCGATGCGTGTAGCCATATGAACCGGAGATACCTTTAGAGTAGGATATTCCCAAGTACCCTTACCCTCCATGATATATATGTAAAATATACTTAGAGGATTCACATGTACCTCATAGTATCATATAAGGTCACCATGCCCTATCCCTCATATCGGGAAACATGAGTTTCCAGTGTTCATTTATTGAACTCCTACTTTCACGGCCAGCTATGGTACCCTGCCATTATTGCCAAATTAGAACCATTTTCAACCAACCAAACCATTGATATTAATCAAGGCTATACATAGTGGTATCGTCATACAAACTATAAATTACAAGTATTGTCCCTATCCAAACCTTTTTTGTGATCAAAGGATTTCCATGTTCCCATATATCATATTATCCAATTAACTTGGGGGAGTTCCATGTACTCCATAAGTGTTCTGTTATTATGATTACTTGGGGGATTCCATTGTGCTCCTCAAGAATGATTATTAAACCCAAAATCATTCTATTTTATCTATTCTAAACCATTTAATTATTTAGGCTTCCATTACCATGTTTAAATCATGTATAAGTTTTATTAAAATCCAACAATGTAGTGAAAACAATCCCATAGGCATTTTTATCAAACATATTAGGAGCATAATATTTTCAAAACCAAAGCCAATTACAAAATAACTGTTCCCATGCAACAAATTATCCAAACAACCATTAAAGCATTTAAAAGTATAATTAAAACTTAGGAGAACCATAACCAAACATTTCTAACCAAAACCACCAAATTATATTAGAAAGCCTAAAACCATACAATAATTAAAGCATGAAAACATTATATAAAATTATGTATTTAGTTGGAACTAACAATGAGAGAAGACACTGTGCCTTAAACCAAGAAGATGATTGAGAGAAATCATCAACACAAGCTCCAAATTAATCCTTAAGATAAAACCCTAGCTTTCTTTTCCCAAAAGCCTTAGAGAGGATTAAAGAGTGTTTTTTAAGTGTTAAAGAATTGAATAATAGGGTAAATAACCTCACAAATAAATTAAAAGTCACGGGGCCTTATTAGGTTATGTAGGGAAATATCCAGATTTTCCTCACTTAAACTGCACCAAAATCTAGTCAGAAGGCTGCAACTATCTGTACCAGCCGTACCCTCCAATACGAGTGGTACCTACCACTCGTACCTAAGGTCATCTCCTATGAATCCAACACTTTTCAAGGTACGAATCACCTTAAACCACGTTGTATCCATGCATACGACTGGTACCCATGATCCGTACCCTTGGAAGAATAACATCCAAAGAGGATTGAACACTACCCACCATATGAGTCAATGGTATAACTTGTACCCTAGCTTACGGATCAGGGTGATCCACTCATACTCAGATCTAACTTAGTCTACCAAGTCTAAGATTAAGTGAAGGAAACACCCAAACCAAACGACCTGTGTCCAACGATACGACTCATGTCACCCAAGTCATATCCATTTCAGAAATCAAATCCAAAGTAACCCACCAAACAACACTAGTCAGTATACGACTAACCTATACCACTCGTATCCCATTGTACAAGTCGTTTTCCCTAGTCGTATCCTCTCCAAAGACTATAAATTAAGAAAATTTTCTAAGGGCCAGATAGCCATGGTGTTTCATTGTCGACATTCAGCTACTTGCTTTGTGACTTTACTATGTTATCCCTAATTAATTATTATATGTCATTTATGTATTAAAAAATTAATAATATTTAATAAGAAATGTAAAATACACATTTATAACATGTCTACTTTAGTTGCTTCAACTGTAATTTTACTGTATCACCTCTAACTAATTTTATTCTATGTGATTTATGTATTAAAAATTAATAATATTCAATAAAAAAATTAAAATAGACATTTATGACATGTCTGCTTCAGCTGCTTCAAAAGTAATTTTACTGTATTGCCTCTATTTAATTATTATAAGTCATCTAAGGATTAAAAAATTAATATTAAAAATATTTAAAAATTAAAATAGACATTTTTGACATGTCTACTTCAGCTGTCTCAATCGTAAATTTACTGTATCACATCTAATTAATTATTATAAGTCATCTAAGTATTAAAAAATTATTATAAAGACATCTAAGTATTAAAAATTTTATAATATTTAATGATAAATTAAATTGACGTCTTATATGAGGTGCGCTTAATTTTTTTCGCAAGTATTTTATAGTAATTACTATATCATTTCTAATTAGTTATTATAAGTTATCTAAAACATCGCTGCTTTGTTGCTTCAATCGTCATTTTACTATATCATCCTAATTAATTATTACGGCCATATAAGTGTTGTGCCCCTTAAATTGGAAAAGAAGAAAAAGTATTATAAATCGTAATAATTAAAAAATTAAATTATTTAAAAAGTATAATTGACTATCAATGCCAAGAAATTTTGAACAAGGAGAATACTAGATATTATTTAAAAATCACAGAAAAGGTATTGTAAATTACAATAGTTAACAATTAAAAATATCTAAAAAAAATTAATATGTTATATATTTCAAAAACAATATGTAAACAAATACTATATATTACAATAATTAACAATTTTAAAAATTTAAAAATCAATCTGTCTGCTTTGGCATAACTTTATTGGTTTTTTCCCCTGCCTTCATTTTTATCATCCACTTTAGTTTGTTTGTCTTATTTTTTAAAATTATTTCAAAAAAATGCAAAAAAGTTCCTATAAATCACAATAATTATCTAAATTCTATTTGTTTCACATAAATTAATACTAAAAAATAATATATATTGGACCTATGCCAACACGGGCCTTCAACGTCTACTCTAATTATAAGGTGCACATAAAAGAAAAGTTTATAATGCGAAAAAAGGTAAGAAGATTTACAATCATTATATACTAACTTTAATGCAATCATTTACTCATTTCGTCTATCTTTACTTGTGCATTTTTTATTGGTACAGTCATAAAAAAACAATAAATAATAGAGGTAATTTTACCTTTTTACTCTTTAGATATAATAATTTTAATGTTTTAAAAAATTCATTAGATAATGAATTGTATTTAGTGTTAAGAAAAAATGGGTAGGAATCGGTAAATTATTCATTAATTTTATAAACTGGACAAGTATTGTTAGATATTCCAAAATATTAAAAAAGTTGACAAGTAAAAATGGATAGAAGAAATAAAATAATAATGTCTATTATAAAACTTTTATACTCCCTCCATATTTACTTTTCACTATTTTTTCTGATTTGATTTTCATTTTTACTTATCAATTTTGACAAATCAATAAAAGATAAAAAGAAATTTTCATGTTTTACCCTTAATATTAATTACTTATTCTTCAAATTATTTTTTAATACACATTACTAAACATAAATTAATAGAGGTAATATAATAAACTTACTCTATCAATCATTATTCTTTTAATAAATGAGTCATATCAAAAAGTGTCGAGGAAAAAACAAACAAAAAGAGTAATAATTGAAAAGAATAACTCATGTCAAAAAGTGACAAGTAAATAACAAACAAAAAGAGTAATAATTGACCGAGATTGACATGCGAGGCACGTTCATAGATATTAGTTAACAGTAACCTTGAGCAATATTCATTTAAGGCGATCAATTAATTTAACAATATAATTATCAAGATTTATTGATGACAGTGAATAAAAATGCACATGCTACACATTATGTTAATCTTTACTATGATCTCCAAATCTAATCTCTTTAAATTAATACAAACCCAAAGCACTGCAAGACCTTGTTTGATGAAAATGAATACTTAAAACTTATAATCTGTTCAACTATCGAATAAGTCAGCAAATAATCATGAAATAAATTCAAACAAATACAATGAACTTAATAATGAAATTAATCCACAAATAGCACTAGTACGTGATTAAAAACTATTGGAAAAGAAGAGTAGAGTTGGAAATCAAATGAAACAATTTTCTTTCAACATGTCCACGAACACCATAATTAGTTACTCGATCAAAAATTTATAAATTGACTACGGAACTTTTCACTATGCGAAAAAATAAATTGAATATGAAAACAAAGATGTAGTCACCAAAAACTAGAAATAAGGACCTATAACTCTCGAACTCCAAATAGCTGCCCTAAAAAGTGCTTCTTATTTGCTATCTATATAGTATATACTGTAATTTTTAAAACTCTATTTTTCTCCACGTTTGTAAATGTATCTTTTTGTTTTTGTTTTTTGTTTTGGTGTATCATTTCTACCTTTTCTTTTAAGAGTTGTTGTGCCTTCTGTTTTTTTCTTCTCCTTTTTTGTAAGTCTTTTTTTTTTCTATGTTTCTCTATATTCTAAGTGTTATTCTTTTTAATTTTAGAGAACTTTTTCACTAATAGATCATATTTTGTAATTGCCAAATCCATGCATGTATGCATATAAATTCGCAAACTACTAAATATACAAACTCATTATTAGAACTCATATAAGTAATCAACGACCAACTATATAATGTTGGGTCATGAGTCTTTTTTCCTTCTTATATGGATAGATAAAGCCCAATTTGGACCAATCCACTTTTGTCATAGGCCCATTACTATGGGGAATATATATAGATCTTTTTTGGTCGTATTTCACCATCACAAAAGAGAGTTTTCAGCAACAAAAGAGAGAAAACAACAGTTTTGATTTGAATATATGTATACTTCATTTTCATATATATATATATATATATATATATATATATATATACAAATAACAGATATAAAAATATCAAATTTATGTAAACTAATATACAAATATACAAACAATAGATATACAAATAATAAAAACAATCTTTGTAACCTTTAAAACAGATATACAAATACAATTATACACTTATGTTAACAGATATAAAGAAATTCAAATATACTATTAATAGATATACATTAAAAAATATTAAAAGACTGTCAATATGTATATTATGAAATATGCAGTAGAGTAATGAATGAATATATCACACAAATTGCAATTACAAATGGGATTTAGAAAAGAAAAAAAAAACTAACATAAACAAGGATTATAACCTTTTAACAACTTCTGTGAAAAAAATTTCAAAATTACGAAAATAAAAATTGAATATGAAAATTGAAGCACAAAAATTACAATTGGAGTTATTGTATACAAAACTAATAGTAATTACAAAATTGACAATTTGAAAGTGTTTGAAGTTTATATTGTGCATTCAATTTCAAAAATTTAATTCAAACCAATAATAAAATCGATTTTCATTATGTTGAAATTGAATCAAGTTTTACTGCGTATTAGATTCAAAAAAGGATTTTAGTAAATAAATTCAAGTAAAAAAATAATTTGCGTAAATCATATATACCAGAATTTTGTATGCACGAATTACCAATTTTCTCCTGTAGATCATAATTTTTTTTAAAAAAAAATTATCAACTTTTGAGGGAGTAACTAACGCATAAATTCATATTTATTGATTTGTTATATTAGAGAAATAAATGGAAAGTTGAAGAAGATTAAGGACATTTATAATATATATAACTGCCATTTATTTTACCTATGAATTATAAATATGGAATTTAGACTAGAAAGTTAGTTATAGATACTCTAATGAAACTATATGTGAACTTTTGCCTACTTTTTTTTTTTACCCATGGCCATGGGGTAGGAATATCTTCTCTTGAATTGATCAATAAATAAGGCAAAGGCAGTAACACAGTAGTTCTACGGATGGCCTAACTCAACCCCTAAAATCCATGAACCGTCATCCGGCTGTTACAAGCCATCATTTTATTCACTGTTCCTGCAAACATAAAAAAATTCAAATTAAGTTAAAAAGTTTCATAAAAACAATTTACATTATTTTTATATAAACTAAAAATTTATATTAACAGAAAATGTACTCATGTATTTAGATTAACACTTCAATTGATTAGCAAAGCAATAATATAAATAGACATATAATTATGCCTAGAGTCATTCTAGTCACACAGATCAATTTTGTTATTGTATTTGTTGGTAAATTGCAATGAACTTAAATAAATGGTGCCATTCAATAAATTTCAAGTGTAAAGAATAAAAATTGTTTCAAACAAATAAAAAGGAGAAGTTTTCTTTAAGGCTTACCCTTTTTTTGATAGCACAATAATGTATCGTTTTAAACTTTTCTTTTTTGAAGATAATGTTGCAGGATATATACATATAGAGCAACTAATAGAATTTAGATATGTGACACACGTTACAAATGAATAAATAGTTCATTAATTTTAATTAAGGGATGACAAAAATCTTAATTATATCCAAATGAATCAATCATTTGATCCCTCTTCATTTAGTGGTACTCCAAAGGAAACAATTAATGAAGTTTTATTAATATGAGAGAAAAGTATTGTTTGTTATAAAATATAAAGAGAAGAAAAATAATATAGAGAAGAGAGAGTGATTATTATTTTTTTTGAGATGTTTTTTGCTGAGTTTCTAATTTTTCGTTAAATAGATATTCACTATATATGGTAAAGTAGACATTCATTATGTATGGTAAAGTAGACATTCACTATGTATGGTAATATATTTATAACAACCCCTGTTGAATGCCTAATTGATAGATAATGTGCCTCGTTAAAACCTTACTGGAAAAAATCCCGTGGAAAAAAAAAATCTAATGAAGAAAAAAGCGTACACATCTTTAACAATACACATATATGTTGCCTCATTAAAACCCTTACAAGAAAAACCCCGTGGGACAAAACCTCGTAAGGAAAAAAAAGTACAACGCATATTAACTCCCCCTAATAAGAACATCCTTGAACCTTTACATCTCGATCTTGTGCACCATCTTCTTAAAAGTTGTAATTGGAGGAGACTTGGTGAATAAATCAACCACTCTGTCACTTGAACGAATATGTTGTAGCTCGTGTGTATAGAAAAACTTTGGTGAAATGTGCTTCGTTCTATATCCTCGAGTCCTCCCTTAAGTTGTGTTGTGTATGTTGCATCATCCTCATAAAAAATCATAGGTACTTTGTCACATTTCAAACCACATTTTCATGAATGAGATGTATCGTGGACCTCAACCACACACACTCTTGGCTTGCTTTATGTAATGCCCCGAATCTGGTACCTGGAATGCTACACAGTGCTCATGATCCCGAAGGACCACAAGCTAACTCATGACTGATATCTGTAACTGAGCACTAAATAATACATTGTAAATATGCAGAATATAAGTTGTAAGGCCATAAGGTTCAAAACTGAACTAATACTGAATATAATAAAATGTCTGTAGTAGGGTACGACAATAACCAAAACTGAGATAAACTGTCTGAAACATGTTGTAGTCTAAAAACCTCTAAACTATCTGAAAACTGTAGAGTTGATGGGACATGTCCCCAACTAACTCCGAACTACTGAAATAATAAAGTAATAAAATAATCATGCTATCCTCGAATGATGAGGACTCACTGCTAGTCTGGCTGTTGAATGTCTAATCTACTAAGGATGCTCGGGAGCTCATGCTTCTAAACCTATGGTATAAAACACCATAGTGTAAATGCATCAGTACGTTGAATATACTGGTATGCAAGTGAGGTAGGATGAATGCAATGGTTCATATGCATGAACAACACTAACTAATTGAATAACATGAACGTGAAAATACATGCATGCATAAGAGACTATAACTAAATTTGTGATAAGACTGACTCGTGAATTCTGATAACATGGATTTACTGATATCTGAGTGCTAATACTGGGATACTAAATAACTGAGTCTATAGGGTACTGAGGAACTGATGTTATATTATTAATAAAGGAAAAACTATTTCTGGCAGTTCTGTTTATGAAGAACTGGTCTGATTGATTATATCTGACAGTTCTGAAACTGAATACTGATAACATGGGATACCGATAACTGTATAACTAAAATAACTGATACTGAGTGACTATATCTGACATTCTAGGTTCTAATAGAACTATATGAGTTTTGTACTGTTCTGAGTTGACTATATCTGACAGTCCTAAAATCTGAAAAACTATCTGAGTTCTATTACTAAGATTGAATAACTGTATCCGATAGTCCTGATTCTGAAATTGAAACTGTGGAAAGTAGTCATCTAACCGATATAACCCTAATACATTGTTATGACTGAGTTGGGGTCCAATCTGTAACCCCAATTGGAAGGGTGTCAATACCGTGCCACTGGTAAGGACAATCTGTGAGTAACCCTCATATAATAGGTAAATCTAGTGAGAATGGTGGTAACCCTCATATAATAGGTTAAGCCACCCCATCTACCCTCATATAACAGGCTATGATGTCTCAACTTACGCTAGCTACGTAGTTCTGGAACACAAGGATTGTTTTTAAGAATCACACCCTCATATAACATGTGAGTTTCCATCCTTGGGTTCACTCGGTGATAAATCCTACTCCCAACTGAATAAACACTAAACTGATTAACTGAACTGAACTGATACTAATGGTATTGTTTAGCAGAGCTAAATTAAGTTCACTGAGTTTCGTTGAATGACGAAATGCTACTGAGATCTGAGGACTGACGGAGAGTACTGAAGTTATTGAGCTTACTGAGTAGGACTAGACTGATATTGAATTTACTGAGTTTTCCTGAGTCATGAGACTGACTGAATTCTAAGGATCATGACTTGACTTAGAGTATCATGAAAATATGACGCTGGCTCAAGGCACACAACTAAAATGTTGGGTATAAGTACCCGACATGACTCGAAAATATGAAACTAATAGGACATGACACTTCTTGAACATATGACCACTATTAACAATTCATAATACAATAATTTGGGGATTTCATGAAGCACATGGTTATCATAGTCTTGTACATGAATGGAATTGCATGTAAACATGTCATACTTTCATCAACCTAATCTCTTGGACATTCCCTCAACCATTCATAAGGCACATAATATCATGGAAGTCATTCTTAGTCATGGGGTAAAGCATACACTTATCACTTGGGTCACAATTGAGCTATAATGCATAATTTCTATTCTCTTAGATATTTTATCAAACACCTAGGATTCATGACTTAGGGCATAGGCATGGCCATCAAATTAATACAACAAAACTCAATATTTCAACTCAATTTCATATGTTTCAGACTACATACTAGCATAGGTTCATGAACAACACATAAAGATTCCAACTTGGGGATCATACAACCATAATCACATGAACATAATCAACCCACAATAAAATATTCATAATACAAAATTTAAAACTAGATTCTTGGGCTTCATGGATGAAAGGAATCCATAAATGAACACTGTGCATACTTTAGTTCTTGATTCTACGAAGATTGACGGAGAGATTCTTGAATTTGAGTCTTGGATTTGAATCCCCAATTGAAAACCCTAGCTTGTTCTTGAGAGAAACACTATGTTTTGGATGAAAAATGGTAGAATCACGTGTTATTGGGTTTAAATAGGGGTTGTAAATTGACCCTTTTAACCCTTGGACGTGTATTTTAATTTTTTTGAAAATTTTCGATTTTCATCCTTGGCTCGATGCGCCACTATCGTGCCAAGTCACTGGAACTGGACAATTGGGAATCTACATGGTGGCGCGATGCGGGGCTATCGCGTTGCCACTTTGTTTTCGACTTAGAAGTTTGGTGCGATGTGGAGACATCGTGATGAGACACTAGAAAAGGACAATTCTAAATTTGAGCCCTAGCACGATGCGCCATAATCACGGAGGCTTACTAGATTTTGACGATTGCCATTTTGGCCTACTCCACGATGCGTTGATGGCTTAGGTGACCCACTGCCTTACTAAAAAGACTCTAAATCTTCGCCCAGGTGTCAGATTTAGGCGAATTTGGTATTTGTAGAAATCTTATTCATTTTCGCACTTGATAAAAAGTGAAAATCTTGAAAATATCATATGTATAAAAGTGGATTCATCTTTAAAACAAGTCTTTAATATTTCTAGGATGATTTTAAGCTAGGTAGAAGTACGGGGTATTACACTTCATGAATAGCTATTACCTTAGCATGGTTCGATGAAGTGGCTACTATAGACTACTTTGTATTTCTCCAATATATGATAGTACCCCCCACATATGAACACATAGCTTATTTGAGATCAAGATTTATACGGGTCAGATAAGTACCTAACATTAGCATAACCAACAAGATCGGGACTACAATCTTTAGAATAAAATAATCCCATGTGTTAGATCTCATTACGATGTCTCCTAATAGGAGCAGAACTATACCTTGCTAACAAATTGATCGAAAGGCTATATCAACCCTTGTAATATTTGCAAGATACATGAGTGTATCAATTGCATTAAGATATGGTACTTCATAACTAATCCAAATTGATATATTTCTCATTTCAGCAAATAATCTATTACTTTTGAAAACTCTCCAGGAGTTTCAATGATTTTCAGGCTATAAGCTTATACAACATAAGGATTATAAATAAGTTTTTCAGAAACTTTTATATGTTTCTGTAACACCCCAATTCCCAAGAACCGAAATGGCACACGATGCTTATGATCCCGAAGGACCACAAGCTAACCCTTTTTATGATATCTGTACCTGTTCACTGCATAATATAATTAAATACATGCGAAAACTGGCTAACACTTGCCATAAGGTTCAAACATCAAGAAATATACAATACCTTAAACCACACACTAATACATCTGTCTGAAAATCCTCTACACTGCCTAAACTGTGGAGTTGAAGGGACAATTCCTCAACTAACTCCGTCTACTAAAATCAAATACTGTAATAACAACATCCTAGGATGATGAGGACTCACTACTGCACCCACTGCTACTATACAAGTGACTTCTAAGATGCTCCAAGTTTCACTCCTCTAAACCTATGGTTCCCCAAATAAAAGAACACCATAGCGCGAATGCGTCAGTACTAAGATGTACTGAGTATGCAAGCAGGGAAGGCTAAATGCAAGGGCTTATGCATGAACATTTAATCAACAGAATAATCATAAGAATAATGAACGAGTACACATATATGAATTCACAATTCACAACCACTATAACAATTATAACAACTCCATATACCACAGCTCAGATACCACTTTACTGTCCTTGGAACTCACTATTGTACTGGGGTACTGCATTACTGAATCACAGGATACCAACACTGATCAATCAAATACACTCACACCCCTGACTTCTGAAGATTTATACTGACACATAAACCGTGAAAAGTAGTTACATAACTCACCATGAGTCCTCATAAGCAACTGAGTATGTGGGGGTGCACGCAATAATTTGAATAATATCTTTGATTTCGTAAAACATGCGTACGGAAAATGAAGACTCACATGGCTTGAATTTCATTATCCATACTTCTCATAATATAATAGATAGGAAAACATAAGTAAAATCCCATGAATCATCATAAAATCATCAATATTCATCATAAATTCTCATGACTCATCATAGACAACCAAACTCATCAATTCAAGACTCGTAACGGCTTGATAGCTCAAGAAATATACTCTTATGGACAGGGGAGTTTCCTATAACCGACAACCCCACGTGATCTGTGTGGAATACCAATGTTTGCCCTCCCAGGGAGAGCACTGCCATTGGCGAGAGTGCTGTACTCTTGCCACAGAGTACAACCTTAAAGCTTTCATAATCACAATTCGTCTCTCTGGCCAACAATATCATCATCAACAACCCTACGGTGGCACATAGGTTTGGCAAAAAACCAAATTTCCCTCTCGGTGCTAAGTAATACTCCCCGACTAGCTCATAACGCTTTAGGAAATCCACCACAACATAACAAAGGTCTATCATAAAGACCAAATAAAATCTCTTTCTCCTTTATCAAATCATATCAATTTGTGGATTCCTAACTCAACATATTTTAGCTCAAAATATTTTAATTTTCCTCAACATCAACATGGTATCAATAACAAAAGCATTTCGTCTCTGCGAACTTAAAATCAATATAAATCATCACGACTCTGCGGATGCAAATCAATATTCTCAAATGATCATTCTTTCATTTCAATATTCAAATCATGACAATAGCTTTTGAAAAGAATTTAATATCTTCAAATCATAGTAAGATTTTGGTATGTCGTAATGTAACTCAAATCAAGGCTCTTATATCAAGAATCCTTAAAAAAATAATTTCATAGAAGTGGTATGCAATTTATGGCATAAAAACCTCAATTCAAGAAAATAAGATAATAAGGTTGTTATGTATACCAAGATTGGACGATTCAAAGTTCCATAAATAATATCTTGAAAACACTTGAAATATCAACTCATGGTAGAAATATGAAATTCACCATATCAATCATAACTTTGAAATAATAAAGTAATCATGTACATCAAAGCTTAAACAATTTATACTTTTATAACCTCATAATTCGTCATTAAAACATCTTGGGTATTTATCCACTTTACAAAATCATGAAATTCCAATGATAAGATCAATTCTTTGGGCACAAGAATGAAAAGATATTCTTGTTCAAAACCCCACATAATAAGTTCTCACAGAATCCATTTTAAGTTCTCAAATCATCAGAAATTCATCGATCATAGCACGACTAAGATTATCATGGAACTGACTCAGCTCTAGTCCAGCAGACTATTTCAGGCATACGTACCCCCAACAATCAATAACATAAGTAATACGTAGTACACAACAACACATAGTTACATGCCCACAAGCCATTATGCACCATGCATTCATTAACTCCTCACACCATTTATTTGAAGATCAATTCATATACAAGTATTGGGATCTCATGCCATTTCATCGTCAATCATTCAATATGGATGCATATGGTTAAGGAAGAATACAACATAACATAGTTCATCCAATCGGGATACACACAAATAACATGCATTCAACACATCATGGTTCACTTCTCAAGGTTCTTTCCTTTAAGATCTTGATATATGCAATTCGACCCATAATTAGACATTTCACACTTAGCGTGGCCTAATGTCTTTATCATTTCCCTTAAGAACCATAGTAAACACGTAGCATGGAAGTATGGTATGAACTCATCATTTCAATCACAAGGGGTCATATGATCCATTCTTCTTCAACTTGGCATTTCTACAATTACCTTGCATGCACCACTTAGGGCATAGGTCAGTATGAACAATTACATGTGCTACAACACCATCATTCATCTTGATTCCACTAACTAAATCCTTCGTCCGCACTTACAACCATATCATAAGCCTTCCACACAACATCTCCAATTTTAGACAATAACATGGAGTTCATGTTGAACGTATACATAGAAAGTAGTCTAGTCATTTAGAACTTATTATATCCTAAGAACGTAAAATTATAGCCTCTTAGACAATTCCACAAACACCTTACATGCACTTTTAGGCATTGGTGAATTCGTCAAATTCTCATGTTTTCCGCCACCCCATTTATCTCATCCAACACATATAATCATCACATGCATTTATCAACCAACATACATCACCATCACACACATATATATATATATCAACCAACATGCAAAATCATCATACATATATGTATATATATCAAGTAACATACATGATCCTCATATATATCTCAACCATTAAATATCAATCAACATATATATATATATATATACATCATCAAAGTCTAGAAAATATCTCTCTCTCTCTCTCTCTCTATATATATATATATATATGTATGTATATATATACACACACACACACACATAACTTGAACTTTCAAAAAGGAATTCGTGGACTCTATGGATGAAAGGAGTCCATAGATAAACACTTTCATACCTTAGACTCCGTAGCCGAAAGAGATTGACGGAAGGAATTCTTGAATCAAAGCCTCCAATTAATTTCTCCCAATTCAAAACCCTAACCGTAACTTGATACATATATATATATATATATATATACACACACATATAAGAGAAATGAGAAGAAAATAATACAAGTTATCAGCTGAATGGGGTATTTATAGAGGTTTAAAAGAGTGGTGAAAGACCAAAATGCCCCTAAGAAACAAATAAAACCCGAATCTGTCCATGGGGGACTGTTTTGATAGGCTGAAGTAGATCGACCATAACGTTTTAGTCCAATATCCAAATTGAATTAAACTAATTTCATTGGAAAGAGGAATCGCATAGCTTTTCGTTAATATATGGTAGCTCACCCAGATCATTATGTACAAGGAGTTATGATTGTTTGAAGTTGACCGAAAAAATCGCCTGGCTGCAGTTTTTTTTTCCTGCACATTTTACTATTCACAGTTCGATCGGAATGGTCGCAACTCATCGCTTAAGTATCCGTTTTGGGTGATCCACATATCGTTGGAAAGCTTATTTGATGCTCTACGAAATGGTGAGTCAAAATCTAAGAAATGACACACAGAAACATTATAAATCATTCTCGAAGATAGGATCCCGATACGTTTACGTACAAAATTTCAACGAATTTTTTTTTCGGGCTATTACATGATCTCCCCCATGGAAACATTCATCCTCGAATGTCGCTTGATAGAATAAGAGTACTAATTGATAGAACTTACTTAAGGAACATGAACATCTAAAACTTATCTATACGACTAGAACCACTGATAAACTGGGTGCATACACCGAACATATAAGCCTGATGCGTGGAATACACACTGAATCAACAAATAATTAAGTTGGATTCTTATGGTAAGTATGCATATCTGATGCATAGATATAAGACTGAATATACTGACAAGCTGACTTCTCAGGAGGAATATGCATACCTAATACGGAAGTATGTAAATTAGATACTTTCATGAATACATGACTGTCAAACTGAGTCTTTTACTAATACAAATGCATACTTCATGCATGAACACATAACCGAATACACTGACCAACTGAGCTCTTTCTACTACCACAGAATATACGGATCTAATGCATAACCGTTTCACTGTACTGCCTTCTGAGTCACACAACTGGATTTCTTAATCACTCAAACTTTTCACAATATGCATGCGTGTTTGATGCATGAGAACACAGTTAAATAGATGTATGAACATATAATGACAACTGATGTAATACTTATGATAAAAATCTGAATATGCAATTGTATGGAGTATCTCCCCCATGGGACACCACGTCCCTTCACAATTACTTTACAACAGTATTGAAGCGGCGTATAGGGAACCCATGAAGTAAATTATATGCATGATACACAATGCAAGAACTGATTTATATTCACAACCACTAGGATATTGCATTTTAGAATAATGACATGCTCGAAATTTCCAATAATAGGATTAGAAGAAAAGATGAGAAAACAATTCATGCAGGTCTAACTTTATCACTTTCTCTATCACCTCCTCTTACCATTTAGTCATCGCCATACACTTGTGAATACTTGACTAAACTCCGAACTGAACGAAAATCAATTTACTCTAGAGTCTGGGGCACAACAATACACATAAGTGATAACTTAACTCATCCCGGAGAACTGCTCCTAAAAGCATGAATTCACTACTGATGCTAATACCAGTGCTACTTCTTGGAATACAACTCTTATATTTCCTTAGTCTCTACAATTATCATCACATATATGCACTTTTTTCAACACCTACTTGTCTCACTAAACACATTATCTGGTTCGATTTCTTCATAGGCTACTAATACCACATTCATATCTTAATACTTAGTTTGGAGTCCACAAACTTACATTCTTCAAAGATTCAAGCTTAGCTTCTAAATCATAACATGAATATCCACAAATCTTTAATAAACATACTATTCTCATTCTAGCCTTCAAATATCACATCTCTTAAACTTATACTTCTCCACACCATGAGAATCGCAGATATATCACTATCAATCAACACATATAATTACCAACTTCCACACTTAGATTCAAGCCTATTCATTCACCATATAAACAGCTAATCCCATAAGGCATACTCTGCTCACTTTAGAGAACACTCTCCCAAAACTATCTGCGGGGACTCTTAGAGAAAGTTCTATCTGAAAGACTTTGGCTTCACTACTTCTATTACCTTAAGAGTAAGATAAATCTGACATAAGTAGATTATTACAAGAGTCTACATAACTCTCTTGGAAAATCTTGCTATAGCACGACCTAGAACATGAAAGAACGAAAACTCTTCTTAGCGCTCAACACACTCTTGTACAAGACTCTACTAGATGCAGTTTTTCAAACTCCCTAGAACACTGTTGAACCTTAGGATCTGATACAAAGATTTTAACGCCCCTTTTCCCGAGAACAAAAATGCCACATGGTGCTTATGATCCCAAAGGACCACAAACTAACCCTTTTTCTGATATCTGTACCTGTTTACTGCATAATAAAATAAAATACATGGAAAATTGGCTAACACTTGCCATAAGGTTCAAACATCTAGAAATATACAATACCTTAAACCACACATTAATACATCTGTCTGAAAAGACTCTACACTACCTGAACTGCGGAGTTGAAGGGACAATTCCCCAACTAACTCCGTCTACTAAAATTAAATACTGTAATAACAACATCCTAGGATGATGAGGACTCACTACTGCACCCACTTCTTCTAGACAACTGACTTCTAAGATGCTCCAACTTTCACTCCTCTGAACCTATGGTGCCCTAAAATAAAAGAACACCATAGCGCGAATGCGTCAGTACTAAGATGTGTTGAGTATGTAAGTAGGGAAGGCTAAATGCAAGGGCTTATGCATGAATATTTAATCAACAGAATAATCATAAGAATAACGAATGAATATACATATATGAATGCACAATTCACAACCACTATAACAATTATAACGACTCCAGATACCACGGCTCGAATACTACTTTACTGTCCTCGGAACTCACTACTGTACTGGGGTACTGCATTACTGAATCACAGGATACCAACACTGATCAATCAAATACACTCACACCCCTGACTCCTGAAGATTTATACTGACACATAAACCGTGGAAAGTAGTTACATAACTCACCATGACTCCTCATAAGCAACTGAGTATGTGGGGGTGCACGCAATAATTTGAATAATATCTTTGATTTCATAAAACATGCGTACGGAAAATGAAGACTCATATGGCTTGAATTTCATTATCCATACTTCTCATAATATTATAGATACGAAAACATAAGTAAAATCCCATGAATCATCATAAAATCATCAATATTCATTATAAATTCTCATGACTCATCATAGACAACCAAACTCATCAATTCAAGACTCGGAACGACTTGATAGCTCAAGAAATATACTCTTATGGACAAGGGAGTTTCCTATAACCGACAACCCTACGTGATCCGCATGGAATACCAATGTTTACCCTCCCATGGAGAGCACTCCCATTGGCGAGAGTGTTGTACTCTTGCCACAGAGTACAACCTTAAAGATTTCATAATCACAATTCGGCTCTCTGGCCAACAATATCATCATCAACAACCCTACGGTGGCACATAGGTTTGGGAAAATACCAAATTTCCCTCTCGGTGCTAAGTAATACTCCCCGACTAGCTCATAACGCTTTAGGAAATCCACCACAACATCACAAGGGTCTATCATAAAGACCAAATAAAATCTCTTTCTCATTTATCAAATCATATCAATTTGTGGATTCCTAACTCAACACATTTTAGCTCAAAATATTTTAATTTTCCTCAACATCAACATGGTATCAATAACAAAAGCATTTCATCTCTGCGAACTTAAAATCAATATAAATCATCGCGAATCTGCGGATGCAAATCAATATTCTCAAATGATCATTCTTTCATTTCAATATTCAAATCATGACAATAGCTTTTGAAAAGCATTTAAGATCTTCAAATCATAGTAAGATTTTGGTATGTCATAATGTAACTCAAATCATGGCTGTTATATCAAGAATCCTCAAAAAAATAATTTCAATGAAGTGGTATGGAAATTATGGCATAAAATCTCAATTCAAGAAAATAAGATAATAAGGTTATTTTGTATACAAATATTGGACGATTCAAAGTTCCATAAATCATATCTTGAAAACACTTAAAATATCAACTCATGGTAGAAATTTGAAATTCAACATATCAAATCATAACTTGGGAATAATAAATTAATCATGTACACCAAAGCTTACACAATTTATATTTTCATAACCTCATAATTCATCATTAAAATATCTTGGGTATTTATCCACTTTACAAAATCATGAAATTCCAATGATAAGATCAATTCTTTGGGCACAAGAATGAAAAGATATTCTTGTTCAAAACCCCACATACTAAGTTCTCACGGAATTCATTTTAAGTTATCAAATCATCAGAAATTCATCGATCGTAGCACGACTAAGATTATCACGGAACTAACTCAGCTCTAGACCAATAGACTATTTCGGGCATACGTACCCCCAACTATCAATAACATAAGTAATACGTAGTATACAACAATGCATACTCATATGCCCACAAGACATCATGCACCATGCATTCATTAACACCTCACACCAATCATTTGAAGATTATATTCATATACAAGTATTGGGATCTCATGCCATTACATCGTAGATCATTCAACAAGGATGAATATGGTTAAGGAAGAATACAACATAACATAGTTCATCCAATCGGGATACACACAAATAACATACATTCAGAACATCATGGTTCACTTCCCAAGGTTCGTTCCCTTAAGATCTTGATATATGCAATTCGACCCATAATTAGACATTTCACACCCAGCGTGGCCTAATGGCCTTATCATTTCCCTTAAGCACCATCGTAAACATGTAGCATGCAAGTATGGTATGAACTCATCACTTTGATCACAAGGGGTCATACGATCCATTCTTCTCGAACTTGGTATTTCTACAATTACCTTGCATGCACCACTTAGGGCATATGTTAGTATGAACAATTACATGTGCTACAACACCATCATTCATCTTAATTCAACCACCTAAATCCCTCGTCCGCCCTTACAACTATATCATAAGCCTTCCATACAACATCCCCAATTTTAGACAATAACATGGAGTTCATGTTGAACGTATACATAGAAAGTAGTCTAGTCATTTAGAACTTATTATATCCTAAGAACGTAAATTTATAGCCTCTTAGACAATTCCACAAACACCTTACATGCACTTTTAGGCATTGGTGAATTTGTCAAATTCTCATGTTTTTCGCCACCCCATATATCTCATCCAACACACATAATTATCACATGCATGTATCAACCAACATACACCATCCCTACACACATATATATATATCAACCAACATTCATAATCATCATATATATATATATATCAAGTAACATACATGATCCTCATATATATATATATACAGACATCATCAAAGTCTAAAATCTCTCTTTCTCTCTCTCTCTCTCTCTCTCTCTCTCTCTCTATATATATATATATATATACACACACACACACATAACTTGAACTTTGATAAAGAGATTCATGGAGTCTATGGACGAAAGGAGTCCATAGATAAACACTTGCATACCATAAAATCCGTAGCCGAAAGAGATTGACGGAAGGAATTCTTAAATCAAAGCCTCCAATTAATTTCCCCCAATTCAAAACCCTAACCCTAACTTTATATATATATATATATATATATATATATATATATATATATATATAAGAGAAATGAGAGGAAAATAATACAAGTTCTCAGCTGAATGGGGCATTTATAGAGGTTTAAAAGAGTAGAGAAAGACCAAAATGCCCCTAAGAAACAAATAAAACCTGAATCTATCCACGGGGGACTGTTTTGATAGGATGAAGTAGATTGACCATAACATTTTAGTCCAATATCCAAATTGAATGAAACCAATTTCATTGGAAAGAGGACTCGCAGAGCGTTCCGTTGATATATGGTAGTTCACCAAGATCATTATGTACAAGGAGTTATGATCATTTGAAGTTGAGTAAAAAATTCACCTGGCTGCAGTATTTTTTTCCTGCGCATTTTACTGTTCACAGTTCGATTGGAATGGTCATAGTTTGATCAGAATGGTCATAACTCATCGCTCTAGTCTCCGTTTTGGGTGATCCACATATCGTTGGAAAGCTTATTCGATTCTATATGAAATGGTGGGTCGAAATCCAAGAAATGACACACAAAAAAATTATAAATCATTCTCGAAGATAGGATCCCGGTACATTTACGCATTAAATTTCAACGAAAAAATATTTTCTGGGGTATTACAATTTCAAATATTTTAAATCCTTAAAAAGTTTTCATGTAAATTTTATCAAGTGACAATATTCAACATTTCATGAGTGACATTTTCAAGTGTCTGGATTGCAAATCAAATAAGTTTATGCTTACCAAAATGCACCCTTTCACGTCACTTTATAAATGTTTCTACGTCAACATGCTTAAATAAACGTAGAATTTAGATCGTCGTGATCTTTCACAATATTGCACCGATATTATATCAAAGAAATTATCGATGATATATAATTTTGTGTCGATTCGAAATGTGACATAATATTTTGAGATCTCATCACTTCATTGTTTTTAGGTACCTGAACCTCTCATGGTTTCATGAAGTGTTATCGTAGGCTCTTCAAGAGCACATTGCCTTCATATTATGATTATTTGCTCCTTATTCTTTTCAAGAATTATTTTGTTTGGAATCGATTGGTTTATCATGTCTAACACATGCATAAACTTTGTCCTTCAGGGATATGAAATAAGAGCACTTGCAACTTAAATATGAGCTGCTTTTGGAATTTGACTTGAATTATCTTTTGAATGAGGATTTGATGATAATTCCTAACATACTTCATAGCTGCTTATAATCTCCCCCTTGTGTTAGAAAAACTAACAAACATCCTCCATCTTCTTTGAGGAATCCATCTTTATGCATTATGGTATATTCATTAAACATATACCACACATCAAAACTATTAGATGGACAACATGTGGTTTCTGACTTAGAATTAAATTTGAAAAGGGATTAATCATATTTTATTAGTTTGATGATCTCACCTTGTTTGGTAGAGTCTCGTGCTCATAACGTGCTATAAAATATAAAGCAAAGAAGAAAAGAATAGAGAGAGAAGAGAGAGTGATTATTATTTCTCTTGAGAGGTTTCTAGATGGGTTTCTAACTTTTTCATAAATAGATATTCACTATATATATGGTAAAGTAGACATTCACTATATGTGGTAAAGTAGACTTTCACTATATATGGTAATATATTTATAACATTATTCCTTTTTTTGGCTTTTACTTGTCACTTTTTGACTTGGCACATTCATTAAGAAAAATAATTAATAAAATAGCTACTTTATTATAGTACCCTATTAAATAGTTTTTACGTTGTGTCTAAATAATTAATTTGAAGAAAAAATAATTAATATCTAAGGTTATTCGTACTAAATAGATATCTATCATTACAACAATCGGAATCAAAGTTTGATGCCTCAAGGGCAAACGTCTCTTATACGACAGTTTGGATTCGTCTTCCGACATTGCTGAGTGAATTTTATGATTTAGATGTCCTGCATATGGTTGGACAAAAAGTAGGCTCGCTGCTGAAAATAGATACCTGTACATCTACAATATCTAGGGGGAGATACACCAAACTATGTGTCCAAGAACCGATGGAGCAACCCCTAGTTCATCACGTGTTTATTGGAACTCACAAACAAGTTATACATTGATACAAGTCAAATGGGCATCAATGCTTTTGATCACACAACTCGAGGCCAACATGAGGAGGTCTAAGCCTTAATCACCCTAAGGATCCAAGAATGTGTTTGGAGGCCCTTATTCAATATCCTAATAAAGAAATGTCGTGTTTAGAAGATAGCCGAGGAAAGCCATGGCGCAGGAACAAAGAGAGCACTTGTGGGTTATTTTCGAAATATCCACTTTTGGGCTATTTTTGTAATAGGATAGTTGTGCAAAGGCAACTAATATAAATAGGTGCCTTAGACATTTTATTAGTAAATTTTTGTTGATTAATTTACATGATGCATTCATGAGAACTCCATGGGAGTGTTCGAGGATCTAATATCTTTTGAGGTCACGTAAGGTCTAGGTTCTCATCGATGATCCATTAAGGGAGGTTTTAGGGTTTGAAATACCCTTAGATTGACCTTTTGTTATCAATTTTGTATCTATTTTTCTATCATCACTATCCTATCCCTCTATCTTTACTTTTTTGTCTCTAGATTCGAGTTCTCATGGCTAGGATCGTATCATTTGGTATCAGAGTCGAGCTTAGGATCATTTCCATGATTCTAGTTTTGGATTTGTTATCTTAAAAATCATTAAAAAATTAGAAAAACAAGATAGAAAAAGAGTCCCAAAACGTTTTTAGGGTGTTTCAATCTTTGAGTTTTTTATTTTTTGTTTTTTCATGTGTTTCTAGTATTAGATTTGTGTTCTCTAACACTATAGGAGTCTAGGTTTCAAATTTGAGAAAAATCGGAGTCAAATTGAGTGAGATATCATTATTAAGAGCTTGAACTTAAAGAAGTGAAGTGGGTTCAAAAATCTGGAATTATTGATTGAGAATTTGAAAAAATAATGCTTGAAATGTGTTTGGAAGGTTGAAATTAGCCTTGGTTCAAAATTTTTGCGTATTTCGATCAATTGTTGAAGAAATAAAGTTTTTTGAAGTTTTGGTGTTCTTGAGAAATTCAAATTTTCAAGAGGAATTGTTGGGAAAAGGTGGTTGTTTGATCCTCAAAAGTGAAGAAAAAGCTGTACAAAAGTGTTTGTACAAGCATCTTTTTGAAGATTCAAGGGAATATTCTAAGAGGGAGAAGCAAAGGTGGCCCATATCTAGGCAAAACTCGCTGAAAATTCTAGCCTTACTACTTTGGTTTGTGCTGCATCTGCTTCAGCAGATTGGTAGTAGATTGGCTGCAAGTCAGGAGCAGACTACATTGGTTTGATCTGTATTGTATCTGCTTCAGCATATTGGCCGCAGGTCAGGAGCAGACTACACTAGTTCGATCTATGTTGCATCTGCTTCAGCAGATTGACCACAGATCAGGAGAATATTCCTCCTTCATCCAACATGCTCCCCATATACGCTTAAGGTGAGGCCACACCTCAAGGCATCCCATTTGAATGCACCTCTAACTAGTTTTGAATGTGGATTACGTCAATTTGAACACAAACCAGCCTCAACATCAATTCAAGTTATTAAACATATCTCAACACTTTAATTGATCCATTCCTCAAGGTTTGATTTCAATGTTTCAATTTATTGATTTCTAATCTCTTCTTTTGATACTTAAACAACTCATCAACTAGTAATTCATAAACTAAGTTAATTGATTAGTTCTCGAGTCCCATTTATTTCATCGTCCATTTTGTTTTAAGCTTTTCTATTTTTAATTATTTGTGATTTCTTAATTTACGTCCGTAACTAGTTTTTATTTCTTTGAGTCGTTCCAACAAGAATCCACTTCGGCTGCAAAATAGAGATTAATACCTTATTGTCCATCGGAGTATAAGCAACTTTCAACATTCGTCACTCCAATTATGAGGATCACAAAAGTGAGTTCATACGAGTGTTGGTGAGGTGATTTACTACTAATCTTGTTTGTTCATTTTTATAGGTACAAAGTGATATAAGGGGAATATGTCTTCGATAGCCTCATATTATTGTGACTATGACATAGGAGACTATGATTGTGGTGAAAAATGTTATGGCTACGAAGAAGATGGGGATTATGGGGGTTATGAATATATCCATGATCAAATGTGTGGAAGCGGGAACCAAGATATGAATAGAGGGTATAGTAGGAGTCAATGTCTTCCTACTCTATCTATCCTTAAAGGAGAATGGGATCCTAAAGTTTACCTTGATTGGGAATGGCAATGTGAAAGAGTCTTCGAGGATTAAGCTATGCGTGAAGCTGAACAAGATACATATGCCCTTAAGTAAATTCAAGGTACGACCTTAGAATGGTCTAAACCTGCAAGGAATCTTACGCAAACATGGGTTGCCTTGAAAGAGTTCTTGAGGCCAATCTATGTGCTGAGGGGTTACATGAAGCTTTATAATAATGATCTAAGAAGACCAACCTGTTCAATAAAGGTAGAGATTTATAGAGTTCCAAGATGTGTTCTAATACTTGATAATTGTTTCATGCAAACTACATAACTCCTCTTATGGTTGATTATCTAGGGATACCTCGAATATCCAAGCATATCCCGTACTTCTTGGAAACCTATAGAGTTTTTGAGTGCGTGAAGGTTTCCTTCACCCGAGATGTCTATTATGATAAGGTGCGGTGTGACATATTCCTATTAAAATATGGACACATGCATTTGGGTGCTGATTGGTTTGCACAACATAAAGTTCCAAATGTGCAAAATTTGCTTGAGTTTGCAAAGGACCAATGAGGAAATCATCTCCTTCTACCTAACCCTCCCAAATCTTAAGGAAATATGACTACTTACTCTAAGCCTTATAAAAATGAGAGACAAAAGATTGAGAGGAGTGAGGGTGTGTAAGGTGGAAACTTAAGAAATAAAAAAAAGAGGTTGTGAGGAGTGAAGTAAGAGGGTTTCCACTAATCGGAGCTAACATTGTTTGTCCTTCTATTAATAAGGACATGCATGTAGGTACCAACATGAAAAATGGAGGATAACAAGTACCGAAAGAGAAGGTTCCCTTTTCAGACTTGACAAGGGAAATCTTAGATGCTTCCGAGGCTTGTGGAGGACCTTTACTCCAAGGTAAAGAAGAATGTGCTCAAGAACTTCATGGTAACATAGCTAACTCTTACAATTTTATGCATATGAATAATGATTTTGTGGAGTAGACCATTGAGTGTGAGTAGTAGCTTACCTACATGTGAGTCTATTAATTCTTTACCTCTTGATGTTGATGTATATATTGTGAGTGTGGATACACTAGTTGACCCTACTGATGACTGAATTGACTCTTTTTGTAAGATCAATTTGTGTCCACCTAGTGTTGAAGCCCTTGTGTTATGTTGGATGATAGTACATCATCTTGTGGAAATTATATTGATCAATTTATGTGCAAAACTAGTCCACCACTTGAGGATGTGTTTAATGTGATTAGAGAACCTCAAGTAAGTGATGAAATTAAGAAAGTTGCTCAAGAAAATAGGAGTGACCCTTTGATCTTGTCTTTTAGTAAATATCCTAATGCTTGCTTGGCTCATAGGGATAATCAAGTTCTTGAAATATCGTTGATACTTTATAATGATCTTTTAGAGAATGGACTTGCATACTCTACATATTCTTCATGGATAGATCCTTCTCTTTTTAAGAATAATATCTTGTTTGAAGATGATGGGCTCACTCCTAGTAAATTACCTAGTGGTGTGGATAGCATTCTTGATATAGCTCATTTTGATGGCTATATTCCATATAACAACCCACTATGGTGTGACAACATTCCTTTTAAAGATAGAAATCTCTTCTTGGAAGATGAGGGTACTCTTAAGGGAAAGAAATATGAAGTCGTGGAAAGAAATAATCAATTGGGTGATGATAACTTTGATTTGCTTGAATCTTTAAGAAACCTAATAAGTGATTATTCCTTAGAAAATAAGTGTAGATGTGATTCTTTATATGATACCCCACTTGTGTTTGATACTTATAAGGATGAATTGCTTACTTCTTGAGAAGGCCTAAGTAATAATTCCTTTGATATTGGTGGTAGTATGTGTGTACTTGAGGATTCCTCCATTGAAAGAGAAAGTATCATTTGTTTGAAAATTGCTTCCTCTTCTACTTTGTGTGACCTTATTGTTGAGAATACTCATGGTGATGATTTTGAATCTAACAGTGAGTACGTGCATGAAGGAACCTTAGTTGAAGTTGACTTGAGTGATACCTTTCTCTACTCTCCCTTTGCTTTTAATGATTTTTATGCTAATGAGGAGAGTACATATTTTAGTTTAGGTGAAACTAGTGGGGAAAAAGAGTATTGTCTAGACACATATCTATGGCCGCTTTTTCCATTTGACCCTGGTGCCAAATTTGGATATGGTGATTATGGCACACCCAACTTATTTTTTGGTCTACATGACAAATAAAGTTTGAATGAGGGTGTTGGTATCCTTTCCTATGATGAGAAGTCTTTCTCAGGGATTCACAATCCACTAAAGGGACCAATATTGTGTAAGGGAGAGAACTCCAACCAAGATGTAGGGTTTTCAAAGAAGGGAGCCATTAAAAAATCCAAGAGAGTTCACCATTGTGTGTTTCCCTTCTTGACCAAGGTTTCACCACTTGTAGGTCAAGGAGAGAGTCTTTCATTGAAATTACTTTGGATGAACTCTATTCGTGTGATACCCTTCCTCATTATGTGAGTAGAGATGATGACCTCCTTCTTAAAGGTGGTATCATTCTTGCGAACCTGAGGGCAAATGTGTCATTGTCTCCTTTGGGTGTTGCTTATAACTTTGCATCCTTGTTTGACACATTTGTGCCTAAGTTACATGAAACCCAACTTATGGATGCCAAGTTGATGATTTACTTGAAAGGAAGAAGTCATATGTGCTTAAATGTCTTGATTCCATCCTTGTGTGCCTTATGTTCTATATATTTTAAGCCAAATAGCAACCTTACAGATGATATAGCCTTGGATAATGCCTTTATACTTGATTCCTTTCTATACTACCTCTTTGCCTATGATGACATCCATGTTAGTTTTGGATTTATTTTATGTGGAGGTAGAGAATTTGTTGGTTGGTCCCCTTATTTGATTGACATAGCTATATGCATCTTGTGGACTTTAATGCCAATTGAGGCACCACACTTGAGGTGGTATCTTAAAGAGGTGATGAAGCAATTTTGTCTTATGAATCCAAAGATGAAGGTAACCTTACCTTTTAGATTTCGTGATGCCATTATGACCCTTGTGGTTTCCTTACCTCTGGGTGATTCCCATAGCTAACTCCTTTGTGCGTTTTCAATATGTTTTTAATTATTAACACGAAGGATCCTTGGTTATATCATAAGTGTGTGTTACATTGGAATGATGAAATGATTGCTTATGCTAACCCTAACCCTCATGCCATGAGGAATTTGTGTTCATTTGTCCTTCCTTTGATTTTGCAAGTTTGGATTCAAGGTTGAATCCTTTTCAAGAAGGGGAGGATGATACAAGTTACACGGGCATCAACACTTTTGATCACACAAATCGAGGCCAACATGACAAGGTCCAACCCTTGATCACCCTAAGGATCCAAGAATGTTCTTGGAGGCCCTTCTTCGAGCTCCTAATAAAGAAATGTCATGTTTGGAAGATAGATTGGAGCCGAGGAAATCCCTGGCGTAGGAATAAAGAGAGCCCTTGTGGGTTATTTCCAAAATAGCCACTTTTGGCCTATTTTTGTAATAGGCTAGTTGTGCAAAGGCAACTACTATAAATAGGTTCCTTAGATATTTCATTAGTAAGCTTTTGTTTATTAATTTACATGATGTATTCATGAGAACTCCATAGGCTTGTTTAAGTGCTTGGAAAAACATATGTTGAACCTTGTTTTGAAATGTTGGTTGTAAGGAGGATCTAATCCATTTTGCGGTCACGAAAGAGATAGGTGCTCATTGATAATCCATTAAGGGAGGTTTCAGGTTTTGACATACCCTTAGATTGCCCTTTTGTTATCAATTTTTTGTCTGTCTTTCTATCATCACTATCCTATCCCTCTATCTTTACTTTCCCACATCTAGATTCGAGTCCTCATGGCTAGGATCGATCATACATTATGAGAGCTTCAAACTCTTGTGCATTACTTGTGGCAGGCTTGGACATTAACACAGGTTTTCTCCTCATGCCCAATTAACTCAAAAAGTATGCTGAACATAGAAGTCAAATACACCTGCTCCAAATGCGGATTCATAATGGAAATTAGTGGAATTCAGGAAACAAGCACGACGCCAATTACCTAAATGGTCGAAATTAAATACAACTACAAAGAGAGATATACTAAACCAAGGTAAGTCGATTGCTCACCCAATCGATCTACCAGCGGCAGCTACTGGAGCCCTAGGTATGTTAATTCACATCTTTGTGAAAATACTCCACTAGTATCTCAAGGATGTTAGGTGGGCCCCTCAAATACTATAAATTCATTATTACCTGATATTTCTGATAATCCACCACCAAAAAAAATTGCTAATAACTCTGTGCAAAATAATAAAATAAAAAATATGCATCACAATAATCTTATAAATGCACAAAACTCTTTTAACGACTTAATGAATGAGGATGACATTAGAATAAAGACTTCCGTACCCACTCACACATAGTTACTCAACCTTTTCTACCCCTCTATCACACGTGGCTATTATGCAAGAGTATCCTTACTCTTCTAGTAGTAGTATTGATGGTAAACCCAATTCCCAACCCTTTGACTTTCCAGCCAACATCTCTTCTTTAATGTTTCAAAATCATGCTAATGATTTCCCTTATAGGGTAAGTCCAACGACAATAATTGTGCAGCTAAATATTGTACAAAATATTCTGCCAGGTGTCATCCCTTCTCAAAATATAAACTTCACTGCCTCCATAAATGACCATGGCTTAAATACCACTGATACATTATATAATGCCAATCCATAGAACCTTTTTCCCTTATATGAGTCTTTACATCCACCATACCCCTCTAGGTTCCTTTCACAACCTAATATGCCTTGTTTCCGTAGAGAATACTATACAGATGGAATCGAGCAATCTACACATCCATGATCCCACAACCACCTCAACCACCCAGCTTCTGCTGGAGATGGGCTTGATGGTTCATGCTCTAACCTTCAATCTTCAAATCAATGGAGAGCAGGTTCTGATAATGATACAACACCCGATACATTTAGCGCAAATTGTCATAAAGGGAATGAGGCTTAGTCTAGATGCGTTCATGTAGCACTGTTGGTCAGTGGTCCAGCCTTCACTCCCTCTACCTTTGAACACTCTATGGAGTTCCCATTTTACCCTAGCTACAACAAGGTATACCGCCTTGGATTCAGTAGCACACACTACATTGCCGACAAACCCTTTGCATGTACCCCCATCTCCTCCAATTGCTCCTTTCCAGGATTCACCACCACAAGGAAACCAAGAAGAGGTGGTAACTGTGGTGGAAGAGAAGTATGCAACCGAAGCAGAATCAGTTTTACTAGGGCAGGTACAAATCTTTCTCCTAAACGAACGCACTACAAGAAAAGTTCTTATTACCTGGGGATTTTCACAGGGATAATACGGTAAAATACACAAATAAATTGATTACCTGTGGATTTTATTACCAATTAGAATCCAAAGGAAAAATCTTTGTAGGTAATTATTACTTGCGTATTTATAAAATTCCTAGGTAATTTAGTTGCGGAAATAAATCCGCAGATACGTTATTTACGAATTTATTTACGATTAACTATCAAAATTTTGCATGAATTCTTTGGTAAAATTTCATACAAAAAGGCATATACCTGCGGATTTCCGCAAAAAAAATTCACAAATATTCTCCATGAAGATCCTCAAGTAAATACGAAGGAATTTTATAGCTGAGAATTCCTAATTAACAAAAAATAATTTTTGCGAATATTTATGAAACTATTTCACCGGAATATTCGTATGAAATGCCCCAAGTAAATCCGCAAGAACAAATTATCTCAATTTTTTTTATGAATATTTAGCATGTATATCCCCATGAAAATCTCCAAATAATAATTCACAGGTGAATCACTAGAATCATTTCACAAATAGTCAAAGGTCTTTTTGAAACCTCCAATAATGCTCAAAAACATCATTCAACACAAGTCTAATGTAAACCATTAGAGCTAACAAAAAAACATAATTCCTAACATCCACATCACTAATGTATGAGTCTTAAATGGTCCATAACATAATATTTCAAACATAGTTCATAACATTCACATCCTCTTATTTTTGTGATGCTCATTCTACAACGGAGCATACAAATCAACATTTGAAGCATCAACCTGAGACTTAACCATCTCATCAATTTCTTTTGGAAAAGTTGATGTTGAATTATTAGATGCCTTTACACTTCGATCCAGGGAGCCAAAACCTTTGAATTTTCCTTCTTTCTTTCCACCAACAGATTGCACCTAGATATCTGTTTAACTTAACTAAGCAGACTGACTAGCACAACTGATGCACTTTAATTAGATAATATTTCTTATTTCTTTATTTCAAACTCATTTTGCATAAGGATATGTTAAGTCAGACTATAAAAATTGCTAAATATAACAACACTATGCATATGTGCCACCATGTCTCATAGGGAACAAATATTTCAGTCTTACTCAACAATACTCACTTAACATGTGATTCATCCAAAACATTCTTAACTTTCAAGAGGTATCAGCAGTACCACACTTCATGATATCTAAGAAAGAAAAACAGGATGTGCACCTCAAAATAACAACGAATAAATCACGTCTTAGTTTATTTATCCCAATTTCACATGAACATAATATCAAGAACTAACAAGCATTGCTCACTACATATCAATATACCAAACTCTCCATAAGAATAAAAATACAACACCAGTCTACACACACTTACCACTCTTAATTAAATTTTAAACATGATAACGCAAAGTCATTCTAGTAGTACAACTCAACATGTTGGTTAAGTACACATATAAGTCATATATTTTTTTACCATAAATGTTTTAAGTACCAAGGTTGACAAAAATTCACCCAAAAGAAAGCAATTAAGGAAAATATATTGGTTATCTTCAAATTTATTGGCAATTATCATGCTAAACAGGCTTCCTATCCTAAGTTTAGGGAAATCATTAGTAACAATTGATCACTGAATCTAACTTTACCAAAATGACTTGATGCAATGTCAGCATATCACATAGACAATCAGTGCTCACTCGTAAAAATAAAATTAGAGTTACACAAAGAATTGTAAAAATGGGGAATTTTCACATATGTCAATCCAAGCACATAAACGCACAAGATTGAAAGGTTCGACTCAGAATTCCAAGTCAAATTTTATAAATTTTGAATTTAATAGAACAGTCAGAAAAGAAAAAAAATAAAAAGAAAGAGTAAAAGACAATAACAAACTGTTATGGAATTTAATTAAGAGATCAAAACTGGAAGGATTCTTACGAAGCTGTCGTAAATTATAATATACTTCGGTGAAAACCAGTGAGCTGGTGATGGCAGCGTTGGGGCGGAGCTCTGGGGATGGAGAAGAATTATCAGTTGTTTTGCAGCTATTAGCGATGAGGTTTGTTGGTTATTGACTAGTGTTGTCAACTGGTGGGAACATAGGTGGAGTCGTATGTGAAAGAGAGAGAGGCAACAACAATAATTGAAGGACAAGGGTAGGAACATTTGGTGGCGGTGACGACATTAGTGGGGTTCACCGGTATATTTTATTGGTGGAGTAGCGGGTGAGGGCTATGGGAGTCGGAGATAAGTCTATTTTTCTCGCCAGTAGGGAAGGAGAGGACAGTGATGTCGATGAGAAGGAGGGAAAAAGGATTGGCCGCCAACCATTGATCCACTGATGGTGGCTAGCGGCGGCTGGAAGAGAGAGAAAAGAGAAAGCAATGATAGAGATATGCGACAACTTTGTTAGAATGAATTAGGGTTTTGGTGTTTTAAAAGGAAAGAAGGCAAGACTTTGAACCCATCCATTCGATCAATGTTAATCAACAACTGAATCTAAAGATTAAGAATTTGGTCCAAAAAATTGAATGGAATTTGAAATTGAGTTCAATTGGACACAATTCGGGTTAGGATTGTAATAAATTGGATATAATTAGGCTAAAATTGTTATAAATTGGCAAAATTAGGCTAGAAAATAAATAAATTGGAGAAAATTAAATTGAATTGGACTCCAGAATAATACAAAGAAAAATGCTCTATTTCTACCTGAACTATACACGAAATTGCTGAGACACAACCGAACTTTAGGAGGGACCAGACTAATTAAAACCGTATTTTTGGTAACCTTTGTGCCTACATGGAACATACGTGGCACATCAGTGAAGGTCCACATAGGCACTAAGGTTGCAAAAAATACGATTTTAATTAGTCCAGGGAGTAATAGTACTCTCCTAAAGTTCGGGTGTGTCATAGCTATTTCGTGTATAGTTTAGGGTGGAAACAGTACATTTTCTCTTAACATAATACTAATAATAGTAAAATAAATAATATAGTTATTCTCAAGTTAGTTATGAATAAATTGTGTAAATAAAAATACGACACATAATATATTACTTTAAAATCAACGATAAAAATAATTCGAAATAGACACCTATAAATTATGAATAAAAAATATAAAATTACCGATAATAATAATGATAATAATAATAATTATAATAATATACAATATATTAGAAAATTTCGAGTGTGAATACTAAATAAAATATTAACAAATTACGTAAAAATATTACATTTAAATTGATAAATTGCAAAAAATGATAATAAAAGTAATAAAATACTTTGTATATTTTTTAAATCATGAATGTGACACATCAATATTTGTTTGATACAAGAATAATTTGTAAAAAATAGTAATATTTGAAATTAATGATTTTGACAAAACAACAGCCTAAAAGGAGTATCGGGCGGTTAAAATCGGGTGTCAACATACACAAAACCAGAACCTTTCACTTCAATAAGATTGAGTGGCGAACTTTACAAATGAAAAAAAGTGTCGAATTTACAGTAGAAGCTAAAGAAACTAGGGGCTTTGAGCTATAGGTGACAAAAGAGTTTTAAAATGAGGTGTAGGTGACCCAAGTCTTAATTATTGAGTGGAGGTAGCAATTACTTTATTATAAATTAAGAAATTTTGGTAAGTTTGAGAATAGCCCATAAGTTTTTAAATTTATACTTTAATCCAAATGTTACCTAATATAATGGAAAATAGAGAAAAAAAGGCGTCTTTCTCTCTTTTCTCATCCATCATTGTTTTTTCTCTCTTAGCGATTTTGGTTGTTCATTGTTGTTGTTGCTTTATTCATCATCTTCTGCTTCATTATCATTATCTTCTACTGCATTATCATCTTTATTTTCTTTTTGTTGACTATTGTCATTGTTGTTACCGCTGCTATTGCTATTTGACCAATTTCTTAGGTCAAATTTTATTTCGTACATCACTTTCCACTTTGGCATTACTTCATAGGAGACTTTGGGAAGTCAAATTATGTTTTTTAGTTAAATTTATCATTTGGGTAACTGCTATTGCTATTTTTTCAACAATGGATAGCGCGCAAACATGAATGCAACATAAGAGCTATCTATTTAAACAAATCTGTTTCATAGGAAGACTCATTTATTGGATTCATATTTATGGTTCTATAGTGCCGTATCAAACAAATGGGTCATCTATTTCAACATATGACCCATCTGTTATAAAAGATTAGTTATCTATTGCAATTTGATAAAAATCTATTGCAACAGATTAGTAAACTATTACAACAGAACCTGAACTTGATTCCAACAGATGTGTTGTCTGTTGCAATAGGGTAAATATCTATTACAATAGAGTATTTACCTGTTGCAACAAAACCTTTACTTAATTCCAACAGTCGATAACTATCTATTGCAACATATTAGTAACCTGTTATGATAGAACCTAACCTCGATTCCAACAGATCATCATCTATTGCAATAGGTAAGTCATCTGTTGCAACATGTTAATTATTTATTACAACATGTCTCTCATCTGTTGGAATTAGTTTAAAAGGTGCCTCAGTACTTAACATCAATCCCAATAGGCACTTCATCTGTTGTAATAGATATATAGTCTGTTGCAACATATGATTCACCTGTTATAATAGATGCCTCGTCTGTTGAAATCAGCTTCAGGAGCATAACATGAATCCCAATAGGTAAGTAATCTGTTGCGACGGATTACACATCTTTTGGGATTCATTTATGACACTATGAAATCACTATTAACTTTTTTTAACAAATGACTTTATTTAGGTACCACTAATGGAAGGATCACTAACAATAGGGGTGAATTGTCATGGTCAATGGATTGAGAAAAGCAATCGATATGTATGGCATTGGTACGAGGGCGAAATGCTAGAGACGATAGCTATAATAGTCCAAAGTGATATTTTGTATGATGATTTTGTAAACTTAATCATCAGTCATTGTGGACTGAATTATCAATCGGAAGAACTCATCATCATCTATATACACAGATCTTTTGAAAATCAGAGGGTACTGCCTTTTAAGATAATCGATCAGGTTTGATTGTGTACTTATTTTAGTAATTCATCCAAGCCAGTGTTAAAGGTGTACGTGATTTAAAAGATGACAGAGAATGAGAACCAGACATATAAGAAGAAGAACAACAAGACATCTTTGTTGATAGGTTGGATGATCTAGACATGAATATTCCAGATGATGATTATACACCTACTCCTGTTGATGCGACCAATACGATGGGTAGTTCTTCTCAATCGACACAATCTGGAAATCTTCAAGACAATGGGACTGACTTTTTTATTGGAATATCATTTAAGGACAAGAATGAACTATCTACCACTTTATTTATTTCTTACTTGAAAAAAGATTTTAGAATAAAGAAGGTGATTAATTCGAGCAGTGTCTTTTGGTTCAAATATGCTAATTTGAACTGGAACCGGTGGTTGAGAGCGGTGAAGTATGCAAGTTCTGATACATTCGTCATTCATAAACATGAAAAGCATCATCGATGTGGTTTGTAGTACATCTTGAGCCAAAATCCTCATGCCAAGGCAAATTTCCTCAGTGAAATTTTAGGAGTAGTTTCTCGATGGCAAAGGCCCTTCAACAAGGGTTATGTCCAATCAACTCTTTACGAAATTGGGTGTCATGGTAAGTTATTGGAAGATATATATGGCCAAAGAAATTTCCAAGGACTTGTTTAGGGGGACACACAAGCATAGGTATGCAGTCCTGGAGGCCTACCATTACATGATTAAGTCCACAAATCTCGAAAGTAAGATGACATTGCATATTGATGAAAATGGAACGTTCAAGTACTTTTTTGTATCCTATGGTGCTTGGATTCAAGGTTTTCAACATTTGAGAAAAAGCATAGCTTTTGATGGTACCTTTTTGAGGAGTTGGTATAATGGAGTTCTGCTAGAGGCGGTAGCGCAGGATGTGGAGAATCACATCTTTCCTGTTGCTTTTTGCATAGAGGACAAGGAATGTGATGCCCTTTATGGATTTTTTTGGAAGAACTGCAAAGCTGCATTGAAGATACCAAAGAGTTGTGTTTTGTTTTAGATAGGCATCCAAGTATTCCAAAGATGGGTTGAATTTTCTTCACTTCAGCTTACTTTGGTTGTTGCATCAAGCATCTTGGAGAGAACATTTGGACCAATTATCACAACGAAAGGGTTATGACCCTTTCTTATTGAGCAGATAAAGCATATAGTAGAGAGGAGTTTTTAGACCATTTCAATCAAATAACGGATATGAATCCCAAGGTAGTAGAACTTCTCATACATGTCAGTTTTGAGAGATGGAGCGGGCATTCTATCCGGCAGATCGGTACATTCTTATGAATTTTATGTCTTTTTTGAGCTACAAGTTTAGTATGATGTTTTACAAAGTGATTCTTATGTATTGGTACAATATTATGACATCAAACATAGCTGAATGAATTCATTGTTTTGTGATGAAAGAGAATTTCCCATCAAGGCTATGTTTGAAGTAATAAACAAGAAGTATGACTGATTTTTTAATAAAAGGCGTGTGCAGCTCAAGGGCCCAAAAAGAACCTGATTTTTTCTCAAAATCGATAAAATAATATCAATGAACATCAGTTTGGGGAATAGGTTATTATCTCATAAAATAAAAGATTACAAATTCAGTATCACCGATCATGGTGATGTTGCCAGGGTCGATCTTCAAACAAGATCTTGTATGTGCAGAGTTTTTGACTTGGATAAAATACCCTGTCCACATGCCATGGCAGTATTTCGAGATCAATACGATCCAAAATATGGACCTAAAATTTATGAGCACTCATTTCAATTTGTTCGGTGGAAGAATATGAAATGGCATATAGTGGGCATATTACTCCGGTGCCTCCTGAAGAATCTTGGGTTGTTCCTGCAGAGATTTTGGAGAGATTAATACCTTCTCCATATATTGACTCATACACTATCAAAGTGGGAAGAAAGCCATATAAGAGGAGGAGTAGAGTCAGAGAATCATTTTCATCAAGAAGAAACATGTGCTCTGTATGTAAGCATGATGGCCACAAAAGAACTACATGCCCAGATCGTAATCCACCATGATCGTTGTAATTCCAGAAACTTGTGTTGTTGTTTGTTGTGGACTTTTATATTTAACTCATTGTTGTGAATGTAATGTTATTATTTATTATATATAAAATATCTTTTTTAATAACTTGTGCATCAATAAAAAGAGGCAAAACATGAACTAAATAATATAGCAGACCACAAATATTCTCAACAGATTAAAAATCTATGGCAACAGATGGACATTAGATAGTAGAACACAACACAGTTCCATCAAACTGGAATATTTTCCTCCAACAGATGACAAATCTGTCGCAACAAATGGATAATCTATTGACAGAAACCCAACAGATGACCAATCTATTCCATCACATGGTCTATCTGTTGAAAGAACTCAAAATATAAAATTGCTATTGCTACTAGATTCAAAATTGATCCTTAACTCCAACCATCGACATGTTAACATTAACATGTATGCTTAGAAGAAATAGACAAAATAAAAATTGAATAAGAATTAAAAAGCCAAAGTTGACTAAAAATAATTTTTTCATTAAACGAAAAATAAAATACATCAGGTATAGATCCGATTTAGAAAAATTAAAATACATACACTAAAAGAAAAAACACATTCTAATTCTAATTATTATTATCATTATCATCACATTAATGCCAGCTAGCCAATTAACTCACAGCAGCAGGGCCCTCATCAACCTTTGCATCTCTCTGAACATCGTCACTCTCACAACAATCAACTCCCTCTATAGGTCATTAACTTGCCTCTAAAATTTCCACACCATGTCTCGCAAAATAGCAATGTCCCAAAGATGATCAGCCATATCTAGAACATGCATGAATAAGAAAAAGAGTCCAAATATAATAAAATGTATACTACCCACAGGTAGATTTACAATTGAAAAAAACATACCTCAACGAGAAAGGAATATGATCTTTGAAGAGAAGTAGTTGAAGATGTCACACGAAAAGAAATAATACAAGAAATAAATAAAGTTTAATAGAATGAAGATTAAGGAGAGACCTATTTATAGAGGATTTAATCTGGATGTGTCAGGCCAAAAGGCACAACTGTTAAGCTCCATTGTATTAATTACATTCAAATGGTGGCATTTTGTTTTTTTGTGAAAAGTCATGACTTTTTATTTTACATTAATACTTCTCACCTTTTTAAAATGGTTTTGAAACTTGATAATAGCCGTTATTATTGAGATGTTGTAATAGATCAACCATTTGTCACAACAGATTTACTATCTGTTGCAATGGATGGTTTGTATGTGCAATAGTTGAGACATCTGTTACAACATATGTATTATCTATTGCGACAGATGGACCATATTTGGAAGATGTTTTTATTTGTTCTAATAACTGATTCATCAGTTTCAACAGATGGAGAATTTGATTCATCAGCTATTTTGAATATGTTATATAAAAAGTCACGACTACCTCTTTTTAATAGTCATCACATGTGTGCAGATGAATAAACACTATCTGGACTATCATAACAGATTACCATCTGTTGCAACATATAGATTATTTGTTATGACAGATGCACCATATATTGGAGGAGATGTTTTGATTTCTTCTAACAACTGATTCATCAGTTGCAACAGATGGAGAATTCAATTCATCAGCTATTTTGAATATGTTAGATACAAATTCATGACTTTTCACCACCTTTTTAGTAGTCATCACTTGCATGTAGATGAATAAACAATTTTTGGTCTGTCGCAATAGATTTACCATATGTTGCAATATATGGATTATCTATTGCGATAGATGGACCATATATTGGAGGAGATATTTTGATTTCTTCCAATAGCTAATTTATCAGTTGCAACAGATAGAGATTTTGATTCATCAACTGTTTTGAATGTGTTAAGATAAAAAGTCATGACTCTTCACACCTCATTTTTAATAGTCATCAAATACGTATAGATGAATAAAGAACACTGTCTGACATGTCTTGATGGGGTAGAAAGAATAAATTGCGGTAATGGATCTACTTTCATGCGTGGTAGTTATGTATTATTGATTAGGCTACCATGACAAACTCACATAAAGTGCAATGATTTTGTTAATACAGTTTTTTATTGATTTAACATTGATCCTTCAAATAAGATCCTACATTGTGCAGTTTAGTTTGATAGGTGCAAACTGATAAGGCCGAAGGGTTCCAAGATGGTGGTGTTGATACCATGTTACAATTTAATGATGGTCTATGCTCATGTTTTTGTGTCAAGTTTATGGAAGGATTTAATTTTTTGGCAGTAGTGTAAATATCCAATAGTGATTGGACTAGTTTTAATGGCGTAATAGACTTCTTGAAAGGCCTTCGAAGCCTCGCACTATAACAAATAATGATGGAACCAATAAAAATTCTCTTGGTCTAAATTTGTATGAATGGATTACTAGAGAAATCTTTTATACAACAGAAGGTGCTTGGGAGGATACCTGTATGGGAAAAGAGAGATGGAGAAGGCCATATATCTTCTCAAACGTTGTTTAAGAGAAAACGTAAGGAAGCAAGTAAGGAACTTCTAGCGAATTTGGCCAATGAAATTGACATGAGAAACGAAATAATTGGATGAGCTTCAAATGTGGAAGTGTATCTAATTATGAAAATTCGTCAGTCGATGAAGAAAAACAAGAATGGTCAACAGGACTAAAGCTGGGCACTTTGTTCGCGAATGTAACTAGAATGCGTGGCCTCAATGAAGACTCTCACAAAGTGCAGGATCAGGACTCTAAGGAAAAAGCTTTGCGAGCAGAGGAAATTGGTACAATTGTTGGTCAAAATTAAAACCTAAACTAATAACTCCTGAATTAAAAATAAGGGAAGCCAAGGCATCAATTTCTGAAGTCTAACTTGTATGCCATACCTTCTATTTATGGCTATGATCAGGTCAATAGAAGTAGAAACAAAAAGGTCTGAAGTTTGGCAGAAATCCCATGCCTTTTTGTTTCCACTGCCTTTGACCTGACCAAAGCCATGAACAGGAGGTGTGGGATGCAAGTTTAACTTGAGAAATTTCCACCTTATCTTGATCCCATATTTTTAATTCAGGAGTAGTTGGTTCAGGTTTCAATTCTGACCGACAATATTACAACCTTCCATGCTCACAAAGCTGTTTTCTTGGAGTTCTAGTCCTGTATTTTATGGGTCTTCATTGAGGACACGCTCGTTAGTTGTAGTCGTTAGTAAAGTGAACAGCTCCAGTCCACTTGACCATTCTTCTTTTTCTTTAATGACTGATAGATTTTTATTTTTAGATACACTTTCATATTTGCAGCTCATCCAGTTTTTTTTTTCATGCTAATTTCATTAACTAATTTTGATACACTTTCCTTCCTACCCTGTGTTTCCTCTTAAATAAGTCCTGAGATGATGTATAGACTTTTCAACCTCCCCTTTCTTGCACAGGTATTCTCCCAAACAACTTCTGTTGTATAATAGCCTCCTCCATAAATCCATCCATATAAATTTAAACTAGGGAAATTTATATTGGTTCCATTATTGTTTGCTACAATGTGAGGCTTCAAAAGTCCATTGAGCAATTAAAACCCATCCAATCACTATTGGATATTTACACTGTCGCCAAAAACTTGAACCCTTCCAAAAACTTGACATAAAAACATAAGCATAGACGATCATTAAATTTTAACAGGGTATCGACACCACCTACTTGATCCCTCTGACTTACCAGTCCGAACCTAACAATCTTAACTATAAAATACCATATAATTGTTTGAAGGATTAACACCTAATAGGTAAAGAACAAACATTCACAAAATCAATGTACTAGATGTGTGTTTTTATGATAGGTTGATCAGTAATACATTCCTCCCACATATGAAGTGGTTCTATCTGCAAATAGTTTATTCCTCTGAACCCATATTTACTCTAGCCTTTAATGCTGGTCGGGCCTTTTAAGGCTATATAAGTCATTTAAGTTCTCCCAATAAATGACTTTTTTTTCATTTTTTAATAAAAATAATGGTTCGTTCATTCAAGACTTAAAAGTCACCTTTCCGTTAATTTTCTCAATAAATAGGAAACTGGTAATGGGTAAATCATTAATAGCAATAGATGTAAATATCTAATTTAAATGACATACAAAGAATAAGACAAGATGGAAAGAGCAATAGTGAACCATACCTATAATGTGCAAAAAGAAAAGGGATCAGAATATCCAGTTCAGTCGAGAAAAGATATTGAACGATTGAGATATGAAATGATCCTTATCCGAAATAAGAGATAAAAGAGAGAAAAAACGTGAATAAAGAGAATTGAGAATAAAGAAGAGTGATAGATGAGTTGAGTCTTACTATATGGATGAAGGAGAGAGTATTCTTCTATGATACAAGTCAAATGGCTGCCTTAGATTTTGATGACATATTTTGAGGCCAACACCTAAAGGCACAAGACTTGGTCACTTCGATAGCATAAGGATATGCAACGAAGGCTCATTTTAAGCATGTCATTAAACAAAACTGAGTGTGGAAGGTTGGTTGGAGCCATGAAAACTTGAGGACTCTCGGGTTTGGACCCTTAATGGATTACTTTATTTTGGGGAAGCTTCATTAAGGGCAGTTTGGACACTTCATTGTGCTCAAAATACACTTCATAGGCTCCCCCCATTAAGGGTAGGGAGGTCATTTTATCCTTATTTTGTAATAGCTATAAGTAGTTCTTTAGGGTTCATTTTACATTTGGTTGCTTATTGTAAAGACATGAAATATTTTTAACACCTAAGTGTCTCTCTTGATAGTGTATCACTTTAGAGTAGGGCTTGGAAAAGCCACCCTCATCCGTAACTAGGGCTTCTAACTGTAGAGATACTTGTGTTGTATTTTGGCCTGAGATGTTGGTGTTTAGAGAAGGTAAAGTCCTTCTTGTGTCAACGTAGTAGTTAGGTGTTTGGTGTGTGTTGTATTAAGGGTCCGAGAGTGGAATATTCTCTTGGGTTCTTAAGATTATACCATCACTTGTCTAACTATCTATCTTGTATCTTGTTTTAGTTTTAGTTTTCCTTGTTTTGTTGTTGAACCCGTGGGGGTCTTGTTGTTGTAAATAGTTGTTTTTCATTTTATTATTGTAATATAGTTTGGGATTGTTGGCTCAAATAGGTGTTAAACAACTTGTTATATCGTGTTCTTGTTATTGTTATTTAATCCGACAGTGTTCACCATCTTGGTCCTTGTTTCTTTTGAACTTGTGGACTATTATTTATAGTATATTTGGACTATTTTGAGCCAATTTTGTGTGTCCAATTATTGTCTTGTATCATTTGGTATCGAATCCATCTTTGATTTGGTTCTAACAAGATCATTCTTGGGCTTGAGAGTTGAAAACTGAAAAATTCCAGAAAAGGAGTAATATGTCCGTTCTTGTTATTCTTGGCCGAGAACTTCTTGTTCTTGTTGTTCTTGTCTTAGATGAGATTGTGGAGTCTAGATCTAGGTGTATTTTACTTGTTTAGTTATTTCTAGTGTTAGTATTGTTCTTCACTAACACTTTTAAGTCTATATCTAAACTTGAGCTCATGTTGCTAATGTTGTTGATATGAACATTATCGTGTGATAAATTTGTTGTGACCTTTGCCGATTATGGTGGACTTGTTATTTTTGTGGATTTGGTTAGGCCGTGTGGTTGTTGATGTTGTTCTTGTGTTATTCACACCTTCATGTCTTGTTAAAATAAAGTGAATACTTAATCTATAAAGGTAAAGAAAAAGGGTTAAAGCCTTATTTGTCTTGAAAGACTTGAATAACTCAAGAACATGTCAATCACATCTCAACCACTTCCCTTGTTTTAAGGACCTTGTCTTGAGGAAGAAAGTGCAAGAAAGTCAAATATTCAATCTTTGAATTTAAAAAGGGATTTCAAGGCTTATATTTCCCTCCAAACCAATTCGCACCATTTCCAACTTACAAATTGATCAAGACTTCCTATTTTCGAAAAAAATAAATTTGCTAAGACCGCACCCATTACGTGGCTGCCACGTCACATTTACTGTTCACACGATAACTTTTAGGCTCAAATTTGGATTCTTAGTTTCTTGTTGTTGATTATTAGTTTCATTTTATTGATGCTTATACTAATTGGCTACTAGTAAATACCTACTAAGTTGTAAATTAGTTTTTGAATACGTTTCTTTGTGTTAGCATTATTTTTGCGCTTTTATTGTTTTTAAATCATAGTATTTCTTGGTTCAAGTTTAGACATTACTTTCTTGAGTCTTAAAGCAAAGAATCCATTCCGACCAAGCAGTAGACTCACCCCTGACTCATCACGATCTATAAGCCGACTTGCACTACTTGTGAAACAAAGTATGAGACGATTTAAGTGTGAGAGTGTGTGGTGAGGATTTTGTGAACTAATTGTTTTGTTTTGTGAGTTTGTTTTGTTTTTAGGTACAAAATACAATGGAACCTATGGCTTCAACCTCTCAAACCTTGGGCAATGATGCTATAAGTGCTATTTTGGCTAAACTTGAAGCCATGGCCTGTTAATGGAAAGTGATAAATAAAAGGTTGGATCATATGGGAGTTCCAAGGGAGCAAGTGGACATCCCAGACACACGTCAAGATGAAGTTCATAGATCAAGTAAGCTACAAGGTAACGAATCAATCTCCCACACTCTTACAAACTTAAAATATTGTGATGTGGCTAGTAGTAGAAAAGTGGATGTAGTTGGTAGTTTGCTGAAGGAGTTGCATGAGCTTTCTCGAAGTGATACTCTTGACATTGCTAGGAGTGAACCCGTGAGTTTGTTATTTGATAAATATTATGATATTTGCTTGACTCATACAGATAATCATGTGTTTTAAACCACTTTGAAACTTGAAAATGATCCCTTAGAAAGTGAAGGTTCCTAATCTGTCCATGAGATAGATCCCACTCTCTTTAGGAATAATATCTTGTTTGAAGATGGTACGACCACTCCTAATTAACCTAGTGGTGATATTGATAGTATAGCTTGTATTTAAAGCTATATCCTTTATACTAACCTAATATGGTGTGATAACATTCCAACAATCAGGTGAAGATGAACTTGACTTGCTTGTTTGCTTGGGAAACCCAAATTATGCCTATTCCTTGAAAAATGATGTCAATTGTGATCCTTTACATGACACACCACCCCTTCTTGATAACTAAGGGGATGACTTGATATTTATGATGACTTGACTTGTGATCCCTTTAATGGTAATGGTGGTTAGTGTTTACTAGAGAAACCTAAGGAAAATGTGTCATTGCTTCTTTGGAGTGTTGCTCATATACGTGCATCCATGTTTGACACACTTATACTTAAGTTATGTGAATCGCAACTTATGGGTGCCAAGTTATATTCTTGTTTGCAGATTATTTTGGACCACTTTTTGTGTGTTCGGCCATGGCATGATGATGTTTATTATTGTACTAAATCTAACCCTCATGACATGAAGAAGTTGAGCTTGTTTATCCTTTCTCTTATTTTGTAAGGTATGGATTTAAGGTCCAATCCTTTTCAAGGAGGGGAGGATGATATAATCAAATTGTCGCCTTAGCTTTAGATGACATATTTGGAGGCCAACACCTAAAGGATCAAGACTTGGTCACCCCAAGAGCACAAGGATATGAAAGAAAGGCTCGTTTTGAGCATGTCATTAAACAAACCCGAATGTAGAAGGTTGGTTAGAGCCTTGAAGACTTGAGAATTCTCGTTTTTGGACCCTTAATGGCTCAATTTATTGTGGGGAAGCTTCATTAAGGGTATTTTTGCCACTTAATTGTGCCAAAAATACACTCCATAGGCTCCCCTCATTAAGGGTAGGGAGGTCATTTTGTCCTCATTTTGTAATAGCTATAAGTAGTTCTTTAGGGTTCATTTTATATTTGGTTGATTATTGTCAAGACATGAAATATTTGTAATACCTAATTCTCTCTCTTGAGAGTGTATCACTTTAGAGTAGGTCTTGGAAAAGCCACCCCAACCGTAACTAGGGCTTCCAAGTGTGGAGACACTTGTGTTACATTTTGTCTTGAGACGTTGGTATTTAGAGTAGGTAAAGTCCCTCTTGTGTCAACTTAGGAGTTAGGTGTTTGGTGTATGTAGTGTTAAGGGTGCAAGAGTGGAATATGCTCTTGGGTTATTAAGATTATCCCATCACTTGTCTAATTATCTATCTTGTATCTTGTTTTAGTTTTGGTTTTCCCTGTCTTGTTGTTGAACCTGTGGGGGTTTTGTTGTTGTAACATTGTTGTTCTTCATTTTATTGTTGTAATATAGTTTAGGATTGTTTGCTGAAATAGCTGTTAAACACCTTGTTATATCGTGTTCTTGTTGTTGTTCTTGAATCTGAGAGTAGTCACCATCTTAGTCCTTGGTTCTCTTGAACTTGTGAACTATTTTTTGGTGTATGTTTGGATTGTTTTGAGCCAATTTCATGTCTCCCATGGTTGTCTTGTATAATTCTTGATATGGTTTTTAAATATTCATTAATAACTTTTGAGGGGCATGAGGAGACGGTGACATTGAAAAGACCAGAAAAGTCTACTCACTCAAGAGATTTTTGAGTTATCCAAGTAATATTTTTTACTGCCTTAGTATTTTAACTTTTTTATCTCGGATAGGAAATACCTAAATTACTTTAAAAAAATGGTCTTAAAAAATCTAAGAGCAACAGATGACAATTTCTGTTTGAAAATTTTCAAAGCACGGTCAACTATCGCAAGAGATGCAACACCTTTTTGATAATTTATAACAGATGCGTAATATGTTGCAATAGATGACTTAATCTATTTGATTAAATCCAACAGAAAAGTTATTTGCTGCAACAGATTGAACATTTATTTTTATACAATTTCAATTGATTTCATAACTAGAGTCGTCGATTGATCATTCTAAGCTGAACCGATTCTTATTACCTTATATGTTCAACTAATACCTTAATTGATTAATCTAGAACTAGGGGTGAGTTCTCATAGGGTAAACTACAACAGATGACAACGCCTATTTGATAATTTACAATAGATGCATAATCTGTTGCTACAAATGACAATCCATATGACAATTTACAATAGATGGGTAATCTGTCGCAATAGATAACTTAATCTATTCGATTATTTACAACAGAGGCTTAATCTGTTGCAACAAATGACTTGATCTATTTGATAATTTACAATAGATGGTTAATCTGTTGCAACAGGTTGAACATTTATTTTTATACAATTTCAATTGAGTTCATATGTTAGACTAATACCTTAACTGATTAATCTAGGACCAAAGGTGAGTTAACATAGGGTCAACTACAACTTTAATTGAGTCTTTTGGCAAGTGCATGATGAGACGATATTGCATTCCTCCCGACCAGATTCGTCTATCAATCACTCTGAGCTAAACCGATTCTTACTACCTCATACGTTAACCTAATACCTTAATTGATTAATGTAGGACCAGAGGTGAGTTCTTATAGGGTTAACTACAACTTCAATTAAGTCTTTTGGTAATTGCACGATGAGATGGTATTGCGTTCCTCCTGACCAAAGTCGTCAATCGATCACTCTAAGATGAACTGATTCTTACTACCCCATATGTTCAACTAATACCTTAATTGATTAAGCTAGGACCAGAGTTGAATTATCATAGGGTCAACTACAATAGATGGTAGCGCCTATTTGATAATTTACAATAGATGGGTGATTTAATTCGTGATATGACTCAATCCATTTGATAATTTGCAACAGATGCATAATCTATTGTAACAAATGACTTAATCTATTTGATTTTACAATAGATGGTTAATATGTTGCAACAGGTTGAACAATTGTTTTTATACAATTTTAATTGCGTTTATATGTTAGACTAATACCTTAATTGATTAATCTAGGACCATGGGTGGGTTCTCATAGGGTCAACTACAACTTCAATTGAGTATTTTGGAAATTGTTTAATGAGATGGTATTGCGTTCCTCCCGAATAGAGTCATCGATCGACCACTCTGAGCTGAACTATTTCTTACTACCTCATATATTCAACTAAAACCTTAATTGATTTATCTAGGACTAGGAGTGAGTTCTCATAGGGTCAACTATAATAGATGGCAGTGTCTATTTGATAATTTAAAATATATGGGTAATGTATTGCGACATATGACAATCCATTTGATAATTTACAACAAATGGGTAATCTGTCAGAATAGATGACTTAATCTATTTGATCACTTACAATAGATACATAATCTGTTCCAAAAAATGACTTAAACTTATTGATAATTTACAACAGATGAGTAGTCTGATGTAATAGGTTGAACATTTGTTTTTATACAATTTCTATTGAGTTCATATGTTAGATTCTAATACCTAAATTGATTAATCTAAGACCAAGGGTGTGTTCTTAGGGTCAACTACAACTTCAATTGAGTCTTTTGACAATTGCATGATGAGAGGGTTAAAAATTATGCATATCTTTTATAATTTTAGAAAATAATTAAGATCAATTTCGTCCAAATTAAAATTTTTAAAACATGTCATTCTTTTCCAAAATATAAATCAACCCAAACAAATAATCCATTTGTTAGAAAAATGTTTCATTATTTCAAATCTCAAGTTCTTGCTCTTTTCTCTTTCTCACTCAATTATACAATACAGACAACAACTACTCAACAAATTTCTAAACCCTTCACAACTGATCAATTTTCTTCTTATTTCCAGCCACATAGGTATTATTTTTGACTTCATTCTTGCTTATATCAGACATTTTCTCTATCTTCATAGGTAACAGGGTTCGAGAAGAGTTATATATTTGTTATTTTTTTCTAAAACATAAGGGCTTTTAAGTTAATGATGAAAAAAGAAATCTTTTAGTTGTATTATCTTTGAGAATGGGTTTACAATTTGGAGTTTTGATGGTAAAATCATAGGAAGAACTCGAGAAAACCCTAGTTTCTATTGTAGTATTCTGTTGACTGTCGTGGTTATTGTTGGATAGTATTTGTGGTGGTGGTAGTGGTGTTGGTGGTCGTTCTGGTGGCACTGGTAGTGGGTTTTGGTGGCATTAGTTGGTGGTATTTGTGGTGGCATTGGTTGGTGGTGTTTATGGTGGCTGTCAGTGGTGTCGATATTCGTGATGTTTATGGCATTAGTTGCTGGTGTTTGTGGTGGTGCTGGCTGTTGGTGTGTCAGTATTGGTGGTGTTTGTAATGTATTTTTTAAAATTTATGCATACATCAATTGTAATGTAATTTTTGTTTTTCTGTTGTATGTAGGTAAAACATGTCTCCCAAAAGAAAAGAAAGTGAATGTGTATCAACGTCTGACTACCAAAAAATGTCTACAGTGCAGAGGAATTCGAAGGAGCTTCCTAGAAATCTCAGTCAGGGAAAAGTGAAGCTGAGGAGGGAATTGAAAAAAATATTGAGGAAGGTGGACAAGGGTCTGTAGATGGTGATGAAGAAAATGAAAGTGAGAAAGAGAAGGAACTAGAGAGTGAGAAAGATAAAGAGGATGATCATCAACATGATGATAATGGATCATCAATGGGGCGTGAATTAATATCGACATACCAGCATGATCTTGTCAAAACATTTAGTATTGACAGGTTTCAAGTTGCGATGTCGATAAATGAACCAAAAGTAGAAGAATAACTAGCTGATGAACTTGTACTTAAATGTCAGATGGGGAAAGTTTTTATTTATTTTAGGAAAATTATGAAGAACAAAAATATAGATGAACTTTTTAAGAAGAGATGCTTTGGATGCTTTCTTGAGCTGCCTAAGGACCCCCCTACGCATTTCCATATGAGGATAGTATATGGTCTTCTCAAGTGCAGGATAAAGTATGTGGGGGATGATAAAGATTCGAAGGAGGGGGGGAATAAAGATGGATGAAATCTGGATCAACTACTGTGGCATGCCAGTTTGTTTTGGCTTCAAGAGTTTGCCATAGTAACGGGCTTGAGATGCCATCATCCAGAAAAAACACTTATCACCAAGGGAACACCTCACAAAAGATCCAAGGAAAGAAAATGCAAGGAAAAAATAGATGGGTTGTTTGACATTGCTCGACGTGGCTGCAAAGCATCAAATTTGTTGATAGATCCCATGGATATAACTATTCCAAAGCAGTACAAGGAGAAATTGTGCTTAGTTTGGTTCGCCCATTTGGTTATATTGGAAAGAGATGCAAACAAGGTCATAGAAGATGATTTGTTGGAACATGCTGAGGATTTTGATAAATTTAACAATTATACCTGGGGATATGAAAGCTTCTACTTGACTATCCAATATTTACTGACAAAGCTATCCTCAGGGACAACCATATTATACGACTTTCCTTGGGCTTTTATGGTAAAATTAATGACTATTTTTACTCATCCATTAATTTATATAGAATATAGTTATTATGACTTTTTTTTGCTTGCTTCCTATTTACATTTTTTAGGCTTGGTAATTTGAAGCCATTCCTCCCTTCCAAAAGCAGGTAATGGATTACCAAGATGAGGTTTCTCATCCAAGGATGTTTAGGTGGATGGCTACAAATAACAACACCAAAATTAAGGAGGTTGATGTCTTTAACCCTCCAGATGATGCAATACGTCTTCTTCAAGTAAAATAATTTTACTCAATGAAAGATATTGAACAGATGTTATATCTAGTGCAATAGATGTTACTCGTCCTATGCCAACTAGTGCAACAGATGAATAATTTATTGCGACAGACGATTGATATATTGCATCAGATTAACCATCTGTTGCTTTGGTTCTGTGAACCCGAATCCTAACAAATTAACTATCTACTACAAATTATGCAACAGATGTATAATCAGATATAACATATTTTTAATTTGTTGCAACATACAAATCATCTTTTGCATAACATTTAACCCAATAGATTAGCCATCTTGAACAAGTGGTGCAATAGATTGGTAATATATTGTGATAGATGATTGATATTTAGCATCAGATTATCCACATATTGCTTTGGTTCTCCGAACCCAACTAAATCAAATTTTAACCATCTATTGCAAACTATGCGACAATGGGTAATCTGATGCAACATATTGTTAATCTGTTGCAGAAGTTGATTGTGTATAACCCAAATATGAAAATTATTATATTATATGATTTAAATATATCTATCGTTTTTATGGGTTATGCATCCATGGATCATGCCCATTAAGCGGTAGTCAGTGATAACTTCTTATATTACTTTAGGTCATGGTGCAATAGATTGGTGGTATCCATGCTGATGCTGCTACCACTTATGATGATGAGCATGTTGATGCTCACCAAAAAATAAATATGTTTGGAAACACCCCTTTTCACCCTTACACAGGTCCCCGCCATCCTTCTTCACCCTTGTGTTCTCGTTGCGAATGTGAAGAGTACAAGGATAATCAGGATAAAATCTTTGAAAAAGTAAAGGCTATCTTTAAAGTTTTTTAGGAATGCAAATCCAAGAGGGGTGTTATACCATCTAAGAAGGTGGGGGTGTCATACACTCCTACAGTAGCAGTTAGGAGGAAGAAAAGAGAAATTAGCGATGTACACTTTGGTCAGAAATAAAAAAGATTGCAACTTCTCCCTCTCCAAGATATTTTGAAGTTCAGGGGCCATTCAAGAAGGTGGACATATACGCAAACCTTGGCGCCAAAGATAAGAGGGATCTGCGACAGGCCAAGAATGCCAAGCCAGGAGCACCAGATTACCCTAGGCCTTCCTTCCCCCCCCCCCCAATACTTCCAGATTATTACAGATATACGTATGTAGTATGACGACAAGACAAGTTTACTTTTCCTAACCTAGTATTCTAATCTGTTGGAACAACTGGGTATTCTGATGCAATTAGTAGTGTTTCTGTTGCAACTTATTATCCATCTGTTGCATAAGTTGCATTGGATTATTGATTTAGAGAACCCTATGAAACAGATGGACCATCAATTGTATCATTACAATTACTAACCTATTTAAATATTAACTTCTTATATCATAGCATGTTGACAAAATTCTCTACCTTATGAGAAAAAGGAAATTAACGTAGCCAGAAACTTATTACGTTGCCGATAGGATAATGGACCTCAACTTCTGCAAGAATCTTAAGGATAACTATGATCAATTCAATAATGCTGCATTAGACTATGATGCGTGGTTTGATTTCTTAGTTTCTACGTTGGACTGGGATGAAGAAGAAATGATAAAATATGTTAGAGGGGAGAGGCCAAATCCACACGGTAAGAGCTGGACTGAGGCAAAGAGGATTCTTCCAGTCATTAGTATGGATGGCATACATTATTGGGATGTTGAGATATTACTTGAGGAGGGAAAGATCAAACTTTATGACTACAACGTACCTGTCATCGACGAGATCCATCTTTTTTTCCACGTACAACCACTGTTGGAGCAGTTCCCCATATTGTTGAGGGAGAGTAAACTTATGAATCATTTTCCAAGGGAAGTTTTGATAAAGAAATCATGGGATTTTGATGGTTTAAACAAGGGCATGAACCTTCCAAAAAATTATACCGGTTATGTGTGCGGCTCGCACACTCTTACACACATCGAATGTATGCTGACTGGCATAAAAATGGCTGAGCCAATGACCTTTTTGTGTGACAATGCTGTGTCAAACCATCAATAGGTCTGGGATTATGGGGTAATAACTGGATGCTTGGATCCTGTGTATATAGAAGAGTCTGTGAAATAACAACTTTTTATTTCAAGTCACACTTCACTTTACTTTAAATTGCATGTACTTGTAGTGACAATAATTTTTTTTCTGATGAAAGTTGAATTTTTTATAATGCAATAGATTATCAATCTTTTGTAAAATATATTCTATCTGTTCTAGTAGAAAGTTTATCTATTGCAATAGGTTGGTTATCTGTTGCATTATGCCGATGTTATTTCTATCTAATCTGTTGCAATAGTGGGAAGACTTGTTTGATAATTTCCAATAGATGACCTAAATTTTACAACATAGGCCTACATTTGTTTGATGTTTTCCAACAATTATGCTTGAATATCCATGTGCTCGACAACACCAAACCAGTAGCAAATATACCACCATGAAAATTTCAGCAATTAGGCTTAAATATCCATGTGCCTAACAACACAAATCCAGTAGCAATACCGACAATAATGTAGCATCTTCTCACTCGATTTTATTTCTCTTCAGAAGCCTTGACTTTGTTCAACAAACCCCAGATTACACGATTTGCTTGTGAAAGGTATCGTTTTTCATACCAATCAAAGTAATTGCATCCACCCAATTTCTATAAAAACAGGAACACAATTACAAAATAATTACAAGTCAATAATTAATCAACAAATTAAATAAAAAATATACCTTTGAAATCTTACAAGTAAAAAACCCATGACATGGATTTTGTTGAGTACAATAAGTCTTCAATAGAGTTTTATGACTGCACTTACAATATCAAAAACCTTTATCATAAAAACAGTGAAAGATGTGCTCGACATTGTCAAGCTCGGTTGGAAATCATAAAAAAAATGAAGAAAAGAAAGACAAAAAATAAATAATTTGAAGAATTTGGATAGATAAGAAAAAGATGATGATGAAGAAGAAGTTTTGGGAATTTAGAGTTAAATTTTAGGAAAAAGATGAATATATAAGACAATGGAGAAAAAATAATCGTTGGGAGCTAAATTAGATGCCAAGTTAGCAAAAATGGGGGTTCAACAAGCCTTGGCTGTGTGAATTACATGCAAGAAGCCAATAGGTCAAAAAGTGCCAAACTGACACATTTGATGCCTATTCTATTTTACGTGTTTAAAATGAACACTGTCTACTTGATGCCTATTTTATTTTAGGTGTTTTGAATTGAACACTATCGATGGATTCCACCTTTTTTATTTCAATTCACTTTCACTTTTTTACATGTAGTGGCAATTATTTATGTCCAATGAAAGTTGATTTTTTATAATGCAACAGATTCTCTATCCGTTATAACAAATATTCTACCTATTCTGACATATAGTTTATCTGTTGCAATAGGTTGGTCATCTGTTGCATTATATCGATGTTTCTATTTAAGTATATCAATTGTAATAGTGGGAAGACCTGTTTGATAAATCCCAATAGATTAAATAGCTCTTGCAACATATGTCTAAATCTGTTTGATATTTTCCAAAAGATATGTCATCTATTGCAACAGATACTTTATCTATTGCAATATTTGAATCTAGTATTCCATTTCAATTAATAAGTTCAAATCTAAGGAAAAAATGAAATTCATAGACAAAATAAAATAAATTAGAGCCTTCAGAAATTAGCTGAAATAAATCAATGAATAAATGAAATGTAAAAAAATTGTTATGGGTACAGATCTCAACAAATACATCAACAATTTAAGTATTGATGCGAAGGATTCCTAAGGAGGGGTCAGGTTATTACTTTGACAGACTCAAGCTATAAAGATCTACTCAATATGGACAAGTTGTTCTTCATCAGGTGCTATGGAATTCGACTTTTGCCGTCGTAGATTTTTATTGTCTCTTACGTATGATTTCTGCATTTTATGTTCTCCGAATTTCCATAAAAAGAGTAGCATATTATCAATGTTGTTCAATAGTAGCTTCTACATCCACGTAGAAAGCCAGAATTGGTCAATGCTAATCATGGAGATACAACAAAATGGAAAAGGATAACTCATCTATTCTAGCAAATCAAACAGGTCTTCCTCCTGTATTAAATTATCCCCAAAAGATTATATTTCTATTGCAACAATGAATCTACTGTTGGGACAAATTTCTGTGTAAGGAAGACCTATATGATAATTTCTAATGGATGAACCATCTATTTCAACATATGAATCATCTGTTGCTGCAGATAGGTCACCTGTTGGAATAAATAAAAGAGGTGCGAAGAACTATTTGATTTGCTAAATATATGAGACATCTGTCACATCAGATACTTTATCTAGTGCAATAACTTAGTCAATTGTTGCAACATATATATATATATATATATATATATATATATATATATATATATATATATATTTGCTAATTTTCAGCAGATGTGTTATCTATTAAAATAGATATGTGTCTGTTTGTTAGTTAGAACAGACATATATATTCACCTTCTTCAGCTCGTGCTTCTTTCCTTTGGACATTGTAAATTGCTCAGTGCAACACACAGACAGAGGAGTTGTAATTTTGCTTTTTTGGATGCTTGAAAATACATTGGAAATCACTTTTCTTCTCCTCTTGGCCTTAATCTCTAATGGAGTGGATGGATATAAAATCCTCTTTGATGGAATACACCACTCTTAGATGTCAATTCCTTTACAGAAGCAGTTAATACATTAATAACATTAATCAATATATCATGTTTAGCCCTATAGTCTTGACATTTGCATACAGAATATTCACTGGGAGAGGCAAAATCTGTATAACCAGTATGATCATACTCATAATGGTTTATTTTAAACACTGTAAGAGGAGTATCACTAGCACCAATAGTAGCACCACTACCACCACCACCAACTCCGTCAGCACTAAGACCATCAACAATAACAAGCCTACCCTTAGGGTCCGATAAAGTTTGCACAGACCATAAAGTAAGAAAAAATGGCATCTTCAACTCTCGATTGGTCAAAACTAGCGATGGATCCACAATCTAACATAAATCATTACATATATTAGAATGATGATTAGATCATTCCAAAAAATCATTAATTAAAACAAAAACTTAATTATAATTATACTTATTGCATCCTTCGGGAGGGTTGAAGAGATCAATAAATTTTGCATTTTTTTTCAATTTTGGCCAACAACCATCTCAAGATTCTTGGACAGAAAACTTCTTCCTGGTAGTTTACTTGTTGTCTCAAATAAGGAATGACTTCAAACGCCCAAGCCTATAAAATAATTCCAATAAATCAAAACCATTATTGTGTAAAAAAAATGATATCATAATAAAAGAAAGAAACATTTACCATGAAAAGCCATAAATGTTGGCTGTCTTTGGTGCTAGCAGAGTCAACAATTATTTGACAGTCATTTTGAAGCTTTTATAACCCCAAGTATATCTGTTAAACACCTCAAGATCCTCAAAGAGCTTTATTAAACCGACGCTTATGATATTATTAACGTCTCTCGCCCAAAAAATATTATGTACAAACCAAACCAAGCACAATGACTCCTTGTGCTTCTTTGAAAGTCCTTTACCTGTTAATGCTTCTATCAAATCATTATTTTTGAAGCTTAAAACAACAATGGACACCAGGTCATCACGATCACACGACTTGACTTTGCCCTTTTTAGGTGTGCGGGGTGCTTTTTTTGGGTTAGAATAGGTATAACTTGAGAAGGAGGATAACATTTTAGTCCAGTAACTATGGCAAACTTCTTCAAACCAAAACAAACAAGCATGCCACAGTAATTTATCCACACCTCATCCATCTTATCTTTTTTTCATACATAAACCTATGCTTGAGAAGTTCATATACGATTTTCATTTGGAAATGAGCATTGTTGTCCTCCGAAAAATCAAGATATTTTCCAAAGAAGCTATCCCTGAAATAAGAATCTAATTTTTTTCTCAAAGTATTTTTCTGAAGGCATCAAAATTTTTACCCATGACTGACTTAATCACGAAATTACCCATTAAATCTGTGGCACTATTGCACTGTATTTTCACAGGATAACATTCAATGCTGAAGGTTTTGACCAACTCTTTGGTGGAAATGCTATTAGCATTTAAATCATCTCTTTTGAAACATTCCTCCTCCCCGTGTTCATCATATTCTGCTCCTGATTGAGATAATTCTTGTAAAGCAAGCTCATAAGAGGTGGATGTAGCGTAGCTACTTCACTAGTTTCTTTACTTGGGCTTAATTCAATTTTTGTTCTTTTGGGAGCCATATTATCTAAAATTTATAGGAACATAAAAAAATATATCATAGTTGATTAATGAATCATTAATAAAGGATAACAGTAAATCTAACAAGCAAAATAGTAAAATAATAGTTCCAACAAATAACTTATCTATTGCACCAAGTAGTATATCTATTGCAGCATATAACCAACGTGTTGCAACAGATGAGTAATCTGTTGTAACAATACAAAATATATCACTTATCTTTTAAGATAGATGAATGGTCCGTGCAACAGATCACATATTGTTGCAATATATGAGTGATCTGTTGGAACAATTAAATAACCTGTTGCAACGAATGAGTAATCTGTTGCAACAATACAAAACATATCTCTCATCTATTGAAAAAAATGAATGATCTGTGAAGCAGATCACACATCTATTATATTATCATTTGTTGCAATATATGGGTGATTTGTTGAAATAGTTAAATAACCTGTAGCAACGACTGAGTAATCTGTTGCAATAATACAAAATATATCACTCATCTATTGATAAGGATGAATGCTCTGTGCAACAGAACACACATCTGTTGTAATATATGAGTGATCTGTCAGAATAGTTAACTAACCCGTAACAACAGTTGAGTGATCTGTTGTGACTATACAAAACATATCACTCATCTATTGATAAATATGAGTGGTCTATGAAACAGGTAGGACATCTATTTCAACACATGAGTGATATATTGGAATAGTTATTAACAGGCAATATTGTTTAGATTTCTTCCAACAGAAGTGTCTTCTATCACGGCAGATAAATGATCAGTTGGAAGAGTTGATAGGATTTTATCCAATAGGAGGTTCATCTACTGCATCAGATCTTTAATCTGATGGTTCCTCTGTTGCGTCAGATGATTAATCTCTTGCATTAGATTTTTTATCCGATTTTTCTCTATTGCACTCGATAGTAAATTTGTTGCATCATATGGTTAATCTGTTGCATCAGATAATTAAACTGTTAAATCATATGATAAATTTGTTGCATCAGATTTTCTATCCAATAACTCCTTTGGTGCATCAGATACTTAATCTATTGCATCAGAATTTTAATTTGATGGTTCCTTTGTTGCATCATATAAAAAATTTGTTGCATCAGATGGTTAATATATTGCACCAGATGAATAATTTCTTAGAGCAAAAAAATAGTAGCATGATTTTGTTCAACAGAAAACAACAATATCACTATTTTTACCAAGAACAACAACAGAACAAATCAACCCAAATCATTGTTTTGTTTGTATAAACATAAACAAAGAAAATCAAACTTTAAAAAAATGCAACAAACAATAAAAAATCATAATTCACTTCTAAAAGAGAAGAGAAGAAATACCCAAAATTAGGGTTTTATTCAGACCGCATTTCAAATTAAAGCAACAAATATTGAAATTTTTAACCAATACTATAAGAAAAGTTGGCTCAAGTTCCTCATTTTCTTCAAAATTAAAAAGGCCATAAATTCTTACCTGATAAAGAAGAAAAGGAACAATGAATAATTTGAAGCTGTTGTGGCCAGAGAGCAAGGCGTCACATCGATTGATGATTGAAGTTGAAAAGAAACTCGAAGACCAACTATTTATCGTCAGAGGTTGAAGCGATGAGGATTGAAAGGAGAAATTTGCAGAACTGTTGGTTGAGAGAGAGTTAAGAGAAACTGTCGAGAGAGAGGGGAGAAAGACTGATTGATTTGGTTGAAGAGGGGTATAAGTTGGGTTGATTTTTATTTTTAAAAAGATGAGAAAGTTTTGAAAATTTTAATCAAGTCCACAATTAACTTAATCAAGTTTCCTAATTATGTTTCACCCTTTAATTTGGTCAATTTCACTAATCCTTCATTCATGACTTAAAAGACACCTTTCCTTCAATTTTCTCAAGAAACTAACCTCTCATTTCGAATATCTCTCAAGCAATTGAAACTTTGATTCTGGGTCTTCTCCTTGTCTTCTTAGAGAATTGGGATTTGTGTCTTCTTCTTTAGAAAAGAAAAATTAAAAGGAAAGATTTGGAAGGTGGAGAGTCTAATGTGAGAATGAGCTATCGGGGGGGGGGGGGGCAATGGAGGGAATAAATAGTCATGTTTTTGCCCAAAAATGTTTTTCAACTACTATATTTTGCATACATTTTTTTTTTTTGATTTTTTTCTTATGCTAATGTTTATTTTCAGTATATATTAAAGTAAACTTTAAAATATAAAAATCTTAATTGGACTCATAGTATTATCTAGTACAAAATATTTTTAAATAAATATTAAATAAAATAAATTGAAAGTTTAGAGCAGAAGAATATAGGGGATTTTTTTTGATAGAAACAAGATTTTCTAGAATTAAATATCCCGGTTATCTCATCTAGGTCTGGGCATATTTTGGTTCAAACCAGAAAAATTAAAAAATAAATTAAACTTTAATTTTGGTTTTGATCTTTTGATTTTTAGGATCGATTTTGGTTTTAAATTTTAGAAAGTTGGTTAAAAGTGTTTGGTTTTTGATTTTTCAAAAAAAAATTTGTTAAACCAAAAAATCAAAATTATATAAATAATATATATGTATAATAAAATATATATATATATATATATTATTTTATATATAAATTATATATATATATATTATTTTATATATTCAGTATAAATAATGTTTTTCCGTTATTTCATTTTATTTCATCTATGTTGAGTTATTTATACTTGGAAATAAAAAATAAGTTGGAAAAAAATTATTTTTTTATAAAAAAAATCACCAATTCTAAATACCCGGTCATGACAAAGAAAGATTAAGTACTTTAATCTTCAAAATTGAAATAAAAATCTGAAATAACTGAACCAAATTTATAGAAATCAAACCAAATCGAATTTATTTTAGTTTGGTTATAGTTGTCATTTTTGTCAATCCAAAAATTAAAAAACCGAACTGATATTAAACAAGTAAATCGATCAAACCAAATGCCCACCCTTAATCTCATCATATATATAATTCTAAAACTACCCAGTTCTTTCAACTCAATGTAAAATAAAATAATATTTTATTTTATTTTGTGATTATTATACCTTATATCTCACACCAAACGACTTCTAAATGCACATTATATTGATATATTATATTGTCACGCGTAGTATGATGACTTACAATTATATTGAAATTAACCATTAGAAACCAATAGAAAAACACGCTTTATTTTAGCCCTAAGTCGTTCTTCGCCCTATCTTAGGCCAATAAAATTTCACCTCTTCAATTTTTTGGTGATAACATAACGAGTCAAGCTAAGGTTTATTTAGCTCGAATACATCCGTGATACCATCTATGTCAACAATCTAATTTTAGTTTTTTGAGAATTTTTTTTCTTGATTATACAGTGTCCACCGATTTAATGTCTAATTTCTTTTTATTTTATGTTTTTTATTCTTCAAGTTTATTTTTTTCCTATTTAAATTTTGTAGGTCACAAAAATCCTACGTCAATTCCCAAGAAATAATTTCAGCTAAATTTGTAGCAACACAATCCCCCAATAATTTTTCAAGTAATAATTTTTTTGGTAAATCCCAATAATAAATCCCCCGCAAAATTCGCAGCAAATAATCCTCAAATAATTTCTCAAGTAATAAAATTCTCCACATAAATTTCCACCAAATATCTTTACATAAATTCGTAGGATAAATTGCCTGATAATTTTTCTATGTATTTAAAAAATATATATATTTGTTCATGTTCTTGCGGATTTACCTAAAGATAAAATATCCGCCGATACATTTACCTAGATAATGTCGCAAGTACAAAATTTGCACAAAATGGTGCCAAATTAACCAACAGAATTTGTTGCAAATATATAGTTCGCAAGTAATATATTTTAATATTGAGGAATTTAATATTTTCATAGGTAAATCCGTATGTATTTCCTGCGATATTGTTCCCTAGGTAAAATTTCCATGTAATTTACAGTTTTCTAGTAGTGACAGTCCAAAAAAAGGATTCGTATAAACTGTCCCCTAAATATGCACAAATTCTCTCTCCACATTCGCATACCACTGAATCCAACAGTGGGGAGGTATGCATTAGTCCTAAACCCTTCGTTGAGGGAGATGGCTGAAACAGTTTCAACAATAAATTTTCAAGTCATCATGAACTTCATAATCTAGAACTGTTGGGGATCTAGAAAACCAGACTTTAGAAGAAACTTGAGGGACTTGCTATACTACCATAGACCAATACTTGTAGTTTTGCTTGAAACTCACCGGGAAAACCACCAGACTATTCCTCAGGAGTTTCAATTCTCAAATGTTATAGTGGTACCTGGAACAACTCGTGTAGGTGGAATTGCCATACTTTGGCATAAGGACATCCTCAACTCACTGTTGTAGAACTGACACCACAAGAAATTCACTGCAAAATCCAAGTAATCCCTTCTACTATTGAATTACTATTTGTAACGCCCCGAGAATACACCCTAGACGTCACACGGTGCTCAAGACTACAAGTAGCCCAAACTCAAAATAAAGATAAACTTGACATATGAAATCTCGAAATAACTAAATCAATGAGTTAACTGAAACTGAATTAATATCTTACTAAAAGTCTTAACTTTGAAATCTTAAAACCAATACTTCAAATCCAAAATAGAAAATAGTCGGATAAGCCTCTACTTCTAACTAGAGAGCTACTGGTAAAAGCCCCAGATGACCTAACTCAAACTGAAATCAAATAACTAGAGTACGTCAATAATAACAAATCGGATAGAATGAGTCATCAAACTATGAGGACTCACCAAGAGCTGGGATGTAGGCGGAGATGCTCAAAATCAATCACGCTACTGGAACTAAGCACCATAACCTCTATTATAAGATAATATAACATATAGACATATATGTGGATTAGTACTTCTGGAATATACTGAGTATGTGGGGGTGAATGCATAAGTAAAACAATAAATCAATGTTCATATAAACTTGTAAAGGGTGCAAGCTAGGTTTAAATGACTCACCTTGAGCTTAAATAAAAAAATAGTTGTAAAATCATAATCATGAGTAGTAAAGCATAGTGATAAGCTTTGTAAGCCATAACACTTAGTTCTAAGAGATTTTCTTTTAACTATCTTAGGGAGGTTCTTCTAACCGACATAAACCATATGATCTACCTTGGAGTCCAACGTCTTACCCACGAAGGGAAAAGCTCAAATTGGGGAAAGTCGTCCTACCCTTGCCATCGAAATAGGACCTAATCTAAAGTGATCACTATCTGTAACCTCATCCATATTAGGAATAAGATGAACGTACGTTGGCTCGTAGTTCTAGGGCATGTGACATTAGACGAAACCCAACTCGGTGCAAAATACTACTCCCTTATTACTTAGTACTCATACTGTAGGAAATCCCCCTTAAAAACTAGCATAAGGGTTTATAATGAAAACCAGTTATGCTTCTCTTTACTGTAAGCTATGTTTAAAATAACAATTGTGGATTTCATATCTTAGCTGAGGATAAAATATCAATTCTTACTTTATATCTAAATATAAGTTTGTCATAAGATGGTTACTAACATAATCTTCCAGAAATCTCAATACTCAAACTTAGGTTTAAAACCCATGCTTTAAAGTCATGTCAATTCATAACAAAACTTCATACTCAATAACAATCTTGAAATACTTCAATCAATAACAAGTCAAAATAGTGAAATCTCATTCATAATATAAATCTTGTAATTAAAAACATAAACATAAGCACTTCTTGATATACATAAAGCTTTAAATCTCATGAAAATCACATGCTTCAAGAATATATATACTTGGGTATAACTACTTCAAGAAATTAAATAAAATCTTAAAATCATGCAATTTGGGCACAAGAGTGAAAGGATACCCTTGATCATAATCCCACATACCTTAATAGGCTTGATTTGATGGATGAAAGCTTGAATTGTAAACCTTGGGGATGATCTTGAAGCTTTCTTGAACTTCTTGAATTAGGTAACTTTGATCCTTGCTTATTTTGAAGAGAATGGAATGGATTTTTTGGTGTTCTTAAGAGGAGGTTAGGGTTTGTTCTTAAGAGAGGATGATTTCTTTTAAGAGAGTTTGTGAAGCAAATGGCCAAGTAGGACTTTTGGGACCCTTAATCTCGTGTTATGCATCAATTGGGTGAAGGAAAAAGACTCAAATACCCTCACAAACCCAAAATTCATTAAGCTGAGCTGGACTATCGATGAGATAAGTTACATGCCATGTCACTCTATCGACGTGATATGCGATGCACCGCATTGCTCCCCACTAATGCGATATGTGACGTTCCATGGCCGTATCGCATTGACTCATTATTTTGAAAATCCAAATAGGCCTCAACCTTCATCTGAAAATCTCAAAACTTACCCGAGATGAGCTATCAACCACCCTGATCTTGAATCAACTTAAAAATTGATATTCTAAGGCCGAGAAGGTCAGAATTAAAATTATCAAAGTTTAAGAGGCTTGAAAATGACTAAGTATTAACACTTAGTGAAATATTTCTAAGCTTGGACCCCTCTAACAAGCAATAGTGAGCTGAATTGAGTTAGGATTTTATGGGGTTTTAGAATATCTCCCCTTGGGAACATTCTTCCTTGCATGGGACTAACTAAACTGAGAATACTAAGAGACTAAGATTACGTACTAAACTTGTATGACTAAAAACATGATTACGTGACCGAACTAATTCATGAATCCATGAAGTGAAATGAATATGATCATATACAGCTGGAATAGAGAATGGAAAAGAGATAATCCAAGGAAAACTTGTTACCTTAAACTAAGTTTGAACTTTCGAAGAAAAGATGAGGGTACTTGGTTTGCATGTTTACTTTTTCTTCCCAAGTGTCACCCTCAAATGACTAATTTCGCCAAAGAAATTTGACTAAGGGAACTTCTTTGTTACTTAGTCTACGAATTTGGTGATCAAGAATCTCAACTGGGATTTCTTCATAATAAAGACTATCTTGAATTTCGGTGCTTTCCAAAGGAACTACAACAGCTGGATCACCAATACACTTCTTTAATAGAGAGACAAGAGACACTGGGAGAACAGATGACAAATATACAGGAAACACAAATTCATATGCTACCTTCTCAACACGATTCAATATTTTGTAAGGGCCAACATATTAGGGACTAATCTTTTTTTTTTCCAAATCTCTTTATCCCCTTTTTTCAAAATCTCTTTATTTAGTTTTCCAAATTTCTTCACTCCTTTCATAGGTGAAATCTTCAAATAAAATAAGTCACCAACTTCAAACTCAAGATCCCTTCTCCTCACATTTATATAAGATTTCTGATGACTCTGAACTGTCTTAAACCTCTTTTTAATCCATTGAAGTTTTTCCATAGCTTCGAACACCACATCTAGATATATCAAAGCAGCCTCAACCACTTTAAAAAAAACCGATGGGTGATCTAAACCTTCTCCTATAGAGAGCCTCAAACGGATCCATCTGAATACTGGAATGATAACTGTTGTTGTATGCAAAATCGATTAAAGGAAAATGGTCATCCCAACTTTCTTTAAAATTAAGAATACACTCCATCAACAAATCCTCTAGGGTATGAATAATCCTTTTTTCCTGGCCATCGGTCTGAGGGTGAAAAGATAAAGTGAGATGAACATGGGTACCAAAACCCTTCTGAAAGTCTTTCTAAAAGTAAGAGGTAAACTGAGTACCCCTATCTGAAATAATGGACAAAGGAACTCCATGCAACCTAACAAACTCCCTAATATAAAGCTTAGCATAATCCTTGGCTGAATAGGAAGTACGGACTGACAGAAATAAGCTAACTTGGTCATTATATCCATAATAAGCCAAATCAAACCATGCTGATGACGCGAACACAACAACCTTGTCACAAAGTCCATGTTCACCTCTTCTCACTTCCAACTAGGAATACTAAACTCCTATAAGGTACCACCAGGCTTTTGGAGCTCAACCTTAACCTATTGACAATTAACACACTTGGCCAAAAACTCTGCGATATCTCTTTTCATGCCACTCCACCAATAGATTTTTCACAAATTTTGATACATCTTAGTGGCTCCTGGGTGAGAAGATTAATGAGTACCATGCACTTCTACCAAAATCTGCTACCTCAAACTGTCAACATACAACACACACAGTCTACCCTGGTATCGCAACACATCATCTCCCCTTTGGGAGAAAACTTTTACTTTTGATCTCTGACTGACTCCTTCAACGAAACCAAACAGGAATCCTTATCTTGTTTGTCCTTTGCTTCCGAAACCAAAGAAGATTCAGAACTATTTTGAACCCATACACTATCTTCAGCTGAATCAACCAATCGAACACCTAGTCTAGCCAACTAATAAACCTCCTGAACCAACTTCTTTTTATCATTCTCAACATGAGCAACACTACCCATAGAAAGTCTACTAAGGGTGTCTGCCGCTACATTGACCTTGCCCGAGTGATATCAAACACTCATATCATAATCTTTTAATAACTCCAACCAAATTATCTGATGAAAATTTAACTCTCTCTATAAAAATACATACTACAAGCTTTTGTGGTCCATGAACACATCAATATTCACCCCATAAAGATAATGCACCTAAATTTTCAAGGAAAAAACAAATGCTACCAACTAAAGATCATGTGCAGGATAGTTGTTTTCATGAGGCTTAAGATGTCTAGAGTCATAGGTTATGACCTTACCACTCTGCATCAAAACTCAGCTGGTAGCGTTAAAATTGTGGCTGAACTGAGTCGAGGCTTCAACTCCTAAAAACTCTTCTCACAAGAATCTGACCACTAAAACTTAACTTTCTTTTGAGTTAATCTAGATATGGTGGCGCAATAGATGCAAACCCTTAAAAAAACCATCGGCAATATCCAGCTAGACCCAAGAAACTCCTAATGTTTGACGGAGAGATGGGTCTAGGCCAGTTTCTCACTTCTTTGGTCTTTTGAGAATTGACTCTAATGCCATCACTGAAAATAATATGGCCAAGAAAAGCTATTGATCTTATCCAAAATTCACACTTACTAAATTTGGTAAATAATTGATGATCTCAAAGAGCTTGCAATGTACATGATCATTATCACTACGGGAATAGACAAGTATATCATCAATGAAGACTATGATGAATATGTCCAAGTACTGCTTGAACACTCTATTCATCAAGTCCATGATGGATTCTGGGGCATTCGTTAGCCCAAAGGGGATAACTAGAAATTCAAAGTGACCATAATGGGTTTGGAAGACTGTCTTTGAAATATCACACTCTCTCACTCTAAGCAGATGATAGCCGGATCTGAGGTCTATCTTAGAGAAATAACTTGCACCCTAAAGTTGGTCGAATAAGTCATCAATCCTAGAAAGAGAAGATTTGTTCTTAATTATGACTTTATTAAACTGGCGATAGTCAATGCACATTCGGAGCGAGCCATCTTTCTTACGCATGAACATGACTGGAGCGCCCCCATAGAGAAACACTAGGACTTATGAAACCTTTGTCTAAAAGGTCTTTAAGCTGCTGTTTTAACCCCTTAAGTTCAGTCGGAGCCATACGATATGGAGCAATCGAGATAGGCTGAGTATTTAGAAGAAGATCAATATCAAATTCAATTTCTCTATTGGGAGGTACTCTTGGAAAATCTTTACAAAAAAACTCAGGAAACACATTTACACAGATTGAATGAGATGTTGGAGCTTCAGACTTAGTATCTTTGAATCAAACTAAATGATAAATTCACCCATTTAATATCAACTTTCTGGCCTTAATATAGGAATTGAAATGACTCTTGGGAGATTCAGAACTACCTTCCCACTCAAAAAATACCTCATCCAAAAACTAAAACTTCACAGACAGGTGCAACAATCTATTGATGCATAACATGAATGGAGCCAATCCATGCATAGAATAACATCGAAATCTACCATTTTAAACTCTATTAGGTATGCTAGTATGTTCTTATGCAGGACAATGATAGGACACTTTTTATTGACTCATCTGGCAATAACTGACTCACGAACGAGGGTGGAAACTAAGAAGAGCTTAGAAAGCTTTTTAGGACCTATCCCAAAATTTACCATAATCAAAGGAGTCACATAAGACAGATGTGTTACGGGGTCTAACAACACATATACATCAAAATGGTAGACACAAAGCATACAAGTAACAATATTTGGTGAACTCTCCTACTCTTGGAGGGATGGTAAAGCATAGAACTGATTCTGGCACAGACCACCGCCAAAATTGGAGGATGCACCTTAAGGAGGAACTGGGTGACCTAGAGAACTCGGTGCACTAATAGCCTGAGTCTGGGGACAGATATCCCTACTCCCCTTCTTAGTATATGAATACTCTTTAATCCTGTGACCTAACTTGCCATATCCATAAAAACCCCTTCTTCCCATCAAACACTCACCAAGATAGTTTTTGCCATACTTTGCACATATCAGATAACTGGGTATTCCACTCACACTATTCTGAGACCTAGATATAGAAGTTCTACCCCACTGCTCCTGATTGGTTCTGGGTGCAGGGGCACTAGATGAAGATAGAGCTGGCATAGATGAATGACCCTAAAACTATGAATGATTTCCCCCTCTAAACATTGGCTAACCATACTCAAATTGAGTCCTAGCCCTCTTATTTCTCTTCTCCCTTTCATTTATATTTTTTGCCTCAATCTGCTGAGTATGAGTCATCAGCCTAGAAATATCGCTATTTCCAATAAGCATAACAGGCCTACACTCCCTGACCACCAAATCAGACACTCCAGTAACAAACTTACTCATACTAGATCTAGGGTCAGCTATCAACTCGAGAGCATACTTAGACAACTGGGTGAACTTAAGACAGTACTCTTTCACCATTGTCAAGCCCTTCCTAAGGTTCATGAACTCCTCAATCCCCCTTCTCTTATCTAACGCAGAAAGAAACTATCTAGAAATGCATCCTAAAATACCTATCAACTCACAGGAGCTACATCCTCTCCTCTACCTTCTTTCACATAACAAACTAATCATAAGCAACATACTTCAGCCTATAGGATGCCAATTCTACACTCCCCTCCTTAGTAATATGCATAATCTAAGTGATCTTTCTCACCTCATTAATAAAAAGGTGTAGATCCTCATTAACCTTTGACCCAAAGAACTCATGAAGCCACAAATTTTGGTTGTAGCTAAATCACCATTTTATTGAAGTGGGACTGTAACCTTATGATTTCCCTAAACATTGGTAGTCACATCTTGGGCCAATGCTTGAAAGGCAGCCCAAAATTCAGCATGAGACACATTCTCATTCAGAGAGGTAGCTTGTACTAGTGGTTGGTCACTATTTCTGGGTGCAATGGGTCGATGAGGAGGCATATTTTTCATGCAAAAGCATAAGTGAAAGAAGATAGAGACAACTATAAGCATGATAGATCATGAATGAAAAGGATGATTCCTAACTCATTTTGTAGCCTCTTGCTCATAAATGTGGCACGCTTCAAACCCATGATCAATAATCTACGTAATGGGGCTTGTATAAATCCCTAGGACTCTTTAAACCTTAGGCTCTGATACTAAGTTTGCAGCTTCCCAAGAATACACCCTAGACGTCACACGATGCTCAAGATTACAAGTAGCCCTAAGATAACCCTTTAATCCTTCTAATAACTTTGGAAATAATCTTAAGTGATGACTATCTGTAACCTCATACATATTGGGAATAAGCTTAACCTCAATTGGATTGTAGTTCTGGGGCATATGACATTAGACGCATACCCAACTCAGTGCTAAATACTAATCACTTATTACTTAGTGCTCATACTATAGGAAATCCCTCTTAAAAACTAGCATAAGGGTTTATAATGAAAACCAATTACGCTTCTCTTTACTGTAAGCTATGTTCAAAATAACAATTGTGGATTTCATATCTTAGCTGAGGATAAGATATCAATTCTTACTTTATATCTAAATATAAGTTTGTCATAAGATGGTTACAAACATAATCTTCTAGAAATCTCAATGCTCAAACTTAGGTTTAAAACCCATGCTTTAAAGTCATGTCAATTCATAACAAAACTTCATACTCAATAACAATCTTGAAAAACTTCAATCAATAACAAGTCAAAATAGTGAAATCTCATTCAAAATATAAATCTTGTAATTAAAAACATAAACATAAGAACTTCTTGATATACATAAAGCTTTAAATCTCATGAAAATCACATACTTCAAGAATATATATACTTGGGTATGAACCCTACTTTAAGACAATTAAATAAAATCTTAAAATTATGTATTTGGGAACAAGGGTGAAAGGATACCCTTGTTCATAATCCACACACCTTAATAGGCTTGATTTGAAGGATGAAGCTTGAATTGTAAACCTTAAGGATGATCTTGAAGCTTTCTTGAACTTCTTGAATTAGGGAACTTTGATCCTTGCTTACTTTGAAGAGAGTGAAATGGAGTTTTTGGTGTTCTTGATAGGATATTAGGGTTTGTTCTTACGTGAGGATGATTTATTTTAAGAGAGTTTGTAAATTAAATAACCAATTATTCCTTTTGGGACCCTTAATCTCATGTTATGAGACAATTGGGTGAAGGAAAAAGACTCAAATACCCTCATGGACCCAAAATTCATTAAACTGAACTGGACTTCCGATAAGATAAGCAACGCACTATGTCGCTCTACCGACGTGATATGCGACGCACCACGTTGCTCTCCACCACCGTGATATGCACTATGCCATAACCGTATTGCGTTGCCTCGCTATTTTGAACATCCAAAAATGCCTCAAGCCTCATCCAAAAAACCCAAAACTTACTCGAGATGAGCTATCGACCACCCCTATCCTGAAACAACTTAAAAATCGAAATTCAAAGGCCGTGAAGTTCAGAATTAAAATTATCAAAATTTAAAAGTCTTGAAAATGACTAAGTCTTAACACTTAGTGAAATTTTTCTAAGTCTTGGGCACCTCTAAAAAGTAATAGTAAGATGAATTGAGTTAGGATCTTACGGGGTCTTACACTATTCTTAGCAGTTGATGCAAATAATAATTTTACTAATCAACAATGCTTGTGGAACAATATTGAAAGAGTAGTTGACTATTATAGGGGACCTTAGGTCATAGGAGGCGACTTTAGTGAAGTTTTATTTAGCTTTAAAAAATTTGATTCAAATAATTTGAATAATAATAGAGCAAATAGGTTTTTACGTTGCCTTAATTATTACAAAATGTTAGATTTGGGTTATGTGGGAAGTAAATATACTTGGAAAAACATGCGTAAGGGAAGCAATACTATCCTGGAACGACTAAATAGAATAACTTATAATTATGTTTGGTTAAATCTATTTCCAAAAGCCAAAATCCACCATCTCCCAAGAATATAATCAAACCACACTCCCATCTTACTCAAACTAAATAATATACATCATATTTTTAATAAAACTTTTCGATTTGAAAATATTTGGGCCTCACATCTAGATATCCCTCAGGTCATATCTTCTGCATGAGAGGCCTCCAATAATCTTCTTCTCCCTGCAATTAATTTGCTTAAATGAAACGTGCAACCATGGAATAGAGATGTTTTTGATAATATATTTACCAAAAAATGAAAGTTGTTAGCCCAAATCCAAGGACTCCAAAGGTTACCATATTACCCAACTAGTGTTTTTCTTCAAAATTTAGAGGAGACCTTGCAAATTGACTATTAATTCCTACTAGTTATGGAAGAAGAATTTTCGAAACTAAAATCCAGAATCCTATCTCTAAATAATAGAGATGCAAATACAATTTTTTTCACATGTCTATGCACTAGTGGAGGCGTAGAAACTGTATCACTAGTCTTAGAGATGATATGGGAAATTAGTTAACTGATGAAGAACTCATTAAAATCCATATCATAGATTTCTTCCACTCACTATACTCTACAGAATTAAGTTCATCAAAATGCAATTTCTTAATAGGAAACCACCCTATTGTCCTAGCTGAGACTGCATCCACCTTAGTATCTTCCTTAAATAGTAAAGAAGTGATGGATGCAATGTTCTCCTTCAACCCCCTAAAAGCCCCAGGACCGGATGGCCTACACCTCTTATTCTATCAATAATACTTTAACTTAGTGAGTGATTCAGTTATAAACCTTTGCAATCAAATATTCACAAACTTCTCTATCCCTGAAAAAATAAATAAAACCTAATTGTGCCTAATACCTAAGGTTTCCGGAGCTTTCTTTATCTCTCTATTTCGACCTATATGTAACACCCCAAGAACCTACATAGTGCTCAAGGCCACACGTAACCTCAAGCTAACCTCTAAGCCTGTTATCACTTTCAGAACTCATTATAGCACAAATCATACTAAGATAAAGAGGAATAACCATGCCATGAACATACTAAAATATGAAGTAATACTGCCCTGTACAAACAAAATACTAAAATCTCTATACATGCTGGTACACTAGTTTGACAAAGCCTCTACTACATAGGACTGAGGATCCATTGGGATAGATCCATAACTGACTCGTACTAAACTGAAAGTAAACAACCATCTATTAACAAGACAAAATCGGAGACACAGGTCCTCGAACCATGAGGATTTACCAACCGCAGAAATATAGATGAAGGTACTCAAAGATCACTATCACTGCTGAGACTGAGCATCTAAACGTATATCATGAGGAAATATAGAATACAAAAGAGTATGGGATTCAGTACTTGGGAATGTAATGAGTATGTGCGGGTGAATGCAACATTTTAAATAATATCATAAATGTATAAGAAAATCATGCATGCTGACAATTATAACTCTCTTCACTTGAATTATCTAAAACATCATATCCGTAAGTCATCAGTAATAACATATGCTTCATAAATCTCATAAATCATTTAACTCAACTCAAACTCTTTGACTCATGACTTAGAGTGACTTGGTAACTCATGGTACTTAGATCATTATGAAAGTGGGAGTTTCTTATAACTGACATAACTACACCATGTGAGCCGTATGGAGTCCAACATTTTTCCCTCCTAAGGAGAGAACCCCACATTAGCAGGGGTGTCGTACTCTTGCCAGAGAGTACAACCTCAATCTCTTTATCACAATCCCATACTTGGCCTCTAGCCCACAATTATCAATATCAATCCTACGGTGGCACGTAGTTTTGGAAAAATACCACATTTCCTGCTCGGTTCTAAATACTTCTCCCAGAATCAGCTCAGAACGCGTTAGGAAATCCATTTTAATCAATATCAATGCATGGGTATATTTTAAAGACCAATATATATATCTATATATATATATATATATATATATATATCATCTACAAATCATAAACATCTTATGGATTCCTAAACTAGCTCAGCTCAACACAATCTTTCTCAACATCAAGTATATTTGTTTTCGAATTATTTTCAAATATCAAAGCTTCAAGGAAACATCATAGGATGCATTCTTGATTTTCAATCTCAAATATCGATATATATTCAATATTCAAATTTCTTATGACACTTGTCTTAAATAGATTAGAAATCATCAATACGTAATGACAATATACAACTCATGGAATAAATTCTCAATTTAAGAAACATGATGGTGAAATAATCATAAATATTAAACTTATTCAACTCAAATCTCATAAATCATAAATAAAGAAATTTGGGTGTAAACCCACTTGCAAAATCATGTAAATCAATAATAGAAAGTAAATCTTTAGGCACAAGAACGAAAGGAGTGTTCTTGTTCAAGCCCCACATACCTTGGATTATAATTTTGGAGATGTAGAAACTTGGTTGGAACTTTTTCCTTACATTTTTGAGTTAAGATCCTTGATGCCTTTGACTAGGGGAGCTTAATTCTTGTAAAACTTAGAGAAATCTGTGGAAGATCCTTGAATTTCTTGGAAGGAGTTTTGAATTTTGGGTTGAGAGAAAACCCTAGTTTTCTAGAAAATTCTTGGAGAAATAAGAGAGAAATAGGAGAAAATGATCTTCTCTTTACTACTCTGATGTATATATAAGGCATAAAGGATCGGAAATGACCAAAATTACCTTTTGAAAAAGATGAAATTCACTGATCGGGGCCTGTGAAGATCAATCTGACGGTCTGTCAAGTCTCCTAACGGTCCACCAGATCGTCCATCACTTGAGTGCCAAAACTGGAATGTTCTGCCTCGACGTGACGGTCGAAGTAATGATCCATCAGGAAAATTATGGTCCACCAAGTCTTCCGTCACTCGAGGGACGGAAATGAGATATTCTGTCTTGACCTGACGGACCCCTTGACGGTCCGTCAACTTTTTGACGGTCCACCATCTTAGCCGTCACACGGTGACCAGGAAGAGGGGTCACTAGCTTGGCTTTATAGGAAACTTGACGGTCCACCAAGGACCTGACGGTCTGCCAAGTCGACCGTTAGACCTAGGCGATCTGATATCACTGAGTAAATCGGCTATAACTCCCTCGTCCGAAATCGGATTTCAATAAAATTGGAATCGATGGAAATCTTATTCAATGCTCTACATAAAAAAAGTAGAAATTAGAGAAATACAACATGGTTTAAACATCAATCACTTTGAAAGTCATACATATCCACTCAAAAGATGGATTTAGGCTTAAGAAACGATCAGGATATTACACTATAAGTCTTTGTAACACTATTTATAAAATAGTGACTAAAATCATAGTGAACAAAATTAAGCCTTTACTACCTGAAATAATAGGTCCTACGCAGTCTAGCTTTCTCACCAATAGACGTGCTGCTGATAATTCTATTATTCTCCAAGAACTATTGCATTATTCTAAATGAACTAAAGGTACAGCTGCTTACGCTTACTTGAAAATAGATTTAAAGAAAGCTTTTGATCGTTTAGAATGGTCCTTCATTCGTGAAACTTTACTGTACTTTAGATTCCTAGATAAACTAATGTGTTTGATTATGTAATGTGTTACTACAACTACTATCTCAATCATTCTTAACAGGAATACTTTACCCTTTTTCAACCCAACCAGAGGAATCCGGCAAGGAGATTCTCTATCTCAATAAATTTTTATGTTGTGTATAGAAAGATTATCCAGAGTAATAGATGAATAGGTGAATACAGGCTTATGGTCACCTACAAAAACTTTCCCAAGGGGTCTATCAATATCCAATCTATTATTCACAGATGATATTATCGTAACTAGTAAAATAACTAAAAATTCATGCCAAAACATAACCCAAACTCTCTCCAATTTAGTGCTGCATTGGGATAAAATTTTTTTTGCCAAATCACAATTAATCTTTTCTTCAAACACTTCTCTTAGAAGCAAGGAATATGTTCGTTCTCTAGTTGGAATTGATGAAGGAAGTGCTTTTCGTCGATATCTAGGTTTTCCTATAACTACATCTAAGCCTTTCCTACGAGACTATCAATTCCTTGTAGAAAACTTCAAGCCTCATTTGGAAGGCTGGAAAGGCAAGTTCTTAAAGACTGCAGGTGTATTGACACTTATCAAATATGTCCTCAATAGCTTACCAAATCTAATAATGCAAATTAATAAACTACCTGCACAAGCCATTCAAAAAATAGAAAAAAAGTGAATGAGACTACTTGTAGGGAATGACAAAGTCCAATAAAAAAGTGAATCTTGTAATATTGGACTATTGTGACTATGACCAAAACATATGGGGGTCTAGGTATTCAAAACTTACTAAAAAAGAATTACACCTTACTAGCCTCTTCGGCTTGGAGTTTATTTCACTCTAAAGATTCCATATAGGTATCCCTAGTAAGGAATAAATATTTCAAACTAACTCTGACCATAACTGCCATATCCACAACCTGGAAAAACCTTTAAATAGGATGGAAGTATTGCCAAAAAAGGAATTATATAGCACCCAACTAATGGGAAATACATTAATTTCTGGTATCAACCTTGGTTAGGACCGGGATCACCTCTAAGATCCCTCATGTATGGACCTTTACCTCAGTTTAAGGATTGCAAATTTCTTTCTGACTATCAACCAAATAACACATGCAATTTATGCACCATCCCTTTTGAAATTCCTACTCCAATTGTTAACAAAATACAGTCCACTTACTTTTCTATATACATGAACACCTATGATCGGATTAAGTGGGGTCTCACTTACACCAGAAAGTTTACGGTTTGTAGATGTTATAACCAAATAGCTTAATAAAATTTGCACACTATGTCTCCATGGGATTTTATTTGCATTTGGAAGCAAAATATAGTTCCAAAAATCAAGCATTTTCTATGGTTTCTAGTTCTTAATTGTCTTCCAGCATCGGCACATCTACATTATATATCATTCCTGGAGTCACTGAATTACAAGTGTTGAAACAGCTTTGTGCCTTAAACTATATCACATACTTTATCCTCATGCTCGAAACTTGAGCACTTTTGGTGGCAAAATGGCCAATTAGCTTTTGATGACATCTTTGGAGGCCAACACATAGAGACAAAATACTTGGTCACCTAGAGTATACAAGAATAAGCATGGAGGAGCAGTTTTGAGAATGCCATTAAGCAAGGAATTGTATGGAAGATTGTTTAGAGCATTAAAGTCTTAAGGACTCAAGGTTTTGGACCACACTTAATGGTTCATGATTTTTGGATCATTGAAGAGACTTATAACACTCCAAAACCGCCACTCTACTTAAAAGTGTTTTGGTAATTTTGTGCCCTTCCCTTACACTCCATAGGAGCTCCTTTCATTAAGGGCATTAGGGTTATTTTGTATTCATTTTTTAATAACTATAAGTAGGCTCTATAGGGTTTATTTCATACTTGGTTGTTTATTGATGTAAGACTTTGAAACATTGAAATTTCTCTCTTGAGAGTGTATCACCTTAATTTTAGGGCTTGAAAAAGCCAAAACTGAAATGAGGGCTAATTTAAGTGTGGATTCACTTGAGTTGAAACTTAGCTTGAAATGTTGATGCTAGAGGAGGTAACGTCCGTCTTGTGTCTACGTAAAAGTTAGGTGATTGTCGTATGTAGGTGTTAAGGGTCCTTAGATTTGATATATCTTAGGGTTCTTAGGATTTATATCTTCATTTGTCTATCTATCCTTTTAATATATTGAAAATCATGTGTTTTTGCTTGTCTGCTTGTTTCCGTGTTTGTGTTGTTTGTTCATCTCGTGAGTGGACTATTTTGTGTTGTGATTATGGACTATTTTGTGCCATTGTTGGAACATATGGTATTATTTGGTATCAGATCATGGCTTGATCTTTTTATCACAAGATTAATCTTGGGCTCATAAACTTGAAAATAAAAAAAAATTGAAAACTGAAAATTTCAGAAAAATAAAAATCTACCCGTGTTTGTGTTCTTGGCCGAAATTGTGTTGTTTTTGTAGCCTTGGACAAAATTTGAGTCTATATATAGGTGTATTTTACTTGTTTTAAGTGTTTATTGTGTTAGGTTTATTCTTTTCTAACACCTTGAGTCTAGATCCAAGTGAGCTTGAACGATTGTTGTTTGTATTGTTGCGGTTTCAAAACTTGAACATTGTTGGTGTTGTTGTTGTGGATCTAAAATCTGGAAGGTATTGGCTTGAACTTGTGTTTTTGATATTGTATTGTGGCTTATAAGCTTGAAAAGGGTGTTTTCGATTCTTGGAGGTTCATGTGAGGTTTGGTCTTCAAACTTTTATTGAAGGTTCTTGTTGTTTTAGACCAATCTTCATCTCTAGTTGCAAGAAGACTCTTCAATAGTGTTTTTTTTTATCCAAAAGACAAGTATAAAGAAGTGAAGTCTTTGTTAGTCTTGAAAACAAGTCCCAAAGAGATACCAAAAGGGAAGGGGGACAGAAATATCTACCAAAAGATTTGTTTCCAAAAGGGAGAAAGAACACTATCCTAGGTGTGCAAAAGAGGAAAAGTCCACCAATTCCTCAAAAATGTGTCTTGCCCAAAAGGTGTAAGACAAGTCACACCTTTTTGAGAGGTGAAAAAGGCTCCAATCTTGTTGTTTTCTTCTCCTAGGCCAAATTATACACTTCAAGAATTGAAAATTGAACCAAAACTTTAAAGTTGGAAAAAAATAAGAACCTTTCAAAAACCGCAACCAATCCTAGACCGGCACATCACCAAATTCCATACAATACCAAAACTTTTGGCTCAAAATCTTGGATTCTTAGTTTCTTGTTTTGATTCTTAGTTTTGTTTCTGTTGATTCTTATACTAATTAGCAACTAGTAAATACCTACTAAGTTGTTAATTAATTTTTGAATATGTTTCTTCGTGTTAGCGTTATTTATTGCTTTTCTTGATTTTTTAATCGTCGTATTTCTCGGTTCAAGTTCAGACATTATTTCCTTAAGTCTTCAAACAAATAATTCATTCCGACCAAGGAGTAGACTCACCCCTCGATTCATCACAAACTACAAGCTAACTTGCAACACTTGTGAATCCAAGTGTGAGACGATCAAGTGTGTGAGAGTGTGGTGAGGTTGTTTCGAACTAACTTGTGTTTTGTTTTGTAGGCTTTTTTTTTCTTTTAGGTACAATTACAATGGAACCCACAGATTCAACCTCTCAGCCCATGGACAATAATGTCACTAATGTTATTTTGGCCTACCTTGACACTATTTCCTAAGACACAAATATGATAAATGAAAGGTTGGATCATATGGTCGGTCAAAGGGAGCAAGTTTTCTGCCTAAACACACGTCAAGAGGAAGGTCGTAGCTCATGTGAGCTATAAGGTAAATATGTTATCCCCTATACTCCTATGATCTTAGAATGTTGTGTTGTGGCTAGTAGTAGCCAAGTGGGTGTAGTTGCAGTTTTGCCTAGGGTAAAGGTGCTTGAGTCTTCCTTTTGTGATACTCTTAGTGTTGTTAGGTCGCATGAGGACCAAAATCTTGTTGTAGGTATGCAAGAACTAGTTGATCCTTTAGATGACGAAATTGATTCTTATCGTAAGAATGATTTGTATCCATCCAGTTCTAGCACTTATAACTTGAATGTGTTTCCATTACCAAGTGATGAGAATATTCAAACATTAGTTGACAATGTGAGTCTACATTGGTATGTGAGTTGCCAACAACTAGTGAGGGTGAGCAAAATGATCAGCCGGGTGAAGATCTTGATTTGCTTGAATGTTTAGAAAACCTGAGTTGTGATTGTCCTTGTGAAGACGAATTTAATTGTGGTCCTTTGGCTACCCGTGATGGTTTGTATGTATGTGAGGACTACTCTTGTAAAAGAGAAGGTGGTGCATGTTTAGAAATTCCATCGACTTCTTCTCTATGTGTTTCTTATGTTGGGCATACTCCTAGTGGAAATTTTGGAACTAGTAGTAAGTGCATGCATAATAATCCTATATTTGAAGATAACTTGTGGAACACCTTTCTCAACCCTCTTTTTGTTCATGATCTTTCCAATGGTGATAAAGAGGGTATGCTTAACTTTGAGGATGACACCCTAGGGGAGAGTGAGAGTGGCCGAAACCTAAGTCCTTAGTTACGTCTTCCATTTGACTCAGGTAACTTCTTAGGGTGTGAAGGATGGATAGTTGTTGTTTATTTCACTTGTTTAAGTGACATTGATATATGTGTTACATGGACTTTACTTTCAGTTAAGGCACCCCCTTGATGGTGATTCCTTTTGCTAACTTCTTTGTAATATTTTTACTAAGTTCCTCGTGATTAAAACAAAGGATGTTTGGTTATATCTCAAGTGTGTACCTCCTTGGCATATTGATAGTGTTTATTATGATAAATCTAACCCTCATGTCATGAGGATGTGGTGCTTGTTTGTCTTCTCTTTGTTCTTGTAAGGTTGGGATTCGAGGCTAAATCCTTTCCAAGAAGGGGAGGATGATACAAGTCAAATGGCCAACTTAACTTTTGATAACATCTTGCAAGGACAACACATAGAGACTTAAGACTAGGTCACCTCGAGTATACAAGAACAAGCATGAAGGACTGGTTTTGAGCATGCCATTAAGCAAGGCCGTGTGTGGATGATTTCTTAGAGCATTAAAGACTTGAGGACTCACAGTTTTGGACCACACTTAATGGCTCATAGTTTTGGAGCATTGAAGGTCCTTAAAATACTCAAAAACTTCCACGCTACTTAAGGGTGTTTTGGTCATTTTGTTCCATTTCCTTACACTCCATAAGAGCTCCTCTCATTAAGGCCATTAAGGTCATTTTGTCTTTATTTTGTAATAATTATAAGTAGGATCGTTAGGGTTTATTTCATACTTGGTTGTTTATTGATGTAAGACTTTGAAATATTTAAAATTCTTTCGAAAGAGTGTATCACATTAGTTGTAGGGCTTGGAAAAGCCAAAACCAAAATGAGGTCTAATTCAAGTGTGGATTCACTTGAGTTGCAACTTGTCTTGAAACGTTGGTGCTAGAGGAGGTAACGTTCCTCTTGTGTTTACGTAAGAGTTAGGTGATTTTTATGTGTACGTGTTAAGGGCCCTTAGATTTGATATATCTTAGGGTTCTTAGGATCTATACCTTCATTTGTCTATCTATCTATCCTTTTAATATATTGCAAATCATGTGTTTGTGCTTGTCTCCTTGTTTTTATTTTTGTGTTATTTGTTCATCTCGTGAGTGGATTATTTTGTGTTATGATTGTAGTCTATTTTGTTCCATTGTTGGACCATATGATATCATTTAGGAAAAATTATCGTCAAATACTGGTTTTCTCTGCAACCCCCTATTTCTGATTATTTGTTTACTATTTGGCTAAAATATGCCCTTGAAAGGCACGACTACTACTCTACTATAATACCTTTTAACATGCTAATTCCTTACTGACTATGGGTTAGTTGGACCAATCGTAATAAACATATATTCGAAGGCCATATTGAACCTCCATCGCTAACTCTCACACAAAATTTAACTACCGAGTATTGGGTTTTAGCAGGTGAACCAAGGAATGATTGCAATCCTTTTACTCTAGATGTAAAATGAAATTCTCTAAAGAGCAGATACCTAATGCTAAGAACTGACGCATCCTTATCTTTCAACCTACAAATAGCTTTTTTGGGGGGTGCTTTTTGAAATAGTAGCAGGAAATGGGTAATGTGGTTCACATATATGCAATAGAGAAGGATATATTTCATCATGAACTACACCTCTTTTTTAGTCTTATAGTTGGAACTAGAGCGTAACCTCTGGCCTTTAGAAATAAATATTGATGCGGAGAACCTAATTAATTTGCTTAGAAATACAAAATATTATTCTAACAGCTCTGCTTTATTGGTTGATTGTTGGTCCCTCCTTTGACATATGGGTAGTCCACCGCATATCCATATCTACAAAGAGTAGAACAAACTTACTAATAGCTTACAAAGAAGGGCTATCATTATTGTACTACAGTCCTTATGTCTACTACTACTTTTTGGGTGCCTCCTCAACATTCTGTACAAATTTTGTGGGCTGATGAACGGGAAGACATTACTACTAGACGTGTTAAGGCCTGTAAAGTCTTGCTGCCTAGTATCACTATTAATATACCTATTGTTATTACTGGTTTGCCTACTACTACTAGTAGTTTACTGTTACTACTACTGAATGGTCTGTAAATATTGCACAATGTGCAGATACTACGGTGGCAGCATAACCAAACTCCTCTCTGTAGTGTTTTTTGATATGATGCTAATATAACTATCGTATATTACCAAAAAAATAGGAAAAAAAGTTGTCTTATCATTTTTTTTTGGTAAATACTGTGAAAGATTACAAGTAATATACAACAAGATATACAACCTAAAGAGCCTCCAGTGTTCTAAGAAAGAACAACTAGAGCTCAAGGAATCACCCCATCTAAGTACAGAACTGTTGTATCAAAGTGCTACACTTCTGTGCTCTCTTTGAGACTCTAAGCATCTCTATTCTCTTCTTCACTTCTTGTTGTATCTGTACATTAACAAATTCTACATTAGTATTCACTTGTTGAAATAGCTTCCTATTTTTATCCTGCCATGTGTGGTAAATCAGAGCTCCATATACTACTGCAACAGCTTCTTTCCGAAACAATTTCCATCTTCTTCTTTTGATCCATTGAAAGGTTTCACAACAATCCTTGTTGTCGAATTTGATTCCAAGCCATACCTTCAAACATTCCTTCACCTCTATTTTCTATTTGCAATCCATAAAGAGATTTTTCTATGTTTCCAGAATACTTCCACTACATAAACTATATTCAGGGTCATCTACATGTATTTTTCATCTTGATTAATCTTTATCTGGTTAGTAATCTTCCCTTATAGGATAGGCAGGCAATGAATCTTTGTCTTGGCAACATGACTGAGCTCCAGATTATTTCAGCCTCCTTTAATCTTGAATGTACTCATTTAAGAGCTTGGTAACTACATGAGATTGAATATGACTCTAAGCGAGTCAAAATATATCTTCCATTTTGATACCACACAACCATTTGTTCCTTGAGACCATTTAATTTCCTCCAGTACTAGCTACAGTCAGTTGGGTTTATGTGATCCCATATATTTGCTTTACCTCTCATATATATATATATGTATATTCCATTTACTCATTTAATCCATAACACATCTACCTTCATAGACACTTGCCATAGTAGTTTTCTTATTGAAGCAATATTCCAGTTTCCACATCCTTTAATATTTAGTCCTCCATATGTCTTAGGTACACACAAATTTTCCTAGGAAACCAGAGCTATCTTTCTTTTCCCTTCTGTAGCACTCCATAAGAAATCTTTGCATACCCTATCCTCCTCCTTCACCACACTTTGAGGTAAAATGAAAACTGCACACAAAAAGCTGTAAATAGAGAATAACACTGTCATCACTATCTGCAATATGCCAGCATAGGATAAATGCTTGACATATGCATTTTGTATTCTTGTGGTAATTTTATCCACTAACTGTTGATATTCTATCTTTGTTCATTTTTTGGATGCAAGTGGGAGCCCCAAATATCTAAGAGATAGAGTGCCCAGTGAGAAACCAGTGGTGGAAAGTATTTGTTGTTTCATATCATCATCTACTCCTGCAATAAAGATGTGAATTTAAGTTTGGTGCATCGTTGGTGTATTTTTTTTTTACACTATCAGGTAACTATTACCTGTTGTAGCAGGTCATCCATTTCTCAGGTAAAAAATATAAAAATAAATGACTTGCTACAGCAGGTAAAAGTCACATGATGTTGTAAAAAGAAAATACACCGACTGTGCACCAAACTTAAACTCTAAAGATGTTGATATGTTAAAAATGTCAACGAAAGAGAAAGTAACAATTACTCTATTTTGTTGTAAAATACTATAGCAAGAACAAGAATAATAAGGAAGAGAGATCAGAAGAGAAAAGTTGTTATTTCTTTGAGAGATGGATTTATAATGAAAAGAGTAGATATTGTTTAGTTTTGGATGTTGCTCTCCTTTTTATGTATTGTAAGTATAGTGTTTGCTTCATAACATATTAAAATGTGATTTTTTAATTTTTCAATTTTCTGTAAAAACTTTGAAAAATGTAGAGATCTTTTTCAAAAACTACAGATATGAATTTCTAAGAAATTATATATGCATTTTATAGGAATAGCTAATTCGATAAAATAAATCACAAATAAATATATATTGATGTCAATAAATTAGCAAATCTAGAAATTTATTCTTGTCAATTGAATTTTTTTTTAACTTTTTCTTTTTGAGAATCAAAATGATTTGTATCAAAATAACAAGTGTGACGAAAAACATAAGTTCTTGGACACTTAATAAAATTTGAAGTACTATTTCTCTATAGCTCTGATCAAATCCGTCTATATTAATAATTGATTAAATATGGATTATTATCTTATACTCCCTTTCTCCAAATTTATAACAACACATTTCTACATACTATCCTAGCTATGATTAAGACCTTACTTTAATTAATTGAATCTTAGTCGTTCACTTTAAATTATGACGTGTTTTCTATTCAATTAAGAAGTTGAGGAAATGGACCGAAGACTAAAAAATGGGAGCATTCAGATTCTGACATTTCAACACCGTCTGATCTAAGTTTCTTTTTGTTTAACATTTACGAATACTTTAATTTACCAATCTGAATAATTTTAATTTTACTTTATGTGGTAGTAGACTTACTGAAGGGTTCAAACGTACTCTCTATTAAACAGGGTAATCAGACACAAGGAATTGTTTGTTTATTTGTTGAGTGCACTTTTGCAAAGGCATTATGGTGGAGACTGCTAGGTTGCATATCCATCACTTCACCATCCCTAGTGCAGGCCTGGACTATACAACCAGCATGCTCAAATGGTTCGACTATACACAATTCATACATGAGCTTCGAAAGGAGAGAAATGCAGAGTATTAGAGAAGGGGGAGCACACAGTGAAACAGATAGAGCGAAAGCTTACATTAGGAATCACATTTTCCCCAAGGGTGATATGGTTAAAATAAACCTTCCAAAAAGCCTTTGATTTTGTGGAATGAATTGTCTTAAAGCAAGTGATGAAAGAGTTGTTCTTTCAGCCAAATTTATTCAATGTATCATGGGATGTGTCCAATCTGAGCTATCAGTAATGGTCAATGGTGAGCCTACTGCCTTGTTCAATGATAGTAAGGGACTTATTTTTAAAGTGACTTAAAAGTTAAAAGCCAAAGTAAAATACTTAAATGTCTTTGTCAAACGCCTCAAAAATTAAAAAATGCTTAAAAACCAAAAACATTTAAAAATAAGTCAATTCAAATACCCTCTTAGGCAAAGAGATCTTTTTTCTCCTTTCTTATTTGCTATAGCCATGGAATACCTCCTCAGAACTGCTCTCATCAGAATGATCGAAATACAACTTCAGCCCTTTCAAAGATAACAAAGAGTATAATTATCACTAAGGGTGTCAATGGTACGGTTCAAACAGTTATTTTCTAAAATCTATATCATATCAATTATTCGATTATTTTATTGTATATAATCAAAACTATACTTTTCAAAATTGTCCCATTTTCTTGATTTTTCTTCGCTATTGGTATGGTTTGGTTAATTTTCAGTATTTTTTTTTTTTAAAGAAAACATATGAAGTTAGAACAAGTTACCATGTATACTTGTGTATGACTTTAGCAAAACACCTCTAGACGTTTGTTGTTTAGAAAGTGATGAATGAATAAACTAAAAATAGAAATCCATCCCATTATTTTATAATTATGTAAAACAGTATTAAGTAAATAAAAAAAAATTATTTAGGTCACACGAACCGAATGAAATCAATCAAGAAGAAATTAAAGAACCGAATCTACTTGAATTAAGCGAATAGTAGAAATTTAAGTCATACAAGAAGAAAAATATCTAATAACTTGTAGCTTGTTATTTAACATTATTAGAATACCCTGTGATACAAGTCAAATGGTCATTTTATCTTTTGATGACATCTTTAGAGGCCAACACCTAGAAAATCAAAACGTGGTTACCTAGTGGACATATGGACATGCATGGAAGACCCGTTTTGAGCATAAACAAGGCCGTGAGCGGAAGATTGCTTGGAGCATTAAATACTTGAGGACTCACGGATTTGGATAACACTTAATGGCTCTTGGTTTAGTCACCTCATTAAGGGCATTTTGTTCACTTCACTTGGCCCAAATGCACTCCATAACCACCCCACCCATTAAGGGTATTGTTGTCATTTTTTTCTTATCTTGTAATAATGTAAATTGAATATTTTAAGTCTTTTCTCATTAGTTTATAAATGATGAAATATTAAAACATTGAAAGTCCTCTGTTTGAGAGTAGAACACCTTAGTTTAGTCTTAGTTAGGGCTTGGAATAGCTATTGTGGTTTAGGGCTTGAAAAAATTAGTATTGACCTTTGCTTGAAAACGGTGGATCTTGAGGTGCGTTGGTTCCCTTGGCGGTCACCGTAAGAGTGTGGTGTTGATTATTACATTCATTAGGGGTTAGTGTTGAAATACACTTGGTTCTTAATCTTGTAATAATCTTTGTCTCACTATCTATCATTTTCATTCTTGCACATTTGTTGTGTTATTTTTGTTCTCTACGCTTGGTTTGTATTTGTTCTTGTTGGCCGAAATTGTTGCCTTCTTGTTCTTCATTTTATGTGTTTTTAAGCTAGTTCGAGTTGGTTGATATAAGTGTCAAACACCTTGTTATCTTCTCATTCTAGTGTTGTGTTGTGAATTCGAGAGAGGTCTCCAATCGATCTAAGAATCTTAGTGATTTGTGGACTGTTTTGGGGTATGTTTTGTGTCTTCCATTATTTTCTTGTATCATTTGGTATCAGAGAATGGCTTGATATTGTTCCCAAAAGATTAATCTTGGGCTTATTAGTTGAAAAATAAAAAAAAAGTGTTGAAATCTGAAAAATAAAAAAAAAGCAAATTTGTCCATTCTTGTATTCTTGGCCAAAAGTGTGTTCTTGTTGTGTCTTGTCCGAGATTTTATTTTTCTTGAGTGTTTCTAGTATTATTTTTATCCTTCACTAACACTTTGAGTCTAAATCTAAGTTTGAGCTTACATAGTTGATGTTGTTGTGAACTTGAAAGCTTGAAAGTGTTTTGGACGTTTTTGTTGTTGTGGCTTCACTTTGGCCGTGTGTTATTCACCTTGTTGTTGTTCTAGGCTTGACCACGTGATTTTGTTGTTAATTGGTTTCCTAAAAACCATTTTGTTGAAGTTGCAGTTGTCTTGGCCAAGTGTTGAAGATATTGTTATTGTGGAATTTGGAAGTAGCAGTGTGAAATTGTTGTTGTTCTTGAAGATTGTTGTTGTTGTTCTTGGTGGATATTGTTGTTGTTGTTCTTGGTGTTCATCACCACCTTCATATATTTTTTGAAGATAAAGTGAGCTTTAGATCCATAAAGGTGAAGGAAAAAGGTGTGTCACTTGTTAGTCTTGTAAGACACTACAACCACCAAAGACTTTATCAACCATTTTCCAACAACTTTTCATGATACAAGGGTCCATGTTTTAAGGAAAGTACTACAAAATTCAAGTCTTGAAATTTAAAACTTGAAAAAAATGCTCCAAGACTTATTCTTCCCTCCTTAAAATAAATTCCACCAATTCAAATTAAAAATGGATCAAGACTTGGACTTTGGAAAATAAAATTGTAAAAATCGCAACCAATACGTGGCTGCCACATCATCATTTTACTGTTCATGCAACTTTAATTAAGCTCAAATTTTAGATTCTTTGTTTCATTTTATTGTTTCATTAGTTTCATGTCTTGATTCTAGAATTAATTAACAACTAGTAATCAGTTATTTAGTTGTAGATTAATTATTGAATTCGTCTCTTTCATGTCTTTGTTATTTGTGTGCTTTTCTCATTTTTAACTTATAAGTAACTTCTTTGTGTCAAATTCGTAAGTAATTTTTTTTTTGTATCTTGAGTCGATTAAACAAGAATCTATTCTCGCCGCCAAGTAGAATTGACATCCTATTGACTACTGGAGTATAAGCAACTTTCAATATTCGCCGCTCCAATTGTAAGAATCACAAAGGCGAGTGTATACGAGTGTTGGTGAGGAGATTTTACTACTAATCTTGTTTGTTCATTGTGTAGGTACAAAGATGATATAAGGGAAATATGTCTTCGATAGTCGGGGATTATTATAACTATGACATGGGAGACTATGATTGCAGTAATGGGTTTAATGGCTACAAAGTTGAGGGAGATTGCTGAGGCTATGAAAATAGTCTTGATCAAAACTTGGGCAGATTTGAGGGACATAGCTTTAGGGGAGAAAATGAGGGGAATGAAGTACCTAGTGCTAATGGTGAATTTGGAGATAATGTCCTCGTGATGATTCTTATGATGATGTTGGGGCATGTGAGGAGTCTTACATTCCCCACTCCGAACCTAGATTTGGTGTTAGGTATAACCCTTTCATTCGCAAAGTTTATGAGAGTTATGATGAGAGTACAAGTGAGGAGTGTGAAGATTCATATTCTTCACCTTGTATTACTTCTTATCCAGGTCAATATAGTGGGAATGGTTATACTAGTTCAAGTGGAGGTTGTCTAATGAGAAGAAGAGGGGGTGCATCTCCAAAATTGAGGGGTACTTGTGTGCCTTATAACATTGATCCGAGAAGGAGTTTATACTTCAGAAAGGTGACCATTTGTGGGATACCGAGCTTCCTTATTGTGTTGAATGATAGGTACTATAGAAACTACATCCTTCCATCCATGGTCGACTACTTGGGGTTGTTTCGAGAGCCTTTACTTATTCCATACTCATTGGACGAGTTCAAGGTTACCGAGAGGATAAAAGTTGTGTTCTCCCAATATGAATACCATGAGGAGGTATGGTACGATATTCTTCCCTTGGCCTACAGTTATGTATACTTTGTTTCTGATTGGTTTGCATGGCATCAAGTTCCTAACGTGCCAAATTGGCCGAATATTGTAAGAGACCAATGGAGGAATTGACTCATGACTTATTTGCAGCCCAAGCCGCAAAGAAAAATGTCTACCTCCTCTAATCCAAATTATTATAAGAGACAAAATATTGAGAGGAGTAAGGGAGTGCAAGGTGGTAATTCGAGAGTGGAAAAAGGAGGTGAGGAGATTATCACCAAATCGTGCTAACATTGGTTGTCCTTCTATTTCTAGGGACATTTTTGTAGGTATCAACATGGCAACAAAAGTCGAACAATGCTGAAAAGAAGTTGCTTCCCAAGCTTGTGGAGGACCTTCACATCCCGGTAAAGAAGAATTTACTCAAGATCTTCAAGCTAAAATAGCTAACTCTTACACTTTGATCCATGTGATTGATAATTGTTTGGCTAGTAGCCCATTGAGTATGAGTTGTAGCTTACTTAGTTATGAGTCTAATGATTCTTTTCCACTTGTGGATGATGTACATGTTGTGTGAGTGGATACACTAGTTGATCCTATAGTTGAGCGAATTGACTCTTCTCGTAAGGTTGATTTCTGTCCACCTAGTGTTGAAGCTATTGTGTTGAATCAAAGTACATTGTTGTGTGAAAATTGTGTTGACCCACTTATTTGTAAAAATTATCCACTACTTGAGTATGTGTGTGATGTGATTAATAGAACTTAAGTGAGTGAAGTACTTGAAATTGTTTGCTAACAAGATGGGGGTGAACCTGAGAGCTATTATTAGGGTAATCTTGTGAGTGAAACCTCCTTGAAACTTGACAATTTTCTTTTAAAGAGTGAAGAACTTACTTATTCCAAATTTGCCCGTGAATTAGATCATGCTCTCTTTAGGTATAATGTCTTGTCTGAAGATGATATAATCAATCCTAATAAACCTAGTGGTGACAATGATGGTATAGGTTGCCTTGGAAGCTATAGCCGATATGCTAACTCACTATGGTGTGACATCATTCCTCTTAAAGATGGAAGATCTTTTTGAAATATCAGAGTACTCTTAAGTGTAAGGAATGTGTAGTACTTCTTGAAAACCAGAGGAAAAAGGTGTCATTGACTTCTTGGGAAAAGGTTTCTAAATGCGCATCCTTGCTTGATACACTTGTGCTTGAATTATGTGAATATCAACTTGTGGATGACGATTTGTTTATTTGTTTGAAGGAAGGAAAGTGTACGTGTTTAAAAGGTTTGTATTCATCCGTGTATGCCTCTACACTTGATTCCTTTCTATACTACCTCTTTCCCTATGATGACATCCATACTAGTTTTGGATTTGTTTTATGTAGAGGTAGGAAATTTGTTGGTAAGTTCATTTGTGTGAGTAATAATTCTATATGGATCTTGTGGACTTTAGAACCAATTGGATCACTACCCTTGTTGTGGTCTCTTGAAGGGATAAAATGGAAATTGTTTCTAGCGGCTCATGAGATCCTAATTCTACCTTTTAGACCAAGTGATGCCATTAGGACTCTTGTAGCTTCTTTATCTCTTTGTGATTCCCGTAACCAAATCCTTTGTGCAACTTTCATTGAGCTTTCAATATTTAATTCAAAGGATCCTTGGTTATATTGCAAATATTTGCAACCTTTGCATGTTGAGATGATTTGTTTTGCTAATCCTAACCCTCATGCCATTAGGAGTTTGTATTTGTTTGTCCTCTCTTCGATTTTGCAAGGTTTGAATTTGAGGTCGAATCCTTTTCAAGAAGGGAAGGATGCTACAAGTCACATGGACATCTTATCTTTTGATGACATCTTTAGAGGCCAACACCTAAAAAATCAAGACGTAGTTACCTTGAGAACACATGGACATGCATGGAGGACCCATTTTGAGCATAAACAAGGTTGTGAGTAGAAGATTGCTTGGAGCATTGAGGACTTGAGGACTCACAAATTTGGATAACACTTAATGGCTCACGGTTTGCTCATCTCATTAAGGGAATTTCGATCACTTCACTTGGCCTAAATACACTCCATGGCCATCCCACCCATTAAGGGTATTGTTGTCATTTTTGTCTTAACTTGTAATAATATAAATAGAACATTTTAAGTATTTTCTCATTAGCTTATGAATGATAAAATATTGAAACATTGAAAGTCCTTTCTAGGATAGTAGAACACCTTAGTTTAGTCTTAGTTAGGCTTGGAATAGCCATTATAGTTTAGGGCTTAGAAAAGCTAGTATTGACCTTTGCTTGGAAATGGTAGATCTTGAGGTGTGTTGGTTCCCTTGGTGGTCACTATAAGAGTGTGGTGTTGATTATTACATTCATTAGGGTTTATTGTTGAAATACACTTGGTTCTTAATCTTGTAATAATCTTTGTCTCACTATCTATCCTTTTCATTCTTGCAAACTTGTTATGTTATTCTTGTTCTCTACTCTCTGTTTTTGTTTGTTATTATTGGCCGAAATTGTTGCCTTCTTGTTCTTCATTTTATGTGTTGTTAGGCTAGTCTGGGTTGACTGAAATAGGTGTCAAACACCTTGTTATCTTCTCATTCTAGTGTTGTATTGTGAATTCGAGAGAGGTCTCCAATCGGTCCAAGGATCTTAGTGATATGTGGACTATTTTGGGGTGTGTTTCGTGTCTTTCATTATTTTCTTGTATCACGCTGTAGGTTATTAATCTTGAGGTTGAGATGATAGAACTAATTTAGTTTCGATTGAATTAGTATAAAAAATTTCAGTATTAAAATTTTTGGTGTTAATTATGTTGCCATTTATAGTTGACTATTGCTTCTATCATCCTAAAGAAATTTTTTTAATATTTATTATTTTAAACTTTTATATATATAAAATTGATGGTTCGATATTTTTTAATTAATTTTTATAAAAAAAAAAATAAATTAAAACCATCGATTTTATTTAAAAGAAATCTAAAAATCGATTTGGTACAGTTTAGTCGATTTTTTAGAAATAGTCAACACCCCTAATTATCACCCTAGATGTGCCAAGCTAGGTGTCTCTCACTTATGTTTTGCTGATAATCTACTTCAATTTGCCTGTTACAACTTTGTTGAGTTCTTTCAAAACTTTTTTAAAAGTTTCTGGATTATAAACTAATAGGGCAAGTGTTTCTATCTACTTTGGAGGGCTCCTAGTGCTTGAGAGGGTCAAGATCATACACCACACTGGATTCTCTACTAAAAAGTTACCTATTACGTATCTTGGTATTCCTATCTGTACAAAAAGCTATACATTAATTCAGTGGAACCCCGTAATGGAGGAGAAAATAATGGCAAGAATTTACTCATGGACTGCTAGAAAACTCACTTATACTAGTAGGTTGCAGCTAATTCAAACAATCCTATTTAGGATTCAGTCTTACTGGTCCCAACTCTTTCTCATCCCTACAAAGATGATAAACTGCTTAGAACTTATGAATCAAACTCGTAAATAAAGAAGAACAACCAACTACTTCATTAGAGAGAAGAATTTTTTATTACATGATAGTGCCTATAGTGCACCTTGTGGTTGATTTTATAGAGATTATGATCAGTAAATAACCGACTTCAACTGTACAATATGCTAACCAACTCTACTAACTCTGAAAGGTGTACGCTAACAGATTTAATTTATATGTTCACTCCCCTTCAAACTGATGGGTGGAAAATGTCTAAGACTTTCAGCTTAGGGGAGGACGGCAGAGTGTTGATGGAGGACAACCATATTAAGAATAGATGGAAGTCGTACTTTCATAGGCTCTTGAATGACGAAGGGGATAGAGCTATTGTGTTAGGGGAACTGGAGCACTCAGAGGAGTGTCGGGATTTTAGTTATTGTAGATGTTTTAGGGTAGAATAGGTTAGAGAGGTTGTTCGCAGGATGCGGAGGGGTAGGGCGACGGGGCCGGATAAGATACCGGTGGAGTTTTAGAAGTACGTTGGAGAGGCTGGGGTAAGGTGGTTGACTGGTTTGTTTAACGCAATCTTCAAGACGGCAAAGATGTCCGAGGCATGGAGGTGGAGTACCATGATCCCTCTCTATAAGAATAAGGGTGACATCCAGAGTTGCAATAACTATAGGGGGATTAAGTTATTGAGTCACTCTATGACGATTTGGGAGAGAGTGGTCGAGGGGAGGCTGAGACGGATAGTGTCTATTTCGGAAAATCAGTTTGGATTTATGCCTGAGCGCTCGATAACGAAGGCAATTCACCTGGTACGGAGGCTGGTGGAACAGTATAGGGAAAGGAAGAAGGACCTGCACATGGTGTTTATCGACCTACAGAAGGCTTACGACAAAGTTCCCAGGGAGGTGCTTTGGAGATGCTTGGAGGTGAGTCGAGTCCCGATGGCTTATATCAGAGCAATTAAAGATATGTATGTTGGAGCGAAAACTCAGGTGAGGACGGCGGGAGGAGACTCAGAGCATTTCACTGTCTTGACAGGATTGCATCAGGGATGTACTCTTAGACCTTTTTTGTTTGCTTTGGTGATGGATGTGTTGACGCGGTGTATTCAAGGGGAGGTGCCTTGGTGTATGCTTTTTGTAGACGATGTAGTTCTGATTGACGAGACCCGAAGGCATTTAGAGGTGTGGAGACAAACTCTTGAGTCTAAAGGGTTTAGGTTGAGCAGAAGCAAGACAGAGTATTTGGAATGCAAGTTTAATGACATGAGGTTGGAGGATGAGGTGGTAGTGAAGCTGGAATCGCAGGAGGTATGTAAGAGGGATAGTTTCAAGTATCTCGGGTCCGTGATACAGGGTAACGGTGAGATTGACGAGGATGTCTCGCACCGTATTGGGGCGGGATGGTTGATGTGGAAGCTCGCGTCGGGGGTGTTGTGTGATAAGAAGGTTCCGCCCAAGCTTAAAGGAAAGTTCTATAGGATGGTAGTCCGTCCAGCCATGTTGTATAGAGCGGAGTGTTGTCCAGTTAAGAACTCCCACATCCAAAAAATGAAGGTGGTGGAAATGCGGATGTTGCGCTGGATGTGTGGGATGACTAGAGGGGATAGAGTTCAGAATGAGACTATCAGGGAGAAGGTTGGTGTGGCTCCAGTGGAGTGCAAGATGCGAGAAGTTCGATTGAGTTGGTTTGGACACGTGAAGAGGAGGGACATGGATACCTCGGTTCGTAGGTGTGAGAGGATAGCGTTGGATGGTTTTAGGCGGGGTAGGGGTAGGCCGAAGAAGTACTGGGGTGAGGTGATTAGGCAGGACATGGAGCAGTTACAGCTCACCGAGGACATGACGCTAGATAGGAAGGTCTGGAGGGCGCGAATTAGGGCAGAAGACTAGGGCCAGTTTGGGGCGCTAGGGTAGGGAATTATTTGGTGGGGGTATTATTCCTGTTATTCTGCCTATTATTATTTTTATTCCTATTCCTATTCTTCTTCTTGTTATGATTTCGGTGTTCCATGTTTTATTATGAATCTGTGTGCTTTTCGATGTTTCCAACTACTTATGGGTACCGTATTTACGTTATGAAATCCTGTTCTGTGCGTTACTTTATATTTGTGTGGTGTCTCGTGTCTTGAGCCGGGGGTCTATCGGAAACAGCCTTTCTACTTCTTCAGAGGTAGAGGTATGGACTGCGTACATCTTACCCCCCCAGACCCCACTAGGTGGGAATACACTGGGTTTGTTGTTGTTGTTGTTGTTGTTGCTTGGTTCTCTCATGGAAGATAGGATTAGCAGCTATTTGTATTGCAGCTTTGTTGTCACAATACATCTTCACAAACATATTGAAGGTCACTCCAAGTTCAGTCAATAAACCAGTTAACCATATTACTTCTATTGTCACTGCTGCCATGCTCCGCTTTTGCTGAACTCTTGCTAACTGTACATTGTTTCTTAGACTTCCAAGAAGCTGTCACAACCTAAAATTTAAGGGGTCATTGTAGACATACAATTTTGCCCCTTCAAAAATCAATTTTATTTATTTTATCTCACTTTGCCAAACACCCCATCCTATTTAATAACTTTTCTACAAAGAACAAAAATAACTAATTCTCAACAAAATAACAACCTCCTTACCTCATACCCATGTACCCCTTTTCCTTTGCCTGAATCTCGTTTTTACCTCTTTGGGAAAAACTCTCACAAAAATACACACAAAAATAGCCATCCATATACACATACAGATTGAGGAGAAGAAAGGATTCTCACAATCACTACACATACACACACACACAGAAAACATTTCCCCATATATACTCCTCCATTTCGATTAAACACACACAACAAAACACACAGAGACCCCTCTATTGGTTCCATTCACTAATAATACTCACACCACACCACTCCATACATACAGTAACAAATACACACTTATCATCACGATTTGATTAACACTGGAACACACAAAATACCTACACTGATAATATAAACCGATGTAAAAACATAGAGAAAATGGATCAATTGAGATATCAGAGAATGGAAACATAGTGAGAGATGCGAGGTAGAAAAAAACACACAGATAGAGAGAATAAAGAGAAATTGGGGAGTGGAAACAAAGATAGGGGGATTGGAAATAGAAGGAAAAAGACGAGAAAGATAGGTGGAATACAGAGAGAAACAGGTGAGAGAAGAGAGAAATTGCCATTGTGGATCACTGTTTTGATGGTAAATTCACCGTCGGCACCGACCAAACCCACCCCTAAAACAGATCGTTCATCCACCGAGAAAAACTAGTCAAACTAACCACAAAACTAATCTATCGGTGAAGTAATCCTATCGGAAAACACCGTTCAGTCGTAAAACAGAGTTAGGGTCAGATTTTTCCACCATTGAGGTACGATTCAAGGTTCTTCAGCGCAGATTCCAGCTTTTTATTCGAGTAATATCGAATTTCAAAAGTTCCAATCAGTTTCAATTGCATTCTTTCCTTCTTTTTATTTCATTATTTATTATATTAGATGCATTGAATTAACTAGTGTGTATTGGTTGATCAATGTTTATGGCAAATAGTTGCTTTTTTTTTTGATTCATTATTGGCCACTTTGGTTATGGATTACGTGATGAAATAATATCTCATTTAATAGTTAAAATCAATTGTTTGGGGCAAAAATTGAAAATTGATAAAAGGTGAATATTGATTAATTTGATTCATTGATTATTGTTTGATTTAAAATGAACGCTAATTTTTCTAACTCGATAGTATCATATTTTAGATCAATAATGGTTAGGCAAATCTTATGATTGGGTAGACAAATTTTAGAGATTGTGAATTGTTAAATGTTTTGCTGAATGGCTTTGCTTTATTGTATTTGAATCTATTGTACTCATTTGGCTGGGAAATTCCCCAAAAAAATTATATTCATTCACCAGAAAATGCCCCGATGTATTATTACTTCAAAGGAGGTTCATGATCAAGGCCCATGACATCGGGTGAAGCATAACATAGGATAGTTAGAATAGTTTAGGTTTTATTTTCAATATTTTTTTTGGTTTGTAATAAATTGATTTGACACTACTTTGGAGTTTTGACTGTTTAATTGTTTGTTTTCTTACTGTGTGTTTTGTTTGATTTATGTATTTCATAGTATCATACTAGTCGATATACTCCTCAAAGCAAATGTGGTCGAACCATGGGAACAAGAGTCTCCTAATACCTTCCTACGGGTCAACAGAATTCCTTAACCAGAATCTCTGTATGTGGGTCAGTTTTAAGAAGTCAAACATCATTTTGAAAAAGGATTTTCAAAGGTGACTTGACACACTAGATTTATGCCAAGTGGTGAATCTGAGTTTAATTAAAAAAAAATTCTTTTCCAAATAAATTTTTATTTTTAGTCACTTTAATAATAAAATCTTTTTCGTACTTAAAATGATTTTTTTTGTTTAAAATGGGGTGTGATATCTCTTACGACTCCATTGGAAGTTTTTAGAATTCGAGCTTCATTGTTGAGTTGTATTTGCTTAGTTTTGCACTATAGGTATATAGACACCTTGTTTATATTATCGTTGGTGTTATTATTGATTGAGTGTCTATGTGCTACGTGTTTACAGTTTTCTCTATGTGTTACCACTTTATATCTGGCATCATTTGTATTACTTTGAGTCATTATTCATGACAAGTCCTATAGTACATGCTATGTATACGACTATTCATTGAGTCGTCCTTATCTCAGGAGGGGGAGCTGTCGACTGGTATGGAGTGGGTGCAAAGCTATTGCATCCACTATCGACCATAATCTCTTTTTAATAACCTTGTTAGTTGTACCCCAATCTAGATCAACCTTTTAAATCATTCTTATCAGCATCATGTTGAGTTCTAGCGGGACGCATCTAGTCCTTTGTAAGAGAACCATCCCTAAAGCATCCCTACATGCTAATTATTGTATCTTTGAGGATAACAGGATCATTTGACAAACTGAATTTTGAAGCATGTAGTAGAATTAAGGAAAAAATGTGTTTAGGCTAGAAAAATGTCAAAAATAGGGAAGAGAAAAAGAAAAAAAAAGGTGAGTGAAGAATAGAGTTTCATAGGAGTTCTTTATGGTTTTTGTTCCATAATCAAAATTTTAAAAAGATTTTTCTTTACCTTTTGCGCTTATTTTCTCAAAAAAACAAAGCATAAAAAAGATGTTAGTACGTGTCACATAGTGAAAATGCCAAAAAAAAAATTCTTTTAGTGTCTTGATGTCTTTCTATGATGAAAGATTCAAAAAATACTTCATTTCTATTGGTGTGTTATTTTAGAACAATTTCATCAGAAAATACAAATTGATTTCCTTTTAATAGTTGTTGATGTCATCTTTATGTGAAGTGTCTAATTGAAAATTCAAAAAGACTTTATTGACGTTTTTCATCATCTGTTTGTGGTAGTGTCTCTCAATTCAGGTTAAGTCGGTTGTTTAATCCTTAATTATCCAATCTGGATGAACTATACACACCTGATTCTCCTCTCCTGGCAGTGAGATACGTAGGTAGCCCTTATATAGTTCAGTGATCTTATTTAAAAAATTCCAAAAGATTTTCATCATGCTTCATTTAGAGTAGGTGTTTCATATATACCTTGAAAAAGAAAAATGCAAAAAGATTTTCTTTAAAAGTCTTAGGTTTCATGTTGGTATGAAATTCAAAAATTGAAAATCTAAAAAAGATTTTTGTCAATATCTTTTAAGAATAATGATAAATGAAAAAGAAAAATAAATTTTTTCTAGTTGTTTGCACGTGTTGCTTCATCTGAAAAATACAAAAAGATTTTCCTTTGATAATTTTAGGTTTCATTTTGTATGAAATTTAAAATCAAAATTTAAAAAAGATTGTATAAATATCTTTTGAAAAAATTTTTACTTAGTAATAGATTAGTTAGGCCATGCATTTCTTCATATGAAAATACAAAGAGATTTTTCTTTGATAATAATAGGTTTCATTTCGCATGGGGGATCTAAAGCTGAAAATTTTGAAAAGATCTTCATTTACTTTTGAAACTTTGTTATTTTCTTTTCCTCTAAAATTTCATGGAAAAAAATAGAAAAGACTTTTCTTGGCCATTTTGGGGATAAATTTCACGAACGACGCATACCTAATTCTCCTTTTTCTGGGGTGAGATACGTGGACAACCCTTCTTGAATTTAGTGATCTTATTTAAAAAAATCAAAAAGATCTTCTTCACTCTTTATTTAGAATAGGTATTTCATGTACGTCTTGAAAAAGAAAAAGAAAAAATAAAATTTCTTTAATATGTTTTAGGTTTCATTTTCATATGAAATTCAAAATCGAAAACCCAAAAAGATTCTTTTTCGGAATTATAGGCTTCATTTTTAATAATGGATTCCAAGTTGAAATTTTCAAAAAAAGATTTTCTCCCAACATCTTGTGAAAAATGTTCAAAATGAAAAGAACAAAAAAAAGAGTTTGATTTCTCATTTTTGTGTTAAAACTTCGCAAACTACGCACACCTAATTCTTCTCTTTTGGGGGTGAGATACGTAGGCGCCCTTCTAGGGTTCGGTGATCTTTTTTTTAAAAGAAAAAAAATGAAAAAGAGTTTTACAAAAGTGTTGTATTCTAACACCTTTGTTATTTCTTATTCAATTAGTTTAAGGTGGCTGATTTGTGGCATTCTAGCTAGTCCTTCATATTACATCAAGTCCTAAAAGAAGTTAGCTATGTCCAACAAAAATACTGAGTTTTTTGTCACTAATCAGATAGAGAGTTTGGAAAGGGAATTTATTACCTAATGAAGAGATTTGAAAATTAAGGCAACAAATGATATAAATGCATCGAGCTTGGCTAATGGTATACCACCTCCTTTATTTTCCACTAAGATTCTGGAATATCTTTCTATCTTGAATTCATGTCACATGCACAATTTCCTATTTTTGTTGACATGCCACAACATGCATTAGGTTTTCCTCCAGGGCAACAATATCCCAACACTTCCAATATTCCTCTCCTAGATCCTCAATACAAAACTACCACATAATCGGCTCCACCTGTAATTCCTATTTTTAGGACTCTACCCTCACATGAAGCTCATACTTTTGAGGTTCATCCAATAATTGTGTTTTCCTTCTCTGCAGGAAATCCTGTGTTGAATACTTCTAGTCATCAGCATTATGCTCTTGAGCCCATGATTAAGTTGACTAATCCTTATAGATACACCCAACTACCTGAATTTTCTCCTAATACTGAGAAGCCTGTTATGATAGAAGAATAAGAAGAAATTGTCAGAAAGGTGAAAATTTTAGAACTGGCTATGAAGAACTTGCAAGGACTTGGGGGTACAAAAGTGTCCCATATAAGGACTTATGCATGTTTCTAGGTTTTAACCTTCCCCTTGGCTTTAAGATGCCAAAATTTGAGAAGTATGATGGACGCGGCGATCCTGTAGCACATTTGAGGCATTATTGCAATCAATTGAAGGGAGTTGGAGGGAAAGGAAAATTTCTTATGTCTTATTTTGGAGAGAGTATAGTCAGTTTAGCCTCTGAATGGTTTGTAGATCAAGACATTTTTAAGTGGACTAGTTGGGATGATATGCCTAGTGAATTTGTGCAATAATTTCAATATAATATTGACTTGGTCTCCGATGAAAAGTCCTTGACCAACCTAACAAAGAAGAGTGTTGAAAGTTTTAGAGAATATGCCATTACATGGCGTGAACAAGCAGCTATAGTGAACAACCAATGAAAGAAAGAAAGATGGTGGAGATGCTTATTCATGCACAGGATGAAATATACTTTCAACACCTGTTACCAACATTAGGTAATCCATTTATTGAGGTCTTCAAAATGGAGGAGATGATAGAGGATAGAATTAAGACTGGTCATATTATGAATCTAGCAACATTGAGAGCAACTACCTAGGAAATTCAAAATAGTTCAGGAAATATTGGAGGGAAGAATAATAAGGAAGATGTTGTTGCTGTTAAGCTAGACCACATGCACATCCAAGGAGGTCATGAGTTAATTTTCATTTGTTAAGTCGATTCAAAAAGTTGTAAGTCCCACCCCACTTTAAGTGTCCTTTGAGCCTCATGCCATCCTTTCTTTCTAACTCTATCCAAAAGAAACATTACAACCAAAGAAAGACCTTCAGATTAATCTTTAAGAATATTAAGGATAAGTATGCAATGAATATGATGACATATTTTGGATACTACTTGTCTTCCTCAGCAAAAGAAATTAGGAGAAAAATAAAAATCAGAGATTCTTATTGGTGAAATCCTCTTGGACACCGTAAGGTGATGGTAAGTTGAGAGAAATAACAACAAGAGAGTACTATTGGTATAAATGTTCACGGGCACCGTAAGATAATTATGATTTAAGAGAAATAAAATGAGAGAGGCCTGTTGGAGAAAACTCTTCAAGGCGTCACTAGCTGAATGAGGTCTACGAGTGCAATGATCTTAAAGAAGAACCTCAGTTCTAGGAGCATTAATTCAACTATAATTGGTGAAAAGTTGGATGGAAAGATTAGTCAGCTTAATCTGAAGTGCATATCATAATCATTAGAATTGGTGTCCATTTTCAAACAAGTTTTTCATTTCTTTATTTTCAAAATGGGACATTCATTGTCTTTTATTTCTTTTTTATATTTCTATTTTTGTTTATTTGAGTCAGTTATCCAAATAGAAAATTATTATCATTTATTTTCATGCCCTTGAGTCAAGTCTATGTCAAAATAAGTGAGAAAGGATTTCAAAACTTGCTACCAATTTTTTAATTGGACAAAGCAATACAAAAGGTCAACACATGGAAAAAACATGATTGTGAGTAAAAATAAGGCATGCAGAAAGTTTTGTCAGCAGATAAGTTTCAGGATTCCTGGAAATACAAAGATTCAAAGGGTTTATTCGAGAGACATAGTAAAACATGGTTATAGTGTTTGCATGATAGTCATCCTTGATAGTTTGAATTTGGGTTAATGGTGCAGCAAGTCTGTAATGACTCGAGATCTCATCCTGAGATGTCACACAATGCTTATGACCCCGAAGGACCACAAGCTAACCCTTTTATGATATTTGTACCTGAACACTGCATAATATCTGAAATAGATGCGGAGGTTAGCCATAAGGTTCTACACATCTATGAATTACTCAAAACAGAAAATTGAATACTAATACATTCATCTAAAAAGCCTCTAAAATATCTGAACTGTGGAGTTGATGGGACAAGTCCCCAACTAACTCCATCAACTGAAAATAAACAAAGTATGAAGCAATAATAGTAAAATGAGATTCGTTCTCGAATGAAGAGGACTCACTGCTACTACTGCTGACTGGGACTGAACTACTGAGGAAACTATGGGTCCTGTTCCTCTAAACCTATGGTGTCAAATAAAATTCCATAGCACAAATGCATTAGTACAAGAATGTACTGAGTATGTAAATGGGGTAAGGCTAAATAAAAGGGATAACGCAAACATAATATATAAACTGAATAATCATGAAAATGCCGCAAGAGAACAGATACATAAATGCACAGACCATGAACACAATCATCGCAGCTCTAGATACTGATACTCGGATACCATTTTACTGCAGACTGAACTCACTACTGACATTGAGATACTAAATCACTGGCTCATTTGATACTGTTAACTGAGGATCTAGATGTACTTATATCAAGGACTAAATTTAGAGCTTACTGCTTTCGACTAATAGGATTAGAGATCAAATTTTCTAATACATTATTCTAGAAGCGATTATCAATGATAAGAAGTATGATTATATCTAAATTTGACAACAAGAATACTCAATAGAAATCTTGTACTGTGATCAAGCCTGTTTGATGACATATCTCTAAATATGATATCAAATAACTCTAGGTGAGACCAAGCCCATCTGATGGGATGGTCCATAGATCAATGGAACTATCTGAGTTCCTCATAAAGTTAAATGACTATATCTGACAGTCCTGATTTTTGAAAATTGATACTGAAATTGAGATTGAAATTATGGGAAGTAGTTAATTAACCAACATGCCCCATGTTACCACAGGTGGGGTCCAACCTGTAACCCCTGTTGGAAGGGTATCAATATTATTCCACGGGCAAAGACCTCTCTCTGGTCAATTCTTTCTGACAGATGACCCTTACCAGGTAGTCGACCTAAGGCAATATAATTTCAGATACTCTCTCTCTAGAGATGACAACCTTTTTCCTGATGGTGACTCCTGTATCCTGTGCTAGCTATTCAATTTTGGAGGTCACGGATTGCTACTAATGACTCCGACCTCTCTCTCACTGATGGGAGGAGCCGCCATCCCTTCCCTCGCTCGGTGCTAGTTTCTACTCACAACTGAAAGATTCTGAACTAAATTATTAACTAAACATAACTGAACTAAATCTAATACTAATCGTGTTTCTCAAAAGATCTGACTGAGTTATGATGAAATCACTTAGTTCTATATCTGATGGAAATAATATTAAATCATGGTATCTGACTGACGATACAGAGCTTGAATAGACTATTTGAATCACTTTGAGATTAGAATTAACACTTTAATACTATTGGATTTGAGCTGATTACAAGACTGAGGCTAGATTACAGAGATAACTGAGATTTCATAGCTTTCTTAAGTTCTGCAATTGTCTGAGGATACAACGTTCTATCATTCACTTAGTTGTAGTCATGGCTCAACTGAAATTATCTTGAAATTGACATGGGATCTAGACAACAGCTAAATTGATGGGTATAAATACCCCCAAGACTCGATAACATAAAAATAAATCATAATCATTCCTTCATCATCACAACTATTCATTCATTATCACAATTACAATCTCTAAGGCATTTCTTCATTCAATTAGGGATCATAATATACATTCATCCTCAAAATAATTAAGACATCACTTTGAGCATTTAGGAATCATCAACCTATACTAGCGTAGGGGAAACATGCTAATAGATTATACTTCCTTCAATAAGGTATTGCCTCAAGTGCTTCACACCTAAATTAGTCTTGACATGTATTTGGGCATCAAATGATTTGGGGAAAACTTCATACTATCATGTCTTGACTTGTTCACTAAGGTCTTTCAACAACACTAAGCACGTACAGGTTTACACCTACTTGGGGATTTCATACTATCATAGCACAATTCATTCACTAAGGCATTTTATCAAACACTACACATGCATTGACATGCTCCCAATTTGGGGGTTTCCTATTTAAGATACTATAATGGCCCTTATTCTTTACCTAAGATCTTTATCAAAATTATGGGGGACATGCTCCATTTATTCAACCATTTCTTCCTATTTAACATGAACACTTCATATAGAAAGCATCATTAAGAAAATTCATCACCACCCTTACAAGAATTCCACATACTAGGGTTCAAGTTCATAAATCATGTAGACAAACATGAATCAAACTCAACAACACATGGAATATCAATTTTAACTCACATGAATCATTAACAAATCATAAACATAAAATCTTTCAATTTTAGAAAAGGGTACTTGAGCTTCTTGGATGAAAGAGACCTAAGAATCAATATCTACATACCTGGGGAAACTCTTTTCTTGAAGGTTCTTGGAAGGATTTCTTGGTTTCTTTTGATTCTCTTGAACTCTCTTGATTTTTTTCGTGGAAGGAGAAAAGAGGATTTATAATTTTGGAAACCCTAGTTTTTGGGTGGAAGAAGAGAGAAAATAAAGCCAAATACCGTGTAAAGGGGGTATATATAGGGGTTGGGAAAAGGCCCTTTTTGTCCTTGGAATTAAACTAAAAAATCCTAACTTTTCATGTTGGCGCGACGCGTCATAATCTCACCAGTTCACTAGAAAATGGACAATTGGGAAACTGCATGATGGCGCAATGCAGTGGAAATCGTATTTCCATCTTGGTTGGGAACTGGAACTATACCGCAATGTACTGGAATAGCGGAGTTTCACTGGATTTTGATAATTTCTATTTTGGTTGTCTCCGCGATACGCTAAGGTGCCAGGTGGCACACTGTCTCACTAAAATATCTCTAACTCTTCACTTGAGTATCCGATTTGGGCGAATTTGGTATCGATGGAAAGATTATTCAATGCTCTACTTAGGAAGATACTTTTGAAACTTTTAGACTTGGATTTCCTCTTTACTATATATTACAAAGTCAATGAGAAATATCAATAGTTTGAAGGACGTTAAATATGATAAGTGCGAGAGCGATTGTCTTGGATGCTAGCTACAAACCAAACATCACGTATTTATACTCATGAGTTTTCTTTGACGAAATAAGAAACATGTTACTTTCAACTCAAGGGTTTCAAAGCCTAAATATAAAAAGGTGAAACTCCTTACTTCATCAAAGAGAAGAGGCAGTATTGCTACATAGGTTTGGAAATCACAATCATGGAAAAAAAATATCATCCTATAAACCTAGGAGATGCACTTCCTATGCAATTCAAATTTTATTTGTTAGGTGACACACTTTATAAATTGAAACTTTACTCCTAGAAGATGCAGTTTCTAATTGAGGCTTTTCATTTAACACCTAGGAGATACACATCCTTGAATGGGTAATTCAAATTTTTGTTTGTAAGGTGACTCACTTCCTAACTTGAACCTTTACTCCTAGAAGTTGCACTTTCTAGTTGAGGCCTTTCATTTAACCCCTAGGAGATGCACTTCCTTGTCTGGGTAATTCAAAATTTTGTTTGTTAGGTGACACACTCCCTAACTTAAGCCTTTTCTCCTAGAAGCTGCACTTTCTAGTAGAGTTCTTTCATTTAACTCCTAAGAGACACACTTCCTTTTCTGGGTAATTCGAATTTCATTTGTTAGGTGACACAATTCCTAAAATAAACCTTTTATCCTAGAAGATACACTACTAGTCGAGTCCTTTTATTTAACTCATAGGAGACACACTTTTTTGTCTGCGTAATTCAATTTTTATTTATTAGGAAATGCACCTCCTAACTTTGAACCTTTACTCTTAGAAGATATATTTTCTAGTCGAGTCCTTCCATTTAACCCCTAGGAGAAACCCTTCTTTGTCTGGATAATTCAAATTTCATTGATAGGTGACACACTTTCTAACTTAAATGTTTACTCCTAGTAGATGAACTTTCTAGTCAAGTCATTTCATGTAACGCCTAGGAGATACACTTCTTTGTTTTTGTTAGGTGGCACACTTCCTAACTTAATCCTTTACTCCTAGAAGCAACACTTTCTAGTCGAGTCCTTCCATTTAATCCCTAGGTGACACATTTCCTTGTCTTGGTAATTCAAGTTCATTTGTAAAATGATGGACTTCCTAATTTGAACCTTTACTCCTAGAAGACACACTTTATAGCTAGAGTCTCTCACTATAATTTTTAGGATACCCACTTCCTACTCTTTGTTATTCAACTTTACTCTTAAAAGATGCATCTATTGTTTAGAGTTTTCATTAACCTTTGCATTATGCATTTTCCAAGTAGTTGTTACTGGGTTTGACACCTGCAAAAGTTGTCAGATGTTAAACTAGGGCAAAATAATTTCATTCATGTTTTCTGAAACTTCACTTTAGGATCCTCTTGGAAAATAGGACTTTATTTTTTAAAAATGAGATCTCTTTTTATCATAACCTTTGTTTGGGATAATGCTTATTCTAATTTTGATTTTGTAATACCCCAAAAAATCCAAACCAATATTAGAGACATGTACCAAGCTCATGCATGGTACATCATGGTTCTTTTATAGTTTTATGAGTAATTTAGATGTATATTAAGGCTTCAAATAAATCCCAGCTATCAGACGAATCAAAACATTTTTTACCGATTGAATTCTTAAGAAGGATATTGGTATAATCAACTTCAAATGAGAATATATCTCATTATTCTTGGAATTTTTGAGCTCATCACCTACCAAAACATAGATAATTGAATTATCTTTCCAACGATACTAATTTTGCCTAAATATGATATCGGAGAAAGAGTTATCCCCATTTTATTCCAGCATGTCAAGCTGGAAAACGGTGACGACATTACTGACGAGCTATCACGTTTGTGATGACCTTTTTTGACGATGTCATCATATTCTGATGATATTTCTGATGAAGTCATCAGACTGGGAAGAAAATCAAGAATTTGGACCTCTTTTTTAACGACCATTCATGACGGCTTATCACAGACCCGACGGCCTGTCACGATGGTGTCAAGTTATTTTTCCAGCAATTCAAAGGCATTTTTGCAAGGGTGTTTTGGTCATTTCCTTCACCTTCCACGACTTATAACCCTAAAGAGGCATAATTTTTCCCATTTTTCTTCAGTTAAGCATCTCCAAAACCCTCTCTTATACTCTCAACCATAAGATTAGGGTTTCTATCAAACTCATCTCTCAAAAGTAAGATTCAAGCCTTTTCCAAGATAATCATTAATTAAGTTTCCCAATCCAAGAACTCTCCAGCAAATTATCAAGGTTTCCTTTCTAAGGTATGCGTGTGTTCATTCATTGACTCCTATCGTCCATGAAGTTCAAGAACACTTTTTTTTTATCAAACTATATATTATGGTTTTCATGTTATGAATGGATTGTTGTTCATGTTTATGTGTTGAATGATGCCAAGATAGAATCTTTATGTGTTATTATGAATCTATGACATCATATGAGTTGAAAACATGTAAGTTTGATTATTTATGATGAGTAATTGTATGACTTACACCTATGCCTATGTTGTGCATGTAAGGTGTTTGATAAAATACCTAAGAGACTAGAAATCATGCATTATAGCTAAATTGTGACTAAGTGAAGGATTCATGATAGGCCTCTATGATTCAATGTCATCCATGTTGATAAATGTGTCTTGTGAGCATTGTTGGATTACTCATGAACTAGTCTTGTGGAATTATGCTATGCTTACTTGCAAAACCCACTCATATACAAGATGTAGAATACCCATGTACTTCATGAAATTCCCCATGTTATGATATTATGGATTGTGGTTGTAATATATAATGAGAATGATATTGAAATCTATGCAAGTATATACATGTTGTATGAAATTCCCTTCCATTAAATAGATTATTGAGAACCATGCTTAGTATGAAATCGCTTATTTATGATATTGTGGATTATGGACTCTACTCTTACGATCAAGTAAGGCATGTGTGTCAGTTTCCTTCCATCGAGTCCTGGGGGTACTTGTACCCAAAAAATATAGTTGTGTGCCTAGAGCCATGTCATGTTTTCACGATACTTTCTGTCAAGCCATGATGTATAGAAATCAGTCAGTCCTGCAACTCAGGAAAACTCAATAATCTCAGTAGTTCAGTATTCTTAGTAATCTCAGTACTCAGTAACCTTAGTAATCATAATAAATATCTATAACTTCAGTACTCTTAATCAGTCCTCAAAACTCATTATATTCCATCCGTCATCAGAACCTAGTAAACACAGTTTTAGCTTCTCTAAGTAATACCACTATTTTCAGTTTAGTTAATCAGTATCAGTTCAGTAAATTAGTTCAGTTAAGTTATTTAGTTCAGCCTAGTTATTCAGTTCAGTGTCTTTCAGATGGGAGTAGGATTCAGCACCGAGCGAACTTAGGGATGGGGGCTTACCCGCAAGGATAGGACTGAGATCCGTTGAAGAAATCCCTAAGTTCCATAACTACGTTGCCAATGTAGGTACGATATGTCACACGTTATATAGGACTGACATACTCCAGGGTCACCCATTAGCATATTTATATGTATAGGACTGGTCCCAGGAGTCACCCGCTAGATTAGGACTGACTCCACAGCAAATGTCTTTACAAGTGTTATGGTACTAACACCCTTCCAGTCAGGGCAGAGATTGGACCCCAGTCAACTTAACTTGGGGAATGTTGGTTAGAAGAACATATCACATAGTTTCAGTTATAGAATCAGGGCTTTCAGACACAGTCAACTTAGCTTGGTAGTACAGATTCAGTACTGTTAGATACAGTCAATGGTTATCATTGTAAATAGACTTCAAGATCACCCATTATCTAGGACTGATCTCAACTATGATTAATCAGTATCAAAATTATTAGATTCAAAGATAACCTGCTAGATAGGACGGAACTCAGACTAAGTCAAATCATCCTTATTATTGGTATACTCATGATCACCCACTAGATAGGACTAATCTCAGATTTAGTTACTCCAAGTAGAACGGAACTCAGATAGTTCCATCAGAACTTAGACTATCAGATATAATCGCTCAGTATCATTTATATCGATTAGTCTGATCATTACATTTATATCAGCTATATCAGTTGTCATAGCTCACGTGACTAGTATTCAATTTTAGGACTGTTAGACACAGTCATTCAAACCAGTTCTTCATAATTTGAATTGTCAGAAATAATCAATAATCTATTTAGTACCTCAGTAATAGTAAAGTCATGTCATCAGCATTCAGACTCAATAGTCAACATCATCACGAGTTTAGTTATAGTTGTTTATGCATGTATATATTCTCACGTTTATAATAGTTAGCATTGTTCATGTGTATAACCCTTTGAATTTAGCCTACCTCACTCAAATACTCAGTACATTCAGACATACTGATGCATTTCCACTATGGTGCTTTCTCTTATGTTACACCATAGGTTCAGAGGCACGAGATCCAAATCAGCAGTAGCATTCCAGTGTTTAGAGTTTACAGTGAGTCCTTCTCATTTGAGGATGATATGAGTATTGCTACATTTACTATTCAATTGCTAGATGGAGTTAGTTGGAGACATGTTCCTTTAACTCCTTATTCAGTTCAGTTAGAGGCTTTTAGACTAGATGTTAGATTAGATATTCAGGACTCATTATTTTTCAGTATTTATGACTTGTTTTGGTATTATTATACCTTTTACAGACATTTTGTTATCAGAAATTCATTCAGTTCGAACCTTATCGCCTTTCATGTTTATGTTTCTGCATTTTATGTATATTATGCAGTATACAGCTACAGATATCAGTCATGGATTAGCTTGTGGTCCTTCGGGGTCATGATCATCGTGTAGCATTCTAGTTCAAAAAATTGGGGTTTTATAAACTTGGTATCAGAGCCTAGGATTCAATAGAGTCCTAGGAAGTCTGAAAGTCGCATCTAGTAGAGTCTTGTATATACGTGTGTTGTGCACCACACTTATATGTAGGAGGCTATGAGATGTTTTAGGAATAGTTTCCCTTCTTTCAATATTCATGTCATGCCAGTGAGCATAATCTCAGTCTAAAAAACATGCCTCTTAAAAGAAGAAACGGGAATTAGTCAGCCCCTCAGCCCGAAGACCCTTTGGGCGATCATGTTTCTTATGCGGAGTTCAGGGCTGCATTCACCACTCTTTCTCAGTCAGTCACTGCCTAGAATGAATGACCACCTATCGTTCTAGACAACCTAGTGGAAAATTCAGTTGCAGCTAGAATTTGAGACTTCACCTGAATGAATCCTCCTTTCTTTATAGGGTCTAAGTCAGATGAGGACCCGCATGAATTCCTAGATCAGGTTCAGAAGGTGGTAAATATTATGGGGGTTACTACTATTCAGAGTGTTGAGTTAGTCACATACCAATTACAAGTTGTCGCTCATCTTGGAACAAGCAGTGGAAGTTAAAAAGGTTAGATAATGCAGGACCTATAGAGTGAGAAGAGTTTGCCTCTACTTTCCTTGTTAGATTCTTTCTGCTTGAGCTTAGAGAAGCTAAGGTACTAGAGTTCATCAACCTCAGGCAGGGCAGTATGATGGTAAAGGAGTATTCTCTCAAGTTTACTTAATTATCCAGATATGCCCCTCATACGGTTGCAGACGGTAGAGCTAAGATGAGTAAGTTTGTGTCAGGGGTGAATGATAGTATAGTAAACGAGTGTAGATCTACCATGTTGAATAGTTATATCACTTTAGCTAGACTTATGACACATACTCAGCAGATAGAGGAGCAGAAGATTAGGATGTGAGAGAGACAGAGTAAGAGAGAAAGGACAAGTAGTTTTAGCTTTGCTTAGCCTAAGTCACAGGGTGGTAACCTTTCTTAGCATAGTCAGAAATTTCAGTCCCAGTGTTATCCACAGCTAGTGTACCAGCACCTAAATCCAAAAATGACTGTTATGATGGAGTGCAAGGCTCTAAGGCCCAGGGTAGTGAAAATAGAGGTATTACTTATCCGCTTTGCGAAGAGTGTGGTAAGAATCATCTAGGTGCATGTATGGCAGGTAGTGATGTATAATTTGGGTGTGGCATGCCAGGCCACAAGATGCGAGAGTGAAGAGTTCTAGCATAGAGGGATAAGGAGTTGTGTCAACAAGGTACCAATAATGGTCAGCATTAGAATAAACTCTATGCACTCCAGACCCGTCTTAATCAAGAAAGTTTCCCTGACTTAGATTAGGGTATGTTACTAGTATTTCATGTTCATAGTATGCATTGTTAGATCTCTTTCTCTCATTCAAGCATATGTTTCAGTATAAGTTAGCTTGTAAAGCCAGCAAGTCAGTTTAGCGATCGGGCAGTCAAATTTTCATAGCTTGTTTTCTCATCCTTGGATCTATTCATGCTATCCAAAATCTCAGAGAATGTAACTATTTCAAGGTAGAACCTCCTAGTAGTTTCAAGTTCAGTTCATCTCATGCGTCATGCATTAGTTTTAAACTCCCAAAGTTTAGTTATAATCTAGTTCGTAGATGCCCTGTGCATCACCCAATATCTCTATAAAGTAAGCATTCTTAGAGGGACATAGCATCCCAAGGGGGAGATACCCCACTTTCTCTTATCGCTCTCATGCCTTAGATCCTTCAATTTCTCCTTTCATAATGAATTCAGTCTAGAATAAAGGGTACTCATAAGTTGACCTTCAAGTTAGACCTCAGCTGTAAGTCAAGTATTCAGAGGTTCAGTTTAGTTCATAATGTTCAGTCCATATATCACGTAGCAGAATCAGTCATGTTCTCATGTTTAAGTTCAATCATAGTGCCTTTACCATTTCATGTTTAGTCTCATGTTCGTGAGTCAGTTCAGTCATGTATTCACGCATGAGATATGTGTGGTTAGCTTATCAGTACTTTCAATTATGCATTCAGGTATCACGTCAATGATATAATCATGCATCAGATATGCATGTACAGTATGATATGCTCAGTTTTCAGTCATGTCATCCATGAAATCATGATCAGTCATTCATGCTATATATGCGTTATTTTATCTTTTCTCCCCTCTCAAGCAATCATCATTCGAGGAGGAATGTTTCCAAGGGGGAGATACTGTAATACCCCAAAATATCCAAACCAATATTACAGCCATGTACCAAGCTCATGCATAGTACATCATGGTTATTTTATAGCTTTATGAGTAATTTAGATGTATATTAAGGATTCAAATAACTCCCAGCTATCAGATAAATCAAAACATTCCTTACTGATTGAATTCTTGAGAAGGATATTGGTATAGTAAACTTCAAATGATCATATCTCTCATTATTCTTGGAATTTTTGAGCTCATCACCTATCAACAGATAGATAATTCAATTAGCTTTCCAACGATATCATTTTTTTCTAAATCCTATATCGAAGAAAAGAGTTATCCCCATTTTATTCCAGCATGTCAAGCTGGAAAATGGTGACGACATTTCTGACGGGCTATCACATTTCTGACGACCTTTTTGACGACGTCGTCACATTCTGATGACATTTCTGATGAATTCATCAGACCTGGTAAGAAAATTAAAAATTTGGACCCCTTTTGTGGCGACCATTCATGACGGCCTATCACGGACCTGATGGCCTGTCACGGATGGCATCATGTATATTTTTCAAACAATTAAAGGGAATTTTTGCAAGGGTGTTTAGGTAATTCCCTACACCTTCCACGACTTATAACCCTAAAGAGGCGTAATTTTTCCCATTTTTCTTCAGTTAAGCATCTTAAACTCTCTCTTATACTCTCAACCACAAGATTAGGGTTTCCATCAAACTCATCTCTCAAAAGTAAAATTCAAGCCTTTTTCCAAGATAATCAAGAATTAAGTTTCTCAATCCAAGAACTCTCCAACAAATCATCAAGGTTTCCTTTCTAACGTATGTGTGTGTTCATTCATGGACTCCCTTCATCCATGAAGTTCAAGAACCCTTTTTTTCTCAAATTATATATTATGGTTTTCATGTTATGAATGGATTGTTGATTATGTTTATGTGTTGAATGATTCTAAGATAGAATCTTTATGTGTTATTATAAATCTATGACATCATATGAGTTGAAAACACGTAAGTTCGATTATTCATGATGAGTAATTGTATGATTTACACCTATGCCTAAGTTGTGAATGTAAGGTGTTTGATAAAATACCTAAGAGACAAGAAATCATGCATTATAGATAAATTGTGACTAAGTGAAGGATTCATGATAGGCCTCTATGATTCAATGTCATCGATGTTGATAATGTGTCTTGTGAGCACTGTTGGATTACTCATGAACTAGTCTTATGGAATTATGCTATGCTTACTTACAAAACCCACTCATGTACAACATGTAGAATATCCATGTACATTATGAAATTCCACAAGTTATGATATTATGGATTGTGGTTGTAATATGTAATGAGCATGATATTGAAAGCTATGCAAGTATATGTATATTGTATGGAATTCCCTTCCATGAAATAGACTGGTGAGAACTATGCTTAGTATAAAATCCCTTATTTATGATATTGTGGATTATGAACTCTACTCTTATGATCAAGTCAGTCATATGTGTCCGTTTTCTTCCATCGAGTTCTGAGGGTACTTGTACCCTAAAAATATAGTTATGTGCCTAGAGCCATATCATGTTTTCACAATACTCACTATCAAGCCATGATCTATAGAAATCAGTCAGTCATGTAACTCAGGAAAACTCAGTAATCTCAGTGCTCAGTAACCTTAATAATCATAGTAAATCTCAGTAACTTCAGTACTCTTAATCAGTCCTCAAAACTCATTATATTCCATCCGTCATCAGAATCCAGTAAACTCAATTTTAGCTCTGCTAAGCAATACAACTATTTTCAGTTCAGTTAATCAGTATCAGTTTAGCAAATTAGTTCAATTAAGTTATTTAGTTCAGACCAGTTATTCAGTTTAGTGTCTTTTAGATAGGAGTAAGATTCAGCACCAAGTGAACCTAGGGATGGGGGCTCACCTGCTAGAATAGGACTGAGATCCCTAGAAGCAATCCCTATGTTCCAGAACTACGTTGACAGTATAGGTATGAGATGTTACCCATTAGATAGGACTGACAGTCTCAAGGGTCACCCATTAGCACATTTATATGTATAGGGTTGATCCAAGGAGTCAGCCGCTAGATTAGGACTGAATCCATAACAGATGTCTTTACTGGTGGTGCGGTACTGACACCCTTCCAGTCAGGTCAGAGATTGGACCCCAGTCAGCTTAGCTTGGGGAATGTCAGTTAGATAAACATATCACACAGTTTCAGTTACAGAATCAGGGCTTTCAGTCACAGTCAACTTAGCTTGGTAGTACAGATTCAGTACTGTTAGATACAGTCAATGGTTATCATTGTAAATAGACTTCAAGATTACCCATTATCTAGGAGTGATCTCAACTATGATTAATCAGTATCAAAATCATTAGATTCAAAGATCACCCGCTAGATAAGACTAAACTCAGACTAAGTCAAATCATCCTTATTATCAGTATACTCATGATGACCCGCTAGATAGGACTGATCTCAGATTTAGTTACTCCAAGTAAAATGGAGCTCAGATAGTTCTATTAGAACTTAGACTATCAGATATAATAGCTCAGTATCAGTTATATCGATTAGTCCGATCATTATATTTATATCAACCATATCAGTTGTCATAGCTCACGTGACCAGTATTCAGTTTCAGGACTGTTAGACACAGTCATTCAAACCAGTTCTTTAATTTGAACTGTCAGAAATAGTCAATAATCTATTCAGTACCTTAATAACAGTAAAGTTATGTCGTCAACATTTAGACTCAGTAGTCAGCATCATCACGAGTTTAGTTATAGTTTTTTATGCATGTATGTATTCTGGCGTTCAAATTAGTTAGCATTGTTCATGCATATAACCCTTTGCATTTAGCCTACTTCACTCGTATACGTATTTGCGCTATGGTTCTTTCTATTATGTTACACCATAGGTTAAGAGGCACGAGCTCCAGATCAACAGTAGCATTCCAGTGTTCAGAGTTTGCAGTGAGTCCTTCCCATTCGTGGATGATATGATTATTGCTCTATTTACTATTTAGTTGCTAGATGGATTTAGTTGAAGACATGTTCCTTCAACTCCTTATTTAGTTCAGTTAGAGGCTTTCAGACTAAATGTCAGATTAGATATTCAGATCTCATTATTTTTCAGTATTTATGACTTGTTTTGGTATTGTTATACCTTTTTCAGACATTTTGTTCTCAGACGTTTATTCAGTTCGAACCATATGGCCTTTTATTTTTATGTTTATGTATTTTATATATATTATGCAGTGTATAGGTACATATACCAGTCAGGGGTTAGCTTGTGGTCCTTCTGGGTCATGAGCACCGTGTAGCATTCTAGTTCAAAAAATCAGGGTATTGCAGATTTTGATTTCAGGAGTCCACCTAAAGAACAAGGTGATGAAATTGCAAGTCTGGCGCCCGCCTAGAGAATAAGGTGATGAAATAGCAGAGCCCACCTGGAGAATAGGATAATGAAATAGTAAGTTATTCTCTCACCCAAATAATAGGGTGATGAAATAGCAAGTCAGGACCTACCTGAAGAATAGGGTAATGAAATAGAAAGTCAGGAGCCTTCCTGGAAAATAGGGTGATGAAATTACAAGTCAGGAGCCCACCTAGAGAACATGGTGAGGAAATTGTAAGTCGGGAGCCCGCCCGGAGGAAATGATAATGAAATTGAAAGTCAGGATCCCGCTTGGAGAATAGGGTGATAAATTACAAGTCGAGAGCTCGCCTAGAGAACAGGGTCATGAAATTGCAAGTCGAGAGCCCACTCAGAGAACAAGGTGATGAAATTGAAAGTCAGGATCCCTTCTGGAGAATAGTATGAAAATTTTCAAGTTCAAGTTCAAATTCATAAGTACCACTTGTAGAACATGTTCAATTTTTGAGTTCATCTCCAATATTACATTTTGTGTGGAAAAAAGGATTCACTTTTAAGTTCAACACAAAGAAAAGAAGATATTCTATCACTTAAGAAAGCATTGAAGACCCAAGATAGAACTAAGAGATGTCGCATAATATGACTTTTGTAATTTCAATTATCTTTTTAACTTGTAATTTTCATTTTTATGTAACGACAGAGTCGCAGACCAAAACCCCAGCAGGACCTTACTCAACTCTCCAATTTGGTATAGTCCCTCTCCTTTTTAACCTTGGAACTATATGTGACTTGATTACCTCATAACCTGGGATAGGTAGGATGTCAAAAACCAAGATTCAATTGTACTCCGTCCTTCTATTTCTTATTTTTGAATAACAGTCGGGTTAAAATCTTATCTCGTTATCATTTTTTTGTATGCAAACACTTGTTGTTCACAAATAAAGAGGGGCATTATGTAAACACGAAATTTTTCCCCTCCAAAAGTTAATTTTATCCATTTTACCTCACCTTATCACACACCCCACCCAATTTAATAAGTTTTCCACAAAAGAACAAAAATAACTAATTCTCAACAAAATAATAACCTCCCCAATTAAATGTGAACACCTCACTCCTACCCTACCCCATACCTGCGTACTCCCTTTCCTTTTCTCCTGAATCACATTTTTTTCTCTTTGGGAAAACTCTCACAAAAATACACACAAAAACAGCCATCTGTATACATACAGAGAGTGAAGAGGAGAAGGGATTCTCATAATCACCATTAATAATAATCACCATTCATACATACACACAGAGAAAACACTCCCCATATATACTCCTCTATTTCCATTCAACATAAACAACAAAGTACACACGGATCCCTCTATTGGTTCTATTCACTAACAATACTCACATCACACCACTTTACACACACAAAAAATACACACTCACTAAATATATATAATAATACTCTCATCCTCATGATTTAATTAACACTAAAACACATAAAATACCCATACTGATAAAGGAGATAGACGTGAAAACATAGAGGAAAGAGATCGAAATTAAGAGATTGGACAAAGAAAACATAGTGAGAGATGTGAAGGAGAATACAACACATAGATAAAGAGAATAAAGAGAAATTGAGGAGTAGAAACAGAGAGTGGGTGATTAGAAATGGAAGGGAAAAGATGAGAGAGAGATAGGCAGAATACAGAGAGAAACTGACGAGAGAAGAGAGAAATAGCTAGTGTGGATCACTATTTTGATGGTAAATCAATTGTTGGTGATGACCAAACCTACCCCCAAAATAGCTTCATTCATCCACTGGGAAAAACAAGTCAAACCTAACCCAAAATCAATCCATCGATTAAGTATTCCAATCAGAAAACACCTTCCATCCATAAAAGATATTTGGGGATCAGATCTGTCCTTCATTGAGGCTTGATTCGAGGTTATTCAATGCATATTCTGTATTTTCATTCGATTAATATTATATTTCAAAAGTACCCAAATTGTGGTCCAATTTCATTCTTTCCCTCTTTTTATTTCCTTGTTTATTATATTCGATGCATTGAATTAAATATTGTGTGTTGGTTGATATGTGTTAATAGTAAATAGTTTCTTGTTTTTATTCGTTGTAGGCCTCTTTGGTTATGGATTGCATGATTAAATAATATCTCATTTAAGAGTTAAAATTGGTTGTTTGGGGAGAAAATTGAAAATTTATAAAAGATGAATATTGGTTAATTTGATTCATTGATTGTTGTTTGATTTAAAATGGATACTAATTTGTCGAACTCAATAGTATTATGTTTTAGGACAAGAATGGATAGGCAAATATTAGGTGTGGGTACGAAAATTTTGATTGTCCAATGTTTTGCTGAATGACTTTGTTTTATCACATTTGAATCTATTGTACTCATTTGGCTAGGGAATACCCCAATAAAAATTATATTCATTCACTGGGGAATGCCCCTACGCATTATTTCTTCCAAGGAGGTTCATGATCAAGGCCCGTGGTATCGGATGGAGCATAGCATAGGATAGTTAGAATAGTTTAGGTTTTGATTTCAACATTTTTTGTTTTGTTTTGTATTAAATTTTATTGGACACTATTTTGGAATTTTGAATGTTAGATTGTTTGTTTTCTTGTTGTGTGTTTTGTTTGGTTTATGCATTTCATAGTGTCGTACTAGTCAATATACTCCATAAAGCGACCATGGTCGAACCACGGGATCAAGGGATGCCTAACACCTTTCCTCGGTCAATAGAATTCCATTACCAGAATCTCTATCCATGGACCAGTTTTAAAAAGTCAAAAATTATTTTGAAAAAAGATTTTCAAAGGTGACTTGGCACACTAGATTTTTTCCAAGTAGTGACTCTGAGTTTAATTGAAAATTCTTTTCAATTTTTTTTCATTTTTAGTCACTTTTATAATAAAACAATTTTCAAACTTCAAATGAATCTTTTAGGTTTAAAATGGGGTATGATAGTCATGATGACACTTGTCGCAGCAAACCTTGATGAGTAAGCCTATCATGACCTAAATTAGGGCCTGTCCATGATGGGTATATCAAGTTCCACATAGATCGGAGATCACCCCCTGTACCTAACCAAACCAACACTATTACTAATACCAATACCGTCCATGCCAAAAGTAGTCTGACAAAGCATCTAATCCAAACCAAAGAATATCTAGTCGGGATATGTCCCCGACTATAGCCAAAAACTAAATCCAATGTAATAATCAAAATGTAAAGAAAATCATAAACTTAAAATAGGGTCTTCCGATGTATAAAAGCTCTCCACATCAATCTGACTTGCTAGTTAATCCTAAATCCAAGTCACTGAGCATGAGGAGTAGAAGTATGACCAGTTCTTGCATCGCATGGGGATACCACATCTGAAGACAGTTAGCAGGGTGAACGCTAACGTGTAACTCAGGGATAAGGGTAACATAATGATATGATCAATAGTTTAAAATCATTCAAAGCCAGTGCACATAATCAAATGCGCAAACATAACATATATATTGCATGACAGGATAGGGAATAAGGCTTAACATGCATTTAAAAAACTTAGCATGGATTGTGTATCTCAACCATCATATAATAGTACCCATGAGCTATATGGACCCTAACTCTCATCCCCTGGTTTAGCCCCAGTGCGTGTAGCCACATGAACCGAAGAATAATCTCATATATATGTATATAGGGGACTCAAACCCTCCAACATATACCTATGTGACTTAAGAACCTGATCATATATTGATTTATGGAGTACTCAAACCTCCATAATCATGAAATAATAATAAGGGGGACTCAAACCACCCTGGTCACTTTTAGCCCCGCATCGGCAAACATGGTTTTCAGTATTGGTAGCTCAGACCTCCACTTTTACGAATCATCTACAGAACCCTTATTAAAGAGCAATTAAAATAATTGTCACACATTCCACATTAAGGCATATAATGTTGGTATCGTCATACCAACTATACTTGCAAGATAACACATCACGCCAGAACATTTTCCATTAACTTGGGGAGATCAACTCCCTTTATTTATTAATACACATTGGGGAATACCAACTCCCTTTGTTTATTAAATCATACCTTTGTATTTTAAATACTTCTCTATATCATGCATTAGTTCAAGAGTAATTCAATTTTTACAAATTCCCATAGTTCTCATAACTAAAACAAATTTCACATCATGTGGTTGAGGTTATAACCACTTCAAACACAAAAGTTTGGAAAAATCACAATTTCCTAGTTCATTCAATATATCCATGCACCCATAAGTTAAAAACCATATTAAAAGCATGAAAATCATATGTATAAACCATGAGAAAATTATTCAATTCATAATATTAAAAACCCCCAAACTTAGTATTCAAAACCAAACATTGATTTTATGAACGATACTTTAAATCACATACCTTTGCAAAATTAACAATGAGGTAAGAGTAACATGCCTGAATCACGAAGATTTACAGAGAGAAATAAACCCTTGAGCCCTTAGATGTCCAAATTTGTGAAACCGTAGCTTGACTTTTTTGAGAGGATTTAGAGAGAGAGTTTAATTCGTTAAAGTATTGAATGAATGGTCCAAAAGTGATTTATGGATGTGGGGTCTAAAGGGTTTTAAGTGGGAAATATCTAAAGTGCCACCAACTTAAAAGCAAGAAAAGCTTGATTTTTCATTACAAGTCAACCCCTTAACTCGTACCTACACCTTAGGACTCGTGACCAAGAGTAATAACCCGGATAATCTCCAAGACCCCAACACTATTATCCTTATGACTTTTCGTACCAACTCGTAACATAACTCTACTACTCATAGTATCCTACTTGTGAGAAATACAGAACCCAAATGAATTAAATAATAGATTCCATGTTATTTAAACCTATGACTAATAACATATTCTCACGCCTCATAGTGATTTACCCATACTCAGAGTAGAACCAAGCCTCAAACTTACTGGTTTGGCTATGACTCAACCTAACAAGTCGTTAAGACACCCTATGACTCTGGGGGTCTAGTCGTAACCAAGGTAGTGAGCCCAAAGATCAAGAAATTTTTAAGGGCAAAAATCCAAGGTGTTTCAAAGCCTATGACCCAAAATGATATACAACAGTAAAAAGAAAAGATAGAAATACCTCCAAGGTAAGGCCTTTAGAATGAAACCTAGCCATACAAGCACGTTAAATACAGAATGAACAAAATCAATAATACAACCATAACTCCCCAAAACCTGATGTCAACAGTGTAAGAACGTATCTAGTATAACTCAAATCCAAATAAAATATATAAGATGTCCAAATACAAGAGAAATTTTGTCTCTAAAATGAAAGAAAAGACATAGTCTATAAGAAAGGTAGTAAAATATATTCGGATGCCTGAAAGTCAACCACTACCTTGATAGCACCAAATATCGCCCAAATCAATCAGGCTGGGGTGCACTAAAACTAGGGCCTACACCGAAAGGGTGCAAGAGGCATGTGTATGATCCACTTGTATTTAGTATGTATCATTGGATGATTGAGCAAAGTAGATAATAACATATAAAAAATAACATAAAGGGCATATCATGTACAATTAGAAAATGTCCCATAGCGGTAGCCCACATCGCTTGCACTAAAAGTTCTACTAAATATATATCATGTATATTAAAGCAACACAATAATATAGGACACAAGTATATATCATATCAGATACAGGTAGAAACAAGGAGAACATGTATATACAAGATTGTCAAGTACTAATTACAAAAGATAGAACAAACAGATATAAGACAAGTCAATATGGCAATTCTCTAACAACATGACAAAATAAAGTAAGTGGAATGCATAAGATGATGATGATGATGCATGAGGTTGTCATACAACCTCCGTATACACCTATCGAGGTAAGATTCACGACATAGGAACTATTGGGGGTTCTTCAACACCTATACAATCCATATATCATATCTTCTCCTGGTTACATCCCTTAAAGTCGCAATATCTCTTTCCTAACATATCCCTTGGGAAGGGTTTTAAAAGGGTATTGCTAGTGTTTCTCAGACGTTGCCACAGTGGTACTATTTGTTTCATAAATGAGTATGACATAAGGATGAAATGCACAACCAATCATAATGAGTATTTCCAAAACCAACCACAATGATTATTTCCATAACCAACAAATTTACCAATCACATGAGCCAAATATCCACTCATTATTTCCAATCATCCATGAATTTCCATGTTTCATATGCAAATAGAGTATGAATACATCACAACACACAATGGGTACCACAACATGATTTTTCATCGACCAAGATACAATTATCATCATGTTTATAAGCCTATCAATATCATATAGGATCCCATACGATCACACATAGCACGTAATATTCTGAAACCATCATATAATATCACATATAGGCCCCCACGCGGGCACAATACATAAGATAGCAATTTTTTAAAATTATTTCCCATGCCCTTAATATGCATTTTGTACCAAAATTAACAACCTATCCAGTCTAAAAAAGTTAAGCCACAACCTACCTTGAATACTGAAACTGGTTCACTACACTTCAACCCACGATCTTATTTCTCAAGAACAATTCCAAAATTAGCTAAAACCAAGAAATATGAAATATAAATGCCAAAACAAAGTCAATGATACCCATATTATCTTCTTTTGGTTCAAGGTTAAAACGAACCCCCAAAATGGGATTTCGATGAAAGAAAGGCAAAAATTGAAATTTATTTCAAAATATGTTCCCCATAACTTTAGAAACCTATGTATAAAAACTCAAGTCAAATCGAGGTCCAAATTAAAGAAGAACCATTTCAAAACCTTACTCGGTAAAACCTTTGAAATCCATCTTAAAATTAAGAATTGAAGTTCTTTTGAAGGTGAAATCAAGGAAAACAAGTAATTATAGGTTTAGGAACATTACTCAAGTGAAAAAGAGTGAAATTAGGGTTTAAAATAAAGCCCTAAGGTTTTTGGAGTTTTGAGAAATTAATCAATAGATTAAACCAAGAAAAAGGTAAATTATTACCTTAAATTCGTAAGAGAATCAAGAAATAGATGTTAATCTAGCTTCCTAAGAACCCACAAGCTTCACTTTTAAGCTCTCACACTATTTTAAGGTTTAGCTCTCAAGAGGCAATGTTAATAACATGCTAATTCACAACCTAAAGGGTCTAGTTTTACCCCTTTAAGGTAAACAGGTATTGTAATCGCACACCCTGATAGAAGGAAGAGATATGGTGATTTACAACACCCTTAGCATATCAGTACATTCAAAGTACTAATCGCATACTTCTCTGTTATGCTATGATGTCTTATATTATAGCTGCTGACGCTCAGATCCCGAATCGTACCTAGATTCTAAGATCCTCAGCAGTACAGTAGCAGTGGCGAGTCCTCATCATTTGAGGATAGATTACATCATTTAATGTCTTTAATTCAGGAGTTAGTAGAGTTAGTTGGGGGCCTGTCCTATTGAATCTTAGTCAGTCAGTCTTTGAGGATTTTCAGAAATTACAGTTAGTTAGTTATTTAGTTTATCAGTATTTTTCTTATATTTAGACAGTTGTCTTTCCTAGATTTATATTTTAGTTTTAAATTCAGATATTAAAACCTTAAGGCATTTTAGTTATTCTTCCACATTCATAATAATATTATTCAGTGCTCACAGTAGGTACTAGCTCATGGGTTAGCTTGTGGTATATCCAGACCTTAAGCACCGTGTAACGTCTATGGGGTAGTGTCGGGCCATTACAAACTTGGTATCAGAGCCTAAGGTTTTAAAGTGTCCTAGGAAGTCTGAAAGCCACATCGAATAGAGTTTTATGTATGGGTGTGTAGCGCACCACACTTATGGATGAGAGGATACAAGGCATTTAGGAAAAGTTTCCCTTCTGTCAAGTATTCATGTCGTGCGAGTAAACATGAGCTCAAGTTAATATCCCTATCTAATCCATTTCTTTCTTTTGTTTACAAAACATACCTCCCAACAAGAATAGAAGAAGGACAGGAACTCATCCTGCCCCTCAGCCCATCCAGGCAGATCTTCTGGATAAGCGTGTCTCTCACGCAGAATTCAAGGCTCTGTTTACTACTCTAGCAAACTCCATAGCAGCACAGAATGAATGGCCAACTACTATTTCATCCAATCCAGTGGCCAATACGACTGCAACTATAATTCAAGACTTTACCCAGATAAATTCTCCTTTTTTCACGAGATCCAAGTCTGAAGAGGATCCACATGACTTCTTAGATATAGTTCAAAAGGTAACAGATGCTATAGGGGTGATATCTAGTCAGAGTGCTGAGTTGGCTTCATATCAATTATAGGATATAGCTTATACTTGGTTTAAGCAGTGAAAAGTTGATAGAGGTGTTGATGCAGGGCCTATAGAATAAGAAGAGTTTTCCACAACTTTCCTAGATAGATTCTTTCCATTAGAGTTAAGAGAGGCCAAAGTGGTAGAATTTATTCATTTAAGGCAAAGCAACATGAGTGTGAGAGAGTATGCTCTCAAATTTACTCAGTTAGCTAGATATGATCCTTATGTGGTGGCGGACAACTGGTCCAAGATGAGAAAGTTTGTGTCTGGCATATCTAATAGTATGGTCAAGGAGTGTAGGATAGCAATGTTGATTAGTGATACAGACTTGTATAGTTTAATGATCCATGCTCAATAGATAGAGTAGAATAAGACTAAGGAGAGGGAGAGAAGAAACCAGAGAGCTAGAATGGGTAATTTTAACTTTAGTCAGCCAAAGTTAGAAGGAGGTAACCGTCCTTAGTTTCATTAGAGGTTTTTCACCCTATTACCTTCTTTAGCTAGTGACCTAGTACTTAAATTTAGAAATAATAATATGGATAGGGCCCAGGATCTAAGTCCTAGGTCAGTGTTAGTAGTGCTCGTACCAATCTTCTATGCCAGAAATATGGCAAACACCATCAGAGTGAGTACAGAGCGGGTAGTGATGTGTTCTATGGGTATGGAAAGCTAGGCCATCAAATTTAAGAGTGTCGGGTAGTTTCTCAGAAAGGTAAGGATATGTGCCAACAAGGCCAGTCCCATTAGTCGTCAGTTTCATCTGGCTGCCCAAATCAGCAGGATGCCACTTCTAGTGCTACCAGTGGTCAGCGTCCGAATAGATTATATGCTTTTCAGTCTTACTAAGATTAGGAAAATTCTTCTGACGTAGTTACTGGTATGTGGAAAGTCTTTCACTTATACGTTTATGCTTTACTAGACCCTAGAGGTTCTCTTTCTTTTGTAACTCCATATATAGTTGTCAATTTTGGAGTCAATCCTAAAACTTTAGCAGAGCCATTTTCAGTGTATACCACTGTAGGTGTTTCCATTGCTGCCAGGCAGGTATACAGGAACTTTTATGTCATAATATCTCAGAAAGTTACCTCAGTTGGTCTCGTAGAGTTAGAGATGAGAGATTTTGACGTCATTCTCGACATGGATTCACTTTACTCATGCTATGCCTCAGTTGATTGTAGAAATAGAATAGTTCATTTTCAGTTTCCGAATGAACCAGTCCTTGAATGAAGGGGTAGTACTACAGCTCTTAGGGGTCAGTTAATTTCGTACCTTAGAGCTAGAAAAATGATATCCAAGGGGTGTGTCTACCATCTCGTGCGATTCAAAGAATATAGCTCGGAGACTCCTACTCTTGAGTCAGACCCAGTACTAAATGACTTCTCAGATGTGTTTTCTAAAAATCTTCACGGTGTTCCTCCCCAAAGGGAAATTGACTTTGGAATAGACTTTCTCCTAAATACTCAGCCTATATCTATTCCACCATACAGGATGGCTCCATCTAAACTCAAAGAACTAAAAGAACAGTTGAAGGACCTCCTAGATAAGGGATTCATCAGGGCCAGAATCTCTCCATAAGGTGCACCTATTCTATTTATGTGTACAAAAGACGATTCTCTCAGAATATGCATAGAATACTATCAGCTGAATAAGATCATAGTCAATAATAAATACTTACTTCCTAGAATTGATAAATTATTCAACCAATTTCAGAGTGCCAGTTACTTTCCCAAGATAGACCTTAGATCAGGCTATCATCAGCTTAGAGTCAGAGAATGTGACATTTCAAAAATAGCTCTCCAAACTCGGCATGGTCACTTCGAATTTCTAGTCATGTTCTTTGGTCTTAAAAATACCCCAGTAGCCTTCATGAACTTGATGAACCGAGTTTTCTAGAAATACTTGGATATGTTCTTCATAGTATTCATCGATGACATTCTTGTTTACTCCCATAGCGAAAAAGGTCATGCAGACCATCTCAGCATAGTGCTTCAAACTCTTAGAGCTTATTAGTTGTTTGCTAAAATTTAGTAAGTGTGAATTCTGGCTAAGATCAATAGCATTCTTTGGTCATAATATTTTCGGTGATGGCATTAAAGTTGATTCTCAAAAGACTAAAGTAGTGAGAAACAGGCCTAGACCTATCTCTCCATCAAACATCAGGAGTTTCTTGAGTTTAGTTGGCTATTACCATCCGTTTTTTAAAGGTTTTTCTTTTATTTAATCCCCCATGTATAGATTGATGCAGAAAAAAGTTAAGTTTCAATGGTCAGATTCATAGGAGAAGAGTTTTTAGGAGTTGAAGACTTGACTTACCTCAACCCCATTCTTGACTCTTCCAGATGGTTAAGAGGGTTTTGTTATGTACCGTGATGTATCCAGAGTAGGTATAGGTTATGTTCTCATGTAGAGAGGTAAGGTTATAGCCTACGCCTCTGAACAACTTAAGCCACATGAGAAGAATTATCCAACTCTGATCTTGAGCTAGTAGCTGTAGTGTTTGCCTTAAAGATTTAGAGGCATTACTTGTATAGGGTGCACTTAGACGTATTCACCGATCAAAAAAGACTTTAGTATGTGTTCTCTCAGAAAGATTTGAATTTGCACCAGAGAAGGTGATTAGAATTATTAAAAAAGTATGACATGAGTGTTCTATATCATCTGGGAAAAGGCAATGTAGTAGCTGATGCTCTTAGTAGATTGTCTATGGGTAGTGTAGCTCATGTTGATGATGATAAGAAGAAGTTAGCTCAGGAAGTTCATCAGCTTTCCCGACTAGATGTCTGTTTACTTGATTAAGCAGAAGGTAGTGTATGGGTTTAGAGTAGCGCAGAATCATCCCTAGTTATCAAGGTGAAGGAAAAGCAGGATAGAGATCCTAGTCTAGTTTAGTTAAAGGAATCAGTTAGAGATCAGAAGATGGAGGTTTTCTCCCAAGGGGAAGATGGTGTTTTGCGTTGTGAGGGTATATTGCGTGTGCCTGGTGTAGATGATTTGAGGCAACAAATTCTTATAGAGGTGCATAGTGCACGTTACTCTATTCATCCAGGGGCCACTAAGATGTACCGCAACTTGCGAGAGATCTATTGGTAGAGTGGGATAAAGAGATATATTGTAGAGTTTGTAGCTAAGTGCTCTATAAATCAGCAAGTTAAGGTTGAGCACTAGAAATCTAATGGGTCCATGCAGGATTTCAGTATTCCCATATGGAAATAGGAAGAAGTGAACATGGATTTTTTGACAGTTTTGCCTCGTACCCGTTGTCAATATGATTCGATTTAGGTTATCATAGACAGGATGACTAAATCAGCTTATTTTCTGCCAGTTCATACCTTTTATTCAGTCATGGACTATGCCAAACTCTATCCAGATGAGTACTATGACAACCTCTATCTCGGAGAATTGGTTAGGTTGCATAGTGTTCCCTTATCTATCATCTCAGATAGAGGTACCTAATTTACCTTTCATTCTAGAAAGCATTCCAAAAGGGTCTTGGTACCCAAGTCTACCTCTATATAGCCTTCCACCCCCAGCCAAATGGTTAACAAGAAATAATCATTCATACTCTTGAGGATATGCTGAGAGCATGCATTATTGATTTCAAGGGTAGTTGGGATGACCATTTTCCTTTGATTGAATTTGCATACAATAACAATTATTATTTCGGTATTCGTATGCCTCCATTTGAGTCTCTTTTTGGTAGGAGATGTAGATCTCCAATTGGTTGGTTTGAAGTTGGTGAGGCTGCAGTAGTAAGGCCTGACTTGGTTTTTGATGCATTAGAGAAGGTTCAGTTGATCAGAGTAAGTCTTAGGGGCCGCCCAGAGCCGACAAAAATCGTATGCCGATGCAAGGAGAAATGATCTCGAGTTTGAGGTCAGTGCACTCATCTATTTGAAAATCTCTCCCTTGAAGGAAGTGAAGAGATTCGGCAAGAAAGGGAAACTCAATCCCTGATATTTTCGGTCCGTTCAAAATCCCCAAACATTTTGAAAAGGTAGTTTACGAAATAGAGTTGCCTTCAGATTTAACATCAGTACACCTAGTGTTCCATGTCTCATTAATGAAAAACTGTATTGGTGATCCAACTGTAGTTGTTCCCTTAGAAAATGTAGATAGTAAGAACAGTCTTTCCTATGAGGAAGTTCCAGTCAAAAGTCTCGATCAGCAAGTTCGTAGACTAAGGAATAAAGAAGTTTCACTAGTTGTTGAGGCAGACACTTGCGAAGCAGAAGCAAATATGTGGACCAAGTACCCTCATCTTTTCTCTGTGAATCCATATCTAGTATAAGGTACCAATAGCTTAAGATTCTTCTTTATCATGCTTAATTTCAGTTGCACATCATGCTCATGTTAGTCATGCATTTATGAATCAGTTTAGTCATGCATTCCATGCATCAGACATGCATATTCAGTGTGTAAGATTAGTCCATCAGTTTTCTCAGCTTAACCAATTTCATTCGAGGATGAGTGATCCTGATGGTGAGATATTATAACACCCTACATTTTCCTATCATACTAAAAGTTCCTATAAATGAGTATTCATAAATAAAATTTTTGAAAGACTCATTATTTTTCATATTAGATCCTACCATTACATAGAAATTGAATTAGCTTTCCAATGATATGAAATTTTCCAAAATCTGATAACCGGGTAAGAAGTTATGTCAATTTTAAATTTTAGTCGTTAAACACCGTAAAATTGACCCTCTGCGCATTGCATAGTCAACCCAAATGACAATTGACAATTTTTAGTGGGTTTTCGTGATATTGGCGCATCGCGGAGGTGGCTAAAATGGCATCCAAAACTTTCTCGTGATGGTACTGCATCACGACATTTGTCTAGGTCCCAGTTGTCTCTTTTCCAGTGGCTTGGCGCAATAGTGGCGCATCGCGCCAAGGCCAAAAATCAGGATGGTCAGTTTTCAGCTTTCGTTGTTAAATTCGTTTAAGGGTATTTGGGTATTTTCCGATGGCCCTAATATATCTAAAACATGATATTTAAATTATTAGTGACCTAAGTAATTATTATTTAATGCTTCATCAAAATTAAAGATCCCCTTTTCAAGAACAAGAAACCCTAGCTCTCAAATTCAAGACAATTTCTCAAGAACTCTCCATCAATCCTCCCAAATTCATTATCCCAGGTATGTTAAATGTTCATCCATGGTTCCTTTCACCCATGAAGTCCAAGTATCCGATTTTAATTATAAAGTTATCATATTTTCAAGATTTATGATATTTAATTGTGATTTTAAACCATGAGTCTCCATAAACTTCCATGAATATTTATTTTATACCATTTTACCATGAAATTATTGTTATTATTCAATATTCCATGTTTTAATACTATGATTTACTGAACTAAACTATGATTTAATGTTGTTATGATGAATCCATTCCAAGTTTTTATGTTTTGAACATTCCTACGATTGTTTTCAACCATGAACTACAAGTTTTTGATAAAATGCCTATAAGAGTAAATGTTTTATGAAAGCCTTCATATTATGTTGCCAAAGTTTTGGTGTCATATTAATATCATTTTTTTGAGTCCTGATGTACTGAATACCCAAAAAACATATCTGTTTTATCACTCTAGTTTTAGTACAATATACAATAGTCTTCAGATTATACTATGAGCATTGTCAGAATAGTCAAATATCATTCATTAAACTCAGAACAGTCGAGTATCTCAGTGTCATTCAATTGAGAGTAGGATTTAGTACCGAGCGAGTGTAAGGATGGTGGCTTCCCTGTCAGATAGGCAGATTTGTTAGTAGCTGTCCCTATACTCCAGAACTACGAAGCCAGTGTAGGATATAAGTAGTCACCCATCAGATTAGGCTTGACTATCTCACAGGGGTCACCCGTTAGTTCAGGCTTGACACCCTTAGTCCTTTGGACATTATATCAGTTTAGTGGATCCACGCAACCAACGTTAGTACCCGTGGCACGGTATTAACACCATTCCAACTGGGATTACTGGTTGGGCCCCGATTAGCTCAGGTTGGGAAATGTCGGTTAGATGATACCTCCCACATTCTCAGATACAGTCTTAGTGTTGTTTGATCAAGTCATACATATATTAATATATTTTTTGGTACTTCAAATTATAGATTTTACACAGTCCATGTTATATGCCTAGTCATGCATCTTCGGTGTCTATAAATTTTTTTGTATTTTTAGTATTTTATAGACTTTCATGCATGTTTTGTATCTATAGTTTTCATGTTCTCTTCCCAGTATTCCATGCTTTACACTTATACTCAAATACATCATTACTCATATTCATGAAACCTTGCATTTTACCCTACCTCATTTAGTACACTAGTACATTCCAAGTACTGATTGCATACTTCTCTTTTGCGCTATGATGTCTTATATCATAGGTGCTGACGCTCAGTTCCCGGATCAAACTTAGATTCTCAGATCATCAGCTGTATGTAGAAGTGTTGAGTCCTTATCATTCGAGGACTAATTATACCATTTCATATCTTTGATTCAGGAGTTAGTAGAGTTAGTTGGGGGATAGTCCCATCAACTCTTAGTCAGTTAGTCTTCGAGGCTTTTTAGATATTACAGTCAGTTAGTTATTCAGTTTATCAGTATTTTTCTCAGATTTAGACAGTTGTCTTGACTAGATTCATATTTCAATTTTGAATTTAGATATTAAAGCCTTATGGCATTTCAGTTATTCTTCCATATTCATGATGATATTATTCAGTGCTCACAGTAGGTACCATCTCAAAGGTTAGCTTGTGGTCTCTCGAGACCTTAATCACCGTTTAATGAATAAGGAGTAGTCTCAGGTCATTATACTTACCTTCTAGTATTGGGGAAAGATGCCCAATCAAAATTATAGAAGGCAGTCATAGATATGATCTCACTAGTTTTAAGCAAGATTTCTAGGCCAAGATTTCCTTTCAAGTACCTCACAACTCTTAGTGCACTATCCATACGGGATTGCTTATGTCTTTGTATAAATTGACTGAGAGCTCATATACAAAAACAAATGTCAAGCTTGGTAATGGTGAGGTAAAGTTGCTTTCTAATAAGCTTTTAATATCCGAAAATATCATCTATTTCTAGATCATCAGAATTCCTTACTTGGAGGTCATATTCCCCATAGGTTAATTTCTTATTAACCTCTAATGGTGTTGAAGCTTGTTTACATCTACTCAACCCAAGTTTTGAGATTAGTTCAAGCACATACTTTCTCTGGTTAAGCAGTTAAGCAGTATTCCTTTGTTAGACCTGAGGACTATAATTCCTATGAAGAATCATAAATGGGCTAAATTTGTCACCTTGAATACCTTTTTTGGTGTATCTTTTGTAAGTTGAATCAGTGTGGGATTACCTCCTGTAATAAAAAGATCATCAACATAGACTAAAAGTACTAATATCAACCCTAATCTTGGAACAAATAAAGAATGATCATAGCTACTCTGTGTATAACTACCAATAAGCAATGCATTTGTAAGTTTAATGTTCCATTGTCTTGAAGCTTGTTTAAGTCCATATAAGAATTTTTTGAGCTTACACACTAACTTTTCTCCTAGTCTCTGAAAACCTTAAGGCAATTCCATGTGTAAATCTTCATAAAGATCTCCTCATAAGAAAGCATTATTTACATCCATCTGAAATAGATTCCATTACTTAGAGGTTGCTAGGCTCACCATATTTCTAATTGTTACCATATTAGTAACAGGTGAAAAGGTATCATAATACTCTAATTTTTCTTTTTTATTGTATCCTTCTGCAACTAATCTGGCCTTGTACCTATCAAAGCTTTCATCATCCTTATACTTGATCATATAGACCCATTTAGATACTATAGAATGTTTCCCTAGAGGCATGATGATAGGCGAAATTACGCGCCTATATCAATATATTTTGCCCATATTTTAGCCTAGTTTTGAGAACAAATTATATATTTCATGCACTTTTAGTCCTTTTTCCTGTAAATGAGCTAACGAACATGATTAGTAAAGTTTCAGGTATAAATGATGCAAAATTCAGCATTTTATGGCTTACTTGACGCAAAAGAAAGCTCACGAAGGGAAGAAAGGGAATTTACACGCCTAAGGACCAAAACTGCTACATGGAAAATCTGTCCTGGGCTAAAACAACAATTCTAAAGACTTTGGGGACTTACAGACACAAAGCTGGATTTTGACAATGATACATTAACCTAGTACAATTAGGTTATGTATTTCACTAGTTTATTTGGATTATGATAATGTTACCTTAACCTAGTACATTTGGGTTAAGTATTTCATTAGTCTAGTAGGATTTGGTTATTTATTTCATTAGCTTAGTAGGAGTAGGATATGGGTATTATAAATACCCTATCATGCTAGAGATTTTTAATTCATCTTCTAACATTCTTCAACCATTAATTCTTCACTTAACAATTAATCTTCTTCCATCCGTCTCTTCTTCCACCACAACAATTCTACAACTCTTCTAATCTTTTCATCAATTCTACTCTTCTATTCTTAAATTCCACAACAAGAAAATCGTTACCACGCCAAGGAAACACGCCTCACGCCTATCACTTGATCTACACGCCATTAACCAAGTTTGTTATATAATAACAATGCCAATCGTGATCTCCTTCGCATTCATGGGTAACTAAACCTCTCTGTTGGGGTTATGGAAACCGAATGAGATACTAGCTATTGCTGTGAGTTTGTGAGTTCGTGACACGTATATTGCTTATATCATTATTCTCTTCATCTTAATCTACATTCTTTGCGGTTGCAAACGCAAGAATACGCTAGTCTAACATTTAACTTGTTCGAGAGAAAGGTTATTTGTCTGGAAAAGAGATAATGTCAAGGTAGTAGGACACCCTTTCCTATTAAAAAGCTAGTGTCGTAACTGGACTAACCTTTTGGAGAATTCATACCGTTAGATACGCTTTAAGCTCGAGAGAGTTAAAGTGAAATATTCCTTGTTGAGGTCGACAGACGCTTGGATTTACCATCGACTACAATTCTCTATAAGCAATTGCATGTCAAGATTCTACACACTCATAGCCAATAGAGATGTATACCTCAAAAGGTGGACATAACCCCAACGCTTCAATTCTCATTGTTTCACAACCCACAAAGTACTCTCTTTTTACTTTGCTATTTTCAGCTTTTTCTTTAATCTTTTGTTTACATTACTTGCACGACAAGACTCCCCCCTTTTACGAGACTTGCATCAAAAGTTTAGTAATTTTACTTACTTGTTGGCCAAGCTATTCCCTGTGGGATCGTCCTCCAAAGCTTGAATTTTAAGATGTATAGCCTTAATCTAGTGTTGATCTACTGCAATTTTTTAGAGGTTTTTGGCTCACCTTAAGTTGAAAAGGCTTGCAGATAGGCTTGATAAACTGGTGATATGTTATCATAAGATAACACATTTGAGATAGAATAAAGTGATATAACTCTAGCTTTAGAACCAAAATTTGTGGTTACATAATTCTTCAACCATATTGGTGAATTAACACTTCTTGAAGTCCTTCTCAATTCTCCTGTGTGTAGAACAGATATCCTACCTAGAGAGGCTCCTCAACTATTGTGTTTTCCATATCAGTCCATTTATTTGGATCTACTTGAATACAAAGATCTATAGGTACATGTGTAGTGACTCAGGTGAAGGAATTGGAGGATGATGATCATGGTACTTTACACTGGCAGGTTGTGACACATTAAAAATGTTTGTTCCTACTTGTGGAATACTTTTAAAAGGAAAAATATCTTCCCGAAACACCACATCTCTAGTGACCAAACACGTATTAGTTGAAGATCAAAAAGCGTGTATCCCTTTTTTGTCTTTAAATATGTAGTAAAGATTACTTTTTAGCCCTAGGATCAAACTTATCACCTTTAGGTAAAGTGAATGCAAAACATAAGCAACCAAAGACCCTTAAGTTATCATATAGTATAGGTTTGTTTTATAAAATTCAATAGGATGTTTTTCCTTGCAAAACTAGTGTAGGCAGCTTATTTATCAGACATGTTGCAGTCATAATACAATCTCCCCAGAACCTGTTGGGATGGAACTTTGAAATTTGAGAGCTCTAGCTATCTCAAGAATGTGTATGTTTTCTCTCTAACACCCCATTTTGTTGGGGTGTGCATGGAAAAGAGATTTCATGAATAATACCTAATGATGAAAAACAACCATAACACTTAGAATTGAAAAACTCTCTACCAATTTTTAATCTCAATGTCTTTGCAATAGTACCAAACTGATTCTTTACTTTTAACAAAAAATCTTTCAAAACAACAACCACTTCAAACTTATACTGAATCAAACATGTCCAAGGATATCTTCTATAGTCATCAACAATGGTAACAATATAATGTTTCTAGTAATAATTAGGAACCTTAAAAGGAACCCATATATCAACACGTATCAACTGTAAAATGCTACTAGAATGGGAGTTACTAACAAGAAACTATAACCTTGTTTACTTGGATAATGGGCATATTTTACATAGTTTGTGTGCATTTCTGTTAGTCTCAACAGTGGGGGGTGTAACATGGAATACTAATGGATGGGTGGCATAATCTCATATGCCACATTGCACCATCAACTACAGTATGAATGTTGAACCTGCTACAGGATGTCCTAAAGTGTCATCCTTCAACAAGTATAAACCATTATCTTCTCTACTAATCCCAAAGACCTTGCTAGAGTAAAGGTCCTAGAAAACACAAAAATTTGGGTAAAAGCATACTAAACAACAAATATCCTCTGTTATCTTTGACAGTGAAAACAAGTTATAAATCAGGAACATATAGGACATTCTTAAGTTTATGATCTCTTAGTATAACAGTGGTTCTTTTATATGTAACCTCACATCTACCACCTGTAGGTACTTAACCTTATTTCTCCTACAACTATCAAGTTTTAAGGGATTAATGAAGCACTCTTTATATGGTGTGATATAGTGAGATACACCAGAATGAATTATTCACTCATGTGAAAAAATACTAGATAAATGTGCTAATATACCTGTCATATTAGCTTGAAAATCACTTGAGGTATTGCTGGAACTTGCTTGGTGATGCTGCTGATTGAGTAGCTGTTGATATTGTTCCTCATATTTGTAACTACCCTTTCCTAGATAAATAGTTCCAATTTCTGCACCATAATATTACCTCAAGCATAGGATTTAGTGAAACTAGTTGCTGAGTTGTACTGACCCTTCTTCTTACTCTTGAAATAAGGTGGATATCCCACCAATCTATAGCAATATTCTGTTAAATGGTTTCTGTAACCACAATGAGCATAACATGTAGAAAAAAAGTGGTTTCTTATAGGTATTCTAATTCTGAGTAGCATAGTTATTGTTGTGACAATTGCTAGGATTAAAATAGGAGGTAGGTCTAGCCAGGTTAAATGTTGATCCTTTGTATCTATGGCCACCTCCAGTCATTAAAGTGATAGAATCCCTTTGTTTGCTACTGTTCCCTTGACTTTTTGGTTTTCTTCTTGTACACTTGTGCATATGCTTGATTAACAGTCAAGACAGGGGTGCACAACCAAATATCACTTTGTACATGACTAAAACTTTTATTTATCCCCATAAAAAATTGTAATAAACTTTGATTTCTCATTATCTTAGTGGAAGCCTTAGATCCTTCATAATTACAACCAACTCCTAGTACTAAGGAATCAATCTTATCCCAATAGTCTTGTAGTTTGGAATAGTAAGGAGTGCCTGAGTTTGTAACTTGAGTTAAAGTAGCTATATCCTTCCAGAGCTGATATATTCTGGTGAAATTTGATTTATTGAACCTTTCCTTGTTTCTTCGAATCTGATGCATAGACTATGCTAGAAACCAAATCCAATGAAATAGCAACTCCAATCCAACTGAAAATAATCGCATTACATCATTCGAAGATTTTCCAAATCTTCATTTTAATGAGATTTAGTACAACTGTCGTCCAGGAAACCAAGTTTGTTTCCCTAGTAACATTAGTCGCATCAATTTTCTCCACCACATGTAATTTTTCGACCCTGTTAACTTGATGCCAATCAACGCCAAGCTATGTGTATCAAAATTTTGCAGATATAGAAGATGATGGAAGTCGATTTTCATTTCCATTCTTATTGGATTCTATGAATTAGGTAAGGAGATAGTATCCCCTATTATTTATGATGCTTCGGATCTTAGCATGCAGCTTTTATGATGAATTATGCTTTAGTAACTCGTCGATCACCTCTCTGATATCATGATAAATTGCTTAGAAATATAGAATCAAACTCGCAAACAAAGAAGAACAACCAGTTGCTTCATTAGAGAGAAGAATTTTTAATTACATGATAGTGGAATAGTGCACCTTATAGTTGCTTTTATAGAGTATATGATCAACAGATAACCGATTTTAGTTTTACAATATGATAACCAACTCCACTAACTCTAACAATTGTACACTTACAGATTTAATTAATCTCTTTAGATACTATAACCCATAGACTCTTATTTAAAAATCTTCCTGGTCAGGTACCATTATTATCACTAAAAGAATCTCTAGTGGTCTGGGACAGAATATGTACCCCTAAGTCTGTAAAGAGGAAGGGTGCTAAATATCATCAATATCCACCCATGGAACAAAGCTGCTATTACAAAAACTAGTTGGGATCTTACTCATAAATAGGATAAGTTATGGATTCAATGAATCCATAATTATTATATCAAGAAAAACTAAGTTTCTGCTGCTCCTATACCTACTCAAAGCTCTTTGCTAATAAAAAAGATCATGATTGTTAGAAGTACTTTGGATCAAACTCGAATACTGAATCAGGGGTCTATATCTATCAATATTATCTATCAAGATCTCTTAGGTGATAATCCTAGAGTTATCTGGAAATATATGTTGTTTGTAACAATGCAAGGCCAAAAGGCAGATTTACTCTCCAGCTTCAGCTACAGGACAAACTACAAATAACTAATAGAATAAGCAAGTGGGGATTGGATGTTGATAAAAAATGCAAATTGTGTCAAGTACAGTTAGAATTAAGGGATCACTTATTTGTTCATAGTGACTTCACTAGACAACTATGGAGCAAGATCACGAGTAGGCTACAATGGCATAGTAAAGGAACAACCACCTGGTATATTCACTTAGCTTGGGCTATACTTTACTATAAGGGCAAATATCATAATACTCATCTTTTCAACATGGTCTATGCAGAACTTGTGTATACAGTTTAAACTAAGAGAAATATGACAACCTTTGAAAATAAAAGTAGAACAAGTCATGAGCTAGCAAAGAAAATTGTATGTACTTGTAATGTTCGAGCTACCATTGGGATCAAGGCAAAAATTTGGCAACTTATGTTTTAGATTTTCCTTCATTTCACTGGCTGATTTTATGTGTTTCTTATAGGTATAGCAAACCATGTTGGTTTTGCTAGGGTTTTGTAAAGTCTACATTTGGTGATTAATAAAAGCCCTATTACAAATTGATAATTTAAAATTTGAGGTTTGAAGATGACTTTACTGAGAGCACAAAAGCTGATGTGACAACCCAAAAATCGATAGGTCATGATAGCACTTATCGCGGTGAATCCTAAAAAGTAAGCTTCTTACCCAAACTAATATGCACGAGGAAAAGACAAAAATGCCCCCAACATAAAGCTTCTAGAACAAAGCTAAACCACATAGATATAATAAAAGTGAAAATAATAAAATTAACATATGCAGCCATAACTCCCAAAACCTGGTGTCAACAGTATAAGAACTACTAATACAATCCTGGAGTCAAATATATCATAAAAATAACCACAAAAGAAGATATCTCTACGAATACTAATAAATACATAGCTAATACAAAAATATAGAGGTGAACTCCGGATGCATGAATGTCCAATCGCTACCTTGGAAGCTCCAACAATCGCCCAAGTCAAACAAGTTGAGGCATACTTGGGCTAGAACCTACACCGAAAGGGAGAAGTAGGCATGAGTATGGTCCACTTGTACTAATAGGTATCATAGGCCGACCAAGTAAATTAGTAAATAAAGCATATAAAATACACACTAAGGGCACATTACCTGTAGTCAAAAATTGTCCCACAAGGGTAGCCCTCACCGCTTCACTAACAATTCTAATATATCACATATATCATAATACTACACCAAGATAGAACACAAGTATTCATTATATCACACATAAGTAGAACAAAGGGGAACATGCATACAAGATCATCAAATACAAGTAAAAGAAGATAAGCCAATTACATAGATGGTAAGTCAACAATGCATTACAACTCAATATAAACATAATTAAGTAATTGCAATGTATATGATACTAATGATAATGATGATGATGGAGATGATGCACGAGGTCATCGTACAACCTCCAGGATCAACGTACAATCTCCGTGTACACCTATGGAGAAAAATCTTCCCGATGTAGGACCCATGGAGAGTTCTTTAACCCATGTAAAATCCACATATCTTATATCTCCTTTCTAGCACATCCCTTGAAAAGGGTTTTATAAGATGTAACAATATATCCTCCCCGCCACATCTCTCGAGAAGAGTTTTTAAAAATGTGTTTCAAGTGTTACTCATATATTGACATGGTGATACCAATGTTTCATGAATGATTATGAGATGAGAATGTAATACTCACACGCAATATGTAACACCCTGCATTTTTGGACTAGTCTTTGAACCATCGCTCTTACGTGTATAAGTTATAATCCAAGTGATTCTCCTGTGAATATAAGTTTCATGATCTTTATACTAGTGCGTGAAATTTTCATGAGGTTAAAAATTTTCATAGAAATCATTTAGATCCAAGTTGAACAGAGATCCTTTGATTCGTCCAAAGTTTGGGGTTTAATTCTTCAAGGGTAAACTTTGAACAAGTATAAATTTTTATATACGTCGAATTTTTCATCTCAATACCCACCAAAAAATATATAATTAATTTAGCTTTCCAATGATACAAAGTTTGCCTTAATCCTATACCCGAGTAAAAAGTTATGCTATTTTTTGTGTTAGGAAGTAAGGGGTCGCGATAGCCCCGCGACGCAAGGGCTACTTGACCCAACTAGGGGTCGCATCATGAGGGACGCTTGACCAAACTCGGGGTCATGAAGCGGGGACTATTCACACACAGTTTGAGCTTCCTAAGGGTCAAGGGGCACTTTGGTCCTTTCTTCTCAACCCCAAATATCGAAGGGATAATTTATAGCATCCAAAAGGGCATTAATTGCCCATGTTTCTCAATATTTCCCACGTAAAAACTCTTCCCTATCCTAAGATAAATAATTCAAGATTTTTCTCTCAAGAGCACAAAGATTCAAGCTTCAAATTCATGACTTCTTCAAGAATCCATCTAATTAAGGTATGTGGGAGTTCGTCCATGGGTCCCCTTTCTTATCATCCCCTCCATCACGAGGTTTCAGACCCAGTATCGATACAGTATTCATATTTTACCATATCCCAGCTTCGGTTTTACTTATATCTTTAAAGTTTTACAGAAACTAAGCGTAGAGATTCACCATCTTATCAGAGTATGTTTGTCACTCATGCTTTAAGATCTTTTTAAATTTTAGTTTATTCTAGGCTATTGGTGAGTCTACTTACACTTAGAATGCATTCTTTAAGAATACGTATGAAATCAGTTTTACTTATTGCTTTCACCCCTGCATACTCAGTACATTCTAGAAGTATTGATCCACATATACGCCAGTGTGGGTACATTGTTTCATAATGTATGTACTATTTGTAGCCCACACATCATGATCAGATAGTTGCAGATTTCAGCCAGCAAGTGATGAGTTCTTCTACTTCGGGAACTCCAGTCAGTTTTAGTTCATGTACAGTTAATTTATTTTTCATATATATTGATTAGTGGTAGTTGGAGGCATGTACCAACTATATATAGTCATTATAGTAGAGACTTCATAGATGTCAATCAGAATTAGTTATGTTATCTCAGTTCTTTTCTCAGTTTTAATCAGATTGTAAACCTTATCAGTATGGTAACTATTTAGATTATGCCATGATTATATTTTTGCATAATAAATTTATTTACCTTATGCATTATAAATTAGTTGCTTAACAGTATGTTAGTTCATGGGTTAGCTTGGGATCACTTGTGGTTTCAAGCACTCTGTGATGACTAGGGGTAGTCTCAGGTCATTACAAAATTTGTATCAGAGCATAGAGTTCAAGTGTCCTAGGGTGTCTATAAATCCATGTCTATTAGAGTCTTGTGAAAATGTATGAAGACGTCTGTATGTTTCCCTCCTTTCAATTCTTAGATCGTACAATAAAAGTATTATCTAAGAAATTTATGCAGATCTACATCTTTCTCTATTCATGCTAACTCTGCCTTAGTTTTGAGGCAATGGAAATAGTGAAGCTTAAGTCCTTACAGATAGTGTTTCCTCAGCTAATCCCCATAGACAGTTATGGGATTGTATGTTGTCTCATAAAGTATTCCATCAGTGCCCTTATGTCTTAAAGTTTGAAATATTTCATCCATGTTCATAAAAATAGTGTGTTAAGCCAGAGTCAGATATGCTTTCAGATCCCCTCTTAGAATCCCTTTTACAGTATCTGAGCTAGAGTTAGAAGCATAAACCCAGAAGTGTAGCAGTAGTAGAGTTGGGATAACATTATCCAGATTAAGCAGATCATATATTCAAGGGGCTAGTTGTACGAAAGGGAATCAGTAGGCTTGAAATAGTGAATGCAAGAATTTAAGTTTATTGATGTAGAATTAAGTATGATGATGTGTTTATGATCTAAAGGTGTAACCAAGTTGATAGGATTGCATTAATTCTATGTTTTAAAGTGTGCATGCTTAGATAGTATCCATGAATTATTAAATGGAGAATGAGGCTATGTAGTATGTGATGTTCTTACCAACTAAGGTATGGGGTATAGGTTGATGATGTTGGGTATGTTGGTTTAATGAAACACTTACAGATTCTAAGTTAGTAAGTGTTTGTGTTATTGTATGATGACTATTGGGGCTATAGAAAGTTAAGATTTGTATCCCAGAAGATAGTACTGGCAATAGGTTTTATACTTTCAGGTATAGTCTTTTAGGATGAGTGTATCATTCATGTTTACTATTATACCCCACACTCTAGAGTAAAGTGATTGCAGTTCAGTTTAGAGTTTAGTAAAGTGGTCTATAGACTTAGAGTGATGGCCTAAAGCTAAGGGGAGATGATAGAACAAAAAACCAAGTCAGATTCACAGATTCTAGTAGTAGTGCCAGTATGTGTAGAAAAGCAATAAGGGAGGATGATTCCTAACCTATAATTATCTCGGTGCAAAGTTTTTCAGTCATCACGACATCTATTTATTCCTTACATGTCAGCTCTATCATTATAGCTCATATTTATGTTCTTAATAGAAAATCATATACTCATCCATTTCCTAGTATGAGGAGTTTCAGATCACTCAATAGTACGAATCATATTCCATGACATTATGAACTCCAAACTCAAGTCATGCAACTCATGACTCATGTACCCATTCCTTGCAGTATGTTTAGTTTCAGGTGCTCATGCTACACTCCTAATGATTATCAAAATTCATTTTATATCATGTATATCCTCAATTCATACCTCTTTGACGGATACTTATTACTCAGGCCTCAAGGGAGTGTCAAAATTATTCTTTTATGTTTTAGGTCCTCATGATCTAATTTTCAGTGACCTCTCCTTATGACATGATTAAATTCTATGTGTTTTCTTGGGCTAGTGCATAAAAGTTGTTAGTGATAAAGGTTTAGACAATATGAGAAAGACGTTTATGTGGTTATTTACCTACACATTTATGTGTGGTTATGAAGATAGGCTTGGATGTCATGTTAGTGTACAGGTGGAATGTATAGTTGAGTATAAGTTTTAAGTATGATTCAGTCCATATAACCAGCAATCTAATCTAGCATTCAGATAGATAAGTTCCTATGGTTTTCTATCTTTCCTATTTATGAGGTAATTCACATCTATGCAAATTTCAAATTCAGGTCAGTTTATGCATATGCATTAGTTTCAGATTCTAGATATTCAGTCATAATTTATTCCATAAGTGTCTTGTGCATCATCTCAGTCATTCCTTAGTATTTCAGCCAAGTCAGTATCATTCGGGGGACAAAATATCCCAAAGGGGAGATGTATTGTAATACCCTAAGTATTCATATCATAAACCTTTCATTTTTCTTCATGAAATAGGATATAGCTTAAATTAATGGTTACTCATCAGTTGACTCTCTCATTTCTATCTCAGCCTTATAGTCACTCTCATGTCATTGCATGTATTCAAGAAATCAGTTTAGTTCATGATATTCAGTTCATGTATCATATTTCAGAATCAGTTATGTAATCATGTTCCAAGTCATGCATGTTCAGAATATGATCTCATTTACCTTCATACAGTACTCTCAGTCTAACCAATCTCATTCGAGGATGAATGTTCCCAACGGGGAGATAATGTAACACCCTGCATTTTCAGACTAGTCTTTGAACCGCTATTCTTATGTGTATAAGTAATAATCTAAGTGATTATCATGTGCAAATAAGTTTAATTATCTTTATACTAGTGTGTGAAATGCTCATGAGGTTAAAAATATTCATAGAAATCATTTAGAGCCAAGTTGAGCTAAGATCCTTTGATTCGTCCAAAGTTTGGGGTTAAATTCTTCAAGGGTCTACTTTGAACAAGTATAAATTCTTATATATTTTGGATTTTTCATATAAATATCCACCAAAATATAGATAATTAATTTAGCTTTCCAATGATACCAAGTTCTCCTTAATTCAATACCCGAGTGAAAAGTTATACCATTTTTTGTGTGAGGCAGTAAGGGGTCGCAATAGCCCCACTACGTGAGGGCTGCTTGAATCAACTAGGGGTTTCATATATAGGGCTTCTTGAACCATCTAGGGGTCGCGACGCGGGGGCTATTCCTCCACAGTTTTAGCTTCTTAAGGATCAAGTGGCACTTTGGTCCTTTCCCCTTAACCCCAAACATCCAAGGGACGATTTTTAGCATCCAAAAGGACATTACTTGACCATCTTTCTCAATATTTCTCACGTAAAAACCCTTACCTTTCCCAATATAAATAATTCAATCTTTCCCTTTCAATAACATAAGGATTCAAGATTCAAATTCATGATTTGTTCAAGAATCCATCTAATTAAGGTATGTGGGAGTTAATCCATAAGTCCCTTATGACCCATGGAGACCAAGAATCCTTTTTAAATTTAAAGTGAATGATTTTACATGCTTTAAGTTCAATTTTATGATCTTTACATGTTAATATGAATTGTATCTATGAAACTTCCATGAATTTAGATTATGTATCATGTTTACGAATGGTTTTCGTTAAAATTGCCTTGATATGTTGGAATGGTGATTTCCACATGTTAAACCCTTAACCCATGTTTTAATATTGAAATTTAGATGATCTACATGGTTTAACCACTCCCATGTTTTATGTTATGATTCTCACGTGTTTGATTTCAAGTTAAGAGTATATGCGTTTTCAAGTGGAATGAACCAATGCATATTTTGAATGTTGTGATCTTCATGTCAAATCCCCAAGTTAAGAATTTTTTCATGTAACTCTATTGTTTCCTAATGTTTAAGACATCCTCATGTTCAATCTATGATCTTTACATGTGTTTGATGAATTACCCCGTGTTAAAGTATTAATCTCCATGTATTTGATGAAATGACGGAGTAATGGCTTTCTTGGAATAATGCTTTCTTATCATGTTCTCCAAGTTTTAGTATGGTCTTATTGTTATTTCTATTGAGTCCTTGGGGTTTTGAATACCCGAAATCTAGCTGCTTATCTAGTCTTCAGTATTTCCAAAATGCTTTCAGATAAACAATGAGTCTTGTCATCCAGTTAGTCATCATAATTAGTTTAAGGATAATAACTACCTCAGAATTCATATGCATTGTTATTTTCAGAATACCATGACCTGAGCTTACCAGTTATTAGTTAATACAGCATGCACCAGTTAGCATTCCAATGTTATTCAGTTGGGAGTAGAATTTAGCACTGAGCGAATGCAAGGATGGGAGAATTCCTTCCAGCATAGGGTTTTACCCTTAGTAACAATCCATAAGTTACAGAACTACATAACCAACATAGGTTTGAGATGTCTTCCTGGCAATTTAGGGTTAATACATATCTTATGAGTTTTATGCCAGTATAGGGTTACTCCTTAGTCCTTCGGGATACCAGTTTAGTGGATCCATACAACCAACGTTAGTACCCGTGGCATGGTGGTCACACCCTTCCAATTGGGGTTACAGGTTGGACCCCTATTAGCTCAGATTGAGGCATGTTAGTTAGATGATACCTCCCATAATCTCAGACAGTCTCAGTTATAGTCTCAGTTCAGTATTAAGTTCAGAATTCAGTTTAATTTTGCTTGACCATAGCATATAGTTATCAGTTATTCAGTTATAAGTATTTTAGTATTATAGTTTACAGACTATTCCAGAATTAGGTTATACGCTTGGTCTTGCATTCTCATATAATATAGTTTACACGCATTCATGCTCAATTATCTTATGTTGCTCACTCAGTCCTTACCTCATATGCATAGTACTCTACAGTTTCACTCCAATTATTCAGACTAAGTACAGTTCAGTCTTACATAACTAGTATTCAGTTATCAATTATTCAGTTAATCAAATAAGTTAGTAAGTTTATGCATTCATGCTCAATGTGATTGCATATTCAGATGCTCTATTTATGTCAGTTTCCATCACGTAGTTTCAAACCCAGTATCCATACAGTATTCACATTTTACGGAATCCTAGCTTCAGTTCTACTTATATCATTAAAGTAAAGTTTTACAGAAACTAAGTCTAGAGATTCACCATCTTATAAGAGTATGTTTGTCACTCATGCTTTAAGATATTTTCAGCTTTCAGTTTATTCCAGCCTATTGGTGAGTATACTTACACATAGCATACATGTTTTAAGATTACATATGAAATAAGTTTTACTTATTGTATTCACCCTTGCATACTCAGTACGTTCCAGAAGTATTTATCCATATATACGTCTATGTGGCTACATTGTTTCATACTGTAGTACTATTTATAACCCGCACATCACGATCAGATAGTTGTAGATTCCAGTCAGCAGGTGATGAGTTCTCCTTCTTTGGTAACTCCATACAGTTTTGGTTCATGTACAACTCATTTATTTTTCATATGTATTTATTAGTGGTAGTTGGAGGCATGTCCCAACTATCTATAGTCAGTATAGTAGAGGCTTCATAGATGTAAGTCAGAGTCAGTTATGTAATCTCAGTTATTTTCTCAGTTTTAATCAAATTGTAAACCTTATCAGTATTGTAACTAATCAGATTATGCCATGATTGTGTTTCTGCATAGTAAATTCAGTTATCGTATGCATTATAAATCAGTTGCTTAACAGTATACCAGTTCATGGGTTAGCTTGGGATCAATTGTGGTTCCATGCACCATGTGACGACTAGGGGGTAGTCTCGGGTCGTTCCACAGTAAGTATTTCCACAACCAACCACATTATTTATTTTCACAGCCAACCACAATGATAAATTTCAACAACCATCTAAGCCAATATTCATTCATTATTTTCATTTCATCCATGAATTTGCTCACATCTCATATGCCAATAAAATATGAATATAATCACAATACACCAATGGTACAACATTAAACATTTTAACAACACAATATAATTATTTATATGTATTCAAGGCTATCAATAACACATAAGACCCTAAATGGTCACATATGTCACATAATATCTCAATTCTGACAATTACGACTCACATAGACCCCCACATGAACAAAACACATAGTTAGCCATTTTTCATGATTAGTTTCCCCCTTAACATGCATTTTGTATCATCATTTACTACCCATCCCAGTCTGAAAGAGTTAAGCCATAACCTACCTCAAAAGCCAAAACCGATCTGCTGCACTTTGAATCCATGACCTTACTTTCCACAAATGATCTCGAACATCTCTAAAAATATCAAATATTAAATCTATGCATCAAAATAAAAATCAATGACACCCATATTGACTACTTTTAGTCGGGGATCAAAACGGACCCCCAAAACGAGTTTTCAAAAAAGAAGGATAAAATCATAACATTACTTCATAAACATGCTCCCCATATTTTTTGGAATCTACAGCTGAAAATCCAAGTCAAATTGAGTTTAAAACGAGGTTCAAATAAAATAAAATCATTTTTAAGCTTTGCCGGGTAAATTTTTTGAAATCCAGGTTAAAATCAATAATCAGAGTTATTTTGAAGGTTAAATTGATGAAAAACTAGTAATTATAACATAAAAATATTATTCAAGTGAAAAAGGAGTGAAATTGGAATTTAAAATGAAAAAAGACATCTTTTTCCCCCTGAACTTGTCCTCCAAACTCACTTTAGCACTTAAACTTAAGTTCTGTTTATTTACTCCCCTTAACATCTTTAAAGTGTATTTGTTTGACCTCTAAAGCTGACGTGACATTTTTTTAGAAAAGAGGCGCGTTTGTTTATTAAAAAGGAAAAAAATTACATTTTTTTAAATTAAAAATTGATATAATCCTACTTTTTATTTTAATATACATTAAAAAAAATATCCTTCTTCTTCAATGCCCCACCCCTCTCATGGCAACCCACACCCACACCCTACACTCTTTTCTTCTCCAATTGATTAAGAACAACAATACTCATTTTCTTTAAACCATCAATTCCTCCATTAACAATATCATCCATTTTTTTCAACCATTAATTTGTCCATTAACAACCTCACCCATTTTCTTCAACCATTAATTCTCACATTAACAACTTTACCAATTTTCTTCAACCATTAATTTCTCCATTAACAATTTCACACACATTCTCCATCAACACTTTCAGGATGGTAATTAATCGTACACAAGATGTAATGATTAAGATGTAATAATTCAACATTCTTATACCAAAAAAAAAATCACCCTTCAGTTGAAAGCTTTGAAAAAAATGGTGTTTTTCTTTGCTTTGCTTTTTTCTGATTTCGGAAACCATAATTAACAAACTATATGATTGGTCTAAGATCATCGTAGCAATTATGTTGTTTCAAAACCAAATCTTCAACCCTCACAATCAAATTTGTATTTGCAATTTATCCACTATGTTTGCTTAGGTCCAAGACTATGGAAGAAGAAGACCCACCTGTCTTCTAAAAAAAATTAAGTTTTTCTTTTTTGACTTTGTTTTTTTAAAAAAAAAAAACTATTGAGATTCAATTGGAAACCTAGGGGGTGGAGCACTGGAAGAGGAGGAGGGGGTCTTGTATTTGCAGGGTAGGGGGTGGGGGTGAGGGCTAGAAGAGGAGAAAATGTAGAGAGGGCGGGCTGGGTGGATGAGGTGGGGGTGTGAAGAAAATGGGGGGTGGAGGTGCCTTTTTTATTTAATATATATATATATATATATATATATATATATATGTATGTATATATATATATATATATAAAATAGTACATACATATACATTTTAAAAAATATATATATAAAAATAATGTATGGGGGATTATTTTTTTTTTTTTAGAAAAATAGTAATTTCTTATGTGGCAATGACGTTGCTCTGATGTGGCATTGAAGTGACATTGATGTGTAGGCGAGTGTAACACACTCTCTGTTGTGAGTGTGGTATTCAGTTTTGAGAGGTAAAAATAATAAACTTTAAAGATGTTAATGGGGGTAAATAAACAGAAGTTTAGTTTAAGTGCTAAAGTGAGTTAAGCGGACAAGTTCAGGGGAGAAATCATGTCTTTTCTCATTTAAATCAAGCCCTAAGATTTTTGGGGTTTTGAAAAATTACTCAAGAAATTACTAAGAAAAGAGTGAATTCTTACCTTAAATCCATAATAGAATCAAGAAATAGATTTTAATCTAGCTTCCCGAGCTCCCACAAGCTTCACTTTTAAGCTCCCACACTATTTTAGGATTTAACACTCAAGAGACAAGATCAAAGAATAGATAAAATAGGCCAAAAAGGAGGCGGAAAAAACTGCTATTTATAGCAAAAATATCTGCAATATATTGCAGATTTTTCAAGGTCCAAACAGCTTCCACGGGGTGTCCGAGATTTGTTCGGAATTCGATATATGTAAAAAAAATTATGTAATCATACTATATTCGATGCACCGCACTCAAATGGAGATATCAGATTTTTGAAAAAAATATTATTTTCACAAAGTTGATTCCCGAAATTCAAAATCACAATTTTCCAAACCGAGGATCGAAATGAGATTTAAAAGCCAAAAAATCTCACCAAATATGTTACCACCCTAAAATCAACATTTTGGATCTGCTGGTGAAGTCATATGTTTCATACAAGGTCGTTTTGACCAAATGTGGGTCCTACACTGATATTTCTAATTTTCCAACTTTTCAATCAATAGGTTAAAATGAGCTCAGGTGCGCTGGAACCCGAACCAAAGGTCTACCCAACCTAAAGTCAATACTCTGGAGCTGATGGTGCAGTCCATTCATCCACCCATCACAAGGATCAAAAGATATCCATATAAGTTCAAAATAAGGATCTTAAATACATAAAAAAAACTACAATATCGGATAAATAATACCAAAATGTATCAAAAATTATGTCAATCATCCACACACCTCAGAAATACCACAATAAAACTACAGAGATGGATAAAATAGTCAAATCACATAAAATCATAAATTTCTTTAAATTTTTAGGTCGTTACATCTGGGTCGTCGCTTGTCAGCATTTTGGAGATTTGATTCATAAGAAATAAAGAACTAAAGTAATTAAAAAAGTTGTAGAACTTCATTAATTGACAATGATTCATACTTTTTCAGTTTAAATTTATGTGATACCATTTAATGTAGACACGTAATTTTTTATCCTCCCCAAGTTTTAACCTATTTTTTGTCATTAAATATTTTTATTTTTATCCAATTTATATTTTAGTTCTTATTTCTATATTCAAATTAGTTCGTCGCATAGGTTTTTATACAACTCTGTACTATTTCTTTTATAAATTTTCATGTAAATTAAAATACGAACAATGTTGTTTATCTGATTTTGTGTGTTATATAGTAGGTCGTTGATTACTTATATGAGTTCTAATAATAAGTTTGTATATCTAGTATTTCGAGAATTTATATGCATCCATGAATTTGGCAATTACAAAATATCGATATATTAGTGAATAAGTTCCAACTCTCTCTCTATATATACTACAAATTAAAAAGGATAACACTTAGAACATAGAGAAACATAGAAAAAAGGTGAAGAAGAAAAAAACAAGGCGCAACAACTCATAAAGAAAAGGTTGAAGCGATACATCAAAACAAAACAAAAAAAGAATATACATTTACGAAAGTGGAGAAAAATAGAGTTTTAAAAATTATATACATAACAAATAATACTCATTTTTTAGGGAGGCGATTTGGAGTTCGAGTGTTATAGGTCCTCGACTCGAGTTTTCGATAACGACACCTTTGTTTTCATATTCAATTAGTTGATCGCCTTAAATGAGTATTGCTCAAGGTTATTGTTAAAGTTAAGTAGCACTTCGAGTAGACAAATATCAAAGCTTTTAAATGTTAGGCGAGTATAAAATAACTAAATCCCGTCTCGATTAAAAATGCGGCGTATGCATATTTCTGAGATGTTCTAAAAAATAATTCGAGGATGCAACATTGCACCTCGACAAAGTTCATCCTAAAATTAATTAACTTTTAATGGATTAATTCAAGATATATATATAGATATTATTAATATATTAAAAGTGAGCGAATCAAGGCCAACAAACAATTTATCAAAAAGAATTTAAGTTAAGTATCTATATCTATATCTATATCTATAATCTATAATATATATCTATCAATAATCTATATCTATAATATATTAAATGTGTGAAGACCCTTAGAAAAGTGATTTGAACTTTTTGCTCTTCATTAAAAGATTAAGCTTTAGACAAAATCGTCTCTTTTACTATTTTTTCGTAATTATTATATATTAAATATTAGCTATAATAAATATATGGAAAGCTTTGATCCTATAATAATACATGAAAAGTTTTGATACCCCTAACTATATAAAAATAAAAACTACTACTAAATACACAGGAAGGTCTTCTTCTTAAAAAAGAACTCTACAATTCTTTTTAAAATAATATCTTAGTCAAACCTAGCAAAACACACACTACTTGTCTTTACTTTTTCTTCAAATTATCGCTCCTCTTTACTTTTTCTTTCTCTTATAAATTTTGATTCATGATTGTCTTCTTGCATGAGTTATCATCTTTCTTTCTGCCTTCTTAATTCATTTTAGTTAATAAATTGATATAATATCTATGAATTATGCATAATTGACAATTGATAATGGTTTCTCCCCATTTTCTAATTTATCGTGTAAGTTAAAAAAAAATTATTTGAAAAAATGGACAAAATACGAATGTTTCACTGGATGAAGGCATGACAAGCCATCACGATAAAGGTGTCATTATCTGATTTTGCAACTCATATGGTAAACCAAGTTGAGCATCAACTACTTCAATGAGTCATGACCTCAACAGACTCCTAAGATCAAAGAATGAGGTCATGTTCACTCTTCTCACCTTCTATTCAGAATGGTTAGACACATTTGATATCTATGGGGGGCAAAGTCATCCTCAAAAAGGTATTCCAAACCTGAGTTTAGTTATTTGATGGTGGTTGAATAGTATTTAGAAGTAGTTTCAATTCCTTCTTCCGATTCCAAGAAATAGAAATCCTAAAAAATCAGTCAATGGATTATCTCTATTTTATGGATATTAACTTAGAGTTTGATCAAGAAAACTTTCATAATGAATATACTAATAAATACTAATAAATGTAATAATCCCAACCGTTAGGTGACATTGACAAATAAAAATCATGTTGGCTCAAGATCTTTATAAGGACTCAAGCAAAGGAAATAACCGAAAAAATCAAAGATTTATCTACCAAGAAAAATCAAAGGTTTGTCTCTATCCTTTTCAACTATTTTTTATGGAAATTTTTGAACGCAGGGATAAGCGAGGGACTAAAATAACCCTAATTTGTTTTGAAAATATTGTTCAACATAGAAATTTTTTATTTTTAATTTTTTTCTTTTTATAAAAAACAAATATGAATCTCTTGAGAATAATAACAAAGAACGAGATTATGGCTTAGCGATCAAAAAATAAATCACATGTAGGATATCGATATTCTTTGTTCTATGGTGCTTTTTGTATGTGCATAAAACCTCCAAGTACTTATAACTTAGTCATGTAGAACAATATTTTTTAAAACGGTTTCTTATGAGATATTATGGCCTTAATTATATATTGATTTGTGATATTTTTCTTTTTTTTTATTTTAGATATGATGATAGCAACAATATCGCTTAAGAGTAAAGACTTAGTTTGGGAAGATCACTCTAGCTTCTTGTCTAATACACAACCAAAACCAATTCAAAAGAAAAATAGTCAAATACTTTCAGTAGCCAAAATTTAGGGTCAAGAATATGACAAGTCAATGATACATGTCAAAGATCTGAAATGGAGATGAGCATGAAAAGTGCAAGAGCAATCACGTTAGTAGCCAAATGCCACAAATCAACCACCACATTTTAAGAACTCACAGTTTTTTCTTTGTTTGAAATAGAGATAAAATGTTGCCTTAACATCAAAGGCTTCAAATACTGATAACAAAGAATGAAATTCCATATTTCTGTCAACGCATGAGACAATGTTACAACACAAGACACTAGATTACTTTTATAGTAAAATTTCATCCTTGCGAGATGCTATTATCAAAATTATTTAAGGACATGATTTAGCCTCTTTCCTATACTTCTAAAAAAAATTTATGATTTGGTAACACTCGCAGAATTTTTCTAGTACAAATCGGGTTAAAAATTTATTCGTGTTTAAGGAGAATTTTATTTTCTGCTCAGGACCCTCTTGGAATATAGATTTTTATTTTTAGCTCAGAATCCTCTTACATAATGAGACTTTATTTTCTGCTCATGCCCCTCATGGATAATGGGATATTACTTTTCTACTCAAGACCCTCCTAGATAATGGGACTTTATTTTAGCTCAGGACCCTCCTAAATAATGGGGTTGTACTTTCAGCTCATGACTTTCCTGGATAATGGGATTATACTTTTCTGCCTAGGACCCTCCTGGATAATAGGATTTTACTTTTTTGCCCTGGACCTTCCTAGATAATGGGATTTTACTTTTCTACTGAGGACCCTCCTGAATAATAGGACTTTATTTTCAGCTCAGGACTCTCCTAAATAATAGGGTTTTACTTTCTGCTCATGACTCTCCTGGATAATGGGATTTTATTTTTCGGCTCAGGACCCTCCTGGATAATAGGAATTTTCTCAGTGCCTTCCTGAATAATGGGACTTTATTTCAACTTAGGATCCTCCTGGATAATAGGATTTTATTTTCAGCTCAGGGCCTTCTTGGATAATGGGACTTTATTTTCTTCTCAGGACCCACCTGGATAGTGAGATTTTATTTTTCTGCTCAGGACCATCCTGGATAATAGGATTTATTTTCAACTCAGGACCATCCTAGATAATGAGATTTTATTTTCAACTCAGGACCCTCTTTGATAATATGACTTTAATTTTTGCTCAGAACCCTCCTGGATAATGGGATTTTACTTTCTGCTCAGGACCCTTCTAGATAATTGGATTTTACTTTTCTCCACAAGAACCTCCTGGATAATAAGATTTTATTTTTCAGCTCAGGACCCTCCTGGATAATGAAATTTTAGTTTTCAGCTCAGGACCCTCCTGGATAATAGGATTTTATTATTAGCTCAGGACCCTCCAGGATAATGGTATTTTGTTTTTAGCTAGGACCCTTCTAGATACTGGGATTTTACTTTACTGCTAAGGACCCTCTAGGATAATAGAATTTTACTTTTCTGATTAGGACCCTCCTGAGAGTTTATTTTTTAGCTCAGGACCCTCCTATATAATGGGACATAATTTTCGCACAGGACCCTTTCGGATAATGGGATTTTATTTTTTAACTCAAGACCCTCCTGGATAATGATACTTTACTTTTATAGTTTACTTTTGATTTTGAGTTCATTAACAAATTTGAAAAATTGGAATTACTTTTAGTTTTGAAAGTCAGGAAGCCTGTCTGAAGAATAGGGTGAAAAAATCGCAACCCAGGAGCCTACCTAAATAACAGGGGGAAGAAAATCGCAACTCGGGAGCCCGCCTGAAGAACAGGGTGAAGACATAATAAGTCAGGAGCCCGCCTGAAAAATAGGGTGAAGAAATAGCAAGTCAGGATCCTTCCTGGAGAATAGAGTAAAGAAATTACAAGTCAGAAACCCGCTTAAAGAATAGGATGAAGATTTTCAAGTTCAAGATAGAAGTGAGTCTGGAGAATAAATTAATTTTCAAGTTCCACTCCAATGCCAAGAGTCAACATGGAGGAGCATCTCAATTTTGTAAGTTCAACTCAAAATAATGACTATCTCACCACATTATAAGTCAGAAAGATTTAAGGTAAGATTTCAGAAAAGCTGCATAGACAAGATCTTTCACTTGTATCTTCATTTTTATTTTTGTTCTTCACTTGGATGCAAAAACAGAAGTCGTAAACTGGAGACTCGATAGAATCTCACTCGACCTCTAACTCACCGTCTCACCATTTCACCTCATTGAACTAAATGTGAACCGATTCCATTATAACTAGGGATTTGTAGGAGGTCCAAAACCAGGACCCGATCATATTTTCTTTTCCTTTCTTATACCCTCTCAAATAACCGGAGGGTCAAAACTTGTCTCATTGTCTACTTCTTTGTGTAAAAACTCTTCGTATTTTCAAACAAAGAGGGGAAAAATGTAGACACGTAATTTTTGACCATCCTTGATTTTTAACCTATCTTTTGATATTAAATATTTATGCTTTTTTTCAATATTTATTTAGCTCTTATTTCATTTTTAGTAGGTTTCACTATAAAAATGTGTAGAAAAGAGTTCAAAATATAAAGTTCATTTTAGGATATATTTTTTTTTATTCATTCATTATTAAATAATAAGAAAAAAATTTAAAAATATATATTTTATTTTAATTTATATTTTAATAAATGAGCTAGTAATTATATTATTTTTCTCAATTATAATTTATTTTTATGCTAGTCGTACCCTTTCCCTAAATTTTCTTAGTATGAAAATCAATATTCTATTATTATTACATTCTTTATTATTATTATTATTATTATTATTATTACTTAACAAAAAAAAGAGAATAAAACCACCCCAACTCCCCCATCTAGACACTCAACTGCATACACACAATACTCTATATATACACCCACACAACGTAGAAGAAAGGAAGAGATGGGAGAAAAAAAAGATAGACAAATAGAAAAAGAACATGGACAGAAGACTAAACAGAAAAAGAAAACAAGAAACACACAAAAATAAGGGGAGAAGACACTTTTAAAAATAAGAGAGAAAGAAGAGTTAGAGGGAAACATAGATAAAAAGTTAAAGAAAAAAAATGAGAAGAAAGGAAGAAAGACAAGAACTGAGAGAGGACAACATACTCACAAAACACAGAAAAAGAAGAAACAAGAGTGGAAAGAAAAAGGAAGAGAATAACAGGCGAAGAAAAGGTTAGAAAATTTAGAGAAAAAAAAAAAGAGTCCTCTGGGTTTGGAGATTGAGTTTGGGTTTTCATTCAAGTTTCCAGGTGACGGCTTTCTTATTTCTATATTCAAATTATTTCGTCACACAGGTTTTTATCCAACTCTGAACTATTTCTTTTATAAATTTTCATGTGAATTAAAACATGAACAATGTTGTTTATCTGATTTTGTATGTTATATGTTGGGAAAGGCAATGACAGTATCAAAATGCCCTGCAGGGTAGTAACGGAGAATACCCAAGTCTAAACTTTTCCTTTCAATTTAAACAAAGGAAACAAGCAAACACAAGAAAAACAAAGTAATATGCCAGCAAATAAATTATTCACTCAAATACAGCAAGACAAGAATAACAAGATGCCAAATTTATGTGGACAACCCTTCGGTGTAAAGACAAAAACCATGGGATCAAAACCTCCACTATAATCACCAAGAGTTGCAAATATTGTTCTCCAAAATGGCCACCAAACTAGTGCCAAAAAACAAGCAAAAATACATAAATCACAGCACCAAACACTAGAGAAATAAAGGAGAGAAAATATCAAAACCCAACTGTTGTTCAGGGATGAAAAACAGGAGCTAAATGCCTACAAATTCAACTGTGTCAGTTCCTAATTAAAGATTGAGATGAGAGGAACAAGGTGCAAAAAATTATATGAATCGGATAAGAAACGAAGTGGAAATCACAATTTGAAATTGACAGCTGTGGCTGGAAAATTTGGGCAAAAATGTACTTTATTTTCTCTCTTTGGCTACTGAAAACTCTCTTTTGTGAGGGTGAAATAACATCTAAAAAGATCTATATATATACCCCATAGTAATGGGCCTATGGTCAAAAGTGGGTTGGTCTAAATTGAGCTTTATTTATCCACATGAAAAATAAAGACCCAAGACCCAACAATTCTCCCCCTCTCGACTATGTGGAGGAAACCGCCATTTCGACGATCATGCAAAAAATTTCAAACTTCCTTTTTGGCATAGCTTTAGTCATCATGTCAGAACCATTATCATCTATCTGAATCTTCTCAAGTTCAAGCTACTTAGAATCCAAAATATCTTGAATAAAATTATATCTCAAATCAATGTATTTAGATCGACCATGAAATAAAGAATTCATGCCAAGTTGTATAGCACTTTGACTGTCTCAATAAAGCACATACCTCTTTTGAGCAATACCAAGTTCCCCCAAGAATCTCTTTATCCAAAGAAATTTTTTACAAGCTTCAACAATATCAATAAGCTCAGCTTTTGTAGTAGATAGAGAAACACATTTTTGCAACCTAGATTACCAAGACACAACTCCCCTGCAAAAGTAACCAAATATCTTAAAGTAGACTTGTGAGTATCAACATCACCAGCCATGTCTGAATCTATATAACCATAAAGAATAGGCTTTCCTATACCAAAATACAAACTCAAACTAGAAGTGCCACAAAGATATCTCATAATCCACGTCATAATATTTCAATGTTTTCTTCCTAGATTAGAAAGAAAACAATTAATAATACCAATAACATGAGCAATATCCGATCTTCTACAAACCATTGCATACATAAAACTACAAATGGCTGAATCATAAGGAACTTTCTTTATATTTTTCTTTTCATCATCACTGGAAGGACACTGCTTCGTGCTCAATTTGAAGTGCATAGCTAAAGGTGTAGTGACAAACTTAGCCTTGTCCATGTTAAACTTTTGAAGTAATTTCTGACTAGACTTCTCTTGGGATAACCACAACTTTTTAGCCTTTCTAATGACAATATGCATGCCAAATATTTGTCTTGTTGGTCCTAAGCATAGAAAAAGACTTACTCAACTCTTGCTTCAACTTTTGAATCCTGGAATCATTATGACCAAGAACAAGTTTGTCATCAACATAAAGCAACACAATAATAAAGTCATCATTAGAGAATTTTCGCATAAAAATACAATGGTCTGAAGTAGTCTTCTTGAAACCCTGCTGACTCATAAAGGAACCAAACTTCCTGTACTATAACCTGGGAGCTTGTTTCAAACCATACAAGCTCTTCTTCAATTTGTAAACATAATTCTCTTTTCTCTTGACTTCAAAACCTTTAGGTTGCTCTATATAAATTTCTTCATCTTAATCTGGAGAAAAGAAGTTTTAACATCCATTTACTCAACCTCTAAATCTAGACTTGCAGTTAAGTGTAGAACCACACGAATGGATGGCAACTTCACAACTCGATAGAATATCTCATCAAAATCAATTTCTTTTTTCTGGTTAAATCCCTTTTCAACCAATCTATCCTTGTACCATGAAAATGGATTACCATCTTCATGTTTCACCCAAAAAACCACCTGTTTTTCAAAGATTTTGTATCTTTAGGTAGCTTAACCAAATCAAAGGTATAATTATCATGTAAAGATTTAATCTCATCTTTCATAAAATTAAACCGCTTTTTTTTTCTTCACTTTCCATGGTCTTATCAAGACTTTCAGGTTCTCCCCCCTCCTGTCGAGAGTATACACTCAGTAGGAGAATAACGAGATAAAGGTATTCTCTCTCTAATAGATCGTATAAAAGAACTCTCTAGAGCATCAACAATGGGTTACTGATCAACCATATTAACTTGCACTTGAGCATCAATGATTATAGGCGATATTACGCGCCTATATCAATATATTTTGCCCATATTTGTGCCATGTTTTGAGAACAAATTATATATTTCATGCACTTTTAGTCCTTTTTCCTATAAGTGAGCTAACAAACATGATTAGCAAATTTTCAGGTATAAATGATGCAGAATTCAGCATTTTGTGGATAACTTGACGCCAAAGAAAGCTTCACGAAGGAAGAAAAGGGAGCTTGGACGCCTAAGGACCAAAAATAATGCATGGAAAATCTGTCCCAGGCTAAAACAACATTTCTGAAGACTTTGGGGACTAGCAGTAACTTAGTTGGATTTGGATAATAATACATTAACCTAGTACAATTGGGTTAAGTATTTCATTAGCTTATTAGGATTAGGATAATGATACATTAACCTAGTACAATTGGGTTAAGTATTTCATTAGCTTAGTAGGATTTGGTTAAGCATTTCATTAGCTTAGTAGGAATAGGATATGGGTATTATAAATACCCTATATTGCTAGAGATTTTAATCAATCTTCCTACATTCATTCTTCTCTTATTCCTCTACAACAATTCTTATTCTAGTTCTAAACAATTATTCTTCCATTAATTTTATTTTTCTTCTATTCATCTATTCTTAATTTCCGCAACAAGAGAATCGTTACTTTGCTAAGGAATTCACGCCTAATGCCTACCACTCTTGTGCTACACGAAATCTATCATTATTGTGGTATAATAACAATGTCAATTGTGATTTCCTTCGCACTCATGGGTAACTAAACTTCTCTGTTGGGGTTATGGAAGCCGAATGAGATACTATCTATTGCTATGAGTTTGTGAGTTCATGACACGTATGCTGCTTATATCATTATTATTTTCATCTTAATCTACATTCTTTGTGGTTGCAAACGCAAGAATATGCCAATATAACATTTTAACTTGTTCGAAAGAAAGGTTATTTGTCTGGAAAAGAGATAATGTCAAGGTAGTAGGGTCCCATCCCCTATTAAAAAGTTAGTGCCGTAACTGGATTAACCTCTTGGAGAATTTGTACCGTTAGACACGCTTTAAGCTCGAAAGAGTTAAAGTGAAATAATCCTCGAATAGGTCGAAAGACGCCTGGATTTAACATCGAATACAATTCTCTATAAGCATATACATGTCTGAATTCTACACACGCATAGCCAATAGAGACGTATAACTCAGAAGGTGGACATAACCCCAAATCCTCAATTCTCATTATTTCACAACCTATGAAACATTCTTTCCTTTTTACTTTGCTATTTTCAATTTTTACTTTAATATTTTGGTTACACATTACAATCCCCCCTTTTTACGAGACTTGCACTAAAAGTCTAGTAATAGTTGCTTACTTGTTGACCAAGATATTCCCTGAGAGATCGATACCCAACCTAGGTTAGGTTCTATATTTGCTAACGACCGCTTTACACAACTACGAGAGCTTTAGATTGAGCGTTATCAAAAAATGGCGCCGTTGCTGGGGAATACGAGTGTCAATCAAGTTCGTGATAATTACTAGACCCTTTGGTCAAAGATTCTCGTACTTTTACTTTCAGTTTTTGTTTTTGTTTACTGCAGGTTTTTATTCAGTGCATGCCCCATACTAGAAGTTCTAGTCAACCGTTATTACCTATCAATCCTGAACCACAACGCATTGGTAGAATGGAAGCACAAGCAGAAATCGAAAGGATGGCTGCTCAAAAGGAACAGGCGAGATTAGCTGCTCTTGCCGCCACTCAAGTTCAACAACAAAACATTGATAATCCTGGGCGAGCAACAAATCTAGACGATGAGGATTTAGGTGATGACGAGTTACTAAACCCTAGGCGTGATGCTGAAATCATAACACCTGCCAACAGAAGAGGTCGACAAGCTCGGTTTAGGTATGATCGCCAACCCATGCAACCAGCTTTCGACGATGATGATGATGATCTTGATGGAGCCGGAGTCACAAGAGCCATTATTTCTCCACCATTAGCGCCCGGAGCCAAGTTCAACATCACAAGCACCATGATTCAGTTATTGAAACTCAAGGGATTATTTGGTGGACTAGCAGGCGATGATTCGAATATGCATCTCATCAACTTTATTTCTACATGTAAGTCGTTTGACAATCTCGGTGTTGGTCAGAATGCAATTTGATTACGTCTATTTCCATTATCTCTGTCTGGGGAGGCAACACTATGGTTGAATGGGCTGACTCCTGATTCAATTACAAATTGGAGGCAATTGAGAGACGCTTTCCTAGAAAGATTCTTTCCGCCATCCAAAAGAGCACAACTGCGAGATGAAATCAGCAACTTCCGTCAACTTCCCACTGAAGCTCTTCATGAAACATGGGAGAGGTTCAAGACAAAGCTAGCAAGATGCCCAAACCATTATATGACTAATGTTCACTTAATGGAGATATTATACAGAGCCTTGAATTCAATAACTAAACCAGTGGTGGATAATGCAGCTGGAGGATCTTTTATGGACCTCACCTTTGGTCAAGCAAGCAATATGCTAGATCGTATGATGAAACAAAGTAGAGCTTGGCATACCAGGGATTCTGAGGTAGCAAGCCCCACTTTATCTATTGGCATAACTGCAGACCAAAGAAGAAGAGAAGAAGAATGTGATCAAGATATGGAGCATATGAAAACACAAATGGATCTTCTTACAAAGCATTTATTATCAGGGAAGACCGAAAAAGTCAAAGCCATTGCGTCAAAAGGAAGAGACGAATCTGATTCGGAAGAAGAGGTCAACTACTTGAACAATCAGGGGGGTTTTCGTGGGAATACCCAAGGAAACCAAGGTAGGAACTATTATGATAAATCTGGAAACAAAGACCAAGGTAGTTGGAAGAACAAGAATGAAAAGAGTGGTTTGTACGTTCCTCCTGGAAGACGTGACACCACCACATCTAATTCTGGAAGTATGGAAGACATGATGGCTAAATTATTGAAAGGAGTGAAAGCAACGAGCGCGGGAGTAACAGAGGTAATTAATGATTTTTCCTCCATGAAAAAATTAGTTGATTCTCATTCCACTTTAATCAAGCAAATAGAGCAGCAATTGAGCCAACTTTCAGCAGCACTCAATCAAAGAAAGGTCGGTACTTTACGTAGCGATACTGTGCAAAACCAAAGGAATGATGGGTCATGCATGTCCATCACTACCAGAAGTGGTAAGGTGCTGGAAACTTCAGCAAAAGGCAAACAAGTGGTTGACGAAGTAGTGGACATTGATGATATGGTGAAAGGACAAGATGCCGCAGCAACTAATCCTATCGACAATGACGTCACACTAAACAACGTGCAACCTAAAAAAGCTGAAAAATGGAAGCAAGAGGAGAAGAAAGCCATGGAGAGAACAATTTCATACCCACCACCACCTTTTCCCCAAAGATTGAAGAAGGTGGCGGATGACACAAAGTTCAGCGAATTCATGACTATGTTAAAGCAGCTGACCATTAATGTTCCATTGGTGGAGGCACTTGAACAAATTCCTGGGTATGCGAAATTTACGAAGGATCTTTTGACAAATAAGCGGGCATCAAGTTATGAGTTGAAATAAGATGTTCATCATTGCAGCGCAATCGCTACCCAATCGATAGTTCAGAAGAAGGCCGACCCCAGAGCTTTCACTATTCCTTGCACCATTGGATCTTTGAATTTTGACAAAGCATTATGTGACTTAGGAGCCAGCATCAATTTGATGCCATTATCGATCTATAAGAAGTTGGGGTTGGGTGATCCTACTCCAACCAACATGAGGCTTGTCATGGCGGATAGGTCGGTAAAATGACCTGTTGGTATTCTATGTGATGTATTGGTAAAGGTTTCTTCATTCATCTTTCTGGTAAACTTTGTTATTTTGGATTGTGAGGCACACTCAGAAGTTCCCATAATCTTGGGGCGCCCTTTCCTTGCTACAGAAAGTGTGCTCATTGATTTGAGAGCTAATGAGCTTTCATTCCGAATAAATGATGAAGTGGTTCGCTTAGATGTGTTCAAATCAATGAAGCAACCCAAAGATCTAAGTGTATTTTTGGTGGCTGATGTTTTCTTTGATAATGAGAAAGAATTACATGAAGAAGAGCAAATTATTAATGACCCTTAGGCGGTTGTGCTCATGAATGGAGAGAATGAGGATGCTGAAAATTGTGAAGAAGCTATTTGTGCTCTATCAGGATTAGGGACATATAGCTATGCTCCCAATAAGCTGGACCTTGATCTCAAGAATCGACCCACACCACCAGCTAAGCCATATATTGAAGAGCCACCCACGTTAGAATTGAAGGAGCTCCCAAGTCATTTAAAGTACGCATTCTTAGGGAGCGGAAACACACTTCCAGTCACTGTTATTACAGATTTGGGCGAGCAACAAGTTGCAGCCCTCATTGCTATTCTACGGAAGTATATTAGAGCCATTGGATGGATCATTGCGGATATTATTGGAATTCCACCTGGGATTTGTACACATAAAATTCAGCTTGAAGAGAATTGCACACCCACCATTGAGCATCAAAGACGTCTAAACCCACCTATGTAAGAAGTGGTGAAGAAAGAAATTATCAATTGGTTAGACGCAGGAGTTGTATATCCAATCTCTGATAGTACATTGGTAAGCCCGGTACAATATGTTCCTAAGAAAGGAGGCATGATTGTGGTCGCGAATGCGAAGAATGAGCTTATTCCACTCAGACCCATCATTGGATGGAGAGTATGCATGGAATACCGAAAGCTGAATTCTTGGACACTCAAAGATCACTTCCCAATGCCATTTATGGACCAAATATTAGAAGAATTACCGGGAAAAGGATGGTTTTGCTTCTTAGATGGTTATTCAGGCTCTAATCAGATTTGTATTGCCCCCGAAGACCTAGAGAAGACAATGTTTACATGCCCATATGGTATGTTTGCCTTCAAACGCATGCCATTCGGGCTATGTAACGCACCAGCCACCTTTCAACGTTGTATAATGTCTATTTTTTCTGATATGGTTGAAGACACTTTGGAGGTATTTATGGACGACTTTTCAGTTGTTGGTGAGTCTTTTGAAGCGTTCTTGGCTAACCTAAGCATGGCATTGGAAAGATGTGTAGAGTTCAACCTAGTGCTGAATTGGGAGAAGTGCCACTTCATGGTAAAAGAAGGAATCGTTCTTGGGCACAAAATCTCCAAAAGGGGAATTGAGGTTGATCGAGAAAAAATAGAGGTCATTGATAATCTACCGCCTCCAATTTCAGTGAAGGGAGTTCGTAGTTTTCTTGGCCATGCAGGTTTCTATCGTCGGTTCATCAAAGACTTCTCCAAAATTGCTAGTCCATTGTGCAAACTCTTGGAGAAAGATGTGAAGTTTGACTTTAATGAAGATTGCTTAAAGGCATTCGAATGCCTCAAAGAAAAACTCATTGAAGCCCCTATCATGGTAGCACCAGATTAGTCTCTCCCGTTTGAAGTCATGTGTGATGCTAGTAGTGTAGCCGTTGGAGCTGTGATTGGTCAGAGAAAGGAGAAATTATTTCATCCCATCTACTATGCGATCAAGGTCTTAAATGAAGCTCAAAGGAATTACACTGTTACTGAACAAGAGCTCCTAGCGGTCGTGTATACGTTTGAGAAGTTTCGAGCCTATTTGTTGGGTACTAAGGTGATCGTTCATACAGACCATGCAGCTCTTAGGTATCTAATGACAAAAAAGAATGTAAAACCAAGGTTAATTCGATAGGCGTTGCTTCTGTAAGTGTTCAATTTCGAGGTCAAAGATAGAAGAGGTTGCGAGAACCAAATGGCTGACCACCTATCTAGACTCGAGAATGAGCATGTGGCGCAACCTGAAATTCAGATTGATGATTCATTCCCCGACAAGGAGATATTAGCGACAACAATGGAAAAATTACCATGGTATTCCGACTTTGCAAATTTCGTGGTGAGTAATGTGATACCTGCCAATTTATCTTACCACCAAAGGAGGAAGTTTATGCATGACGTACAACACTACTATTGGGATGAGCCATATTTGTTTCGACGATGTGCGGATGGTATCATTCGATGATGTATATCCCATGAAGAGGTGCCAAATATTTTGGAAGCATGCCACACTTCCCAAGTTAGAGGACATCATGCAGGCAATCGGACGGCAAGAAAAGTATTGCAAAGTGGTTATTATTGGCCTTCGATATTTAGAGATGCCTACAACTATGGTAGAAGGTGCGACCAATGCCAGTGTCAAGGTTCTATTTCAAAACACCATGAAATTCCCATGTCGAAAATTCTTGAGGTAGAACTCTTTGATGTGTGGGGCATTGATTTCATGGGTCCATTCGTGAATTTGTTTGGAATGAAGTACATCTTAGTTGCTGTAGATTATGTCTCGAAATGGGTTGAAGCTATAGCGTTGGCTGACAACGAAGGAAAGCATGTTGTAGCATTCTTAAAGAGTAATATATTCTCTCACTTTGGAGTACCACGTACTATCATAAGTGATGGAGGATCTCACTTTTGCAACAAGCTATTCAAATCTGTGTTGGCCAAATATGGTGTCAAGCAACATAATGTAGCCACGCCTTATCACCCCCAAACTAGTGGACAAGTAGAGGTTTCCAATCGGGAGATCAAGCAAATCCTTGCAAAGACGGTAAATGCTAATAGGAAGGATTGGTCTCGGAAGCTAGATGATGCACTATGGGCGTATAGGACGACATTCAAAACACCAATTGGCATGTCCCCTTATCAACTACTTTATGGGAAGGCTTATCATTTACCCATCGAGCTCGAGCATAAGGCATTGTGGGCATTGAAGCAATTGAATTTGAATTGGGATGATACAATGAATCTGAGGTTGGAGCAGCTGAACGAATTAGATGAGTTCCGTCTCCATGCATATAAAAGGTCAGACCTATACAAGGAGTGGATGAAAAAGTATCATGATCAGCGGATTGTTCGATAAAACTTCCAAAAGGATGATATGGTACTTCTCTCCAACTCCAGATTGAAGCTCTTCCCAGGTAAGTTAAAGTCTAAGTGGTCTGGTCCATACAAACTTATCCAAGTCTACTCGTCTGGAGTAGTTGAATTGGAAGACAATAATGGTGTTGTCTTCAAAGTGAATGGCCAACGTGTCAAACCTTATATCGGTCCGCTTGACTCGATGAATTATATGCCCATCACTTACCTCGACGAAGTCTAAGTACTCGAGGTAACTATGTCGAACCACGATAATAAATAAGGCACTAGATGGGAGGCAACCCATCATTTATCGTTTATCGCTTATCGTTTATCGTTTTCTCTTTATTTCATTCTAGTACATGTTTTGCGTTTGATAAATGAAAATCCAAAAAAATAAGAGTCGTGCCACGACCAAAACTAAGGTGCTTGGTGGGAGTCAACCCATCATTCTAATCGTTTTCATTGGTTTTAAGCAAATGTAGGTGCAAGAGGTATAAAATGAGGAGATCGATTTCAAATAACGATTTGGACATATTGCATGGTAAAGGTGGTAAGTTAGGAATAAAGATTCATAAGGCTATGGATTGAGCATTGCTCATGACAAAATAGGCATCGAGCAAGGCTAGGCCTAGGTAAAACTGGGTCACGAACAATGCAACGCCTATACTATAGCCTAAGGTCTCGGAATATAGTGTGCAAAGACAAAGGCGTCGCCCATGCTCAAGTATGCTATAGCATAGGCGCTGCCTATGCTAAAGCATTTGGTCTCAGTATCTCATATGCCATGCTAAAGGCGCCGCCTAGGGTCCCTAAATGCATTACTTTAGGCGCCGCCTATACCATGCATAGGCAAAGCTAAAGGCGCTGCCTATGGTCCCTTTTTGTCTCCAAAACCATTTTTAAATGGGTCAAAACCTGACCCATTCTTTTCCTATATAAAGGGGACTTAGTCTTGAAACATAAACACATTGAAACTTGACCTAAGGTGCCGCACATCCTCTCCAAATCATCTCAAAATTTTTCTTTTTGCTCTCTCACTTCACAAGAACATCTCCAAAGGCTTCAATCACGTAAGTACTCTCTTGTTCTTCATCTATTTCTCGTAAGTACTACGTTTCTATGTCTATTATGAATTGCTACATCTTGAAAGAATATTGGTGATGTTAATGTGTTTGGATTGTTGATACAAAACCATATGAGTGACCATATACGTTAGGATGATCTTAACTTGTTTCCGATTTGAATTTGGTTTTAATTGCATTGTTATACTCTTTACAGAATTGCTATGGTTATGAAAATTGCATAATCTTGTCACTTGCATACCTACATGTTAGACTATCCCGTTCATTGGAATAAGACTTATAGTTGTCTACCGACATAGGAGGTTGTGATTGTTGATAGAAACTATACCATGATGAAACCCCTATGTAGTAGTCTTGTTATACCTAACATGAAAGTATTGCAAAGGTTGCAAGAAGTGATACACCACTGATTTTCTTGTTAGAATAGAGCTCCTTAAACGTATGTCGACGAAGTCTAAGTAATTAACCACTTTCACTTCACTGATTTGTATCAACAAAACTAAGTGTGGGGTGGTACCCTGATGGCTTGTTTATAGATTGTTTCCATTGAGTTGATGCTAACATGAATATTGTCTCAGGAACAATGGCACCTAAAGCGAGATAAGATAAGGCTACCACCTCCCAAAAGAGCAAGAAGAGAGGTCTCAAGGACCAAGGAGAATCATCCTCAATTCAATTACCCCGCCGAATGTTTGGAATAAAATGGGTTCTTGAGGAGGAAGCCAAAGAATGGTATAAGAACAACAAGGAAAGAAAAAATATTCATGTCGACTTGATCAACAAGGACAGCCTAGCGAAGAAGGAGCCGCGTATGTTGGCGAAAATCATGGCTTTGAATCTGGATTTCATCTTCCGTGACATGGGAGAATGTATTGATTTGACAAGAGAATTTTACGCCAACTGGTCACCTAAAACCACGGGCAGCGAAGTCATGATTCGGGGCCAAGTTTTACAGCTCAACGCGGATTTGATCAACTCCTTTCTTGGCTTACCTTCGGTCGATCCAGCACCATTCAAAGAGCTGTACAGTAGACCTCCTTATAGAGCAATTCGACACACCCTTTGTGGAAGTAGATCCATGGCAAGGTGGAGCAGATACCAAGACACCGAACGACACAACACCTTCCCCTATGCTCCTTTGAATAGGGAAGCAAGAATCTGGTTGCGTATTGTCAACTCATGCCTTATTCCTGGGACTCAGTATACCAAAATAACAAGAGATAGAGTGTGTTTGGTCTATGCTTTGAGGACGAATGTCCCTATTAACATTGGGGCAATCATTCTCTCTACAATGCGGAAAGCCAGACTACACAAGCGGTCCCACTTCACTTTTGGTAATCTGTTGACAGCAATCTTGCGGAAGGAGGATATAGAAGAGGAACAAGCTGATCACAAACTCCCACATAACCTGAAGAAGGTTGACCTTACAAAGGTCAAAAATGCTGAAACAACATATGGTGTCAACCTTACTACTGCGGAGAGACATACTCGAGATGAGAGTTTCTTCCGTCATCTTTATAGCATGACACGGTTCACAATGATGAGTGGAGGTCGTGTTCCAACTGCTGCAGAGCTCCAACAGCTGTACCATGACTATCCAATGAATATGCATGCATGGGAGATGTGTGGAGTAGTAACATACTTTGAGGAACCTCTAGATGATGATGTGCCGACCGATGATGATCGACGCTTGCCAGACTCCGACGCGGAGGAGAACTCTGATGACGACTCTTATGATGATTTCGACGAAGGGGGTATGACCCCCGACATTGAGGAAGAGTTCGACTGACCAGGTTCTTCGTATTTATTTTCCATTGAGGACAGTGTCCCGTTTAAGTGTGGGGTGGCGGTATTGCATGTTATACTTCTCTATTCGCATCTATGTTTGTTTACTTTGTTTTATTTCTGTTTCATTTTTTTTGTGTGTGTTTTGTTTTTTTTGATAAGTTTTTTAGTAGTAAATTTTTTTTTTAACTTAGCTTCGCATGAAATTATTCTAATAGGCAACATGAGATTATAACAAGAGTATGTGCTACAATTGTGACTATTGAGATGTTTAGGCTCTAGTTGTTACTCATTATGTAATATTGTGTGGTTCAATTCCTTCACCTGTTGGGTCAAGAGTCTATATTACTTCCAATAAAGTCGACCATGTGCCTTGTGTGTGTGAGATTAATAGTATATTCTATGTTTGTGGCTGATGCTAGAACTTGCCTGGTATGTATGCAAAGAGAAAATAAGGAGTGTAAGTTTAGGAGATGATTTAGGCATTTCTTTGGCAACCTATACATGTTTACCTTCATTTTAGTATATGATTCCTTGTGCCTTAACTTTTGAATATGATTTGACCACCATCACGAGTCTATGCTAGAGGTTAAATGGTTTCTACTAATGATCAGAAAACTACTCTTTGTTGATAATTATTGTTCTTGTCTTGACGAATATTTTGTGTTGTTGCTGTGAAACCCTAAGTTCATGAGTAGGACATGATATTTTGTTCGAGGATGAACAAAGCTTCAAGTGTGGTGTGTTGATGATAGGCGATATTACGCGCCTATATCAATATATTTTACCCATATTTGTGCCATGTTTTGAGAACAAATTATATATTTCATGCACTTTTAGTCCTTTTTCCTATAAGTGAGCTAACGAACATGATTAGCAAAGTTTCAGTTATAAATAATGCAGAATTTAGCATTTTGTGGATAACTTGACGCCAAAGAAAGCTTCACGAAGGAAGAAAAGGGATCTTGGACGCCTAAGGACCAAAAATGATGCATGAAAAATCTGCCCCGGGCTAAAACAGCATTTCTGAAGACTTTGGGGACTAACAGTAACTTAGTTGGATTTGGATAATGATACATTAACCTAGTACAATTGGGTTAAGTATTTCATTATCTTATTAGGATTAGGATAATGATACATTAACATAGTACAATTAGGTTAACTATTTCATTAGCTTAGTAGGATTTGGTTAAGCATTTCATTAGCTTAGTAGGAATAGGATATGGGTATTATAAATACCCTATCTTGCTAGAGATTTTAATCAATCTTCCTACATTCATTCTTCTCTTATTCCTCTACAACAATTCTTATTCTTGTTCTAAACAATTATTCTTCCATTAATTCTATTTTTCTTCTATTCATCTATTCTTAATTTCCGCAACAAGAGAATCGTTACTTTGCTAAGGAATTCACGCCTAACGCCTACCACTCTTGTGCTACACGAAATTTATCATTATTGTGGTATAATAACAATGTCAATTGTGATTTCCTTCGCACTCATGGGTAACTAAACTTCTCTGTTGGGGTTATGGAAGCCGAATGAGATACTATCTATTAATGGCATTCTCACCAGAAGCAACAAGAAGATCATTATTAGCAACAATGGAAACACTATTTTTATTATCTCCTCCTTTCTTTTACCGTCTCAAATCTCTCTTATGCTTGCAAAAATATTTCATGATATGCCCCATTTTGTTGCAATAGTCATATGTATCAATCTTGAATTTGGACCTCGACTTGCTTCTACTTTTATCTCTATTATTCGGACCTCTGGACTTGTTTCTCCTCCTCTCTTCAGTAACCAAAACATCAGAGTATGAAGATGAAGAAGATGAGGCCTGAGATCTTATTCTTTTCTCTTCATGCAAGACTCCACTCTTAGCATATTCCGTAGTTACAATACCACCGGGAGAAGAATTATTCAAAGAAACTCGAAGAGTTTCCTAAGAGTCAGTATAGCATTAAGAAGCCAAAGTCCTTGAATTTCTTAATCAAACTTTACACCCATTTCGAACAGCTGGTCAAGGACACATTGAAAATTATTCATATGATCATATGTCACAACTCAAATTTTGAGTCATGATGCACCTACCTCAATCCACTAGTAGTTAAGCCGACACCGTAACCCAGAGCAAATACAATGGGTTACATTGGTGGAATCGTCCAACATGGACCCTATATAGGAACACAATATAACAAAACTATTCCATAAATAAAACAACTAACATTTGAATACCAATCCCATGACCTAATAGTATAAGTACAAGAGCAACTCTAAATTCGATAACAGAAATTACAACTCTAAGTCTGATAAACTTAAATAGTTTTATACAATTATCTCAAATACAAAAAATAAAGGATAGACAGGAAAGAGGGAAACTCAAACTCCAAGAGCTCACTATGTCTCCTGATGATCAATATGGATCGACGTCGACTTAATGGTAGCAACTAGAACTCAACTCTGCACCAAAAAGGTATAGAAGTCTAGTATGAGTACCAAAACATAGGTACTCAGTAGGCATCGTCAGCCGACTAAGCTAAATTATAATATAAGGACGATATAAGATAACACAATTACTTAAGGTATAGGATCGAACCCGAATCTCCCTTCCATATCACTGTATACAATAACTAATCTACTAGGGTAATAGCATGACATGTCATATCAGCATATATCATATTCAACATACAAAATGAGTAATCATTTGGAAGCATAAAACCATAAATATACAATAAGAACTATATAATTACCATAATCAGCATACCAACCATCATTAGAACATAAGGCACAAGAACTTACTACGATATCCCATACCACCATAAAGTACATGTAAAATAATACAACAAAGAACTCATCATGGCATCCCATACCACTAGATAGTACACCAAATATCAATCTATCAATATATTAAGGCAAAACTACACAACTGCACACCTAAGGTTATGGGTTCACATTCTTGCCATGGTCTCTTACCAAGATCGATAATCATCATAAATATTGTAATTAACAGAACAAAACTGATATCATCATAGCATAGTTATATAGTTAATTAGCCACTGGCTAATTAAAAAACTCCATGTTTAGTCTAATTAGCTAATCTCCATTTCCATGAGCCATTAGTTTGCAAGTCTTTTAGATACTAGTCATCAAATAAGGAAAACCTATAAGTTACCAACACTATTATTTATCCAACCATCACAAAGCCATTTTCTAGTTAGCATCCTAATTATATAAGTCATCAATTTAGACACCACGGCATCACATGCTAGATATCAACTTAGCTAATCATCATACAATACTGAGTCTATTTTCATTGGGAATGTCACAACCTTGAGGACTAGTTTCCATATTTTAACCAAGTAAGGTCCACTAATTAGTTTACGAGGCTCCTAGCCCACAAGTCATAGTCATTTATTAGAGGCAACTACTTATTACGTAAGCCACTTGACTAGGCAAAAATCCATAATATAACCATTTATCCAAGTCAAGTATACTTACTAGGTGAGCCCTTAGTTCTTCACAATATTACACATACTAATTAGCCTTAACCTAATATTCGATATATTCTACTTTTAGTTACTAATTAGAGCTAACAAGGGTCACACCTTTTATCTAGTGATTAATGAAAAAGAATGAATAATCAATTTACCAAGGGATACATCATGTCTCAAGCATACAAATGGGTTAGCCGTACATGACATACCTTCACATATTAGTGTAGTCATATATGCTCACCACACATAGTACCATCATAACATCTTTACCTCTTTTGAATTCATTGGGCATCATTACCACATCAACATATCCTTCGGATTCACCAGGGATCATTATAATATCAACATATCCTCCAGATTCACCGGTATCATCATAACATCAACACATCCTCCGAATTCACTGGGCATCATCATAACATCAACACATCCTCTAAATTCACTGGGTATCATCATAACATCATTATCTCTTCGGAATTAACCGGGTGTTATTATAACATCAACATATCCTCCGAATTCACCGGGCATCATCATAAAGCCTAATAATGCCAAAGTTTACTTCTACAAGACTAACTTCAACCCACAATTAGGCTAGGTTATCTAAATCATCCCATAAAGGCTTATCAATCCATACTAGGGATATAAGGAAAAATCTTCTTCAAGCAACCTTCCTAAGTCATCCTAAACACTAAGGCCATTTCATAACTAGTCATAACTAGGTTACACACTTTTAAGGTTAGCCAACAACATCATTATCAACTACTAGAGCAACTAAAGTATTCTTATGCTATTAATGAGACTTCAAGTAGAAGTATCTAAGGTGCTAGGCTAAAGGTCAAACATCACAATTTATAAGTTTAATAGCCTATAAGAAACAACTAATCCCAAGTAACGTCATTCCTCCATTAATATTATAAACCCTGCCCAGTCTTACAAGATATCAATAATTATACTACAATCAAGCTCAATCTATCTACAAGTAAGCCTAACCTACCTTGAGTCCAATTGCTCACGAAACAACAAGCTTCACCTTCTCTTTTCTTGAAGCTTCTCCTTCCATAAGATGAGCTAACAATAACATAATCTAAGAATCATTACAAGATCAACAACACCCATTATGGCACCATTATGCCATGGTTCCAAAATGACACCAAACCCCCAAGTGGTCCCATATTTGAAAACTGAGTTTTCGAGACCAACCCATAGTTAAAACTTTCATTAAGGAGATATAACCCTCAAGATTTGAGTAAAACAATTATATTTGTGACTACAATTGAGCCTCAAATACTTAGGGGTTTTGTGTCTAAAAATCAAGAAATTAATACCAAATTTGAAGAAATCTTACATTAGATTTGTAGCAAAAATAGATTATACAAGTTTTTCAAGATCCTAATTAACCCACAAGACTCATTTTTAAGTCAACAAATCTTTATGGCTACTAGGGTTCTCAAAGAAGTGGGGAATGGCCCAAAAATTGGCCAAAAGTGACTTTTATACGAGTTTAAATGGGCCCGCAAGGTCAAAACTCATTTTTGACCTCCTGGACTCATTCAGACTCTATTTTTCATAAACGAACTATGCAGACCCACTAAATTCAACATTCCAAATGCATTGGTGAATTTGGATTTTCAATACGAGGTTATTTATGCCACTTGTGGGTCGTACACTCATATATTTTGATTTTTGACTTTTCGACTAATGGATCAAAAAGAGCTCAGGTGCTATAGGATACAAACCAAAGGTTTATTTATCCTAAAATCAATGTTACATAGATGTTGGCACAATTAAAATTTATATCCAAAATCATTTTACTAAAGTTTTTCCTCGGCGACAATTTAAAATCGATGAAGACTTCTAAATGGGAGATTGGCTCTAAAAAACAAACGAACTATCCGGTTGCCAAACTATTAATTCCAGCAAGTCATAAATGACTTGGGTCATCCATGAAAAAGCTCTACTGGTGAAAATAAGCGAAAATACAAAAAATGACCTAAAGGGTCATTACATCAAAATTAGGACTGCCCTCTTTATAATTGATATTCATCAATTGCTTAAGTAGGAACAACTTGTTATTACCGTTCTTTGAAGCATAAAGTGTCTTGAGTTTGTCCCATAAACTTCTTGCATGTGTCTAATTCATAATATGGTTTCTAACATTATCGTTAGTCCATTGTCTAAAATAGCCACAAATATGTAGGTGCTCAAATTCTCAATTCTTATCTGTCATGGATTGAGGTTTAGTAGACGTACATACAGGTAAATGCATTTTCTTTACAAATAGAAAATCTTTCATCTTGCCTTTCCAATTTTGATAATTACTACCATTCAAACACACCATCTTGCTCATGTTTGCCTTTATCGTTCAAATCAACAATAACCAACTCTCTGATGCCACTTTATTGGGAAAGACAAGGGCACTCAAAATGCCCGATAGGGTAGCAGCGAAAGAATACACAAGTATAAATTTTTTCTTTCAATTTGAACCAAGAGGGGACAAGCAAACACATGCAAAACAAAGTAATATGCCAACAAATAAATCAACCCCAGAAATACGGCAAGACAAGAATAACAAGACACCAAATTTACGTGAAAAACTCTTCGGTGTGAAGAGTAATAAACCACGAAACCAAAACCTCTACTATAATCACCAAGAGTTATAATATTGTTCTCCAAAATGGCTACCAAACTAGTGGAAAACAGAAGCAATAATATATAAATCACAACACCAAACACTAGAGAAATAAAGGAGCGAAAGAACCAAAACGTAGTTGTTGTTCAGGAATGAAAAATAGGATGTACAGGCCGCCAAATTAAACTCCGTCAGTTTCAAATCAAAGATTGAGATGGGAGGAACAAGCTGTCCTGAAATCAGCTCAATCAGACAATAAAAGAAACGAAAATCATAATTTAAAGTTGACAGTTGTGGCTGAAAAATTATCTTAATCCATTTTAAAATTGGGTTCAAATGATCTCAATTCAATCTCCACTTCAACTCGTTTAATAGAAAAATGATTTTTTTAATGAAATTACGAAAAACAAGTGACAATGTGTCTTGCCACTCTCAAAATGACCGACCGCACTTCACCCCTATCTTTACTTTTTAAAAAACTTTTTCTAAATTTTCTTTGCACCAGCCCCACCTCATTCCCATCCCCCTCCCTACCCTGAACGCCCACCCCACCTTCACCCTAAAAAATTAATTCTTGTATCTTTTTTGAAAAATATTGAAAATCTTTCCTTACCTCACGATCAAAATCCTACCCTCCTCCCTTCACTGCATCCGCTACCCACCCAACAAGATATTTTTTTTAGAAATATTTTTTTGAAATAAATAAATAATTTTTTATAAAAGAAATCTTACTCCAACCCCCATCTCCCCCTACCATCTGCATCCCCCTATACGTCAATATTTCATCCTCTACAAAATATAGTTTTTTAAAAAAGTTGATTTTTTTTTTAGAAAAAAACTTTTACCTCAACCCCCAGTCCTTCCCTACCCCCCCCCCCCCCCCCCCACCGTTCTTAATTTACAAAAAATATATTTTTTTTAAATAAATTTTTTGTAAAAGAAAATTCTTACCCCACCCCACCCCATGGCATACCCCTTTCCAGAAAGTTATTTTTTAAAAAGAAATAATTTTTTAAAAAAAAAAAATCTTACCTAAACTTCATCCTAACCCCCAACCCCCTACCCCACACCCCTCCTCAAAAAATAAATTTTTATTTTTTAAATAATTAAATAAATATTCTTACCTGGCCCTCACTCTCTACCCACCCACCCAACTTCCCAACTCTATCGAAATTTATTTTCTTGAGTTGGGTTTACAAAGGGGTAAATATCAAGGGGAAAGGACAAAATAACACCTAAAACTAAAATAATTTCACAAAACTAGCACCTAAATTTAAAAATATAAATAACAGAAACACCAACCCTTTTGAAAGTAATTACACTCTCTTCAATTTTTTTAATTACTTTACTCTCTCTTCCTATTAATATACATAACATAGCCGACATATACATAACATTCTGTGTATATGTTGAAATTTTTGTAATATATTTAGGGAGTTGGAATTTTTCGTAATATTAGAAACATAAGTTGTGTATTTGTGTAATTTTTAGAATTTAAAAACCCAGCAAATAGCCATTAAGGGATGGGTACATCACAATTTGTCCCTTCCGTTTTATGTACAGGGCTGATTTTTTATTTTTAATGGGCCCTTATTTTTTTTGTCTTTTTTTTTTCATTCTTTGTTTGCTTTGAGAAAGTGAGAGGAAACTGACAACTCTTTTCACTCTCTATGGATTGGAGGAAATTATTGTCATCCAAGACTTTGACTTTTCAGTACTTAACTTGCTGACAATTAAATTTCAATTAAAGTACACCAACTTCGTGACTTTGAGAAAATATTACAAGTCCCTCTATCATATTTATATATAATAATTATAGAGTTTCTATACATATACATATTTTATATAATAATTATAGTACTTTTTTACACATTCTATACAATTTTTAACTACAATTATTATTTAGATAAATATTTTATACGATTCTATATAGTTTTTATATACATTCTAAAAAATGTATCAATCTAGTATAAGAGAGTATTAATTGAGTATATGGACACTGGAAGTGTATCAATGTAGTATAAAAGTGTATTAATGTGGTATAAAAGAGTATCAATTAGGTGTAGGGACTGCATGTCCTTACATAGAATTTTCTTTCTCTTTTTTAAAAAGTATATCAATATAGTATAAAAGTGTATCAATATGGTATAAAAATTTATTAATTGAGTATAGAGACTGCATGTGCCCAATTGGGCCAAATGGCTAAAAGTGGTATTACTTTAGCCGACAGGCTAAGCATGTCCACCTTTTCAAATGTGGGCCAATTTTAAGAAAAATGGTCATCTCATGTCCTTTCCCCAAAACATATGTTATGATTTTTTAGACTAAGCAGGTCAATTAGGTGGGTCAAGATCCAACTCGATTTTATCCATTTCAACCCAAAGTGAATTTGGACAAATCATGGCCCAACCCGATATTCAATTCAATCCATTTAATATTTGTATAAATAACACAAATCCCAATCCTATTAGACTTATTTACCTTCTCTCTCATCTTCTTAATTAATTTTTTCTCTCTCTCTTTTAATATATATAGCTCAATCGATATATACATAAGACGCTATACATATGAAAATCTGTTGCCAACGTTCTGATAAAAAAATAACAGATTTTTCCTTATATTTAGGACGTAATTAATGCTGCAACATTAATAATAGATTACTGTATCCCTTAATTTTTGTAACAGTTATACTAATTCAAATTTTGAAAAATAAATACATAAAAAGAAAATCAACAAAAAAAAACAGAAACCACAAACAATGCAATCACTGATTTTTGATCTCTTGAAAAAAATTGATTTTATTTGTATTAAAAAAGATGAATATTTCAACTTTTGAGGAACTCTGGTGGATGAAAAAATATAAATAGAATGTCTATTCATTGTATGTGTCGGAGTTTAAAGTTGAAAATTTTATCTATGATAGCAATAGTATTGACTAAAGGTGAAACATATGTATAAGAATAAATCGACACTTGTTTCAGTGCTGTCTAAATATGTGGTGTTACATGATTTTAATTGAGGAGCAAAACATTCAGACAAAATGAGGTATTTTTTAAATTATGTTACGATATATTTTTACTTAATTTTTTATTGTTAATCGTTCAACTTTAACTACAGTATAATGTTGCGTGAATTTTATCTTGTTGTTAAAGTTGTTTTACGAAGATTGTTGTAGCGTTAAAGATATGAGATTGTCTGTTTCTTTGTGTTGGAATAATGTCACGCATAATATTATGATTTACTGTGTTAAGTAATTTATGTATATGTAATAACTGTATATGTTCATCTCATAAAGTTTTTATGGTGTTTTAGTATATTTCTGTACAATTTTATTTGGTTTTGGTTCAAGCTATATTCATATAGTCAACCTCCTGGACATTATTAGTATTGTGTTATTATTTAATTTTTTATTTAGTATTATGGACAACCTCCTGGACTTTTAGTTTGTGCAGTCATTTTATAATTTTTTTTAGAAATGTGATGGTTTAGTAGTAGTTGACAATTCATAGACACAACATTATTTATGTATATGATAAACTTATACATAATTAATGTTTTGTGTATGAACTAAACTGGTATGTTTAGTTCATATACGTATCAAAAGGGGATATACATATGTAACTTATGTATATGTGTTATGCTGATATGTATAGTTAACATACATCTCATAAATTTTTTAATGATTTTTTATATGTTTCTGTAGAATTTTATTCGATTTAGTTCAAGCTATATATATATAGTTAACCACCTGGACATTATGATTTTTATTTTTTTTTTAGGGTTAGAATTTTGTATGTTTCTGCAGAATTTTATTTTTTATTTTTTATTTTTGAAAGTGAATCGTGCAATTATGGGAGGCTTCAAATAGATCATATACCTTGTCCTCGCACTATTGTCATCTTGAAGGCTAAACATGTAAGAGAACTTAGGTCATACTGCTCAAATTACTATAAGTCAAGCATTTTGGTGAAGACTTATGAACTTCCAATCATTCCAATGCAAAATACGAAGGACTAAAATGTTCCTAAAAGTATAGAAGTGGAAGAAGTATTACCATCGATATATAAAAGACAACCAAAAAGACCTACAAAAGGGAGAAAAAAGAAAGCTAGCGAAACGTTGTCATAAGCACAAATTATTGTGGACGACGCGGACATGAGAGTCACCATAGGTATTCCTGTAACTTTTTTACAAAGGAGAAATTACTTATAATTTCCTTTAGTTATGATGATTAATCACTTGTTTATCATTTTCTACTTTTATGTAATATTTTTTGAACAATTTAAGTTGATTGTTTCATTTACAAACTTAATTATCATGATGACATATAATTATGTGTATTGTTATGTAAATTTTGATAATTAATACTTGCTTTTGATGTTATTAAATATTTATGAAATATCAAAAATCATGTAACTGTACAACTATGCTAATTACAATAATTTATAAGTAAATATATATTTGAAAAAAAAAGACTCTAACTAATACTATATTGATTATTATGCGAAAATGTAAAGATTAGTTGCGTATATGAAATTTTATTATGCAATTGGTTATATATATATATATATATATATATATATATATATATATATATATATATATATATATATATATATATATATATTATGTGTTCGAACCACTTAGATATCTAGATATGTACATATCTGTTATGTGTAATTAACTGTCATATATAAAGTTTTTTTTATAGATATATACTGTTATATACTTTTCATCGGTTGTATTTTTAATATACATACATAAGTACTAATTTGTTATATATATTACATGTTTTGTGATACACATAACAATGTTAGATACATAACTATTAAATACCTTAGATACGCAGTTATATTATACGTTAGATACATAGATAGTTTGCATATATGTATATGTATGTATATTCAAAGCTATGTTATATATATACTGGATACATAAAAGTATTGCATATGCAAATCTACAATACAATACGTGTATTAACTGTCATGTACAAAGCTTTGTATATATTTATACTGTTATGTGCATTAGAACTGTTGGGTATTAAAATACATATGCAATATTTGTTATCTTTATGCTGAATACATAAAAAAATTTTGCTGAATACATAAATTTTTTCCTATACAATGTAAATTACATTAGCAAGTACATAAAATATGTATACATATGAAGCACATAAATTATCCTTGATCTTGGAGGGTCATCATTATCACTAACATTACGCTTCGTTATAATAACTGAAGGCACAACAATTTCTTCACTTATGTATTTTGCATATCCAGCGACAAACACTCTACAGTCCCTGGAAGCAAATCATATACATACATATTTAATGTTATGTTGACTAACCCTACTAAAGCACAGTCACATTAATGAGAAAACACACATAACGATGCCTACACTAACAATCATATTTAAAAACAAAAAAAAATCTCACATTACTGAAAAAACATTGATATGTCTATTATGTTAAAAAAATCAGTCCAAGCATACTCCAAAACAACTTAATCCCATAGATCTTTCTTTCATGTCCATCTTGAATATGCATAACAGTAGCATATATACATAACTTCTAATATGTATATTATTATAACTAAACCAAACAATCCCTACAGAAATTACAAAAACACCATACACAAGTCTGTGATGTATATGAACTATACATATCATTATATTTCAAATACGTATCATCAGTTATTTATATGTCTATCATATACATAAGTACCGATATGCATATACACAAGCAACTACTAATGCACCATCAAATTCATGAAAGACCCAACATAATAATGCAAAACTAACAATCATATCCAAAAAATAAAAAATAAAAAAACCTCACATTGATTAAAAAAATACTATATTCTAGTACAATAAATGTTCATAGCATTATATTTCAAATACGTAGCAATACTTATGTATATTTCTACCATATACATAAGTATTGATATGCATATACAATGATAACTATAAATGCAACCTCAAAATCATGAAAAAAAACTCACATAATAATTCAAAATTAACAATCATATTTAAAAATAAAAAAATAAAATAAAAATCACATTGATGGAAAAATTTAAAAATCAAATAATATCCGTCCGATTTATTTTTTTGAACTTGGATCTGCAGCTTTCCTGAGCTTCTCCATCTTAATAGGGTCGTTACGATAGTTTGATCCGTTTTTAATAAAATTAGGATCCTCGTAATCAAATTCTCCTGGAACGAACCCAATAACTCAATTTATTGGTTCACAATGGTCTACCTGAGTTAATCCTAAACTAAAAGACGGAGTATCATTCATTTACTAAATAATAATGAGTGAATGTAGTATATGCAAAACTTATTCTATAGAATTATAAATTTTGGTAAAGTAGATAAAAAAAAACTTACTCAATGTCAAAAAAAAAAAGAGTTTGAACTTAATCTATTGAATGAACAACATGCCAGAAATTGTTCAATCATAATCTATGATTTTTTGATAAAGTCGAAAAAAAAACTAAGCTCGGATCTTAAAAATTACAGAATGTTGAAAAATGTTGTTTTTGTTAGAATTGAATGTAATTGAGTAAGAGTTTGAATCAAGCATGGCAATGAATTCAAAAACGGTAACCTCTACATAATGACTCCTTGATTTTGGGCTACTTTCAAGGAGAACAAACCATCCAAAAATTGGAAAAGTTATGTATATGTACTTTTAGAGAGAGAAATTGAAAAAGTAGGATTTTTGTAATATGTTTTGAGAGTTGGGATTTTGTGTAATAAGAAATACTTAAGTTGTGGCTTTATGTAATTTTTAGTTAATATTTTCAATCTCAACCCAACCTGCACATTGACACCCCTATGGAACACTAAAACTTATTTTTACTAAATTATATAAAATTATTACTCTTTTTATTAATTATCTAAATCTGTTTTTTAAGAAACTAGTTGGATATATCAATAAATTTATAAATTTTTGAATACATAATTTTAATTATGTATCTCACCTTGGTCTAGTTAATGTATTATGTATCTCGATCAAATAGTTTAAAAAATGAATGTATCTCAGTAATCAAAATTATGTATCTCAACTTCAGTATTATGTATCTAGATGCTAATTATATATCCGAGCAAAAATGGAGTAATTAATTGTTATATTCTTAGGTTCAAAATTATGTATCCGGATGCTAATTATGTATTCGAATATTATAAAATAAGGAATTATTTATAATTTAACAAAGAGTAGGGATATGGAGTAAATAGAAATAAACTTGTTGGGATTTATGTAAGTTTTTACTAATATCGGGGAAGGTCCATCAAGGTAGCTTGCTATCCGGGCCTTAAAAAAAAATAAGAACACGTTCGTATTTACATACATAGGACATATGCTCACCAACACAAAAACCCTATATTAGTACTCAAGTCAATAAATAACAGAATTAAGCATATCAAATTTCACTACTGGATCTATCAACTATGTTGAATCTAATGAAATACATAGTTTGCAGGATCATTGAGTTTATTTCACTAGTCTAACAGTGTAATCACATGTAAAAAATACGAACCACACTGAAAGTTCACAGTCTATGAATCATACCTTATTACGGAATTATTTCAGTACTTTTTGAGAGAAGAATCTTCAACAGAAACTTGAGTAATTTGAGAAGGAAAAAGAACATTTTTTTCTTTCTTGCAGAAAATGAAAAGATACATTGGTTTCTCATGTGAGAACCCTTTTATAATTCTGAAGGGACACAACTATTCAAATAGTTGTGTCTCTTCCTTTTTCTCTTTGCCGAAGAGACACAACTCTTTAGCTTTATATTCCAATAGACATGTCTTAGTAATATAGATAAATAATAATATATTATTTATCTCTTAATATTGATCCAAGTTTACCCACATGGGTGATCCGAGATTTTTTTCATCCCCCCACACATAGTGGGTCAACTCTCATTCTTGTTTTATAACACTCATACTTAACGACTAGACCATGTGACCAGTGCATACTTCAAGAGCTTCATTGCTATACATCTGTTAGGAATATACAATATCTCGATCAATGAAACTTAGAATAGATTATGGTATGCAGTATCCTAGATCATATATCACATTCATATTTCTCATCATGTCTTTTTATTAATTTTGAATTCAACATTATGTACTTGTCTCACAAAAAAATATAAAGGATGTCAATGAACACATTTAATGTGATAATATCCAATGATCTTTATCATCTCAAGAATATCTTAATCTCAATGTGGTATACTTTTCTAGAAATAACCCGCCATACTAAATCAAACATGATATTTTGATAGCATACTAAGATAGCAAACACCAAATTGAATCTTAAGAAAATGTATTAAAGTCATGAGGGTCAGAGCTTTATATGATAGTAAGTAGAGAATAAACTTGTACCGCCCTTATGAGTCACTTTACACATACATGGTATGAAACATGTATCACAGAATTGACTCCTTTCCCATGGAGCGTATGTCTTTTATAAAGTAAATATATTGTGCAGATGATAGTTCAGGAAACTCATGTCTAACTTTGAGTTCACAAATCTACTTAATTATTTTATTCTTCAGAAATCACATCTGGCATTAGAAATAGACTAACTCATTTTAATCATATATGATTAAACAGAATCTAACAAACGACATTCAAATTATAAACTTTCAGCTCTCTTTTATCATCACTTCTGCCAATAATAAGTTTATAACTGTCTCATCTTTACTATTTGTCACTTAGATATTAGAGGCGATTGCCTGTGTGAATAGGCCAATCTTTATGTCTATTTGTCATACTTTTCATCCTAAAAAATCTATGTACACCACATAAAGAAAAAATGATATAAGTATATGAACTAACAAGGTGGAAAATTAAGCATTAATCTACACTAACCTCAATAATGTGAAATTACGTGAACATGATTGGAAAAATAAAAATAAGTACATCTATGTAATTCAGTGACCTTATAAATTTTTCATAAACATCACATTCTATGTATTTTGCTAAGGGATTTGCTATCATTTGATGCATAGATATGTATTTAATGTTCACTTTCTTTTGTATGATCATGTCTCTCATAAAATTATACTTTATATCAATATGTTTCATCTTTCCATAATATTTTGAATCCTTAGTGTAAGCTATTGTGGCCTGACTATCACAATTGATTGTGACAGGTTTGACAACATTATTATACACACCCAAATAGATCAAAAAATGTTTAAGCCAAAGCGCTTCAAATTTAGCTTCCATCGTAAATAAAGCTATACATGACTTCTTATTGCTTCTCCATGATATGGTGCCATTGTTAAGAAGGAATGCATATCAAGAGGTGGAATTTCTCTCATTTAAATCTCCTCATCAATCAACATCAATGTAGCCTTTGAGTTGCAGATCATTTTCTTGATAACATAAGGAATTGTTGACTGTGCCTCTGAGATACCTCAATATTCTTTTAACTATTTTCCAATGTTATGATCCTGGGTCGGATTGATATTTACTAACTAACCCAACGACATAACAGATATCAGGTCTAGTACACATCATAGCATACATTAGGCTTTCAACAGCATTGGCATAAAAAACCTATCTCATTTGTTCCTTCTCTAGTGGAGGCTGAGGGCACATTCTTTGGTTTAAAACTTCACTTTTAGAAATTGAAGTGTTTATGGGTTTGCAATCTTGCATATTAAAGCTTTTAAGAACTTTCTTAATGTAATATTCTTGGTAAAGAGACAACAACATCTTCGAACGATCTCTTGAAATCTTAACTCCAAGAATATATGATGTTTCACCCATATCTTTCATCTCAAAAGTAAATGATAACCACTCTTTTATTTCTTTTACATATTCGATGTCACTTGCAGCAATAAGTATGTCATCTATATACAATGATAAAATCACAAACTTATCTTTGAATCATTTGATATATATGCAATGATCTTCATGAATCATAACGAAACCATATGATATTATCACATTATGAAACATAAGTACCATCGCATAGAAGATTATTTAAGGTCATTATTTTCTTTTCCTTTTTCACAAAACCTACAGGCTGTTTCATGTAGATTTCTCCTTCTAGTTTTCTATTGAGAAATGTAGTTTTCACATCCATTTGATATAATTCTAGATCCAACATGGCTACAATAGACAACATTAATCTTATTGAAGTAAAGTGTGCAACAGGTGAAAAAGTTTCTTCATAACCAATTCCTTCCTGTTGTGTGTACCCTTTAGCTACTAGGCGAACTATAAATCTTTAGATACTACCATCTACCTTACACTTGATTTTGAGAATTCACCTATTATCAATAGTTTTTCGGCCTACAGGTAAATCAACAAATTTCCACACTTGGTTAGATTTCATTGAATCCATCTCCTCCTCCATTGTTTTTAATCATTTTTCTTTAGCGGGTTATAAAAAAGCCTCATTTATATTTCTTGGCTCGTCATCATCCGGAGTAACTATAAATGCTTCTCTTTTGATCTCAAATCAAAGACTAAAATTTTTTTTTAGTAGACGACGTGTTCGTTGTGGTTGATATTGACAAATTGATTTATCAATTGATAAGTTACTCCTACTCAGACCAACAATATCACTAGGACTTGAGGAAATAGGAACTGATCTATTATCATCAACATGACTTCCACTCAAATTCATTGAAATATCAATAGAAGAAGCAGTCTAATCCGTAGTTTCATAAAGAGATAAGTCTTGACCTATCTCTCCTTGCTTAGTAAAATCATTCTCTATAAATGTGACATCACGTGACTCAATTTCAGTTACCGTGCCACTGTCTTGTGTTTCTATGAACACATTACCCTTAGATTGTTCAGAGTATCTTATAAAGATATATTTCTTTCTCCTTGGACCTAATTTTTCATATTGGTAAGAAGGGTTATGAATAAAAGCAGCGTAATCCCAAGGATTTAAAATGCTCAAATTGGACTTTCATTTAGTCCATAACTTATATGGCGTAGTTGTAATTTATTTTGAAGGAACATGATTAAGTATAAATGGAGCAGTGACCAACGTATCACCCCAATAGGTGATAGGGAATTTGCTTGTACTATCATTGACCTAATCATTTCTAACAAGCATCTATTTCGTCGTTCCGCAACACCATTTTATTATGGAGTGTAAGGAGTATTTAATTATTTTTGAATTCCTTTTTCATCACACAATTGTTTGAACTCATTAGACAAATACTCTCTACCTCGATCAGTTCTTAGGGCTTTAATTCTTTTATCTAGTTGATTATCAACTAAGTTAATAAACTTAGTGAAGTAACTCAAAGCTTTAGATTTCGAGAAATCAAATACACACAACCAAATTGAGTAAAATCGTCAATAAAAGTAAGGAAGTAAATAGAACCATATCTTACCCTTATATTTATTGGATCAAAGATGTCAGAATGAATTAATTGCAATGGAGTATCATCTCCTGTGCCTTTCCCAAATGATTTTCTTGTAATGTTTTCAGCTAGGCATGATTCACAAGAATACAATTCTACTTTATCTATTGCTCCAAGTAGACCTTCTTTAGCTAAGCGATTCATTTTTTGTTGACCAATATGGCCAGGCCTAGCATGTCATAAATTTACATCATTTTCATAATTAGAAGTTGATGTAAATAAGAAAAACTAATATTATTATTATTGGGACTTTGAATAACATCCAATACAAAAGATCGATCACAAAAATAACTAGTGCCATATTTTGTCTTTGCCAAATACAAACCCGCATCATGTTCATGAAAGAAAAAATTAAATCCTAACTTAATCAACATTCTAACAGAGACTAGATTTTAATGTATTGTTGGGGCAAATAGTACATCATATAGATATAGAGTTCGGCCACCACACATTTCCAGTTTGTAGGTACCAATTTGTAACGCCCTGATTTTCTAAACCGAAATGCTACACTGTGCTCATGACCCCGAAAGACCACAAGTTAACCCATGACTGATATATGTACCTGTAAACTGCATAATATCTCATAAAATATGCGAAAACATGAACTCTAAGGCCATAAAGTTCAATACTGATACATATTTGAAAAACATGGTATAACAATACCAAAAAAGAACATAAATACTGAAGTCTGAACATCTAATCTGACATCTAGTCCGAAATCCTGTAACTGAACTAAATATGGTGTTGATGGGACATGTCCCCAACTAACTCCGACTACTAAAATAAACTGAAAACTAAAATAGAAATGAAATCATCATGTCCTCGAAGGATGAGGACTCACGTCTAACTCTGACTGCTGATCCTGGAATCTACTATTGATTTGGAGCTCATGCCCCTGAACCTATGGTGTAACATAAGAGAAAGCACCATAACACAAATGCGTCAGTACGTCTGAATGTACTGAGTATACGAGTGAGGTAGGCTAAATGCAAAGGGTTTTATATGCATGAACAATGCTGACTGATATAAACATAAAAATACATACATACATACGTAACTGCAACTAAACTCATGGTGATACTGACTACTGAGTCTGAATACCAACAACATGAGTTTACTGATGTTGAGATACTGAATGACTGAGTTTACTGATATTGATATGTAATTCACTAATAAGTGAGGAACTGATACTGTATTACTAAATACTGGGAGACTGATACTGTATTACTGATAAAGGAATGATTGTTTCTGATTGTTTCTGATTATGAAGAGCTGATTTGATTGATCATAAATAACAGTCCTGAAATTAAGCTCGTGATAACATGACTACTGAGTATGAATACTGATGACATGTATTTAATGATAACATATCATAAATGATAATTGAATTATGATAATTGATATATCAAATAACATGAGTTCTGATAACTGATAGCATGAATGATTGTATCGACAGTCCTGATATCCTGAATATCTATCTGAGTTCTTTTACTGAGACTGATACTGAAACTGTGGAAAGTAGTTATCTAACCGACATGCCTCAAATATGCTGTAATAGCTAAGATGGGATCCAATCTCGGCCCCTATTGGAGGGTTATCAATACCGCGCCACTGGTAAGGACAACTGTGAGAACCCTATACTGGCAAGTCTCAAATGAGAATGATAGGAACCCTAAACTGACAGGTTAAGCCACCTCATCAATCCTAATATGACAGGTTAAGATGTCTCAACCCCCACTGGCTACGTAGTTCTGGAACACAAGGATGACTGCTAAGAATCACACCTTGAACTGGCAAGTGAGTTCCTATCCTTGGGTTCACTCGGTGCTAACTTCTACTCCCATTTAAAGGACACTGAACTGAATAACTAAGCTAAACTGAATAACTAAACTGAACTGATTAGCTGAACTGATACTGATTAATTGGACTGATACTAGTGGTATTGTTTAGCGGAGCTAAACCAAGTTTACTGGATTCCGATGACTGACGAAATGTACTGAGTTCTGAGGACTGGTTGAGAGTACTGAAGTTACTGAGATTGACTGTGAATACTGAGGTTGCTGAGGTTACTGAGCACTAAGATTACTGAGATTACTGGACTACTGAGATTATTAAGATTTCTGAGTTTTTCCTGAGTCACATGACTGACTGAATTCTATGGATCATGGATTGATTGAGAGTATCATGAAAACATGACATGGCTCTAGGCACACAAATATATTTTTTGGGTAAAAGTACCCCCAGGACTCGATGGAAGGAAACTGACACAACTTAAATTTCTTGAGTACACGACCATCAATAAAAATTCATAATACATGAGTGGGGGATTTCATGAAGTACATGGTCATCACAATATCTATCATGAATAGAAATACTTATAATCAAGTTATAAATATCTTATTCTAATATCATGGGCATTCCGACAACATATACTATTCATAGCAATGGCATGGAAACCATTCAAGTATAAGGGAACAACAACATGTAATATTTAGCTCATATTGTAATGATTTGGGGATATTATACTTCATGTATTTATTCAACATCTCAAATATGGTAGGGAAAGCATGGATATATTTTGTGTACATAATTTATATCTCCATTATCATACATGCTTTATACCACAACAATAACAACACATAATTTTCATGAAAATTCATATTGGAGTGTATGACTAACATGAACTTGTTATTTAGATATCATGAAATCATGTAAATATGAAGTTCTAACATACTAGGCATTTTATCAGATACCTTGCATGCATTCTTTAAGGCATAGGTGGATTTCATACTTCCATTCTATCAATCCACCCAAAGATCATGTTTTTCAACTAACAACATAACTTTCATGAGATATACAGTCACGATACTATTATATAGCAAAATAAACAAGCATCAACATGGGTATGATCATATCACCACAATCAACCAATCTTTTTTATTTTAAAGATTGATTCTTGAACTCCACAGACGAAAGGAATTCGTGGATGGACACTACTTATACCTTGGAAGGGAGGTTCTTGATGATTGACGGAGGAATTTCCTTGAAATTTGATCTTCAAGCTTGATTGTGTAAACCTAGTTGTTTTTCTTCTATGGTGCTCTTCGATAATGAGTTTTGAGATGTTAATAGGGTTGTAATGTGTTTAGAACCTATATATTTCGTAGGGTTAAGTTTAGGGACGTGTAAGGAGTGTTAAAAGACTTAATTACCCTCAAAATAACTCAAAACGGAGTATTTTTGTCACTTGGAACTGACTTAGGCGGCGCCTAACCAATCGCCTAAGTTTGGTTGGGTGGCGCCTAACCAATCGCATATCCTTACTGTCTCTCACGAAAATGGGCATAACATTTTGCTCGGGTATTGGATTAAGGAGAAATTGATGTCGTTGGAAAGCTAATTCGATTCTCTATAATTTGGTGGGTAGAAATATTCAGAAATACCACATTAACATCGAGTTATACTCGTTCAAATATGAATCTTATGAAATCAAACACTAAAACTTGATGGATTCAAAAACTCTTAGCTTGTATTACCTTAAGTGACTCATATGAACACGCTTAATGCATCATAAGCTATCTTATCGCTAGGATACTCATTGTAACTCATGTACTCAAGTATGAATCACAGAATAATAGATTTTATATGTAGGAAAATGGTTCGTCTCCTAGCTTAGAAACATGCGGAGTATTACACAATCCCTTTGACCTCCTCTTTGGAGTTATTTTTTACGTACACCCATTTGGATTATTGCAGAATTCATTGAAAATCTACAAAAGCATCTCTATCAGTTGCTATGTGCTCGATGGCTGCTAAGTCTACAATCCACATAGGAAGTGATTCACTTAAAAAAGTAGAACAAGAAATATTTACATCACTATGTAAATTATAAATAAGGTCACATACCTTTTTAGGCTCATGGCAATCATGAGCAAAGTGTCCCTTGTTCTTACAGTTGTAGCACTTAAGTTTAGCCATGTTCACTTTTTTCTTTTTCTTTCGAGCAGAAATATTTTTCTCTGCTTGTTGATTATTCTTAGGCTTCTTTGAGACATTCCCTTTACCCTTCTTTTGAAAAAATTTACCATACTTGCGTTTGTTATCATATCCACGTTTAGGATTTGAACTAGTCATATACGCATTTGTAGCAGCATTGTCTACTCCAAGGCACTTTTCCTCGAGTTCCAAATGTCACTTAACATCTTTCATAGTTTTGATGCTAACATTGTGGGTTAGGTGTATTTTCATATTTTCTCAACTTTGGGGTAGAGAGCGAATGACTATTTAGAGTTGTTTCTCTTCGGTCAACACATAACCAACATCTTTCAGTTCATTCACCATGTTTGACATATGGCGAAGATATTTTCACATAGCATGATCAGGGCATTTCTTAAAAGTATCAAACATAATAGTAAGATCCCTTAACTTAACAATTAAAGTATGACCAAATTTTATTTTTTTTAATACGGATCACATGTCCTTAGTATTATCATACTTTCGAAATTCTCTCATAATGTTACTATCCATACTGCCCAACAACGTTATGCGAGCAAGAAAATTTTTATTTTTCCAGGCTTGATATGCCTCAAGATCTTTCACATTTTGTGGGGTCTCACCATTTTCAGAAAGTGTCATAGACATGTTAAGAGCTTCTAGAGCCTCTTGCTCTTCTAGGACGCATTGAATTTTCATACTCCATATTTCATAGTTATCATCGTTAAACTTATCACCTTTATTAAGCTCGACGACAATGTTCTTTGTAGCGGTTGACATATTGATTTAAACAATTATAAAGTACAGTGAGACAACTACGTACATTATTTTAGCCTAAATTTATATACTTAATAATTCTTAAAATAATCAACTATGTCAATATTATTTCACACCAGGTTGATTCAAAAGTTTACTAAGTTCCTAATCATCATCTGAATTCTAATATGTCATAAATCTAACACAATCAATCATTTAAGAACTACTTATCTTAACTCTCATAAATTCAAGATTAAATAAGTATAATTTTATAACAGATATAGAAACATTCAACCAAGAATATAATTGTATAATATAATAATAAATTTAAATTCATACAAGTCGTGACATATAAACAATAATTGTACAAAGTAAATACACATTATCATGACAATATTTTAATTGAACAAGAAAAAATAAAATAAGATCTATATGGAAGTCCAAAGGCAAGTAATTTCTCTTAGATAGCCAGTGAGAATGATACACAGTTTTCTGAACCTTCACGTTAATGTACCTTTTTTATAAAATCTTGTACTAAAGATTTGTAAGACCTCGACATTTTGGGACTTAACTTATACCAAGATTTGTCGAGTAATTTCTTTTGAAAATCATTAAGCAATACAGATCATAAATCCATGTATTTTTTCTTTACACTTAATAGATCCCCAACCCACACAATTTCTTGAATTAACTTGTTAATTCTCGTTATGTATTCCACAAAGATTGTAAGATCATCATCTTTAACATTGGATTCTGGCAAAAGATTAACCGAATTGTCAATCATAGTTTTCACCCTATCCTTCTGTTGCTTTGTGGAAACACGTATGGATGTCTTTATCATTATCATGATTTTCTGTAACACATACAAAATATAATTAAGACTAATCATATTCACACATCCAAACATGTATATATAAAAATTGGTGATGATAATTTTTTTTTAAAAAATATTTTATGTTAATATGGCTTAGAGCGTTACTCACGGTTCATATATTAAAGAATACTTTAGCATTAATATTTTATTGTTTCCCACAAAAGAAATCAACTTAAAAACTATATATTCAATAGATTAGAAAAGAAAAAATTATACTTCCTCTGTTTTAAAAAAATGACCTAATTTGACTTGACAAAGAGTTTAAGTATATAAAGAAGATTTTTGAATCTTGTGATCTTAAATTAAAGATACGTCAAATGTACCAAAATGCCCTTCAATCTTATGGTCTTAAATATGCAATGTGGAAAATTAAAATTTAAAAATTGTTAAAAAAATTATTCTTTTTTCAACGGACTAAAAGAAAAGTAATCATTCTTTTTAAAACGAAGGATAATTTTCTCACTAAAAACGAAATTTTATAAAAATGTTGTTTACCAAGGAACAGGTCATCATTTCATACAATATCCAATTGAATAACAATGTAGGTACCACTATAAAAACTTTCTGTCACCACTACAACAATAAGTATATATTGCTCCAGATTCTTAGCTACATATTTGAAAATCATGGCTAACACCTAAGAAAAGCTACATACATTAAAATTTCATGGTTATTTATAATTTTGCAAGATTTTCTAGCTATAAAAATAAATTGACAAAGTTAATTTCTCATTTTTACTATAATTACTAACTGTTGTAGTAATAGTTGTTCAAATAGCTACAAGTTTATTGCTACATAAAATTTTATAGCTAATTGTAAGTTTTTGCCACTCATTTAAAGTTACTATTGCAAAAGTAGTCTTTTAGTCTTAATAAATTACTTGAAGCAAAATGTTGCAGTTAAATATATATTTTTGCTACAAGTTATAACAATATACGACAATAATTACCCAAATAGCTACAGGTTTGTTGCTAGAATAAAATTCTGTAACTAATTATAAGTTTTGCCAAACTTTTAATGTTGTCATAGCAATAGTATCCCCTTTTATCCACAATAATTCTTTTTAAGTAGCTAAATGGATATTTTTACTTCAATTACAATAATTTGTGGCAATAGTTACTCAAATAACTATAAATTTATCGATACACTAAATGTTTATAACTAGTTATAAGTTTTTTCCACACATTTAAAATTATCCTTGCAACAGTAATCCTTTTTAGCCACCACAAATAATTATTTGAAGTAAAATGGCTAAGTTGATATTTCTGCTTCAAGTTATAAGGATTGTAGCAATTATTTGACACAAGCAAATGAAATATTCATAATTTTATTGTTGGAATAAATTTTTATAACAAATCATAAGCTTTTGTCTCACAATTGAAGTAGTCGCAATTATAATTTCCCTTTAAAGATAATAAATTATTTAAAGAAAATATTATTTCTACAAGAAAACACAATGTCCATTACTAATTTGATATTATTTTAATTGATATGATAAAATGGTATAGGCACAAATTCAAAATTTATGATAATTTTTCTCATGCACTAGTGCTATATAAATGGTATGATTTATTATTTAACCAGAACAAATAGTTAGAAATATTAATATGATTTTATACGCAATTTAAAGATTTAGAAATTAACTGTTATTGAGATATTTGCACGTGTATGTTCCATTTTTATTTTTAATTATGTAATTATTGGAATTTTTTACACACACATATAGAAATTAATATATATATATATATATATATATATATACACACACACATATATATATATATATATATTATTTTTCATTTATTTTAATTTATTTGTCTTACTTTTTTTACTCTGTTGTATATTTCAATAAAATATGTAAAAAAAAAAATATAAATCACAATAATTAACAATTAAAAAAAAATTAAAAATATAGATTATTTGACTAACTCTCAAAATAATATCAGCGCAACTTAAATTGAAATAGAAGAAAATATACTATAAATCACAATAATTTAAAATTTAAATTAGTTATAATATATAATTGACTAACACTGCCATAAAGTTTGGACATGGAGAGTAACATATATTATTTAAAAATTACATAAAAATATTATAAATTACAATAGTTAACAGCTTAAAATATCTAAAAACATATAAAACAAATATAATTGATTATCTAAATTTTATTGGTAGCACATAAATTGAGAGAAAAAAGTAACATATACTGGGCATGTTGTTTGCTTTGGCATAATTTTATTGGTCATATTCCTTTCTTCCATTTTATTTTTTCTCAATTTAAATTTGTTCGTCTTACCTTTTTAAATTTGTTATATATTTTAAAAAAATATTTAAAAAATATTATAAATCACAATAATTAACAACTAATTTAAAATATTTAGCTGTCTTTCGAAATTATATCAGTGACACTTAAATTGAAATAGAAGAAAAAGTATTATAAATCACAATAAATAAAAACTTGAATTATTTAAAAAATATAATTAACTATCAATGCCACAAAATTTTGGATAAGATGAGTAACATATATTATTTGAAAATTACATAAAAAGCATTATAAATTATAATAGTTAACAACTTAAAATATCTAAAAATATATATATAAAAAATTTATTTGAAACTTGTTTGAGGGGGGTTTGGGATGGGATCCGAGCATTTCAGGAGAGTTTTGAGAAAGGAATTTTATCTTAGTTGCTACAGATTTTCTTGGTGCAACTTTTTTTGAAGATTAAGTGTCGCATTTGTGTTATAGTCAATTTTTACGAACAACAACAAGTGCAGGACTACAATTGCAAAATTGGCCTGTGTAATTATGAAAAGGATTGTATTATAAAAAGAACTGATTATGGATTTTTTATTATTCCAACTCAATTTTAGGATAAGTGAGTTACGATTCAGAGTGAAAATTAGGGGAGGGGGATTATATAACATCAAATTGTTGATTCTTTGTCGATTTATTATTTATTTTATGAGAACTTATACTAGATTTAACCATCTAAACGGTGAATTTGAAGTAAAAATTTGGAAGCTCAAACTTGGTACATTTTTATTTAAAAATTTTAATAAAGTTATTTGGAGAACCAACCAGTTCGATCAATTGTTTGATCAAAGCTCCGATCAAACTATTTTAATTCAATAAAAAATTTTATTTAGTTCAATCTTATTTTTTATTTGATTGTTGGCGCAAAAGCTCTGCCAATTTTATATTTTTAAAAATAATTATTTGGGTGAAATCGATTGAGTAATTGTTTATAGTCGATTAGAAATCAATTAATTTTTTCAATCGATTTTAACTATATTTTTAGTAGTGTCTTTTGATAATCGAGGATAATTTTAAATTCATTAATTAGATAAAAGTAGTTCTATTTTAACAAGCTTAAAAGTTAAAAGGCTAAAACTACTCAAAATTATATATTTAAAGGATCATAATAAAAGATACATTATGATTATTATACTCTTAAAAGCGTTCAATTTTCCCCAATATTTGTAGGCGAGGTTATTTCCCTCTTTTTCTTTAGCAGGCAAACCCTACAATATTCTCAATCCTCACCGAAAATCATCTCCAAATTAAGATTTTATTTAGCATTTTAATTCTAAAATATCCTCATCAAGATGCATATGCAGTTAAATCTCTCAAAAATGTTCTTATCTTTTATTTTAAGTTATTTGTCAATCTCTGTACTTTCATATTGTTGGTTGAAGATTTCCTTTACCTTATTTGTAAGAAAATATTGAACATTGGTTGATTTCTTTGTTAAAACGGTTTTGTTTTCTTCTTGAATTGCATTATTTTTGTAGTATTTGGGCATGAAAATCAAAATTATTTTTACTTTGTTTGAAATTTTAAAGTGGGAGTTGGTGGAGGAAGTGGAAGGGATGGTGATTGGCTTTGCCCTAATTCGAGGTAAATTTTTAGCATCCTTCTCGACGGTTTGTGGATTTTCTGCTTATTACCTGCTCAAACGTTTATACATTAGTTTTTTTGGGTAATATTTGTGAAATTGTGTTTTGTTGGTTTTGCCCTAATTTGAGGTAAATTTTTAGCATCCTTCTGGATGGTTTGCGGAGTTTCTGCTTATTACCTGCTCAAAGATTTATATTTTTAGTTTTTTTGGGTAATATTTATGAAATTGTGTTTTATTCCTGATCATTATAATGTTTTGATTTATTATAGTTGGAGTAAATGGAGGTGGATGTTCCAAAAGTTGATACCTTTGACTAAGTTTGTCCTAATTTTTCTTTTTGGGGTAAATCATCGAGCTTTTATTAATAACCAAATTTAACAATATACAGAAATAGCAGCCTGGACGGCTGCCTTCTCAAAATGTAATACTCCTAATTTACTATACTATACATATTCTCTGTTATTTGCCACTCTCTCTCTTAGCTTCCAACGGCTCTCTCCCCTCTCTCCCCCCTCCTCTCCCTACTCTCTCCCCCCCGGCCCCCAGTCCCGGCGCCGTCGCCGTCCCCAGTTCGCCGCCGCCGACCTCCGGCAGACCACCCCGTCACCGTTGCTGAACTCCGGCGCCACCGCCGACCTCCGGCAGACCCCCCTCGCTCTCCAGCTCCGGAGCACCCACCAGCCGGCCCCAGCCCCCCCTTTCCGTCGGTTCCAGCTCCGGCAAATCCCCCACCCGCCGGCTCCGGCGAGATTTCAACAGTCCCCCCCCTTCGGTCTCCAGCTCCGGCGAGACCTGCAGATCCAGCAGCCGACGCCCGGTGACTTCTAACCTTTGTTATTTCATTCTTTATATTATGCTAGTATTATCCCTTGTACCTTGATTTGCGTGTGATTTGTGTGAACTTTGTATTTCTTGCTGCTGCTCTGTTTCTATCATCGTTTATATTTTTATATTTTCTTATGTATTTTTATTTTTTTCTTATATTTCCTCATAGTAGTGGCTGTGGGCAGTAATGGTAGGATAGGGTCATGTTTGAGGGGGTTGGGGCGTGGGGTTGTTGTGGGGGCGGGGGATGAGGAAAGGGCAGGAGTGGGTGGGAGGCCAAGGTTTGGCCGCGGGGGTGGTTCAGGAGGGCGTGCGGATAGTGATGGTAGGCTGAGGGTTGGGTCTTGGAATATAGGGACCCTTCAGGGTAAGTCCATAGAACTGGTGAAGATCCTTAGGAAGAGGAGGATCAATATTGCGTGTGTCCAAGAGACCAAGTGGGTAGGGTCTAAGGCTAGGGATGTGGATGGTTACAAGCTGTGGTACTCTGGGAGCGAGAGGCGCAGGAATGGAGTTGGCATCTTAGTAGATGAAGAACTTAGAGGTCAGGTCGTAGAGGTGAAGAGGATCAACTATAGGTTGATGACTATTAAGTTGGTCATCCGGGGGTTTACCCTGAACGTGTGTAGTGCCTATGTGCCCCATGTGGGCTCGAAGGGGGAGGAGAAGATGCGATTTTGGGAGGCTTTGGAGGAGGTGGTGAGAGGCGTGCCTAGCTCGGAGAAGATTGTTGTAGCAGGAGATTTCAACGGGCACATCGGGGCATTACCGGGAGGCTTTGGTGATGTGCATGGTGGTTTTGGTTTTGGGGACAGAAATGAAGAGGGGACTACTCTATTGGAGTTTGCGAGGTCCTTTGGGCTGGTGGTGGTGAACTCGGGCTTTCCGAAGAAGGACGATCACTTGATCACCTTTCGAAGCGCGTTAGCCAGGACCCAGATTGACTTTCTGTTGCTTCGGAAAGGGGATAGGGTGTTGTGTAAGGATTGTAAGGTTATCCCGAGTGAGAATCTTTCGACCCAACATAGGCTCTTGGTTATGGATTTGGGTATAAAGAAGAATAGAAAGAGGAGATGTACGGAGGGTAGACCTAGAATTAAGTGGGGCGGCTTGGCGCCAGTGAAGGCGTGGGAGATAGGAGAGAAGTTGGCGGGAATGGGGGTGTGGGAGTGTAGGGGGGACGTGGATAATATGTGGGATAGGGCGGCGAAGTGCATCAGGGAGAATGCAACTGAGGTGTTGGGTGTTTCTAGGGGCCGAGCCGGGCATCATCGGGGGGATTGGTGGTGGAATGAAGAGGTGGAGAAGAAAGTGGGGGCCAAGAAAGGGGCGTATGCTAAGTTGGTTGAGAGTAAGGACGAAGAAGAGAAGCGGGTAAACAGGAAAGAGTACAAGCTAGCTAGGAAGGAGGCTAAGTCAGCTGTCACGGCAGCTAAGACGGCCGTTTTTGAGAGCTTGTATGCAGGGTTACAGGGGAAAGGAGGGGAGAAAAAGTTGTTTAGACTCGCTAAGGCTAGGGAGAGGAAGGGGCGTGACCTTGACCAGGTGAGGTGCATTAAGGGGGAGGACGGTAGAGTGTTGGTGGAGGACGGCCACATTAAGGATAGATGACAGTCGTACTTCCATAGGCTCTTGAATGACGAAGGGGATAGAGCTATTGAGTTAAGGGAACTGGAGCACTCAGAGGAGTGTCGGGATTTTAGTTATTGTAGACGTTTTAGGGTAGAAGAGGTTAGAGAGGCGGTTCGCAGGATGCGAAGGGGTAGGGCGACGGGGCCGGATGAGATACCGGTGGAGTTTTGGAAGTTCATTGGAGAGGCTGGTGTAAGGTGGTTGACTGGATTGTTCAACTAAATCTTCAAGACGGCAAAGATGCCCGAGGCTTGGAGGTGGAGTACCATGATCCCTCTCTATAAGAATAAGGGGGACATCCAGAGTTGCAATAACTATAGGGGGATTAAGTTATTGAGTCACTCTATGAAGATTTGGGAGAGAGTGGTCGAGGCGAGGCTGAGACGAATATTGTCTATTTTGGAAAACCAGTTTGGGTTTATGCCTGGCCGTTTGACGCCGGAGGCAATTCACCTGGTACGGAGGCTGGTGGAACAGTATAGGGAAAGGAAGAAGGACCTGCACATGGTGTTTATCGACCTGGAGAAGGCATACGACAAAGTCCCCAGAGAGGTGCTTTGGAGGTGCTTGGAGGTGAGTGGAGTCCCGCAGGCATATATCAGAGCAATTAAGGACATGTATGAGGGAGCAAAAACTCAGGTGAGGACTGCGGGAGGAGACTCAGAGCATTTCACTGTCTTGACAGGATTGCATCAGGGATCTATTCTTAGTCCCTTTTTGTTTGCTTTAGTGATGGATGTGTTGACGCGACGTATTCAAGGGGAGGTGCCGTGGTGTATGCTTTTTGCGGACGATATAGTTCTAATTGACGAGACTCGAGGGGGTGTGAATGATAAATTAGAGGTGTGGAGACAAACCCTTGAGTCTAAAGGGTTCAGGTTGAGCAGAAGCAAGACAGAGTATTTGGAATGCAAGTTTAATGACGTAAGGCTGGAGGATGAGGTGGTAGTGAAGCTGGAATCACAGGTGGTATGTAAGAGGGATAGTTTCAAGTATCTCGGGTCCGTGATCCAGGGTAACGGGGAGATTGACGAGGATGTCTCGCACCGTATTGGGGCGGGATAGATGAAGTGGAAGCTCGCGTCGGGGGTGTTGTGTGATAAAAAGGTGTCGCCCAAGCTTAAAGGCAAATTCTACAGGGTGGTAGTCCGTCCGGCCATGTTGTATGGAGCGGAATGTTGGCCAGTTAAGAATTCCCACATCCAAAAAATGAAGGTGGCAGAGATGCGGATGTTGCGCTGGATGTGCGGGCTGACGAGGGAGATAGAGTTCGGAATAAGATTATCAGGGAGAAGGTTGGTGTGACTCCAGTGGAGTGCAAGATGCGGGAAGTCCGATTGAGCTAGTTCGGACACGTGAAGAGGAGGGGCATGGATGCCCCGGTTCGTAGGTGTGAGAGGCTAGCGTTGGATGGTTTTAGGCGGGGTAGGGGTAGGCCGAAGAAGTACTGGGGTGAGGTGATTAGGCGGGACATGGAGCAGTTACAGCTCACCGAGGACATGACCCTAGATAGGAAGGTCTGGAGGATGCAAATTAGGGCAGAGGATTAGGGCCAGTTTGGGTCGCTAGTGTAGGGAATTACTTGCTGGGGGTACGAATCTGGGTGCTTTCCTCTGTTTTCTTTCTGTTTTCTTTTTCTTTTACTTATGGCTGCCGTATTTATGTTATGGATGTTATGTTATGTACTCTTGTAACCTTGTTCGGTGCTTTACTTTGTATTTGTGTGGTATCTGGTGTTTTGTGTCTTGAGCCGGGGGTCTATCGGAAACAACCTTTCTACTTCTTTAGAGGTAGAGGTATGGACTGCGTACATCTTACCCCCCCAGACCCCACCAGGTGGGAATACACTGGGTTTGTTGTTGTTGTTGTTGTAGCCATACAAATCAAACTAAAGCCTATGAAACAAAAAATTGATAGTCCTACTCCTGCACTAAGGAATGTGTTAGAGTCTTTACAACACCACTCCCCATTTAGCATTGTTTCTTCCAAGTATGTGAAAGTGCAACACCATATCCTTGATAAACTAGTCAACTTGAAAAGTCCTTTGATGAAATTGTATCTGCTTCAGAGCTCTCCAAAGCATGTTGACAACCAAAGCATAGGTACAACTAGCATTCTCAGCAAAGACAGTGTTACTCCTTGCCAGTTTGCCAATCATTTCACTTCCTCATCCTAATTCATGATGAGCCTCCTATATCCCAACCAAAAACATATACGACTCCACAATCCTCTACTAATAACACATTCAAAAAAAAATGGATGGGAGAAGGATTCCAGATACTGTCCAAAAAAGGTACAATCAGTTGATATATCAATGCCACATTTACTCAACCTCTCAACTGCGACAAGCCTTTTCTGAATAGCCAACATAAAATAAACTTGTATCTAGGATGTATTCTTGGATGTAGAGCAATGTGTTTCCAGTCAACACTAGGATGAGCAGGCAATAAGGAAATATACATCCTGTGAATAGAAAATTTGCCCCCATGTTGCATCTGCTCAAGTTGTGCAGTAGCTGTCCCATGGCAATAAGTTAGTACTAAGTTGTTATAGTTAAACTACTAACTTTATGTTTTTTAAAGATAGTGTTAGCATACAATTATCTTAGAATATTTTATTTTGAGCTGGGGTCTATCGAAAACAACCTCTCTATCTCATATTTGAGGCTGTAGTATCGACTGTGTACACTTACCCTCCCCAAACCCCACTTGGTGGGCATATCCTGGGTATATTGTTGTTGTTATTGGAGTTGGAATTGGCCATTGATATTTCCCAGTATACTAGCCTCAAAACTACTTGTGAGATGTTGAACTGATATATTTTTTCAATTTAAATAGTATCTAAGTATGTGTGAAACAAATATATATTTTTCATAAAATTGAATAGATGTTTTGCCTCATAAGTCTGTGACCTTTATTGATAATCATGATACACTACTACAAAAATTCCTTCTGACACAATTATTTACTAGCACTAGTTTATTTTGACCATATTTGCTTGCACTTAATGAGGTTTTGAATTGTTAGCTGTCACATACCTTAATTAAGTTATTGAACTTTGATTACAGGATTTTGGTTACTAGCAAGAGTGATAGCTGTCACATTTTGTGTGACATTGACTGTATCAGTAGCTGCACAATTAGACGCAACACGGATGGCTGCATTTGAAGCGTTACACCATTCTTGCTACTTCTTTTGCTGAGAAGGACTTTCAGAAGGCGAAGGTTACAGGAGTTCGAGTCCTTCAGGTACTATCTAATAAGTAGCGCTAAAACAATTTGGCTTAAGGTTACTAATTTTATTATGCAGATAGGATTTGTCTTCGGATTTGGACTTGCTTTGCTAGTCGGAATTGATTTATATTTTGGATCAGGGGTATTTTCAAAGGACAAAAATGTTATCCGCCTCATAACCATTGCCATCCTGGTACATTTAATAAACAATACCAGAATTTTTTTTCAATTATTCTTCTTTTCTTTCAAAATTTTCTAACTATTTTTCCCCCTTATGTTCCCATCTTGATCAGTTTGTTGCTAGTACACAATCAACTCAGTAGCATTTGTGTTAGATGGTGTCAACTTTGGAGCAAATGATTTTGCATACTCTGCATATTCCATGGTTAGCACGCTGCGCGCTTATACGACTAACTTTTCTATTGAATTTAATTCATGCAAACCATTAATATAACTTTTATGTAGGTTTTGGTTGTTGCACTAACCATAACCTCTTGAAATATTAAGTTGCTCTTTATGACAAACTTAATATGCACAGTGTTGCATCCCTTGTCTTGTTTATCTTGGTGTTTGTTTAGTCTGATTTGTGTTCTAGTTGGGATTCTGTACAATTATTACAGTCAAAGAAGTTATCCTGACTCAGTTTCTTTTTAATAGTTGTCGTCGTATACATTGTGTTTTAGTTAGATTGACGCTAATATAAATTTTCACGTGAAGTTAGTTTGAAAAGAAGAGATATTATATGATATGTGGCTCTCCTTTTTCAGCGCAAAAGTGTATGTAAGTTGGTCAAACTTATTATGAAGATAGCTATCTATTTGTTCTGTTTTACTGTAGTATTAGCCATAAGAACATCAATTGTTGCAATAACTCTTGAACTTCATCTTGCATATAGTATTTAATTTGTATTTTGTAGATTGTCGAAAAGGCGCAGAATTGTTGGGTTAGCTCTTTCCCTCAATAACAATTTCAACATTTTTAGTCTTTTGAGACAATACGCGAAAGCTTATTTACACTAGAAATATATTATTAGAATGCATTGGAGCACTCACTTAAATGTCTTCTTTGATGATTATCATCACTATATAACCTCATTATAGCTTGTTTTTCCTTTTAACTTTATGGTGTTTGTTGTAAAAAAGTTATATAATGTGGATGCTTTAAGTTTTAGCTATACAATTGTGTATTTGAAATTTATTTTTGACAAACTTTAAGTGTCAATTTGAATGGAATAAGTTATTTTTAAATCTTATTATGTTGTTTTCAATATAATATGAATGAATGTTTGAAAATTTTGAAATGTGTTGAAAGCAATAGATTTTGCTGGCGAAATCTTCATCATCACTAAACAAATCAAATTTGTTTGGTAAATAATGTTTTTAAACACTTATTTTTTATTAAAATGACTGAAATATCTTTATAATTGTTAATAATATAGAGTTGATTATTATTAATTTTTATTGTTAAAATGATTCAAATTAAACTAAATATATATATATATATATATATATATATATATATTAAAAAAATATTTTCATGAATGACTATTAATTTGTGTGCTAAAAATATTTTTTTTAAGAGTTCAAAGTGTAGAATGTTTGTGTTTGAAAAATATAATTATATATTAAAAGATTATTTATTTCTTCATGATTACATTAAGATTTCGTATCATTAATTTTTTTTTTTATTCAAAACAGGGCTAATCAGCCCATTTATTTATTTGAAAGACAAAATAAGATTGTTGATTAAGGATAAAATTGGAATAACATATAATCAAGGGCCAAAATAGTAATTTACATAGTCAACTTAAAATTTCAAAAAAATAAGCACCTACTTGGCTGCTTCTTGATTTTGGCTTAAAAAAAGCCAAAATTAACTTATAACTTTACCAAACACCATTATAAGCAACAAAGTGCTTATAAGTTATTTTGACCAACTTATAAGCACACCCAAACACCCTCTAGTAAATTTCTTTTCCTACTCTAACCTCATAACGATTCTTGTAATACACAAGCCACCATTCTATAAGAAAACTCAGCCAACGCAGAACGCTAAATTAATACACCAAAGTTTTTTAGAAAAATAAAACTAGAAAAACAAATGACCTGGCTCTGATGTTAATGTTGAATCTAATCAAATACATAGTTTTCAGGATTATTGAGTTTGTTTTACTAGTCTAATAGTATAATCACATGTGTAAAATACGAACCATACCGAAAGTTCACAGTCTATAAATCATATCTTATTACAGAATTGTTTCAATATTTCTCGGAGAAGAAATCTTCAAAAAATCATTTTCAGGAACTTGAGTAATTTGAGAAGAAAGAAGAATATTTATCTGTTGTTTTTGCTTTCTTGCGGAGAATGAAAAGATACGTTGGCTTCTCATGTGAGAAACCTTTTATAATTCTGAAGGGATACATATTCAAATAGTTGTCTCTTCCTTTTTCTGTTAGACACAACTTTTTCACTTTATATTTCAACAGACATGTTTTTCTCTCTTTTATATATTAATATATTGTAAAATTCCGTGATTTTTCTGACTCGGTCTCAATTCATGGTATGCTTAGAAGGGTGCTCATCTAAAAAGTTTTCTAAGTGTAGAAAGGGACTTAGTCTCATTTTGAGCTCCAAATCTTTGAAGAATTATTTCACGACCTTCCCGACCTTCAATAGTTAATATTTTAGCTAAATTATGATTCGGGAGGTCAATAGGTGTTTCCGGAAAGCTTTTGAATTTTTTGGATCGCGTTTAGACCTTGTTTGGTGTCCCAAAACAGTGGTCCAACGTGATCTTAGGGCGCCGCGTCGCCCATCGCGTTGGTCAATTTTTGTGCAGCCAGGCAAATGTACTGAGGCTTGGTACGATTGACGCGCTGCGTTGCCAATTGCGTCAATGACCAGTTGTTTCAGTTTTTAAAATTCGCGTCCAAGGGGCGGTAATTTAGTCATTTTCCCCCGCCCCTTTTTAGCTTTAACACGGAATTTAATCCCCAAATCAGCAAAATACATGATATTTTCTCACAAATCACTCAAGAACACTTTCTAGGGTTTCAACCCAAAATTCCAAGAGAAGTCAAAATTTAATAGTCACTTTTTAAAATTTCTTCAAGAATCGAAATGCCCAGACCAAGAGTTTCAAGAATCACCCATCAATAGTTCGAATAGCATCCCTAAAGCAAGAGTTCATCCAAAAGTCATAATTTAAGGTACGTGAGGTTTATCCTAAAACTACATGAGCTTGTTGAATCTCTTGAATATAATTTAAAGCTATCAAGCATGAATTTATAAAGGGGTTTTGGATCCTATGTTTTAAGTTATGCATTACAACCTAATAATGGTAGAATTATTTTGGCCTTGTGGCCTTTTCCCTTAAATTGATTTATACCTATATGTATATGTATGAAATTGAAGATTTGATTGAGAGCATTATTATTGAAATCCCTCTCTTTTGATGAATTTGAGTTTATGAACTTATTGGGAATGATTTGAAATACATGGTTTATGATTTGAAAGTGGTCTTTTCAATATTCAAGTATTTGACATAATTTAGAGATGATGAGAGGGAGTTTCTTGTTATACCTATATGCTTGTTTTAAACGAGAGAATTGCATGTTATTGAGTAAATTGACACGACCACCTTATGTTATTGAAATGTTGACAAAGAGAAAGTTCCTTGCATGTGTTTACATGAATTTAAAGAAAGAGTTCTTTGAACTGATTTATTGATATGGTGGTCCCAAAAGAAAGAGTTGTTTGAACTGATTTATTGATATGGTGGTCCCAAACTTATGTTTTGAAAATAGAGATTTTAATATGCTAATAATGGCTCAGAGATGTGACTTGCAAGTCAATGATATGGCGATACCATATAAATGTATGCCATAACAAAGCTATAGTTTTTAGAGTTTGATTTCAGAGAATACATGTTTTAAAGAGTTAAAAATGGTCTTAAAGAAGGTTAGGTGGTTACCCAAAGAAGGCTTGAGTTCAAGTAACTCTTAGCCCAAAATCGTGTTTTACCAATACGGATTCATTATTTTCCCAAGAAGGATTATACGCTGGCCTAGTGCCCTGTGGAGTACAGAGACAGAGACTCCCAACTCTTGCGGCAAACTTGGGTTGGGGCTTGACTGCCGAGTTAAGGGCAGATTCCAATAGCCCATGGAATTTCAGAGTTGTAGGGTATACCACCTAGCACAGAAGTAAAATAAAGAGTTAGTCACAGAGTTTTCAGATGATTATTCAGAGTCTTTTAAATATGCCTATGTATTTTCTCATCATATGTTATGTTAATGAATTTTTCAAGTTGTTCTCACTTATGTTAAATAAAAATTGTTAATTTGGATTTGCTCTGCATACCAGTGCAATTGTATTGACCCCCTACCTTTCAGGGTCTGAGGCTCAGTCTAGAGGTCCTGCTAAGCCGTAGATTTTTCAGATTGAATCCTGCTAAGCCGTAGATTTTTCAGATTGAAGTTAAGTGTGCAGTTGGTGAGCCTTCTTTATTCTGGAAGGCCTATGTCTTTCAGACTTTTGTTATTTATGTTGGTTTTGGTTCACTGGAGGCCTTATCCCAGTTTTCAGACAGCTTTGTTTCGTATGTAGTAGAGATTTCGCAGATTGAGTCAGATATTCTCTAGTGTTCATTATTATTTTGAACTCAGAGTAAGACAATGGTTCCGTATTGATTTATGTTCTCCGCATCTTCTATTGTTGTATGAATATTGTGCGTGATTACCAAATAGAGAAGGGCATCCAGGCCTTCATGGTTCGGGATGTTCGTCACGACCAGGTTTCCGACTCGGGTCGTGACATATATATAGATAAATAATAATATATTATTTATCTCTTAATATGGATTCGGATTGACCCACATGAATGACCCGATCCGATTTCCTTCAAACTCTCAATATAGAAATTGACTAAATAACCAAAAATTAATAGAATTGTAAAACGTTTTGCATAATTAGCATCAAGACACTTTAATTAGCACGGGTATATGATATTCTTTTTACTCGTATATGATAATCTTAAGAGTGAGTTTGTGGTTACTACGATGGAAAATAACCTGATTGAGTCCATTTAACATTAGTAATGTCCCAGTAGATGCAACAAAACTTTCCACCAACATCAAAATTGAGAAATTATCTAAATTGCTAATGGGTGGTGCAATGAGAAATGATCAAGGCGATCTTATCTTGGCTTACTCAGTACCAATCAGTTGCAGCAGTAATAGTCACACGAAGGTGTGTACACAATGATCTCGACAATCTACATCTTGGTCAGAAAGATACTCTAATGGTAAAAAATATGTTGGATAGTGAGCAACATTTCCAAATTGTTCAATGATACTAGATATGAAATAGCTCACTGCTTCAAGGAGGCGAATCAATTGGCAGATAACTTGGTCAAACGAGCATCGACAAGTGGAAATAGCACCTTATATCGTTCTCAAAATGAGCTACCAAGAGAGACAAAAGGACTATTTCAACTTGACAAAAGACAAGTCCCAACAGTGGGGAGAGATATGAAAAAGTGCAATTTCTTTGTTAGTTATTTTTAGTCGGAAAGGAATTTGAATTACTTACTTCCTTTCCTAGATTGCTAGACAATTTCTTTTGTAGAGAGGCAAGGTTCCATATCTAACTTTTGTCATTGTAAGTTTTTTGCTTAAATATATTACATGGTAGGGGTCAAGACAAGCCCCCCCCCTTATAGACTCACAACCTATGGTGATGACTGTTGTTTCGGGTACATAATCTGTACTTTGACAAAATAACTGCAACACAAATTTAAGATCATATCAAGAACACCTATGAAGTTTTTAACACCTTCAACACAATATAAAAAATGATCTTTCAATAGAAGTGTGTTAATCAGTCTTTTAAAGAAAAGAGATGAAGCAGAATAAGCCAAGTCCTCCAAATTCACGGAGTGTCCTTAAGGAAATAATCCCCCTCAAGTACTTGAGGTTGCAGAATTTTTCTCCAAGAATAAAATGGCTTAACAATTAGACTGTAGCAGTACCTCAAACATTTTGGTTTTCTTCGAACCCACTCAACGGGAGATGATCACACGGAGTTTTTAGAAGTAAGAGAAATGTTTTTCAAGTGCAGAAATTTTGTACTAAACTTGTTGAAAAATGCAGGTTTATATAGTCATGAAGTGACTCTTCAAAATAAGGCAATGGTTCATCGGAAAGGTCTATATTTTCAGAATAGTTGTGGTTTTTCATTTGAAACAATATGTCTTTTCCGAACAGTCACAACCATCCGAACAATAACCCTTTTTTCAAAACAGTGTGTCTTTTCCTCGAAGGATTGTGTCCCTTCATTTTTCATTCACAACAATTGAACCCAATAATCCCCCACATGAATGAGGAATAGCTATTCTTTATAAAATTTTACGAACAAGTATGTGATCATCGAGCAAAGATTGATTACATCTGGATAAGTGGGTTTCCCTTTAAACTTTTTGTAGTGAACATGCATCGGATACACTCGGTCAATCAGTTGACTTGATATCTTTAAAATGTCAAGCTTTAATGTACACTTAGACAACACATGTCACACAACCAACCTTTTACCATTTATGGTTCTCACAGTTTTGTTTGTTTCAGCCATGAACACGTCCCGCTTTCATGAGAGCTTAGAGAATAGGCCTTTACTAACATTCTTATTGAAGTGGCTTCCACTTGACCCTCATATAGGTGATTTCTAAACGTTCAATTCCTATAGATTAAACTATTTGGTCAAATCTGTCAAATTTAGGTAATCATTAAAAAACTTCACATATTAAGTTTAATCCTTATTTACTAAACATTATCTACATCATGAGAATGGGTTGGGCATATTGACAATGTTGAACCTATCAAACACAACTTTTTTTGATCTTCTTTAACCTAGTTCTTGGGATATCCAGTCTTCTAGGTAGAATTGTCGCTATCCTTACTTGTCCTAGGCCGTAAACCTATTACCTTAGATATTCTATCAACTCTCTCTCTAGATAGGCCTTTTTTAAGTGATCCGACACATTATCCTTTGACTTCACATAGTCAACAGTGATAATTATACTAGAGAGAAGTTCTCTAATGGTATTATGTCTCCCTCTTATATGATGAGATTTACCGTTATACATCATGTTCCCTGCCTTAACTATTGCCTCTTGGCTATCACTGTGTATACATACTGGTGCCACTGGGTTTGGGCCAATAAAGAATATCTTTCAAGAAATTTCGGAGCCATTCTGCTTCTTCACCTGTTTTATCTAATGTGATAAATTTTGATTCCATTGTAGAGCGAGCAACACATGTCTGTTTGGACAGTTTCCAAGAGACTACTCCTTTACCGATAATAAATACATATCCACTTATGGATTTTACTTCATTTAATTAGGTGATCCAATTTGCATCACCATATCCTTCAATTATCGAGAGATATTTATTATAATGTAAAACATAGTCTTGAGTGTATTTAAGATACGCCAAAACTCTTTTCATTACCATCCAATGATTTTTATTGGGATTACTCTTGTACCGACCTAACTTACTAATAGAACATGCTATATCTGGCCGTGTACAATTTATGATATACATCAAACTTTCCAACACTCTTGCGTGGTCCAACTGTGAGTTACTTTCACCTTCATTCTTTTAAAGTGCAAAGCTCACGTCCAATGGAGTCTTGGCAATACCAAATTCCAAATACTTGAATTTGTTAAGTACCTTTTCGATTAATAAGACTATGACAATGCCAACCCTTATGGAGTTCAATGAATTCTTATTTCTAAGATCATGTCCGTAATTCCAAGGTCTTTTATATCAAAATTGCTCTCAAGCATTCATTTCGCAACATTTATGTCAGAAACGTCTCTACTGATGATCAACATATCATCCACATACAAACAAACAATGACCTTGTGATTTGGAGTTTCTTTAATATTAGCACATTTATCACATTCATTTATCTTAAACCGTCTTCTAACATGATTTGGTCAAACTTTGAATGCTACTGTTTAGGTGCTTGTTTTAGTCCATAAAGCAACTTAACTATTTTGCACACCTTCTTTTCCTTACTTGGAACCAAAAAATCATCGGGTTGTTCCATGTAAATTTCTTCCTCCAATTTTCCATTTAGGAATGCTATTTTCATATCCATTTGATGAATTTCAAGACCATATACCGCTACCAAGGCAATTAACATCTGAATTGACGTTATCCTTGTTACAGGCGAGTATGTATCAAAGTAATCAAGGCCTTCCTTCTGTTTAAAGCCTTTTACTACAAGTCTTGCCTTGTATTTGTCAATAGTACCATCGACTTTCATTTTTCTTTTAAAGATCCATTTAAAACCTAAGGTTTATTTCCTGGAGGAAGATCAATCAACTCCCACATATGGTTGCTTAAGATTGAATCAATTTCACTATTGACTGTCTCTTTCCAAAAGAATGAGTCTGTAGACGACATCGCTTCTTTAAATGTTTGAGCCTCATTTTCTAAGAGAAATGTTAAAAAATCTAATCCAAACGATTTTGACGTTCTTTGACTTGTACTACGTCTTGGATTCTCATCATTATGACATCCTCACTTGTTTTTTCTCAAGGTTGTTTAGACTTTCCACTAGAATGTTCATGTCTAGTTTTATACGAATAAATGTGTTCAAGGAATTCATCATTATCTAATTCAATTACCATATTTTTAGTGATATTCAGATGTTTGGATTTATGAACTAAAAATCGACATGCTTTACTACTATTAGCATATCCTATAAACCCACAGTCCACTGTTTTAGGTCCTATTTTCATCCTTTTAGGCATAGGATCTTAGAATTTCTCTAGACACTCCCACACTTTGAAATATTTCAAGTTGGGTTTCCTTCATTTCAATTTCTCATATAGAATTGATAGTGTCTTACTGTGGGGCACTCTATTGAGTATTCAGTTAGCTGTAAGGATAGTTTCCCCCCATAAATTTTGTGGTAAACCTGAACTTATAAGTAAGACATTCATCATTTCCTTTAAGGTTCAGTTTTTCTTTTCCACAATTTCATTAGATTGTGGTGAATATGGGGCGTAGTTTGATGGAAAATTCTATTCTCTACACATATTTCTGCAAACGGAGATTTATATTCTCCTACCCTATCACTTCTTATCATTTTGATCTTTTTCTCTAACTGATTTTCAACTTTTATTTTATATTGCTTAAATGCATCTATTGCTTCATCCTAACTATTTAGCAAATACATATAACAATATCTAGTGTAATCATCAATAAAAGTTATAAAATAATTTTTTCCACCACGAGATGGTGTTAACTTCATATCACAAATGTCAGTGTGTATTAAGTCTAAGGGATTGCAATTCCTTTCAACGGACTTATACATATACTTAACATACTTTGATTCCACACACGTTTGACATTTTGATCTATTGCACTCAAAGTTTGGAAAAACTTCTAAGTTAATCAATTTTCACAACGTTTTGTAATTGACATGTCCTAATCGTTCATGCCACAAATCATTAGACTCAAGCAACTAAGAAGAAACAAAACTTTTATTGATTTCAACATTCATTACATTCCTCTTAAATACGCCCTCAGTGAAGTAGCCTTTTCCTACGTACACTTCTCTTTTACTAAGTATAATTTTTCTGTAAACAAATATACAGTTGAATCCATTTTTATCAAGAAATGATATAGAAATCAAGTTCTTTCATAACTCTGGTACATACAAGATATTGTTCAAAGTCAACACTTTTCCTGATGTCATTTTCAGGAAGACCTTTCCTGTTTCTTCAACTTTTGCAATTGCGGAGTTTTCTATATAGTTATTCTCTTCACCTTGAGCCAGAGAAAATACAGCAAACAACTCTTTATTTGCACAAACATGGCGGGTGGCACCGGAATCCGTCCACCATTCTCGAGGATTTCCCACCAAGTTGCATTTAGAAAATATGGCATACAGATCGTCCATTTCTTTTTTGAATTCAGCCATATTTTCTTGGTCCTTTTTTTTACTGTCTTTGGGGTACGACAATCTGTTGACTTCTGGACGATTTTGCCATAGTTAAAGCATTTTCCCTTGAATTTTTTCTTAGGTTGATTGCTTTTTTGTCCAGCTTTCTTTCACTTTTTCGCATTATTGTGGTCATCTTCTACAATGTTTGCTCCATTCATTGCAGAATTTACTTTTGACCTTCTTTTTGTGGATTTGTTGTCTTCTTCAATGCGTAGTATCACTATGAGATCTTCGACTATCATCTTCTTTTGTTTATGTTCCAAGTAGTTCTTGAAGTCCTTCCACATATGTGACAACTTCTCTATTATTGCTGCTACTTGAAACGCCTCGTTTACTACAAAACCTACAATAAAGTTTATGTGAACATTAAGAACATTTTTAACATGTTCAACTAAGGTATTTTCCAAACTCATACCTTCCGCAAGGAGATCTTGGATGAAAACTTGCAGTTCCTGTACTTGAGATACAACCGACTTGCTGTCAATCATTTTATACTCTAGGAATCTTGAAACAAAGAACTTCTTGGTTATAGCATTCTTAGTCTTGTATATTCTTTCTAGCGCACCCCACAACTCTTTAGACGTCTTTATTCCACTATACACGTTGTATAGGTTATCTTGGAGGCCACTTAGAATGTTCTTGCATAGGAAATCAAAATGTTTCCATGCCTCCATAACAACAAATCGCTCTTGTTTCGAAGTTCCTTTGGGAAAATCTTAAGCTTCTTTAGGTGTAACATTATAAGGTAGAAGAAAATCTTCTGTTGAAGACACAACATTGTAAGGTAGAAGAACATCTTCTGTTGCCACATTTTAAAATCAACATCCGTGAATTTTTTAGGTTCCTCTGCTAGTGCCTGATGATAGGCGAATTTAGTGCATGATGATAGGCGAATTTACACGCCTATATCAATATATTTTGCCCATATTTTAGCCTAGTTTTGAGAACAAATTATATATTTCATGCACTTTTAGTCCTTTTTCCTATAAATGAGCTAACAAACATAATTAGGAAAGTTTCATGTATAAATGATGCAAAATACAGCATTTTATGGCTTACTTGACGCAAAAGAAAGCTCACAAAGGAAGGGAAGAAAGTCTACACGCCTAAGGACCAAAACTGCTGCATGGAAAATCTGTGCTGGGCTAAAACAGCATTTCTGAAGACTTTGGGGACTTACAGACACATAGCTGGATTTTGACAATGATACATTAACCTAGTACAATTAGGTTATGTATTTCATTAGTTTATTTGGATTATGATAATGTTACCTTAACCTAGTACATTTGGGTTAAGTATTTCATTAGTCTAGTAGGATTTGGTTATTTATTTCATTAACTTAGTAGGAGTAGGATATGGGTATTATAAATACCCTATCATGCTAGAGATTTTTATTCATCTTCTAACATTCTTCAACTATTAATCCCTCAATTAATTCTACAACTCTTCTAATCTTTTCATCAATTCTACTTTTTTATTCATCTATTCCACAACAAGAGAATCGTTACCACGCCAAGGAAACATGCCTCACGCCTACCACCTAAGCTACACGAAATCAATCTTTATTGTGGTATAATAATAATGTCAATCGTGATTTCCTTCGCATTCATGGGTAACTAAACCTCTCTGTTGGGGTTATGGAAACCGAATGAGATACTATCTATTGCTGTGAGTTTGTGAGTTCGTGACACGTATATTGCTTATATCATTATTCTCTTCATCTTAATCTACATTCTTTGCGGTTGCAAACGCAAGAATACGCCAGTCTAACATTTAACTTGTTCGAGAGAAAGGTTATTTGTCTGGAAAAGAGATAATGTCAAGGTAGTAGGACACCCTTTCCTATTAAAAAGCTAGTGCCGCAACTGGACTAACCTCTTGGAGAATTCATACCGTTAGACACGTTTTAATCTCGAGAGAGTTAAAGTGAAATAGTCCTTGTTGAGGTCGAGAGACGCTTGGATTTACCATCGAATACAATTCTCTATAAGCAGTTGCATGTCAGAATTCTACACACTCATAGCCAATAGAGACGTATACCTCAGAAGGTGGACATAACCCCAACGCTTCAATTCTCATTGTTTACAACCAACGTAACAATCTCTCTCTCTTTACATTATTATTTTCAGCTTTTGTTTACATTACTTGCACGACAAGAATCCCCCCTTCTTGTGAGACTTGCACCAAAAGTTTAGTAATTTTGCTTACTTGTTGGCCAAACTATTCCCTGTGGGATCGACACCCAACCCAGGTTGGGTTCTATATTTGCTAATGACCGCTTTACACTCACAAGAGCTGTAGATTGAGCGTTATCAAAAATTGGCGCCGTTGCCGGGGAATACGAGTGTCAATCAAGTTTGTGATAATTACTAGACCCTTTGGTCAAAGATTCTCGTACTTTTACTTTTAGTTTTTATTTTTGTTTATTGCAGGTTTTTCTTTTAGTGCATGCCCCATACTAGAAGTTCTGGTCAACCGTTATTACCAATCAATCCTGAACCACAACGAATTAGAAGAATGGAAGCACAAGCAGAAATCGACAGGATGGCTGCTCAACATGAGCAAGCAAGATTAGCTGCTCTTGCCGCTGCTCAAGTCCAACAACAAAATATTGATAATCCTGGGTGAGCAACAAATCTTGACGATGCAGATTTAGGTGATGACGAGTTGATAAACCCAAGGCATGTTGCTGAAACTACAACACCTGCCAGCAGAAGAGGTCGACAAGCTCGGTATAGATATGATCGCCAACCTATGCAGCCAGATTTCGACGATGATGATGATGATCTTGATGGTGCCGGAGCCACTGGAGCTATAATTCCACCACCATTAGCGCCCGGAGCCAAGTTCAACATCACAAGCACCATGATTCAATTATTGCAACTCAAGGGATTATTTGGTGGACTAGCAGGCGATGATCCGAATATGCATCTCATCAACTTTATTTCTACATGCAAGTCCTTTGACAATCCTGGTGTTGGTCAGAATGCTATTCGATTACGTCTATTTCCATTGTCTCTGTCTAGGGAGGCAACACTATGGTTGAATGGGCTGACTCCTGATTTAATTACAAATTGGAGACAATTGAGAGACGCTTTCCTAGAAAGATTCTTTCGGCCATCCAAAAGGGCTCAATTGAGAGATAAAATCAGCAACTTTCGTCAGCTTCTCTCTGAAGCTCTTCATGAAACATGGGAGAGGTTCAAGACAAAGCTAGCGAGATGCCCAAACCATCACATGACTAATGTTCACCTCATGGAGATATTGTATAGAGCCTTGAATTCAATAACTAAACCAGTGGTGGACAATGCAGCTGGAGGTTCTTTCATGGACCTCACATTTGGGCAAGCAAGCAATATGCTAGATCGTATGACAAAACAAAGTAGAGCTTGGCATACCAGGGATTCTGAGGTAGCAAGCCCCACTTTATCTATTGGCATGACTGCAGACCAACGAAGAAGAGAAGAAGAACGTGATCAAGATATGGTGCACATGAAAACCCAAATGGATCTTCTTACAAAGCATCTATTAGGGAAGACTGAAAAAGTGAAAGCTATTGCATCAAAAGGAAGAGACGAATCTGATTCGGAAGAGGAGGCCAACTACTTGAACAATCAGGGGGGTTTCCGTGGGAATGCCCAAGGAAACCAAGGTTAGAATTATTATGATAAACCTGGAAACAAAGACCAAGGTAGTTGGAAGAACAATAATGAAAAGAGTGGTTTGTACGTTCATCCTGGAAGACGTGACACCACCACATCTAATTCTGGAAGTATGGAGGACATGATGGCTAAATTATTGAAAGGAGTGGAAGCAACGAGCGCGGGAGTAACGGAGGTAATTAATGATTTGTCCGCCATGAAACAATTAGTAGATTCACACTCCACTTCAATTAGACAACTAGAGCAGCAATTCAGTAAACTTTCAGCAGCACTCAACCAAAGAAAGGCCGGCACTTTACCTAGCGATACTGTGCAAAACCCAATGAATGATGGGTCATGCATGGCCATCACTACCAGAAGTGGTAAGGTGCTGGAAACTTCAGCAAAAGGCAAGAAAGTGATTGACTAAGTTGCGGACATGAATAACAATGCAAAAGGAGAAGATGCCACAGCAACTACTCCTGCCGTCAAGGACGCCACATCCAGCACTGTACAACCTGAAAAAGTGAAAAGACGGAAGCAAGAGGAGAAGAAAATCGTGGAGAGAGCACTTCCATACCCACCACCACCTATTCCCCAAAGATTGAAGAAGGTGGCAGATGACACAAAGTTCAGCAAATTCATGACTATGCTCAAGCAGCTGACCATTAATGTTCCATTGGTGGAGGCACTTGAACAAATGCCTGGATATGCAAAGTTTATGAAGGACTTGTTAACAAAGAAGCGGTCAGCAAGTTATGAGTTGGTGGATAATGTTCATCATTGTAGTGAAATCGCTACAAGGTTGCTAGTTCAAAAGAAGGCAGATCCTGGAGCTTTCACTATTCCTTGCACAATTGGATCGTTGGATTTCGCCAAAACATTGTGCGATCTAGGTGCTAGCATCAATTTGATGCCACTATCCATCTACAAGAAGTTGGGGCTAGGCGATCCGACACCAACCAATATGAGGCTCATGATGGCTGATAGGTCGGTAAAACTACCTGTGGGTATCTTGAATGATGTGTTGGTGAAATTTTCTTCATTCATCTTTCCTGCAGACTTCGTTATTCTGGATTGTAAGGAGGATTCTGAAGTTGCCATCATCTTGAGACGTCCCTTCCTTGCAACTGGAAGTGTGCTTATTAACATGAAAGATAATGAGCTTTTGTTTCGAATTAATGACGAAGTGGTACGGTTTGATATATGCAAAGCAATGAAGCAGCCCAGCGATATGAATGTGTTATCTGTAGCTGGTGTTCATCATGAGGATACAAAAGCATTATCTATAAAGAATCAGCCTTCTCTTGAGCCATTGTCTGCTGCACCACTGAATGATGAGCATGAGCATAATGAAGATTATGAAGAACTTATGGGTGATCTAACAGAAACAGAGCCGTATACTCCTAAGCAACCGGAATGTGATCTCAAGAATCAACCAACAACGAAGACTCCCATTGACGAGCCACCAATGCTAGAATCGCAAGAGCTCCCCGATTATCTAAGATATGTGTTCTTGGAAAGTAGAAATATACTTTTGGAGAGTGCAGATGATTTAAGTGAACAGCACGTAGAGGCTCTCCTCTCTGCTCTGAAGATATACAAGAGAGCTATGGGTTGGACTATTGATGATATAATTGGTGACTCTCCGGGGAGATGTATGAGCCCTCTCGAAGAAGATCACATGCCCACAGGTAAGCCTCATTGTCGTCTAAATCCTTTCAGAAAATGATCCACCATTTACCTCGACGAAGTCTGAGTACTCGAGGTAACTACGTCGAGCCACGACAATAAATAAGGCGCTAGATGGGAGGCAACCCATTGTTTTATCGTTTTATCATTTTATCATTTTTTCTTTCGTTCTAGTACTTGTTTTGTTCTTGATAAATGAAAATCCAAAAATAAGAGTCGTGCCACGACCAAAACTAAGGCGCTTCGTGGGAGGCAACCCATCGTACTAATCGTTTTCATTTGTTTTGAGCAAAAATAGGTGCAAGAAGTATTCAACGAGGAGATTGATTTCAATAGATGATTTGGACGCATTGAATGGTAAAGTTGGTAAGTTAGGAATGGTGATGCATAAGGCTATGGATTGAGCATTTATCACGCCATAATAGGCATCGAGGAACGCTAGGACTTGGTAAAACTAGGCCACGAATGATGCACAACCTATCCTATAGCCTAAGGTCTCAGAATCTAGTGTGCTATACACTATGCGCCGCCTATTCCTAGGTATGTTTTTGACTATGCGCCGCCTATGCTATGGCATTTGGTCTCAGTATCTCATATGCCATAGAATATGCGGCGCATATGTCTACAAATGCCATAGACTATGCGGCGCATATGTCCCATTATGCCATAGACAATGCACCGCATATGTCATGACTATGCCAAGCATTATGTGCCGCATATGTAGCATTTTTGTCTCCAAAACCGATTGTAAATGGGTCATAACCCGACCCATTCTCTTCCTATATAAAGGGGACTTAGTCTTGAAACATAACCACACTAAAAATTGACCTAAAGGCACCGTATTCCCTCTCCAAATCATCTCAAAATTTTTTCTTTTGCTCTTCCAATTTACAAAACCATCTCCAAAAAGCTTCAAGCAAGTAAGTACTCTCTTATTCTTCATCTATTTCTCGTAAGTTCTATGTTGCTATGTCTATCATGAATTGCTACATCTTGAAAGATTATTGGTGATGATAATGTGTTTTGATTGTTGATACACAAAATCATGTGAGTGAACATATACGTAGGAAAATCTTGACTTGTTTAATAGCATTGTCATACTATTTGCAGAATTGCTATAGTCATGAACAATCCATAATCTTGTTACTTGGATACTTACATGTTAGGCTATCCCATTCATCGGGATAAGACTTATAGTGCCTACCGACATAGGAGGTTGTGATTGTTGAAAGTAACTATATTATATGGTAACCCCTATGTAGTAGTGTTGTTATATCTAACATGAAAGTAATGCAATGGCTGCAAGTAGTGATACATCACTGATTTTCTTGTCGGAATACAACTCCTAAAACGTATGTCGACGAAATCTGAGTAATCAACCACTTTCACTTCACTGTTTTGTATCAATGAAACTAAGTGTGGGGTGGTACCCCTACTGCTTGTGTATAGATTGTAACCATTGAGATTGTGCTACCATTAACACTATTTCTAGTCTCAGGTACAATGGCACCCAAAGCAAGACAAGGCAAAGAAAAGGCTACCACTTCCCAAAAGAGCAAGAAAAGAGGCCGCAAGGAGCAAGGAGAACCCTCCTCACTGCAAATACCTCGACTCACGCTTGAAATTAAGTGGGAAACTTATGGGGAACTTCTGAGGATGACGACTCTGATGATGATTCCAATGCAAGGGGTATGACCCCAGACATAGAGGATAAGTCTGACCAACCAGGTTCCTCGTATTTATTTTCCACTGAGGACAGTGTCCCGACTAAGTGTGGGGTGGTGGTATTACATGCTATACTTCTCTATTCGCATCTATGTTTGTTTGCTTTTGTTTCATTTTTGTTTCGTTTTGTTTTTAGTAGTTAAAATTTTTTTTTCTAGCTTCGCATGAAATTATTTTAATAGGCAGCATGAGATTATAACAAGAGTATGTGTTACAATTGTGACTATTGAGACGTTTAGGCTCTAGTTGTGACTCATTATGTGATATTGTGTGATTCAATTCCTTCACTTGTTGGGTCGAGAGTCTATATTACTTCCAATCAAGTCGACCATGTGCCTTGTGTGTGTGAGATTAATCGTATATTCTATGATTGTGGCTGATGCTAGAACTTGCCTGGTATGTATGCAAAGCAAAAATAAGGAGTGTAAGTTTAGGATATGATTTAGGCATTTCTTTGGCAACCTATATTTGTTTATCTTCAGTTTTACCTACCCATAGACATCATCCTAGTTAAACCCTTTTGAGACTTTAGCCTATTTCTTTCACAACCTTGTATGTAAGCCTAATCCATTTTCTTTCAAGACCGTAATTTGATCCAAATTCTTAAGTGCTTTAAAGTGAAAAAGTCATGTGACAACATAAGAGGAAATTGGGTGAGTATAATGCTATAAATTGGAATGGTTCTTGAATGTGTTATGAAAAAGAAAAAAAAGTGCTATCATAAGAGGTATGTTGTGAAAAGAAAAAGGAAAAGAAAGATAAAAAGTGAGTTGTGCTTTAAAATTGAAAAACAAAAGAGGAGAACAAGGGTGGTAGAATAAAAGAAAGAAAAAAGAAGAAAGGTTGAAGAAAAAAGTGTCAATGATACAAAGTGATGTATTAAAGCGCTTAGGAACCCAGTCACTATTCTTGGCCAAAATAGTCCTACCTATCCCTTAGCCTACATTACAACCATCAAAAGACCTACTTGATCCTAATCTTAATATTCCGACATTTAGTGGAGTACTACATTAAGGGCAAGCCTATGGTCATCAGTTGCTACATATGAATTCTTTGTGAGAGTGAGAGCAAGGACATTTTGATACCCATGTTTGAAAAATATGCTATATTTGTGAGTGATTATGGGTACTATATTGTGAGACACACATGGTTGATGAGTTTTGGATAGTTGTATATGATTCTATGTACCTTAACGTTTGCATGCGAGTTGATCACCATCACGAGTCTATGCTTGAGGTTAAATTGATTCTACTTATAATCGGAAAGCTACTCTTTGTTGATAATTGTTGTGCTTGTCTTGAAGAATGTTTTGTGTTGTTGCTGTAAAAACCCTAAGTTGATGTTTATAAGGACATGATATGTTGTTCGAGGACGAACAAAGCTCTAAGTGTGGGGTGTTGATGATAGGCGAATTTACACGCCTATATCAATATATTTTGCCCATATTTTAGCCTAGTTTTGAGAACAAATTATATATTTCATGCACTTTTAGTCCTTTTTCCTATAAATGAGCTAACGAACATAATTAGGAAAGTTTCAGGTATGAATGATGCAAAATACAACATTTTATGGCTTACTTGACGCAAAAGAAAGCTCACAAAGGAAGGGAAGAAAGTCTACACGCCTAAGGACCAAAACTGCTGCATGGAAAATCTGTCCCGGGCTAAAACAACATTTATGAAGACTTTGGGGACATACAGACACATAGCTGGATTTTGACAATGATACATTAACCTAGTACAATTAGGTTATTTATTTCATTAGTTTATTTGGATTATGATAATGTTACCTTAACCTAGTACATTTGGGTTAAGTATTTCATTAGTCTAGTAGGATTTGGTTATTTATTTCATTAACTTAGTAGGAGTAGGATATGGGTATTATAAATACCCTATCATGCTAGAGATTTTTATTCATCTTCTAACATTCTTCAACTATTAATCCCTCAATTAATTCTACAACTCTTCTAATCTTATCATCAATTCTACTCTTCTATTCATCTATTCCACAACAAGAGAATCGTTACCACGCCAAGGAAACATGCCTCACGCCTACCACCTAAGCTACACGAAATCAATCTTTATTGTGGTATAATAACAATGTCAATCGTGATTTCCTTCGCATTCATGGGTAACTAAACCTCTCTGTTGGGGTTATGGAAACCGAATGAGATACTATCTATTGCTGTGAGTTTGTGAGTTCGTGACACGTATATTGCTTATATCATTATTCTCTTCATCTTAATCTACATTCTTTGCGGTTGCAAACGCAAGAATACGCCAGTCTAACATTTAACTTGTTCGAGAGAAAGGTTATTTGTCTGGAAAAGAGATAATGTCAAGGTAGTAGGACACCCTTTCCTATTAAAAAGCTAGTGCCGTAACTGGACTAACCTCTTGGAGAATTCGTACCGTTAGACACGCTTTAAGCTCGAGAGAGTTAAAGTGAAATAGTCCTTGTTGAGGTCGAGAGACGCTTGGATTTACCATCGAATACAATTCTCTATAAGCAGTTGCATGTCAGAATTCTACACACTCATAGCCAATAGAGACGTATACCTCAGAAGGTGGACATAACCCCAACGCTTCAATTCTCATTGTTTACAACCAACGTAACAATCTCTCTCTCTTTACTTTATTATTTTCAGCTTTTGTTTACATTACTTGCACGACAAGAATCCCCCCTTCTTGCGAGACTTGCACCAAAAGTTTAGTAATTTTGCTTACTTGTTGGCCAAGCTATTCCCTGTGGGATCGACACCCAACCCAGGTTGGGTTCTATATTTGCTAACGACCGTTTTACACTCACAAGAGCTGTAGATTGAGCGTTATCAATGCCATTGCCTGCGGAGCACTCGTACGAATCATTGTGGCAATATTAGTTGCTGCCATACTCGTCCCAACATCATTCACATGACTGTCAGTAGTCATTTTCCCGTCACAAAAAGACATTCAACTTTAGTATATAGAAATGCTACTTATAAAGTTGTAGCAACAATAAACACCCTTTGTTTCTAGTTTAACGATGAAGTTTTTATGACTTCCAATCGTTAACCGAGTGATCTTTAACTTGTGATGAAGTTTTTATGACTTCAAATCACTTTTTAAGTTCAAACGGAGTAGAAAGCGTAAAGTTTTAATCTCTTAAAACCAAACAATACAGATTCTAGTTTATTTCCTTAAGATAGTTGTTTTGGGTAACAAATCTGTATTTTGGCAAAACAACTTTAACACAAGTTCAAGATCATATGAAGAACACTTATGAAGTTTTTAACACCTTCAACACAAGATAAAAAATAACCTTTCAATAGAAGTGTGTAAATCTATATTTTAAAGAAAAAAGATGAAACAGAATAAGCCAAGTCCCTCGAATTCACCGAATGTCCTTAAGAAAATAATTCCCCTCAAGTACCCGAGGTTGCGGAATTTTCCTCCCAGGATAAAATGGCTTCACAACCAAACTATAGCGGTACCTCAAACATTCTGGTTTTCTTCGAACTCACTCAATGGGAGATGATCACATGGAGTTTTTAGAAGCAAGAGAAATGCTTTTCAAGTGCAAAAATTTAGTACTAAACCTGTGGAAAAATGCAGGTTTATATAGCCATGAAGTTCCTCTTCGGAAAGAAGGCAATAGTTCATCTGAAAGGTGTATATTTCATAATAGTCATGTCTATTCATTCAAAACAATATGTATTTTCCAACCAGTCACAACCATCCGAACAGTCACCCCTTTTCCGAAACAATGTATCTTTTCCTCGAAAGGTTGTCTTCCTCCATTTTTCATTCACACCAATTGAACCCAATAATGACTTAATTAAAAAAATACAACAAAATTGTTGGATTCAGCAAAAAGAGTTCAACAAACTTTTTAGCCTCAATAAATGTATTGTCGCTTGTTCATTGCTTTAAGGCGTGTAATACAAAAGAACAATGACAAATTATTGAGGTTTTTGAACAATACATTGCTGAAAATGTGAAATTGAAGAGCCATAATAGATTTAAATATATTAGTGAAATCCATACATAGTTGATCACAACATTTAATTTTAAGAAGTTCTATGATCAATAACAGTCTCTAGCAAAAGTGTATGGGTCCAAATGCAGATGAAATCCTATTCTTTCAAAGTACCAATCACCCACAGCTTCTACAATTGTCTGCACAAATAAAATGTTACAAAAAAATCTATTATTAACTCATAAATCAAAATTAAGAATGACAAAATTCAAAAAACAAAAAAACTACATGTATTCAAACATTATATGGATAAATAAAACAAAAAAGATTACCTTATTAAATACCTTTATGGTACCAAACCAGTACTTCGACCATAGAATATCTGGATGAGTTTGGTAAGAAGTGATGAAATAACCCCTCGTGGAACAAGGGGTGAGTCGACCAAATGCCCTCAAGAACTCCATTCCAAAAGCTATGGTAGAAAGAAGAAAGAGACAAATGAAAAGAAATTAAAAACGCTATCTATACTAGAGTGATTTAAAAGGAATGAATTAGTTGATCTCAAAAAAAATTCTGACCCTGAATTGTTGTATGCTGGCTAAACGTATTGTAATTTATTCGAAACTTGCAATGCTCCCAGACATGTTGAGTGTTGAAAGAAGGGAAGTCAGCTCAGCCTTGCAACTAACACTTTGAAAACAGTGCTAACTTCTGGAAAGTAGTTAGTAACTAACTTTGTATCTTGTAACTAATTAGGTTAGTTAAGTAGTTAGTCTCTAGAACCTTCCATGATTAGCTATATATATACATACTAACTACACATTGTACAACACAGGTTAAAGATTCAACCAATGAGATCAATCTAAACTCTTCTCTTCCTCTGCATTCTTATTCTTCTATCTTCTTCTTCATTCTAATTTACCGAGTTCATCATGGATGAACTCTGATTAAGTTCATGATATCAGAGCGCATAATTGATTCTGTTTAATCAACTCTATTACTGAGATTCAACTTCTGCAAAATCTAAACTCTGAAATCTACAAAGATCATATACAAGGATTACATCAAGAAAATAGTTTACAGCTATAGTGATGGCTTCTAACAATGGTGTACATGCTGAAGAATCAGCCAATTCAGCCAGTGAAGCGACCGGAGTTCAATATTCAGTGCAAATTAATTATAACCATCCACTATTTCTACATCCATCAGATGTAAGTGGCCTTTAGATTATCTATTTTCAGTTAACTGGAATTAAAAATTTCTCTATGTGGTTTCGATCCATGAGATTGTCTTTGCTAGGAAGAAACAAGTTAGGAATGGTAGATGGTTCATGTTCTAAGGATAAATTCCCTCCTGAAATGAGTAACCATCGGGAAAGAATAAACGCAATAGTACTTTTTTGGATGATGAGTGCAGTAACTAAAATCTATTGGGTGGGATCATGTATGCCACTAGTGTACAAGCTGTTTGGAATGATGTGTTTGAGAGCTTCAATAAGATTGATGGTTCAAGAACATTCAATGTTCACGAAGAAATTGCCATATTGTCTCAAGGAATAGCTTCTGTATCCCTGTATTACTCAAGGCTAAAAGATCTGTGGGAAGAATTTGAGGCATTGGTTCCAATACCTAGTTGTAACTGTGAGAGTTCCAAAGATTATGTTGTTCATCTCCAAACGTTAAAACTATTTAGTTCTTGATGGGGTTAAATGAATCTTATATTAGGCAAGGAGAAAATTTTACTCATGAGTCCACTACCATCTATTAACCAAGCATATGCTATGGTAATTAGTGATGAAAGTAAAAAATTAGTGGGAGCTACTGTAGGAATTTTTGGCTCTACTTTTGCAATTACAAATTATGAACCAGTTATGTTTACAAGGAGTAATAACCAAAATGGCTATTCTAAAGGTACTGAATCAACAATATTCCCAAGAAGTGGAGGCCAACAACACAAATAGTTCAAGAAGAATAAAAATTTGTATTGCGATATATGTAAGATCAGGGGTCACACCAGAGAGAACTACTAGAAAGTAATTGGTTATCCTACTGATTTTAAGTTCAGGAAGAGAATGGAAACCAATGCAAGTGCAAATGCAGTGTGTAATATTGGGGAAGAAAATGCAGGGCATGGACATAGTCAAGTGGTTCACTCAGCTCACACTCAAGCTAACTGCTCCAATCATATAGTCAACTCTGGGATGAGAGGCTCTATTTAATATACAAGTCCCTGTGTATTCACTAATAAGCAGTATACTCAAATTCTATAACTTTTAAATAAAGAAGACAACTCTAAGTACTCAACTTATGTAGCAGGTAAAATGGCAAAGTCAACAGGCTCCATCAATATAGATCCATGGATCACAGACAATGGTGCAACCAACCATATGGTTGCTGATCTCAGTACATTAAATAATCCTCCATAACCGGTACTTGTACTCTAAAAAGAGTATACTTACCAAATGGTGACATATCTTTATTCATACATATTGTTTCAACCAATATATTTGACACTGACACACTCACAAATATTTTTCACTTGCCTCAATTTAAATTTAATCTATTATTAGTCTCTAAACTTACAAAAGAGTTACAATTTCTTATATCTTTTTATCTCGATCTGTGTGTGTTCTAGGATCTCTACAATGGGAAGATGAAGATGATTGGTAAAGAAACTGATGGATTCTACATGTTTGACAGTACCAGTACTATCAATGATGCTGTGATGATAGGAAAAAAATTAAAATCTTGCTGATTCTATTCCTAATTATGTCTGTCATTCTATAATTGATAATGCCAACTTTGACATGGTCTTATAGTTGATAATGCCAACTTAGACATAGTCTTATGGCATAAAATATTAGGACATGCTTCTATCTATGAAGTTAGGAAAGCACTGCCTATAGCTAGTGGTATAACATTCAAAAAGATCAATGAATGTCCTATTTGTCCTTATACAAAACAAGTCAGACTTCCTTTTCCAACTGCTTGTATCAAATCTACTTCTACATTTGAATTGATGCATATGGATATATGGGGACCTTATAGAATTCCCACGTTTGAAGAAAGTAGATATTTCTAGACAATAATTGATGATTATTCTAGAATGAATTGGATCTACCTTCTTAAACTCAAGTCTGATGTGTGTTCATTTAGCTTATTAAGACTTAATTTGATAAAAACATTAAAGTCATTAGAACTGATAATGGGACTGAATTTGTCAGCTCTGTATGTTCCACTTTGTATAGTAAATTAGGAATTTTTCATCAGACTACATGTTCCTATAGTCCTCAACAAAATAGAGTGGCTGAAAGAAAGCATAGACACATATTGGAAATTACTAGGGCCATTAGATTTCAGGGTGCAATACCTGTTAAGTTTTGGGGTCTGTGTGTTAAAGCAGTTGTGCACATCATCAATAGATTTCCCACAACTGTGTTAGATCACATTTTCCCATATGAGAGATTATATGGAAAGAAACCAAAGATTGGTCACATGTGAACTATAGGATGTTTATGTTATGCTAAGATTATTCAGCAACCTGATAAACTGCAACCTAGATCTAGATAATCCATTTTGATGGGCTATTTTGATAGTTAGAAGGGCTATTTATTATATGATCATACTAATAAAGTTTTCTTTATTAATAAGGATTTAACCTTTGAAGAAGATGTATTCCCTTTTAAAGATCCATTGCATGACTCTCAACATTTAACTACTACAAAGAAGATGTATTCCCTTTCAGAGAAGTTAGTATTTGTCTCCTTGACCTGCCAAGAGTCATACACTGAATTGAATATAAAGAGTGGAGTCTGGATATACGGAACAGCATGTTGAGGGAAGAAGCACTGCACCATCATTAAGGAAAACTAATGTTATAATTAGAGGGAAATATGAACATAACAAAGATTCAAATTCTTACGTACCAGACTTGGTTCCATTGCAGATGTGCAAGATGAAGGCAAATTCTTAGCCGATCCCTGAAATGATAGAAAAAAGAGATAGATATAACTTGCATATTTATACTTGTTAAGCGCATATACCTTATTATAAACAAAAAAAGAAGAAGACGGAGCTCAGATGTAAATTAACAACTCTCTGGTACATCTTTTGAATATTTGGAGTACTAGTGATTCTCTTGTTGCATGTATAAATAAATCATGAACGGTACATCAGTTCGAAAATGGGAAGACAAACATAAATCAATATTTTTCTATATTAAGGCGATGGAAGAAGAGAGCTCACATGTTGATGAAGAAGCCTGCATTCGCAAAGCACTTATCATTGATAGAATCATCTGGGAAGAAGGACTAAAACTTGTCGCAGTTCAAGATTGTAGCCAACCCTCTCGCAGAACTTCCAGTCAGGATTGCCTAGCATTATTAATTTTTGTTTCGTGTTTAATTTTACGTTAGTAAAAATATTCTTTTAATTAAAAATATTCAATATATACGCAGGGCCGGCTATATGGTAAAGCCGCTAAAACAATGGCTTGGGGCCACAATTTTCTTGGGACACCCATTTTTAAGTTAGAAGATAGTTTACAATAGTAGTATACAACTCACAAATTTTATCAATAATATCTATGTGATTATAAAATATTTTTATAGTTTACAATAATAGAATTCAACTCACAAATTTTATCGATAATATCTATGTGATTCTAAAATATTTTTACTAACTGACAACAAAATACATGTATGACGCACAAAGTGCACATAAGATGCACGTACGTCGCTCGATGTGCACGTACGCCGCACGATATGCACGTACACCGCGCGATATGCACGTACGTCGCACGATATGCACATACGCCGCAAAAGGTGCATACAAAAGCTAATTTTATTGAATATATCAAAAAAAAATTATTAAGAGTTGGCTTGGGACACTAAATTTGTTAAGCCACCCTTGTATATACGATCCTACATTTTCAGCATGTTGCATTCTTTTGTACCATAAATCTTTCAGAATGGCTTCAAATATTTTCTTGCTCCTCTGAAGTAGAGTTTCTTCTCCTAACATTTCCAATCAGAAACAGAATCATGTTACATAACATTGATATATATATATATATATATATATATATATATATATATATATATATATATATATATATATATATATTGTTACTTGTTACTTGTTACTTACTGGATTAACTTTTTCTATGTCTCCGGTAAACGATGATCCATCACAGTAATTTACCCACACTCTGTTCCAGTTGCAAAAGTATAGAAATTTCAATATTGTTGCAAGTTAGAAGCATTATATAAGTGGGTAAAAATATAAACAGTAACAGTTAGTAGATACGAAATCAAATAAGTATTTAATTCACCTGGATTTTCTTGGGAGCTGTTATGAAGTATCCCACTAAACTTCGTTTGGTTATTCATTAGGCGAAATAGTCTCGTGGATCCTTGTACTTGTTCTCGTTTGTATAGTGGGCACTTCTACTTAGCCCTTTGTCACTGAACCCTTCAACCCATCAAAATCTAATATTTTGAACCCTTCAGACCATGCGTGTAGCTCACTCTCCTTTAAAAAATTTCACGTCATCTCCACGTCATTCCCACATTATCTCCACGTCATCTCCATGACATATAAATCAATAACATGTCGTAATATCTTCATTAATTAATTTTTAAATTTATTAATTAATACTATTGAATAAAAATAAAAATAAAAATAAAATAAATATTTTTTAAAATAAAATTCATCTCCATCATTATTTAAAAATTAAAAATAGCAATTTATATCATATTGATATAACTTTATCAATTTATAATATACATCAAAATTCATATATCCTAAAATTATGATTCAAAATTTTAAAATTTCATAATTTATATTAAATAGAGAGAAGTATCGATTACCCCCTGAACTTGTCACGTTTTATTCATGGTAAACCTAAACTTTAACTTGTCAAAAATAACCCCCACCCCTACAAACTTATTCTTTTACTACATCGCGTGACCCTTTTTTGTTCAAAGGCCACAATTGTGAATACACGCGCTTACACCGTAGAAAATTTGATTGCGTGTCTTTTCATGTGGATATATGATATCCACGTGAGACCCTCCGTTAATAATAAAAGAAAGTGAAAAGCTTTTCATCTACACCCTTTTTCACTTCTCCATATCTCTCTAAGTTTAAAAATCACCGGCTCCTTAAATTATTTCTCTTCTCCACAATCTAACGACATTTCGAACAATCATTCAGAAGAGTTTTTTTTAAGATTTCGTTGAAGTTGCTGGTGAAGGTGTAATGATTTTGTTGAAGGTGGTGGTGAAGATTTTGGGTTAAGTTTCTGTTGAAGATTTCATTGAAGATTTTGAGTTTTTCACTACTCAAAAGTAGAGTAATATTAAAATTTCTATTTGTCAAGTAAGTTTTACCTAAAAAAAATATGTTTTTGTCTATTTTCATTGTGTTAAAAATGAAGTTATCAAAGGGTGGGAGACTCCAGAATTGGTTAGGAAAAAGTTGGGTGTTTATGTTGGTAAGATAGTGTGTTTAAAGACAAGAAAGATGATTTTGAAAGAAATTATAGGGGATCATGTGGCTGAATTCAACAGTATCCTAGACTACAAGGATATGTTGCTCCAAACAAATCCTGATAGTACTTGTGTTGTGAAGCTGACTGATTTAGATAGTGGGATGAAACAATTTCACTCTTTCTACATATGTTTTGATACTATGAAAAAAAAATTCAAGAGGGATGCAGAATGTGTAAAGGACTGGATTGGTGTTTTCAAAAAGAGTTTGTAAATGTCAGCTGTTGGTAGCTATTGCTAAGGATGGAAACAATTAAATATTTTCAATAGCATGGGCAGTGATTGATAAAGAAAGTAAGGCTACATGGAGATAATTCTTGATGATATTACAAGATGATCTCACCTTAGGAGATGGTTCCCAGCTTACTATTATCAGTGACATGCAAAATGTAACTATACTGATTAATATTTTTTTTATTTAATTTAGACCAAAATTAACTAACTTCATCCTTTTGTTTTAAAATTGCAGGGATTAGTTTCTGTTGTAAAAGAAATACTTCCTCAATATGAGCATAGAATGTGTGCTAGACACATTTTAGCTAATTGGTCAAAGAAATAGAGAGGCATAGAGAGAAGGAAGAAATTTTGGACTTATTCTAGATCAACTTTTGAGGCATAATTTAAGTATAATCTTGATGCTCTATTCAGGTTCGATAGAGGTATTGTTGAAGATATGATAGCTTATAACAAGGAGAGATGGTGCAAGGCTAACTTCAACACCCTTTTCAAGTGTGACAGTGTGGATAATAACATGTCAGAGAGTTTCAATGCTTAGATTTTTATTCCTAGGAACAAGACTATTATTTCAATGTTGGAAGAAACCAGGATTAAGGTGAGGACAAGGATAAGTAGGGCAAGAACATTTACTGATTCTTGGACAGATGACATATCTCCAATGAAAATGATGTTGTTCAATGAAAATATAGAAATATCAATGTAATACAATATTGACTGAAATAGTAATCAAGAATTTGAAGTGACTGAAGGGGCATACAAGTATACTATGAATTTGAGGCAAGAAAATATAGCTGTAGATCATGAAAACTAAAAGGAATTCCCTATGCACATGGTATAACAACAATGAACTACTTGAATTTGGATGCATCATAGGAAATTTCTAGCTGGTACAGAAAGGAGGCATATCTGAAGGCCTATTTTTACTAAATTTAGCCAATTCCAAACATAAAAATATGGCCAGATAGCAGGAATCCTATTGTTGAGTTATCTGAAGTAACACAAATTCCTGTTAGGCCACCAAAGAACAGAAAGAAAGAGATTGGTAAAGTGACAAAATCTGGCAAGTTGTAAAAATTTGGGGTGTCAATGACATGTTCAATCTACAAAGAAACAAATCATAACAAGAGAGGTTGTCCGCAAAATTCCAATCGTAAATCAAAATCAGCCACAAAAGAGGTAATAATCGCATTAGCTTACTAAAAATTTTATCATTAGATTATTTGTTAACTAGTTTTTTTTAGTATGTTGCCTCACAACAGACTTCTATTGGAAAGAGGGGAAAAAAATAGCACAACCAATACTGACAAAACAGGTGAGAAAAAGTGGTTACAAGAGGTCAAGAATTGTGGGTCAAGGTGTATTTGTTTCTAAATTTGGATATACTTGTGTTAATGTAGGTGTCTTATTAAATTGATGCTTCTAATTATTTTTGCAATAGTTTGTCAAAATATAACAAAGGCATACATTTTTCAGAAAGGATTGACTAGCAGTAGAAGGGTTAGCATAGGCATAGTGAGTTCTGCACATGTCATTGGTGATATTGGTTATCAACTAACAATGGGACTGAAATGGAAAAGTATGTGTGCTATTACTCAAAGGCATCTTCAAGTTCAAATCAAATCAAAAGTTGCTGGAATTAGGAAAAGGGCACAAATGTTGGGAAAATTTATATCAAAGAGTACCAAGGAAAAGACTTCATCAAGGAAAAATGCAAAGCCTAAGGAAAAGAGTTCTGTTGATGGTGGTTGTTAGTTGTTCTTTGTTGGCTATTGTAACTACTTGTGGTATTGTAACAAAATAATTAAACTAGTCGTTATTTATGTGTTTTGACAGTCAATTTTTTGAAGTACTCTACTTGATTTTGGTTGAAATAGTTAAGCACTATGGTTCCGTTAATTTCATGAAGTTGAAACAATTAAGCACTATGAAATGCATCTATTATATTACAAAGTTATGTTGTTACATGCATTATGCTTAAGTTTTGTCGTATCACTATAATTGTATTGCACTATGCTTAAGTTGTGTTGTTGCCAACATATCATTTTCTTACAGAGAAGCCAACAATAACCAAGAAATATTAGAAGTATAACTACAAATATATTGCTTTAATCAACAAAAAATACACCATATCCGTCGAATGCACCATTACATACGACAAAATCAATTTCAATCAACGACACAAAAGGTAAATGAACATCATCACATTATATATCAAACTAATGCATAAAATTAGCTTTAACATCCCTTTGCCTTTCAACTCTTTTTGTTGTTTGTTGGTCTTCTTCAACAAATTCAAAATCGCAATGTTGGCTAGATGTGAAAATTCTGAATCATATCAATAAAAAAAGTTGCAACTAGTTCGAAATAGAGACTGCAAAATAAGGAAAAAATAGTTATAAAATTTATTTGTTACAAAACATAAATAGGAAGAAGAGAGAATATAAAAATTACATATACCATAGTGTATACAACCGAGGAATCTACGTCCAGGATGTCATCCGATCATGACATTCTCACAATTGGAGGAGACCCACATGCACAAACAAGTTTTCTATTATAATTCATGGAGTTAGAAATAAGTAGATAAAGTAGAAGCAATAGAATAATTTTTTGTTAGATTGAAAGTGATGGAGGAAGAGAGATAATAAATAGGAAGAAGGAATTCTTGAATTTTTTGAAAACATTAAAGGAAAATGGAGTTTTTACCTTTTTTATTTACCGCTGGACATGGTGATTTGGCCAAAAAATAACTCCATCACGCGTGTGATGGAGTGTGTAATCAAACATTTTGCCACATTGTCAAAAAAAGGGTCACACGATGTAGTAAAAAAATAAGTTGAGGGAGGGTATTTAGGACAAGTCAAAGTTCAGGTGTACCATGAATAAAACGTGACAAGTTAAGGGGGGTAATTGATACTTCTCTCTATTATTAAATCTAAAACTTCAACAACGAAGATGAGATTTTGACTTGGGATTTCGCTATATATCATATAATCAGAAACTTCAACAACAAAAAAGTTCAACTCCACTATTAATTTTAAAAATCATCTCTACAATTAAATAAAAAATAAAATAATAAAATAATAATTTATAAATAAAATTCATTTATTTAAATTAGAATTTTATAAAATGTAGGGGTGGGGAGGGGGGTGGGGGTTGTTTTGGCTGATGTGGGGGTGCTGTATCTGTTTGTGTTTTTGTTTGGGGGTGGTGGTGGAAGGGGAAAGGTTCACCGGTGTGGTGATGGTGAAGGTGGGCGACGGGTTCTCTTTGTGTATGATTTTGGTGGGGGGGGGGGGGGGTAGGGGGAACAACTGTGGGGGCGAGGTTGGCTGGTTGTTGTGCTGCGTGGGAGAGGGTGGAGGTGGGGGATGGGTGCTCTGTGTGTGTGGTTTTGGTAGGGGAAGGGGGAGAGAACAGTTGTGGGGGAGGGGGAGGTTGGCTAGGGGTTATGCTGCGTGGGGGAGGGTGGGTGGGGAGGAGGGGGAATGGAGGAGGATGCTGGATTTGGGGGGGGGGGTGAGGAAGAAGGGGAATTTAAAAAAAAATACTGTTATTTTAATTTTTTTTAAAATAGTATTAATGTTTTTTTTAGTTAGTCGTCCAAAAAAAATGTGTGTAAACACGCGTTTTCACCTCAGTGATTTAATGCCGTATATGCATCAAAAGAGTTTAAAGTATAGAGTTTTATTGAGTTGAGGGATTCAGATGACAAAAGTGTAAGTAGAGGTGTTAACTTTACAAACTCGGACAAGTACAAGAGTCCACGAGATCATTTTTCCTATTCATTTTGAAGGAAGAACCTAGTGTGGAATTTGTATAATTTTGGCAAGCAGAGATACTTTCCCACCACCCACCGCCCCTAAACAAGTATGAAATATCACCATAGCTAAAATTGCCAGAATAAAATGTACAAGGAAGAGTATATCTACTAGTACTAATTTATCAGACAAACTAGGTAGATAATCCAGTTGGTAAGTCCAGTACCAAATCCCCTGTAATATGCTGGTGGGCTCCCATCTAGACACACTGTTAGTGAAACAAATAAACATTACTAATACAATAATTTTCTATTCTGAAACAAACATAATGGAGGCATTATATTTTACGGTCAATTAAGTGGTTACCTGCGCCTTGGACAGTTGCGATTTGGAGTATTGTGATACTGACGATTAGTTCATCTCCGGCGCTGAGAGCAGTTATACACAATACTGCCAGACATGCTACCAAATCCAACACAAATGTTGTCATCCTACGACAAACCAAAATAAACGTAAATTCAAAACCAGAAGCAGAGAAAGAATAATTAGTAGTTATTATTATAAGTGAAACAATACGAAACAGAGAAACAAAGACATGTGGAATGAATTTTATCAACAAGAAACCCTTTCATGCTTATGAGTAGTCTGTAGAAGTGTATGTGAATGAGATGGTATGGTATGACTTCACCTCTATTTATAACCAAATTACATCCTTCAATTCACTAAGCTGATTGTTTTTTTTTTCTTTTTACAATTGTTCAATTAATGTTTTATTTACATGTAAAATTGTCAACATATGTAATGCTAGCCATGTCTATTATACGTCTTGATATTTAGAAAGCTGTTTATCAAAGGACCACTCTATGTAAATTATTTTTGTTTCTATCAATAAATAATTCTACATGTGACATATACTATTTAGGCATTCATATTTATTGTGAATTGAAGAATACTACACTAGGTCTGATACTACATTCATTTCATAATTTAAACTCATTACTAATACTCGTACTACACTAGGTCTGATAAAACCTCAAAACTAGCAATAGTATAATTAACTTACTACTACAAAATAAGGGAGAAGCCAGATTATAAATCCAAACTTGTTCAACAGAACAAATCCGTGAAATACCTAAAAAGAATAGCTTCGTAACTTGGGATTAATGGTATCAATAGAGATGGAGTTGATGAATACCCGCAAAATGCAATTTTAACATTGATATCTTTTTATTTAGTGTCATCGGACCATTGGAGTGAGACTTCTTTAAAAGAAAAACTTGAATTTTATCTTTATAAAAAAAGTTTTCTATCAAGAACGTTATGTCATGTTAAGTTCCAACGTGTTTTGGATGCTTGAAAACCTCATGACACAAAGCACTTCTTTTAAAAGAATCTTATTTATCAATTACCATGGATCATGGTAATTTGGTCTCTTGGGTGAGGGAGGGTGGACGTCGATCTATCACCTCTATTGATGTGGATACAAGTTACAACTAATTGTCTGGTGAACTATTGTCCTCTCTTCGTAATAGATTTTTTAAAATAGTTTGGTCAATGATCATGATTACTAAGTCGTTTCCTCTCATTATCACACAAATTATTGCTACAGTATCTTATGTTCACTATTCTTTAAATGTAGGTTGAATTTTAAATCTTATCTATGCAATTCAAGAAGTGGAAATAGATGGAGTGGTTATTATACTCTTAAAAAAAAAGGCAAAAGGAGAAAAATAACACCTAAAACTAAAATAATTCTATAAAACTAACACCTATTTTTTCTTGTTCTCTTCTTAATGAATTTTTTAAACTATCTAAACTTTTATCTTTTTTTTTTTTCTAAATTTTTCAAGGTTTAAGAAAATTAGAAAAAAACAAGAAGACCTACATAAAGAAATTAATTATAGAAAATAAATTAGAGAAATAATGCAAAATCTAATAGAAAAATTAAAATGGATAGACAAAACCTTGAAAAATTTAGAAAAAAACAAAGATAAAAGTTTAGATAGTTTAAAAAATTCATTAAGAAGAGAACAAGAAAAAATAGTCAATTGTAAGGGGGTGCGAATTTAGGCGCGGTAACTTTACTAGATAATAAATAGTTATTAGGTAATAAGTATTTATTTTTATATAAAGTATTTTGTAAATATTATTGATTGGATTAATTTTCATTTTTATCTTCTTAACTTAAGATGTTTTATTAATTCATATTCTAAATTAGATATTATCGTAATTAAATTATCTAGTGTTCTGGGATCCTCGCTAGTATTATGTAATCTTTTATATTCTAGGTATAAACTATATAGTTTATTTTCGATTTCTTTTAATGATTTATTCTTTTCGTAAGATGTATCCATTAATTTATGTAATTATTAAATGCTTTGTAGTAATGTTTATTAACTGTTTTTCTTCATTCTTGTATCTTTTATTTCCGTATATCTTATTAACATTTTTAATTTTACTGATACTCATATTTTTTTTTGGGGGGGGGGGGGGGGGGAGGGTGATTAAATGGTAGTTGATTAAATGCTTTGCTATAATATTCTTTAGCTTTTTCTCTTAGTTTTTGTAAGTCTTCTATATTATTTTTAAGATATTCTAAATATTTTATATCTTTTGTTTTAAAATATTCAATTAAATTTGTTTTTATAAGATTTTCTGTTCTTATTTCTTCCATTTCTTGTTCCCAATATTTTAGATATTCGTAGTTTATCATTTTATTCTTCTAAAGTAAATGTATAATAATTTATTCTATTTGTACTATATTTAATATCTTGTTTGAGGTTATTAATACTACTAACTTTTTTCTTGTTATCTTCTTAATGAATTTTTTAAACTATCTAAACTTTTATCTTTGCTTTTTTCTAAATTTTTCAAGGTTTCGTCTATCCATTTTATTTTTTCTATTAGATTTTCCATTGTTTCTCTAATTTGTTTTCTATAATTAATTTCTTTATGTTGGTCTTCTTGGTTTTTTCTAATTTTCTTAGTATTTTCTGACATTTTAGTCTGTATAATATCCATCTGAATCTAAATAATATTGATGTTCATAATATATGCGTAAGTTTTCTATATTTTTTAATAATTCTTCCTCTAATCTTGTAATTTTTTCCATATTATTTTCTTTATGTCTATAATTTCTATATCTCTAAGTATATATAAAACAAGTATTTTAATATCATCTGTCATTTAAGCTTGATTAAATGCTTTTTCATAATATTTTTCAGTTGTTTGTTTTAGTCTAAGTAATTCTTCCATATTTTCATTAAGGAATTCTATATATTTTATATCTTTAGTTTCCATGTATTTGTCTAAATTTGTATTCATTTGTTTTTCTACTAATTGTATGTTTCTCATATCTTTTTCCCAAAATTCTAAATATACGTAATTTATCATGGTTGACATGTAGGTTTGGTATATATGTGTTTGTAAGTGTAATTAGGTATTTGTGGTATGTAATTTATTCTAGTCGTATAATATTTACTAAATGTTTTTTCTAATATGATTATTCTTATATCTACTACTTCTATATGCTTAAGTGCATATAAAATAATTATTTTAAATTTATCTACCATTTCGTCAGATAAATAATTTTTCATTTTTCATAAAATTGCTGTTTTCATAATATTTCCTTCAATCATACACATAACAAAATATGATCATATTAGATTACTATATACTAGATTATTCTTAAATAACATGTTCGTCGGTCACTATTAGAATGGTAATCCAGATACTTTTTCCTTAAACAGCGCCTCAACTCTGGCTACTCCCCACCACGGCTTCTTGCCTTATTGGTTTCACCTTTAGGATGTCGTAGTTCTTAGGGATTTTTCTCCGTTTCCACTTTGCTAATAAACTTCTTAACATGCTATTCTTCGAATAATTCTATTATAAAGTAACTAACATGGAACTTATTTATCATATCATGATTGTTAGAAATTATGAATTTAGCTATTCATAATAGTAAATGAATATACTTGTTTTGGTAGGTTTGATAATTCTAAGTTATGTTCCTCCATAGATTTTTCCATTGAAATATACCTGTTTTTTAATAAATAATCAAAATATTTGTTGTAGACAAGAGAGAATTTTTTTCTTCAACGCATGAAGGCTTGCCCTTCATCTGAGCAAATGATTATTTATTTATAGGCTGAAGTTGCAAACTTTATATGCACGTGTCTATTTCTAAAAGACTAAAAAACTTTAACAAAAAATGTCAAAAAGTCTAGGCTATAGGCTATAGGCTATAGCTATCCTAACAAAAAGTCTTTATCTTAAACTACTTAAAGACAAAAAATTGTTAATATCTAAAACTTTTTCTATACAAATTTTTACAATTTACATAAAGAAAATTGTGAAAGTTATCTACATGTCACTTTCACAATTTAATAGCTTGTCTTTTTTATCTCCATTATTTTGCTCTGTAGCTATCTCTTTTTTGTTGTATCTACTGTTTTCCTATCTTCTTATCAGTGTAGTATCACATCTGGAATAAAGTTGTGTTTGCCACTACATCTGCTGCATATGTAGTCTTTATATTTTTGGTCAACTTTTTCACAAAATTGATCCATAGCTTCTTCTGAAATAATTCCCTTAATGATAGATCTTGTTAATGGTTGTTCTTCTGGTCTGAGGAGTGTTAATCCCCATTTTCTAAGTTCTTCCATGTCATGGTCTCTAACTTCTTTGCAAGTTGAATAAATCAATGCTTGATTCCTTGAATTATATATCCAAACTGGATTTTTATTTGAATAATTATTATGTACTCTGATAATATATTGCTTATTCCAATAACTCTGTTGTTGCAATAAAATGCTGGTATCTGCGTTTTTGGTATCTCGGTCTGTTCACATATTTCTTCCAGAATAATATAATCTCTGATCATACCCATTTTGACCGCATTTATAGTCTATTTAATTTCGTTAAATAATATTTCTGCTGGTGCGGAATAAAATCGAACATAGAATAATTGTCCGTTGGTAATTCTCTTGTAAGTCATAAATTCTTTGTGAATTTCTGGGATTCCTGCTAACTCTTTTCCATCGGTTGTGTAAACCATAGATAATAGTCCATAATAGTAACATGATTTAATAAAATTTGGGCTTGTACCTAGTAAGACAATAAGTTTATTGTAATTTTGACATTTCTGGGTAATATATCCTTTTTGTTGTGCGGCTAGCTCTTCACTTTGGATAGGTTTCGTATTTAATAAGGTTTGTAAGGTGTGTATGTTGTCAATATATTTACGAGAAGAATAATTGTATATCTATTTTTCTTGGTTAAGTGATTCAGAATATGTATGTATCTGGGGAGGTGCAAATGCTTCTAAATTTTGTATATTTGGTATATATGGTTTTGAAAATATTTGGCTGAGGTTATAATTTTTTTTCTTTAGTATTTTAGGTCTATTTTGAGTGACTATATTTTTCCCTTTAGATGTGCCTGCAGCTATAATTGAAGTTATGTCAGTGATTTGAGTTTTAAGGTGTTTCTCATCGTCACCTTCTAGGACTTGTTTTTTAATGTGCTTTTCCTACACGGTATCTTATTTTTTATAATGCTCGACTTGCACTTTTACATTTGTAACTTCAGTAGTTAGTGTAATAACTCCATTTGTTTAAACATTTGGAACAATAAGTCAGTCTGGGTATCTTTGGCATCAGCCTCTGCAATTGGTAAATCGGTTTAGTATCTTTGTCTTGATAAGTAGTCTGCAATGATATTTTTTTTAGTATTGATTACTTCAATTGTAAATGTAAAATTCAATATATACTAGTCTCCAAATTTCCTTTGTAGTAACTGAATTTTGTATTTTTCTTGTTAGCCACCATCGTACCTTTGTATTATCTGTTCTAACAATAAACTTGTTATACACGATATATGGTTCAAATGCTATTAAACATTTATATAAAGAACATAATTCTTTTCTATTTATTTCCCATTTTATTTTTGTTTCGTTAAACGTTCCGGAATAATATCTACAATGATGTTCTAAGTTTTCTTCTTCATACCTATATTTAAGTACTCCTCCATAACTATATTCACTTGCATCAGTTTTTACTATATATGTAAATTTTTTATTTTCATCTAAAAATTGTAATTTTGGTAATTCTTTACAAAGTAATTTTATTTTCTGTACCTATTTTTTGTCTTCTTCATTATATCTATATTCTACATCTTTTTTTATTTTTTTCTGTAATTGTTTTAAGTTTTCTGCTAATTTTGAAATATATTCTCTTACTTGGTTTACTAATCCTAAAAATGATTGTAATTTCTTTTTTTGAATCTAATTCTTCTTCTGAATTTATTATTTTTTGGACTATATGTTGTTGCATTTTGACTCCACTTTTATCTATTTGTATTCCTAAAAATTCTATCTGATTTTTCATAATTTCTTCTTTCTTCTCGCTTAAACTTATTTCCGATTTTTCTATTATATCTGTAAATTGTTCTAATAATTTTAAATGTTCTTCTTTAGTTTTTGTATATAATAGTATATCATCTATATATACTATACAATTAGGTAATTGTTTAAATAACTATCCATAAAATATTGATATCTACCTGGTGCATTTTATATCCACATAGTAGTACATTCCATTCATAAAATCCTTGTGGTACCGTAAATGTGGTTAATTCCTTAGATTCTTCTTCAAACTTTATAATCCTGATTTACAATCAAATTTACAAAAATAATTATATCCTTGTATTGTCTTATTTTTAATATCTTGTTTGGTATTAGGTAATTATAAGTCATAGTTTTTGCACTTAAATTTCTATAATTAATAACTATCCTACTTTTTCCTCTTTTTTGTTCACTATATTTATTTACTATAAATGATGGGCTATTATGTTTACTATTACTTTTTTTGTATATATGGTTTTTTCTAATAATTCTTCTATATACATTTTAAATTCTTTTAAATCATCAAAATTATTTGTTAATGGTTTCTGGTTTATTATGCTATTTTTATCTATTAATTCAATTTTTATAGTGGTTATATGTTTTTCCCCATCCTTTTAATGGATCCTTACTATATAATTGTTCTAATTTTTTCTTAATTATTTCTATCTTATTTATTGAAAATATAATTATTTCCTTTTTATTTATTAAATATACTACCAGTTCTATTGTATCTTCAGTATTTTATATTTTTTAATTTTTGTGTAATTTTTTCACTTCCTTCTGTCCAATCAGTTTTCTTTCTTATTTTATTAGTAACTCTTTTTGCTCTTACTTTCTATTTACATGGTGTTGTAAACCACCAATCTGTTCTAGTTATTATATGTGAATATAATTTATCTAAAACGACATTCCTAAAAGTATATCTTTTGATGTTAGCTCATAATTATAGATTTCTTCTATTGTTAATATTTTATCTCATACTTGTGTTTTTACATTCTTAGCTTTATAAGTAATTAAGCTTCCTTCGTTATTATATCCTTTAACTATTATTGGTGTTTTTAATTTATTCCATTTACTTTCTGGTAAACAATTATATCTACATAAATTAGCTTCTGCTCCTGCATCTATCATAGGCGTATAATATCTACTGTAATATCCTTCTACTACTATCTTCATTAATACATATATTTTCATATCATGTTAAAGCTCTTCTTAAGAAAATTTTTCTCTATTATATGCTATAGATAATTGTGTATGTTCTATATTGTATGATTTTACTTGTTCTAGCCATTTAATTCCTAATATTATGTCTGCTTTTTGCATTTCTTCCTTTATTTCAAATTCTATTTTCATTTTTCTAACTCCTATTGTTATTTCTTTTTCTGCTATATTTTTAGTGTTTATTAAGCTTCTTGGTAGATCTGGGCACATATCATTATCAATTTTTATTTCTTCGTCCTTTACTAGATATTTTGCTATATAATTTTCTTCTTGTCCTGTATTTAAGAGTATTAAATATTCCTTTTCATTTATTGTTTCTGTTATGTAATATTGGTTTAAATTAACTATTGAACTTGTTTCATAACTTGTTCCTATTTATGAACTTGATGATTTTGTTTTTTCATAAGTTATTCTTTTTGTTGTACTTATTCTATCATTTATTATTTCTAAATCTTCTTTTATGTCTATATTTTTGTAACTATAATCATTATTATCAATTGTTTTTACGAATTGTTCAAAAGGACTTTCTATTTGTATTTTATTAATTTTATTTTTTCCTGTTATTATGTGTTTTGTAGTTAATACATATAGATTTTTACATCTTAATGTAAATATTTTACTTCCTGGGTTAGTTCTATTCCTAATATTTTCCAATATAATACTAATGATTTATCTATATTTTTATCTGTTATTGCTACTCAATAATTTGCACTTATTATAAATTTAAATTTTTGGTATATTAAATTTTCTTTTATTGAAGTTATTATACTTTTTTCTATAGGTCTTATAATTCTATCATCTACTAAATATAATTCTATTGGTATATCTATTCCTTCTCTAAAACATGCTTTTATCACTATCTCTGTTCCTCCAAGGTGTACATATTTTATTGGGTCTCTACTTTTTATATCGTTTATTTCTTTATTAATTATTCTTTTTGTTACTAGTGGTATACTAGTTTTACCTTTTGCATATCTGCAGTATATTACATGTTCTTTTTGGTTTACTATATAATATTCTTCCTTTTTCCTAGTAAATATATTTTTTATTGTTGGTATTTTAAATATTTTTTCTACACTTAAGTCTAACTCTTTTCCTTTTATTTCATCAAATATACTATTATCAAATATTATTTTTTGATTTGTTCCTTCGTCATTTAAATATTCTTCTTTTGTTATTATTTTTATCTCTTCTTCAGTCATTTGGTTTATTTGTATATCTTCTTCAGTCATTTAATTCGTCTAATTCACTATCTATTTCATTATCTTCTATTTCATTATCTGGTTCATTCTCTGAAATTTCATATATACTGTCTTCACTTTCTAATTTGTAATCTATATAATCTATCTGCATATATTTTGTATTTTCTATTTTTATTTTTGATATTTGTTTATTTTTTGGGTTTTTCGGTAATTTACAATCTTTAGCTAAATGTCCTAATTTTTCTCAATTATAACAAATACATTCTTTTATAGATTTCTTTTTCCTATATGGTCTTTTATGTTTATAATTTTTTACATAATATCTTTTTCTTGGTTTTTTATATTTATATTTTGATTTTTTGTATTTCTTATATTTCTTATATTTCTTATATTTCTTATGTCTTTTTCTTTTCTTATAATATCTTTCTTCGCATCCAAATTGAGGTGCTAATTTATCTTTGCAACTTGCTAAATTTCTTATTAATGTTTTTTCCATTTTTATTTCTTCTCTATATTTTTCACATAGGTTTCTATACCATTGTTGTAAAAATTTTATTCTTGCTCCTAGAGTATCTACTATTTTTGCTTCATCCCAACTTTTTATTATTTTTGAACTAAATGGTTCAGGTAATTTACTAAAATAAAATTTTCTTATTTCTTTACTTACTTCTGTATTATATGCTCCTTTATAATATATTCATCTATGTAGCACATATTACATATTGCTAATTTTAACATTAAATTTCTATTTGTATCTTTCTCTTCATTTTGTTCTTTTTCTGTTGTTGTCATGCTACTAAATTCGTCTTTTATAGCTATTTCATATTTTTTTAATAATTCTATAGGTGTTAATTTAGTTGTAGTTGTTGATGATGTTCCTTCTGTAGGTTTGTCAGTTCTTAATACCCTTTTACTATTTTCAGTTAGATTTAAAAATCATAATTTCACCGTCCCTTTTAGTGTTCTTTCTATATATTCTGGTGCATCTGTTATATTTGTATTATTATCTAATAATTGTTTTATCATATATCCTATCCACAATTGTATTGTTTTTTCTGTATTTGTTACACAATCTAAGTCTAAAAATTATAATTTTTATTAACTATTTGTTTTGGTGTCCATTTGTCATATTCATTCTTTAGATTATATCTTTTAAACTTATTCTTATAATATGTAGGTTTTCTTATTTCTGATGTTCTAGGTATTATATTTTCATCTTCTTTTTTTTATCAAGAGTGTTTATTTCTGTGTTTATATTTTAAAAGTTTTCTTCATTAATTACTTCTTGTTTTTCTTCATTAATTACTTCTTGTTTTTCATTGATTTCTAAATTTTTTGTATTTGTTAAGATTTCTGTATATGTTTCACTATCTTTCGAATCATAATTATCTGTTTCTTCAACATCTATTGTATTAATTTCTAATTCCTTGGTTTCTATTTCTTTATTTTTTATTTCTAATTTTTCTTTAAATTGATTTATCTCATTTAATAATATTTGTTCTTTATATTTTTCTTCTTTTTCTTTCTATCTTTTTTCATACAGATCCTTTAGAATTTGTAGTTCTTTTTTCTATTTAAACAATCCTACTATTTTTAGTTTCTTCTATTTTTTGTATTTCTTCTGTAGTTTGTTGTTTTATTTTTTCTATTTCCTTTTTTTAATCTATTTCTTCATTTTCTTTTTCTATTCTCACCATAGCTGTCAATTTATCTTCTAATTTTAATTCTTCTTTTTCTAACATTAAATATAAATGTTCACCTATTTTCTTATACCTTCTTCCTAGATTAGAAAATACTATTTTTATTTTTAATCCTTCATGGTTTTCATATATTTTTTCATCTATTATAAATTCTTCTTTGTTCATTTTTTATTTAATTGTTAATAGATCATGTTGGTATGTATATTCTAGACTATCTATTGTTGATTCTAAATTTGATATTTCTTCTTTTTGTGCATTTATTGAGTGTTTACTTACTTCGGCAATTATATTATACTGTAGTCTTTCTATCTTTATTTTTAATTCTTTACGTTTTTCAGATATTATTTGTTTTAATTCTTTATATTTTTGTACGTTATTCATTTAAATAATATTTTTGGGAATACCTAAATATAGTTTTATCAAATAAATCATAATTAATAAATTAACCATATATATACGACTTCCATATTTTTTTCGAGTTTTATCAACTCTGAAAAATAATTTCAACCGAATGGCCATTTGGCGTGTGTGGGGAGTGGCATCTGGGGAGTGGACATCATTAGTAATGCTAATTGTAATAGATACTCCCCATATTATTTGAATAAAAAAGCCGTCACACCACAAACTTATAAGAGAAAATGAAAACAAATTATTTAGTTACTACTTAATAAGAGGAAATTATTGCATTGAACTAATTATAACTTTGTCCGCATTAGAAACCAATTGATCAATAGCATTTTTATTCCCTGCTTCACATAATTTGCACATTGGATGTTTTTCAACAAAGCCAATCATTTGAATGCAATAGAAATTGGTCTCTCTGTATTCATTATTCCACATACTTTTAATAAAAATTACATTGCTTCGTTGGTAGTAACTGATGGGAACAATTTCTTGTAGGCTATATAATAATGATACAGTTTCTATATATATATACATATTTTGTATAATAATTATATCATTTTTATATACATTCTATACAATTTTTAACTACAATATTTATTTAGATACATATTTTATACGGCTCTATATAGTTTCTACATGCATTCTAAAAATATATCAATCTAGTATAAGAGAGTATCAATTGAGTATATGGACGCTGCAAGTGTATCAACGTAGTATAAAGGTGTATTAATATGGTATAAAAGAGTATCAATTGGGTATAGGGACTGCATGTGCTTGCATAAAATTTCCTTTCTCTTTTTTTAAAAAGTGTATCAATATAATATAAAAGTGTATCAATTTGGTGTAAAAGTGTATCAATTGAGTGTAGAGACTGCTTGTGCCCAATTGGGCCAAATGACTAAAAAGGAGAATTAAAAACAGGAAATAAATGCATGCCATAAACCCAAATATGGGTGACTTTAGATATTTGACTCCAATAAGAAATATCTTTAAAAAATAATCTTCCTTACTTTTTAAGTATAGTACAAATACAATTTTACCCCTTTACACATAAAAAATATTTTAAAAACTTTTCATACTTATTTGTCTCTCAACTTTTATTTATTATTATTTTCACTTTTTATTTTTTCCTTTAATTTATTATTCTATTTTTTAATTATTTTCACTTTTTTACTTTTTCCTTTAATTTTATTATTTTCACTTTTTATTTTTTTCCTTTAATTTTATTTTCATGTTTTAATTCATTTGTCCCAAACTTTATTTTTTTTCTCTTTTTTCGTTTTTCTCAAGCCTAATCTATTTCTTCTTTTTTTTTTTTTTTAAATTCATTTGTCTTTAACCTTTATTTTTCTTTTATTTTTGATTTTTATCAGCTCTCTTTTTTTTCCCCTCATTTTTCTCAAACTTTTTTTTTATTTTTTCCTCTCATTTTTTACTTTCTCAATTTTTTTAATTCTTTGCTTTTTTCTTAATATTTATTTTTTTATTGAATTTTTTTTCTCACTCTTTTTTATTATTACTCTATTTTGTTTGATCGTTTTTTCCCTTTTCAGTTCTCTTTTTTTCCTCATTTTTTTCAAATTTTATTTTTATTTTTTCCTCTAATTTTATTTTTCTTAATATTTTTAATTCTTCACTTTTTTCTTGATTTTTATGTTTTTTCTTTTCTTTTGTTTTCTCAATCTTTTTATTATTTCTCTATTTTGTTTGATCTCTTTTTTCTGTTTTCTCAACGTCTATTATATTTTGCTAATAAATAAAAAATTGGATAATCCACAAAGTGATTTTCTTATTTTGACATCAAAGCTAATTTAAGGGCATGAATTGTTGTTATGAAGTTCTTTGAAAATTCTTGAGATAAGTCGTGCCTCTAAAGCAATAGCTGTAGAATATCTCATAAATAAAGACATGATGTAGTAGTATCAACTCTTGTCCGTAACCCAACCTGGGTTGGGTGTCGATCCCTCAGGGAATAGCTTAGTCAACAAGTAAGCAAGGATTACTAGACTTTTAGTGCAAGTCTCATAAAAAGGGGGGATTGTGATGTGTAACCAAAATATTAAAGTAAAAACTGAAAATAGCAAAGTAAAAAGAAAGAATGTTTAGTAAGTTGTAAACAATGATAATTGAGAAGTTGGGGTTATGTCCACCTTCTGAGTTATACGTCTCTATTGGCTATGAGTGTGTTGAATTCAGACATGCATGTGCTTATAGAGAATTGTATTCGATGGTAAATCCAGGTGTCTTTCGACCTATTCGAGGATTATTTCACCTTAACTCTTTCGAGGTTAAAGCGTGTCTAACGGTACGAATTCTCCAAGAGGTTAATCCAGTTACGACACTAACTTTTTAATAGGGGATGGGACCCTACTACCTTGACATTATCTCTTTTCCAGACAGATAACCTTTCTTTCGAACAAGTTAAATGTTATACTGGCGTATTCTTGCGTTTGCAACCACAAAGAATTTAGATTAAGACAAAGAGAATAATGATATAAGCAGCATACGTGTCACGAACTCACAAACTCATAGCAATAGATAGTATCTCAATCGGCTTCCATAACCCCAATAGAGAAGTTTAGTTACCCATGAGTGTGAAGGAAATCACAATTGACATTGTTATTATACCACAATAATGATAGATTTTGTGTAGCACAAGAGTGGTAGGCGTTAGGCGTGATTTCTTGCAAAGTAACGTTTCTCTTGTTGCGGAAATTAAGAATAGATGAATAGAAGAGAATTAATGAAAGGATTCGGAATTAAAAGTAGAATGTATTGTAGAATTAATGAGGAATGAATTAGAAGATTGTGAATAGAATAGAACGAGGTAGAATGCCTCCAAAAATCTCTAGCAAGATAGGGTATTTATAATACCCATATCCTATTCCTACTAAGCTAATGAAATACTTAACCAAATCCTACTAAGCTAATGAAATACTTAACCCAATTGTACTAGGTTAATGTATCATTATCCTAATCCTAATAAGCTAATGAAATACTTAACCCAATGGTACTAGGTTAATGTATCATTATCCTAATCCTAATAAGTTACTACTAGTCCCCAAAGTCTTCAGAAATGTTGTTTTACCCCAGAACAGATTTTCCATGCGCCATCTTTAGTCCTTAGCATCCAAGATTGGCTTTTCTCCTTTCGTGAAGCTTTATTTGGCATCAAGTAATCCATAAAATGCTGAATTCTGCATCATTTATACCTGAAACTTTGCTAATCATGTTTGTTAGCTCACAAAAGGACTAAAAGTGCATGAAATATATAATTTGTTCTCAAAACTAGGCTACAATATAGGCAAAATATAGCACTATAGGCGTGTAAATTCGCCTATCATCAACACCCAAAACTTGAAGCTTTGTTTGTGCTCGAACAAAATATCATGTCCCTCTAAACATCAACTTAGGGTTTCGCAGCAACAACACAAAATATTCGTCAAGACAAGCACAATAATTATCAACAAAGAGTAGTTTTCCGATCATTAGTAGAAACGATTTAACCTCCAACATAAACTCGTGATGTTGGTCAACTCATCTTCAACGGTTAAGGCACACAGAATCATACACAACTACCCAAAACTCATCAACCATGTGTGTCTCATAATATATTACCCATAATCACTCACAAGTATAGCATATTTTTCAAACATGGGTATCAAAATATCCTTGCTCTCGCTCTCACAAAGAATTCATATGTAGCAATTGATGACCATAGGCTTTCCCTTAGTGTAATGCTCCACTAAATGTCAGAATGCTAAGCTTAGGATCAAGTAGGTCTTTTGATGGTTGTAATGTAGGCTAAGGGACGGGTAGGACTATTTTGGCCAGAAATAGTGACTAAGTTCCTAAGCGCTTTAATACATCACATTGTATCATTAACACTTTTTCTTTCAAACATCCTTTCTACTTTCTTTTAATCTACCACCCTTTTTCTCCTCTTTTGTTTTTCACTTTTAAGCATAACTGATTTTTCAGTTTTCTTCTCCTTTTTTTTTCTTTTCATAACATACCTCTTATGGTATCACTTCTTTTTCATAACAATTTCAAGCACCACTACAATTTAAAGCATCATACTCACCCAATTTTCTCTTATTTCGTCACATGACTTTTACACTTTAAAGCACTTAGGAATTTGGATCAAATTATGGTCTTGAAAAAAATGGATTAGGCTTACATATGAGGTTGTCAAAGAAAATAGGCTAAAGGCTCAAGAGAGTTTAACTAGGATGATGTTCATGGGTAGGTAAAACGAAGGTAGATAATCATAGGTTGCCAAAGAAATGCCTAAATCATCTTCTAAACTTACACTCTTTATTTTCGCTTTGCATACATACCAGACAAGTTCTAGCATCAGCCACAAACATCGAATATAATATTATCTCTCACACACAAGGCACATGGTTGACTTTATTGGGAGTAGTATAGACTCTTGCCCCAACAAGTGAAGGAATTGAACCACACAATATCACATAGTGAGTCACAATTAGAGCCTAAACGTCTCGATAGTCATGATGTTAGCACAAACTCTTGTTATAATCTTATGCTGCCTATTAGAATGATTTCATGCGAAGCTAAGTAAAAAAAAAATTACTACTAAAAAAACTTAACTTAAAAAAAACTAAACAAAATAAACTCAACTTAAAAAAAACTAAACAAAAATAAAACAAAGTAAACAAACATAGATACGAATAAGGAAGTATAGCATTCAATACCACCACCCCACACTTAAACGGGACACTGCACTCAGTGGAAAATAAATGCGAAGAACCTGGTTAGTCGAACTTCTCCTCAATGTCGAGGGTCATACCCCCTTCGTCGGAATTATCATAGGAGTCGTCGTCATCCAATTTCTCCTCCACGTCGGAGTCTGGCATTCTTCAATCATCATCGGTCGGCACATCATCATCAAGAGGTTCCTCAAAGTATGTACCTACTCCACACATTTCCCGTGCATGCATATTCATTGGATAGTCATGATCCAGCTGTTGGAGCTCTTCAGCAGTTGGAACACGACCTCCGCTCATCATTGTGAACCGTGTCATGCCATAAAGATGACGGAAGAAACTCTCATCTAGAGCATGTCTCTCCGCAGTTGTAAGGTTGACGCCATGTGTTGTTTCAGCATCTTTGACCTTTGTGAGGTCAACCTTCTTCGGATTATGTAGGAGTTTGTGATCAGCTAGTTCCTCTTCGATGTCCTCCTTCCGCAAGATTGCTGTCAACAGATTGCCAAAAGTGAAGTGGGACCGCTTGTGTAGCCTAGCCTTCCGCATTGTAGAGAGAATGATTGCCCCAATGTTTATAGGGACATTCTTTATCAAAGCGTAGACCAAGCACACTCTATCTCTTGTTATCTTGGTATACTGGGTCCCAGGAATAAGGCAAGAGTTGACAATATGCAACCATATTCTTGCTTCCCTATTCAAAGGAGCATAGGGGAAGGTGTTATGTCGTCCGGTGTCTTTATGTCTGCTCCACCTTGCCATGGATCTACTTCCACAAAGTGTGTGTCGAATTGCTCTATAAGGAGGTCTACTGTACAGCTCTTTGAATGGTGCTGGATCGACTGAAGGCAAGCCAAGAAAGGAGTTGATCAAATCCGCATTGAGTTGTAGAACTTGGCCCCGAATCTTGACTTCGCTGCCTGTGATTTTCGGCAACCAGTTGGCATAAAATTCTCTTATCAAATCAAGATTGCATTCTCCCATGTCGCGGAAGATGAAATCCAAATTTAATGCCATGATTTTTGCCAACATGCGCGGCTCCTTCTTCGCTAGGCTGTCCTTGTTGATCAAGTCGACATGAACGTATTTTCTTTCCTTGTTGTTCCTATACCATTCCTTGGCTTCCTCCTCAAGAACCCATTTTTTTCCAAACATGCGACGTGGTAATTGGATTGAGGATGATTCTCCTTGGTCCTTGCGACCTCTTTTCTTTCCCTTTTGGGAAGTGGTAGCCTTATCTTGTCTTGCTTTCGGTGCCATTGTACCTGAGACATAAACAATGTTTCTATTAGCATCATCTCGATAGATATAATCTATACACAAGCAGTAGGGGTACCACCCCACACTTAGGTTGTTGATACAAATTAGTGAAGTGAAAGTGGTCGATTACTTAGACTTCATTGACATGCGTTTTAGGTGCTATATATCACTTCTTGCAACCTTTGCAATACTTTCATGTTAGGTATAACAAGACTACTACATAGGGATTACATCATGGTATAGTTTCTATCAATAATCACAACCTCCTATGTCGGTAGGCAAATATAAGTCTTATTCCGATGAACGGGATATTCTAACATGTAAGTATTCAAGTGACAAGATTATGCAATGTTCATGACTATAGTAATTTTGCAAGTAGTATGACAATGCACCAAAATCAAATTCACGTTGGAAACAAGTTAAGATAATTGTATGTGTTCACTCACTTAGTTTTGTATCATCAATTCAAACACATTAATATCACCAATATTTCTTCAAGATGTAGCAATTCATGATAGACATAGCAACATAGTACTTACGAAAAATAGATGAAGAACAAAAGAGTACTTACGTGATTGAAGCCTTTGGAGATGTTCTTGTGAAGTGGGAGAGCAAAAAAGAAAAGTTTTGAGATGATTTGGAGAGTATGTGCGACGCCTAGGTCAAGTTTTTAATGTGTTTTTGTTTCAAGACTAAGTCTCCTTTATATAGGAAAAGAATGGGTCGGGTTTTGACCCATTTAAAATTGGATTTGGAGACAAAAAGTGGCCATAGGCGGCGCCTTTAGCTTTGCCTAAGCTTGGCATAGGCGGCGCCTTTTGCAAAGCATTTGCTAGCATAGGCGGCGCCTAGTGCAAAGCCCTTAGTGACCATATGTGCCGCCTTTAGCATGGCAATTGAGATTCAGAGACAAAATGCTTTAGCATAGGCGCCTATGCTATGGCATACTTGAGCATGGGCGGCGCCTACGCTATAGCACACTAGATTCCGAGACCTTGTGCTATAGTATAGGCTTTGCCTTGTTCGTGGCCTAGTTTTACCTAGGTCTAGCCTTGCTCGATGCCTATATTTTCATGAGCAATACTCAATCCATAGCCTTTTGCATCTTCATGTATAACTTACCACCTTTACCATGCAATACGTCCAAATCGACATTTGAAATCGATCTCCTCGTTTTATACCTCTTACACCTACATTTGCTCAAAACCAATGAAAATGATTAGTACGATGGGTTGCCTCCCACCAAGAGCCTTAGTTTTGGTCATGGCACGACTCTTATTTTTGGGTTTTTATTTATCAAAAACAAAACACTTACGAAAATGAAAGAAAAACAAAATGTAAAATGATAACCGACAAACGATAAATGATGGGTTGTCTCCCATCTAGCGCCTTATTTATTGTCGTGGCACGACATAGTTACCTCGAGTACTTAGACTTCATCGAGATAAGTGATGGCCATATAATTCGTCGAGTCAAGAGGACCAATATAAGGTTTAACACGCTGGCCATTCACTTTGAAGACAACACCATTATTGTCTTCCAATTCAACCACTCCAGACGAGTAGACTTGGATAACTTTGTATGGACCAGACCACTTGGACCTTAACATACCTGGGAATAGCTTTAATCTGGAGTTGAAGAGAAGTACCATATCATCCTTTTGGAAGTTTCGTCGAACAATCCGCTGATCATGATACTTTTTCATCCGCTCCTTGTATAGGTCTGATCTTTCATATGCATGGAGACGGAATTCATCCAATTCGTTCAGCTGCTCCAACCTCAGATTCATTGCATCATCCGAATTCAAATTCAATTGCTTCAATGCCCACAATTCCTTATGTTCGAGCTCAATGGGTAAATGACAAGCCTTCCCATAAACTAGTTGATAAGGGGATATGCCAATGGGTGTTTTGAATGCAGTCCTGTACGCCCATAGTGCATCGTCCAGCTTCCGAGACCAATCCTTCCTATTAGCATTCACCATCTTTGCAAGGATTTGTTTGATCTCGCGATTGGAAACCTCTACCTGTCCACTAGTTTATGGGTGATAAGGCGTGGCTACCTTATGTTGCTTGACACTGTATTTGGCCAACACGGATTTGAATAGCTTGTTGCAAAAGTGAGATCCTCCATCACTTATAATAGTACGTGGTACTCCATAGCGAGAGAAGATATTCCTCTTCAAGAATGCTACAACACGCTTTCCCTCGTTGTCGGCCAACGCTACAGCTTCAACCCATTTCGAGACATAATCTACAGCAACTAGGATATACTTCATTCCGAATGAATTCACGAATGGTCCCATGAAATCAATACCCCACACATCAAAGAGCTCTACCTCAAGAATTTTCGACATGGGCATTTCATGGTGTTTTGAAATAGCGCCTTGTCGCTGGCATTGGTCGCACCTTCTAACATAGTCGTAGGCATCTCTAAATATTGAAGGCCAATAGTATCCACTTTGCAACACTTTTCTTGCTGTCCGATTGCCTGCATGATGTCCTCTAACTTGGGAAGTGTGACATGCTTCCAAAATATTAGGCACCTCTACATGGGATATACATCGTCGAATAATACCATCCGCGCACCGTCGAAACAAATATGGCTCATCCCAATAGTAGTGTTGTACGTCATGCATAAACTTCCTCTTTTGATGGTAAGATAGGTTTTCAGGTATCACATTACTTACCACAAAATTTGCAAAGTCGGCATACCATGGTAATTTTTCCATTGTTGTCGCTAATATCTCCTCATCAGGGGATGCATGATCAATCTTGATTTCGGGCTGCGCCACATGCTCGTTTTCAAGTCTAGATAGATGATCAACCACTTGGTTCTCGTAACCTCTTCTATCTTTAACCTCGAAATCAAATTCTTGCAGCAGTAAAACCCATCGAATTAGTCTTGGTTTTGCATCCTTTTTTGTCATTAGGTACCTAAGAGCTGCATGGTACATATGAATGATCACTTTGGTACCCAATAGATAAGCACGAAACTTCTCAAACGCATACACAACCGCTAGAAGCTCTTGTTCAGTAATAGTGTAGTTCTTTTGGGCTTTATTTAGGACCTTACTCGCATAGTAGATAGGATGAAACAACTTCTCCTTTCTTTGACCAAGCACAACACCAACGGCTACACCACTAGCATCACACATGACTTCGAACGGGAGAGACCAATCTGGTACTACCATGATAGGGGCTTCAATGAGTTTTCCTTTGAGGCATTCGAATTCCTTCAAGCAATCTTCATTGAAGTCAAACTTTGCATCTTTCTCCAAGAGTTTGTACAATGGACTAGCAATTTTGGAGAAGTCTTTGATGAACCGACGATAGAAACCTGCATGGCCGAGAAAACTACGAACTCCCTTCACCGAAATTGGAGGCGGTAGCTTCTCAATGACTTCGATTTTTGCTCGATCAACCTCAATTCCTCTTTCAGAGATTTTGTGCCCAAGAACGATTCCTTCTTTTACCATAAAGTGGCACTTCTCCCAATTCAGCACTAGGTTGAACTCTACACATCTTTCCAATGCCATGCTTAGGTTTGCCAAGCATGCTTCAAAAGATTCACCAACAACTGAAAAATCATCCATAAGTACCTCCAAAGTGTCTTCAACCATATCAGAAAAAATGGACATCATACATCATACATAGCCCGAATGGCATACGTTTGAAGGCAAACGTACCATATGGGCATGTAAATGTTGTCTTCTCTTGGTCTTTGGGGGCAATACAAATCTGATTATATCCTGAATAACCATCTAGGAAACAAAACCATCCTTTCCCCGCTAATCGATCTAGCATTTGGTCCATAAATGCCTTTGGAACATGATCTTTGAGTTTCCATGAATTTAGCTTTCGGTAGTCCATACATACTCTCCATCCGGTGACGGGTCTAAGTGGAATAAGCTCATTCTTTTTATTCGCGACCACCGTCATGCCTCCTTTCTTGGGAACACATTGTACTGGGCTTACCCATGTACTATCAGAGATTGGATACACAACTCCTGCGTCTAGCCACATGATGATTTCTTTCTTCACCACTTCCTGCATAGGTGGGTTTAGATGCCTTTGATGCTCAATGGTGGGTGTGCAATTCTCTTCAAGCTGAATCTTGTGTGTACAAATCCCAGGTGGAATACCAATAATATCTGCAATGGTCCATCCAATGGCTCTAATATACTTGTGTATAATAGCAATGAGAGCTGCAACTTGTTGCTCACCCAAATCTGCTGCCATAATGACTGGAAGTGTGTTTCCGCTTCCTAAGAATGCATACTTTAAATGACTTGGCAGCTCCTTCAATTCTAACGTGGGTGGCTCTTCAATAGATGGCTTAGCTGGTGGTGTGGGTTGATTTTCGAGATCAAGGTACAGCTTCTTGGGAGCATGGCGATATGTCCCTAATCCTGATAGAGAATAAATAGCTTCTTTGCAATTTTCAGCATCCTTACTCTCTCCATTCATGAGCACAACCGCTAATGGGTCATCAATAATTTGCTCTTCTTCAAGTAATTCTTTCTCATCATCAAAGAAAACATCAGCCACAAAAAATACACTCAGATCTTTGGGTTGATTCATTGATTTGCACACATCAAAGCGAACTACTTTGTCATTTATTCTGAATAAAAGCTCATTAGCTCTCAAATTAATGAGCACACTTCCTGTAGCAAGGAAAGAGAGCCCCAAGATTATGGGAACTTCTGAGTATGCCTCACAATCCAAAATAACAAAGTCTGCTGGAAAGATGAATGAAGAAACCTTTACCAATACATCACATAGAATACCAACAGGTCATTTTACCGACCTATCCGCCATGACGATCCTCATATTAGTTGGAGTAGGATCACCCAACCCCAACTTCTTATAGATAGATAATGGCATCAAATTGATGCTGGCTCCTAAATCACATAATGCTTTGGCAAAATTCAAAGATCCAACAGTGCAAGGAATAGTGAAAGCTTCGGGGTCGGCCTTCTTCTGAACTATTGATCGGGTAGCGATTGCGCTGCAGTGATGAACATCATCTTTCAACTCATAGCTTGCTGCCCACTTCTTTGTCAACAGATCCTTCATAAATTTCGCATGCCCAGGCATTTGTTCAAGTGCCTCTACCAATGGAACATTAATGGTCAGCTGCTTCAATATGTCATTCTGAATCCTTTCATTAATTCTCTTCTATTCATCTATTCTTGATTTCCGTAACAAGAGAAACATTACTTTGCAAGAAATCACGCCTAATGCCTACCACTCTTGTGCTACACGAAATCTATTATTATTGTGGTATAATAACAATGTCAATTGTGATTTCCTTCGCATTCATGGGTAACTAAACTTCTCTGTTGGGGTTATGGAAGCCGAATGAGTTACTCTCTATTGCTATGAGTTTGTGAGTTCGTGACACGTATGCTGGTTATTTCATTATTCTCTTCATCTTAATCTAAATTCTTTGTGGTTGCAAACGCAAGAATACGCCAGTATAACATTAACTTGTTTGAAAGAAAGGTTATCTGTCTGGAAAAGAGATAATGTCAAGGTAGTAGGGCCCCATCCCCTATTAAAAAGTTAGTGCCGTAACTGGATTAACCTCTTAGAGAATTCGTACCATTAGACATGCTTTAAGCTCGAAAGAGCTAAAGCAAAATAATCCTCTAATAGGTCGAAAGACGCCTGGATTTACCATCGAATACAATTCTCTATAAGCACATGCATGTCTGAATTCAACACACTCATAGCCAATAGAGACGTATAACTCAGAAGGTGGACATAACCCCAACTTCTCAATTCTCATTGTTTACAACTTACTAAACATTCTTTCTTTTTACTTTGCTATTTTTAGTTTTTACTTTAATATTTTGGTTACACATCACAATCCCCCCTTTTTACGAGACTTGCACTAAAAGTCTAGTAATCCTTGCTTACTTGTTGACCAAGCTATTCTCTGAGGGATCGACACCCAACCCAGGTTGGGTTCTATATTTGCTAACGACCGATTTACACTCTAACCTTACTCGCATAGTAGATAGGATGAAACACCTTCTCCTTTCTTTGACTAAGCACAGCACCAACGGCTACACCACTAGCATCGCACATGACTTTGAACGGGAGAGACCAATCTGGTGCTACCATGATAGGGGCTTCAATTAGTTTTCCTTTGAGGCATTCAAATTCCTTCAAGCAATCTTTATTGAAGTCAAACTTAGCATCCTTCTCCAAGAGTTTGCACAATGGACTAGCAATTTTGGAGAAGTCTTTGATGAACCACTTATAGAAACCTACATGACCGAGGAAACTACGAACTTCCTTCACTGAAATTGGGGGCGGTAGCTTCTCAATAACTTCAATTTTTGCTCGATCCACTTCAATTCCTCTTTCGGAAATTTTATGCCCAAGAACGATTCCTTCTTTTACCATGAAGTGGCATTTTTCCCAATTCAGCACTAGGTTGAATTCTACACATCTTTCCAACGCCATACTTAGGTTTTCCAAGCACGCTTCAAAAGACTCACCAACAACTGAAAACTTGTCCATGAATACCTCCAAAGTATCTTCAACCATATCAGAAAAAATGGACATCATACAACGCTGAAAGGTGGCTGGTGCGTTACATAGCTCGAATGGCATACGTTTGAAGGAAAACGTGCCATATGGACATGTGAACATTATCTTTTATTGGTCTTCGGGGGCAATACAAATCTGATTATAGCCTGAATAACCGTCTAAGAAACAAAACCATCCTTTCCCTGCTAATCGATCTAGCATTTGGTCCATAAATGGCATTGGAAATTGATTTTTGAGCGTCCATGAATTCAGCTTTCAGTAGTCCATGCATACTCTCCATACGGTGATAGGTCTGAGTGGAATAAGCTTATTCTTTGCATTCGCGACCACCGTCATGCCTCCTTTCTTGGGAACACATTGTACCGGGCTTACCCATGTACTGTCAGAGATTGGATATACAACTCCTACATCTAACCACTTGATAATTTCTTTCTTCGCCACTTCTTACATAGGTGGGTTTAGATGTCTTTGATGCCCAATGGTGGGTGTGCAATTTTCTTCGAGCTGAATCTTATGTGTACAAATCCTAGGTGGAATACCAATAATATTCGCAATGGTCCATCCAATGGCTCTAATATACTTGCGTAGAATAGCAATGAGAGCTGCAACTTGTTGCTCAACCAAATCTGCTGCCACAATGACTAGAAGTGTGTTTTCGCTTCCTAAGAATGCATACTTTAAATGACTTGGCAGCTCCTTCAATTCTAACGTGGGTGGCTCTTCAATAGATGGCTTAGCTGGTGGTGTGGGTCGATTTTTGAGATCAAGGTCCAGCTTCTTGGGAGCATGGCGATATGTCCCTAATCCCGATAGAGCACAAATAGCTTCTTCGCAATTTTCAGCATCCTTACTCTCTCCATTCATGAGCACAACCGCTAATAGGTCATCAATAATTTGCTCTTCTTCAAGTAATTCTTTCTCATCATCAAAGAAAACATCAACCACCAAAAATACACTCAGATCTTTGGGTTGATTCATTGATTTGCACACATCAAAGCGAACTACTTCATCATTTATTCGGAATGAAAGCTCATTAGCTCTCAAATCAATGAGCACACTTCCTATAGCAAGAAAAGGGCGCCCCAAGATTATGGGAACTTCTGAGTCTGCCTCACAATCCAAAATAACAAAGTCTGCCGGAAAGATGAATGAAGAAACCTTTACCAATACATCACATAGAATACCAACAGGTCGTCTTACCGACCTATCCGCCATGACGAGCCTCATATTAGTTGGACTAGGATCACCCAACCCCAACTTCTTATAGATAGATAATGGCATCAAATTGATGCTGGATCCTAAATCACATAATGCTTTGGCAAAATTCAAAGATCCAACGGTGCAAGGAATAGTGAAAGCTTCGGGGTCGGCCTTCTTCTGAACTATTGATCGGGTAGCGATTGCGCTGCAGTGATGAACATCATCTTTCAACTCATAGCTTGCTACCCGATTCTTTGTCAACAGATCCTTCATAAATTTTGCATACCCAGGCATTTGTTTAAGTGCCTCCACCAATGGAACATTAATGGTTAGCTGCTTTAACATAGTCATGAATTTGCTGAACTTTGTATCATCCGCCACCTTCTTCAATCTTTGAGGAAAAGGTGGTGGTGGGTATGGCATTGTTTTCTCCATGGCTTTCTTCTTTTCTTGCTTCCATTTTTTAGCTTTTTCAGGTTGCACGTTGTTGGGATTGACGTCATGGATGATACGATTAGTTGCTGCGGCATCTTCTCCTTTCCTCTTATCATCAATGTCCACTATTTCGTCATCCACTTGCTTGCTTTTTTCTGAAGTTTCTAGCACCTTACCACTTCGAGTAGTAATGGCCATGCATGACCCATCATTCCTTGGGTTTTGCATAGTATCGCTAGGCAAAGTGCCGGCCTTTCTTTGATTGAGTGCTGCTGAAAGTTGGCTAAATTGCTGCTCTATTTGCTTGATTGAAGTGGAATAAGAATCAACTAATTGTTTCATAGAGTACAAGTCATTGACTACCTCCGTTACTCCCGCGCTCGTTGCTTCCACTCCTTTTAATATTTTAGCTATCATGTCTTCCATACTTTCAGAACTAGATGTGGTGGCGTCACGTCTTCCAGGGGGAACGTACAAACCACTCTTTTCATTCTTGTTCTTCCAACTACCTTGGTCCTTGTTTCGAGATTTATCATAATAGTTCCGACCTTGGTTTCCTTGGGTATTCCCACGGAAACCCCCCTGATTGATCAAGTAGTTGGCCTCCTCTTCCGAATCCGATTCATCTCTTCCTTTTGACGCAATAGCTTTGACTTTTTTGGTCTTCCCTAATAATAAATGCTTTGTAAAAAAATCCATTTGAGTTTTCATGTGCGCCATATCTTGATCACGTTCTTCTTCTCTTCTTCTTTGGTCTGCAGTCATGCTAATAGATAAAGTAGGGCTTCCTACCTCAGAATCCCTGGTATGCCAAGCTCTACTTTGTTTCATCATACGATCTAGCATATTGCTTGCTTGACCAAAGGTGAGGTCCATAAAAGATCCTCCAGCCGCATTATCCACCACTGGTTTAGTTATTGAATTCAAGGCTCTGTATAATATCTCCATTAGGTGAACATTAGTCATGTGATGGTTTGGGCATCTCGCTAGCTTTGTCTTGAACCTCTCCCATGTTTCATGAAGAGCTTCAGTTGGAAGCTGACGGAAGTTGCTGATTTCATCTCTCAATTGTGCTCTTTTGGATGGCGGAAAGAATCTTTCTAAGAAAGCGTCTCTTAATTGCCCCCAATTTGTAATAGAATCAGGAGTCAGCCCGTTCAACCATAGAGTTGCCTCCCCAGACAGAGACAATGGAAATAGATGTAATTAAATTGCATTTTGACCAACACCAGGATTGTCAAACGACTTGCATGTAGAAATAAAGTTGATGAGATGCATATTCAGATCATCGGCTGCTAGTCCACCAAATAATCCCTTGAGTTGCAATAACTAAATCATGGTACTAGTGATGTTGAACTTGGCTTCGGGCGCTAATGGTGGAGGAATAATGGCTCCGGTGGCTCCGGCTCCATCAAGATTATCATCATCATCATTGAAAGTTGGTTACATGGGTTGGCGATCATACCTAAACCGAGCTTGACGACCTCTTCTGTTGGCAGGTGTGGCGATTTCAGCATCACGCCTAGGGTTTAGTATCTCGTCATCACCTAAATCCTCATCGTCAGGATTTGTTGCTCGCCCAGGGTTATCAATGTTTTGTTGGTGTACTTGGGTGGCGGTAAGAGCATCCAATCTTGCCTGCTCCTGTTGAGCAGCCATTCTTTCAATTTCCGTTTGTGCCTCCATTCTGCCAATACGTTGTGGTTCAGGATTGATAGGTAATAATGGTTGACCAGAACTTTGAGTATGGGGCATGCACTGAATAAAAACCTGCAGTAAACAAAAACAAAAACTAAAAGTAAAAGTACGAGAATCTTTGACCAAAGGGTCTAGTAATTATCACAAACTTGATTGATACTCATATTCCCCGCCAACGGCGCCAATTTTTGATAACGCTCAATCTACAACTCTCGTGGGAGTGTAAAGCGGTTGTTAGCAAATATAGAACCCAACCTGGGTTGGGTGTCGATCCCTCAGGGAATAGCTTGGTCAACAAGTAAGCAAGGATTACTAAACTTTTAGTACAAGTCTCGTAAAAAGGGGGGATTGTGATGTGTAACCAAAATATTAAAGTAAAAACTGAAAATAGCAAAGTAAAAAGAAAGAATGTTTAGTAAGTTGTAAACAATAAGAATTGAGAAGTTGGGGTTATGTCCACCTTTTGAGTTATACGTCTCTATTGGCTATGAGTGTGTTGAATTCAGACATGCATGTGCTTATAGAGAATTGTATTCGATGGTAAATCCAGGCATCTTTCGACCTATTCGAGGATTATTTCACTTTTTCTCTTTCGAGCTTAAAGCGTGTCTAACGGTACGAATTCTCCAAGAGGTTAATCCAGTTACGACACTAACTTTTTAATAGGGGATGGGACCCTACTACCTTGACATTATCTCTTTTCCAGACAGATAACCTTTATTTCGAACAAGTTCAATGTTATACTGGTGTATTCCTGCGTTTGCAACCACAAAGAATTTAGATTAAGACGAAGAGAATAATGATATAAGCAGCATACGTGTCACAAACTCACAAACTCATAGCTATAGATAGTATCTCAATCGGCTTCCATAACCCCAATAGAGAAGTTTAGTTACCCATGAGTGCGAAGGAAATCACAATTGACATTGTTATTATACCACAATAATGATAGATTTCGTGTAGCACAAGAGTGGTAGGCGTTAGGCGTGATTTCTTGCAAAGTAACGTTTCTCTTGTTGCGGAAATTAAGAATAGATGAATAGAAGAGAATTAATGGAAGGATTCGGAATTAAAAGTAGAATGTATTGTAGAATTAATAAGGAATGAATTAGAAGATTGTGAATAGAATAGAACGAGGTAGAATGCCTCCAAAAATCTCTAGCAAGATAGGGTATTTATAATACCCATATCCTATTCCTACTAAGCTAATGAAATACTTAACCAAATCCTACTAAGCTAATGAAATACTTAACCAAATTGTACTAGCTTAATGTATCATTATCCTAATCCTAATAAGCTAATGAAATACTTAACCCAATGGTACTAGGTTAATGTATCATTATCCTAATCCTAATAAGTTACTGCTAGTCCCCAAAGTCTTCAGAAATGTTGTTTTAGCCCGGAATAGATTTTCCATGCGCCATCTTTAGTCCTTGGCGTCCAAGATTGGATTTTCTCCTTTCGTGAAGCTTTCTTTGCCGTCAAGTAATCCATAAAATGCTGAATTCTGCATCATTTATACCTGAAACTTTGCTAATCATGTTCGTTAGCTCACAAAGGGACTAAAAGTGCATGAAATATATAATCTGTTCTCAAAACTAGGCTACAATATAGGCAAAATATAGCACTATAGGCGTGTAAATTCGCCTATCATCAGTGGGGTATAATTTATTATTTGAAAGTCCTTGAGCAAAGTTTTGCCTCTAAGGCAAGAGTTGTAGAATATCTCATAAATGAAGCCATAGCTAGTAGTGTTAACTCTTGCCCGTGGGGCATAATTTATTATTTGAAAATCCTTGAACTAAGTCTTGTCTGTACGGAAAGAGTTGTAGAACATCTCATAAATAAATACATAACATGGTAGTGCCAACTCTTGCCCGTGGGACATAATTTGTAGTTTGAAAGCCCTTGATCTATGTCTTGCCTCTAAGTCAATAGTTGTAGAATATCTCACAAATAAAAACATAACGTGGTAGAGTTAACTCTTGCCCAAGGGGCATAATTTATAGTTTGAAAGTCCTTGAGCAAATTAAGCCTTGTCTCTAAGGCAATAGTTGTAGAACATCTCATAAATGAAAACATAACGTGGTAAAGTCAATTCTTGCCCGTGGGATATAATTTGTAGTTTAAAAGTTCATGAGCCAAGTCATGCCTCTAAGGCAATAGTTTTAGAACATCTCATAATTAAAAATACAATGTGGTAGAGTTAATTCTTTCCCGTGGGGCATAATTTATAGTTTGAAAGTCCTTGAGCCAAATCTTTCCTCTAAGGCAATAGTTGTAGAACATCCCATAAATGAAAATATAATGTGATAGAGTTAACTCTTTCCTGTGGGACATAATTTGTTGTTTGAAAGTCCTTTAATCAAGTCTTGCCTCTAAGGCAATAGTTGTAGAACATCTCATAAATGAAAACACAATGTGGTAGAGTCAATTCTTGCCCATGGGGCATAATATATTGTTTGAAAGCCCTTGAGCTAAGTCTTGTCTCTAAGGCAATAGTTGTAGAATATCTCATAAATAAAAATATAACGTGGTAGAGTCAACTCTTGTTCGTGGGGCATAATTTGTTGTTTGAAAGTTCTTGAGCTAAGTCTTGCCTCTAAGACAATAGTTGTACAACATCTCATAAATGAAAATATAATGTGGTAGAGTCAATTCTTGCCCGTGGGATATAATTTGTAGTTTAAAAGTCCTTGAGCTAAGTCTAGCCTCTAAGGAAATAGTTGTAGAGCATCTCATAAATGAAAATATAATGTGGTAGAGTCAATTCTTACCCGTGGGGTATAATTTATTATTTAAAAGTCCTTGAGCCAAGTCTTTCCTCTAAGACAATAGTTGTAGAACATCTCATAAATGAAAACATAATATGGTAGAGTCAACTCTTGCCCGTGGGGCCTGATTTGTAGTTTGAAAGTCCTTGAGCTAAGTCTTGCTTCTAAGGCAATTATTGTAGAGCATCCCATAAATAAAAACATAATGTGGTAGAGTCAACTCTTGCCCGTGGGGCATAATTTATAGTTTGAAAGTCCTTAAGCTAAGTCTTGCCTCTAAGGAAATAGTTGTAGAACATCTCATATATGAAAACATAACGTGGTAAAGTCAAATCTTGCCTGTGGGGCATAATTTATAGTTTGAAAGTCCTTGCCTCTAAGGCAATAGTTGTAGAACATCTCATAAATAAAAATATAACGTGGTGGAGTTAACTCTTGCCCGTGGGGCATAATTTGTAGTTTGAAAGTCCTTGAGCTAAGTCTTGCCTCTAGGACAATAGTTGTAGAACATCTCATAAGTAAAAATATAACATGGTAGAGTTAACTCTTGCCCATGGGGCATAATTTGTTGTTTGAAAGTCCTTGAATCAAATCTTGACTCTAAGGCAATAGTTGTAGAACATCTCATAAATGAAAACATAATGTGGTAGAGTCAATTCTTGCCCGTGGGGCATAATTTGTTGTTTGAAAGTCCTTGAGCTAAGTCTTGTCTCTAAGGCAATGTTGTAGAACATCTCATAAATAAAAATATAACGTGGTACAGTCAACTCTGGTTCATGGAGCATAATTTGTTGTTTGAAAGTCCTTGAGTTAAGCCTATCCTCTAAGGCAATAGCTGTAGAACATATCATAAATGAAAACATAATGTGTTAGAGTCATCTCTTGTTCGTGGGGCATAATTTGTAGTTTGAAAGTCCTTGAGCTAAGTCTTGCCTCTAAGGCAATAGTTGTAGAACATCTCATAAATGAAAACATAATGTTGTAGAGTCAACTTTTGCTCGTGGAGCATGATTTGTTGTTTGAAAGCTCTTAAGCCAAGTCTTTCCTCTTAGACAATAGTTGTAGAATATCTCATAAATGAAAATATAATGTGGTAGAGTCAACTCTTGCCCGTGGGGCCTAATTTGTAGTTTGAAAGTCCTTGAGCTAAGTCTTGCTTCTAAGGCAATTATTGTAGAGCATCCCATAAATAAAAACATAATGTGGTAGAGTCAACTCTTGCCCGTGGGGCATAATTTATAGTTTGAAAGTCCTTAAGCTAAGTCTTGCCTCTAAGGAAATAGTTGTAGAACATCTCATATATGAAAACATAACGTGGTAAAGTCAAATCTTGCCTGTGGGGCATAATTTATAGTTTGAAAGTCCTTGCCTCTAAGACAATAGTTGTAGAACATCTCATAAATAAAAATATAACGTGGTGGAGTTAACTCTTGCCCGTGGGGCATAATTTGTAGTTTGAAAGTCCTTGAGCTAAGTCTTGCCTCTAGGACAATAGTTGTAGAACATCTCATAAGTAAAAATATAACATGGTAGAGTTAACTCTTGCCCATGGGGCATAATTTGTTGTTTGAAAGTCCTTGAATCAAATCTTGACTCTAAGGCAATAGTTGTAGAACATCTCATAAATGAAAACATAATGTGGTAGAGTCAATTCTTGCCCGTGGGGCATAATTTGTTGTTTGAAAGTCCTTGAGCTAAGTCTTGTCTCTAAGGCAATGTTGTAGAACATCTCATAAATAAAAATATAACGTGGTACAGTCAACTCTGGTTCATGGAGCATAATTTGTTGTTTGAAAGTCCTTGAGTTAAGCCTATCCTCTAAGGCAATAGCTGTAGAACATATCATAAATGAAAACATAATGTGTTAGAGTCATCTCTTGTTCGTGGGGCATAATTTGTAGTTTGAAAGTCCTTGAGCTAAGTCTTGCCTCTAAGGCAATAGTTGTAGAACATCTCATAAATGAAAACATAATGTTGTAGAGTCAACTTTTGCTCGTGGAGCATGATTTGTTGTTTGAAAGCTCTTAAGCCAAGTCTTTCCTCTTAGACAATAGTTGTAGAATATCTCATAAATGAAAATATAATGTGGTAGAGTCAACTCTTGCCCGTGGGGCCTAATTTGTAGTTTGAAAGTAGTTGTAGATATCTCATAAATGAAAATGTAACGTGGTAGAGTCAAATCTTGCCCTTGGGGCGTAATTTGTTGCTTGAAAATCCTTAAGCTAAATCTTGCCTCCAAGGCAATAGTTGTTGAACAACGCATAAATCAAAATACAATGTGATAGTGTCAACTTTTGCCCATAAAACGTAGCTTATTGTTCGAAAGTCGTAAATCTTACCTTTATAATGTGATAGTGTCAACTCTTACTTAGGAGATGTAACTTGAATGGAAGAAATTGAAGAAAAGAACAAAAATAATAAAAATTACAAAAAAAGAAGAAAATAAAGAAAAATATTAAAAAAATAAAAATCAAAGAGAATGTAGAAGTTGAGAGAGAATAGGAAAAAGCAAAGATTGATAAAAAAAGAAAGATTAAATAAAAATAAAGGTCGAGAAAAATTTAAAAATAAAAAAACAAAAATCAAAGAAAAAGAAAAAAAAGTTTTTCTTTTTATAAAAGTAGACGTTGAAAGGTGTAAAGGAAAAAAGTAAGGGTTGAGAAAAAACTAAAAAGAAAAAAAAAGGAAAAAAATTAATGTAGAATTAAAAAGAGAAAAAAAAATAAAAGTTGAAAGATATAAATATGAAGTTGTTCTTCATTATGAGGTTCATTTATGTAATTTACTCCATTGATCAAGGGCAATTTTGTCCCTAAAAATACTAGTTAATAGGTAAAGGCTATTTTAAAGAATTTTTTTATTTGGGACTAAAATTTGAAAGCCACCTTAATTTGGGTCTATTTTTGAGATTCACCCTCGACTGGCTACAGTTGTCCATCTTTTCAAATTATGACCATTTTTTTTAAAAAAGGTCAGCCCATGTCCGTTTTCCTAAAAAAAAAGTTTGGGCATGAATTTAGATTAGTCAAAGTAATACAACACTAAAATTATTTAATAAAAAGTCATCCCAATTCTCCTCTCAAACAATCCTTGCAGCAGACAAATCCATCACATTTATTTTAGCTCGATTTTGTTATTGTGATTCTTATTCCAACAAATGTTTTCTTCCTAAGACTCAAATGAATCTTTAATTCGAAATTTGAAAATTTTCAATTTATCTTTTTTTGATGTACGGTTGTAGTTAGTTGAAAACATTCACACGAACCTAGTTCTTGCACAAATTGTCCTGCTAACACAGGAGCACTCCTACTAAAAAAATGAAAAAGCTAATTTCAAACTATTTATTATTAAATTTAGGGATGACTAGAGAGGTGATTGGATAGGTTTGAATTTAAAACTCGAAGCTACAACGACTAAAAATTATTCTTTTTATTCAATAATTGATATTATATTCTGGAATAATTCAATGGAGGAATGGGGGGAGTGTAAAAGTAGATGACTTGGCAGGCTGTCGGAGCAAACTTCTTTATGAAAAAGAACTGGAATAATTTATTTTTTTCTTGAATATGTCATCAATTTATGTTAGGAAAGATATATCATTTTCAATCCTAAGGTATTTCGGATACTTGAAGCCTCGGTGATGTACCAATGATTTTTTTTTTTAAATATATGTTTGTCAATAGTGACCCGTTAGGGAAAGACTAAACATTTATCTATCACCTAGAGTCCTAGTCTAGTCTTCCAAAGAGCATTAATAATGCAAATACAATAATATAACATAACATAATATAACATGTCATAATTTTATTTTAGAATAAAAGCACAACACTCGGCCATAACGTATATATATCTAACTGTATTCTACATGAAAAAATAGAATTTTGTTAGCCTCCCCTTCGTAATAGACTTTCTAAAATTGTATGATTTTGATTAATCAGTGGGGTTCTTTCAATATCTTTTTTTTGGGGTTTAAAGGGGAGTTAATATATTAATAATTAAGAATTTTGAGAAAAGTTGTTCACATTAGTAGCGACATCCCATCATACTAAGTTACTTGAATTTAAGTTAATTGTTCTTATAGAAGTAGTTCCTAGTAGGTCCACTTGAACTAAATTGATTAATGTGGAGAGGGGAAGGGATAGAAAAAATATGTGGTGAGTTGAACTCCATGGAACTTTGTCGCATCTTCACAAGTGCATCAGCTATCTTGTTCTGCTCTCTATAAATGTGGATGGATGGAGAGGCCTAGAGTTTCTTCATCAATGACCTACATTCATACAACAAATTATGGTAGTGAGGATTAGTTTTATTTAGTAGTTGGGTAAATGTTAAGGAATCAATACTTATATGGATAGGCCTGATGTTATTAGCTGCTGCAAGTGCCAGACCTCTTTCAAGGGCCATGATTTCTGCTTGGATAGGGGTAGCGCGGGGAATCATCATAGAACCCTATAACCCAGTTTTCTTCATAGTCTTTGATAACTCCCCCCCAGACTAACTTTCCGCACTTCACCTCTACAAGAACCATTTGAGTTAATTTTAAAACATTGGGGAGGGCGCGACTCCGATTTGAGGGTTATCTGAGCCTTCTCTTTATGGCGTTTATACTTCTGAATGAGGAGTCTGTATTCAACAACATGGTTGATAGAAATATCAACTGGTATATTCTCCTTTTTGTTGTTAAATTGGTTGCTATTTCTTGTGATCCAAATACATTGGGATATGATGGTGCCCCAGGTTGTATAGGGGTTGAAGGGTTTGTCATTAACATCTACGCAACACTTTACCCAATTCATGTTGTTCAAGAGGTGGATATGATGCATGATGGGGAATCTAGTTTTCTCTTGAATTTTCATCTAGAAGTCTACTGTGTTAATGTAACACCCCAAAAGTACACCCTGGACGTCACATGGTGCTTAAGACTATGAATATCTCTAAGCTAATCCATGATATCTATTTAGCTTGAAACTCACATGAAAAGTGAACTAACGTATATAGAAACTGAAGGTAAACGATTTCATATCTTAAGGAAGGTCTTTAACTTAGAAATCTTAGACAACCTTTTTGATCTTAAACATACACAGTCTGACAAGCCTCTACTACTGACTAGAGAGCCACTGGGATAGACCCCATCGGACCTAAACATAAATGGAAATCAAATAACTAAATTACTAGAATCACTGAACCAAAGTCTGATAATTTGGGTCCTCAGACTATGAGGACTCACTAAAAGTCGGAATGTAGGTGATGATGCCTGTAGTCAATTGTGCTGCTGGAAACGAGCACCAAAACCTATATTATAAGACTATGTTGCACATAGACATATATGTGGGTTAGTACCTCTAGAATTTACTGAGTATGTGGGGATAAATGTACAAGTAAAACAATAAGTAGATATATAAGTAAACTTTTAAATGATGCATGCTAAGCATAAATGACTTACCTTGAGCTTGAATAAAATAAAAGATTGTAACATCAAGAAACATGAATAATAAAACATGTGAGTAAGCTTAGTGAGCCATAACACTTAGTTTCTAAAGTCTTTACTTTTATTCTTTCTTATGGGAGATTTTTCTAACCGACACAAGCCATACGAGCTACCATGGAGTCCAACGTCTCACCCACGTTGGGGAGAGCACCCTTCCCATTAGAATAGAACCTCAACTTAAGTGATCACTGAACTTCATTCATATTGGAAAAAATCTTAACCTACATGGCTCGTAGTTTCCAAAAATTTAGTATACACCCATCCGCATTCCCTTCTCGGTGCTAAATACCACTCTCAGAATACTTATATGCTCATACTTAAGAAATCCACCTTAAAATGGCATAAGAGTTTATAGAATGCAAAATAATTCTACTTTTGTTTACTTTAAGTCATAATCAAGATGAATAGTTATGAATTCCATGTCTTATCTTTAGATCAAAAGATCAAGCTTTTCTTTAAATCATGTTATAACACATATCAATGGAACTTAAGAACATAAAATTCTTGTAAACTCAGTACTTGTACTTAGGACAGGGAATTCATGCTTGGTTTCATAGAAACTCATAACAAAACATTATTCTTCATAATCACCTTGAAATATTTCAACAATATCCCAGTCAAGATAATGAAATTCAAATCACAATATAAATCTTCACAAGTAAAAGCATGAATATATATAAACCTTGTTTCACTTAAAACTTTCAATCACATAATAGTGTCATAAAGCTTTTAATCACATAATAGTGTCATACTTCAAGAATATGGTTATTTGAGTATGAACCCTAATTCAAAACAAGTAATTCAATCTAAAAAACATGCTTTTGGGGCACAAGGATGGAGGATTACCCTTGTTCATAAACCCCACATACCTGAAATTTCTCATCTTGTGAAGAGAGTTTGAACCTTAGGGCTTAAAAGATGAATTTGTGAGAGGAACCCTAATCTTGATGTTCTTAAAGATGGGAGGAGATATGATATTGTTAATTGATTAAGGAATAGATAAAAATAACTCCTATTTGAGGGTTATAGGTTGTGGGTGAGGGAAAAGACTAAAAAGCCCTTTAACTAAAATTACAGAATTTAGTCATTAGTCTTCACGAGTCAACCTATGACTTGTATGGTGAGGGTATGACTAGGCCTTATAACTCATAAGCTTGGCAGAATCAAGATGGTATACACTGGTCATCATACGAGTCAAAACCTTATACTAGTAATATCATAATACGACTTGTATCCCCCACTGTAACTTGGATAGAAACTTAGAGAGCCTAGGCTATTAACCTCACGACTCACCTTCATATGACTTTTATAGAAAACTTACGAATCTAAGGGTCGAGTTATACCTTTAATAGAATGTCTACTATGTCACATTAGATTAAATATGACTACAACATACGACTCATATATTGTATGTACGACTCAATAAAATGAGTTGGATGATGCACAAAGACTTCTAAACATGGGGTATTACAGTTACTGTTTTAGAAAAAAGATATGGGTTAGGGTTTCTAACCCATGCTCTCAGAAGTGACATTAAGGGTTAATGTTCATGCCTATTCGACTAAGGTAGGCATTAATGGGGAGCTTGCCTAGGGTGAGAATCCACAGGAAGGTTTTTATCCTATTTGGAGCATTAACTTTCTAGATTGCCCTAAAATGCTTAGTGTCCTCCCCTCAGTGGTTGTCCTGATTATTGGTAATGGCATTGTATATGTTTCTAGTGGTGAATCTCCCAGTACTAGTTAATTTCTAGTAGGGGTGATAATTCCTGTCACTTAAGGGGGAGGCGGGATGGTCATTATTAGTTGGGTGAGCTTTTTAGGCAGCTCAAAAGAGAGTCTGCTCAAATCCCATACCCCATTAGAAGTCTCCCTCTCTACTTTTAGGGACTCTTCTCATGAGTTAGAGGACCTTAAATGTGGTGTCTTATGGGCTCGGTGTGACGGATCTAAAAATCGTAGAAAAAGTTAGCTCTATTTCCCTATGGATTGACCATGTAAGACCCTTGGAGCATTTTTTCCATTCCTCTTGAATGTTTTTCCAGGTGTTGGACACTATCCTTTTGGTATTAACTTCTCTCTTACTTTGGTATTTGGTGGTAGTAATTTTGTCCCAGACTGAGTTAGAGTTTCTAAATAATCTCTATGCTAGGCTGGCATGAAGGGCCTTATTTCTATTTTTAGCCTTATGGATCCCCAGACCACCATTTTTCTTAGCCTTGGTTATGTTGCCCCAACTCATAAGGTGGAGTTTTTTTTTGTTAGAAGTGCTACCCCACACAAAGTCTCTTTGGATCTTATTGATGATTTCTATAGTTTTATGGAGAAGCTTAATGTATTGCATGGCATGAGTTGGTATACTGCCCAGAGTGGATTTTGTAAGGACATCCTTTCAGTCATGCTAAGCAAGTGAGTTTTCCAATCAGTTAGCTTATTGCTCATAAAGTCAAGTATATATTGGAAATCAACATGAGTAGGTCTATAGGTGAGGATGGGGCAACCAAGTTACCTGCCAAAATTTTCCCCTTTCCTAATATTGAGGATACTGGAGTAGTCATCAACATTTATGGTAGAGAAAATCCTAGAGTAAATGACTTTAGACTTGATATTGTTCATTTTCTACCCTAAATCTTTTCAAAAGTCACTAAGGATCTTGAGGAAAAGGATTTTATTTCTCCTTCTTCAAGGTTGAGGTTTGGAACAATTTTGTTTTGGCATCACCATGAGTGAGACAAATAATTATGGATTTGGTTTTCTAGAAGTCTTGGAGATGAAGTTTTACTCATCTAAGAGCTCACTCTTCAGTTGGTGCAGAAAGAGGATATGATGGTAATGTTTGGACTCCTGGATACCATCAAGCCGCGCTAGGATTTTTTTGAACTTTTGAAAGATGTTTCCAAAGGCTTTGGTATTCTAATTTTTGGCTTTATCTTGGAAGAGTCTGATAATGGAGAGCAGAGTGTCAGGATTGTTAAAGCAATGGTCAATGAGATTTTGAATAGAGTGATGATTACATCACATAGGCTCAAATCTAAGGGGTTTGGGTGTGTGGTGTTGTCTATGCCTAGAATTTTCAATGAGCATGAGGGAGTGGTCAGACTTGGTCCTTGGTGGGTGTGTGACAGTGGCCTCTGCTTATTGGTTGATCCAAATGTTATTTTCCAGACAACTATCAAGTCTCTCAAAGATAAGTTATACTTTATTTCTATAACTCTTATTAGTCCAAGTATACTTACTCCCTTTGTACCTTAGGTCTATCACGTTACACTGATTAAGATAATGTCTACAGTTATTAACTCTACTTAAATTGATAGGGGCTCCATCCAATTTTTCTTTAGCTTGGAGGACTTCATTGAAGTCCCCATCTATAAACCACTTCCCCTAATAGTTTTGGGATATACCACATAGTTTTTCCTAAATCTTAGTATGCGTATAATAGTCAGAACTAGCATATATATCAGAGAAAATCCAAGGGGGTTGGTCAGGGCATACCTTAATCATGACATGAATACTTTGCATAGAGGTAGTGAAGTTGTCCAAGTGAAGGGTGTCCTCTTTCCATATTACACATGTACCACCCACTAATCTAACTGACCTAGACTGGATAAATTGATCAAACGCTAGTACATCTCTTAAATATTTGTGCTCCTTTATTTTGGCCTTCAAGAGGACCAATATAGCAGGTCTATGGATATTGACCATAGTCTGGCAATGGCTACTGAAGTTAGCACTGTTCACCCCCTCTTATGTTCCATATTATGAACTTCATCATATATAATTCCTTAGTTGGTTGAGTCATTGGATATCTCCCATTCCCATTAGGTAGAACTTGTGGACTTAGTATCACTGCTACCGATGATTTGCTCGTCGTATTCTTCACCATTAGTGAAAATATTTTCATCTTCTCTAGTGAGTGCGCTATAATAGCTAAGCTGAATAACTCATTGATATTTTTATGAAGCATCTTTTTGAATAGAAAGAGTTCCTAATTTGGATCTCTAAAGGTATTTAGAAAAGACTTTATTTCCAGGTTGCTCTGCCAAAGGGAGTCTAGTAGAGATATGCTTTTTATGCTTTGGTGTTCTACCCCTTGAGGCACTAACAGAGTTATGGAGTGGGGTGGATAAGATCCATTGAGTAAAGGTTGTGTGTTAGTTGGCTTTAAGATATGGAGTGGTAAAAAAGGGCATTGTTTAGAAGTTATTCATCATTACTGAGCTCAAATCTTGCATCGAACTTACATTTTAGAATTCTGATAGTTGGGTCACTTAAAGAGCCTGATGCCAGACCTCTTTTCCTAACTTTCTTATTGCTTGGTGTGTGATTTCCTGAGCTAGCTGAGCTAAGTAGGCCTGGTATTAGATTACGAGAACTATCTAATGGTTTTCTATCATTAGCTATAGCTGAATCTATCTCTAGTGTCTTCTCCATCCATAATGTGGGATACTGGTCTAATTGTATTCTAGTGGTGACAAAGTAGAGGTGTTCGATCGGGACTGCTGAGTTGTTCGTTGAGTTTTCCATTTATATTATTCTGGGTACCAGAGTGGGATATGAAGGGTTTGGTAGTGGAGGAGTTTTTTAACCATTGTGGATTAATTAAGGGAGGAACTGAAGAGTTAATGAATGTGACTCTTGGGGTCTTTTCAGTTTTCCTGGCATGATGATTATTTTCATAGAGGAGGGAGCTAATACTTCTCAGAGAGATAGCTATGGTAATATCCATAGGTTCCTTTGAAGGAGAGGGTGGGTGAGGACCTCATTAACTCCCCAGTGTTAAATGAGCTACCATCGATGAATTTATTATTATTATTTTATGAACAACTTTATCAATTATTTTTCTTTTTGCAGTGGTGTTCATTACTTTTTGTGGGACTTATGCACTTTGTGGGTCCAATGGTGATGGTCCCACTTCCTTCATTGGTGGAAATTTCAATTACACACTTGCATTTGGGTATGTGTTTTGGCTATTGCCGATCGAAGTCAATGGAGATAAGAAGTTTATAAGACGTACTTGGCAGGCCTTCTGAGGCCCTTACCTATGGGCGAGGTTTGTGGTGGTTGAGTTGCTCCTTCGCAGGCTTGGATGTATGTCTTTTCTTTGGAAATGTGACTAATTGCCACTCATATTCTACTTTTCTAGTCTCAGTTGGTGTAGTTATATCAGGTTGAGAGTGTAGTGTTTTAGCATGAACACACTATTTTGCAATGTGTCCAATTCTTTCATAGGCAGTACGAAGCACCCCTTTCCCTCGTACACAACTTTTTGGGTATAAGCCCCAATTTTTATATTTGTTTTGACAGAAACTTCAATTGGGACTTGTATGCATATTCTTGCATATCTTTCCCTTAGCGCCAAGAATGCGTAGGTGTCGAATTACACAATCGAAATGGAGTTTTGCAAATTTAGAACCTCACACTAAGAAAATCTCAAACAAATACCATTGACAATCCCAAGCCCTTTTGGAGTTGGGCCAGTGGGGATTCCATTAAAAACTGAGATGAAGAGATAAGTTTCATCGAATTTGGGGTGATGGAAATGGGTTTCGCTAGATTTTAGGGTGGTTTTGAGCTGGGGTCACTATTTTTGTTTCACCAGAACTTTGGAATGCTCAGGCGATAATGGAAAGAGAGTTTGGTCATTGATTTTGATATTCTTGTGGGATTCAATGGTGGGAGGGCATTTTTTGGTCAGATTTAGCGGTGGGAGGGCATTTTTCAATAAGAATTCATCGAAAAATTAAGAAAAAAGAGTTTTGGTTGCTAGCTTTTCTTCCTTTCTTCCTTCTCTCTCCCTCACCTTTTTTGTCCTCTCTCTGCTCACTGTTTCTATTCGTCCCTCTTTACTGTTTATTCTCCCATTTTCTTCTATTTTTGCTCATAATTTCCAGCTACTTTTCTTCTATTCTTTTCTCAAGTTTTTTCCATTTTTTTCTCCATATCTTTTATATCAATTCTCTTTTCTCCCTTTCCTATTTTTATCCTCTCCCTTTCTCTCTTCTCTATTTTGTATATGTTGTGTGTCTATGTAACTGTCTGTGTAGGTGTATATTTTATCCTTATTTCTATACTCCCCTTTTTTATTATTCTATGATGGTGAGAGGTGAGTGATGCAAAACATAAGTTGGAGGGACACGTGGTTGGGTGGGTAGGAGTAAGGAATCTTATATTTCTTTACCCTATTCCCCAGGCAGACTCCATACTTTCTATTTCTTCATCCTATCAGAAGGGGTTTCTGACTTGCAATTTCTTCCCCCTGTTCTCCAGGTGGGCTCCTGACTTGTAATCTCATCATCCTGTTCTCTAGATGGGCTCTTGACTTTTAATTTCTTTACCCTATTCTCCAGGTGGGTTCCTGACTTGTTGTTTCTTCACCCTATTCTCCAGGAGGGCTCCTAACTTACAATTTTTTCATCCTGCTCTCCAGGCGGACTCCTAATTTGTAGTTTCTTCATTCTACTCTCAAGGAAGGATCCTCACTTGAAATTTATTCACCCTAATCTCCAAGCGAGATCTTGACTTTTAATTTTCTCACCCTATTCTCAATGCGGGCAACCGACTTGCAATTTCTTCACCCTGTTCTCCAAGCGGGTTCCTGACTTTCAATTTATTCACCTTATTCTCCAGGCGGGATTCTAACTTTTAATTTCTTCATCCTATTTTCTAGGAGGGCTCCTAACTTGCAATTTCTTCATTTTATTCTTCAAGCGGGCTCTTGACTTGCAATTTCTTCACCCTATTCTCTAGGTGAGCTCCTGACTTGTGAATTCTTCACCCTATTCTTCAATCGGGCTCTTGATTTACTATTTCTTAATCCTATTCTTCAGGTGGGCTCCCGACTTGATGTTTCTTCACCCTATTCTCTAGGCGGGCTCCTGACTTGCAATTTCATCACCCTATTTTCCAGGTGGGCTCCTGACTTGAAATTTGTTTGTCTTGTTCTCTAAGTGGGCACTTGACTTGCAATTTCTTCACCCTAGTCTTCAGGTGGGATCTTGACTTGCTATTTCTTTATCATATGCTCCAGGTGGGCTCCTGACTTGCGATTTCTTCACTCTATTCTCCAAGCGGGCTCCTGATCAGAAATTTCTTCACCTGTTCTCCAGGCGGGCTCCTGATTCAAAGTCAAAACTAGAACAAAAGTTATCTTAAATAAAGATCATGATAAAGAAAGATTTCATTTGTCAAAAAATAAAGTCTATTTTTCTAGGAGGATCCTAAACTTAAAGTAAAGTTTCAAGAAATATGAATGAAATTTTTTCCCTAGTTTATCATCAGAAAAATTTTGGAGTGTCAAACTAAATCAAAACTAACTGCAAAAATGCACAATGCAATGGTGAATCAAGGCTCTGATCAATAAGTGCATCTCTTGAGAGTAAAACTGAACGACAAAGACTAAAAAAGTGTGTCTCTTACGATTAAAAGTGAGAGATTTTGGCTAAAAATGCATCATTTAGGATTAACAACTCAAATTTGGAGGTGCACCTCCTAGACATGAAACATAAAAGATCCAAATTAGAAAGTATGTCTCTTAGGGATATAGGATGATGAGTTTTAGCATAATTGTGACTACTAAACCTGTGCAACAACATTGCATCTTGCATTTGTAGAAGTGAGTAATTACACCTCTTGATATTTGCGCTTTGAAGTCTTTGATTTGAAGAAAACATTTGTTCCTATTTCATACAAAGAAAACTTATGAGTTTAAAAACATGGTGGTTGGATTGTGGCTTTAGCTTTTGAGAAAATTGCTCTTGTGCTTGTCACATTTAATCTTGCTTCCAACTACTAGCATATGTCATTGACTTGCTGCACTAGTCATCCAAACTCAAAACTATTATGAGTGACTCTAAAGCAAGCAAAGTATCTCTATTTTTCTATATCTCCGAGATAAACTCTTTGAATCTTCGTATTCCACGAGTCTTGAAATCTATCTGTTGACAAATTTGTTTGCATGCCTTATTTTGACTCACAATCATGTTTCTTTCATGTGCTAGCCTTATGTATTGCTTTGTGCAATTGAAGAAGTTGGTAGCAAGTTTTGTAATCTTTTCTCACTTGTTTTGACATGGATTTGACTCAAAGACATGATAAAATGATAATGGTTTTCTATTCGGATGATAGACTCAAAAAAACAAAAATAGAAATATAGAGAAGAAAGAAAAAACAATGAATGTCCTATTTTCATAAACATAGAAAAGAAAAAACTTATCTGAATACAACAGTAAGATCTAATGATCTTTCCGGCCAAACTTTTCACCAATTATTGAGTTGATGGACTTAAAAATGAGTTACTTCCGTAGGACAATTGTAATCATAGACCTCATTTTGCTGGTGACACCTTGAAGGATTATTGCCAACAAGCCTCTCTCATTTTATTTCTCTCAGCTCATCATCTTCCTATAGTGTTCGTGAGGATTTTTACCAGCAAGACTCTCTCATTTTCATTTCTCTGAACTCACCATTGTCTTACGGTTCCCGTAAGAATTTTCACTAATAAGATTCTCTCACTTTTATTTCTCTCAACTCACCATCGCCTTATGGTACCTATGAGGGTTTTCACCAATAAGACTCTTATTTTTATTTTCCTCAACTCATCAGTACCTTATGATGTTCGTGAGGGTTTTTACTAATGAGACTCTTATTTTCATTTCTCTCAACTCACCATCATCTTATGGTGCCCATAAGGATCTTCACAAATAATACTCTTTTTTTATTCCTTATACTAATGAAGACAAGCAGTACCCAAAATACAACGCCATATATCCATTGTATTCTTAGCCTTAACATTCTCAGAGATTGATCTAAAGACCTTTCTTTGGTTGTAATATGACTTTTGGATAGGATTAGAAAGAAATGATTATATGAGACTCAAATTACACTTGAAGTGGGTGAGATTTACAACTTTTGAAATTGACTCAAACAATGAAAACTAACTCATGCTCCAATTTCTTTTAAATGCTGCATTGTTTAAGTTTTACTTGGTTGGACCGAATCCTGGAGTAGTGTTGCCTACGTATCCTATCATTGTAAGCATCATGTCAAACATAGTTCAAACAACTCATTCTTTTGCTTGGATTTGGTTTCTTTTCTTCTTTCTCCTCCTTGGGACTTTTTTTAACTCTACTTTTCTTAACACTCTTATCTTTTTTTTTTGAGTTACTCTTTTTTTGAACTTCTCTGACTCTATTCTTTTGCTTGACACTTTTTTTTTAACTTTTGTTGACTCCAACTTGTTTCCAAAAGAAGGGATACGAAATAAAAATAGAACTAAAGCTCAAACAAGGTAAATAAAGGATGACACAATGTTTGGATTACGGAATGAAATGGCTTCATCATATCAATCCTTAAAAATGCAAGTACAAAGCATCCAATATGAAAGTGGAAGATGAAGATCAATTATACCAGCTTTTTCAAAACACTAACTTTAACTGAGCATGTTTGTTACATCTTCTGCACTTGTCAAACATATAAATTCATCTTCTCATAATTAATTTAATAAATATGTAATTTTAACATAACATCCAACTAACTTATATCTCACCTATGTGCTTTTTAAATTACTGTGCTCTGATATCATTTGTAGGGGGGTGCGGATCACTAGATAAAATAATAGATTTATTATAGGTAATGAATCTATTCTTTTTTGTGCGTGGATATTTTTTAGATTTTGTTTCAATAAATTATTCTTTTTGTAAGATGGATCCATTAATTTATTTGATTTATTATTTTATCCTGTAGTAACTGCAGAGTTACAAATTTCTGTATAATAATTTATTCTATCTGTACTGTAGTATATATCTAATTCTAGATTTTCTATGTCATTTAATATCTTGTGGTATAATCATATCTCGTGTCATCCCTATCTTTACAACTTGTATCGGTTTTTTAACTTCATCATATAATATCTCTGCTGGTGCCATGTAAATTTTTAGAAAAAACAAGGTACCTTTGGTTATTCTTTTAAAAGTGATAAATGCTTCATATATTTCTGGTATAGTGGATATCTCATTTCCGTCCGTGGTATATACAGTACTAAGTAGTCCATATTTGTAGTAAGTTTTAACTAAGCTTGGTTTGGTTTTAGGTAAGGCAATTAATTTATTATATCCGATCAATCTCTGGGTTATATAGTTTGTATCTGGTTCTTGGATATTTGTAGCTTTGGGGTTGCTATTTAAAAAGGTTTGTACATTGTAGATATTTTCTATGTATGTACGGGCTGTGTAGTTGTAAGTCTTTTTGTCTTGGTTTAGACTATCTCGGTATGTGGTAATTTGTGGGGGTATAAACATGGGATCTTTTGATATATTTGGTGTATATGGTTTATCAAATAGCTTGTTTAGGTTCATATTTGTATTTTTTTCTAACTCCTCTGTTTGTACCTGCAGAAGTAGATTGATAAACGTTATGGGTTTTATGGAGTGTCCCAACATCTCCTTCTAGCTCTGGAATTTTATTGTCTTCCAATCGACATAGCTCTGCGCATTGCCGAGTTAGCTGATTCATAGCTATAGACTTCAGTTTATCTTCACTAGTCTTTAGCTTTAGCTTTTCTATCTCAGTACCCATACTGTCCACTTTCAATGAAAGCGTAGTTAGGGCGTTGAGTATCTTTTCAAGAGTATTTTCTTCTATCATTTCAGTCTGTGTAGCTTTGTCTTGATATTTAATCTACAATAACATTTTTGTTAGTAATGATTAGTTCTATTATAAATGTGAAATTCAATATGTTTAAAACTAGTCTCCGAATCTCTTTTGTTGTAACTGAATTTTGTATTTTCTTTGTTAGCCACCAGCGTACCTGTGTATTATCTGTTCGCACAATAAATTTGTTATATACAATATATGGCTCAAACGCTAACAAACATTTATATAATGAACATAATTCTTTCCTATTTATTTCCCATTTAATTTCTGTCTCGTTGAACGTACCTGAGTAATATCTACATTGGTGTTCTATTTTTTCTGCTTCATATCTATATTTAAGTACTCCTCCGTAACTATATTCACTTACATCTGCTTCTACTATATATGTAAATTTTCTATTTTCATCTGGAAATTGTAATTTTGGTAATTTCTTGCAAAGTAATTTTATTTTTTGAACTTATTTTTTATCTTCTTCATTATAATTATATTCTATATCCTTTTTTAATTTTTTCTGTAGTGGTTTTAAGTTTTCTGCTAATTTTGGAATATATTCTATTACTTGGTTTACTAATCCTAAAAATGATTGTAATTTCTTTTTTGTATCTAATTCTTCTTTTGAATTTATTATTTTTTGTACTATATGTTGTTGCATTTTTACTCCACTTTTATCTATTTGTATTCCTAAAAATTCTATCTGGTTTTTCATAATTTCGGCTTTCTTTTCACTTAGACTTATTCCTGATTTCTCTATTATATCTGTAAACTGTTCCAATAATTTTATATGTTCTTCTTTAGTTTTTGTATATAATAATATATCATCTATGTATACTATGCAATTAGGTAATTATTTAAAATAATTATCCATAAAATGTTGATATCTACCTGGTGCATTTTGATATCCAAAGGGTAATACATTCCACTCATAAAATCCTTGTGGTACCGTAAATGCGGTTAATTCTTTAGATTCTTCTTCTAACTTTAGATGGTAAAATCCTGATTTACAATCGAATTTTCTAAAATAATTATATCCTTGTATTTGTCTTATTTTTAATATCTTATTTGGTATCGGACAATTATATGTTATAGTTTTTGCATTTAAATTTCTATAATCAATAACCATCCTACTTTTTCCTCTTTTTTGTTCACTATGTTTATTTACTATAAATGCTGGACTATTATGTTTGCTATTACTTTTTTGTATATATTTTTTTTCTAATAATTCATCTATATGCATTTTAAATTCTTTTAAATCGTCAAAATTATATGTTAATGGTTTTTGGGTTATTATACTATTTTTGTCTATTAATTCAATTTTTATGGTAGTTTTATATTTTTCCCATCCTTTTAATGGATCTTCACTATATAATTGTTCTAATTTTTTCTTAACTATTTCTATCTTATTTATTGAAAATATAGTTATTTCTGTTTTATTTATCGAAAATACTACTATTTCTATTGTATCTTCAGTGTTTTTTATATTTTCTAACTTTTGTATAATTTTTTCACTTCCTTTTATCCAATCAATTTTCTTTCTTATTTTATTATTAACTCTTTTAGCTCTTACTTTTTGTTTACATGGTGTTGTAAACCACCAGTCGTTTCTAGTTATTATATGTGGGTATAGTTTATCTAAAAATGGCATTCCTAAAAGTATATCTGTTGATGTTAGTTCATAGTTATAAATTTTTCTATTGTTAATATCTTATCCCATATTTGTGCTTTTACATTCCTAGCTTTATAAGTAATTAAGCTTCCTTCATTATTAAATCCTTTAACTACTATTGGTATTTTTAATTTATCCCATTTACTTTCTAGTAGGCAATTATATTTACATAAATTAGCTTCTGCTCCTGTATCTATCATAGGTGTATAATATCTACTGTAATATCCTTCCACTATTATCTTCATTAATACATATATTTTCATTTTTATGTTAAGGCTCTTTTTAAGAATAATTTCTCACTATTATATGTTATGGTTAATTGTGTATGTTCTATATTATATGGTTTTACTTGTTCTAACCATTTTATTCCTAATATTATATCTGCTTTTTGCATTTCTTCTTTTATTTCAAATTCTATTTTTATTTTTCTGACTCTTATTATTATTTCTTTTTCCGCTATATTTTTACTATTTATTAAGCTTCTTGGTAGATCTGGGCACATATCATTATCAATTTTTATTTCTTCGTCCTTTACTAGATATTTTGCTATATAATTTTCTTCTTGTCCTGTATTTAAGAGTATTAGGTATTCTTTTTCATTTATTTTTCCTGTTATGTAATATTGGTTTAAATTACTTATTGAATTTGTTTCATAACTTGTTCTTTTTGATGAGTTTGACGACTCTGGTTTTTCATTAGCTATTCTTTTTGTTGTACTTATTCTATCATTTACTATTTCTAAATTTTCTTCTATGTCTATGTCTCTATAGCTATAATCATTATAATCTATTGTTTTTACAATTTGTTCGAATGGGCTATCTATTTGTATCTTGTTAATCTTATTTTTTCCTGTTATCTTATGTTTTATTGTTAATAATTATAAATTTTTGCATCTTGCTGTAAATATTTTACTTCATGGGGTTAATTCTATTCCTGATATCTTCCAATATAATACTAGTGATTTATCTATATTTCTATCTGTTAATGCTACTGAATAATTTGCACTTATTATAAATTTAAATTTTTGGTATATTAAATTTCCTTTCACGGCAGTTATTATACTTTTTTCTATAGGTTTTATAATTCTATCATCTGTTAAATATAATTATATCGGTGTATCTATTCCTTCTCTAAAACAAGCTTTTATTAATATTTCTGTACCTCCAAGGTGTACATATTTTATTGGATCTCCTTTACTTTTTATATCATTTATTTCTTTATTTATTATTCTTTTTGTTACTAGTGGTATACTAGCTTTACCTTTTGCATATCTACAGTCTATTAAATGTTCTTTTTGGCATACTACATAATATTCATCTTTTTTCCTAGTAAAAATATTTTTTATTGTTGGTATTTTAAATATTTTTTCTACACTTAAATCTAATAATTTTCCTTTTATTTCATCAAATATATTACTGTCAAATATTATTTTTTGTTCTGTTCCTTCATGATTTAATTATTCTTCCTTTGTTATTATTTTTATATTTTCTTCAGTCATTTGATTCATTTATTTCACTATCTATTTCAGTATCTGTTTCGTTTTCTGAAATTTCATATATACTATCTTCACTTTCCAATTCATAATCTATATAGTCTATTTGGATATATTCTGTATTATCTATTTTTATTTCTGATATTTGTTTATTTTTTGGATTTTTAGGTAATTTACAATCTCTAGCTAAATGTCCTAACTTTTCACAATTATAGCAAGTACATTCTTTTATAGATTTCTTCTTTCTATATGGTCTTTTATTTTTATAATTTTTTACATAATATCTTTTTCTTGGTTTCTTATATTTATATTTTGTTTTTTTATCTTTCTTATATTTTTTTGTCTTTTTCTTTTCTTATAATATCTTTCTTCACATCCAAATTGGGGTGCTATTTTATTTTTACAACATGCTAAATTTCTTATTAATGTTTTTTCCATTTTTAATTCTTCTCTATATTTTTCACATAAATTTCTATACCATTGTTGTAAAAACTTTATTCTAGCTCCTAACGTATCTACTATTTTTGCTTCTTCCCAACTTTTTATTATTTTTGAACTAAATGGTTCGGGTAATTTATTAAAATATACTTTTCTTACTTCTTTACTTTCTTCTCTACTATATGCTCCTTTATAATAATATTCTTTAAATGCGCAAGTATATTCTTCTATATAACACATATTACATATTGTTAATTTTAACATCTAATTCCTATTTGTATCTTTTTCTTCATCTTGTTCTTCTTCTACTGTTGTCATACTACCAAATTCATCTTTTATAGCTGTTTCATATTTTTTTAATAATTCTATAGGTGTTAGTTTAGTTGTTGTTGATGATGTTCCTTCCATAGGTTTATTAGCTCTTAATACTTTCTTGCTATTTTCAGTTAAATTTGAAAACCATAGTTTTACTGATCCTATTAATGTTATTTCTATATATTCTGGTGCAACTGTTATGTTTATATTATTATCTAATAATTGTTTTGTCATATATCCTATCCATAATTGTATTGTTTTTTCTGTATCTATTACACAATCTAGGTCTAAAAAGTTATAATTTTTATTAACTGTTTGTTTTGGTGTCCATTTGTCATATTCATTATATTTTTAAATTTATTTTTATAATATATAGGTTTTCTTATTTCTGCCGTTTTAGGTATTATATTTTCATTTTCTTTTTTATCAAGAGTATTTATTTCTGTGTTATTATTTTCCAAATTTTCTTTATTAATTATTTCTTGTTTTTCGTTAATTTCTAGATTTTTTATATTTGTTAATATTTCTGTATATGTTTCACTGTCTTCTTAATCATAATTATCTGACTCTTCAACCTCTATATTATTTATTTCTAATTTTTCTTTAAATTGATTTATCTCGTTTATTAATTTTTGTTCTTTATCTTTTTCTTCTTTTTCTTTTTGTCTTTGTTCGTATAAATCTTTTAACATTTGTAGTTCTTTTTCTAATTCAGCAATTCTACTATTTTTAGTTTCTTCTATTTTTCGTATTTCTTCCGTAGTTTGTTGTTTAATTTTTTCTATTTCCTTTTTTCTATCTATTTCTTCATTTTCTTTTTCTATTCTTACCATTGCTGTTAATTTATCTTCTAATTTTAATTCTTCTTTTTCTAACATTAGATATAAATGTTCTCCTATTTTCTTGTATCTTCTTCCTAGATTAGAAAATACTATTTTTATTTTTGATCCTTCGTGATTTTCATATATTTTTTCATCTATTATAAATTTTTCTTTGTTCATTTTATTGTGAATAGTTTATGTTGGTATATAGATTCTAAACTATCTATTTGTGATTCTAATTTTGATATTTCATCTTTTTGTGTATTTATTGAGTTTTTACTAACTCCGACAAATATATTATAATGTAATCTTTCTTTTTTTCTTTTTAATTCTTTACGTTTTTCAGAGATAGATTGTTTTAATTCTTTGTATTTTTTCTCTTTATTCATTTAAATTATATTTATAATACCTTGGTGGATATCTAAATCTAATTTTATCATAATTAGGTGGTATATGTCTCATTCTTCTAGATTTTAAATGGATTATTAATTTTTCTTTAATACTAGATATTAATGTAATTAGATAGGCTAATCTTTCTGGATTTTCTTTTGTTTTATTTAGACTTATATATTCTGAATAATTACTAACTAAGGATTCTTTAATTTTTCTAAAAGCTTCTCTATTTTCAAATGGTCTTCTCATAATTAATTTAATAAATATGTAATTTTAACATAACATCCAACTAACTTATATCTCACCTCTGTGCTTTTTAAATTACTGTGCTCTGATACCATTTTTAGGGGGTGCGGATAACTGGAATCGCAGGAGGTATGTAAGAGGGATAGTTTCAAGTATCTCGGGTCCGTGATTCAGGGTAACGGTGAGATTGACGAGGATGTCTCGCACCGTATTGGGGCGGGATGGTTGAAGTGGAAGCTCGCGTCGGGGGTGTTGTGTGATAAGAAGGTGCCGCCCAAGCTTAAAGGCAAATTCTACAGGATGGTAGTCCGTCCGGCCATGTTGTATGGAGCGGAGTGTTGGCCAGTTAAGAACTCCCACATCCAAAAAATGAAGGTGGCGGAAATGCGAATGTTGCGCTGGATGTGTGGGATGACTAGAGGGGACAGAGTTAGGAATGAGACTATCAGGGAGAAGGTTGGGGTGGCTCCAGTGGAGTGCAAGATGCGGGAAGTCCGATTGAGTTGGTTTGGACACGTGAAGAGGAGGGACATGGATGCCCCGGTCCGTAGGTGTGAGAGGCTAGCGTTGGATGGTTTTAGGCGGGGTAGGGGTAGGCCGAAGAAGTACTGGGGAGAGGTGATTAGACGGGACATGGAGCAGTTACAGCTCACCGAGGACATGACCCTAGATAGGAAGGTCTGGAGGGCGAGGATTAGGGCAGAAGACTAGGGCCAGTTTGGGGGCGCAAGGGTAGGGAGTGGGGGATTATTCCTGTTATTCTTCCTACTCTTATTTTTATTCCTATTCCTATTCTTCTTCTTGTTACGATTTCGGTGTTCCATGTTTTATTATGTATCTGAGTGCTTCCCGATGTTTCCTACTACCATGCGTTACTTTATATTTATATTTATATTTATATTTATATTTATATTTATATTTATATTTGTGTGGCGACTGTCTTGAGCCGGGGGTCTATCGGAAACAGCCTTTCTACTTCTTCAGAGGTAGAGGTATGGACTGCGTACATCTTACCCCCCCCCCCCCCAGACCCCACTAGGTGGGAATACACTGGGTTTGTTGTTGTTGTTGTTGAAGTATTTATAAGAGTAGCTAGGTAGACATGGTATATAATTTACCCTAGTTATGTAATATTCTCCAAATGCTTTTTCTAATATAATTTTTCTTATATCTGCAACATTTATATCTCTAAGTGCATATAAAATAAGTATCTTAAATTTATCTACCATGACATCAGATATATTATCATTCATTATCATAAAATTGCTTTTTTCAAAATATTCCCTTCAACCATGTACATAATAAAATATAGTCATCTCAGATTACTATATACTAGATTATTCTTAAATAACATGTTCTTCGGTCACTATTAGCATGGTAATTCGGATACTTTTTCTCTTAAACAACGCCTCGACTCTGGTTACTCCCTGCCACGGCTTCTTGCCTCATTGGTTTCACCTTTAGGATGACATAGTTCGTAGGGATTTTTCTCCGTTTTCACTTTGCTAATAAACTTCTTAACATATTATTCTTCGAATAATTCTACTATAAAGTAACTAATATGAATTTATTTTATCATATCATGATTGTTGGGAATTATGAATTTAGTTATTCATAATCATAAATAGATATACCTGTTCCGGTAGCTTTGATATTTCTGAGGTTTGTTGCTCCATAGCTTTTTCCATTGAAGTGGATATATTTAATTAACTGGGCAAAATATTTTGGAATGGAGAAAATTTTGGCTTAATGTGAGAAGGCTTTCCTTTCGCAATGCCTTCTTCTTCTCTTATTTATAGAATAAACCGATCCTTACAATTTTTTACATCTGTCAAATAAATATAAACAAAAATCAACAAAAAAGACTTAAAAGTCTTCTATCCTATAAAGACTATTCTAAGCCTATAAAGATAAAATTTCAAACTTTATTGAATGTACATTAAATGCTATCAACTACTTTTTAAATGCTAACTTATCTTTACGTAAACAATTTATATAAATTTACAATAAGTCTTCCGTTTATTTTGTCATATCTGTTGTATCTCTATTATTGCTCTGGTCTTATCTTTCCATCTAGCGTCCTTATCTCTTTTTATTCTAGCTGAACTGCTGGGACATCATTATCTCCTCCATTACATTTTGAACATTTGTGATCTGGATATTTATGTCCAATAGTCTTGCAATATCTGGTTAATAATTCTTCCAAAATAATTTTTTCTCTGATAGCTCTGACGATAGGTTCCATTTCTGGTTTAAGCAACGTGAGAATCCATTGCCTAATAGTTTCCATATCTATTTCTCGTAACTCTTTTGAATTTGAATATATTAGTACATGATTTCTTGAATAGTAGCTCCATATGGAATTTTGGTTGCAATATGTATTTGCTAGCTCTTGCAAAATTGTAGATAGTCTGATAATCCTTTTGTTCGCATAAAATTTTGGTATCTCGATTCTAGGTATCTCTGGCTGTGAAATAATATCTTGTGGTATAATCATATCTCGTGTCATCCCTATCGTTACAACTTGTATGGGTTTTTTAACTTCATCATATAATATCTCTGCTGGTGCCGTGTAAATTTTTATAAAAAACAAGGTACCTTTGGTTATTCTTTTAAAAGTGATAAATGCTTCATATATTTCTAGTATAGTGGATATCTCATTTCCGTCTGTGGTATATACAGTACTAAGTAGTCCATATTCGTAGCAAGTTTTAACTAAGCTTGGTTTGGTTTTAGGTAAGACAATTAATTTATTATATCCGATCAATCTATGAGTTATATAGTTTGTATCTGATTCGTGGATATTTGTAGCTTTGGGGTTGCTATTTAAAAAGTTTGTACATTGTAGATATTTTCTATGTATGTACGAGCTATGTAGTTGTAAGTCTTTTTGTCTTGGTTTAGACTATCTCGGTATATGGTAATTTTTGGGGGTATAAACATGGGATCTTTTGATATATTTGGTGTATATGGTTTATCAAATAGCTTGTTTAGGTTCATATTTGTATTTTTTCTAACTCCTCTGCTTGTACCTGCAAAAGTAGATTGATAAACGTTATGGGTTTTATGGAGTGTCCCAACATCTCCTTCTAGCTCTGGAATTTTATTGTCTTCCAATCGACATAGCTCTGCGCATTGCCGAGTTAGCTGATTCATAGCTATAGACTTCAGTTTATCTTCACTAGTCTTTAGCTTTAGCTTTTCTATCTCAGTACCCATACTGTCCACTTTCAATGAAAGCGTAGTTAGGGCGTTGAGTATCTTTTCAAGAGTATTTTCTTCTATCATTTCAGTCTGTGTAGCTTTGTCTTGATATTTAATCTGCAATAACATTTTCGTTAGTACTGATTAGTTCTATTATAAATGTGAAATTCAATATGTTTAAAACTAGTCTCCGAATCTCTTTTGTTGTAACTGAATTTTGTATTTTCTTTGTTAGCCACCAGCGTACCTGTGTATTAGTTGTTCGCACAATAAATTTGTTATATACAATATATGGCTCAAACGCTAACAAACATTTATATAATGAACATAATTCTTTCCTATTTATTTCCCATTTTATTTATGTCTCGTTGAACGTACTTGAGTAATATCTACAATGGTGTTCTATTTTTTATGCTTCATATCTATATTTAAGTACTCCTCCGTAACTATATTCACTGGCATCTGCTTCTACAATATATGCAAATTTTCTATTTTCATCTAGAAATTATAATTTTGGTAATTCCTTGCAAAGTAATTTTATTTTTTGAACTTATTTTTTATCTTCTTCATTATAATTATATTCTATATCCTTTTTTAATTTTTTCTGTAGTGGTTTTAAGTTTTCTGCTAATTTTGGAATATATTCTATTACTTGGTTTACTAATCCTAAAAATGATTGTAATTTCTTTTTTGTATCTAATTCTTCTTTTGAATTTATTATTTTTTGTACTATATGTTGTTGCATTTTTACTCCACTTTTATCTATTTGTATTCCTAAAAATTCTATCTGGTTTTTCATAATTTCGGCTTTCTTTTCACTTAGACTTATTCCTGATTTCTCTATTATATCTGTAAACTGTTCCAATAATTTTATATGTTCTTCTTTAGTTTTTGTATATAATAATATATCATCTATGTATACTATGCAATTAGGTAATTATTTAAAATAATTATCCATAAAATGTTGATATCTACCTGGTGCATTTTGATATCCAAAGGGTAATACATTCTGGGTTCGGTGATCGTATTTAAAAAAGTCACAAAAAAAAATTCATTCTTTATTTAGAGTTAGTGTCACATACACGTCTTTAAAAAGAAAAATACAAAAATATTTTTCTTTAGTTGTTTGAGGTTTCATTTTTGTGTAAAATTCAAAATCGAAAATCCAAAAAGATTTTTTTCAATATCTTTCGAAAAATAATAATAGAATTTTTTTATTACTCTCTATTAGTTATTTCATGTGTTGTTTCATATGAAAAATACAAAAAAAAAAAAATAAACAAGATTTTTCATTGATAATTTTAGTTTTTTTTTTTTGAAATTTAGAGTTGAAAAATTCAAAAAGTTTTTTTGTCAATATCTTTTGAAAAAAAAAAGAAAAGAAAAAATTCTTTTACTCTTGATTTTAGATTAGGCATTTCAGTCGTTTCTTCGTATGAAAAATACTAAAAGAATTTCCTTTGGTAATCATACGTTTCATTTTGCATAGGAATTTTACAGCTAAAAAATTCAAAAAGATTTTTGTCTACTTTTGAAAATTTGTTATTTTATTTCTTCTAAAATTTCAAGAAAAAAGAATAAAAAAAAAGAGTTAGATTCGCCATTTAGTGCGAAAATATTTACGAACTACGCACACTTGATTCTCCTCTCTCAAAAGTAAGATATGTAGGTGCTCTATTGGATTCAGTGGTCTTTTTAAAAAATAAAGAGGAAAAGGATTTTGAAAAAGTGTTGAAATTTAATGCATTTGTTATCTCTATTATTCAGTTAGTTTAAGGTGGTTGGTTTGCGGCATTCTGGCTGGTCCTTCATATTGCACCATTCCAAGAAATAGATAGTTATGTTCAACAAGGATATTGAGATTGACTTCATGGGCCAGACAAAGAGTTATTAAAATAAGATTTTAAAGCAAGATATTTTGAGACTAAGACAACAAATGACAAAAATGCACCGAGCTTGGGTCAGTGGATTGCCTCCTCTTTCATTCCCTGCTATTGAACCTACAAATACCTTTAGTTTTCCATCAATATTGTAACTCAGTTTCCTACTGTTGTTAATGCACCATAATATGTATCACAATTTACTCCACGCAAACAACATCACGATGGTTTCACCACTCATTCCATAGCTCCTCAGTATAAACCTACCATATTTACAACACCATCTACCATTCATACTTTTGTTCCTTAACCCTCTACTAAGGCTCCTACTTTGGCTACCGGCCCAACAATTGTGTTTACCTAATCTGATAGTGACTCTATGTTCAATATTCTTGATGATCACTACTATACTCCTGAGCCTATATCTAAGTTAACTGGACAAACAAGATTTCTTATCAAGAAGCTTGGCATGATATAAGATCAAGAAAAATGGCTAGAAAAATGTTGAATGTAGAAAATGTTTTGGAATATCCTTTGGGACTTGCGAGTTATAAAGATGTTTTATATAAGGGTTGGTGCATGGTTCAAAATATTTACCGTATTCCTAACTTTAAGATATCAAAATTTTAGGAGCATGATTGATACGAGGATTATGTGAGACACTTAAAACACTATTGCAATCAGTTGAGAGAAACTAGAGAAAAGAATAAGAGGGATTTTGTAATTATTATTACGTCAAGTCCACAATAAAACTAGAGAGTTCCAACTCACCAATTCTGTCGACCTCAACCCTGAGCCTATACACCAGATCCACATACCCACTACCAACAAGGTTTCTCTCACTGAAATTAAAAATATTCCAGTCCTTTTTCTCATTATCCTTTGAATAATGCACTCCTATATACTCATCCATCTTCTTATCCATAATGGCATGCAGTGATCCCTCAAAATCATCCTCTACCCTCACATATTTACAAGGTACCACTATATATTCAAGTAAAAGGATAATTTCATACCAACTAAAGAATCTTATACTATTTGTTTCAAAAATTAAGATAGTGGGGTATGATTAATTCTCTCCTTGGGTATACTCCTAACCCACATTCAACTACATATCTCACTCCCAAGAGAGGAGAGTCAGGTGTGTGTAGTTCTTCTAGGTTGAAGAATTAATGATTAAATAATAGACTACACCCTGATATGAGAGACAGATAAAAAACAAATGATGAAAAATGTCAACAAATATTTTTTTTTCATTGTGTTTTTTATTTGAAACTTCATATAAAAATGCAATCAAAAATTACAAAAGAAAAATCTTCTTGGTATTTTCATATGAAATTGTTCAAAAGTAAAGCACCCGTAGAAATAATTTTTTTTCTTAAATTTTTCAATGCATAAAAATCTGAAAGCAATAAAAGAAAAATCTTTTTGGTGTTTTCATTTTATGAAATGTACAAAACTTCTAACATCTTTTGGATTTTTTTTCTATAAAAATGTATAAAGTTCCTACCAAATCAAATCCTTTTGAAATTTTCAAGTTGTGAAAAACAAAAGCCATAAAGAACTCTTATAAACTATTCTATTTTTTTCGACTCTAGCTTTGACCTTTCCTTGCCTAACACACTATTTCCCATAATTTTAGCACATGCCTTCATAAATCAAACCATCAAATTATTTTTTATCCTCAAAGATGCAACAAGTACCACATACTGATACTTACGGGTAAGTCTTCTACAAAGGACCAAATAGGTCCCGCTAGTTCTCAATATGATGCAAATATAAATGACCTAAAGGCTGATGTAATGGCTGACCTAGGCTGGGTTTCAGCAAACATTGCTGTTTAGGAGAGCGTATGGTTGATGGTGGCTGTGACTGCTTTCCGCCCCCTCGATACACCCAACGACACCCCTCCTAAAACAAAAGTGACTAAATTAAGGTTCGTATACACACGTGTACTATGGGACGTATTTTGAAAAAAATAACTCGGGATAATCCATATAATGATAGACATAAAACAGTAATACATTATGGAAAACTGTAAACACATAGCACATAGACACCCAATAATGATAACAAAATACCACAAAAGATAACACCAAAAAAATGACTATGCACTAATACTGTCAAACTAAGTTGATACAACTAAAAAATAAAGCTCGAATTTTAAAAATCCCCAGAGTCATCAGAGCTGTCACACCCTTTTTTTTACCATAAAAGATTGATTTTAAGTTTGAAAGGATTTTTAAATGTGAAAGTGACAAAAGAAAATATTTCGAAAAAAGGAGTTTAAAACTTAAACACAGAGTCACCACTTGACATAAATCTGGTGTACCAAGTCACCTTTGGAAATCCTTTACCAAAAAGTGGTGTTTCTTAAAATTGATCCACGAATAAAGATTTTGGCTATGAAATTCTATTGTCCGAGGGAAAGGCTTTAGGCACTCGTCGGTCGTGTGGTTCGACCACATTCGCTTCATTGAGTATATCGGCTAATATGACACTATGAGATGATAAACTCACAAAAAAGAATACATACACAAATAAACAAACAAACAATCAAAGTTCCAAAAAATAATGTTCAGTCCGATTAATACAGTCCTAAAAATGAAAACCTAAACTTATTTAAACTATCCTAAACTATGCTCTACCCGATGCCTCAGGCCTTGATCACGAACATCCTCCCAATCATTTTACTGAGAGATGTCCTGAGATAAATTATATTTATTCATCAAAAAATGCCCCAAACTATTATGTATGCGGAGAATGTTTGTGATCAAGTCCCAAGGCATCATGTAGAGCATAGTTTGGGGTAATTTAAATTATTTTAGGTTTTTATTTCAGTACTGTTTTATTTATGGAACTATATTAATTGGACTGAACATTATTTTTAGGAACTTTGTATGTTTGTTTGTTTGCATATGTTTTTTTTTGTGACGTTATCATCTCATAGTTCAGAATAGTCAATATAACTCAACGAAGTGAAGTCAAACCAAGGGACCGATGGATGCCTAAACCTTCCCCTCAGTCAATAGAATTCTTTAACCAGAATCTCTATTCGTGGATCATTTATGAGTCAAAAAATTTTGACAAAAGATTTCCAAAGGTGATTTGCCACTCCGGATTTATGCCAAGTAGTGACTCTGATTTTAAGTTTTAAAATCCTTTTTTGAAACATTTTGTCTTGTCACTTTCACATTTGAAAACCCTTTCAAACTTAAAATCAATCTTTTTTGGTAAAAAGAGGTATAACACAGGTAATCTATGCCAATTCTGAAGTCCTCCTCCAATACTTGTAACTCTCCGAGACTACCCCCTAGACATCACACGGTGCTTACGGTCCTGTGAGATCACAAGCTAACCCATGAGCTGGTACCTATTATGAGCACTGAATGAAACTGATAACAATATATGTGGAATTTCAACTGAAATGCCATAAGTTTTTTATCAACTAAAAACAATACTAAAATAATGGTTTAAAAAAGTTTGCAAACAAGCTGAAAATGTGGATAAAACATCTAACAATCACAAATGAAAACTGACCAACTATCTGTAATAGTCTGAAAGCATCTAACTGTCTAACAACGAGTTGATGGGACAAGCCCCGAACTAACTCTGGCTAACTAAATAATTGAACCCTGACAAAACTTGAAAGAGGAATAACTCATCCTTGAAAGAAGAGGACTCACCATGGATGTTGATGCTAATGTGATGGAAGATCTAAGGACGATCGGGGATTCAAGCGTCTGAACCTATGATATAAAATATTATAGCGCAAGAAAATGAGTATGCAGTTAGTTTGTTTGAATGTACTGGTATGCTAAATGAGGTCAGGATAATATACATGTAATAATAATAACTGGCTTAATAATATAAGGTAACTGTATGAGAGTATATGCAAAATAGAGATACTGAACATACAAGACCAAACGTCTATTGTGTATTTGAAATAGTCTGGAAATGAAGTATTGAATTCTAATAACTGAAAGCTATCGTCGAGAAAAAGAACTGAACTAAGTTCTGAACTGAATACTGAAACTGAAACTATGGGAGCTTTCATCTAACCAACATGCCCCAATGTAGACTGGTTGGGGTCTAACCTGTAACCCCAGATAGAAGGGTGTTAGCACCATGCCATGGGTTACTAACTATGATTGGGTCAACCCTAATCTGGCAGGAAGACTCAAGGGATGTAAATATGTATGTCAACCCTAGAGTGGCAGGAAGACATATCAACCTACGCTGGCTACGTAGTTCTGTAACTCAGGGATTGCTACTAAGGGTCAAACCCTAAGTTGGATGGAATGCCCCCATCCTTAGGTTTGCTCGGTGCTGAATCCTACTCCTAACTGAATAGAAACTGATCACTAGACTGTATTAAGCTTTACTGAACTCGTATTGATTTTGTTAACTGAACAAATACTACTGTTTGGTACACTACGAGAATCATTCTACTGCAACTAAAACTAAGTACATAGCTAATTTTGGGTATTTAATACCCCGAGGACTTGATAACAGTGATAATGGGACCATATCACAGCTTTAAAAGCATGAAAAATAGATCACCACGCACAATTCATTCACATAGATATTTTGTCAAATTCTTGGGGAGCACAATTATTATACATGAGAATGAACTACATATGAATATCATGACTACCACATTCAACTTATAGTTTAGGGGTTTGACATAAGAGGTTACATCAATCCACATACATACTAGTTTATTTACATGAAATATTATATACTTCTTGGTTAGAAACCCAACAAAAATACATACATGAAACCAATTTCAATTCATAACATATGGAACACAAATTAAGTTTATAAAAGGATTCTTGAACTCCAAGGATGAAAGGAATCCGAGGATGAACATCTAACATACCTTGGTTGTTGAATTTATGAGAGTTATTATCGATTAATTGAAGCTTAAACTTGAATTTGATGACCCTAGGGTTTTGTTATTGAGAGGATTTGTGAAAAAGATGGGTAATTATGCTATTTGGGGCATAAATCCCATGTTATGGACCTATTTGGTAAAGGTAAAATGACCCATTTTCCCATAAAAATAAGGAACAACAACAACAACAACAAACCCAGTGTATTCCCACATAGTGGGGTCTGGGGGGGGTAAGATGTACGCAGTCCATACCTCTACCTCTAAAGAAGTAGAAAGGCTATTTCCGATAGACCCTCGACTCGAGACACGAGATACCACACAAATACATAGTAAAGCATAGAATAAGATTTCATACCACAACATAAATACGACACCCATAAGTAATAAAAAATAGGGAAAAGTACATAGATTCGTAATAAAACATGGAACAAAGTATCATAACAAGAATAATACCCCCTCTCAAGTAATTCCCTACACTAGCAACCCAAACTGGCCCTAGCCTTCTTCCCTAATTCGCGTCCTCCAGATCTTCCTATCTAGGGTCATGTCCTCGGTGAGCTGTAACTGCTCCATGTCCCGCCTAATCACCTCACCCTAGTACTTCTTCAGCCTACCCCTACCCCACCTAAAACCATCCAACGCTAGCCTCTCACACCTATGAACCGGGGCATCCATGCCCCTCCTCATCACGTGTCCGAACCATCTCAATCGGACTTCCCGCATCTTATACTCCACTGGAGTCACACCAACCTTCTCCCTGATAGTCTCATTCCGAACTCTATCCCCTCTAGTCATCCCACACATCCAATGCAACATCCGCATTTCTGCCACCTTTATTTTTGGGATATGGGAGTTCTTAACTGGCCAACACTCCGCTCCATACAACATGGCCAGACGGACTACTACCCTGTAGAATTTTCCTTTAAGATTGGGCGGCACCTTCTTATATCACAACACCCCCGACGCGAGCTTTCACTTCATCCATCCCGCCCCAATACGGTGCGAGATGTCCTAGTCAATCTCACTGTTACCCTGGATCACGGACCCGAGATACTTGAAACTATCCCTCTTTTATACCTCCTGTGATTCCAACTTCACTACCACCCCATTCTCCAGCCTCGTGTCATTAAACTTGCATTCCAAATACTTCGTCTTGCTTCTGCTCAACCTGAACCCTTTAGACTCCAGAGTTTGTCTCCACACCTCTAATTTGTCATTCACACCCCCTCGCGTATCATCAATCAAAACTACATCATCTGCAAAAAGCATACACCAAGGCACCTCCCCTTGAATATGGTGCGTCAACACATCAATCACCAAAGCAAACAAAAAGGGACTAAGAGTGGATCCCAAATGCAATCCTGTCAAGACAGTGAAATGCTCTGAGTCTCCTCCCGCCGTGCTCACCTGAGTTTTCGCTCCATCATACATGTCCTTAATTGTTCTGATATATGCTAGCGGGACTCCACTCACCTCCAAGCATCTCCAAAGCACCTCCCTGGGGACTTTGTCGTATGCCTTCTCCAGGTCGATAAACACCATATGCAGGTCCTTCTTCCTTTCCCTATACTGTTCCACCAGCCTCCGTACCAGGTGAATTGCCTCCATCGTTGAGCGGTCAGGCATAAATCCAAATTGGTTTTCCAAAATAGACATTATCTGTCTCAGCCTCACCTCGACCACTCTCTCCCAAATCTTCATAGAGTGACTCAATAACTTAATCCCCCTATAGTTATTGCAACTCTAGATGTCACCCTTATTCTTATAGAGAGGGATCATGGTACTCCACCTCTAAGCCTCCAGCATTTTTGCCTTCTTGAAGATTTCATTAAACAATCCAATCAACCACCTTACAGCAGCCTCTCCAGCGAACTTCCAAAAATCCACCGGTATCTCATCTAGCCCCGTCGCCCTACCCCTTCGCATCCTGCGAACAACCTCTCTAACCTCTTCTACCTTAAAACATCTAAAATAACTAAAATCCCGACACTCCTCTGAGTGCTCCATCTCCCCTAACACAATCGCTCTATCCCCTTCGTCATTCAAGAGCCTATGAAAGTACGACTGCCATCTATTCTTAATGTGGCCGTCCTCCACCAACACTGTACCGTCCTCCCCCTTAATGCACCTCACCTGGTCGAGGTCACAACCCTTTCTCTCCCTAGCCTTAGCGAGTCTAAACAACTTTTTCTCCCCTTCTTTCCCTTGTAACCCTGCATACAAGCTTTCAAAAGCGGTCGTCTTAGCTGCCGTAACTGCTAACTTAGCCTCCATCCTAGCTAGCTTGTACTCTTTCCTATTTAACCGCTTCTCTTCTTCGTCCTTACTCTCAACCAACTTAGCATACACCCCTGTCTTGGTCCCCACTTTCTTTTTAACCTTTTCATTCTACCACTAATCCCCCCGATGATGCCCGACCCGACCCCTAGAAATACCCAATACCTCACTTACATTCTCCCTGATGCACCTAGCCACCCTATCCCACATACTATCCATGTCTCCCCTACACTGCCACACCCCCATTCCCGCCAACTTCTCCCCTATATCCCATGCATTTAGTGGCATCAAGCCACCCCACTTAATTCTAGGTCTACCCTCCTCACCCCTCCTCTTTCTACTCTTCCTTATACCCAAATCCATAACCAAGAGCCTATGCTGGGTCGAAAGATTCTCACTCAAGATGACCTTACAGTCCTTACACAACACCCTATCCCCTTTCCTAAGCAACAAAACGTCAATCTGGGTCTTGGTTATCGCGCTTCGAAAGGTGATCAGGTGATCGTCCTTCTTCGGGAAGCCCGAGTTCACCACCACCAGCCCAAAGGACCTCGCAAAATCTAATAGAGTAGCCCCCTCTTCATTTATTTCCCCAAAACCAAAACTACCATGCACATCACTAAAGCCTCCTGGTAACGCCCCGATGCACCCGTTGAAATATCCTGCTACAATAATCTTCTCTGAACTAGGCACGCCTCTCACCACCTCATCCAACGCCTCCCAAAACCGCATCTTCTCCTCCCCCTCCAATCCCACTTGTAGAGCATAAGCACTACACACGTTCAGGGTAAACCTCCGAATGACCAGATTAATAGTCATCAACCTATCGTTGATCCTCTTTACCTCTACTACCTGATCTATAAGCTCTTCATCTACTAAGATGCCAACTCTATTCCTACGTCTCTCGCTCCCAGAGTACCACAGCTTGTAACCATCCACATCCCTAGCCTTAAACCCTACCCACTTGGTCTCTTGAACACACGCAATATTAATCCTTCTCTTTCTAAGAATCTTCACAAGCTCTATGGACTTACCCTGAAGGGTCCCTATATTCCAAGACCCAACCCTCAGCCTACCATCATTATCCACACGTCTTCCTCTACCACCTCTAAGGCCCAACCTTGGCCTCCCTCCCACTCCCGCCCTTTCCTCATCCCCCGCCCCCACAACAGCCCCATGCCCCAACCCCCTCAGACATGAACCTATCCAACCATCACCGCCCATAGCCACTACTACAAAAAAATATAAGAAAATATAAACAATGGTAGTAGCAAAGCAGCAGCAAGAAATATAAAGCTCACACAAATTCGAAGAAATAATCAAGAAACAAAACTAAACTCAAATAGAGAGCAAACACCACTGGACTCAACACCCAAAGCCCCAAAAATAGAGCCCCAAGCTGATAACCCAATAAAAAGTAGTGCAAGAAACGACAACAGACAATATCAACAAATCAAACGCAAGTCAAACGTAAGTCAAGATACAGGAGATAATACTAGCATAATACGAAGAATGAAATAACAAAGGTTAGAAGTCACCGGGTTACGCTTGTAGACCAAGCCGGAAACCAAAACCCAACATAGATCGAGCTCCGAGGAGTTTCGATGACGGAGAGATGGCGCTGCTGGATGCAGAAATTAGAGGGAGCGATGGCTGTTGGAGACCAAGGGGGCTGGTCATCATTTGGGGGAGAAGAGGCCGAACATAGGAAACCATCGGCGGCGCTGGGCTTTGTTCGTCGGAGGTGCTGAGATGGAGAGGGTCGCCGGTTGCTTGGGTCTGCCCGGAATCGGACAGCGGAGCGTTTGGGTAGGATCTCGCCAGAGCCGGAGCTGGAGCCAGAGTTGGGGTTTATGGCGGAGGTAGACGGCTATTTCTGTGGCAGAGATGGTGGTGCTGTTTCGTTGATGGCGGCGCCAGGTGGGTGCCGTTGAGGTATGAACTGAGGGAGACAAATCGGAGCCATAGGTCGGTGAATGAGGGGCGGGGAGGGGGGAGCGGCGATGGGGGTCGGTGACGAGGGCCGGAGGTCAGATAGGAGCTGGAGGTCGGCGATGGGGGCCGAAGGCCGGGGATGGTTCAGGTTTAGAGAGAAAAGGTAGAGAAAGAGAGAGACGTTTGATAAAGAGATGGACCAGACTGGCGAAGGCCCCGCAGGCTCTTGAGTGCCGCTCTAGGTAAGGCACCGCGGGCTCAATCGCAGTTTCTCTCCAGAATCGAGATGGTCAGGGCACCACAGGCTAATCACCCTGTACCACTGCTTTGGAGTTTCAAACACACCCTTACGCTTTTCAAATATTTTGAAACTCACCCGAGATGTACTACTGACTTCGTTGATCATGAATCAACTTAAAAGCTAACTTTTCGATGTCGGGAAGGTCAAAAATAAGTTCATCAATGTTTGAGGGCTTTAGAAATGACTAAGTTCTAACACTTAGTAAAATATTCTAAGTCTTGGACCCCTTTCTACAAACAAGAATGAGCTTAAATGAACCTAGGATCTTATGGGGTCTTACAATATCTTCCCCTTGGGAACGTTCATCTTCGAATAAGGCTGGTTAATCTGAGAACACTAAGAAACTGCGATTAACCTGACACACACAACTAACTTGACTGAATCTGCAACAGGCACATGACTGAGTTGATTCTTGAATGCATAAATGACATGGGAATGATATTGAGAGGGAACTGAGCATGAAGCAGAATAAATCTAAGAAAGACTGCTACCTTAAGTAGATTCTTAGTTTTAGGAGAAGAGGTGAGGGTACTTGGTTTGCATGTCTACTTCTGCTTCCTAAGTAGCTCCCTCAACAGACTGGTTTTTCCAGAGAACTTTGACCAAGGGAACTTCTTTGTTCCTTAGTCTACGAATCTGTCGGTCAAGAATTTTGATTGGAACTTCTTCGTAAGAGAGACTGTTCTAAAAATCTACACTTTCTAAGGGGACTATGATCACTGGGTCACCAACACACTTCTTTAAAAAAGATGTGAAATACTAGGTGCACTGATGTTAAGTCTACAGGCAACTCAAGATCATAGGCTACCTTTCCGAAATGGATCAGAATTCTATAAGGGCCAACATATTGGGGACTGAGCTTATCCTTCTTGCCAAAGCTCTTCACTCCTTTTATGGGAGAGATCTTCAGATACATAAAATCCCCAATCTCAAACTCGAGATCTTTTCTCCTCACATCTATGTAAGATTTCTCTCAGCTTTGGGATGTCTTAAGCCTCTCTGTGATCAACTAAACCTTCTCCAATGCATCATATACTAACTCAGGCCCTATCAAAGAGGTCTCATTTAATGCCTAAAAAATCTGTCCCGAGACATCACACGGTGCTTAGGACCATAAGTGATCCCAAGCTAACCCTTCTATTGGCGTAACTCATAAGCAACTTAATGATATGCATAAAACAACTGGGTTTACTGTGTGGAAACATAATAATGATGAAATCTGGGAAATAATACAATATTAATACAACTTTTACATTCTGATAAAGTCTGTAAGAGAGACTGAAAATGCATAACTGACTCTAACTAACATCTGTGAAGCCTCTACTATATAACTACAGATAGCTAGGACGCGACCCCAACTATAACTAATCAATACATTAGTGTAAGGAAGTAAAGTACATAAATAACATCTAACTAAAGTACCCAAAGTAGAAAGACTCGTTATCTGCTGGCTGGAATCTGCAAGCTATCTGAATATGGTATGTATGCTACAACTTGTACCTATATTTTGAGACAATGTAGCATATAGACATATATATGGATCAGTACTTTGAGGATGTACTAATATATGGGGGTGAAATGCATAAGTAAAACATTATCTCATCGTCATAATTTATAAAACAATGCATGCTAAATGTAAATGACTCACATAAGCTGGAATATCTAAAATACTAAAATATATGGAAATAAGAAGCAAAACATACTTTATAAATCTTATGAGCCGTAACATTTAGTTCTAAAAATTATCTTGTATTCTCCCTTTAAATCATTCTAAGTGTAGAAGGACTCACTACTGAATCTGAAAGCTAAAATCCATAGCTATTATCTTTTCTATAAGGTATAATCTAAGTAAAACTTGTGAGCCTTTACACTTAGTTTTCAAAAAGCTTTTCTGTTCTTCTTTTACTATTAAGGAGAATACTTTATCTCTTATCTGAAAGGAAATACTTTAAAACTATTCTAAAAAATATTACTTTTATTAGAAGGGAGGTTTTCTTAACCGACATAAACTATGTGAGCTAACATGGAGTCCAATGTATTGACCTCCTAATGAGGAAACCTTACATTGGGGAGAGGTGTCATACTCTTGCTAAGGAGTATAACCTAATCCATGTGATCCATCACAAGCTAAATCTGTCATTCATATAAATGGGAATAATCTAAATTTGTACCTACATTGGCTCATAGTTCTATGGAAGATAGGGCACACTAATCTCATACTTCCCGCTCAGTGCTAAATACTACTCCCTCTTAAATCTGTATGTTCAAACCTTTGGAAATCCACTTTTTAAAACTAGCATAAGGATTAATATGAAAACCAGTTATGCATTTATTTGAGTAAATATGAGTTCTATAAACTATAATAATCTATAGTGGATTCCAAAGCTAAACCAATGATCAAAAGATCAAAGCTTTTTCTAAAAATTAAGAATCATCTGTTCAGAAGATGCTTAAAGCATCATCTTTCTTAGGATAACAAAATCAAATCTTGGGATTGTAATCCATGCTTCAATCTCATGTTAAATCATCATAATAATCATACTTAATAATGTTAATATTAATAAAACAACTCAGAATCTAGAAATTTCAGCAATATGCATGGAGATATGAACAAAATCATGTAATTCAATTTCTAAATCAATGGAAATATCATAAACCTGTAGATAACAATAATGGGAATAAATCCTAAATTTAGTTTCATGGGAAATCACATAAAATTCAGTAAAATTGGAATTTAAAACAAGTTTTGGGCACAAGGATGAAAGGATTATCCTTGTTCAAGAACCCCACATACCTTGATTGATGATTAGATAAAGATTCTTGTACTATGGATTCCTATTTGAGTTCTTGATGATTAGATAAAGATTCTTGACCAAAATTCTCCTTTTAAACTATAAGTCGGAACTAAAAAATGAAACATTTTTCTCGATTTGGTTGGCCACCGCAACGCACCATAATCATGGAGGCTCACTGGAAAAGGACGAGTGGGAACTAGGAATTCTCTGTGACGCGGAGCAATCGTGGTGCCCTATTGTTTTTGCCATTTTGGCAACTGGCGCGATACACTACCATCGCGTTGAGCTACTGGAAATTAAAAATTGGGAATTTGGACCTCTCTACAACATGCCAACATCGCGAAGGTCTACTAGAATTGATAATTATGAAATTGTCCTTCTTTGCAACGTGGTGGTTGCTCAGGTAGGGAACTGTCAACTTAAAAACGTCATAACTTCTTCACCAAGTGTCAGAATTGGCACATTTGGTATCGATAGAAAGCCTATTCAATTTCCTTCGCAATAAAAGTCAAAATCTTGAAAATACTGCATGAAATAAATGGTATTCATCTTTGAAGCAAATTCTTGACATTCTAGGGATGAATTTAAGCTAGGAAAAGTACGGGGTATCAGATCTCACCTACCTCAAACCAGCCAATTAGAGATCTACATCTCCTCTTATAAAGAGTCTCAAATGGAGCCATCTGAATGCTAAAATGATAGCTGTTATTAAATGCGAACTCTATCAAAGTTAAATAATCATCCCAACTACCTTTAAAATCAATGACACACGCTCTCAACATATTTTCTAGAGCCTGAATGGTCCTTTCTGCTTGACCATCCATCTGAGGGTGAAAGGTTGTACAGAGATGGACTTGGGTACCAAGGCCCTTCTGAAAGGCTTTCTAAAAGTAAGAGGTAAACTGAGTACCTCTATCTAAAATAATAGACAATGGGACTCTATGCAATCTAACTAACTCTCTAAGGTAGAGTGTAGCATAGTCCTCGGCTGAATAAGAAGTATGGACCGATAAGAAATAGGCTAATTTGGTTATCCTGTCCTTGAGTCATGCTGACAATGAGTATGAGATAAACCCGTCACAAAGTCCATGTTCACTTCTTTGCAATTCCAAGTGGGAATACCGAACTCCTGCATATAACCACTAGGATTTTGGTGCTCAACCTTAACCTACTGACAAGTAGAGCACTTAGCTACAAACTTTGCAATATCTCTCTTCATACCACTCCACCAATAGATTTCCCGCAAATCGTGTTACATCTTAGTGGCCCCTGGGTGAATAGAGTAACGCGACCCATGCGTTTCTTCAAGAATACACTGTCTCAAGTCATGTACATGCAACATATACAACCTACCCTTGCAACGTAACACACCATCTCTCCCTTGGGAGAAAACCTCTACTTTTTAAGCTCTGACAGACTCCTCCAACCTAACCAAACTAGGATCCATATCCTGCTTTTCCTTCACTTCAACAACCAAAGAAGATTTTGAACTATTTTTTTACCTACACACTACCCTTTGTTGAATCAACCAAATAGACTCCTAGTCTGGAAAGCTGATGAACTTTCTAAACTAGATTCTTCTTATCTCCCTTAACATGAGCAACACTACCTATAGATAATCTACTCAGGGCATCTGCCACTACATTGACCTTGCCCGGGTGATACAAAATACTCATGTCATAGTCTTTTAACAACTCTAGTCACCTTCTCTGATAGAGATTCAAATCTTTCTGTGAAAATACATACTACAAGCTCTTGTAGTCTATAAACACATTAAAATTCACCCCATACAAATAATATTTCCAAATTTTCAAGGAAAACACAATAACTGCTAACTCAAGATCATGGGTAGGGTAATTCTTTTCATGGGGTTTAAGCTGTCTAGAGGAAAAAGCTATGAACTTACCTCTCTATATCAAAACACAATCCAAAATAACTCTGGAAGCATCACAATAAACCACAAACCCATCTGAACCATATGGCAAGGTCAAAACTGGAGCTGAGGTAAGCTGAGTCTTAAACTCCTAAAAACTCTTCTCACAAGAATCTGCCCACTGGAATTTGAGTTTCTTTTGAGTCAATCTATACATGGGGGATGCAATAGATGAAAAACCATTAATAAACCATCGGTAATAGCCAAACAAACCTAAGAAACTCTTGATATCTGATAGAGAGATGGGTCTAGGAAAGTTTCTTACTTCTTTGGTCTTTTGAGGGTCAACTCTAATGCCGTCACCAGAAATAATATGACCTAGAAAAGTTACTGACCTTAGATAAAATTCACACTTACTGAATTTGGCGAACAACTGATAGGCTCTAAGAGTCTGCAATACTACCCCGTAGTGGTCTGCATAATTATTTTTGGTACGGGGATAGACAAGGATGTCATCTATGAAGACTATGATGAACATGTCTAAGTACTATTTGAACACTCAGTTTATGAAGTCCGTAAAGGCTGCTGGGGCATTTGTGAGGTCAAAAGGCATGACTAAAAACTCAATGTGTCCATACCGGGTTCGAAAAGCTTTTTTTGGGATGTCACATTCTCTTACTCTAGTTGATAATTGTTGGATTTGAGATTTATATTAGAAAATTAACTGTTACCCTAAAGTTGGTCAAACAAGTCATTGATTCTAAGAAGTGGGTATTTATTCTTGATTGTGAATTTGTTGAACTATCGATAGTCAACACACATACTATAAGAATCGTCTTTCTTACGCACGAATAGGATTGTTGCATCCCACGGGAAAACACTGGGACTGATGAATCCCTTATATAGGAGGTCCTTCAACTGTTCATTTAACTCTTTCAGTACAGCTGGAGCCATTCTATATGACGGAATAGAAATAGACCGAGTATCTGGAAGAAGGTCTATTCTAAATTTAATTTTCCTTTCGGGAGGAATTTTGAGAAAGTCTTCAGGGAACACATCTGGAAACTCCACTGTCAAGATTGAAGGTCTTGAAACTAGTCTTTGACTCAAATAAGATGATAGACACATCCCTTAGATATCATTTTTCTCACTCAAAGGTATGAAAAAAATTGACCCCTAAGCGTTGTGGTACTACCCCTCTACTCGAGGACAGGTTCATTCAAAAACTGAAAACGAACAACTCTATTTTGATAATCAACTGAAGAATAACATAAATGAAGCCAATCCATGCCAAGAATGACATCAATATCAGTCATCTCTAACTTTACAAGATCAATTGAAGTGACATTCTAGAATATTGTAATCTAATAGTTCCTGTATACATTCCTGGCTATAATAGAGACACCCACTAGGGTAGATACTGAGAAAGGTTCTACTACAGTTTTGGGACTGACTCAAAAGTTGAACACTATATAAGAGGTTATAAAAGAAAGAGAATCCTAGGGTCAAGTAAAGCATAAACATATATATGAAGGACCTGCAACGTATCAGTAACAACATCATGAAACCTCTTCTAATCTTGTCAGCACTAAAGTGCATAGATCCTGTTTGGGCACTGCCCACTGGTGGCACTAGAAGCGCACACTGCTAAGATGGGCGTCCGAACTGAGCTGGGGGACAGTTATGCTGACTCTGTAAACCCGCCTGTGGACATTCTTTGATCCTATGACCTGGTTTACCATACCAAAAACTTACATCATTGCCAGCTCTACAAATACTCTGATGATTCCTACCACATTTCTAGCAGAGAGGATTTGTTCGAGCATTGTTTACACTCATGCTTCCCCGCTTCAAATTAATAAACTCTAAAACCTTAACCTCCCTCAACTCTAATGGGAAAAATCTATCTAAGAAGGCAGTAGCAAACTCCTCCCATTCTATAGGTCCAGTCTCTACGCCCCTATCCCCTTTTTATTGCTTAAACCAAGTGTGAGCTACATTTTGCAGCTGGTAAGCAGCTAATTCAACACTCTCACAAGAAGTCATCCCCATAATATCTGTCACCTTCTGCACCATGTATTTAAATTTCTATGGATCTTCATCGAACTTAGACTCCAAAAATTAAGGAGGATTCATTAGGGTGAAGTCCTGAATCCTGGTTGCAACAGTATTGGCCACTAGGTTGGCCTGAACAACAGTTGGCTGCACATCTTGGGTTGCTACAGAGTGGGCTAGAGTGGTGAATACAGCTCTGAACTCTGCATGAGAAATATGCTCATTCAGGGGATCTTCCTGAACGGGCAGAGGTGTTGGCTGATTTCCAGTTCTTATTCTGTTAGTCTTTCCGGGAGGCATATTCTATAAAAGGAAGGAAAAGTTGAATTAGATAGAGAAGGGAAACTTTTCCTAAATGTCTTGTACCCTCTTGTCCATAAGCATGGTGCGCTACACACCTATGCACAAGACCCTACCTGACACAACTTTTAGACTCCCTAGGATACTTTAAAAATATTAGGCTCTAATACCAAGTTTTTAATGCCTAGAGAGTACACCCTAGATGTCAAATAGTACTTACGGTCCTGTGAGACCATAAGCTAACTCATGAGCTAGTACCTATTGCTAGCACTGAATAAAACTGATCACAACATATGCGGAATTTCAACTGAAATGCCATAAGTTTTTATCAACTAAAAACAATACTAAAATAATAGTTTAAAAAAATTTGTAAACAACCTGAAAATGTGGATAAAACATCTGACAATCATAACTGAAAACTGACCAACTATCTGTGCTAGTCTGAAAGCCTTTTACTGTCCGACAATGGCTGAATAACATAAGATAACTGTATGATAGTACATGCAAACTAAAGATACTGATCATGCAAAACCAAGTGTATATCATGTATCTGAATAGTATGGAACTGAAGATTTGGATTCTAAAAACTGATTAACTAATAACTGAAAGATATGGTTGAGAAAAAGAACTGAACTAAATTCTGAAACTATAACTGTGGGAGCTTTTATCTAACCAATATGCCCCAATGTAGACTGTAACACCAGTGGAAGGTTGTTAGCACCGTGCCATGAATTACTAACAATGGCTGGGTCAACCTTAATCTGATAGGAAGACTCATGGGATGTAAATATGTATGTCAACCTTAGACTAGCAGAAAGACATATCAACCTATGATGGCTATGTAGTTTTGTAACTCAGGGATTGCTACTAAGGGTAAAACCCTAAGTTGGTTGGAATTCCCCAATCTCTGGGTTCACTCAGTGCTGAATACTACTCTAAACTGAATAGATACTGATTACTAAACTGTATTAAGCTTGATTAAACTCATACTAATTCTGTTAACCGATCATTCTATAAAACTAAGTACATAACTGATTTTGGGTATTTAATACCCCCAGGACTCGATAACAGTGACAATGGGACCATCACAACTTTAAAAGCATAACAAATGGATTACCACGCACAATTCATTCACATAGACATTTTGTCAAACACTTGGAGAGCACAATTATTATACATGAGAATGAACTACATATGAATATCATTACTACCACATTCAACTTACAATTCATGGGTTTAACAGAAGAGGTTACATCAATCCACATACTTACTAGTTTATTTATATGAAATATTATATATTTCTTGGTTAGAAACCCAACAACAACACATGAACACAATTTCAATTTTTAACATATGGAACATTAATTAAGTTTTATTAAAGGATTATATAACTCCAAGGGTGTAAGGAACCCAAGGATGAACATCTAACATACCTTGATTATTAAATTCCTGATAGTTGTTAGCGGTTTCTTGAAACTTAGACTTGAATTTGATGAACCTAGAGTTTTATTCTTGAGAGGATTTGTGAAAAATATGGGTAATTATGTTATTTGGGGAATAAATCCCATGTTATGGACCTATTGGGTGAAGGTAAAATGACCTATTTTCCCTTAAATATGTGTAACAAAACTGAAGAATATACATGGACCGGAATAACTAGGGCACCGCAGGCTCCAGAGTGCCATTCTGGGCAGGCACCGTAGGCTCCATTGCGGTCTCCCCCCAACACTGGACTGGGAAGGGCACCGCGGGCTAATCGCCCTGAGCCACTATTTTGGAGTTTTAAACACGACCTTATGCTTGTATGAAAATTTTGAAACTCACTCGTGATGTACAATTGACTTCCCCAATCATGACTCAACTTAAAAACCAACTTTCCATTGTCAGAAAGGCTGAAAATAAATTCACCAAAGTTTGAGGGCTTTAGAAATAACTAATTCCTAACAGTTAGTATAATATTCTAAGTGTTGGACCCCTTTCTACATAAAAGAATAAGCTCAAACAAGCCTAGGATCTTACAGGGTCTTACAATACTCTACCTCATCTGAACTCCTATATTTTGTATGCTACTTCTTGGACTTCTAAGATATTAAGGATCCTAAAAAATATATCACATACCCAGTGATTGATCTCCTTATGTGAGGGTAACCAGCGTAATCACACCAACAAGTTAACTCTGCAGTAGTCATAGTTTTTAGCCAAATTTCTTGACTTATAGTGCCTTTTAGGTATTGAACTACTTCACTAGTAGCTTCCAAATGAAACTTCTTTGGTTTCTGCATAAACTGACTTAAGTTCTGCCCAACATAACTGATATTTGTCCTGATAATAGCAACATACATAAGCTTCACCACAAGTCTTTGATAAGATGTATCATCTTTAAGAATGATATCTCCAACTACGCCAGTAGCTTTATCAAGCTCTATTAAAGTTACCTTTGCATTTTACTCTAGTGGTGTGAAAACTTATTTTGCATCAGCAAGTCCAATCTCATATATAAGTTCTCAGATAAACTTCCTCTAATTTATTATAACTCTCTTGTCAGATCTTAGCACATTACTACCTAGAAAATATTTAAGCTACCCAAAATCCTTGAGTTGAAAATGTTGTTGTAATAACTCTTTGACTACATAATCATGGCTGCATTATCTTCGGTAATAAGCAAATCATCCATATATATCAATACTATAATTTAACTCCCTGATTTTCTAAACTGGAAAGCTACATGGTTCTCATGAGCTCAAGGTACCACAAGCTAACCCATGACTGATATCTGTACCGGTACACTGCATAATATATGAATATAAATGTGGAAACTTGAACTAAAAGGCTATAAGCTTCAATACTGAACATAATCTAAATAATAACAATGTCTGAATAAAGTGGTATCATAATACCAAAATAAAACTGACATAATGAAGATTGAATCTAGTCTGTAATCTAGTATGAAAGCCTCTACTATCTGAATAACCTGAATAAGGAGATGATGGTACATGTCCCCAACTAATTCCAACTAATGAATTAATCAATGAGAAGATTAAGAAATAATCATGTCCTCGAAAGATGAGGACTCACTTCTAACTCTGATTGCTAAAATCTACAATGCTACTGCTGCTTTAGAACTCATGCCACTGAACCTATAGCATAAAATAAACCACCATAGCTCAAATGTGTTAGTACATCTGAATATACTAAGTATACGAGTGAGGTAGACTAAATGCAAAGGTTTTATATGCATGAACAATGCTGACTGATATAAATGTGAGAATATATACATGCATAAGTAACTATAACTGAACTCATAGTGATACTGACTATTGAGTCTGAATGCTGACAACATGAGTTTACTAATACTAAGATATTGAATAGATAAATGACAATTTTTGACAGTTAGAATTATAAAGAACTGGTCTGATTGACTGTGTCTAACAGTTCTGAGACTGAATACTGATAATGTAAGCTATAACAACTGATCTAACTGATATAACTGTGATGATTGGACTAACTGATCTAATTGATACTAAGCGACTGTATCTGACAGTCTAAATCTTCTAATAATGATTAAGAGTGACTAAGCTTAAGATCAGGGCAAACTAATGGATGATCTCTAGAATTGATATTGAGAATACTCAACTAAATCTAAGACTGAGATCAAGCCTATCTGATGGGTAACCTCTGTAAGTACTGATACTAAATAACTTTATATTAGACCAAGCCTATCTAGTGGGTGGTCTTTAAATCTATAGAACTATTTGAGTTCCTTACAGAGATTGATGACTGTATCTAACAATCCAGATTTTTGAGTTCTACTCTGAAGACTGATACTGACACTGTAACTGTGGAATTCTCACTTAACTGACATGCCCCGAGTTTTAACTAGTGGGATCTAACCTGTAACCCCAGCTGGAAGGGTGTCAATACCGTTCCATGAGTAAAGACTTCTCTGGTCAATCCTATCAGACAGGTGACCCTCGTAGGAAGTTAAGCCTAAGGCCGTATAGTAGTAAAGCCTCTCTGAAGGGTGACAAGCTTTTTTCTGACGGGTGACTCCTACATCCTACACTAGCTACGCAGTTCTAGAGTTCAGGGATTTCTCCTAATGAATCTGCCTCTCTGACAGGGATCTGCCATCCCTGAACTCGCTCGGTGCTATCTCCTTCTCCCAATTGAAAGACTCTGAATTGATTCTTAGAACTTTTGATTGAACTGAACTAAATCTGTTACTGAGTTTCTTACTTGACTGAGATGACTAAGTTCACTTAGTTCTGTTATCTGATGGAATACTAATGAATCTATTATTTGACTAAATGGTACTAAGTTCTGAATTGATTTCTTGAATGCTACTGAGGTCTGAGCCAAGTGATGATAGGAGTATTTACACGCCTAAAGTACTATAATTTACCCATATTTTAGCTAAGTTTTAAGGACAAAATATATAATTCATGCACTTTTAGTCCTTTTTCCTGTAAGTGAGCTAACAAATGTGATAAGCAAGTTTTCAGGTATAAATGATGAAGATTTCAGCATTTTATGGATAACTTGATACCAAAGAAAGCTTCACGAAAGAAGGAAAGCAGAGTTTGGACGCCTAGGGACTAAAAGTGACGCATAGAAAACCTGTCCCGGGCAAAAATAGCATTTCCAAAGACTTTGGGGATCAGCAGTAACTTAGTAGGATTAGGATAAGGATGCAGTAACCTAGTAGTATTAGGATAAGTAATGCAGTAGCATAGTAAGAATAGGATATGGGTGTTATAAATACCCTATTTTGCTGGAGATTTTTATTATACCCATCCACTATCCATCCATCCATCCATTCAATCAATTTCCACCACTCTTATCCTTATTCCTCCCTATTCGATCCTTTCCCCTTTTTTTCATTAATTAGTTGTTGTCACTATTTTTCATCTATTCGACTTTTAAATTTTCATAACAAGAGAAACGCTACTAAGCAAGGAAATCATGCCATAAGTGATGCCATTACCTACATATCGTTATATTGTTATGATGATAATGTCTATTGTGTTTTCCATTGCACTCATGCGTAGCTAAAATTCTCTGTTGGGGTTATGGAAGACTTATGAGATACTATCTATTGCTATGAATTTGTGAATTCTTGACACGTATGCTGCTTATATCATTATTCTCTTTATCTTAATCTAAATTCTTGTGGTTGCAAACACATAGAATACGCCAATATAGCATTAACTTGTTCGAAAGAAAAGTTACATGTCTGGAAAAGAGATAATGTCAAGGTAATAGGGCACCAACCCCTGTTAAAAAGTTAGTGCCATAACTGGATTAACCTCTTGGATAATTTGTACCATTAGATACGTTTTAAGGTTGAAAGAGTTAAAGTGAAATAATCCTTGATGGTCGAAAGACGCCTGGATTTACCATAGAATATGATTCTCTATAAGCGCATGCATGTCTAAATTCCTCACAACTCATAGCCAATAGATACGTACAACTCAGAAGGTGGACATAACCCTAACTTCTAAATTCTCATTGCTAATAACCTTACTAAACATTCCTTCTTTTTACTTTGCTATTTTCCGTTTTACTTTGATATTTTGTTACATTATTGCACGCTATAAAATCCCCCTTTTTTATGAAACTTTCACCAAAAGTCTAATAATCGTTGCTTACTTAGTGACCAAGTATTCTCTGTGGGATTCGACACCCAACCCAGTTGGGTTCTATATTTGACAACGACCGCTTACACTCTTACAAGAGTTGTAGTTTGAGCGTTATCAAATTTTGGCGCCGTTGCCGGGGAATATGGTTGTCTACTAAGTTTGTGATAGTTACTAGACCCTTTTGTCAAAGATTCTCAGATTTTAATTTTTGTTGTTGTTTTTGTTTTATTTAGGTTCTGTTGACAGAATGGATGCAAGAATGGCTGCTCAACAGGAGCAGGCTAGGTTAGCTGCATTGGCAGCTGCTCAAGTGCATCAACAGAATATGGATAACCCAGGTCGTGAAACAAATCCTGATGATGAGGACCTGGGCAATGAGGAGATACTAAAACCACGGCATACTACAGAGATGGCGGCACCCATGCAGAGGAGAGATCATCAAGCGCGATTGAGGCCTGATTGCCGAGCTATAAAGATTCTTTTTGATGATGATAATGACGATTTGGATGAAGCTATTATTCCTCCGCCCTTAGCACCTGGAGCAAAGTTCAATATCACTAGCACCATGATTCAATTATTACAGCTCAAGGGACTATTTGGTGGACTTGTAGGTGATGATCCGAATATGCATCTGATCAACTTTATTTCTACATGCAAGTCATTCAACAACCCAGGCATTGGACAGAATGCAATTCAGCTGCGCTTATTTCCATTGTCTCTATCTGGAGAGGCAACTCTATGGTTGAACGGGCTAACTCCTGACTCTATCATTAATTGGAGGCAATTGAAAGACGCTTTCCTAGAAAGATTCTTTCCGCCATCCAAGAGAGCACAGTTGAGAGATGAAATCAGCAATTTTCGACAGCTTCCAACTGAAGCTCTCCACGAAACATGGGAGAGGTTCAAGACGAAGCTTATGCGGTGCCCAAATCATCATTTGACCAATGTCCACATGATGGAGATATTATACAGATCTTTGAATTAGGTGACTAAGCCAGTGGTGGATAATGCGGCTGGAGGATCATTCATGGACCTCACTTTTATTCAGGAAAGTAATATGTTATACCGAATAACAAAGCAAAGTAGAGCTTGGCATACCAGGGATTCAGAGGTAGCAAGCTCTACCACATCAATTGGCATGACAGCAGAACAAAGGCGAAGAGAGGAAGAACGCCATCAAGATATGGCGCACATGAAAACACAAACGAATTTTTTTACAAAGCATCTATTATCAGGGAAGACCAAAAAAGTCATAGCTGTTGCATCAAAAGGAAGAGAGGAATATGATTCTGAGGAAGAAGCAAACTACTTGAACAATCAGGGGGGTTTTCGAGGCAATGCCCAAGGAAACCAAGGTTGGAACTATTATGATAAATCTAGAAACAAGGACCGTGATCAAGGAAGTTGGAAGAACAAGACTGACAGGAGTGGTTTGTATATTCCTCCTGGAAATTGTGAGGCCGCGACATCCGGTTCGGGGAAGATGTCAATGGAAGATATGATGGTAAAGCTGTTGAAAGGAGTAGAGGCAAACAACACGGGAGTGAATGAGGAGAAGAACGACTTGTCTTTAATAAATCAGTTGGTTGACTCATATTCCACTGCAATAAGACAACTAGAGTAGCAATTGAGTCAACTTTCAGCAACATTTAATCAAAGAAAAGCCGACACCCTACCTAGCAACACTGTGCAAAACCCAAGGAACGATGGAACATGCATAGGTATTACTACCAGGAGTGGTAAGGTGTTGGAAAATCTACTCAAAGGCAAGCAAGCAGTCGATGATGTAGTGGACTACGATATTGATGCTGATGGTGAAGATGCAGTAGAAGCTGGCAAGGGTGATCATGACATTACCACTAGTAGTCTGCAGCATGAAAAGATCAAAATTCGGAAGCAAGATAAAAAGGAAGTGGTGGAGAAAACGATTCCTCTTCCACCACCACATTTTTCGCAGAGACTAAAGAAAAAGGTTGATGACACTCTTGAAAGGGCTGATAATCGGAAGCAGGATGAAAAGGATGTGGTGGATAAAACTATTCCTCTTCCACCACCACCTTTTCCTCAAAGATTAAAGAAGAAAGCTGATGATACAAGGTTTAGTAAATTCATGACGATGTTAAAGCAGCTGATCATTAATGTTTCATTAGTAGAGGCGCTAGAACAGATGCCTGGGTACGCGAAATTCATGAAGGACCTTTTAACAAAGAAGAGGGAAGTAAGCTATGAGCCGTTAGATAATGTTCACCATTGCAGTGCAATTGGTACAAGATCGCTAGTTCAGAAAAAGGCCGACCCTGGTGCCTTCACTATTCCTTGCACTGTTGGATCTTTGAATTTTGCCAAGGCATTGTGCGATTTGGGTGCTAGAATCAATTTGATTCCACTATCCGTCAATAGGAAGTTGGGGTTAGGCGATCCGACACCAACCAATATGAGGCTCGTAATGGCTGATTGGTCGGTAAAATGACCTGTGGGTATCTTGAATGATGTGTTAGTGAAGGTTTCTTTCTTTATCTTTCCTGCAGACTTCATTATTCTAGATTATGAGGTGGACTCTGAAGTTTCCATAATCTTGGGGCACCCTTTCCTTGCAACAGAAAGCGTGCTTATTGATTTGAGAGCTAATGAGCTTTTATTCTGGTTGAATGAGAAAGTGGTTCGTTTTGATGTATGCAAATCGATGAAGCAGCCTAGAGATATGGATGTGTTCTCAGTAGCTGATGTTTATGATAAGAATGAAAAAGAATTAGATGTAAAGAAGCATCTTACTGTCGAGCCATTGTCTGCTGTACTGTTGAATGTTGAGCAAGAAGATGTTGAAGATCATGAAGAAACCATTTGTGCGCTAAGAGGATTAGGGTACTATTCTTATGCTCCTAAGAAGCTGGACCTTGATCTTAAGAATCAATCTACACCAACAGCGAAGACTTCCATTAAAGAGCCACCAGTACTAGAATCGAAAGAGCTCCCCAATTATCTAAGGTATGCGTTCTTAGAAAGTGGAAATACACTTTCGGTGAGTATTGTGGATGATTTAAGTGAACAGCACGTAGAGGCTCCCATCTCTGCTCTGAAGAGGTAAAAGAGAGCTATGGGTTGTTTTATTGATGATATAATTGGTATCAAAGAAGATTGCATGCCTACAAGTAAGTATCAGCGTCGTCTGAATCCATTCAAAGACGATGCACTATATATCTCGATGAAGTCTGAGTAATCGAGATAAGCTATATCATGCCGCGACAATAAATCAAGCTCTAGATGGGAGTCAACCCATCTTCTTTAATTGTTTTGTTAGGAATTGTTTTTGTAGTCGAGCCACGACCAAAACTAAGGCGCTTGATGGGAGGCAACCCATCGTTCTAATCGTTTTTGTTGTTTTTGAGTAAGTGTAGATGCAAGATGTATAAGGAAGGAGGTTGGTCTTGAATTTTGATTTGGAAGCGGTTCATGTTGAAGGTGGTAAGTTAGGAATGAAGAAGAAAAGTCTATGGGTTAGGCATTGCCTATAAAAATCTAGGCAACGAACAAGGCAAGGCCTATGTAAATCTAGGCAACGAACAAGGCATGGCCTATGCTATGGCCTAAACTCTCAGAATCTAGAATGCCATAGCATAGGCACCACCTATGCTCAACAATGCCATAGCATAGGCGCCGCCTATGCCAATGCCTTTTGTCGCTGAATCTAGAATGCCATGGCTTAGGCTCCGCCTATGCTCACTTTTGGTCTCCTAATATGATTCCAAATAGGTCAAAACCCAACCCAAGCTTGTCCAATAAATAAAACCTTAGTTTTAAAGCAAAAACTCATTGCAAATCCAACCTAAACACCGCCTACCCTTCCAAAATCTCTCAAAATATTTTTTTTGCTCATCTAACCTTGCAAGATCATATTCGGAATACATCACCAAGTAAGTTTTTCTTTTATATTACATAAGTACTATGCTTATAATGATTCGTTAGATCTAGAATTGGTGTTGGATACATCTAATTGAGTGAAAGATACATGTGGGTGTTCTTGACTTGGTTCCAACTTGTGTTTGATTTTGATACACTGTCATACTTTTACTGAGTCAACATGGTGAAGTTAATTGCATAATCTTCAAAATTGAATGCTTGAATGTTTGAATGACTCATTCATTGAGATAAAGATCATGATTGAATACAAGCATGAAATGTTGTGATTATTTCTATACCATAAACTTGATTCAATCTCTACATGGTCGTCTTGTTCCAAAAATGCATTAATCCAAACCATAAAGGATGGTCAAGATTACAGGACATAGAATTGAAAAGAATAGTTAAAGACAACATGCAAGTATGACTGTGCTGAACATATTGTTGGAACATATCACCTATATGTATGTCGATGAAGTCTGATTAATCGACATCACTCACTTAATTAGTTTGTACAAAAAAATTAAGTGTGGGGTGGTGCCACTATAGTTTGTTTGTCAATTATATCTTCCGAGATGAGCTAACATGAATCTCAGGTAGAATGGCACCAAAAGGACGACAAGAAAAAGAAAAAAAAAGCATCCACCTCGTAGAAAGGTAAGAAAAAAGGAAGAAAAGAGCAAGATGAATCCTCCTCACTGCAAATACCTTGACGCACTCTTGGAATCAGGTTTTTCTTATTTATTTTCCACTGAGGATAGTGTGTCCCGTCTAAGTGTGGGGTGCTGGTATTTGTATGCTGTATTTCTTTGCCTACCTACATTTATTTTATTTTTAGTAGTAGTTAAATTTTCAAAAAAAATTTAGATTTTGATGCATAAAATTGTTCTGATAGGCGGCATGGTATTATGACAAGAGTTTGTGCTAAGATCATTACTATTGAGATGTTTAGGCTCCAAGTGTGACTCATTATGTGATAAGTGTGTGGTTTAATTCCTTCATACGTTGGGTCAAGAGTTTATACTGCTCCCAATAAAGTCTACCATGTGCCTTGTGTGTGTGAGATAATAGTATATTCTATGTTTGTGGCTGATGCTAGAACTTTCCTGGTATGTATGTAAAGCGGAATAAAGAGTGTGAGTTTAGGAGATGATTTAGGAATTTCTTTGGCAACCTGTGATTGTTTAACTTCATTTTCTCTACCCATGGACATCATCCTCGATAACCCCCTTTGAGCCTTTAGCCTATTTTCTTTGACATCCTTATATGTAAGCCTAATCTATTTTTTCAAGACCATAATTTGATCTAAATTCCTAAGTGCTTTAAATTGTAAAGTCATGTGAAAAAATAAGAGGAAATTGGGTGAGAGTAGTTCCTTAAAGTGAATTAGTACTTGAATTCGTTATGAAAAAGAATGGTTATTATAGAGGTGTGTTCTAAAAAAAGAAGAGAGAAAAATAAAAAGAAAAATAAAAAGTTAATTCTGTTCAAAAGTGAATAACAAAAGAGGTGAGAAGGGGTGGTAGATTAAAAGAAAGTAGAAAGGTTATTTGAAAGAAAGTGTTAATGGAATAATGTGATGTATTAAAGCTCTTAGGAACATAGTCACTATTTCTGGCCAAAATAGTCCTACCCGTCCCTTAGCCTACATTACAACCAGTAGAAAACCTATTTGATCATAAGCTTAGCATTCTGATATTTAGTGGAGCATTACACTAAGGGCAAGCCTATGGTCATTAGTTGCAGCATATGAATTCTTTGTGAGAGTGAGAGCAAGGATAATCTTATACCCATGTTCGAAATATATACAATACTTGTGAGTGATTATGGGTGACATATTGTGAGACACACATGGTTGATGAGTTTTGGGTAAGTAGTATATGATTCTTTGTGCCTTAACCTTTGAATACGAATTAACCATTATCACGAGTCTATATTAGAGGTTTAAATTGTTTCTAGTAGTGATCAGAAAACTACTCTTTGTTAATGATTGTCGTGCCTGTCTTGACGAATATTTTGTACCGTTACTGTGAAACCCAAGTAGATGTTTAGATGGACATGATATTTTGTTCGAGGACGAACAAAGCTTTAAGTGTGGGGTATTGATGATAGGCGTATTTACACGCCAAAATTACTATAATTTACCCATATTTTAGCTAAGTTTTAAGGACAAAATATATAATTCATGCACTTTTAGTCCTTTTTCCTGTAAGTGAGCTAACAAACGTGATTAGCAAGTTTTCAGGTATAAATGATGAAGATTTCAGCATTTTATGGATAACTTGATACCAAAGGAAGCTTTACGAAAGAAGGAAAGCAGAGTTTGGATGCCTAGGGACTAAAAGTGATGCATGGAAAACCTGTCCTGGGCAAAAACAGCATTTCCAAAGACTTTGGGGATCAACAGTAATTTAGTAGGATTAGGATAAGGATGCAGTAACCTAGTAGTATTAGGATAAATAATGCAGTAGCATAGTAGGAATATGATATGGGTCTTATAAATACCCTATTTTGCTGGAGATTTTTATTATACCCATCCACCATCCATCCATCCATCCATTCAATCAATTTCCACCACCCTCATCCTTATTCCTCCCTATTCGATCCTTTCCCCTTTTCTTCATTAATTAGTTGTTGACATTATTTTTCATCTATTCGACTTTTAAATTTTCATAACAAGAGAAACGCTACTAAGCAAGGAAATCATGCCATAAGTGACGCCATTACCTACATATCGTGAGATTGTTATGATGATAATGTCTATTGTGTTTTCCGTTGCACTCATGTGTAGCTAAAATTCTCTGTTGGGGTTATGGAAGACTTATGAGATACTATCTATTGCTATGAGTTTGTGAATTCTTAACGCGTATGCTGCTTATATCATTATTCTCTTCATCTTAATCTAAATTCTTGTGGTTGCAAACACATAGAATACACCAGTATAGCATTAACTTGTTCGAAAGAAAAGTTACATGTCTGGAAAAGAGATAATGTCAAGGTAATAGGTCACCAACCCCTGTTAAAAAGTTAGTGCCGTAACTGGATTAACCTCTTGGAGAATTTGTACCATTAGATACGCTTTAAGGTCGAAAGAGTTAAAGTGAAATAATCCTTGATGGTCGAAAGACGCCTGGATTTACCATAGAATACGATTCTCTATAAGCGCATGCATATCTAAATTCCTCACAACTCATAGCCAATAGATACGTACAATTCAGAAGGTGGACATAACCCTAACTTCTAAATTCTCATTGATAAAAACCTTACTAAACATTCCTTCTTTTTACTTTGCTATTTTCCGTTTTACTTTGATTTTGTTACATTATTGCACGCTACAAAATCCCCCTTTTTAAGAAACTTTCACCAAAAGTCTAATAATCATTGCTTACTTAGTGACCAAGTATTCTCTGTGGGATTCGACACCCAACCCAGTTGGGTTCTATATTTGATAACGACCGCTTACACTCTTACGAGAGCTGTAGTTTGAGCGTTATCACCGAGTACTGAACTGAAGCTGGAATAAAACGATACTTAGATTATTGAGATTTCTTAAGTTCTATAACTATCTTAGAGTTCTGAATTCTATAACTAACTGAGTTCTACTGATCATAGCATGACTGAGATTATCTTGAGACTGACTTGACTTTAGGCACACAACTATATTTTTTGGGTACAAGTATCCCCAGGACTGTTGGAATAAAACTGACATACATGATACTTCTTGATCATAGGAATAGAATCCACAATTTGTAATACCATAAATAGAGGATTTCATACTACACATGGTTCTCAACAACTTATACATGAAAGGGAATACATATAACATGGGTATACTTTCATAATTCAATATCATGGACATTCCATATCACAACAACAACTCATAATAACAACACATATCAATAACATAGAATTCATGTGGAAATAAGGAATAGAACTTGGGCTTGTCATTTAAGCACTGTTAAGTCATAAAAACATGGATTCTATCATTCTTGGCATTTTATCAAACACCTTACATGCATAACTTTGGGTATAGGTGTACTTATCAATTTGACAATCTTAATCCATCAAAAATTCATGGGTTTCAACTAACCTACTCACATGCTTCATGAAAAATACATCAAGATACAACCTTGAATCTAAACAACAATCATCAATTTATAATTTAAAACATGATTCTTGAGCTCCATGGATGAAAGGGATCCGTGGATGAACACTATGCATACCTTAGAAAGGAAACTTTGATGACTTGCTGGAGAGTTCTTGGATTGGGAATCTTAATTCTTGATTATCTTGGAAAAAGGGCTTGAATCTTTCTTTTGGGAGATGATTTTAATAAAAACCCTAATCTTGTGGTTGAAAGTGTAAAAGAGGGTTTTTGAGATGTTTAACTAAAGAAAAATATGAGAAATTTACGTCACTTGAGGTTTATAAGTCGTGGGAGGTGAAATAAAAGACCAAAATACCCTTACGAAATCACTTCCCAATTACTGAAAATCTTAGTTGACAACCAAGGCTGAAATGTCATCATTTGGGAGCTGGTTTCTGCCTAAGGCTTACGAAATTCGTGATTAGTCATCATACTTATGATAACTTATCAGAAATATCATCACTGGGGGATGGATTCTGCCTAAGGCAGACGATGTTTGTGATAAGCGTCACACTTGTGATAAGTTATCACGAATGTCGTCACTCAGTTTTCTAGGCTGACATGCTGGAGTAAAATGAGTATAATTTTTTTCTCTGGTATCAAATTTTGGTGAAATTGATATCGTTAGAAAGGTAATTCAAAGATCTTTCATTTAAAATATAGTAGGTTCTCTAATTCGATATATACAAGGAGTTACGGTCGATTAAATTTCACCTAAGTTTTGACGCTCACTAAAACTTGAACGATAGGAAAGTTGTCAACTTGTCCTTGAGTTAAGGGACCTCTATGATCTAAATTCATGCTCAAATAGATTCCCACACTATATAATTGATTAATACACTAAATTTATTTGGGATTCTAGGCTTTTGGAATGTCTATGTATATGAACAATGGATTTTCATTCTAGTCCGAAATGTGCGGTGTTACATTATCTCCCCCTTGGAATCATTTGTCCCCGAATAAAACTTGACAGACTGAGAATACTAATAGACTGAACTTACTTAAAGGACATGAATTTTTGAAACACGACTATATGGATAGAATTACTAACATGTTAAAAATTCATAGTGAACATGCATTTGATGCATGACTATTTGACGGAATGCTTATACTGAGCATGCATACCTGATGCATGAAATACATGACTGAGCGGTTCTCATGAATGCATAACTGGATACACTGATAAGATTAGCTTCTACTATTGAGCATTCATATCTAATGCATGAATACTTGACTTAACTGGCTCTTAAATGCTTGAATGAATATGTACTGATAACTGATACTATCTTTGTGAGAAATATTTGGACATGAAATTAAATGGGTTTAAAGATATGAAAGCATGGAGAAATTATAGGTTATCTCCCCCTTGGGACTTTATGTCCCTCTAAGAAGTCTTACTTTACTGATACACTGGGGCGATGCATAGGGCATCTATGAACTAGATCATAACTAAACATTGGAGAGCTGAAACTAATGCATGATACATGAACTGAGTTATACTAGAAACTACTAAGGTACTTTATCTTGTAAAAGTTACCTTACTGAGATTTTGATAGTATGACTAGATGGAAAGATGTGAAAACAAACTATATAAATCTGATTGTCTGACTGCTAAACTGGATTGCTGGCTTTACTGACTAACTCATGCTGAAAACTTAAGCTTAACTAAAGCACTGTTTCTGCATTCTTTTAACTAAACCTTCCACTTTAGCCTCAAGTCATCATCATAAGTCTGGGAACACTTTACTAAACTCTGAACTAAATTACAATCAATCTAGTCAAGGGTTTGTAATACAATAATGTACCTAAATGATAACTCATCCTGAAAGACTACACCTGAAAGTATAAAGCTCATTGCTAATACTATCCCGAAACTATTTGCGGGGACTGCATGAGAAAGCTCTATCTGTAGGACTTTGGGCTTTACTACTTCTGTTACCTTAAGAGTAAGGTAAAGTTGACATAAATGGAACATGATGAGAATCGACATAAGTTTCTTAGAGAACCTTTCTATTGCATGATCTGAGATATGAAAGAAGGGAAATTGTTCCTAAAACATCTTATAGCCTCCTGAACATAAATGCGGTGCACAATACTCCCATGTACAAGACTCTACTAGATGTGACTTTCAGACTTTCTAGGACACTATTGAACGTTAGGCTCTGATACCAAGTTTGTAACACCCCAATTTTCTAAACCAAAATGCTACACGATGCTCATGACCCCTAGGGACCACAAGCTAATCCATGATTGATATCTGTACCTGTACACTACATAATATATTAATATAAATGTGAAAACATGAACTGAAAGGCCATAAGGTTCAATATTGAACAAAATCTGAATAATAACAATGTCTGAATAAAGTGGTATCACAATACCAAAACAAAACTGACATACTGAAGTCTGAATCTAGTCTGTAATCTAGTTTGAAAGCCTCTATTGTCTGAATAACCTGAATAAGAAGCTCATACATGTCCCCAACTAACTCTAACTAATGAACTAATTAATGAAAAAATAGAGAAATAATCATATCCTCGAAGGATGAGGACTCACTTCTAACTCTGATTGCTGAAATTTGCAATGCTACTGCTGCTCTGGAACTTGTTCCTCTGAACCTATGGCGTAAAATAAACACCATAGCATGAATGGGTTAGTACGTCTGAATATACTAAGTATATGAGTGAGGTAGTCTAAATGCAAAGGGTTTATATGTATGAACAATGCTGATTGATATGAACATGAGAATACATACATGTATAAGTAACTATAATTGAACTCGTAGTGATACTGGCTACTGAGTCTGAATCCTGAAAATATGTGTTTACTTATTTTGAGATACTGAATAGATGAATGACTATTTCAGACATTTCAAATTATGAAGAACTAGTCCGATTGACTGTCTAACAGTCCTAAGATAGAATACTAATAACATAAGCTATGACGATTGATCTAACTGATATAACTGTAATAATCGGCCTAATCGATCTAACTGATACTAAGATACTTTATATGACAGTCTAAATCTTCTAATAATGATTAAGAGTGACTAAGCTTGAGATCAGTGCTAACTAACGGGTGATCTTTGGAACTGCTATTGAGAATACTCAACTGAATCTGAGACTGAGATCAAGCCTATCTGATAGGTGACCTCTATAAGTACTGATACTGAATAACTTTATGTTAGACCAAGCCTATTTAGCGGGTGGTCTATTAATCTATGGAATTATATGAGTTCCTTATTGAGATTGATGACTGTATTTAAAAGTCCTAATTTTTGAGTTCTACTCTAAAGACTGATACTAAAATTGTAACTGTGGGAGTTCACACTTAATCGACATGCCCTGAGTCTGAACTTGTGGTGTCCAACCTATAATCCTAACTGGAAGGGTGTCAATACCATGCCATGGTTAAAGACCTCTCTGGTCAAGCCTATCTAATGGATGGCCATCGTAGGAAGTCAAGCCTAAGGTAGTATAATAGTTAAGCCTCTCTAATGGGTGAATCCTACATCGTGCACTGGCTACGCAGTTTTGGAGTTCAGGGATTGCTCCTATCAACTCTGACTCTCTGACGAGGAGCCACCATCCCTGCACTCGCTCGGTGCTAGCTCCTACTCCCAACTGAAGGACTCTGAATTAATTCTTAGAACTTGTACTTGAACTGAACTGAAGCTGTTACTGAGTTTCTTACTTGATAGAGCTTACTGAGTTCACTTGGTTCCTTTATCTGATGAAATACTACTAAATCTATTATCTAACTGAATGGCACTAAGTTCTGAATTAATTTATTGAATACTACTGAGATCTGAGCTGAGTACTGAACTGAAGATGGAATGATAACGATACTTAGATTACTGAGATTTCCTAAGTTCCATAACTATCTAAGAGTTATGAATTTTGTAACTGACTGAGTTCTACTGATCATAGAACGACTGAGATTATCTTGAGACTGACTCACCTTTAGGAATACAATTATATTTTTTGGGTACAAGTACCCCTAGGACTCGATGGAAGGAAACTGACACACATGCTACTTCTTGATCATAGAAATAGAATCCACAATTCGTAATACCACAAATAGAGGATTTTATACTACACATGGTTCTCAACATTTATACATGAAAGGGAATACATATAACATAGGTATACTTACATACTTCAATATCATGGACATTCCATATCACAACAATAACTCATAACAACAACACATATCAATAACATGGAATTCATGTGGAAACATAAGGAATAGAACATGGGCTTGTTATTTAAGCACTGTTAAGTCATAAAACATGGACTCTATCATTCTTTGCATTTTATCAAACACCTTGCATGCATAACTTTGGGAATAGGTGTACTTATCAATTTGACAATCTTAATCCATCAAAAATTCATGGGTTTCAACTAACCTACTCACATGCTTCATTAAAAACACATCAAGATACAACCTTGAATCCAAAAAACAATCAACAACATGAATATAGTCATAACATAACAAGAAAATCAAAATTTATAATTTAAAACATGATTCTTGAGCTCCATGGATAAAAGGGATCCATATATGAACACTAAGCATACCTTAGAAAGGAAACTTTGATGAGTTTCTGGAGAGTTCTTAGATTGGGAAACTTAATTCTTGATTATCTTGGAAAAAGGGCTTGAATCTTACTTTTGGGAGATGATTTTAATAAAAACCCTAATCTTGTGGTTGAAAGTGTAAGAGAGGGTTTTTGAGACATTTAACTAAAGAAAAATAAGAGAAAGTTACATCCCTTGAGGTTTATAAGTCGTGGGAGGTAAAGGAAAACACCAAAATACCCTTACAAAACCACTTTCCAATTGCTGAAAATCTTAGCTGACGACAAAGGCTGAAATGTCGTCAGATTTGTGATAAGACATCATAAATGTAGTCACTTGGGAGCTAGTTTTTGCCTAAGGCTAACGACATTTATGATAAGTCGTAACACTTGTGATAACTTATCATAAGTGTCACTGGATTCTGCCTAAGGCTGACGACGTTTGTGATAAGTCGTCACACTTGTGATAAGTTATCATGAATGTCCTCACTCAATTTTCCAGGCTGACATGCTGGAGTAAAATGGGTATAACATTTTGCTCTGGTATTGGATTTTGGTGAAATTGGTATCATTAGAAAGATAATTCAATGAGATTCCATTTGACATATAGTAGGTACTCTTATTTGATATATACAAGGAGTTAGGGTCGATTAAAGTTGACCTAAGTTTTGACGCTCACTAAAACTTGAACGATAGGAAAGCTTTCAACTTGTCCTTGAGTTAGGGGACCTTTATGGTCTAAATTCATACTCAAATAGATTCCCACACTGCATAATTTATTAACACACTAATGTTACATGGGATTCGAGGCTTTTGGAACATCTACGCATATGAATGGTGCATTTTTATTCTAGTCCGAAATGTGGGGTGTTACATACAACCATTCCCACTTTCCTCTTCAAGGTGTAAGGAGAATAATAATAGGTGTTTTGACTAACATCTATATTGATTAGTGCTAAAGTAAACTTGATATTCTACTGTCTTGATCTTTGCTTAAGTCCATACAGTGACTTAATTAGTCTACATACTTTGTGTGGTCCTTCCTTCTTGAAACCATCTTATATCTCAGTATATACTTCTATATCGAGTTCCTTATGAAAGAATGCACTATACACATCCATTTGATACATAGAACAACCTTTTAAAACAACCAAAACAATCACACACCTCACAATAACCATCTTTGCAATCGAAGAAAAGGTATCATAGTAGTCTAAACTTTCTTGTTGGCTATATCTCTCTATTCTTAACCTTTCCTTGAACCTCTGAATATCTCCATAGGATTTGTACATAATCTTGTGCACCTATTTTTATCCAATGATATTTTTACCTTGAGGTAGATTAACAACTCCCCAAGTGTTATTGTCTTCAAGTTCCTTGAAATACAACTTTATAGCCTCAACCCACATCTTATCCTTAGCAGCTTTTCTAAAACACTAAGGTTTCACCAATGTAGATAGTTGCTTAGAGGATATCTTATCCCTTTTCCCTTCCCTAGTGTTGCATAATCTTTTATCTAAGTAGGTTGTTTGGAAAATCTAGGTGTAATCTTGGGATATTACACATAGGAGACAAGATAGTATCATTAGGTGGATCAGGAAATATTTTAGTTGATTCATCAATTGAGGTATCTGAGGGCAACATGTATGCATTAGGTATTTCAAGAACTGCACCTGGTATATCAGAAGCTGAGGGATTAATATTTATAAAAGAGTCTGCATCTATATGATCAACAATAGTTGATTGTTGTTAGATAAAATTTACAGTAGATTCATTAGTGGTTTTATCTACAAAATAAAATACATATTCCTAAAACACAATATCTCTAGTCACTAACAACTTGTTAATATCCAAATCCATCATCAAGTATCCCTTTTGAGTAGTGTAATAACCTATTAAGACTACAACTTTAGCTATTTATAACAACTTATCTCCCTTTGGTAACATAGATGTGAAACACATACAACCAACAACTTTTAGATGTGCCAAGGCAGGAGGTTTGGAGAATAGTACCTCATAAGGACTTTTACCATCAATAGATAAAGAAGGCAATCTATTTAACAAATAAACTACAGTTTTAACATTCAAACCCCAAAACCTAATGAGCATCTATGACTGAAACTTGATAGCTCTATCTATATTCATAATTTGTCTGTGTTTCCTCTCAACTACTCTATTTTGTTGAGGTATATAAGGACAACTACTCTAATGTGTGATTTTTAAAGATCTAAATAAGTCATTACATTGTGAGTTGAAAATCTCTGTGCCATTATTAGAACTTATAGGTTTAATATGTGCACCAAATTGTGTCTGAATCATGCATACGAAGGTTTTAAGAGCCTTAATAGTTTCAGATTTCAATTGCAACAAATGAAGCCAAGTATATCTACTATGATCATCAACAATTGATAAGATATAGTAGTTATTATCATATGTAGGTGTTTTATAGGGTTCCCAAAGATCCATAAGTACAGAACATCAAAACATTTAACAACTCTAGTCTTACTTACAGGAAAAGTTAATCTAGTCTGCTTAGCTAAGGGACAGACATGACAATTATTTAGACCTTCTACATCTTCATCATGCTTTAAGATGTTCAACAACTATAAGACTTCATCTGAGGGATGACCAAGCTTTTTATGTCAAAGACTATAATTGTAACACCCCAAAATCTAATTCCTGAAATGCCACATAGTGCTCCAAACTACAAGTAGTCCTAAGATAACCCTGCTGCCCTTTTCTAAATCAGAGTATCAAAATAGGGAAACTATAAATGAAAAATTATAATAAGTGCGAAAATAGTCTAAATAAGAAAATACTTAAAATTTGAATACTGTAACTGAAATCTAAAACTGAATCTAGTAGTCTGACAAGCCTCTACTAACTGAATCTAGAGAGTCACTAGGATAGACCCCAGCTGACTCGAACTGTCTGAAATGAATAATAAAGCATCTACTAGTAACTGAAACTATGAATAGCTAAGTCCCTGAACTATGAGGACTCACCAACTGTAGTGATATAGATGAGATGCTCAAAAATCACTCACGCAGTTGAGACTGAGCACCTGAACCTACATTATGAGACAATGTAGCACATAGATGTATATGTGGATTAGTACTTTAATGATGTACTGAGTATATGGAGGTGAATGCAATAAGTAAGCAATATCATCAAAATTTATAAAATCATGCATGCTAAATATAAATGACTCACATAGGCATGATCAATCTGTAATCTGAAGATCATAAATCATGAATAGTAAAGTACACAACATTAATCTTATGAGTCATTACACTTAGTTCTGAAATCTGTATTCTATTCCTACTCTCAAATAATATAGGCTAAGTGAAATCTGAAAACACATTCTGCATGGAAAAATACTTTATCTGAAGAGAATTCTTTTAAAGCTTTTCTTTACTAGTAGGAAAATACTCAAAACTATTTATTTACTTTTACTAGCAGGGAAGTTCTCTTAAACAACATAAACCATGTGAGCATTCATGGAGTCCAACATTCTTGTCCCCCTAAGAAGGAATCCTCGCGTTTGGGAGAGGAGTCATACTCTTTCCAGGGAGTATAACCTACTTTCTATGTGATCGATCACAAGCTAAGTTCGTCATCTATATAGAAATGGGAATAAATCTAATAATATGTACCTACGTTGGCTATGTAGTTCAATCTGAGTAAATTTGTAAATACAGCTGATCAAAATTCTTTAAAGTGGATTCCATAGCTAAACCGATGATCAAAAAATCAAAGCTTTTTCTGAAAACTAAAAATAATCTACTCATAAGATGTTTAAAACATCATCTTTCATGAAGTAATACTATTCACCCCATGCATAAATCTCATGTTAAAACATGAAATTGCTCATGCTTGATAATGTAAACATTGAGAAATTATTTCAAAATCTGGAAATTTCTGCATTATGTATGAAAATATGAACATAATCATGTGATTCAACTTCTAAATCATTGAAAACATCATAAAATTATAAATAACAATGATGGGTATAAACCCTAACTTCAATTTCATGGGAAATCACATAAAATTTAGTAAATTTGTAATTAAAACAAATTTTGGGCACAAGTATGAAAAGACTATCCTTGTTGAAGAACCCCACATATCTTAATTAATAATCTTTGATGAAAAGCTTGAATCTTGGATTCCTGTTGATGATTTGGAGATGAATTCTTCTAGTTCTTTTGTTGGGAATCCTAAATCTTGAAATTCCTTGAAGAATTAATGGAAGAATTTGGATTTCTTGGGAAGAAAGTTTGATGAGCTAGGGTTTTCTTTGGGAGTATTTTGGTGAAAAATGAATGTAATATACTTAGGATGGGTTAAATAATATGTTATTCATGACTTAGGGATAAGGAAAAGGCCAAGGAGGCCCTATTAAATTTTTACTCAAAACTGGAAAAATTCCCAAATTTGGCCTACGGTGCGACGCGCCAAAATCGCGGTGGTGTAATGAAAACTGCCAAGTGGGACCTGGAAAGACACGACAATGTAGAGCTATCACGATGCTCTGATAAATTGTCATTTGGGCCATTACCACGATGCGCCACCATTGGGGTGAGCCACTGAAAATGGACAAATGGGAAAAAGGGCTTCTTCGTTACTAGGGGAAATCACAGAGTTCCACTGGATCTTGACGAATAGGAAATTTGACCTCTCCGTGACACGCCAATATCGCAGAGTCTCACTAAAATTTGACAATTATCATTTAAACCATCTCCGTGATGCGCTAAGGTCCCAAATCACGGTGTTTTACCACTGAATCTTAAAATACCCCTAACTTCTCACTTAGGCTTCGGATTTAGGCGAATCTTTTATCGTTGGAAAGCTTATCAAGTGTCCCACACTATGGTAGGTCTAAATCTGGTAAATTCTGCACGAAATAATTATTCTTCATTGTGGAAGCTGTCCTTAACATTATAGGTATTAATTTATAGCTAGAAAAGGTACGGAGTATTACCATATCTCCCCCTTGGGAACATTCGTCCTCGTATGTGGCTAGATAAACGGAGAGTGCTGAGGAATATAAGGTTATAAGCTATCATCCACAACTGAAATAAATTGAACAACTAAGTCTAAATCATTCTGAGTTTTTGAGTAATTCTGTGAGTGCATGAACTTACATGAGGACAACAATATAGCTGAACATTTGATTCGAAAATAACTGAATCAAGGAAGAGTAATATCTTCAGCTAAATTTGAGTTTGCGTAGAAAAAGTGAGGGTACTTGGCTCGTATATCTGCTTCTGCTTCCCAAGTAGGACCCTCAATAGATTGATTCCGGCAAAAAACTTTGACCAAGGGAACTTCTTTGTTCCTCAGTCTACGGATCTGATGATCTAAAATCTCAACTGGTATCTCTTCGTATGAAAGGTTGTTATGAATATCTAAACTTTCTTAAAGAACTACAATAGTTGAGTCATCGATGCACTTCTTATGTATAGAGACGTGGAATACAGGATGAACAGCTGACAAGTTACGAGCAAATCAAGTTCATAAGCTACTTTCCCAACACGACTCACAATTCTAAAAGAGCCAACATACCAGGGACTAAGCTTCCCTTTTTTGACAAATCTCTTCACCCCTTTCATGGGTGAAATATTAAGATACAATAAATCACTAACCTCAAACTCGAGGTCCATTCTTTTCACATCCGTATAGGATTTCTGATGACTCTGGGATATTCTTAATCTTTCTCTAATCAACTTAACTTTTTCCATAGCTTCAAACACTGCACCGGGGCCAAGAAAAGTGGACTCACCCACTTCAAACCAACCTACGGGCGACCTATATCTCCTGTCATAAAGATCCTTAAATTTTCCACACAATGGGAGTTCTAAATCTAGAAAATTCTACACGAAATAATTATTCTTCATTTTGGAAGCAATCCCTTAACATTCTAGGGACAGATTTTTAGCTAGAAAATGTACGGTTATTACAATATCTCCCCCTTGGGAACATTCGTCCTCGAATGTAGCTAGATAAGAGGAGAGTGATGAGGAATCTAAGGTTATTAGATATCATGTACAACTGAAATGAATTAAACAACTAAGTCAAAATCATTTTGAGCTTTTGAGTAATTCTGTGAGTGCATGAACTTACATAAGGACAACGATATAGATGAACATATGATTAGAAAATAACTGAATCAAGGAAGAGTATTACCTTTAGCTAAATTTGAGTTTGCGGAGAAAAGGTGAGGGTACTTGGCTAGCATATCTGCTTCTACTTCCCAAGTAGCGCCCTCAACAAGCTGGTTCCACCAAAGAACTTTAACCAAGGGAACTTTTTTGTTCCTCAGTCTACGGATCTAATGATCTAAAATCTCAACTGGAATCTCTTTGTATAAAAGACTAACTGAATATCTTAGCTTTCTAAAAGAATTACTACGTACAGTTACCAATGCACTTCTTAAGCATAGAGACATGGGATAAAGGATGAACAGCTGACAAGTTTGCAGGCAAATCAAGCTCATAAGCTATTTTCCCAACATAACTCATAATTCTGAAAGGGCCAACATATCGGGGACTAAGCTTCCCCCTTTTGCCAAATCTCTTCACACCTTTTATAGGTGAAATCTTCAGATACATTAAATCACCAATCTCAAAATCGAGGTCCCTTCTCACATCCACATAGGATTTCTGATTACTCTAGGTTGTTTTTAATTTTTCTCTAATCAACTTAACTTTTTCCTTAGCTTCAAACACTGTATCGGGGCCAAGCAAAATGGCCTCACCAACTTCAAACAAACCTATGGGAGACCTATATATCCTCCTATAAAAAGACTCAAACATGGCCATCTGAATGCTAGAATGGTAACTATTATTATAAGCGAACTCAATCAATGACAAATGCTTATCCCAACTACCTTTAAAATCAAGAGCACATTCTCTCAAATATCTTCTAGAATTTGGATGGTCCTCTCTGCTTGACCATCTGTTTGAGGGTGAAAAGCTAAACGAAGATGAACTTGGGCACCAAGACCCTTCTGAAATGCTCTCTAAAATCGGGACGTAAACTAAGTACCCCTATCTGAAATAATAGACAAGGGAACTTCAAGTCATCTGACTAACTCTTGGATATACAACTTAGCATAATCCTAAGCTATAGAAGATGTGTGAACTGGCAAGAAATGTGCTAACTTAGTCAATCTGTCTATGATAACCCAAATTGAATCATGAAGACAACACGAATGGGAATACCAAACTCTTGAAATATACCATCAGGTCTTTGGATCTCTACCTTAACCTATTGATAAATTGCACACTTAGCTACGAACTCCGCTATATCTTTCTTCATACCACACCACCAATAGATTTCCCATAAATCACGGTGCATCTTGGTAGAACCTGGATGAATGGAATAACGCGCACCATACGCTTCTGCCTTGATTCACTATCTCAAATCATCAGCACAAGGCCCACACAATCTACCCTGATATCTCAACACGCTATCTTCCTCTTGAGAGATAACCTCTACCTTTTTGTCTTTAACTGGCTTCTTCAGTTTAACCAAACTAGAATCCATATCTTGCTTCTCTTTCACTTCTAAAACTAGGGAAGATTCAGAACAACTCTTAACCCAAACATTCCCTTCTGCTGAGTAAACCAATCTGATACCTAATCTAGCCAGATGATGAACTTCTCGAGCTAACTCTTTCTTAGCATTCTCCATATGAGCAACATTGCCCATATAAAATCTAATAAGGACATCTGCCACTATATTGGCCTTGCCCAAATGATACAACACACTTATGTCATATTTTTTCAACAATTATAACCACCTTTTCTAATGCAAATTTAACTCCCTCTGAGTAAATACATACTACAAACTTTTGTGATCCATGGACATATCAACACGCACACCACACAGATAGTGTCTCCAAATTTTTAAACCAAACACCACCGCAGTTAACTAAAGATCATGGGTTGGGTAATTCTTTTCATGAGGCTTAAGTTGTCGAGAGGAATAGGCTATGACCTTACCTCTCTGCATCAACACACAACCCAAACAACCCCTGGAGAAATAATAATAAACAACAAAACCATCTATACCATCAGGTAACGCTAAGACTGAGCTAAAGTGAGTCATCTTAAACTCCTAAAAACTCTTCTTGCAGGAATCTGACCACTAAAACTTAACTTTCTTTTGGGTCAGTCTAGACATAGAAGATGAAATAGATAAGAAACCTTTAACAAAATGGTGGTAATAACCAGCTAGACCCAAGAAACTTTTAATGTCTGATGGAGGGATAGGTCTAGGAAAATTTATTACGACTTCTATCTTTTGGTGATTAGCTCTAATACCATCGCCAGAAATAATACGACCGATAAAGGCTACTAATCTTAGCCAAAATTTATACTTGCTGAATTTGAAAAATAATTAATGATCCCTAAGAGCTTGCAAGACAATTCTAAGATGGTCTACATGGCCATCCTTACTACGGGAGTACACAAGGATATCATCTATGAATACTATGACAAACATGTCGAGATACTATTTGAACACTTGATTTATGAGGTCCATAAAAGCTACTGGGGAATTGGTTTGCTCAAAAGACATGACTAGAAACTCAAAATAATCATAACAGGTCCTAAAAGTTGTCTTTGGAATATCACATTTCCTTACCTTAAGTTGATGATAGCCGGATCTAAGGTCTATCTTTGAGATATAAATTGCACCTTGTAATTGATCAAAAAAGTCATCAATTCTAGGAAGAGGGTATTTGTTCTTGACTGTGACCTTATTCAGCTGACGATAGTCAATGCACATTTGCAAAAAACTATCTTTCTTTCACACGAATAGGATAAGAGTGGCCTATTGAGAAACACTGATCCATATAAAACCTTTATCTAAAAGATCTTCGAGTTTCTCTTTGAATTACTAAAGCTTGGCGAGATCTATACAATAAAGAGGGATATAAATAGGTTGAGTATCTGGGAGAAGGTTAATACTAAATTTTATTTCCCTATCTGGAGGTACACTTAGGCAATCTTCTATAAAACATCAAGAAACTCATTAACTACACTGACTAACTGAATTTTTGAATTCTTAGACTTTGTGTCTTTGAATCGAACTAGATGGTAAATACAACTAGTGGATATCAATTTTCTGGAATTAAGATAAGATATGAAATTGAATCTTGGGGGACAAAAAATAACCTAACCACTCAAAGACTGGCTCATCTGGGAACTAAAACTTTACCACATGGGTGCGACAATCTATAGATGCATAATAGGAATGAAGCCAATCCATACCAAGGATAAGATCAAAATCAACCATAGCTAACTCTATTAGGTTTGATAACATGACCTTATGAAGGGCAGTTATAGGACACTTTTTGTAGATCTGTTTAGCAAAAAAAAGACTCACCTACTGGGGTAGAAACCAAAAAGGGCTCGGGGATATTTTCAGAACTTATCTCAAAATTTACAGCAACTAATTGGGTCACATAAGAGAAACTCGTCCCAAGGTCTAACAACACATAAACATCAAGATGAAAGACACGAATAATACCAATAACAACATCTGGCAAATATTTTTGCTCCTGGTAGGATGGTAAAGCATAGAACTAATTCTAGAATTGACCGCCACCAGTACTGGATGTTGCATCCTGAGGAAGGGCTGGGCGATCTAGAGGAGCTGGTGCACTATTAGCCTGAGTCTCAGGATAACCATATCTATTTCCTTTCTTAGTGTTTGGACAATCACTAATACCATAACCCAGATTACCACAACCAAAACAATACTTTTGTCCAACTAAACACTCACCAGGATGATTTTTTCCATACTTGGCACACTAAGGATAATTGGGCCTACCACCCATACTATTCTGAGATCTCGACATAGAAGACTTACCCCACTTTTCTTGCCTGTTTCTGGGTGTAAGAGCATTGGATGAAGAAAGTACAGGCATAGATGATCGATTCTGAAACTGCGAACTATTTCCTCCTCCAAACCTATTCTGACCATAATCAAACTGCCCTGTTCTAACCTTTTTATTTACCCTCTCTTTTTTCTTCAACTTCTATGCCTCAATCTACTGAGCATGAATCATTAACCTAGCAAGATCCATGTCTTTAATAAGCATAGAAGTCCTACACTCCTTAACTACCAACTCAGACACACCGATCATAAACTTACTCATGCTTGACCTACGGTCAGCCGTATGATCATGGGCATATTTAGAAAACTTGTTCAACTTGAGGCAATACTCCTTCACAGTCATTGCACCCTATCTCAGATTCATGAACTCTTCTATCTTAGCTTCTCTTATTTCACATAGGAAGAACTTATCTAAGAACAAATACTAAAACATCTGCCAAGTCATGGGAGATGTATTCTCCCCTCTACTTTTCTTCCATACCACTACCCAATCACATGCAATATCCTTCAGCCTATAGGATGCCAATTCTACACTCTCTACTTCAGAAATATGTATAATCTGGGAGATCTTATTCACTTTATCTAGATAAAGCTGTGGGTCCTCACTTTCTTTTGACCCAAAGAATTCTGGCGGGTTCATTCTTATAAAATCTCAAATTATTGTTGTGGTTAGGTCGCTATCTTACTCAGGTAGGATTGTAGCCTAATGGTTTCCCTGAATATTAATTGTCACAACTTTGGCTAGCGCCTAAAAGGTAGCCTAAAACTCTGCATGTAACACATTCTCATTCAAAGGATTTGTAGGCTGAGGTGGTTGGTTATCATTTCTACATGCTTTAGCTCGATGAGGAGGCATTTTCTATCACGTGAAAGAATGAGTTAGAAGCATATAAAGACACTTAATGCATGATAGACCATGAAAGAAGAGATGATTTCCTAAAATGCTTCATAGCCTATTACTCATAGATGTGGCATGCTTCACATTGATGATCAAGACACTACATAATATGGCTTGTCTGAGTCCCTAGGACTCAAAATCTTAGGCTCTGATACCAAGTTTATAACACCTTACAATTTGATTCCTAAAATACCACATGGTGATCCAAACTACAAGTAGTCCTGAGCAAACTATAAGACCCCACAATGTTCCCTCGTAGTTTAGGCCTTAAAGCGTGTTAAGTAAAGTATAATTTCGACTCTAAAAAATTGAGAAGAGACTTCCTAAGTGATTGTATTTAAATCATATAGAATTTTCTTAAATTTGACTTTTTTTTCATGTAGAGAATTGAATTAGCTTTCCAACGATACCAATTTTGTCCAAATATGGTATCGAGGTGAGAAGTTATGGTCGTTTTACCGAGAGTTGTCAGAATCACCTAGGTGCGATGGATGATCTGATGAACCGTCGAGTCTGCGATGGACCATCGCAACAAAGGAATTAACTTTCTTTTTTGGACCAAGTGTGACAGTTAAGACAGTGAACCATTGGGTTGGCGACGGACCATCGCTGTGACCGTCGTACTGAGTCAGTGTGGCCTCACCCTGACCATCATGCGATGAATGATCCGATGAACCATCGGACTTGCGATGGACCATTATGATAGACCATTGTATCAAGTCAGTGTATTCCATTCCTGGCCAACGAGTGATGGACGACCCGATGGACAGTCAGACTTGTGATGGACAGTCGCTCCAACCATCGCAGCCCTCGTTTAGTGTTTTTAACTCATTTTAACAAGGGGCTTTTAGGTATTTTCCCTTTTAAACCTCAGAGATATTCCAAATGAACTTGATATCTTCATTATGTTCCAAAACATCCAAAGGGTAGAGTCTCTCCCTCAACAGCAAATCTAAAACCCTTCTCCAAGAAATTCAAGAACTCACCATAGATTCAACAAATTAAGTTGAGATTTGAGTTTTCCAAGTTCAAGGGTTGTAAGAACCCTCTCTCAAGAGTAATAAAAAGAGTTTAGAGCAAGCTTGTTCATGTAATTTCTTAATCTAAGGTATGTGGGGTTTTGAACAAGGGTAATCCTTTCATCCTTGTGCCCAAAGGCTTATTTAAACTATGATTTTCTGTAATCTATGAGATTTTACATGAATTTGAATTAGGATTCTTCGCCCATTATTATTGATTGCAATATTTTGATGTTTCCCATGAATTGAGAGTCTAATGGCATGATTTTCACATGTTTTCTTAATAAATTATCGCTGGGTCTATACTCCATAATTTTAATCCTTGAGAAGTTAATAGTTAAAATGTTTGAGATATTAAAGTATATGAGTATGTTGAGATTTTAAGACAAATTGCTGAAATTTTCAGATTTCTACATGAGTTATGAATCTATATGCTATCTATTATGCTTTTGATGAGTTTTAACTTGAGAATGAATTATAGGTTATTGAGACCTACTTAATATTAGCAATTTTATGAACTTTTATGCTATAAGCACCCATGATTTCAGTATTCTGAGATTGTTGAGAAATGTTTTGACCTAGTGGTCATTGAGTTTTGAAATCCACTCTACTATATGAGATTACATATTTGATTATTGGGTTCTTATTGAACCATGAGATTATTATAAAGTGGATTTTCATGAGTGAGATAAAATAAAGGGAGTAGTATTTATCACCGAGCGGGTAAGTTACTTTGGTTTCTTACCCCAAAACTATGTACCACCATAGTTTGGGCCTGAGGCCAAGTTTATTATTATCATTGGGCCTAAGGCCGAGTTGATATTGGGCCCGATGCCGAGTTTGTTTAGTGATCACTGGACCTAGGTTATACTCCCTGGCAAGAGTATGACGCCTCTCACCAACGTGTGGTCTCTTCCTTAGGAGGACAAAATGTTGGACTCAATATAGCTCGCATGGTTTATGTCAGTTAAGAGAAAGTCCCTAAATTAAAGTATATTCCATTGAGATAAGATATTTTCCTTCAAAACTAAAATACTTTCCCTTGATATGAGTATTTTTCCCTAAAGCTTGAAATGAGATATTTTTCTAATGTGAATTGAATGCCTTCAAGTATTTTCCAAAGTTATATGATTTCAAATTACAAGTATTTGAGTTCAAAAGAGCTATGAGTTCTTGAGAATTGAAGAATTTTTACTCTCCATGAGACATATGCATGAGTTGAAAGTATTGCTTAAAGTTTCCTTTATCCTTGAGTAATGAGAATAAGAGAAGAGTACAAATTTTAAAGCTGGAAGTATAATGACTCACGAGATTATGTTACATGTTCCATTTTACATAATTCATGAGCTTCACCTTTTATACTTATTCAAGCCATGTGAGTTATTACTTATTACATGCATGATTTGATTAAAGAGTATTGATGTTGTTTTATATTATTGTATGTACCTCCACATACTCAGTATATTCCCAAGTGATGATCCATATATACGCCTATGTGCTACATTGTCTTATAATATAGGTTCAGGTGCTCAGTACCAGTCTCGTTAGTGACTTCCGAGTACCTCTGTCTACATCCCTACAGGGTGAGTCCTCATGATTCGAGGACCTATCATCAGACATTTCAGTATTTAAGAGACTATGTTATTACTTTTAGTTCATTTCGAGCTAGTTGGGGACCTGTCCTAATGGTTCTCTAGTTCATGGATTAGTAGAGGCTTTGTCAGACTAGTTATCAGATTGTTGTTGTGTTGAGGTTTTTTGGTATTGCTTAGTCGTTTGGACCGAGCATTTTCTCTGTATTTCCTTCTATATGATATGACTATGCTATTGTTTGAATTATTTCAACTTGAAATAAGTTTTATTAGTAGAAACAGGCTCAAAGGGTTAGCTTGGGGATACTTGTAGCCTTAAACACCGTGTGACGTCCCGATAGGTAATTTTGGGTCATTACAAAATTGGTATCATAGCCTAAGGTTTCTAAGAAGTCCTAGGGAGTCTGATATGCTGCGTTGAGTAGAGTCTTGATAATCAGTGTGTAGCGTGTCACATCTATGAGCAAGAGGCTACAAGATATTTTAGGAAAAAGTTATTTCTTCTTTCAGATTCTATCGTGCCTAGAGTTCTCCCTCTCATCTAATAATTTGTACTATTTTATTTTTAGAAAATGCCTCTCCAAAGAGCGAATGTCCGCAGAAACAATAATGAGCAACCCCCACCTATTGAACCTTTGAATGAGATGGTGTCACATACTGAGTTTCGAGCGGCCTATTAGGCATTAGCCCAAGTGATCACCATTAATTTTTGGGCCAATAACCAGGCCACAGTTGCTAATTAGCAGGGAGGGGATGCGGCCATGGCTAGAATCCATGATTTTATGCAGATGAATCCGCCAGAGTTTTATGGGCCTAAGGAAGATAGGGACCTATAGTTATACCTTGAGAAGGTGAGAAATATCATACAGGTGATGTATATTTCTGAGGAAGAAAGTGTTGAGTTGGCATCCTACAGGCTGAAGGACATTGCTTATGACTGGATTTTATCATGGAGGAAGGGTAGAGGGGAGAATGTCGCTCCTACGACTTGGAAGGTATTCCAAGATGCATTCTTCGACAATTTTTTCAGCTTGAGATGAGGGACGTGAAGATTAAGGAGTTTATGAACTTGAGGCAGGGCATCATGACTGTTATGGAGTACTAATTGAAGTTCAACTAGTTGGCCAAGTATGATCCTGATTTAATTTTTGACACCCGAGCTAGTATGAGCAAGTTTATTACAGGTGTTTTTGGTTTAATGTTGAAAGAGTGTAGGACTACGATGCTATATAGGGACATGGATCTAGCTAGGTTGATGACGCATGCTCAACAGATAAAGGCAGATAAGATTAGGGATAGGGATCGAGTAATGGGTAATAAGAGAGCTAGATTTGAGCAGCATGAGTATAGCCAGCCTAGGTTCTATGGAGGGAACCACCCTTAGTTTCTGAGACATTCCGTCTATGCCAGCACCTTTATCAGCTAGTGCTCTCATGCCTAGAGGCAGGCAAGAGCAAGGGGGCATGTCTTTTATGTCTAGGTCGTAGAACAGTGTTGGTAACATGTCCCATTATCCTCCTTGTGCTAAATATGGTAGGGATTATCTCAGTGATTGTTTCATAGATCTGAGGGATTGTGTTGGTTATGGCAAGCAGGGCCCTAGACTTAGAGATTGTCCTCATGCTATATAGGGGAATAGAGATTCACGACCTCGGGCATAGGCTACTAGTGCACTAGCTCTTGTACCCTATCCCGCCCTTGCTCAAGGCACTTTATCTAGCACCACTGACGGCCAGCACCAGAACAAATTCTATGCCTTACCATCTCATTAGGAGCAGGAGGCCTCTCCCGATGTTGTAACCGGTATGCTTCATGTCTTTTATTTTGATGTCTATGTGTTGTTGGACCCCGGGTCAAGTCTCTCTTATGTTGCCCCACTTGTAGCTGTGAATTTCAAAATGAACCCCAAAAAGATTTCTGAGCCCTTCCTAATTTCTACATCAGTAGGGGAGTCAGTTGTTGCTAAACAAGTGTATAGAGATTCTCTTGTTACTTTTCTTCATCGGGTCATACTTTTGGATTTAATAGAGTTAGACATGGTGGATTTGACCTTATTCTGGGTATGGATTAACTTCATTCTTGTTATGCATCTATAGATTGTCGTACCCATATGGTCAAGCTTTAGTTTCCTGATGAACCAGCTTTTGAGTGGTCTGGGAGTTTGGTATCTCCCCAGAGTCATTTTATCTCCTATCTTAAAGCTAGAAAGCTAATATCCAAGGGTTGTATCTATGACCTAGTTAGATTCAAATACACTATGTTTGAGGCTCCAACCATTCAGTCAGTTAAAATTATTAATGAGTTTCCAGATATTTTTTCGGATGATCTACCGGGGGTACCTTCAAATAGAGAGATAGAATTAAGGATTGACCTTGTTCTCGATAGATCTCTTAGAAAACACAAAACCAAAGTCTAGTAGAGCAGTGTGAGGCCTATTTTGATCCACTAGCAACTTGTTGTGCGTCCTGTTGTTCTTGTGTTAGTGGAAACTGGGGGCTTTAGAGTGGTTGTGACAAGAAAAGTGGTCAGCGCCAATTGTTGAATTTATATGTTTATATGTATAGCTGAATTTTGTTCCATGTTTAGGCTAGCAATGAAGTTCTATGTCCTTGGTTGTTTGGGAAATATTGCTGCTTGGAGTATGAAAAGAGTTGTTGATGTTGATTATGGCGATGGAAAGTATGATTTATTGATGAAAGTACTTAGTGGATGGGTGTTGTAATTTGAGCATCCTTGAGAATTGTAAGATGGGGTTTGGTCGAAACTTATAGGGCTATAAACTAAGTTAGGGGTGTATAAATAGGTGGATAGTAATAATGTGTAAAAGAAGGATGTGTTGATGAATTGGAAATAAGATGGGCCATGTGATTGCGATTGATTATTGTTGGTTATGAAGTTTGAGTGGGCATACGGTTTTTGAGTATTGTTGAAGTTTTATTTCATAACGTCTGAGTGAGATTAGCGCTAGACACTAAGTTTGAATGATTGGTGGTCATGAAAGTGAAGGAGATGACTTATTGTTTGATGGTACTAGTTATAGTGAAGTGATCTAATAGGGTTGAACAGTGTGTGCAAGGGCCTAATTTTGTCTGGTTCATAATAAAGTTTGATGTTGTATGTATGATGTAGAAGTGCGCCCAAGGTTCCTTGAGGTTGCATTGCTCCTCGAGGATTATTGCATGTTATCCGGTTAGTAGTGGTGCTGAGTTGCAAGGTTGGATTAGGGAGATAGTGAATGGTGTTTATGATAGCTAAGTTAAGGAGTTATGAATGAAGGTGTTGTGCATGATTTGATTCTTATAGTCTAGAAACATAAGTTATAGGCGATGTAATGATAGGCTATGGTAAGAGTGGTGTGGTCCATCAGAGATTTGGAGGTGCCCATTCCAAGCGTTAAGTAGTAAATGATGACTATTGGGGCTATAGACGGATTATGTGTATCTCAGGAGGTAGTTTTATGAGTTAGCATTAGGAAGTGATGTGATAGATCGTGACATAAGGCAGTTGCAGCTGACTGAGGACATGACCCTGGATAGGAAGATTTGGAGAAAAAGCATCAGGATAGAGGACTAAGGGTGTGGATGAGTCGTAGTTAGTAATTAGGTGGGCTTTGATATCCTCAATTTGATAATGTGCAATTCATTGCGGATGTTGTACCTATGTTTTTGTATGGTGTCCTATGTTTTTGAAGCCTTTGTGTGCTACCTTTCTATCTTGAGCCGGAGGTCTATCAAAAACTGCTTTTCTACTTCTTTAAAGGTTATGGTATGGACTGTGTACAATCTACCCTCCCCAGACTCCACTTATATGGGAATATATTGGGTCTGTTGTTGTGGTGGTGGTTGTTATTTTGATGTGTTACGCTTTGAAGTGTAGTCATTTGAGCCAAGTTCTTTTGTTTATGTGGATTGTTATATCCCCAACTCTAGAGCATGGTGATGACAGTCAGACCAGAGTTTATATAGTGGTTCACCACCTTAGAGTGATGCCTTAAGTCTAAGGGGGAGATGATAGAGACGGTGACAGGGTCAGACCTTAAGATTTTAGTAAATGTACCAGTGAGTGGTAGAATAGCTTTGAGAAAGATTGATGCTTGACCCAAACTCATTTCAGTACTTTAAGTTGTCCTAATACCTGCTCATGTTTTACATTTCTGATCCATGATCCTAATTTATGTTCATACATATGATAGAGAGTTATGTACTCTCCTAGTTCATAAAATGGGGAGTTCTGATGCATTTGGCAGTCAGGATAACATCCCATGAGTTTTGAACTCCAAATTCAAGTCATGCAACTCATGACTTAAGTACTCGAGCAATGCTTTTTGTAATTCACAAAGTCCAGATTTATATCATGCGTGTCCTTGGATTAGAATACTTTGATAAGTTAATGATGTTAAAGGCCTCAAGCCTCAGTTAAGTGCGAAGTTAAGTACAATGTCCCTTCATGCTTCAGGTCCACATGTTCTAACTTTTCAGAGACCTCTTCCCTAGGTCGCGATGGAAATAATAGATAGTTGTGCCGATAGGAGAGAGTAGATGTATCATGATGGGGAAGATAGTCGCATGTAGATTTTTGATTCATGGGTCCCTCTTATCCAAGAAACTCTAGAACCCTTTTCTGAAGTTCAAATATTTTTTATGTTTATGAATTTCCATGATTCATGTGAGTTAAAATTGATGTTCATGCTATGATTGAGACATGACTCGTGTTTGTTTACAAGTTTATCAAACTTTTACCCTAGTATGTGATATTCATGTGATGTCCATGGTAAACCCTCTTCACATTGCTTGTTAGATGATGTTTTCATGCCAATTGAGTGAAGAAATTGTTGAATAAGCAAGGCATGCTCCCTATATATATATTTGATGAAATGATTATGTGAAGGAATTAGAGCCATTATGGCATGTTGACTAGAAAACCCCAATTGTGTGCAAGTTCATGCATGCCAAGTGGTTGTTGGAAAGCCTTAATGAATAAATGGTGAAAAGGTAGTATAAAATCCCCAATTAGGTGCTATTTGATACATGCTAAACCTTTGATACATGCTAAGTGTTTGATGGATGAGTTGTGACGTGATAATATGAAGTTTCCCCAATTATGTGTTCTCTGATACATGCCAAGACCCAAATACGTGCTAAGTGCTTGACGCAAGACATTGTTCAACGGAATGTGAGCCGAGAGCATGTATCCCTATATTATCGCATGTCTATGATTCCTAAATACATGAAGTGATGCTTTAGTGTATGATGATGAATGAATGACCGTGGTCATGACTAGTCAATAATGGTTATGTTTTACTTTTATGTTATTGAGTCCTGGGGGTATATGTACCCGACAATTTAGCTGATGTCTAGAGCCCGTGTTAGTTTTTCTGATGATATCAGTCGAGCCATGATTCTCAGAACTTCGTGAGTTATAGAACTCAGGACTCTTAGGAAGTTATAGAACTTGAGAAATCTCAGTACCGTTAGCGCTCTAGCCTCGGTTCTGTACCCTTGTCAAATCCAGTAGTATACCCGTGTTCAGTGTAAACCTCAGTAGTATTCGAGTACTCTGTTCAGAGTTCAGTATTATTCCATCAAATAAACGGGACCAAGGGCATTCAACTATTCATGTGAGTAGACTTAGTTAATCAGCTTCAGTATCAGTGTTATCAGATTCTGAGATAACCCATCAGATAGGTTTAATCTCAGATGCAGTTAAGTATTCTTATTATTATTCCAAGGTCACTCTCTAGATGGACTTGATCTGAATCCCATATTCAATTGAGTATTCTTGTTATTAGCTCCAGAGGTTACCAGTTAGATAGGCTTGACCTCCATTTCGGGTTCAGTTGATTATCTTCTTTGTCAGATTTAGAGATTTCCTGCTAAATAGGTCTGGTCTCATATGTAATCATTTCTTATCATTAATAGTAGGTTCAAGGATCATCCATTAGGGAGGTTTAATCCCGGATTTAGTCAGGCAATGATCGCATGCTCTGAATTCAACATGAGTTAACTCTTCGTTATAAGACTAAGGCAAGTTAGCCAAGATTCAGATGAAGGTAACACCCTTCCTTCATTCAGCTCCTCTCTAAACTGAGATTCAGTTACAAAGTTATTCCTATCGTGAATATAGGTATTCTTCAAGTGTGTCACTTTTAAAAAGGTATAGATTCAATTTGACAAGTATTTCAGCTATGCATCTATCTTTGTATGAGTTATTGTGATATCCGGAGTGGTCATGAATTTAGGAAGACCTTGAACCGTTTAGTAATTGTTTCATCTATGTGTACTCAATTTTTTATGCATTCTGAGCCTAACTAGCGATATTCGAGGACGAATGTTCCTAAGGGGGAGATATTGTAAAGCCCCGCAAAGTTCCCTCGTAGTTTAAGTCGTAGGGCATGTTGAGTGAGGCGTGATTCTGGCCCTAAAAGATTGAGAAGTTGCTTCCTAAGTGAGTAATGTGTTAACCATGTAGAATTTCCCTAATTTCAACTTTTTATCATGTGGGAAATTTGATAAGCTTTCCATCAATATAAGATTTTCCCAAATCCGACACTCGGGTAAGAAGTTATGACTAATTTAAGCCTTAGTCATAAAATTGGATCATTTGAGTGAGTGGCGTGTCGCGGAGATGGTTGATTTAGCAATTGTCAATTTTCAATGGGACTCTTGATAATGGCGCGTTACGGAGGAGTCCCAAGTCCTAACCAGTGGGAAAATGCATGGCTCCACATCGTGGAGGAAATCAATTTTCCAATTGTTATTTTCCATAATGCCAACACGATTAGTGGCGCATCGCGGAGGCCTTCGAAATAGGGTTCCAGTTCAATATTTCCAGTTTCGTACAGATGTTTAAAAAGGGCATTTTGGAATTTTTCCAAGCCTATAAAATCGTGGACACACTAAATCAAAGCCATTTACAAGCATCCTATAAGGGTTTTCTCAAGTTTTCTCTAATCAAGAACCCTAAACATCCAAAACCTCTTCCAAGAATGTCAAGAAGCCACCATAGATTTTCTAAATTGAGTCAAGATTCTAGGTTCCCAAGTGACGGGTCTCAAGAACCCTCATTCTAGAGCAAGAGTAGAGTTCCAAAAGTGAGAGTTCTTCTAAAGCTTCAAATTCAAGGTATGTGAAGTTTTGAACAAGGGTAACCCTTTCACCCTTGTGCCCTAAATGTTTATTTACATCATGATTTTGCTTAAATTATGGGGGTTTTACATGAGTTTGAATTGGTATTTTCACCCATATTTATTGAATGCATTATGTTGATATTTCTCATGAATTGAGAGTTAAATGACATGATTTCTACATGTTTTCTTGAGTTTTTATAGCTAGATAAACCCCATGAATTTACTTCTTGAGAAGTTTATATTTGAAATGTTGAGATATTGAAGCATATGACTACATTGAGATTTTGAGATGAATTGCTGAAATTTCCAGATTTTCACATGATTTATGAATCTATATGCTATATATTATGCTTTTGATATGCTTTAACTTGAAATTGAACTATGGGTTAGTAAGCCCTATTCGAGACTTATTAAATATAAACTCTCATGCTATAAGCACCCATGATTTGAGTATTTTGAGATGGTTGAAAATTGAATTGACCTAATGGTCCAAAAGCTTTGAAATCCACTTTACTATACGAGATTATTGATTTGATTAATGGGTTCGTGGTGAACCATGAGATTGTTCTAAAAGTGGATTTTTATGAGATGAACCCAGGTAATCTAAAGGGAGTAATATTTAGCACCGAGCGGGTAAGATACTACGGTTTATTACCCCAAAAACTATGTGCCACCGTAGGATGTGAGCCTGAGGCTAATTATATTATGATTATGAGTGGGTTTAAGGCCGATTTGATTATGTGGGCCCGAGGACGATTTTAGTTTAGTGATCACTAGACCTAGGTTATGCTCCTTGGCAAGAGTATGACGCTCCTCCCCAATGTGGGGTCTCTTCCTTAGGAGGACAAAATATTGGACTCTATGTAGCTTGCATGGTTTATGTCGGTTACGAGAACCTCCCTCACCGTTTGAATTTTGAAATTAAATACTTATTTTCCTTCCCTATAAGATATTTTCCTAAATGGTTGAATTGCAAAGATATTACCTAATCAAGGTATTGATTTGAGATGAGATATTTTCTAAAGTAAATTAAATGCCTTCAAGTATGTTTTCAAGTTTTATGATTTTGAATTCCAAGTATATGAGTTTCTAAATGATTGTGAAGTGTTGAGCATTGAAGAACTTTTACTCTCTTGAGACATATGCATGACTTGAAAGTGTGGTTTGAAATCCCTTAGCCTTTGGGAATTGAGAGTAAGAGAAGGTTTCCAATTTTGATGTTAAATAATGATGACTCACGAGATTGTGTTACATGCTTCATTCTACATTATTTATGACCTTTACATTTATACTTGTTCAAGTCATGTGAGTCATCCCATATTTCATGCATGACTTGATTGAAGAAGATTGACACTATTTTATACATATGCATTCACCCCCACATACTTAGTATATCCTCAAAGTACTGATTCACATATACGCCTATGTGATACATTGTCTCATAATGTAGGTACAAGATTGTAGCGCATGTACTACATCCAATTAGTTCACAGCTTCCAGTCATCAGGTGATGGGTCCTTTTGAATCAGGGCCACAAGTCAGTGATATATTAGAAAAGTGTTGTATTTTCCTTATTCAGTCGTATTGAGTTGGGGTAGTTGGGAATCATGACCCATCTACCCATGGTCAGTACTAGTAGAGGCTTCATAGATAGTCGGTAGGAGTTGATGTATTGAGTCTCCAATTTATTATAAAAGCAGAGTTGCAACCTTGTGACTTCAAATTTGTATTGAGCGAATTCGTATTAGAGTTCTCTTCCACCTTATTCTTTCAGATTTATGCATTTTATTCTGTTGCTTATGAGTTGTACCAATAGAAGGGTTAGCTTGGGGTCACTTGAGACCCTAGGCACCGTGTGACGTCCCCGGAGGCTAATTTGGGTCATTACACTTATCTTACTTCCATATTTTCTATCCATGGTAGTTGAGATATTACTCTACTCCAGCTTTATTGTGTCAACACTTCCTCTACGAGTCCATAATCAATCCCTATAGAAAGAAGAGCAAGCCTTAGAGATCATGTTAACTCCTGTGTATATTCCATACCCTTTAAGTCATGATTTTCAAGTTGTAAAGGCTTAGCATCTATGTACGCTTTATAGATATAATACAAGCTCAATGGGCTCTACTCCTTTAGGGCCGATGCTTCAAAGATCACATCTATGGATCCAAGATGTGACCATTTTAGGAGAGAAAATACGTGTGTGGATGATATCTTAGAGCACGGGATAAGCTATACTTAATGATGTCGTCCAAGAGAGTGTTGACCAACACTGTATTTGGATGATAGATTGGGCTTCGAGAGAGTATGGGTGCCCATTTGCATTGTTTTGGCTCTTGGGTCACCTTTGGGTCCAAGTTGCATTTAGGGTCACTTTTTGGCCCAAGTTTTAATAAAGGTGTTTTGACCTATAATTAGTTAGGACTCTTTTTATTTTGAGACTTAGATGATTTTCAATGAAGGTTGACACATGAGAGTGTTTATATTGAAACTTGTTAGGAGTTTATTTGATTCGTAAGAAATGTGCGTTCTCAGGAATCCATTTTTGTTTGTGTCCTTGTAAGAAGTTGGTGTTATCGGTAATTGATAGAAAGGTTGTCATGACCCAAGGTTGCCTCCTAGTCGTAACACGGTACTTAGAACCATAAGTGATCCTAAGCTAACCCATGTACTAGCACACATCTTGAGAAACTAATTTATAAGGTAAATAAAAACAAAAATTACTAAATGGAAACATGATCATGAGGAAGTCTGAATAAATGTAATACTGATAAAGTTTACAACATAATAAAACTAAATAAAGAAACTTAAATTACATGTAATGACTCTGACTGACTATCTATGAAGCCTCTATTGTACTTACTATAGATAGATGGTATATGCCTCTAACTAGCACTAAGCAATACATATGAATAATCAAAATACAACACAAACTGCAATGGACTGGAGTCCTCGAAATAAGAGGACTTATCATCTGCTGGCTGAAAGTTGCAAACTGTCTGATCATGATGTGTGGGCTACAACCTACATTATGAAATAATGTAGCCACATAGTTGTAATGTGGATCAGTACTTTCGGAATGTACTGAGTATATGAATACATGGACTAAATCATAGAAACATTTAAAACATGCTTTAAAACTGAGGATATAAGTTATTTACTGAAATATGAATTTAACGCATGGTTATACATGAAAACGGTAAGTAATAATGAAATTTATAAGTTTATGATCTTAAAACAATTTTGTAAGATGGCAAGCGATAAACCATAAATACTATATGCAAATCTCATGTAATACTGAACATGTTGTAAAACTAAACTAAGGGTCATATATAGATACTGAGCATGAAAACATAAACATGTAAAACTGAGAATGCAAGACCAAGTAAAGCATGTACTAACATGATATAATAACTAAATAACTAAATAACTAATATCTGAATACTTGGTCATGCAAACCTAAACTGAAATACTCTGAATATTGAACTGAGACTGTGGGAGCTATCATGTAATCGACATAAACCATGTGACTATCATGGAGTCCAAAACCTGACCCATGTTGAGGAGGACTATTTAATCCTTGTCATCATAGTAGAACCTAAAATGGTGTGATCACTAAATTGATCCCATATTGTGCAAGGAGAAACACTCTCTAGCGAGGCCTTAAACCTATGGTGGCATATAGTTTCTAGGAAAATAGGATGTACTAAAATCCACACTTCTCACTCGGTGCTAAATCCTACTCCTAAATAAAAGACACTGAAATACAAACCGGTGCATGCACTGATAACTGATAAGCTTAGGTCATGGTATTTTGAAAATAACAGTGCATATAGATTCTGAAGTAATTATAAACATGTAAACTGATACTGCTCAACATGATCATAACAAATAGAGTTTAACAATAAAATCATGAGTTGAATAACTCATTACTTGAAACATCTGAAACGTAAGTAAACATGTAGGTATTGGGTGTCCATAACCCACCAGCACTGAATGATTACAATACGTCGATACAACACTTAGAACAGTGACGTAAAATAATAATTCAAGGACCCAAAACATGAGATATTTTAATAGTCTGATAAATTTCATGAATGTAATCATGGGAATGATTTAACCTTGGAAAAATATCATGTTTATATAGTTTAAAGCATAATTTGAGAATTTTGACATGATGCTATCTGAACATAACCAAGGGTTTTGGAACTTCAAGCATGTACGAACATGATTCACATGGGATAAAACTATTAGCATAGCTTGAATGTGAAACTAATGAGAAAACATGGATAAATTTCATAATTTACATGGAAGTTGATCATAATTAAAGTAAAATTCGCACATAAATCAAAAGAGAGTTTTTGGGCTCAATGGGTGAAAGGAACTCACTGATGAATACCCCACATACCCCAATTAGTTGAATTCTTGAAATTGGAACAAGAATCCTTGAATTCTTAAGGGAAGAAATTTGAATTTTTGTTCCTGGGATGAGGCCAAGGGTTTTAAATCATGTACTGAGTTTTTAGGGTTAAGAGAGTGGAAATAAAGTTTTTTAAAACCCCTTAATTCATTTAAGAATGATTAGGGATGGTTTAGGGGTGTGAAAAGACTTCAACGCCCTTAATATAAGTCAAAATAGAGCAACTTTTGGAACTTTTCTATTACTGTGTGATGCAAATCGAAAGAACACCTAGGGTGTGTATGAGGCACGCCAATAGCATAGCTCATCTAATGGCTATTTGCGATTGTCATGCGATGCATGGCCTTAGCATAGTCCTAATTTTCCTCTCGGGTATCGGATTAAGAAAAAATTGGTATTGTTGGAAAGCTAATTCAATTATCTACAATTTGGTGGGTCTTAAGATGCAAAATTCCATATATGTAAAAAGTTATAGACATCCAAAGTTGACCCTTTTAGGATCAAACACCGAATTTTGGCCGAATCAAAGGCTCTTAGCTCAATTTTACTCTAAGTGATTCCCATGAACATTTTTCTACCTCATAAGCACTCTTCACATTAGGATAATGATTATGACACATGTATTAAAATATAAATCATGGGATTAGAGATTACACACATAGGAATGATGGTTCGATTTCTAGCTCAAAATGTGGGGTGTTACATTATCTCTCCCTTGGAATCAGTCATCCTTGAATGATGGGTAGGAACTTATTGAAACTTTAGAAGTATGGAATAAGTTACATATGACATATCTGCTAATGAAAGATAAAGTTGAACTAAAAAATTAAAACTTCCACCATGAAATCAATTTCTAAGTTTACTTAACTTTATTAACTATAAGGAGTTGATTCCTGTCGAGAGCTTAGAACTCACTTGAAATGTTCTTGATACGATCATACCTATACAACTGTGAAGTGGTAACTGGTGCAATAAAAATCTAAGAGTTACTAAGGATGGAATAAAGTATGTAACTTCTCATTAGGAATTGTCCCTCAACAAAACACGTATAGGAATCAAAAGAAAAGGCTTTATGGCATCTTCAAGTACATTATGTAAACATGAATCATGAGATAACGGGACCAAGGTCGTACAAGGGGTACTACAATGTTTGAGCTAGAATACTTGGAAAACTGGATCATTCACTAAATATTTATGAAATAAATCATGACTAAATATCTGAATTGTAGACATGGTGTATGGACGGAACTGAATTCTTAACTTGCATGGACATGAATGAATTACCTCATAGAATAGCCATACTCATGAAACTTCGGATAGTAAGACTAGATGGATAGAAAAAAAAACTATAGAAGCGTATCTTGTCTGATTGCTAAACTGAATTGCTAGTTATACGGCCTGAATCATACTAAAAGTTTATACTCAACTGGAGTATTTATCCAACACTTTTCTAAGAAGTTCTAATAACATTAGGGAGCAAAGAATTCTCGGGTGTATCTGAGTGAGATGTCTGAACAAGGAATCTCAATATGGATAAAACTTCTTTAACATGGAATAGAGGCCTATAAAACATAGGCTAGGGTAGGATTACTATGCCTTAGGCAATGCAACCGCCCACTTTCAAGCTTAACCACACTTATCAATTACTCCCTCAACTATACTTTTCCCCTTAAATACCATGCTAATTTGACACCACTTATAATTCTTACATGGGTAGAGACAACTACTTCAGCCCAAGTCTGAGTTGAACTACATGTTCTCACCATGTTCAAGCCTAACTCAAAATTACAAAGTGAAAGACACAACACTATAATACTAGTCTAAGCCGTGAATTCGATACCCCATGCGTTTTTCACAACTCTCATCTCAAAAATAATTCTTCTTACCACTTCAACAACTAAATTCAACCTCTTACTAGGAATTCACTAGCGCACAAGGCACCCATCTACTTATATACCAACATGATGTTCAACCATATAATTATAACCAGATATGAACTTCTAGTTAACCCACCCTCCTAGGAAATTTTCTCATATTCTCTAAGACCTCTATCAATAACAACTTACATGCACTATCCCCAAGAAAACACACACAAAATTTCAACTAACCATGACATATATCAAAAGCTCTACCTCAATATTTCTTCAAACTTATAGCCTTACATAGAACAAGCATACAATGATCTTTTCCTAATACGGAATATTTACTCTCTTCTATCTGAACAATTGTTCATTATCACTATCTTAACATAAGGAGAGGTCATAAAAGGATTAGAACATGAGGACATAAAGAGTGAAATAATACTATGCTTAACTTGAAAACTTAATTAAGGCCTGAGGAATAAGGTATCAAAGGCATGAATTCACTAAATAAATCTAAATTGAGGACATACATGACATAATATGAATTTTACTAGTCATTAAAAGTGTAGCATGAGTACCTGGAACTGATCGTACTGTATAGTATAAGTATATGAGTCATGAGTTGCATGACCTAAGTTTAGGGTTCATAAATTCATAGAATATGATTTGTTCTTCTGAGTGAACTAGAATTCCTTATACTATGAACTGGGAACATACATGAATCCATGGAAAGTGCATGAAGATAAGCTATGATCAAAGAGTTGACTTGTAAGGCTTGAGTAGATGTTGTGATAACTGGAGTAGAAAATTTTGCACTGAGATAAGAATGGGTTATGTATATTCCTCCCCTACTGTTGTTCTACAACACACTGGCATCACTACCGGAATCTGAGAACTTGACTTTGTTCCTTGTTCTATCATCTCTCCCTTAGCTTTAAGCCATCATCTAAGTCTATGGACCCCTTTAATAAACTCTAAACTAAACTACTACCACTCTACTCTAGAGTCTGAGATATAACAATACACATAAATACTAAACTCAATTGACACGAATAAATTAAACGAACACAAACTAGTTTAACATTAAGTATGAATTAATACTCAAAGCAAACTAGCTAGAATTATCAAGAAAAGAAGAAACAAGTTTGAAAGATTTGAACTATTTTATAATTCTCAAATTCATCCTCTTTAATAATCAAACAAATGAGCTCAAATTTGAGATATAACTTTCCTACAACTTTACCAACAATTTCTTCAACCAAACACCAAATACACAAAACCCATTTTCAAGTTTATTTTTCAACATGACTTTCAATTTTTTTTGTTACGTATTTTTTTGATTTTTTTCAGCTAGGAAACAACAACATGTAACTCAAGGAATAGTATCAAAAAACATTCAATCAAATTTGATTTTTTTTTATTATTTTTAATCTATCAAATCTTCTGGAAAGCAGGCTGGATGCAAGAGGCTATTTACTCGCTGCCTTGGACTGTGTTGGGTCTGTGGCAGCAGAATGGACGCACCTCAAGGGAATGTTGGATGAAGGTGAAGACTAGCTCATTGGTTTGGCCTGTGGATGACCTGCTGGATTAGTTCAAGCACACATCACCTGTCCCAATAGCTTGCAAGTGTACTATGGACCTCAAATGGTCCCCCACTTTTATCCTCTCTTGGGAATATTCTCTTGTATCTTAAAAAAGGTGCTTGTACAAACACTTTTATACACCTTTTGTTTTCACTTTTGAGGATCAAACAACCACCTTTTGAAGACAATTCCTCTTGAAGATTTGAATTTCTTCAAGAACACCAAAAACTTCAAAAATCTCTAACTCTTAAATCATTGATCAGAATGCAATAAAATTTTGAACCAAAGTTATTTTCAACCTTCTAAACACATTCCAAGCATCATTTTATTCAAATTCTCAATCAAATATTCCAGATTTTAACTCCCACCTTCAACTTTCAAACTTGAGCTCCCAACAATGGTAAATTCAACTCCAATTGAGCTTAAAATTGAAATATAGACTCCAATAGTTTTAGGGAACAAGAATCTAACACTAAAAATACAAGAAACAACAAAATCAAAGACTCAAAATTTGAACTAGGGTAAAAAATGTGAATAGTGAATTATTTTGGGAATTTTTTATTTTTCAACACAACGAGACCCAAGATTGACATCATGGGAACTAAATCAAGCTCAAAAATGATACAAGATGAAAACACAAAAATGGAAACAACACAAAAATAATGGAAGATACTAAATACAAAATCAAACTGTCATTCCTACATGTGTAAACTCTAATTCTATGATTTATATTTGAATGCATGTGTCATGATCATTATCCTAGTGTGAAGAGTGCTTATGAGGTGGAAAAATGTTCATGGGAATCACAAATGGTAAAATTGAGCTAAGAGCCTTTGATTTAGCCAAAATTTGGTGTTCGATCCTACAAGGGTCAACTTTGGACGTGAATAACTTTTTAGATATGGGGAATTTTGAATCTCAAGACCCACTAATTTATAGATAATTGAATTATCTTCCCAATGATACTAATTTCGCCTTAATCCAATATCCGAGCAAAAATTTATGACCACGCTAAGGCCATGCATCGCATGACAATTACAAATAGCCACTGGATGATGTGTGCTATTGGCGTGCGCCGCACACCCCTCAGGTGCAATTTCGCTTTGTGTCGCACGACATTGGAAAAGTGCCAAAAGTTGATCTATTTTGACTTATATTAAGGGCATTGAAGCCTTTTCACACCCCTAAATTGTCCCTAATCGTTCTTAAACAAATTAAGGAGTTTTAAAACACGTTATTTTAACTCTCTTAACCCTAAACATTTAGTATATGATTCAAAACCCTTCCCCTCTTCCCAAGAATAAAAATTCAATTTTTCCCTTAAGAACTTAAGAATTCAAGTTTCAGTTTCAAGTTTTCCATCAAGAATTCATCCGATTAAGGTATGTGGGGTATTCATCGATGGTTTCTTTCACCCATTGCGCCCAAAAATCCTCTTTTTGATTCATGTATGCTAATAGTTTTATCACATGTGAATCATGTTCCTACATTCTTGAAGTTTCACAACCCGAGGTCATGTTCAGATAACATCAAGTCAAAATTCTCAAATTATGATTTAAACTATATAAACATGATATTTTCCCAAGGTTAACCCATTCCCATGATTATATTCATGAAATTTATCAGACTATTGAAATATCTTATGTATTGGATCCTTGAATTACGATTTTACATCACTGTTCTAGGTGTTGTTATCAACGTTTTGTAATCATTCAGTGCTGACAGGTTATGAACACCCAATACCTACATGTTTACTTACATTTTAGACCTTTCAAGTAATAAGTTAGTCAACTCATGATTTTATTATTAAACCTAGTTTGTAATGATCATGTTGAGCACTATTAGTTTACATGTTTATAATTACTTTAGAATCTGCATACACTATTGTTTTTAAAATACCATGGCCTGAGCTTATCAATTATCAATGCATGCTCCAGTTAGAATTTCAGTGCCTTTCAGTTGGGATCAAAATTTAGCACCGAGTAGGAAATATGGGTTTAAAGCATCATACTTCCCTAAAAACTATATGTCACTATAGGTTTAGGGGACACGCTAAAGAGTGTTTCTCTTTGCCCAATATGGGCTCTATTTAGTGATCACTCCAGTTCAGGTTCTACTTCGATGGAAAGAATAGAATAGTCCTCCTCATCTTGGATTAGATGTCGGACTCCATAATAGCTCATATGGTTTATGTTATTTACATGATAGCTCCCACAGTCTCGGTTTAATATTCAGCGTATTTTAGTTTAAGTTTGCATGACCATGTATTTAGATATCAGTTATTCAGTTATTCATATCATGTCAGTACATGATTTACTTGGTCTTGCATTCTCAATTATACATGTTCATGTTTTCATGCTTAGTATCTATATATGATACTCAGTTTAGTTTTATAATATGTTCAGCATTACATGAGATTTGCATACAATATTTATATTTTAAAGCATGTTTTAAATATTTTTATGATTTAGTGCATATATCTATATACTCAGTATATTCCAGAAGTACTGATCCATATTACGACTGTGTGGCTATATTCTTTCATAATGTAGGTACCAGTTGTAGCCCACACATCATAATCAAATAGTTTATAGCTTTCAACCAGCAGGTGATAAGTCCTCTTATCTCGGGAACTCCAGTCTATTACAGTTTATGTATTGTATTTTAATTATTCATATGTATTGATTAGTGGTAGGTGGTAGTTGGAGGTATGTCCCAGCTATCTATAGTCAGTACAGTAGAGGCTTCATAGATAGTCAGTCAAAGTCATTACATGTAATTCAAGTTTCTTTATTTAGTTTTATTATGTTGTAAGCTTTATCAGTATTACATTTATTCAGACTTCCTTATGGTCATGCTTTATTTTGATAAATTTAGTTTTTATTTACATTATAAATCAGTTGTTTAAGATGTATGCTAGTACATGAGTTAGCTTGGGATCATTTGTATTTCTAAGAATCGTGTTACGATTAGGGGGCAGCCTCGGGTCATGACAAAACTTGGTATCAGAGCATAAGGTTCAAGTATCCTAGGGTGTATATGAAGTCATGGCTAGAAGAGTCTTGCGAAATGGTACAGAGACGCCTGTACTTTTCTTAGAGAGGCTACAGGACCTTTAGGAAATATTTTTCATCTTTCATATCTCAAATTATGCTATAAAGATATTCTCTAAGATACTTATACAATTCTGATCTTTCTCTATTCGTGCCAAATCTGCCTTACTTCTGAGGTAACACAAACTGTTAAGTTTAAATTCCTACTAATAGAATTTTCTCAGATAGTCCCCATAGATAGTTATGGGATTGCATGTTGTCTCAAAAAGTATCCCACTAGTTCCTTTATATTCCATAGTATGAAGGATTTCATTCTTGATCATGAAAAAGAATCATGCACTGAGCCGACGTTAGATGTGCCCTTAGATCCCTTCTCAGAATCCTATGGCAGCATATGACCTAAAGTAAGAAGCATGAACCTAGAAGTTTAATAGTAGTAAAGTGGGATAGTGTTTATTTGGATTTACTAGGTTATGTATCCATGGGGTTAGTTGTATGAAAGGTGAATAAGTAGGCTTGAAACAATGAATGCATGAATTTAAGTTCATTGATTCGAAGTTAAGTATGAGGGTGTGTTTATGATCTAGAGGAGTACCCAAGGTGATATGGGATTGTATTATTTCTAAGTTTTGATGTGTGTGTGCTTAGATAGTACTTTTGAGTTGCTAATTGTGAATGAGGCTGGCAGTGTAGTATATGATGTTCTTACTAGCTAAGTTATGGGTTATAGGTTGATGATATTAGGTATGCTGATGTTATGGTAATTCTTATGGTTTAGGAAAAATATAAGTTTAGAGATTTGATATTTGTAGGATATGAAGGAAAAGAAGCATATTATGTGTTTAGTAACGCAAGTGTGTTATCAAGAAGGGTGTACGTATGTAATGATGATTGCTGAAGCTAAAGAAAGTTAAGGATAGTATATATTACGGGAGTATTCTAAAATGAAGTTAGTACAGTTCATTAAAAGTTTGGGAATTTCCTTATTAAGTGTTAGAATTTAAGTTTGAATCTTTGTTGATTGAGTTAATAGATTGAAGAGTTCAAATTCTAAATGATGTGAACTTAGGATATGGTGATACTGTTAAATATTCTAAGTTAGTGGTTCTATAGAATGTTAAGAATTATATCTCAGAAGGAAGTACTTGCAGTGGTTTTTACATTTTTAGGTACAGTCTTTCATGGTGAAGGGCATTTTAGGACCTTTTTCGAATTTAAAATATATAACTATACTTCTTTAGTATTTTGAATTATTTTTAAAAAATTTAGTTCCTTTGTAATAGAAATTATTTATCTTTCATACTTTCCTCTCATTTTGTTTATTCGTTTATTGAAAGAATTCGTAATTATATATTCATGTATTTTGAATTTATGTAACATTGATTTTTTAGTGAATTAGAAAAAGCATCAAACATAGTTTGATCACAGATGAAGTAGTATACTCCTACATAATCATATTTCCCATGCTATATATATAAAATGACTATATGATTTTGAAAATTTTCTTTCAAATTAACTTCAAGTAGTGCATTAAAGAGGGGGGTCTTTTCATATAGAATTTGAGAGTATTTTAATATTTTATTACTAAAAACAACTTTGAACAAAATTTTACAATCTTTTTGATTGAATAATTGCCTGGAAAACCAAAAATAAAAATAAATGCAACAATTGAAATCCAAAACTTGTTAAAATGATATTAATTTGAAATAATGTAATAAATATTAAATTGTAGATTATTTTGAGAATTTTCTTTTGGGTTACATAGCTAAGTTGAGAAGTGTGAAGTAGTGCATTTTAAAGAAGAGAGAAAAAATTGAATGAAAAATGAGGCCCTAAAAAAAATATCGGTTTTGGATGATGAATTTGTATTGCGAAAATGACTACAATGTTCTTGATCGTCCAACATTTTTTTGTTTAATCATATATTATTTCATGACTTACTGTCAATGAAACATCTTATAAACCTTTTAAAATGAAAAAAATATATAAATATATTTTTTGTGCTATGACAAAAAAGAGACAAATTTTCATATATTATTTTTCTTTTTCATTATGTTTATTTTTTTATTATTTTTTTTGACATCTTAGTAATATCTCAGAATTCTCAATCACTTTGTAATAATACTTATCAAATTTGACATTTTACATGATAATTTACAGTATATTAATTGTTTAATCCGATTTATAGTATTATTATATAGATTTTGAACTTTTTATTTTATTTTTAAAAAGATTGTACACCATTAATTTAAAAATTGATCAAATTGTCCTATAAATATTATTTGTAACATAATTACTTATAAAATTTAAACTATATAGCTATACTTATTTAGTATTTCAATTGTTTTAAATTTTTTAGTTCCTTTGTAATAGAAATTATTTATCTTTCATACTTTTCTCTTGTTTCGTTTTGTTTTTTATTGAAAGAATTCTTAATTATATATTCATGTATTTTGAATTTATGTAACATTAAATTTTTAGTAAATTAGAAAAAGTATCAAACTAAGTTTGATCATAGATGAAGTAGTATACTCCTACATAATGATACTTCTCATGCTACATATATGAAATAACTATATGTTTTTCAAAATTTTCTTTCAATTTTTTTTCAAGTAGTGGATTAAAGAGGGAGCTGGTCTTTTCATATACAATTTGAGAGTATTTTATCATTTTATTATCAAAATAACTTGGGACAAAATTTTATAATCTTTTTGATTGAATAATTGTCAACTAAATATAACAATTGAAATTCAAAACTTGTTAAAATGATATTAATTTAAAATATTATAATAAAAATTAAATTGTAGATTATTTTGAGAATTTTATTTTGGGTTATATAGTTATGGTGAGAAGTGAGACGTGGTGTATTTTAAAGAAGAGAGAAAAAATTGAATAAAAAATGGGGCCCACAAAAGAGATGAATTTTGAATGATGAATTTGTATTGTGAAATGACTATAATGCCTTTGATCGTCTCTTAACTCACTCTTATATATATATATATATATATATATAAGAAGAAGAAAAAAATAATCAGGTCAGCCTGAGCTTGAATATGTTGGTGAGATGTCCAGGGTCTGCTAAAAAATAGAAATGAGTCAACCCACTAATCAAGTACTGCCCAGCCTTCGCCTTGTCAGTTATTTAATCCTATCATATAATCTGAATTTGATTAAAGTTGTATATATTGTAATAAATAATAATATATTTAGTATATTTTTTTAAAGTGGAGTTTGAAAAGAATAAAATGTACGCAGTCATACTACTACCTCAGAGATAAGATAGTGAGGATGTTTATCGAAAGATCCCAGCTCAAAAGTTGTATACACTGATACAGTAAAAGTATTTTACATTATTAATCTCTTATTTCCAAATTCATATTATATTGGATTACTCATTTTTGTTGGGTTACCAATTTATATTTATTAGTAAGGATATATAAATATATTATTTAATTTTAACTAATAATACTCCCTCTGGGTCAATTTATTTGTTTAGTTTTATTTGACAAGAAATTTAAGTAAGTAAAAAAGAGTTTTGAATTTTGTAGTATATATTAAACTAAGTAGTCGTTTGGCCATGAGAATTCTATCAATTTTTTTTCAAAAGATTATTTCAATCTAGTGAAAATAGTAGCATTTGGCCATAAGAATTATTTCACTTTAGTGAAAAATTATTTTTGAAAAAGTGAAAACAAGTAAAACTTGCTTTCATTTTTTTCACTCTTATTTCTCACACAAAATTTAAAAAACAGCTCCAATTTGTATTTATGACCAAACATAACACCAACTTCAATTCCAACTCTGAAAAATTCTTATTTTCATGCCCAAATGGGACCAAATATGCGGAATGTACCAAAATGTCTTTAAATTGTGTGATATTAAACATGTTATGTCAGAAGTTAAAATAAAAAATTTGTCATAAAAAGGATCATCTTCTAAAACGAACTAAATAAGAGAGGAAAAACAAAATGAAATGGAAAGCACATACTTTTGTATGTATTACTACTAAGAGCCTGTTTGGATTAGCTTAAAATAAGTAGCTAGCTTTTAAGCAACAAGTAAAAAAAACACTTTTGATGTGCTGAAGCTTATTCTATAGATAAGCAGTTACGTGTTTGGATGAAAATGATGATAATAAGTAGTTGATGTGTTTGATAAAAAAGGCTAATAAACAATTTTTTCTGTTTAATGACATAAATACCCTTAAGTGTGAAAGTTCATAAAACTGATCATTTCAAATTGATTAAAATACAAGTTAATTTATATCTCAAGTTATTTTAAATTCCAAATTAATTAGATAAATTTATTTTTTAAATAATTTCAGATTGTTTATTGAAAATACTGTATGAAACTGGAAAACAATTCTAATTAATTTGTAAGAACTGATTAAATCGGTTTTATCATGGGGAAATTTAAATCAAAGTAATATTCACCGTGATCGAAGAGGAGCATGCTCTGTCTCCATCCATAGACCTTTTCCAATAATTTGTAATATATTTTTTCTAATTAAAATAATCTTCGAATAATAAAATTTGAATGATGAAATGAAATAATCAATCACAACAATATAAAGTGCAAAGTAAAAAACATAATATGGCAACTGGACGGAAGAGAGCAAGAAACGAAAGAATAAGTCAAGACAGGCAAAGATATTTTAGGAGTTTCAAGAACATGCAAGGGATAATAAAGAAAATTACTTAGCCAAACTTAAATAATTTGTAAGCCGAAAGCAATAAGTTGGGGTAGATCAACTTATAGCTTTTGACTTAATTATTTTAGCTTAAAAACACTTATTTTTAAGCACTTTTATTGCTTGCCAAACATCCAAATTAAGGGTGTCAAGTGGGCTGGGTTGACCCGTCCCGAATCGACCCACTTAATGAAACCGCCCGATTTGACCCGACCCGATAAGCCCAAGGGCTTTAGAATACCGGGTACTGGGCCAGTTTTTTTTAATTTGGGCTCGATTAATCCAGCCGAAACCCAACCCGGTTAGGTCCTGCTAGTTAACCGGACCGGACCGGTTTAATGCTTTAAAAAAAATGAATTTTGGGTCAAACTAGCCGTTGGCTCAACGGCTATATAGCCGTTTTTGGATCCGGACGGCTAGTTTGGGCCCATATATTAAAAAAAAATTACTTTTAAAATTATTTTTTAATCCAAAAAAAAATTCTATAAATACCCTACACCTTAAAATCATTTTCACACAATTTTTCACTCTCTCAAATCTCAATTCTCAATTCTCAAATATTCAATATATTTAATTTCCTAAAGTGCTCACTTTAATTTTTTAATTTTGCGTTTACAAAGTACGAGTGAACGTTTCTAAAGTCGCAACCTTCGGATACTTCTAAAATTTAGTATTGTCATTCCATCTCTTACGTTTAAGTTCTATTTATTGTATTAATTGTTGAATATTTAATTTTATTTTATTTGTGTATTTTAAATTTTTTAAGTTTAATTTAATTTATACTATGGATAAATTAAAAAAACCTCACTACTAAAGGTGTTAAAATTTTTTGTCCTGAAAGCGGTAGTGATAGTAAAAAACGAATTACTAGCGGTGGAGGTACTTCAAGTAGTAGATATACCTGTGTGTCTTTGCCTCCGGTACCACTTGGTACACCTTTTGAGGAAGAATTGGTAGGTGCTCACGATATGGATTATGTAGAAGCTCAGGAAAATTACGGTATAGAAGAAGAAAATGAAGTAGATGCAGTTAATTTAGACGAAGATAATGAAAATATTGGTGAGACACCGGCAGTAGGAAATACAAACGTTAGATATGAATCGGTTAATCTACCTTCCCGTCCTCCCGTGCCCCAAGACATCGTAAAACAACTAGTATTGCATGATAATTTTTTGAACGTATATTAGATACTGAAGTGCAATACAATATTTGTTAACAAATATATAAGCATAAAAACGGAGGCAAGCAAGGGGGTACGGGTACATTAATGAGACATATAGGTGATGCTTACGAAAGAGAGTTAAATATTGCACGAGGTGGTGGGGATGTTGGTGGGCCAACGCAAACTAGAATGGACCCAACAACCGGTCAGGTAACGAAAAAGTATAATAAATTGAGGGACCGAAAAAAAATATCTAAAATGGTAGTTGTGAGTTGTTTGCCTTTTAGTTTTCCTTCTTCTGATGCCTTTATTCATTATATTCAAGCAATTTATAATCCTATGTTTAATGGTATTCCTAGAAGTACTTGTCGATCTAATAGTTTTAGACTCCATTCACAATATTGTTTTTATTTATCAACATTGTTAAAAAAATATTCAATGTAGATTGGTCCTAACTTCTGATCTTGGTCATGCTGTTAAAAAAATGATTATTTAATCGTTACTTGTCACTGGATGGATAGTAATTTTGTGATGCAAAAGCGTATTCTTGTTTTTTTATATGATGAAGATCGTAAACATACTGGAGATTTTATTGCTGATTCTATTGTTAAAGTTGCCGGATTTTATGACATCGAAAATAAAATCTTATGTATTGCTTTTGATAATGCTTCTAACAACAAAACTGCTATAAAAAAATTAAAATCTAAGCTATCTCCGTCGTTGCCTGGAATTTTTCATATTAAGTGTGCATGTCATATATATAATTTAATTATAAAAAATGGTCTTGAGTTTTTTGAGCTTTATATTGAAAAAATTCGTCTTGCTGTTGGTTTTTTTTCAAGGAAATAATCGAAGAAAAAGAATTAGAGAATTTAAAATTAAATGTCAAGAAAATGGACTTGCACCGATATTGATGCATGAGGAAATTGATAGTAGATGGAATTCTACCTATGATTTTTTAAAAACTTGTTATAAATATAGAGTTCCTATTACACTTGTTTTTAACCAACATTGCGGTTCAGTTGCTGATTCTGCTGATTACATGCTACATGATTCTGATTGGGTTGTAGTTAATGATCTTGGTAAGTTTTTAGAAAATTTTTATGTAGCTACGGGTGAATTTTTCGATACTTATTATCCTACTGTTTATAATATTTTGGCATATATAGCCGATATTTCCAGTTTACTCAAAGAATATAAAAATAAAGAAGGTTATGAAGAAGCTGTTGGTGCCATGTTTACTAAATTTAAAAAATATTTTTTTCCTGATTTCTCCTATTTACTTGGTTGGTGCTATGCTAAATCCGTGCATGAAATATAATACTATGTGCCAATTTAGTACTATTACTTATGCTAACTTAGAAATAAATACTAACAATGATTCTGAACAAGTATAACCTGATTTATGAACGACTATGGGTGATGCGAATGAATACATAGAAAATTTATATAATCACTATGCCGATTTATTTGATTTAGCCGTACCTACAAATATCACTCTAACTATCGCTTCTCATCCTCCCGAGGAGTCATCATCTTCTAAAAGGCCGGCACATAGTGGTTTTCCTGATTCCTTTTATGATTTACCTTGTTGGAACAATGTTGATGAGAGAGCTTACACATCAACTTATTGGGAAGAGGTGAAATATTACCTTTGGTCACCACCAGAGGATTGCAGAAGATGGACCAATACGTTGGATTAGTGGAGGAGAAATGAAACACAATATCCTGTTCTTTCAAGATTAGCTAGATATATCTTGAATGTTCCAATGTCAACCATTGCATCAGAGAGCGCCTTTAGTCAGGGACGACAACAGCTTGGAGACAACCAACACTCATTGAGAAGCAATGCAATGAATGTTCTAGTTTGCCTCAGAGATTGGAATAGAGAGAAAAGAAGAAACCAAGGAATGGAACTGGAGCCGAACGACGAGCTGAAACTTGAAGAAATTATGTCTTCAAGGGAGAACTCAGCAGAATCAAGTCCAATGCATGGTTTTGCCCCCGTTGACTTCGACTATCCTATGCAAGTTCCCGTTAATATTAACATGAATGAGTTAGAAAAAATGATGCATAATTTATAGATTTTTCATTCACGTAAATTATAAATTTTGGATCATTTCACAATCAATAAGATTTTCCAAATTCATTCACTCCTTAGTCCTTACTTTGTAATTTTTTTCATTTAATGATTTAAGTTGAATTTCTAGTTTAAATTAAAACTTACTTCTAATATATTATTAATTTACTACGAAGTATTATTAATTTATTATATTAAGTAGCATATGTTTTGTATATATGTGTATATATTTTCTATAGATGTGTATATTTAACGTATACATTTGTATATGTCTTATAAATTAGCATATAACTATATATATATATATATATATATATATATATATATATATATATATATTATATATTGTATATATATATATATATTGTAGTATATTTTATTTAAAGTAGTACATATACATTGAATGGTGTGTATACATGTGTATATATCTTCAATAGATGTATATATTTAACGTATACATGTGTATATGTTTTATAAATTAGTATATAACTATATATATATATATATATATATATATATATATTGTAATGTATATATATTGTAGTATATTTTATTTAAATTTTAAAGTAGTACATATATATATTAAATGGTGCGTATATATGTGTAATTGTGTATATGTGTATATGTTTTTTAAATTCTAATGTAGTATATACTACATATATAGTGTATATATTGTTTAACGTATTTATAATGTATATTGAAAAAAAGTTTTTTTTTATATTTTGATCGGGTTTGACCGGTTCTTTAACCGGGTTTGATCGGGTTTAGGTGAGTTTGATTGGTTTGGGTTAAGTGAGCCGGGTTAGGATTATTTTTATAAATTTTACTGTTGAGCCCGGCCCGACCCACTTAATCCCAACCTGCCCCCCACAACCCGGTTATTTTTTATGGGCCGGTTCCGGGTTGGCCCGGCCCGGCCCACTTGACAGCCTTAATCAGAAGCATCGAGGTCTATGGTAGTGAACCCTAAGTCGACATCATTAGGAGGAAAATGATTTTGGTTGCGATTGGGATCGTACAATGGTGAATTAACAACATTGTACAAAGATGGCAATTGCATGCCAACTTGACTGTCATAGTTCCAAAATGGCAAAGCAAATGTATCATCACCAATTAATGAACCAAGAATTCTTTCGAAGAAGTATAAGTACCATCGATGGAAAGGGAAAAATAGGCACGAGAAATGAACTTGTAATGGTACAACGGGAAAACCTAATTCCTTGTAACCAGTGTTGCAATAAGCACAATGGATATTGGCTTGTTGCATGAAGTTCAATGGATCATCTTTGTCCAATGATTTCATTTTTTGAATGGCAGTGGAATATTTGGTTATGCATTCTCGCGTCACATTATGTTGCAGATGGTCTAATTGTGACTTTAGACACATTAGGAAGTTTGTAAGTAAGGATATTACTAAGGTCTTTTGGGAGTGGTGGACAACAAGTGAAGGGTACTGGTGAACCATCAGGAAGGCTAGATGAGCTACATGATGAAAGGTCAGGGGGTGGTACTGGTGCCCCTAAGGCAAATGGCTCGTTGGCTACACCGATAAGATTAGCTTCCCCATAGAGCCCTCCTAGACCAAGGAGGACATTTCGCCTATCAAGTTTCCCTGGGAAATATTTTCCTTCATTGTCATAATTGATAGTGCTGTTTTTTATTTCACAATGCACCTTAAAGTTATTGACGTGTTTTGCACGGACGAAAGTTCGGGATGGTGATTGAGAAAATTTGGAAGGGGATAAGGAAATGGTAGTGCATGAAGTTACAAGAAAATGTGAAGCCATAGCTCTATCTTGTATTTGATATTGCGGGTTGTTTCATGCTAATTGTCTTGTTCGATGAGCTTTTTATATGGTAGGATACGGATTAAATATTGCAAGATGTTGATCAATTGCTAATTGAAAAATTGGAGTTGGAGGTTTGAATTTAATTAGAGCAATTTCTAACTGTTTAAATAATGCAAGATGTATGTTGATCAATTGCCAATTGAAAAATTGGAGTTGGAGGTTTGAAGACTTTACTGAGAGCAGAAAACCTGGTTCGTTGCTTGTCAACTTTAGAGCGTTGGATCATTAAAAATGAAGAATTTAAGTAACTAAAGAAGTTGAAGAACTTCATTAATTAATTAACAATAATGATTTAAAGTATAATTTCTGGTCTATAACTTAGTTCTTACTCCTAGGAATTGTGTGAATTTGTGCCATGTATAAACTTTTATACCTTTCTTTCTAAGGAATAAAGTTAATATGGGATATATGAACTTCAATTCCGAACAAATATCAAAGTGATAATGGTATCACCTTTATTGCGAGCTTCACACCCTAATTATTAGTAGTTCTCTATTCCTACCTGAATTATTGTCATATATGTATTAAAAATTAAAAACACAAGTTGTTAATAGACGATGATAGTTCAACTAAGAAATATCGAGGTATGTTTTAATACATATATACCTGAACTCGAGTTGTATTGTAGTACATATATGATGATCGTTCAATTAGAAAAAAAAAATAAAGATATATTTATTAATTAAGATATGAAACTCATAAAACATATAATTCAGAGTGTTATGAGACTTCTTTCCAATAAATAATGGTTATGGACCTTTAATATGTCGTTGCCAGTCCAAACATGCATAAAATCATTAATGGACGGATGAAGCTCCTCTCCATTTTTTACATATGCCATGATTAAAAGATAATAGCTGAGTTTAATAAACCAAAGTAAAGTTAAGCATAGTTAGAATAATAGATATTTCCTTGTCAACTTTTGAGCTTTCAGATAATTCCCTTTTTGCTACATTTGGAAACTTTCAATTACCAGTTTTTGTATTTCAAGTTAATCTCTTGGTTATTTGTTTGGTTCCAATTTTCTTTTTTTTTTTTCCCATTAACAATTGACTGAATCGGGTAAAAAAAATATGACTTTTTGGCCATTTTCTATTCTTTCCTAATTTGAATTATTTTGACTTACATAATTCAAACTTTTTTTGTAATAAATTTTTTAACTGATTAAATATTCTATTTTTTTCTATTGTTTAAAAATAATAATTAAATTATATAAAAATGATATAATTGTTAAATAGAATATATATAAATATAATTAATTAACTAATTAAATCTTAACTGTTTATTTTAAATTATGACATGTGTTCGAAAAATGGATCGAAAACAATATAAAATGGAGAGGATCAAGTCTAAGAATTAGAAAGTTGTAATTCTCTCTGCCTGATATTTCCTTGATGACTTCTAGGGTCTAGCGAATGCAAAATGGATCTCCATCATGAGATCCCTCCTGAACCCCAGATACAGTTTCATCCAATACTTCTCCATCCTACAAATTTGGGTCCTCCACTTTCCGGTCAATCTCCAGCGCCGCTGCCCGTGTCAGTAGTTGGACAAAATTAGTGTGACTCGGTGAAAGCTTACTATGAACGATGTCACTGCACCTTCTCATTTTATGCTGTTTTCTTTTTGCTTTAACCTGAAAAGATGGTGCGAGTAAGAATGCTATGTACTCTAGTTCTAGCATCTCAGGTTATTTTTGATTTAGTATGAATACCTGACCAAATATGTTCATGGGTTATGTGTTGTTCGATATTATGAAGCTCTTTGGCTTCTCTGTTGCTGATTTAACAATTGTGGAGATTTTCTATAAAATAATTGCGGTTTGCAAAATGAAGTCTGGCCTAAAATCTTTCATGAAGCAGTGTGTTTGCTTTGTTTTGCTCTATATTAGGAAAATGGTTGTTTGAACCAGTGGTTAGATTTGAGCCGAGGGTCTATTGGAAACAACCTCTCTACCTCACAAGGTAGGGGTAAGGTCTCGTGCACACTACCCTCTCGGTATCTTGTTGAGGGGTAAGGTCTCGTACACACCGTCTTCTCCGTCTTCTCGGTATCTTGTTGTTGAAAAAACGATTAGATTTGCCTGCAATGAACCTTTGATAGCTAAAGAATGGCTTCAAGAAGTTAATTTGAAGTGCTATCCATAGAAGAGATTGTTGGCATCTACTTGTACTGCTTTATTCAACATTGTTATTTACTCTGTGATTCAATCAAGGTGATTTTGTGCCCAGAAGCTTATGTTGTTCGGATTCTCAAACATGTTGGGTGTGTGTCGGATCTGTAGATTAATGGTTTTTGAGAAACCGATACAGGTGTAGTGACATTTTTGAGAGTCCGAGCAACATAGTTGGAAACAGCCTTTAAGTTTCACCTGTTAGCATACACGGACCAAACACCACACACTCGTTGGGGTCATCGCAACATACTGTATTCATATAACAATATTAATAGAATTTTCTTCGCTATTTGCCTCCATTACTATCGTACTTAAATGGCTATTACGTTGGCTAAAAACTCAATTTGGTTTTCAACTTACACTTGCATAATTTACATATACAATTGTATGGAAAAAGGAATAGGCTGTAGGTGTTCTAATCTGAACCATAAGATACACGTGTGGGCATTACACTTAGTTCCCAGCCTCCTTCGCTTGCTCCTCTATCCTGCAATCTTTTCTTTTACATAATTTTTTCTAGGATGCTTAATTCCCAGCCTCCCTTACTTACCCCTCTACCGTGCAATCTTTCCTTCACACAATTATTTCTTGCATGCTTGTCTATTTCAATATCTTTTACCTAGAGTATTTGGTTGTTCTTGATTCGGAATGAGGGCATTTGGTCAAATTGTATTCATCATTTATGCAGTAGGAGAGGGAATGAGGGAGGTCTCAAGTATGCTCAAATTAAATAGGTCAATTTATCTGCCAAATTGGCAGAGGCTACTAACTCAACTAGTAAATACTAGTTGACAAAGGCCTTTACTTTCATCTTCTAAGTCAGTTAAGATTTCTTTTAGACTAGGTACAGAAAACTCATTAGCAGACTCTCTATGTAAAATTCCTTCTAGAAATTGTTTCTTTCTCTCTTTTGGTGTAGCTGTTGAAACTTTACTTTTCTTTTTGGGTCTTGAACATTAGTACATCTGCAGGAGCGTGTCTGTTTGACCCAGAAGTTGTGGGTTGCATATGTAGCTGCACTAGGTGTTGCAAATGAGCACTCGGAAGTGGTGGCAGATAACGATGATATGTTTTCAGTCTTCAAGATGTTCTGCAAGGTTCATATCATGTGTTCTTCCATCTGTAAACTTCATATACATTACATGTGTAGTTGAATATGTGTATGCTTAATAAAGCATTTGTGCTTCAGGTTTATGAAATTACTGTGCTCCTCAATAGCCTACAAGACTCTATTTACTAATATTCGCACGAAGATGAACATGCTTTTGTAGTTAATGCCTTCCATCATTGTCAGTTACATCCTTTAAGTGGAACTGTTGAGTGGTTTCACACTGATGCACTGTATCCCGTATGCTTCATTTATCTGATAACTAATAGAGTCAGGATCTTAATCTAGCAGAGATGTCCACCGTTGGAACCGAGCAAGGGGAAAAAGAATATGGTAAGTTAGTGTGCCTTCTGCTAATTCGATACATTTGACATTATTAATTTTTATATATGTGTCTTACTTGGTGATTATAGAAGAAAATACCCAAGGAGTGGTTTGACGAGCAAACCACATTTAAGTTTAAAATTTGAATAGTCATTTTATAAGTTCGAATTCTTGAAATTTGTTTAGGGAGAGTTTCTAAATGAAATAGTTACAGTAGTAGTATGAACTTTTTTTATTTTCTATTTTGTGGTTATCTAAGTTTATTTGCAGCTACATAAGCAGTTTCTGTTTGATTAAGTTGATGATTGTTGCACTGAAAAGAATAAGTGAATTACTTTGTGTAAATTGAAAATTCTTGACTTGGTTAATTGAAGATAGCTAAAGCAGAACAGTGACCCATTTTTTGAACTTCCAGTGAGGCAGTGGTGGAGCTAGAATTTTAACTAAAAGGGTTCAAAATCAAAAGAAGTAAGCACATGAACTAGCCGAATGAGGTTTAACATCAACTATATATACATAAAAACTAATTTTAACAATGTATAACTAGTATAATTTTCCGCTGAAGGTGGTTTGAATGAACCGTCGAGCCATAAGGTGGCTCCGCCCCTGCAGTGAGGTCACGAAAAGTCCATTCTCTTCTGCATGCCTCAAAGGCAAGACCTTCAAATGGTCAATTTTATACGCTTTAGAAACTTGTTAAAAGTCAGGTGAGGTACTCATGTATCTTGTTTTGTGTCTGCTGTTGTCATTTTCACAGGATTTTCTGATAACATGGTTGAGTTACTTCTTTTTGCGCTGGAAGATCTGAAACGTTCACTGAAGGAACGAGGATTTAATCTGATGATCAGGTTCGGGATTGCAGAGAATGTCATAGAAGGGATCGTCAAAGAGGTTTTTACATATTATATTTGCTTATTCTGGTATTTATCTACCTCGGATACTTCCCATCTTTATTCTTATTGTGTGTTCTCAGGACTCCGAACTTACCAGGCTTATTCTACCCGGGCTACTTCATTATTGGTCGTATTTGTGTGTTCTCACGACTCTGTGATACATTTTTCTTTTGGAACTCATTTTTAGAAAAGAAAGTTTTCAAAGAAATTAATAAGCGCTCATCACATTTCAATGACTCCACAGCTGTAATAGAACATTGCGTATGGCCTTACTGCGAATGACTGCATTTATTCAGCTTGGCATTAGTGATAAAACAGATAAAGAATTAGACAAAAATAACTCATTCGTGTTTGTAACTTTGATCAATTGATAAATGGATGAACCAAGAAAGAAAATACCTACGATAACATATTGCGTGAATCTTAACAGAAAAGGAAAATTATCAGGGTGTAGATTGCCGGGTAACATGATTTAAATTATGTCTAAATTATGTCAAGTCATGCCGGCTTATACTATAAAGTGCACTTGAAAGCTACTTACCTTCGTCCCAATTTATGTGACCACTTTTGACTTCTCGAGATCTAAACTATGTGAACTTCGATCAACATTTTGAAATGTAATTTGTTTTTTAATCATATGGACATGAGAAGACCAACAACTTATAGTACTTATATAGTTTTTTGATATCTAAATTTTTATTTCAAAATATTGAGTTGATCTAATTCAATTTAGCTATAATGATTAGTCAAATTGACTCCATGGAAATTGGGACTGAGGAAGTATCTATTTAAGGTTACTAATAAATACTCTTATCTATTTAAGCTTGTCTGCTAAATCTCTTTTGTCTGAATGGGAATAAAATGGCTTGATATGCCTGAAGACAAATGAAAAATATGTATAAATTTGCAGTTGTTTTATTATTTGGCTTTGTGTTTAACATGAATAAATCTCTTTTCATATGCTCAACTGCTCTACGTTCTATCTGCGTGTGATTAGTATTTGGTCTGTTACCGACAGTAAGAAAACTATAATACTTATCATACTTTTCTACTTTCATGTCTTGTTTCTTTACCTATTTTTCTTTTGTTTTTATGGGACTTTGTGTCTTCAGGGATGTATAATTGTCTTAATACTGGGTCTTTGATGGGCTTTAGCTGCTTATGTAAGGTATGCGATCTTATAATCTATTTTAGCTCTCCATTTGGTATCTAATTTATATTCATGTTGTTTTGGATGAGTTACATGAAAACCTTGAGTTACATGCTCCATTTTTTCTCACTTTGTCCTGATAAATGCATAGCCTGCTTATATTCCCTTTGTGAATGGTGCAGATCATGTCTCTTTATGGTGGTCCTTTGGAGTTCCTCTTTGTGGTTGAAAGTACCCTTCATCCTGCTTATCATGCTGTGAAGCGATTATTAGCGGATTTTAAGGTGTGGTATTAGGGCTTCTTTTGCGTTCAAAATGTTGGTATATTTGTTTATATCTTCTTAAACTCTTCACTTGTTCCATTAAACTCCTTTTGAGTGGAGGAGTAGTTTCTCAGTTTGACGCCTCCTCTATAATGAACTCGACGCCATGATTTTTAATCAGTCCCTTTCTAAGTCTTTTCTTTATCATATACTTCCATGAGGGGATAAGCCGCCGTTGATAGAATTACAACTTGAGTGTGTCACAACACCTCTAGCTTTACTGATTTAGGAAATATACAGGTGGAAGCTGATCGTAGTATGGTTCATATAACACTTAGTACTGTAGATATTAAGAAAATCACATTACACTGTACGACTGTCTTAAAATGCTAGGAATTCTTTTTATTTCTATTTTGTTCAGTGCATAGTGCATTTTATTTCGAATTTGGAACAACAATGATTGTTGATTTGTGTTATATGATTTGAGACAGGAAATAATTCTATTTCCAGCTTCCAAAATCTTGTGTTCTTTTTATCTTTGGTTTTTATCAGTGATAATGCAGATGATTAGTCTAACTTGTCCTTTATAATAAGTACTGAAAGTTTATCGATTGATTTTTATACTTTGCATTTTTATGTAGCCAAGTGATGCGGCTAGTGGACCCATTTCGCCCATGGATGCAAGGAGATCACGTGATGATAGTGATCCTAATGATATTTGTTGATTTCGTTGTAAATTGTCTTGGATATTCAATTATGATGATGTAAATGTGTGGTTGGAGTAAATCTTAGAATATTCAATTATTATGATGTAATTGTGTGGTTGGAGTAAATCTTAGAATATTGAAGGTTTTGTGTGTAAATTTGATTTTGGAGTTTGAAGATATTGTTGAAAATTTGAAGTTTGAAGATGTTAATATTGAAAATTTAATTTTGAAGTTTAATGTTCAATGTATTTTAGATATGTTTGTCAATTGCAATGTTTAATTACTCTGTTGTATTAATGATATGTGAATTGAACAAATATTGGATTGTAGGTTATGCATAAAGGAAAAATTAAATTTGACCTAAAATTAGAATCTATAATTAGTTATTAAAAATTGATAGGTTCTACTAAATTTTAAAAAATAAAATAAAATAATTGCAGAGGTTTTAACCCCCAAGTTTTTTAAAAAATTTATTATAAAAAAAATTAAATTTAAAATAACGGTGGTCAATAATCGCTGCAAATTAATTACGGGGTCATAACCGCCGCAAATTAATTATGGGGTTAGAAAAAAATCGTCGCAAATTGTTTGTGACTGCTCGTATTCTGAGGGTTTTTGAGAACCGTCAAAATTATATTTTGTGGGGTTTAAAACCTCCGTAAATTATAAAATTAACCTCCACAATTTGAGCCGTTTTTTGTAGTGATAGTTTCCTTTCAGATCAAAGATGGACCCAAAACTTTGTAGCAAGTGAAGCAACACAAACAAACACAACTATATGGGTGAGATTACCACATCTATCCACCGAATTCTACGATGAAATTATCCTACGCAAGATAGAATAACTCTATAGGTGAGTTGTTAAAGATCGATGCATGTACAAGTGCTACATTTAGAGATCGTTATGTTTGAATATGCCTTGAAGTTCCTTTGGACACCTCGGTCAAGTCTAAAATCAAAATTGAAAATCATGTTTAGGAGATAAAGGGAATTTTTTTTTGAGATTTTCTTTTTGATTTTGAGTAAATGCGTGAAAAAGGTAAAAAAATCTTTTTAAATTTTTGGATTGTGAAAAATGAAAGCCATAAAAAACTCTAAAAAATTACGAAACTCTTTTTTTTTCACTCTCTTTTTTTTTCAATAATTTCTCGCCTTCACACTTTACTTCTAACACCTACTTTTGCCCAAATCAATCGGTCCAATGACCACGTTACCCTAAAAAATACAACATTTACCACGTAGTAGGATCAAGTAGGTCCCGCTAGATCTCAATATGATACAGATAAGTATGACCTAAAGGTTTACCTACGCTGGGATTCACTAACAAAGCTGTTCGGAGAGCATATAATCGATAGTGGCTGCTTTGACTGTTCACCTACTCCATACCAGCCGACGGCTCCCCCTCTTAAAATAAGGTAACTCAACTATAAGTCGTGTACACAATGTGTACTACAAAATTTGTTGCAAAAAGAATTAACTCGGATTATGCAAATGATGCTAGATATAAAGACACATAAGAAAAAACTGTAAACAAAGAGTACAAAGAGTATGTAAGCACGCCACAATGATAAAACAATACAAACAATCACACAAATACGTTTATACACCCATAATGTCAAACTAAGCCAATATAACTCTAAAAAATAAGCTTGAACTCGAAAAGTCCCCAGCAGAGTCGTCATAGCTGTCACACCCCTTTTTATACCAAAAGATTTAATTTTAAAGTTTGAAAGGATTTTTATTATTAAAATGACAAAAGATGAAGGTTTGTTTCGAAAAAGAATTATTTACATTTTTTATTCAAAGTCGCCACTTGGCATAATCCAGTGTGTCAAGTCACCTTTGGAAAATCCTTTTCAAAATCGTTTGACTCTTTGAAACTGGTTTGTGAATAGAGATTTCGGCTAAGGAATTCTGTTGATCAAGGAGAAGGTGTTAGGCACCCCTCGATCCCGTGGTTCGACCACGGTCGCTTGGTGGAATGTATCGGCTAATTTTGACCCTACGAATGTATAAACCACACAAAGCATGCAAAATAATCAATCAAGCAAACAAAACAAAACGATCCAAAATTTAGTGTCCAGACCAATTATAGTGTCTAAAATAGAAAAATGCAAAAAAATATAAAACCTATCTAAACTAGACCTAAACTAAGCTTCAATGCTTTACCCGATGCCTCGGGCCTTGATCACGAACTTACTTCGAAGACATAATACGTGGGGCATTCCCCGGTGAATAAATACATGAAATTTCGAGACATTTTCCGACCAAATGAATACACTTGGCACATTCAAACATTCAACAAAACACAAGTTCTAAATTTGCCTATCCGAATCGACCTATCATGATATTATCAAATTCACAAACTTAATATTGATTTCGAATTAAGCAAACAACAACAAACCAACATTAACCAAATTCACCCTTTTTATCAATCTCACAATTCCACCCCAAATTCCCTTCTCAACCAATGATTAGCACATGCTTTGATTATCGATTCAATTTTTTCAACTCGGAATCCAATATCAACAACATAGACATAACGACAATTAAAGCATGATAATCATACGAATTTTACATGAATGACATCAAACATCCACCAAATCATCCAATCTCAAACATAGCCAATTCAACAAATTAAGATAAAGAAGAGAGTGTTAAAAAAATGAACCTTCCGATAATCAATTTCTGTTGATAATAATATTTAAGAAGACCTAGAATTTAGAACTCCGAATAGGAAACCTCGATCGCGACGAATCCAACTCGATATTGAGAAAAACTATTCAGACAACTTCAAAACCAGTGAGACAACTTCTTAATTCGAAACCCAACACGAACGGCGACGATATTTGATCACGAAAACCCCAAGGACCGATATTGACGACGAAACGCAAAAGTAGACGAACCCAAAACTCCCATCGACACGAGAAACCAAAGTCTGAGCTCCGGTGAGCTCAAACGGCGGCAGAACACGACGAGAAAGGGCTGTTTCCGACGACCTTAGTGTTTTTTTGGCCGGATCTACTTGGAAATCGAAGGAATCTCAGAATTTTGGGACTAGACAGCGTGGACGACGACCTACAAATTAATTCTGGTGAAAAGCTCAAGAAGACGACCAGATCTGACCCAGCTTCGCTATTTCTCACCGACTCTCCGTCAATCGCTCTTCATTCTCAAATTTCTGCTTTCTACGTGCGTGTGTGCGCTTTCGATCAGTCCAAGTTTTTCGATGAGTGCCAGTGTGTATCATCGAAGAAAATGGTGAATGAGTGTGTGTTGTGCCTTTTCTTCACTGAGGGATGCAAAATTAGAGGTGGGTCCTCCTTTTGTGCATCTGTTCCCCTTTTCAGCCTATATCTCTCTATGGCCTCATTTGTTTGCACTTAATGGAGGTCTGAATCTGAATGGTTCAGACCATTAAGTGCATTTATTTTTCATTAAGGTTTTAACTCTTAATAAATCTGAATAGGTCTTAATTATTCAGATCTAGAACCAAGTCTTAATAGATCTGAAGGGATATTCTGGTGTTGGATAATATTCATCATTCTATTCATAATTACCAGTTACCACCACTAACTACCTCTGCCACCATCACCATTGTCAACCACCACCCACTATCACCAACCACCTCCACCATCACAACCACCATCGACAAAAAATACCACTACCAATCACAATTATCAATCACTTTCACACCTATTACCTCTTTTATTCTAATTATATTCACCACCACCACTGCCGACAACAACACCACAATCAGCAACCACTAGCGACCAATCCCTACTACCAACCAACTCATCTATCACAACTAGCACCACTGCTGACTACTACTAATATATCACAACCTCTACACATTCTTTGGCCGCCACCACCATTGTCACTAGTAATGCCACCTCTACCACTACTTCAACCAGTACCATCGCTACACTACTAACAACCATCTCTACCATCACAACAAATAACATCTCCAACTAGCACCTATACATCGTCAATCATCATGCATTCATGTTTCAACCAACACAATCAACACCTTAAACTACTAACATCAAGCAACGACACATCACAACCACCACCACCACCATCAATCGCCACCATTATAACAGTCACTACAATACCAACCATCATAATTATCACCACCAACAATATTAATCACTAACATCAATCATTGTCACCGCAACCACCATTATAAGCCATCTCCACTATCACTAACAAACATAAATATTTTTTTCCAATCAAATACTAATAATTTTATTGTATTAAATTACATACTTTTTTAATATATAATTAATTTTTTATTTGAATTTTATTTTTTATTTTATTATGTATACAAATAATTTTTTTTTACACATTCAGATGTTGAAAAACAGTCTTAATCATTCAGTTTTCAGATCTAGAGATAACATTTTAATCATTCAGATGTGCATTCAGATTCAGATGTCTTTTAAAAAACAAATGGAGCCTATGTGTGTGTATACTTCCCTCTTTCTTTGTGGAAAAGAAACGTGGGTGGAGTGGGGGTGGGGGTGGGGGGTTAAAAGGTAGGGGTAGAGGTAGGGGTAGGTTGTTAGGATAATTAAAACAAGATAAAATTTGTTAGGAATTTTGTTAAGGGTTATTATTTTTTGTATTTTTGTGGGGTATAATCACATGGATGAGGATGCGTGGTAAGATGAACTAAAATGAATAAAATCAACTTCGGGAGGGACAAAATTAGGTGTCTACAACATATTAAATATTTTTCTTAATTTCTCTTTAATTTCTACAAATTAACAAATCTATTATTTCAATTATACAAACTCTTGATTTCTCCTAACAACATTTAGTTCAAACTTGAAGATTCTTTTAAATTAAAATACATCATGTAAGATTTTTTATTGCAACTAAGATTCACTTTTCCTTCTTTTCTTTTTCTTTTACTTATGGGTGTCGTATCTATGTTATGCATGTTATGTTATGTAATCTTGTAACTTTGTTCGGTGCTTTACTTTGTATTTGTATTTGTATTTGTGTGGTATCTTGTGTCTTGAGCCGGGGGTCTATCGGAAACAGCCTTTCTACTTCCTTAGAGGTAGAGGTATGGACTGCGTACATCTTACCCCCCCAGACCCCACCAGGTGGGAATACACTGAGTTTGTTGTTGTTGTTGTTAGTTACGACTATTTTTATTTTAGGAGATTTTCTTATCAGTTAAAACGAAAATCAAACCGTTAAAGACTAAAAACGATAAACTGAAAACCAAGAAAAAATATTTTATTGATTTGATTATTGATTTAACACATTTAAAAACCGAAAACCGATAAACCAAACTGATAATATATAAAACCGAAACGACCGATGCACACTCATATCTGAAATAGAATTCTCTAATAAATTCTCTCAAACAATTTCGTTATCTCTGTTTTTCTTCAACTCTTACTCCTCAATTTTTCTCTTCATTGATCAACCTTGGTCTTAACAAGGGTAAAATATTGATTTTTTTGATCTTTTCTAATTTATCAAAAATGACAAGTAAAAATAAAAAATTAAATTAGAAAAATAGTGACAGGTAAATTCAAACGGAGGAAGTAGGTGAAAAAATTAAATTAAAAAGAACATTGAAAATTGCTTTTTCAACCATCGAATAAACATAAACTGATTTTGGTAACAGATGATGGTTTTGATGACGACATAAATAGTTCAAGACATTTGAGAAGAAAATATTGAGGAAAAACAAAAATAATACTCTCTCAATTATTGTCCAACAACTTGAATAAAGTGATTTCAAGATTTGTTCTTATAGACGGAAAAATATTTGCCTACTCTAATTTTAAGGAATCAGTAAAGATTTGTGAATGGCAGGAACATCACAAAAAATATGCTTTTGGCACAAGAGATTATTTCTGACATCAGAATGAGAAAAAAACATGCTAATGTGGTGATTAAACTCAATATGACAAAGGCTTATGACAGGTGAATTGACACTTTCTGATTAAAGTGCTAGAAAAAATGGGTTTTGATAATAATAATATGATGGATAAAATTTGAAGACAGATTACAAATAATTGATATTCTATTTTTATCAATGGTCAAGCCCATGAATTTTTTCACTCTACAAGGCGAGTAAAATAAGGGGATCCTCTATCTCCTGGTTTATTTATATTATTAACAGAGGTGTTATCTAAGCTTTAAATGCATTATTTTACGAGACTGATTTTAGGAGTTATGATATGCCCAAGTAGAGTGATAACATTAATCACTTAGCATATATTGATGATACTGTTATATTTGTCTCTACTTGTAGAACATCTCTACAGTTATTGATGGATGTATTGAAGAATTATAAGCCACAATCTGGCCAGTTGATTAACAAAAAAGAGAGTGTTTTTCTTGTTTATCAGAAGACTGCTCATGCCCGCGTCGAGAAGTGAAAGAGTGCACTGGTTTCGATAGAGATAAATTCCCACTGATTTATTTGGATTTCCCCATTGGACATGCAAAGAAGAAAAAGGTTCACTTCTCAGAATTAATGAAGAGGGTACATAACAATTTAAAAGCTTGAAAAGGAAAGATGCTCTCATTTGGTGGGTAAGGTTATAGTATTAATTAATAATATTTTGAATAGCATTCCCATCAATTTATTGTCTGTTACTGCTCCTCATAAGTGTGTTATATATGATTTGCATAGAATCTTCGCTAGATTTGTATGAAATCTTAAGGAGGTTGACAAAAATAAACATTGGGTAGTTTGGTATGATATTTATATCCCTAAGAGGGAAGGGGGCCTTGATTTTACGTCTTTGTTTGATGTGTCTAAACCTTTTATTTTTAAGTTGTGGTGGATTGGCAGAACAGAAAAATCTTTATGGACAAATTTTATGTGAAACAAGTATCGTAAGAAGGTGGGGCCTTAAATGGCAGAATAGAAAGGATGATCATTAACTTGGAAGAATATATTTGAGGCTAGAGATAAACTTGATTAGGAGATATGATGGAAGCCTAAATGTGGTCATTCAAGTATCTGGCATGACAATTGAACTCAACTAAGTGCACTCATTATTATCCACCGATTAACAGTACCAATGAGCGCCAATTGGAGGATGCGAGGAAACTGTACTCTAATAGGGGGTGGAATGAAGATTTGTTGCAATTAGCTTTCAATGAGGAAGTGTACAATCATGTAATTAGAAATCTGCCCTTTGAGGAAATTTCAGGGGAGTGGGACAGACCTTGGTGGATGTTGAATACTTTTGAAAAATTTACAATAGGGTCAGCCTGGGGCTGTTTAAGACAAATAAAAGAAGTGCAATTAATCTATAAGCATATTTGGTTAAAAGGTGTCCCATATAAAGTGTCTTTCTTTATGTGGAGCCTTGGAAGAAGAGGTTGTCTATTGGGGAGATTCTCATAAAAACAAAATATATGTTGTTACTGTGAGGATGGGATTCAAAAGAGTACTAAGTACTTTGTTTATGGCTTGTTGTCCTGCTAGTTTATTATGGAGTTATTTAGCAAATATAGCAGGGGTTGATAGGCCTTTTTTCCAGATTAAAGATAGAGTTAAGTGGTGGAATATAAAAATTGTTCCAAAATTCAGAGTAATTTATAAAGTTGTCTTTGTTCATATTATGGCAAGTTTGGAAGAGGAAAAATGCTATAAAACATAGGGAAAGAATGTCTGCTGGCAGAATCAGAATGGAGATTACGAGAAAAATATTGTATATATGGCTAAATTCTTATATCCTGGCTATCAAACATACCTAATTCTTGAATGACTACACTCCTAAAATTGGTTGCAAGGTGGTATATTGAAAGATTCCTAGAATGGGTACCTATGGATGCAATTTAAATGGAGCATCTAAAGGTAACTCTAGACCTAGTTCATATGTTTTTTATGTCAGATTATCAAGGAACTATGATTGATGTTGAATGTAGGAGACTTCGTGATTATACTAATGTGTTGGCAGAAGTAATAGCTCTAAGAATGGGATTAAAAGCCTGCATTACTAGGAATTACCTTCCATTGTGCCTAGAAATTGACTCTTTAACTATGAAGAAGATGTTGGACAATAAGACATTTCTTGGTGTGTAGCAATGGAAATAAGAAGGATAAAAGGCTTGATCAGAAGACGGATGTGCTGGTGAAACATACCTATAGAGAGCGCGACAAGCTAGCCGATGTTCTTACTAACCATGTTTGTTCTTTCGTCGGTATTGATGTAATAGTTTTACAAATGAATCTCAGTTACCTAGGAAAGATAAAATAATAAAAATATAAACAAACAACAAGTATCAAATTTGAGAATTAAAAAGCTTCAAAGTAGAGATTTCAACAATCAGAGAAACAACTAATAGAAAAGACACAAGCAGAAACACAAGCAGATGGAGAAGAATAAGCAACTGAAATACATGTATGTTAATTTCAACAAAGATTTAATAGAGGGTCAACCTAATAAAATTCTTAATTATTATAAATAATAATTGGGTTGGGCGGATAGTATTCTGTACTTTGGGTAGTTTTGCATCCCATTGGTGAAATCTTCAAGCAATTTGAAGTATAACATGGAAAAAGCAATTTAAGACAAACAAGACCAGGTTAAAGGTTGCTTGACAATTTTACACTCGAAAGAAAAATGGTATAAACAATAAGAATTTGACAAAGAAAGTTGCAGCTCTTACCAGACATGATTATCAATGGATTCTTAGCTTCTCCAACCTTAGACAGTGGTATAGCTCCTTGTTAAGCTCAACCTATCAAGGTAGAAAAGGTAAGTAAAAATTCATAACCAAAATCGAACAACAAGGGAACAAAGGCATTAATGATAACTTAGCTTGGCTAAAGGACGATAGATCTATGGTTTGTCGAGTGGAAGAAGTCTTCAATTAAAATGATTTCACGACATTCGTGAGACTTGTAAATGCTCGATGTGAAAACACTAAAAAAAATTATTTTGACTTTAGATAATGTGCTCCTTGATGCCAAGAAATTGATTCATCTGTATCCTAAGCAATTTGAGCTTCACTAAACTAGAGAGACGAAGAGGTCGTTGATGATGAAATGGAACCATATAGATTTTCTTTCCTTTTCTATATTTGATTTGTTTCCTGATCCCTTCTTTTTTTTTTTTTTTTTTTTTTTTAAAAAGTACAAAACCAAAATATGCCATGAAATTAAAAAAATTATCAAAATATGTCATATATTTAAAATATTACCATGATATACTTAATTGTCTTTCTAAGAGAGTTATATATATTATTTTTAACGAAAGTTTAGAAACGGAGTTAAAATTATAAAAAAAAGTCCATAACTTTCTTTTTAAGAGAGTTATGTATTTTTTCTTTTACATAACTCACTTAAAAAGAGTGTTATCTAAAAAAAAGTTATATAATTCTCTTTTTAAGTGAGTTATGCATTTTTTTTTTACATATCTCACTTAACAAGAGAACAAAATGCATAACCCTCTTTTATAGGCTTACAACACATGAAAAAAACTAGACGACACATAAAAAATTAGACGGCAATAGTTCAATTATTTCTCATAATTAATATAAGCACATTATTAATCCCACATATAATAATATGCCCTTCTTTTTCATTATGGTCTGTTTTTTTCCTTTTTTTTTTTTTCTAGAAATGAATTTGAACAATATGGGGTGAAACTCGATAAATCATGAGGAAAATATGTTATTCACATTTCATTTGATAGTCAGAGACGAATTGAAAGTTAAGCATTGAAAATTCTAAAGATTCTCAGGGTTGGAGGAGGGAGATAGAAATGTGAAAGTATCGATGCAAATTCATAGAGTCATTTGATTAATCACGTATCATATTCCGTCGTGTATTTAGTTTGTATATACTTAATTGAGGTTTAACTTTTTTATCGTCACCCATGGAGAAAAGGCTACTGAATTTTTGCAATAAAAAAATTACAAGTTCAAGTTAATACTTCAATCCAAATAACACTATTTTATGATATACAAATTTCTATTTTTATATACTACTGCATATCTGACATTTTATTTAAATGTGATTTGCATTAGCAAATATATAAATGACTAAAATTAAAGTCAAAATTTTGAAATAATTTGAAATTTATGATTATTTCAGAATTTTATTTTTATTAAATTACGTACTGAGTTACATATTATTTTCACTATAAGCAAATGCCAACTCACTTTTATAAGTCTACAACACATGAAAAAAATTAGACGACGATAGTTCTATTTTATAAGGCCTTTTCTATGCATTTTGTTCTCTTTTTTAGTGAGTTATGTAAAAAAAAATGCATAACTCACATAAAAAGAGAGAGATGTAACTTCTATTACATAACTCTCTTTTTAAAATAGCTTCTAAAATCTTAACTCCGTTTCTGAACTTCCGTTAAAAATAATACATATAATTCTCTTAAAAAGAGAGTTACGCATATTATGGTAACATTTTAAATACATGACATATTTTGGTACCTTTTTTAATTTCACGCCATATTTTGGTTCCGGACTCCTTTTTTTTGCTTTGTCTGGAAATGACCAAGGCCGGGTTTGGGTCGTGTGGCTTGGACCTGGTTATGGCTTATTTTGTCTTTGTGCATATATATATATATATATGTGTGTGTGTGTGTGTGTGTGTGTGTGTGTATGTGTGTGTTGAAACCCCTATAAAAAGAACAATGATTCTAAGAAGAAAAAAATCAATACATAACAATTAATTTTTCATAGATGCCTTACTATGTTCGTGACACGACCCAAACCAGGGCCTTGTCATAATGGGCATCTCTAAGTCCAACAAGGACTGAAAAATACCCTCGATACCCAATTCAGCCTCCAAATGTATACCCTAAGTTGGATGAACTTCGAACATATAACAAGACAAAGTTACGTATCATTCAAGGCTCTGGGATAGGTCCATGACCATGACCAATCCAAACAAGTCAAACCATCCAATATCGAACCAACAACCATAACATAAACCAATCCATAGCCATTCCATAGCATAATAAGATGAAATAATCACAAATCAAATATAGTCAAACAGTATTAGTCATAATACCAATACCAATGCCAAGGCTGACTCCAATGTCGACACTGCCTATACCAACCCATAGTAGGCTCACAAAGCCTCTAATACAAGTTAAAATAATATCCGATCGGGACATACCCTCGGTCATAGCCAAACCAAAGTCTAATAAACAACAAAGTATGAAGACAAGAGCATAACATGAAGTGGAGCCTTCCGAAATATGGAAGCTCACTACTTCAATTCAACTCTGAGTTGTTCCCGAATCCAATCACTGAAAAAGAGAAGTAGTATGGCTGGTTCCTGCATCGCGTGTGGATACAACGCCCAAAGGCGGTTTAGCGGGTGAATTCTAGCATTCACTCAGGATAAGGATAAAATTGTGTCAATATTTAAAACCAAATAAATAACCATATGCATTCACACACACACACATATATATAGATATATATATAAAATTCCTACCAGGAAAGGGAATAGTGTTTAGTATGCCTTTAAAATCATTAACTGGGTTTGTGTAGCTTGACCGTCCTAGACCCACTCACGGGCTATATGGATCCAGTGTTACCTCCTGAACAGGCCTCAGTGTGTGTAATCACACAAACCAGAGATATCACAGGGGCAAAGGAATCCCGTGACCCTTCACCCTCCATGATACATATATACAAGTATAACTTAGGGGATTCCCGTGTACCCCACAAGTATATGATCGCCATGACCAATCCTCATATCGGCAAATATGAGTTTCCATTGTTCATCCATTGGACTCACACCTTCACGATTAGCTATCACAACCCACCATTATTGCCCAATTAAAATCATTAGTACACAAATAAACCACCAATTCCATGTATTATTAACTAAGGCTGTAAGAAGTGGTATCGCCATACCAACTATAACTTGCAAGCAATGCCCTTAGCCAAACACCTAGGTGATTCTCATGTCCCCCGTAGGTGTAACGCCCTAAATCTGGTACCCAAAATGCTACACGGTGATCATGACCCCGAAGGACCACAAGCTAACCCATGACTGATATCTGTACCTGTATACTGCATAAAATACTTTATAATGCAAAAATTTGAATTGAAAGGCCATAAGGTTCAATACTGAACATGACCTAAATGATATAATATCTGTGTGAGGTGATAGAATACCCAAAACAAAACTGAACATACTGAAGTCTGAAACATGATAGTCTAGAAAGACTCTAACTGACTAAACTGTCTGAGTAAGGAGTTGATGGGATATGTCCCCAACTAAATCCAATTAATAAACTGATTAATGAGATAATAGGGAAATAATTATGTCCTTAAAAGATGAGAACTCACTTTTAACTCTGTCTGCGGATATCTGGAATCTACTATTGCTCTGGAGCTCATGTCTTTGAACCTATGGTATAAGACACCATAGCGCAAATGCGTCAATACTTTGAATGTACTGGTATGCATGTTAGGTAGGCTGAATGCATGGGGTTTATATGCATGAAAAATAATAATAACTGACTAACTATCATAAGCGTGAGAATACATGCATGAGACGTAACAACTGACACTAATACTATGATAACATGATTACTAAATCTGAATATAACTGATAACATGAGTGACTGTATCTGGAGTCCTGAATTTGATGGAACTATCTGAGTTCTGTACTGTATCTGACAGTCCTGAAATTTGAAGAACTATCTGAGTTCTAATACTGAGATTGATTGACTGTGTCTGACAGTCTTGATTCTGTAACATAAAACTATGGGAAGTAGTTATCTAACCGACAGGCCCTTGATATGCCATTATGGTTGAGTTGGGGTCCAATCTGTAACCCCAATTAGAAGGGTGTCAATATTGCACCACCGGTAAGGATAAGCTGTGGGCGACCCTCATCTGATAGTGTCCCCTATACGAGAATGGTTGGGCCCTTATCTGATAGTGCTTATTCACCTCATCAACCCTCATCGGACAGTGTTGATGTCTAAACCTATGCTGGCTACATAGTTCTGAGATGCAAGGATGACTTCTAAGAATCAGACCCCCCCATCTGATAGTATGTGTTCCCATCCTTAGGTTTACTCGGTTCTAATTCCTTCTCCCATCTGAATAGACTCTGAACATGATTTACTGAATTGAACATGGGCTGAGTTACTGAATTCTGTTGACTGACGAAATACTACTGATATCTGACAACTGACTGAGTTCATGAGATCATGGAGATTTCATGTGTCATAGAACTATCTGAAGTCTAAGGATTCATAGCTTGACTGAGAGTATTGTGAAAACATGACATGGCTCTAAGCACACAACTAATATTTCGGGTACAAGTACCCCCAGGACTCGATAGAAAGAAACTGACAAAGAATGACTTGCTTGGATACATAATAATCACCATAATGCATTTACTAAAGCATTTCATCAAAAATGTGATAGGCATAAGCTTGTACATACAAGGGGATTTCATGAAAACATGCTAGTTAGGCACTTTTCCTTCATGTAGGCATTAAATCAAACATATTGTAGGCATGGTACATGTAAACATCATTGTACAACAATTAAACATCATGGTCACATTCGAATTTCATCATTCAAGGGTTTAGTCATAGGTTTGCATGAATCTATATCTATAATAATTAAACCCATATAGAAATTATCACCCAACATGGAGTAGAATTCAATTTCTCATTTATCAACATGAACAAGAACAACCCAATCATTAAATCATAAAGAAAATCCATAACTTGAAGTTGAAAAGGGGATTCTTGAACTTCATGGACGAAAAGAGTCCATGAATGAACACTATACATACCTTCGTTCAAGATTTCATGAAGATTGATGGTGCAACCTTCTTGAAATTGGATCTTCTATGAAAACCCTAGTTTTTTCTTGAGAGAAACTAGTATATTTTGGGTGAAAAGTGGTTGAATCACGTTTTAAAGGGCTTAAATAGGGGTGGGAAGTTGACCCTTTTAACCCTGGATGCGTGATTTAATTTCGTTAAAAATTTTCCAAATCGTACCCCTGGCGTAACGCGGCGCTATCGTTCCGTGTCACTATAATTTGACAATTTGGAAAATGAGGGATGGCACGACACGGAGCCATCGCATTACGACTTCTTTTGCGACCTGGAACTTTGGCGCGACACGGAGGAAATCATGCTAAGACATTAGAAAAGGACAATTCTAAATTTGGGCCTTGGTGCGACGAGCCATAATTGTGGACCCCTACTGGAATTTTCCAAATGCCATTTCCTATGGTGGTGCGGCGTGCCACTGACTAATATGATGCTGTTTTATGACAAGAATTTGAAATAGTCATAACTTCTGACCCGGTTATCAGATTTGGGAAAATCTTTTATCGATGGAAAGCTTATTAAATTTCCCACATGACAGAAAGTGAAAATCTTAAAAATTACTCATGGAATAACCATTATTCAATTTAGAAGATAGTACTAGACATTTTTGAGATAAAATTAGTTAGGAAAAAGTATGGGGTATTACAATATCTCCCCCTTGAAAATATTCATCCTCGAATGAGACTGACTGAGACGGGAGAAAAGACAACTGACGTACATACTGAATATGAATAATTGGAAGATGATCTCATGACTGACATTACTAACAAGATAAACATGCATATCTGATGGATGTGTAACTGATTCATGAATGCATGACTAAGTGTTCTGAAAAGCTAAGTTTCTTACAATGAGAATGCGTGTCTGATGCATAATTACATAACTGAACTGATACATGTGTGCATGAATGAATATGCAATGATACTTGATACTAAGTTTATAATGGGAACGTGAGCATGAAAATGTATACCAAGTTTGTGATAAACACTGAATATAAAACTGAGTAAGCTTAATGAGAACTGTTACCTAGAGCTTTATCTGAGTTAGCGAAGAAGAGGTGAGGATACTTGGTACGCATGTATGCCTCTTCTTCCCAAGTAGCTCCCTCGATGGACTGATTTTGGCAAAGAACCTTAACTAGAGAGACTTCTTTGTTTCTCAATCTACGAGTCTGATAGTCTAAGATTTCAACTGGAATCTTTTCATAAGAGAGAGTGTTCTGAACATCAATGCTCTGAATAGGGACTACAACTGATGGGTCACCTATGCACTTCTTGAGCAAAGAGACATGAAAAAATGGATGAAGTAAGGCTAAATCTGAAGGCAATTCGAGCTCATAAGCTACCTTGCCGAATCGACTGATAATCTTAAAGGGACCGACATATCAGGGACTGAGTTTCTTTTTCTTGCCGAACCGCTTCACTCCCTTTATGGGAGAGATCTTTAGTTAGACATGATCACCAATCTCAAACTCGAGATCTTTTCTATGAACATCTGCATATGACTTCTATTAGCTCTAAGCAACCTAGAGTATTTCTCTAATCAACTGGACTTTTTCTAAGGTGTCGAATACCAAGTTAGGCCCTATAACTTAGGCCTCACTAACTTCGAACCAACCAATTGTAGATCTATATCCCCTACCATAGAGAGCTTCAATTGAAGCCATCTGAATACTGGAATGATAGTTGTTGTTGTATGCAAACTCAATCAAGGTAAGTGGTTATCCCAACTTCCCTTGAAATCAATTGCACATACCCTTAACATATCTTCTAATGTATGAATGGTCCTTTCTGCTTGACCATCTGTCTAAGGATGAAAGGTTGTACTAAGATGAACTTGGGTACCAAGACCCTTTTGGAATGCTTTCCAGAAATGAGAGGTAAACTAGGTACCTCTATCTGAGATTATAGAAAGCGGAACACCGTGCAATCTGACTAATTCCCTGATGTAGAGTTTGGTGTAATCCTCGGCTGAATAAGAGGTATAAACTAGAAAAAAATGAGCTGATTTGGTCATTCTGGATATAATAACCCAGACTGAATCATGCTGATGACGAGTTCAAGGCAAACCCATCACGAAGTCTATGTACAAAACTTCCCACTTCTAAGTAGGAATATTGAACTCCTGCATGGACCCACTAGGCTTTTGATGCTCTATCTTAACCTTTTGACATGTAGAGCACTTAGCCATAAAATCTGTAACGTTTCTCTTCATCCCACTCCACCAATAGCTTTCCCGCAAGTCACGGTACATCTTTATGGCCCCTAGATGAATATAGTAATACGCACCATGCGCTTCTGCAAGAATTCGCTGCCTTAAGTCATCTACACCTGGAACATAGAGATGACCCTGATAACGAAGAACACTATCTCCACCTTGGAAGAAAATATCTATTTTCCGATCCTACACTGACTCTTTCAACTTGATAAGGATGGGATATCTATCATGTTTTTCTTTCTCCTCGTAAACTAGAGATGATTTTGAACTACTCTGAACCCATATATCACCCTCATCTATATCGACTAAGCAAACACCTAGTCTGGCAAGTTGGTGTACTTCCTGAGCTAACTTCTTCTTACTGTCATCCATATGAGCAACACTACCCATAGACAGTCTACAGAGAGTGTTGTCCACTATATTAGCCTTGATCGAATAATAGAGGACACTCATGTCATAATATTTCAAGAGATCTAACCACCTTCTCTGATTAAGATTGAGATCTTTTTGAGAAAAGACATACTGAAGACTCTTATGATCTATGAAGACATCTACATGAACTCCGTAGAGATAATGCCTCCAAATCTTCAAGGCAAAGACTACGAATTACTAACTCAATAACACGAGTAGGATAATTCCTCTCATGAGGTTTAAGCTGTCTCGAGGCGTAGGCTATGACCTTACCATACTACATGAGGACATAACCTAGACCCACTTTGGATGCATAACAGTACACTACAAACTCATCTGAACTATCTGGGAGAGCTAAGACTGGAGCTGAGGTGAGTCGAGTCTTCAACTCCTAAAAACTCTTCTCGTAAGGATCTAACCATTGAAACTTGACTTTCTTCTAAGTCAATCTAGACGTAGGGGAAGTAATAGAAGAAAATCCCTCAACAAACAATCTGTAATAGCTAGCCAAACCCAAGAAACTCCTAATATCTGATGGAGAGATAGGGCGAGGATAGTTTCTTACTACTTTGGTCTTTTGAGAATCTACTCTAATGCTATCAACGGAAATGATATGACCAAGGAATGCTATTGACCTTATCCAAAATTCATACTTATTGAATTTAGCGAATAACTGATGATCTCTGAGAGTTTGAAGTACTGTTCTGAGTTGGTCTGCATGATCACGCTTATTGCAGGAATAGACCAGAATATCATCTATGAAGACTATGACAAACATGTCCAAGTACTGCTTGAACACACAGTTCATCAAGTCCATGAAAGTGGCTGGGGCATTGGTAAGACCAAATGACATGACTAGGAATTCGAAGTGACCATACCTAGTATGGAAATCTATTTTTGGAATGTTACATTCTCTGACTCTGAGCTGATGATAGCCGGATCTGAGGTTTATCTTAGAGAAATAACTGGCACCCTAAAGTTGGTTAAATAAGTCATCGATTCTGGGAAGAGGATACTTGTTCTTGACCATGACCTTATTGAGTTAATGATAGTCTACACATATTCTAAGAAAACCATCTTTTTTGCACACGAATAATACTGGAATGCCCTATGAGAAAATGCTGGGTCTGATGAATCCCTTATTTAAAAGATCCTTTAATTGTTCTTTTAGTTCTCTGAGTTCTGCTAGTGCCATTCTGTATGGTGGAATATATATAGGTTGAGTATCTGGAAGAAGATCAATACCAAAGTCTATTTCTCTTTCGGGAGGAATTCCTGAAAAATCTTCTGGAAAAACATCTGAATATTCACCTACAACTGGAACTGATTCAAGGCTGGGAGTTTTGGAACTAGTGTCCTTAACTTGAACAAGATGATAGACACATCTTTTAAATATAATTTTTCATACCCGAAGGTAGGAAACAAGTTGATCTCTGAATGCTGAAGTACTACCCTTCCACTCAAGGATGGGTTCATTCGGAAACTAAAACCAGACTATTCTATTTCTGCAGTCGACTGTGGCATAGTAGGAATGAAACCAATCCATGTTGAGAATAACATCAAATCAGTCATCTCTAATTTGACTAAGTCTGCTAAAGTGACTTTATGAAATATCATAACCAGGCAGTTCCTATATTCCCACCGGGCTATGATATTTTTACCCACTGGGGTAAAGACTAAAAAGGGATCTACTAGGATTTCGGGACTAATTTTAAAATCGCCTGCTATATAGGGAGTAACAAAAGACAAAGTAGCTCCTGGATCTAGCAAAGAGTAAGCATGCACATGAAAGATCTGTAACGTACCAGTAACTACATCAGGAGAATTTTCCTGATCCAGTTAGGACTGAAGATCATAGAGACGATTTGGGCATTGCCCACTATGGTGGTGGCACCCTGCTGATTCGGGCGACCGGACTAAGCTGAGGAGCAGAGATGACTCTGATAACCTGACTGAGGGTAGTCTCTGACTCTGTGGCCTGGCTTGTCGCAACTGAAACAGACATTGCTATCATCTTTGCAAGCACTCTTGTGATTCTGACAAAGGGGATTAGTTCGGGAATTGATAACACTGCCCTGATACTTAGAGCCTGGAACTCTATCTCTGTTACTCTCCCTAAATTTAGGAAATGGATCACTGGCTGAACAAGGGGCTGGAACTCATGACTTAGGACTAAACTGGGAATGATTTCCTCCTTCTGATTTAGGCTGAGCGAAGTTGAAACTACCTGTCTTCTCTCTTTTATTATGCTTCTCCGTCTACTTAATATTCTGCTTCTCTATCTACTGAGCATGAGTCATAAACTTGGCTAAAGTCATGTCACTATTTAGCATGATGGGTCTGCACTCATTTACCATGCTATCATTCACCCCTAAAATGAACTTACTCATCTTGGCCCTGCTGTCTGCAACCACATGAGGGACATATCTGGCTAATTGAATAAACTTAAGAGAATACTCTTTCACCATCACATTGCCCTGCCTGAGGTTGATGAATTCTAGTACCTTAGCCTCTCTAAGCTCTTGGGAAAAGAATCTGTCTAAGAATGCAGTGACAAAATTCTCCCACTCTATAGGACCTGCATCATTTGACCTCTCTAACTTCCACTGTTTGAACCAAGTATGAGCCACATCCTACAACTGATATGCAACTATCTCAGTACTCTCAATAGTAGTTACCCCCATGATGTCTGTCACCTTCTAAACCTGACAATGAATTCCTGAGGGTCCTCATCTACTTTAGACCCGAGGAAAGACGGAGGATTTATTCGGGTGAAGTCCCGAATCGTATCTGCGACTGAATTGGCCACTAGGTTAGCCAGAATGACTGTTGGCCATTCGTTTTGAGCGGCAACTAACTAAGCAAGAGTAGTAAATGCGGCCCTGAACTCTACATGAGAAACATGATCGCCCAAAGGATCTTCGGGCTGGGGGCTGACTGATTTCTATTTCTTCTTTTAGGAGGCATGTTTTGTAGAAGAAATGGGGAAACAAATTAGACTGAGAGATTGACTTGAGATTATGCTCACTGACACGACATGAATACTGAAAGAAGGAAAACTGTTCCTAAAACATCTTATAGCCTCTTGCACATAAATGTGGCGCGTAACACACCCATGTACAAGACTCTAATAGATGTGGCTTTCAGACTTCCAAGGACTCTATTGAACCTTAGGCTCTAATACCAAGTTTGTAACGCCCCAAATGTAGTACCCAAAATACTACACGGTGCTCATGACACCGAAGGACCACAAGCTAACCCATGACTGATATCTATACCTGTATACTTTATAAAATACTTTATAATGTAGAAACATAAACTGAAAGGCCATAAGGTTCAATACTGAACATGATCTGAATGATATAACATCTGTGCATGGTGATAGAATACCCCAAAAAAACTGAACATACTAAAGTCTGAAACATGATAGTCTAGAAAGCCTCTAATTAACTGAACTGTTTGAATAAGGAATTGATGGAACATATCCCCAACTAACTCCAACTAATAAACTAATTAATAAGATAATAGGGAAATAATCATGTCCTTGAAAGAGAGGACTCATTTTTAACTCTATCTGCGGATATCTAGAATCTACTGTTGCTCTAGAGCTCGTATCTCTAAACCTATGGTATAAGACAACATAGTGCAAATGCATCAGTACTTTAAATATACTGGTATGCATATGAGGTAGGCTGAATACATGGGGTTCATAAGCATGAACAATAGTAATAACTGACTAACTATCATGAGTGTGAGAATACATATATAAGACATAACAACTGACATTAATACTGTGATAACATAATTACTGAATCTGAATATAACTGATAACATAAGTGACTATATCTGACAGTCCTAAATATGATGGAACTATCTAAGTTTCATACTGTATCTGAGTTGAATGTATCTGACATTCCTAAAATCTAAAGAACTATCTGAGTTCTAATACTGAGACTGATTGACTGCGTCTGACAGTCCTGATTCAGTAACATGAAAATATAGGAAGTAGTTATCTAACCTACATGCCTCTGATACACCATTATGGCTGAGTTGGGGTCCAATCTGTAACCCCAATTGAAAGGGTGTCAATATTACGCCACCGGTAAGGATAAGCTATGGGCGACCCTCATCTGATAGTGTCCCCTATACGAGTATGGTAGGCCCCTTATCTGATAGTGCTTATTCACCTCATCAACCCTCATCGGACAGTGTTGATGTCTAAACCTATGCTGGCTACATAGTTCTGAAATGCAAGGATGACTTCTAAGAATAAGACCCCCATCTGATAGTATGTGTTCCCATCCTTAGGTTTACTCGGTTCTAATTCCTTCTCCCATCTGAATAGACTCTGAACATGATTTACTGAATTGAACATGGGCTGAGTTACTGAATTCTGTTGACTGACGAAATACTACTGATATCTGACAACTTACTGAGTTCATGAGATCATGGAGATTTCAGGAGTCATAGGACTATCTGAAGTCTAAGGATTCATAGCTTGACTGAGAGTATTGTGAAAACATGACATGGCTCTAAGCACACAACTAATATTTCGGGTACAAGTACCCCGAGGACTCGATAGAAAGAAACTGACAAAGAATGACTTGCTTGGATACATAATAATCACCATAATGCATTTACTAAAGCATTTCATCAAAAATGTGATAGGCATAAGCTTGTACATACATGGGGATTTCATGAAAACATGCTAGTTAGGCACTTTTCCTTCATGTAGGCATTAAATCAAACATATTGTAGGCATGGTACATGTAAACATCATTGTACAACAATTAAACATCATGGTCACATTCGAATTTCATCATTCAAAGGTTTAGTCATAGGTTTGCATGAATCTATATCTATAATAATTAAACCCATATAGAAATTATCACCCAACATGGAGTAGAATTCAATTTCTCATTTATCAACATGAACAAGAACAACCCAATCATTAAATCATAAAGAAAATCCATAACTTGAAGTTGAAAAGGGGATTCTTGAACTTCATGGACGAAAAGAGTCCATGAATGAACACTATACATACCTTCGTTCAACATTTCATGAAGATTGATGGTGAAACCTTCTTGAAGTTGGATCTTCTATGAAAACCCTAGCTTTTTCTTGAGAAAAACTAGTATATTTTGGGTGAAAAGTGGTTGAATCACGTTTTAAAGGGCTTAAATAGGGGTGGAAAGTTGACCCTTTTAACCCTGTATGCGTCATTTAATTTTAGCAAAATGAACTGAACCTGTAACACCCCGTAAATTTTTTTTCGTACACTTATCGCGATTATATGGAGTCCTAAAGGCTTGCGTATGGGTTAAATTAAGTTTATGGTGTTCGGAAGTATCCCATAAATAGCTGTATGTGTAGGTATTGGAATAACCTTTCCAACGATATAAAGTTTGCCCAAAATAGAGGAGTATTTCATATAAGCGAGCACATTCGAAATTTCAAAACGGTGGCCGGGAAGCCTGTGAACAGTAAATCTGCAGGAAAATTACTGCAGCTAGGCAATTATTTTTTAGGATCAATTTTAGATGATCATAACTCCTTGTAAAAAAAGAACTGTGTGAGCTTCTATATATCGACGAAAAGATCCTAGAGTCTTCTTTCCGATGAAATAGGTTTCATCAAAATCCAATGTCTGAGTAAGGAGATATACCCGTTTTACTACAGCCTATAAAAAAAAAACAGAATTGTGGGACAGATTTTTGGGTCAACTTTAAACGACCATAACTCCTTGTACAGGAAGAACTGGGTGGTATACTTTATATGAAAATGAAATACCTTTGAATTATCTTTCCAATTCAATTGGTTTCACCCAAATCTGATACCGTAGCAAATAGTTATGATCGATTTACTTCAGCCTGTCAAAACTGTCCGTTGGGGACAGATTCAGATTTATTTAAATTTTTAGGGCAAAATGGTCATTTTCTATTACCTCTTGGACGAAAATAGGTCTTTATAAACCTACACTTAGCCTCATATATATCATATATCATCCAATTATTAAGAGAAGGTGAAACCCTAGCCTAATTTCAACATCAAATATTTTGTGATTCAACCGTAGAAAATTCGAATTGGTTCCGTAGTTGTGTTCACCATCTCAAAAGCTTCGAGAAGCACCCCATGGTTATGTAAGGAGGATTCTAAATGCAAGAGTTCATTGTTAAGGTATGAATATTGTTTATTCTTGATTCTTATCCATGAATAAGTATTGATAAAGGATTATGAGTATTGTTTTGATGTTGGAAGATAACCAGAAACATAGTGATGAATTGTTTTGTATAAATTGTTAGTCGTAAATTATGGAAGTTGTTGTATTGGATTATGGAGGATGAATTGTGGTGATATATTATTATATTAGTGGTTATGTATGCCTAGTGATCATGTTGGTATTGGATGGTGATTAAGAAGGGAAATAAAGGCTAAGAGTGATGTTGAGGGATATTTCATAAAAATGCATGATATGTGAATGTAATAAGAGTATAAGAGGATGTATGTAGCACTCTTATTGATGAGTTAAAAGATTACTTCCTAGACATTATTTGGTGAATTTAATACCTAAATGGTAAGGTTTGGTTGCTAATACTAGTTTGCCACAAATGACTTATTGTAGATAAGTGTTCGAAGAGTACGGGAAGTCAAGTTGGACTTGTATTGAAGTGGTTATATCAAGGTATGTAAGACATACTCTATCTAATCTTTGGCATGAATAATGACCCATGGCACTTTCAAGTAAGCTTCCAACATTGTCCTACGACACATGACACATAATAACATCTTATGATCTTCGACACTACCAATTGAACTTGTTTTCACTTTTAAGATGTCCGGCTAGTAAAAAAAAATATCCATATACTATTGTTGACTCCGAAATGGTTTAATGAGGTATCCATGATTCTCTACTTCATTTTCATGATATTGATTACCTATTTACATGTTTTTCCTATTGAGGTATCATGGTTTCAAGTTCCATAAGGTGTGACCACAAAGTAACCAATCTCAAAGATTAATTGAATTAAGAAATAGAGTGTCTGTATTTTAAATTTATGATATGATGTATTGTATTAGTACCACTGATCAGTTGACCATTGTATTATAAAGTTTATGTATATATGCTATTCCTAGGGTGGTCCCTGATGTATTGTATTAGTACCACTGATCAGTTGGCCATTGTATGACATACGTTATGTATTGATAAGGATTACGAGAAGTAATGATATGAAAGTAATGTGCAGGTATCCCATCAGCTCTTTTAAGTGTGGTCTACTCATACTGTTTATTCACTGGTATCTAGGTTCTGTTGATCTTTTGTATCTCATCTTGATATCACTGCCTTACATACTCAGTACATATTTTCGTACTGACATCCCTCACGGGGGACCCGTATTCATGCCTGCAGGAACAGGTACTTTAGGTCATACACCTCCGCAGTAAGAGCCAAGACATTCTGTTGTTAGTGGTGAGCTCCAGTTGTTTCGGGGCATCCCAAGTCGTTTCTATATGTATTTTTGGTATTTGTATAAAAGTCTTTTGTGGGCGGGAGTTTGTCCCGACCCTAACTCAGTTGTGTATCTATGTAGAGGCTTTTGTAGACATATTGTACAACCATAGGAGTGTTTGGTTGATAGACGTGATGGCTCTGAAGGCCAATTACTATTTATATATATATATTTATGCGTGTCTGCTGGGCTGATACATGTACTGTTTTCTTCTATTTACAATGAATTGCTGCCCAAATTTCTAATTTTCATAAGTAATGTAAATGTGAAAGTATAGGTTATGAACGGGTTCTCTCGGGCCTCCTCGGCTATGGGTGCAAGTCCGCTCCAATGGGATTTGGGGTATGACAGAAGTGGTATCAGAGAAGTTCGTCCTAGTGAGTCTACAAAGACGTGTCTACGTAGAATCTCGTTTATCGGTGTGTTGTGCACCACATCCATAAACAGGAGGCTATTGGACATTTAGGGATTGTTTCCACTCTCCATTTCTTAAATTGTGCAATAGAGACCATATTAGAGATAAAGTCATAATCGATCGCTTAATCCAATTGATTTTTTTATTATAGTAACGATGCCGGTTACAAGGAGAAAGAATAAGTGGAAGCGAGTGGATGTAGTGGCCGGAGAAGGTACTAGTAAGTCTCCACCGGCACAAGCTGAACAAAGTGAGTCTCAAGCTGAGCATATATCAGGAACTTCTTCTCCTCCGGAAGGGCCATCTATTAATGCTGTTGATCGAGATTTAAGGGATGCAGTACAACTTCTGACGCGTATAGTTACCGGTCAAGTTCAAGGGCAAGCTATTCCTACCACGGGTTCTAGTGGTATGGATAGAGCAGCTAGCCTTCGTACAGAGGATTTTCTGAAACTGGATCCTCCTACTTTTACCGGATCAGATATTAACGAAGACCCGCAGGACTTTGTCGATCAAACCTAAAGGGCTCTAGATGTTATGCACATATCCGGTAAAGAGATGGTTGAGCTAGCAGCATATAGACTGAAAGGAGAGGCTATATTGTGGTACGAGGATTGGAAACAATCTAGGAGTATTGATGCACCTCCAACTACGTGGGGAGAGTTCAAAGATGCATTTATTGATCATTATCTTCCATTTGAGACTCGTCAGGCCCGTGCAGATCAATTCTTAAATCTTTGTCAGGGTAATATGAGTGTAAGGGAGTATAGTCTTCGATTTAACTCCTTGTCTCGATATGCTTGTAATGTGGTAGCTACTTTGGATGACAGAGTTCATCACTATGTGGATAGATTAGAACCATACTTGGTTAGAGATTGTACCATTGCTGCTTTGAACAAGGACATGGATATAGCAAGGATACAAGCTTTCGCTCAGAAGATGGAAGATCAGAGGCAAAGAAGAAGAATCCAGGAATCAGAAAAAAGATATTCTAAGTGGGCCAGAGCTATAGGGCAGTTTATGGCATCTCAGGGAGGTTTTAGGCCTTTGTTCTCTCATAGATTGCCTAGCCCGTTATCTTCTTATCCGGCAATTAGTGCTCCACCGCAATTTCAAAGGTTCAGAGGTAATCAGTTCAGGCAAAGCAGTGAAAATCAGAGTTTGTGCACAGTGGGGTATCAAGGGCAAGGAAGTATGAGTCAATTGAGACCTCCACGACACCCGTGCCCCATATGTAGAAGATTTCACTTTGGCGAATGTCGTCTTGGAACGAACAATTGCTTTTGGTGCGGTAGGCTGGGGCATATAGCTAGATATTGCCCACGCAGGACCACAGGTGGTATAACACGACCTATCGGATCAGCTGTTGTGTCATCATCGGTGACTCCTTTGAGTAGGGGTGCACAACCTATGGGTCATGGTAGAGGTGATAGAGGAGTAGCTAGTTCTAGCGGAGCTCAGAACCGTGTGTATGCCCTAACAGATCGGCAGAATTTAGAGGCTTCTCCAGACGTGGTTACAGGTACGTTGTCCATCTTTGCATTTGATGTGTATGCCTTAATTGATCCTGGTTCTACATTATCGTATGCTACTCCTTTGGTTGTAGGAAGGTTCAAGAGAACACCCGAATTATTAGCCAAGCCATTTGAAGTATCAACGCCAGTGGGGGAATCTCTTATAGCTAGGAATGTTTATCGAAATTATGTTGTAAATATTTGTGGTCGTGATACGATGGCCGATCTTGTTGAGTTAGAATTGGTAGATTTTGATGTTATTATGGGAATAGATTGGTTAGTGTCTTGTTATGCTACAGTATATTACCGTTCTAAGAAGGTGTATTTCCATTTCACAAATGAGGCAGTCCTTGAATAGAAGGGTAATGTTGGCGCGCCGAGAGGTAGATTTATTTCTTACTTTAAGGCAAGAAAAATGATTTCCAAGGGGTACATATACCATTTGGTTAGAGTAAGGGATACAGAGGCAGAGCCACCAACTTTTCAGACCATTCTGGTTGTGAATGAATTTCCTTATGCATTTCCTGAAGAACTACCAGGTTTACCTCCTGAACGAGAAGTGGAGTTTGGTATTGATATGTTGCCAGAAACACAGCCAATCTCAATTCCTCCTTATAGAATGGCACCAGCAGAGTTGCGAGAATTGAAAGAGTAACTGAAAGACTTGCTAGAGAAGGGATTCATTAGGCCTAGTATGTCCCCTTGGGGAGCACCAGTATTGTTTGTGTGTAAGAAAGATGGTTCGCCGAGGATGTGTATTAACTATTGGCAATTGAATAAGGTGACTATCAAGAATAAACCTTCTTCCCCGAATTGATGATTTATTTGACCAGTTGCTGGGTGCCCAGTGTTTTTCCAAGATTAACTTGAGATCAGGATATCATCAAGTGAGAGTCAAGGATAAGGATATACCCAAGACAGCTTTCCGAACATGGTATGGTCATTATGAATTCCTGGTTATATCATTCGGGCTGACAAATGCACCCACAGTTTTTATGGATCTGATGAATAGGCTGTTTAAGCTGTTTCTAGATGTGTTCGTGATAGTTTTCATAGATGATATTCTGGTCTACTCTAGATCAGAAGAGGACCATGTTAATCACTTGAGGCAGGCGTTGCAGATTCTTCATGATCGTAAGCTGTATGCGAAGTTTTCTAAATGTGAGTTTTGGCTCAAGTCAGTGGCATTTTTGGGCCATATTGTATCCAGTGAAGGCATAAAAGTTGACACTCAGAAGATTGAGGCTGTAAAGAATTGGCCAAGACCCACGACGCTTATGGAGATTCGTAGTTTCCTTGGGTTGGCAGGTTATTATAGAAAGTTTGTTGAAGGTTTTTCTTCTATTTCTGCACCCTTGACTAAGTTGACGCATAAAGCCTCCAAGTTTCAATGGAATTATGCCTGTGAAAAGAGTTTCCAAGATCTGAAGAGTAAGTTGACTTCTACACCGGTATTGGTACTTCCTGAAGGCACAGAAGGGTATGCGGTGTACTGTGATGCTTCAAAAGGTGGCTTAGTATGCGTATTAATACAACATGGTAGAGTAATAGCCTATGGCTCTAGACAGTTACGACCACATGAGAGGAATTATCCCACACATGATCTTGAGCTAGCTGCAGTTGTATTTGCTTTGAAGATATGGCGCCACTACTTATATGGGGTTCATGTTGACATATATACCGATCATAAGAGCCTGCAATATATCTTCAGTCAGAAAGATCTAAACATGAGGCAGCGGAGATGGCTTGAATTATTGAAAGATTACGATGTTGATATCTTGTATCATCCAGGGAAAGCGAATGTGGTAGCGGATGCACTGAGTCATAAGTATAAAATGGCATCTATAGAAAAGCAGGGGATGATTAAGGATCTTCACCAACTAGCTAATTTGGGAGTTTGACTTCTCGAAACTCCAGATGAAGAGGTTATTGTACGTAATGCAGCGGAATCTTCATTGATAGCTGAAGTGAAAGAGAAGCAGTATGCATATCCAATTTTATTGCAGCTTAAGGAGGATGTGCAGAGTGGCACGACAAAGGCATTTGGGCTTATGCGAGAAGGAGTGCTTCAGTGTCAGAATCGTTTATGTGTACCTGATGTAGTTGAGCTAAGAAAGAGAATTATGACAGAAGCACACTGTTCAAGGTATTCCATCCATCCAGGGTCAACTAAGATGTATCAAGATTTGAAAATAATATATTGGTGGAATGACATGAAGAAGAATATTGTCGAATTTGTAGCTGAATGTCCGAATTGTCAAAGAGTCAAAGTAGAACACCAGAAACCCGGTGGTTACATGCAATGTATAGATCTTCCAGTCTGGAAGTGGGACAGGATCAATATGGATTTCATCACGGGTTTGCCTCGTACATATCGGAAGTTTGATTCCATATGGGTGATTATTGATAGACTTACCAAATCTGCGCACTTCTTACCAGTTAAGACAACTTATACTGTGGAAGAGTATGCAAAGTTGTATATTAAGGAGATCGTTCGGTTACATGGAGTTTCAATTTCCATTATATCCGATCGAGGATCCCAATTTACCATGAATTTCTGGAAGTCTTTTCAAAGGAGTTTGGGGACACAAGTAAATCTAAGTACGGCTTTTCATCCTCAAACGGACGGACAAGCGGAACGTACCATCCAAACACTTGAAGATATGCTACGAGCATGTGTATTAGATTTCAAAGACAACTGGGATGATCACCTACCTCTTATCGAGTTTGCCTACAATAATAGCTATCATTCAAGTATCAAAATGACACTATATGAAGCATTGTATGGAAGAAAGTATAGATCGCCAATAGGATGGTTTAAAGCAGGTAATGTGGTCTGGTTTGGACCGGATCTTGTTTATCAAGCAATGGAGAAGGTTAAAGTGATCCAACAATGGCTTGAAACAGCTCAAAGTTGACACAAATCTTATGCGGATGTTAGAAGAAGAGGACTTGAGTTTTCTATCAACGATTGGGTATTCTTGAAAGTATCACCAATGAAAGGAGTGATGAGGTTTGGCAAGAAAGGAAAGTTAAGTCCACGATACATAGGTTCGTACAAGATCATTCAAAGATTTGGACAAGTTGTTTATGAGTTAGAGCTACCTCAAGAGCTCTCAGCAGTTCATCCCGTATTTCATGTTTTGATGCTTCGCAAGTACATCGGAGATCCATCGCACATCACTACTACGGAAGATGTACAAGTTACAGAAGATCTCACTTTTGAAGAAATGCCTATTGCTATTCTTGATCGCCAAATTAAAAAGATAAGGAATAAAGAGATAGCATCAGTAAAAGTACTTTGGAGGAATCAACAAGTTGAGGAGATCACATGGGAAGCCGAGGAAGCGATGAAGATTAAGTACCCTTACCTATTCAACGATGAGGAGGAAGTTCATAAGATGAAAGAAGAACAATAACAGGAAAGTGTTTATTTTTATGCAAGTATGTTATGATGATGAATATGTTAATTGTAAGCTTGGACATGTCTTAATTGAGTAACTATGCTAACATTCGAGAATGAATGTTCTTAAGGGGGGAGAATGTAACACCCCGTAAATTTTTTTCGAACACTTATCGCGATTATATGGAGTCCTAAAGGCTTGCGTATGGGTTAAATTAAGTTTATGGTGTTCGGAAGTATCCCGTAAATAGTTGTATGTGTAGGTATTGGAATAAGCTTTCCAACGATATAAATTTTTCCCAAAACAGAGGAGTATTTCATATAAGCGAGCACATTCAAAATTTCAAAACGGTGGCCGGGAAGCCTGTGAACAGTAAATCTGCAGGAAAATTACTGCAGCTAGGCAATTATTTTTTTGGATCAACTTTAGACGATCCTAACTCCTTGTACAAAAAGAACTGTATGAGCTACTTTATATCAACGAAAAGCTCCAAGAGCCTTATTTCCGATTAAATTGATTTCATCCAAATCCAATGTCTGAGTAAGGAGATATACCCATTTTACTACAGCCTATAAAAAAAAAACAGAATTGTGGGACAGATTTTTGGGTCAAATTTAAACGACCATAACTCCTTGTACAGGAAGAACTGGGTGGTATACTTCATATGAAAATGAAAGCCCTTTGAATTATTTTTCCAATTCAATTGGTTTCACCCAAATCCGATACCGGAGCAAAGAGTTATGATCGATTTACTTCAGCCTGTCAAAACTGTCCACTGGGGACAGATTCGGATTTATTTAAATTTTTAGGGCAAAATGGTCATTTTCTATTACCTCTTGGACGAAAATGGGTCTTTATAAACCTACACTTAGCCTCATATATATCATATATCATCCAATTATTAAGAGAAGGTGAAACCCTAGCCTAATTTCAACTTCAAATATTTTGTGATTCAACCGTAGAAAATTCGAATTGGTTCCGTAGTTGTGTTCACCATCTCAAAAGCTTTGAGAAGCACCCCATGGTTATGTAAGGAGGATTCTAAATGCAAGAGTTCATTCTTAAGGTATGAATATTGTTTATTCTTGATTCTTATCCATGAATAAGTATTGATAAAGGATTATGAGTATTGTTTTGATGTTGGAAGATAACCAGAAACATAGTTATGAATTGTTTTGTATAAATTGTTAGTAGTAAATTATGGAAGTTGTTGTATTGGATTATGGAGGATGAATTGTGGTGAAATATCATTATATTAGTGCATATGTATTCCTAGTGATCATGTTGGTATTGGATGGTGATTAAGAAGGGAAATAAAGACTAAGAGTGATGTTGAGGGATATTTCATGAAAATGCATGATATGTGAATGTAATAAGAGTATAAAAGGACGTATGTATGACTCTTATTGATGAGTTAAAGGATTACTTCCTAGACATTATTTGGTGAAGTTAATACCTAAATGTTAAGGTTTGGTTGCTAATACTAGTTTGCCACAAATGACTTATTGTAGATAAGTGTTCAAAGAGTACGGGAAGTCAAGTTGGACTTGTATTGAAGTGGTTATATCAAGGTATGTAAGACATACTCTATCTAATCTTTGGCATGAATAATGACCCATGGCAATCTCAAGTAAGCTTTCAACATTTTCCTATGACACATGACACATACTAACATCTTATAATCTTCGACACTACCAATTGAACTTGTTTTTACTTTTAATATGTCCGGCTAGTCAAAAAAAATATCCATATACTATTGTTGACTTCGAAATGGTTTAATGAGGTATCCATGATTCTCTACTTCATTTTCATGATATTGATTACCTATTTACATGTTTTTCCTATTGAGGTATCATGGTTTCAAGTTCCATAAGGTGTGACCACAAAATAACCAATCTCAAAGATTAATTGAATTAAGAAATGGAGTGTCTGTATTTTAGATTGATGATATGATGTATTGTATTAGTACCACTGATCAGTTGGCCATTGTATTATAAAGTTTATGTATATATGCTATTCCAGGGGTGGTCCCTGATGTATTGTATTAGTACCACTGATCAGTTGGCCATTGTATGACATACGTTATGTATTGATAAGGATTACGGGAAGTAATGATATGAAAGTAATGTGCAAGTATCCCATCAGCTCTTTTAAGTGTGGTCTACTCATACTATTTATTCACTGGTATCTGGGTTCTGTTGATCTTTTGTATCTCATTTTGATACTCACTGCCTTACATACTCAGTACATATTTCCGTACTGACGTCCCTCACGGGGGACCCATATTCATGCCTGCAGGAATAGGTACTTCAGGTCGTACACCTCCGCAGTAAGAGCCAGGACATTTTGTTGTTTGTGGTGAGCTCCAGTTGTTTCGGGGCATCCCAAGTCTTTTCTATATGTATTTTTGGTATTTGTATAAAAGTCTTTTGTGGGCGGGAGTTTGTCCCGACCCTAACTCAGTTGTGTATCTATGTAGAGGCTTTTGTATACATATTGTACAGCCATATGAGTGTTTGGTTGATAGACGTGATGGCTCTGACGGCCAATTACTGTTTATATATATATATTTATGCGTGTCTGCTGGGCTGATACAGGTACTGTTTTCTTCTTTACAACGAAGTGCTGCCGAAATTTTTAATTTTCATAAGTAATGTAAATGTGAAAGTATAGGTTATGAACGGGTTCTCCCGGGCCTCCTCGGCTACGGGTGCCAGTCCGCTCCAATGGGATTTAGGGTATGACAGAACCCCTAGCATGATGCAATGCTATCGCACCATGTCACTGGAATTTGATAATTGGGAAATTGAGGGATGGCATAACGTGGAGCCATCATGTTGCCACTTCTTTTGAGACCTAAAACTTTGGTGCGATGCGGAGGAAATCATGCTAAGAAACTGGAAAAGGACAATTCTAAATTTGGGCCCTGGAACGACGCACCATAATTGCGTACCCCTATTGGAATTTGCCAAATGCCATTTCCTTTGGTGGCGCGGCACGCCGCTGACTAATATGGTGCTGTTTTATGATGGAAACTTGAAATAGTCGTAACTTCTGACCCGATTATCGGATTTGGATGAAACTTATATCGATGGAAAGCTTATTGAATTTCCCACATGAAAAAAAGTGAAAATCTTGAAAATCCTTATGGAATAACCATTATTCAATTTAGAAGCTTATACTAGACATTTTTGAGATCAAATTAGCTAGGAAAAAGTATGGGGTATTATAGTAGGTTACATTATTAGATTCACTTGGGGGATTCCCGTGTACCCGACAAGGTTTCTTTATCAAATCCATGGACACCAAGGCCTTACAATTTAGCTATTCAAACCATTTAACCAATTTAGGTTCCATTACCATATTATATAACGCAAAGTTTTTTATGAAAGTCCAACTATGTAATAAAAGAATTCCAATAGGCATTTTATCAAACATGTTGAGGGCATATAGTTTTCAAAACCAAAACCAAGTACCAATTGACCGTTCCCATGCACCCACATTGTTCAAATCACCATTATAATATGAAAATCATAAGTAAAAGCATGGGAAAACATAAACCAACCATTGATAACCAAGACCCCCAACATATAATTTAAAACCCAAAATCATATCAAAATTATGCCATGAAAACCATTCTTAAAATATGACTTTAGGTGAACTAACATTGAGGGAGGAGTAACATGCTTTATATTACGAAGAAGACGGAGAGAAATCACCCCTTTAGTGCCTTAATTGACCACCTTGAACGAAACCCTAGCTTCGCTTAACCCAGGAGCTTGAGAGAGTTTAAAGAGAGTTTGTAAGTGTTTAAGATTAGAATAATAGGGTAAATGATGTCCCAATAGTATTTTAGGTCATAGGGTCATAAGGGGTTAAGAGGGAAAATATCTAGAATACCCCCAACTTGTACTTTAAAAATTCCCGCAAGAAGGTACGACTTTCCCCCTTGAATCCTACCACATTATAAGAGTAGTACTCACTACTCGTACCCTAGATAGGATATTGGACATCACACACACTGTCCACCATATGAATCACCTTGCCCCAGTCGTACCATGATCATACGATACGTACCTCAACCCGCACTCTAAGTAAAAATATTTAGGTTAGACACTGGAAAACATACAATTTAGATCATACCACTCATACCCTATCCTTACATCTCTAAGTAAGCCACTCATACTCAGAGGCAAGTCAAATCACCAAGTTTCATATTAAATGAAGGATCAACCAACCAAACCGTCACTAACCATATAACCCGTACCACCAAACCGTAACCAACCTAGAAACTCAACCACCAAATACTGGTTAGCATATGAAATGGGTCACATGACTCGTATACTCACCATACAACTCGTATCCTCACCATACGACTCATATGGTGAGTCGTATGATCAACAGAGACTTAAAACCTAAGAAATTTTCCAAGTACCAAAACCTAGGGTATTTCCAGTCGATATTCAAAAAGTGTTGATACAGTGGACTAAAGATTCCTTGAACAGGAGATAGACTGCCATGGTTTCCTCAATACGTTTGTCAGATGGGCGATTGAATGTGTCTTTTTTGTGTTTTACTCATAGATGGTCAATGAAAAACTAACTACATCTTTTGATATTTCTAGGGGCTGAGACTAAGAGAATCTCATGCTCTCCTTTACTCTTTGCGATTGTAATGGAGTACCTCAATAGAAACTTGAAGGAGCTAAGCAAGAATAATCAACTTAAGTATCATCCAAAGTGTCAAATATTGGATATCACTCATGTCAAATTCATTGATGACTTGTTGTCATGATCCAAATCGGGGTCCTAGCCGTGACAGATATCCCAAATCAATCAAGGCCTGAGATGACCCCTTAGCCTTACCTCATGAGCATAGTAATAATAATAATTTCCAAAAGCTAACCAATGGAATAAAAGAAATTTAATAAACAAAAGAGTAAGTTTGTAAATCAAAATCAAATCAAAACCGTAACAACCCAACACTGACTAAAAAGCCTCCATCCATGGAATACCAACCAAATCGGAAAATGACCCCGACTATGCTAGAAGAAAATTAAAAGTATAGAAGTAGTAAAAAGACTAAAAAGAAATAAGGACTTCCAAATGATGGAAGGCTCACCACTTCACCAACTGTCTAATAGAAATACTGAACCACCTAACGTTGCACAGGATCATAAGAAAAGGCCTCTGAACCTCCATCATGACACGATGTAGCATTCGAGGATGATTAGTACGGTGCGTAATAGCATGCAACCCAAGGAAAGAGATAAATTATACATTTATCAAAAACTAGTAATGAAATATGTGCTCAACAACCATCAAGATACTAGAATGTTGGGGTAGGGACCAAGGAACATACTGATATGACCATTTCCTGAACTATGTAGCTTATACCGACCTCCAGGTATCTATGGGTTCGGCTACCCTTGGTAGAAGAGGACCAATCCATGTTAGCCGCATGGATCTAGGATTAGGCTAAACTCACCAATAGGCAATATCCTCCCAATAAAATAGTTGTGTACTACTGAGTAAATCAAGCACACAACAGTCATCCGTATTTTAGGACAAGACCTCCCAACGTTGGCAAACATGGTTTCAAGTATCGTCCCCTCCGGGACAACACTATCTTGGTGAAGCTACATAATTCCCTTTAAGCCCAATCAAAATATTTTTCACATACATTAAATATGAAGTCTTTTATTAAGGCACTTTCATAGTAGTATAGTCATACCAAGACTTGCAAGCCATTTTAATTATGTCATATCATATTCATTTAACCATTTAGAGTCCAAAGTTGATTTTAAGATCTATGACCATAGCCCCAAGGGTGTTTCCAAAATCTTTTTACCTGTTCACCAATTAATGTTATGTAATTTTCTAAAGAACACTTTAAATATTATGAAATCCTTGTTTAAAAATAAAATTTGATATAGGTTGAAGTTCATATCATTATCATAAAAATCCATAATATTGTTACTCCATGGTATAGATTCTATCATATTTACATGACCCTGTTCTGTTTCAAAACCCAATGTCCATACATATGAACTATCTACACAAAAAAGAAATCAGTTTAAAGTTTCCATAATAAAATTGCCTCAGCCCTAGTTTAAATTTTTCAACATGCCTTTTTGAAGAGAAATTTTCCTAGAGATAGCAAGAAGAGAAACCCTTAGCTTGAACCCTAACCTTATTACCTTTCAACCTAGATTTTTGTTTACATATGAGGATGGAAACGATAAAGAATATTCTCATAAATGATGAGTAAATAGGTTTATATAGGGAATAAAGCCGTTTAATTGGGTAAAAGATCAAAAAGCCCTTGTTCCAAATTAAAAAAAATAAAAATTCACGTTTTGTTCCCTCGAATGTGACAACCCTTATCGCGCCAGCCTAAAGGCGTGGCACGCTCTTATCGTGTCTTGTCCATAATATGGTACGCTGCTATAGTGGGTTCTTACTGGTTTGGGATCCCAAAATGACCCTAAAATCTTTTTAAAAATTCCAAAACTCTCCCTAATGGTTCCATTACCATCCTTACCATGATTCAAGTCCAAAATTATTCTTACACACGAGGGAGGGTTTAAAATAAAATCATCAAATTTTTTGAGGTCTTACATTTGTTGATGTTTACTAGAGGGGATCTTGCTTCAGTATCTCTAATCCATGAGAAGGTTGCTATATTTAATACGGTATTAGACCTACAAGAAAACTTAGTAAAAATGCAATTCACTATGGGTAATTGATCCAGTTACAAAGGACAATATTCAAACCACCTTAAGATACACTCATGGTACCTTACCTTTTAAGTACCTGGCATCCTCCTTGATAACAAGAAGCTGAATTTACTACAATGGCAATCTTCAATCGAGGCAATTATGAAAAAATTAACATCTTGGATGATGACAAAGTTGTCCTATGTAGGAAATTCAACTAGTGCAGGTGTTAGTTTTGAAGTACAGGCATATTGGTTCAAATGCTTATAATCCCTTCAAAGGTAATGAAAATAACACATGCATACTGTAGGGGATATATATGGTCAGGGACCAATGCATTACAATGAAACCTTAGTATTATGGAAAAAATATTCCTTCTTAATGCAGTAAGATGATATAATCTCATTAATCTTAAATTATGGAACAATGCGGTTGTATTAGAAATATGTTGGGATGTGGCTATAAATCAATATAAACTATGTCTAAAATGAATACATAGTTACTATATCAAAGGGCTTAGTATGGAGGAAATAAAGGTGCCTCAACAGACAAGTTAGATGGTGAGGAAAATACTGGGGGCCAAAGATAATTTTCTCTTATTCATATACCACATGGGACAAAGAAAGTGTTATTCGATAGATTTATCTTAAATTACTAGGATAACACTATAAAGCACCTTGGAAAAGACTAATGTTTCACAGCCTACCAAGATCAAAGGCTACATTCACTCTATGGTTGCAAGTACAAGGGCAACTATTTATAATGGATAGATTGTTAAGATGGGGAATGATGGTGGATACCGTGTGTTCTCTATACAAACAAGACCTAAAAACATAAAATCAGATATTTGTTGAATGCCCTTTCACATGGACTATTTGGATTGGATTATTGCAATGACTGTGGATTACAATTTTGCCAATACAATCTTGGGATGAAATACATCAATGGATATTGCTAAATATAAAAGTCAACACTTACCTAGGAAAAACTCTGAAGTTAGTATATATTAAGTTCATTTATGCTATATGGAAGGAAAAAAATGGTCGAGTATTTCAGAAGATGAAAACATTTGGAATTAGAATACAACAAGTATGGCATATGTATGCAGTGAGCCTCATCGGCAGTTATATTGAAATTAGATGGGTGCATATTATAGAATTATTACATTTGTAGGAGTTATAGTACTAGTAATTTTCTGAGTATAAAGTAGATTATGTTAGCTTGACTTTAGCTTTCATGACCCAAAAACGAGGGTCATGATGATGCTTGTCACAGCATACCTTGACAAGTAAGCCAATCACCCAAACTGATATGAAAAGAGAACAAAAAGACAAAAATATCCCAAGGTAAGGCTTCTAGACCGAAGCCGAACCATATAAGTAATCATAACAATGCGGAAAGAACTTATCGAAAATACCAATCTTGCCCAAAACCAGGTGTCAATAGTGTAAGAACTACTAATACAATCCAAGAGTCAAATACGTCAGAAAAATGACCACAAAGGAATAATATATGTCTCCAAATACTAATAAAGACATAACTACTATAGAAAGATAGAGGTGAACTTCAAGCTCATGAATGTCTAACTGCTACCTTGGAACCTCCAACAATCGCTCGAGTCAAGCAAGCTGAGGTGCACTTGAGCTAGGACCTACACCGAAAGGGCGCAGTAGGCATGAGTACAGTCCACCTGTACTCAGTAGGTATCATAGGCCGACCAAGCAAAGTAGAAAATAAAGCATACAAAATACACAATAAGGGCACGTCACTTGCAACCAAAAAATATCCCACAACGGTAGCCAACACCGCTTACACTAACAGTTCTAATATATATCATCTATATTACAAAAACACACCAAGATATAAAACACAAGTATACAATATGTCACATGTAAATAGAACAGGGGAGAACATGTAAATACAAGATCATCAAATACAAGTAAAGAAAGGTAAGACAAGTACATAGATGACAAGTTAATATGATAATACAACACAACATAAACTCAATAAAGTAAGTTTTCAACATATATGATGATGATGATGATGAACGAGGTCGTCGCATAAATTCTGATATCATCGCAAAAACTCTGATATCGTTGTACAAACCTCGTATACACTTACGGAGCTAAATCCTCCCAACGTAGGACACATGGGGGGTTCATCAACCCGTATACAATTCACATATCTCATATATCCTTTTTGGAATATCCCCAAAAAAGATTTTTGTAAGGTGTTACAATATCTCCTCCCCGGCACATCCTCGGAGAGGGTTTTAAAAAGGTGTTGCTAGTGTTTCTCAGATGTTGCCACTGTGGTACCAATGTTTCATAAATGAGTATGATATGAGGATGTAATGATCACAACCAATCACAATGAATATTTTCACAACCAACCACAATGCTATATTTTCACAACCATGTGAGCCAATATCTACTAATTAGTTCAATTTCATCCTCGAATTTCCACATGTCTCATATCCAATAAAGTATGAATATAATAAAAATACACCAATGGTACCACATTAAGTATCTTAACAACAAAATATAATTATTCACATATATTCAAGGCTATTAATATCACATAGGACCCCACACGGTTATAGATATCACATAATAACTCAATTTCGATAATGACATCACATATAGGCCCCCGCATGGGCACAAAACATAAATAGATATTTTTCATGATTAGTTCCCACCCTTAACATACATTTTGTATCATCATTTACCATCCAGCCCAGTCTGAAAGAGTTAAGCCATTACCTACCTCGAAAGCCGAAATCGGTCCGCTACACTTTAACCCATGACCTTAATTTTCATGAACAATCTCAAACTCCACTAAAATCATCAGATATAAAATCTACTCATTAAAACAAAATCAATGACACCCATATTGAATACTTTTTATTTGGGGTCAAAATGGACCCTCGAAATGAATTTCCGAAAAAGGGAAAAATTGGAACTTTACTTCAAAAATATGTTCTCTATATTTTTAGAAACCTATAGTTGAAAACCCAAGTCAAATTGAGTAAAAAAAACAAGATTCAAATCAAAGAAAAACCATTTTTGAGCTTTGTCGGGTAAAATCTTTGAAATTCCGGTTAAAATCAAGAATCAGAGTTTTTTTGAAGGTTAAATAGATGAAAAACTAGTAATGATAAGATAAAAATATTATTCAAGTGAAAAGGAGTGAAATGGGGTTTAAAATCATGCTCTAAGATTTTGGGGTTTTTGAGAAATTAATTAAGAAATTATTAAGAAAATGGTGAATTCTTACCTTAAATCCGTAATAAAACCAAGAAATGGATGTTAATCTAGCTTCTCAAGCTCTCACAAACTTTAATTATAAGCTCCCACACTAATTAAGGTTTAACTCTCAAAAGGCAAGATGAAAATGAGCAAAATGGGTCAAAAAGAGGTTTTAAGCTCCCACACTATTTATAGCAGATTTTTTGCAATAACTTTTTCTTTGGTCGATCGGACTTCGACGGGGTGCTCGGGATTCGTTCGGAGTTTGATACATGCAAACGAACTATGCAATCATACTAAATTCAATATTCCGGATGCTATGGCGATATCAAATTTTTAAAAAATTATCATTTTGACAAAGTTGAACCCCGAAATCATAATTTTTCAAACCGAGGGCCGAAATGAAATTTAAAAGTAGTAAAATAATACCAAATATTCTAACACCCTAAAATTGACATTCTAGATCTACTGTAGAATTCGAATTTTTCATCCGAGGTCATTTCAACCAAATGTGGGTCCCACACCCATATTTCTAATTTTTTAACTTTCTGATCAATAGGCTGAAATGAGCTCGGGTGCACCAAAACCCAAACCAAAGGTCTACCCAGACTAAAATCTATATTTCGGAGCTGCCGACATAGTCCGTTTGGTCATCCATCGCGCGGATCAAAAGATATCCCCATAAGTCTAAAATAAGGCTCTCGAAGCCATCAAAAACCACAATATCGCATAAATGGAATCTAAATGCATCAAAAATCATGCCAATCAGTCCCACACTTCAAAAATACCATAATGCAACTAAGGAGAGGGCTAGAATAGTCAAATCACACAAAATCACAAATTTTACATATTTCATCAATTTTTTAGGTCGTTACATCATCCACCACTAAATCTAGTTAGTCCTCGAACAAAGGCAAAAGAAAAAGCTGAATCAACAAAGAGCTGGGGATAAGAACTATGCATACAAACTCAACCGCCCAAGTAGCCTCAACTATAGGTCAATGTTGCCACTTAAACTTAACCACAGGGATAACTCTAGAGCACAACTACCTAACATCTCTAGCCAAAATGGAGATCGGCTCCTCAACAAACGATCACCGCTCATCTAGCTGAACTAAATCTCAACAAATAATATGAGACTTATTAGGAATATAGCGATGAAGAATAGAAAGATTAAAAAACTGGATGAATAGATAATAGATCAGGGGGAAAAGCCAACTAATAGGCTGTCACGACCCGAACTGAGGCCCTAGCCATGACGAGCATCCCGAACCATGAAGGCTCGGACACCTTTCTAAACTCGAAATCATATACATCATTCATACATAAACAAGGAAATATGGAAATTATAGCAAGGAGGAATCATGGTCATAAATCTGATATGAATTTAGCATTTAAGAACGAAATCTAAAATTATCTAGCAACATCTGCAAACCGTCTATGAAATCTCTACTACATGATCACTAACACAATCTGAAAACTGGGACAAGGTCCCCAGTAGACCAAAGTCATATCTAATAATAGTTGTTTGAAAGTAAACAAGCCTTTTGGAATAAAGAAGGCTCACCAACTGGACACTGCAACTCTGTCTGATAAAATCGATTACTTTTTAGGACCCCTAGACTGAGCCTCAGAACCTTAAGGGAGGAGGGGGTCAATACATATGTACTGGTATGCAAAGTAATCCAAAATAAAACTTTTATATAAGTAAAATAGTGGAGAACAATTTGATAAAACATCATGAATAAACAGTTCTCAAAACACATGGGCACTTCCTAAAAATCATAAGTCATTCTTGTCAATACACTGTCTGTTCTTTGTATTATTTCTGAGTTAGGTGGCACACCCCTACAACTCTGATATTCCATGGGCTATATGAAATCCACCGTTGACTCAGTGGGGAAGCCCCCAACCCAAGTATGTTGCAAGGGTTAGAGTCTCTGATTCTGATATGCCACACGGCACTAGGCCAGCGTAATATGATATACCCGAATCGGCAAATCACGATTTTTGGGCAATGAGTTATTTGAACTCATGCCCTCTTTAGCGAACCACCTACTATATCTTTATGCCCTATTTTAGCTTTTTCTGAACATGTATCATTCTGAAATTTTAAAACATAAAAATCAAATTTCTGTATTAGTCTGTCTCTGTTATGGCATTGTCAGAGTTGGTATCATCATACCAAGACTTGCAAGTCATTATTCTGAGCCATATATGATTATTTTATTCTAAAATAATATTCAGGCCACTTGATCATGTATATAGTGTAAGAAGAGTCATATCTCAAAAACCATGCAAAGGCTTTCCATTCATTCAACAATTTCAATAAGTAGTGGTCAGCTTCTCAAAAACATTCCTGAAGTTTCTTTGTTTATCAATCTCAATACTTAAAATCATTAAATCATTTCTCTCTCCCATTCTTAATCATCATGAATTTCACATAAGACAAATAGTATCTTGAATCATTCTGTAAACCATAAAATGTAAGGATTGATATCTTGTAAATCAAATAATAAAGTAATGGGAGAGAGAGACTATATATTTCATGCTCTCAATTCACAATTCAGGTTTTCAATGCATACGTACATATATACAATTCAAATCAATTTGGGGGAAGGCCTAAAGACCAAAACAATAGTATCGAAGCTTCTAAAACATGAATGTATTCATAAATTAAAAAACCCCTTTCTTGAAATCATGATTTCTATACCCATGACATTTTAGAAAAACCCCGCGTACCTCAATTATGAAGAATAATGGCTGATCCTTGAAGCCTACAGTTTGGGGATTCCAAATCTTCGATCAATTTCAAAAACCCACGGTTGAATCTTGAGTTTCTTGGAGGAGAAGTATATGAACTAGGGTTTTTATTTTGAGAGAAATCTTTAGAATGTTGTATATTATGCTTGTAGAGGTCTAAATCTCCTGTTTAGATGTTTTAAGAGACTTGAAAAAAAATTCCAAACTACCCTTGTTAACTTTTGAACAAAATTGGAAAAATTTAAACTGGGAACCCGATCTTATGGGCCACCGCAACGCGCCACTATCACGGTGGCTCACTGGAAATTAATGAATGGGAATTTCGCCCACTCCATGATGCGCCACCATCGCGGAGTCTCACTGAAAATTGACCATCATCATTTAAACCCTCTCTGCGACACGCCAAGGATAGGAATGACGGTGTTTTATGACTAGGAGTTAAATTAACCATCACTCCTTTACCGAGTGTCTGTTTTGGATGAATCTTATGTCAACGGAAAACTTATTCGATCATCTACGTAATGAAAAGTTGAAATCTAAGGAATTCCATAGGGAAATAAGTATAAATCATTCTAGAAGCCAATGCTTGATACTTTAGGGACAAAAAATTCAGCTAGGAAAAACTTTGGGGCGTTACAATATCCCCCTCTTGGGAACATTCGTCCCCGAATGTTGATGTGGGACACATATAAGCATAATTTCAAGCATACTAAGGCATATAAAGAATAATGCAAGGATTGTACCTTCCAATTTGTCATCCATTGAATCAAAAGGGTTGGGTATCTAGCTCTCATGTCAACTTTTGATTCCCAAGTTGTTTCTTCAATTTTCTGATTTCTCCACAACACTTTAACTAAGGCTATCTCTTTGTTCCTTTATCTTCAAACTTGGCTATCAAAAATTTCTACAGGCTCTTCTTCATAGGATAAGGAGTCTGTCACTTTGATTTCTTCGACAGGCAACACTAAAGATTGGTCTCCCACACACTTCTTCAACTTAGATATATGAAATACCAGATGAATAAAACCCAAACTGGCAGGCAATTCTAACTCATACGCAACTCCACCTATCCTTCTCATAATCTGGTATGGCCCTACATAGCGAGGACTCAGCTTACCCTTCTTCCCAAATCGCATAACTCCCTTTATGGGAGAAACTTTGAGAAACACCCAATCTCCAACCTCAAACTCTAGATCTCTTCTCCTAACATCGGCGTAGGATTTTTGATGACTCTGAGCTGTCTTAAGTCTTTCTCTAATAACTTTCACATCCTCTATTGCCTGATGAACAAGATCAGCCCCAAATATCTATGTCTTACCCACTTCATACCACCCTATTGGTGACCTACATCTTCTCTCATATAATTCCAAAAATAGTGCTATCTTAATACTAGAATGGAAACTATTATTATACGCAAACTCGATCAGGGGCAGGTGTTCCACCCAACTACCTTAAAAATTAATCACACAGGTCCTCAACATGTCCTCAAGGGTCTGAATGGTGCGCTCAGCCTACCCATCATTCTGAGGGTGAAAAGTAGTGCTTAGGTTCACTTGGGTACCTAAACCTCTCTAAAAAGATCTCCAAAACTAAGAAGAAAATTGTGTACCTCAGTCGGATATGATGGACACAGGTGCCCCATGCAAATGAACTATTTCTGGAATAAACAGCTTGGCATAATCCTCTCCTGAATAATTAGTCCTGATATATAGAAAGTGAGCTAACTTGGTCTACCTATCTACAATTACCCAAATGGAATCATACTAGTTTCGGGATCTCAGAAGTCCTATAATGAAGTCCATATTAATCATCTCCCACTTCCACATAGGCAAAACTATCTCTTGAGAAGAACTACCTGGCCTCATATGTTCCACTTTTACTTGTTGACAATTCAAACACTTGGCAACATAGTTAACCACATCATGCTTCATATTATTCCACCAATAAAGGGTTTTTAAATCATGATACATCTTAGTAGAGATAGGGTGAACAACATACCTCGACGTGTGAGCTTCATCAAGGATTCTCTTCCTCAGACCATCTACATCTGGCACACACAACCTACCCTGGTATCTCAAAATACCATCACCACCAATTTTAAATGACATTACCTTTTGTTGACCCATATCTTTCTTTATCTGCATCAAGATGGGATCTTCAACCTGCTTCTCTTCAACTTCTGCATAGAGGAAAGATTTTTCTATCTCATGAACACCCACTTCTCCATCCTCAGAATCCTAAAGTCGCACTCCTAGATTTGCAAGTCGGTGAATATACTTTACCATGCTTGATCACTAAAACAATCTGAAAACTGGGACAAGGCCCCAGTAAACCAAAGCCATATCTAATAATAGTTGTCTGAAAGTAAATAGGCCTTCTAGAATAAATAAGGCTCACCAACTGGACACTGTAACTCTGTCTGATAAAATCTATTACTTTTGTAGACCCCTAGACTGAGCCTCAGAACTTAGAGGGAGGAGGAAAGGTCAATACAGATGTACTGGTACACAATCTAATCCAAAATAAAACTTTTATATCAGTAAAATAGTGAAGTGCAATTTGGTAAAACATCATGCATAAATAGTTCTCAAAACACATGAGCACTTTCTAAAAATCATGTCATTCTTGTAAATGCATTGTCTGTTCTTGGTATTACTTCTGAGTTTGGTGGCACTCCCCTACAATTATGATATTCCATGAGCTATATGAAATCCTCTATTGACTCGGTGGGGAAGCCCCCAACCCAAGTATGTCGCAAGGGTTAGAGTCTCTAATTTTGATATGCCACACGACACTAGGCTAGCGTAATATAATATATTTGGATTGGAAAATCATGATTTTTAGGCAATGAGTTATCTGAACTCGTGCCCTCTTCAGGGAACCACCTAACATCTCTTTATGCCCTATTTTAGCCTTTTCTGAACATGCATCGTTCTAAAATTTTAAAACATAAAAGTCTGATTTCTGTATTAATCTGTCTCTATTATGGCATTGTCTGAGTTGGTATCATCATACCAAGACTTGCAAGTCATTATTCTGAGCCATATATGATTATTTCAGTCTAAAACAATGTTTAGGCCACTTGATCATGCATGTAGTGTAAGAAGAGTCATATCTCAAATCATAAGTCAAAAATCATGCAAAGGCTTTCCATTCATTCAACAATTTCAATAAGTAGTGGCCAACTTCTCCAAAACATTCCTGAAGTTTCTTTGTTTATCAATCTCAACACTTAAAATCGTTAAAGCATTCCTCTCTCTCATGGCCAGCTTCTCAAAAACATTCCTAAAATTTCTTTGTTTATCAATCTCAACACTTAAAATCATTAAAGCATTCCTCTCTCTCATTCTTAATCATCATGAATTTTACATAAGACAAATAGCATCTTGAATCATTCTGTAAACCATAAAATATAAGGATTCATAACTTGTAAATCAAATAATAAAGTAATGGGAGAGAAAGATTATATATTTCATGCTCTCGATTCATAATTCCCGATTTTCAATGCATACGTACATATATACAATTCAAATCAATTTGGGGGAAGGCCTAAAGACCAAAACAATAGTATCGAAGCTTCTAAAACATGAATGTATTCATAAATTCAAAAACCTTTTTCTTAAAATCATGAATTCTATACCCATGAGATTTTAGGAAAACCCTGCATACCTCGATTATGAAGATCATGCCTGATCCTTGAGGCCTACGATTTGGGAATTCCAAATCTCCGATCAATTTGGAAAACTCACGATTGAATCTTAAGTTTCTTGGAGGAGAAATATATGAACTAGGGTTTTTGTTTTGAGGGAAATCTTGAGAATGTCATGTATTATGCTTGTAGAGGTCTAAATCTCCTGTTTGGACGTTTTAAGAGACTTGAAAAAATGTCCAAACTACCCTTGTTAAATTTTGAACGAAATTGAAAAAATTTAAACTGGGAACCTGATCTTATGGGCCACCGCGATGCACCACTATCGAGGTGGCTCACTGGAAATTGACGAATGGGAATTTTGTCCACTCTGCGATGCGCCACCATCACGGAATCTCACTGGAAATTGAACATCATCATTTAAACCCTCTCCGCAATGCGCCAAGGACTGGAATGACGGTGTTTTTCGACTAGGACTTAAATTAACCATAACTCCTTCACCGAGTGTCCATTTTGGATAAATCTTATGTCGACAGAAAACTTATTCGATCTATGTAATAAAAAGTTTAAATCTAAGGAATTCCGCAAAGAAATAAGTATAAATCATTCTAGAAGCCAATGCTTGATACTTTAGGGACAAAAAATTCAGCTAGGAAAAACTTTAGGGCGTTACATAAGCCACATCACCAATAGTTCGAAGAATCTTAAATGGACCAATATACCTAGGGCTAAGCTTATCCTTCTTCCCAAACCTCATCACACCCTTTATGGGTGAAACTTAAAGGAAAACACGATCACCAACACCAAATCTGAAGGCACAATGTCTACAATCAGCATAGCACTTCTGCCTACTCTGAGCTATTCTAAGTCTATCCTGAATGACCCGAACCCAATCTAAAAACTCACGAAACAAGTCTGTACCTCAAGGTATTACCTCTGAAACATTGAACAAACCCACTAGGGAGCGACAACACCTACCATACAACACCTCAAAAGGGGTTATATCAATACTAGAAAGGTAACTATTATTATATGCAAACTCTGTTAAAGCCAAAAGCTGCTCCCACTGGCCACGAAAATCTATCACGTATGCATGAAGCATCCTCTAAAATCTAGGTAGTTCTCTCTGATGGTCCATCTGTCTGGGGTGAAATTATATGCTAAGATCAACCCGAGTACCCAAGTCACCCTAAAAAGTCATCCAAAAGTGAGATATGAATACAGAACCTTGATCTGAAATAATAGACACCAGCATACTATACAGATGAATGATTTCACAAATATAGATACGAGTCAACCTTCCAGCACTAGATGAGACCCGAACCTGAATAAATCAAGCTGACTTGGTTAAATGATCCACGATGACCCAAACACTGTCCGAACCATTAAATGTATGAAGCAAACCAACCATAAAGTCTATAGTGATCCATTCCTACTTTCATTCGGGAATGGGTAACCTCTGAAGTAACACACCAGGCCTCATATGCTCGGCCTTCACCTACTGTCAACATAGGTAATGAGCCATAAAATCCACCACATCTAGCCTTATACCACCCCACCAGTAATACTGCCTCAAATCATGATACATCTTAGTCAGACCTGTATGGATAGAATATCTGGAACAATAGGCTTCCTTCAAGATCAACCTAATCTAATCACCACTCTTGGTACACAAACTCAGCCCCGGTTCCTCAAAAATCCATCTAAATTAAGTAAGGCTTCCTTAGACTCCCCACTCAGTATCTTATCTCGAATCAACGTCAATCCAACATCATCAAACTGATGAGCTCCAACCCATCAAAGAAGATCTAGTCTCCACAAATACCAAAACACACCCCGGTATCAAAATATCAAGCCTAACCATCTGGTTAACCAAAGACTAAAGCTCTAAGGTCAACGGCCTCTCCTGGGTCAAAAGATGCACCAAGCTAGCTATGCTAGTCGACTTTCAGCTCAAGGCATCTATAACCACATTATCCTTGCCCGGATGATAAAGAATAGTTGAGTTATAATCCTTAAGCAACTCAAGCCAATGGAATTGCCTCATATTAAGATCTCGCTGGGTGAAGATGTACTGAAAGCTATGGTCTGAGAAGATCTCATAACGGACTACAGAACTTCAAGGCAAACACAACTGTGCACAACTCCAAATTATGCATAGTATAATTTCTCTCATGAGGTTTCAATTGATAAGATGTATAAGCAATTACCTTACCCTCCTGCATCAACACAACACCTAACCCAATACTTAAAGAATCACAAAAGACAACATAACCCATGCCTTTCTTAGGAAAAGTCAAGATAGGATCTGAAGTCGACAAATCCTTGAGCTTTTTAACAAGAATTAAACCACTGGAAGGAAATCTTCTTTTGAGTTAACTTGGTCAACAGAGCTGCAATGAAAGAGAAACCCTGAACAAAACACCGATAATAACTTGCTAAGCCAACAAACTCTGACTCTCGGTGGGCAAAATAGGTCTAGCCCAATCACGAACCACAAAAATCTTAGGTAGATCAACCATAACACCCTCCTTAGTCACCACATAACCCAAGAAAGAAACATACTTCACAAAAACTCAAACTTAAAAAACCTGGAATATAACTTCTCATCCCTCAATCTCTAAAGAACAATTTGCAAATGCTCCTCATGATAAACCTCACTCTTGGAATGCACCAAGAAATCATTTGTAAACATAATAACAAAAGAGTCAAGATACGATCGAAACACCCAATTTATCAACTCTATAAATGCAGCAGGGTCATTGGTCAACCCAATAAACATGACCCAAAACTCATAATGACTATATCGATCTTGAAAAGTTATCTTCAAAAAATCTGAATCTCTAATCCTAAACTGGTGATAGTCAAACTATAATACCCCATATTTTTTCATAGCTCAGTTTAGCTTTTAGAGTGGCAAGGGTATATCTGAAAATAGATAACTCTTTATACATGTAGAATTTTCAAGGTCTAGACCCACCAATATGTATATAATTTTCTCAACTTTCCAACGATACCAATTTTGCCTTAATTTGATACTCGATTGATAAGTTATGAAACTTTTAGTAAAGATGGTGTCTCAAAATGAGCAGCACCGCATCACGGTGACATAAAAATTGACACTTGTCCAATTTTTAGTAGACCACCATAATTAGCCCGCGTCGTGGTGAAGTCTCAGTTCTCATTTATCAATTTATAGTGGCTCATCTTGATAGTACCGCGTTGTGGTGATGGACCAAATAGCAATTGCCAATTTTCAGTGGCTTACCGTGATAGCCCCATATCGCGGTGAAGTTCCAGTTTGCATTAGTCTATTTTACAGTAAGCCACCACGATAGTGGCGCGTCGCAGTGGTGTGCAAAATTGGGATTTCAGTTTTTTGAATCTAATTTTAAAGGGGTAGTTTAGTTTTTTCCCAAGCCCTAAGTTTTGAATAACACTAAATTAATCCTATTCTAAGCATTATATGCATGCTTTTCATAAATTGTCTCTCAAAGAATCCCTAGAACATCAAAAGTTAATTTCCAAGAAATCCAATTCCACCATTCTTTCTCCAAGAAAACATAAAATTCAAGGTTACCAATTCAAGATAATCAAGAATCAATCTTCAAGAGCACAAGTGATAACGCCCAAACTAAAGCTCTCGTAAGAGTGTAAGCGGTCGCTGTCAAATATAGAACCCAATTGGGTTGGGTGTCGAATCCCACAGGGAATACTCGGTCACTAAGTATGCAACTATTAGTAGACTTTTGGTCAAAAATTCTATGGAAAGGGGGGATATGAATTATGGCGAGAATTAATATAAACAAAATAAAAACGGAATGCTTTGTATAGTAAGATTTAATCAATGAGAATTATAAGTTAGGGTTATGTCCACCTTATGAGTTTTACGTACCTATTAGCTATGAGTTATTCGGAATTCAGACATGCATGCGCTTATAGAGTTTCGTATTCTATGGTAAATCCTAGTGTCTTTCGACCATCAAGGATTATTTCACTTTAACTCTTTCGAGCTTAAAGTGTATAACTAATGGTACGAATTCTCCAAGAGGTTAATCTAGTTACGGCACTAACTTTTAAACAGGGGTTGGTAGCCCTATTTCCGTGTCACTCTCTCTTTTCCAAACATATAACTTTTCTTTCGAACAAGTTAATGCAATACTGGCGTATTCTATATGTTTGCAACTACAAGAATTCAATTAAGATGAAGAGAGTAATGATATAAGCAGCATACGTATCAAGAATTCACAAACTCATAGCAATAGATAGTATCTCATAAGGCTTCCATAACCCTAACAGAGAAGCTTAGCTACTCATGAGTGCAACGAAAATCACAATAGACATCATCATCATACCAAAATCTAGAATAATCTTTGCAATGGATGATTTTAACGTCAACTAGAGTTGGACATTTTTTCTTCCTCTATCCGTGCCTCAAGTGAGCCGTGGTTCTCTGTTAGTAACTTACAGAATCTGTAAATTGTTGAATACTAAAAGTCGAATGAAAGAGTAGTAATGTAATCGGAAAAAATTAATAAGAATGTGGAGGAATGAATGGATGATGAAAAGTTTAGCAAAATAGGGTTTTTATAACACCCATATCCTATTCCTACTAAGTTACTGCATACTTGTCCTAATCCTAATAGGTTACTGCATCCTTGTCCTAATCCTACTAAGTTACTGCTGATCCCCAAGTCTTTGGAAATACTGTTTTTGCCCAGGACAAGTTTTCCATGCATCACTTTCAGTCCATAGGCTTCCAAAAGCTGCCTTCCTTCTTACTGAAGCTTCCTTTGGCGTCAACCAGACCATAAAATGCTGAAATCTTCATCATTTATACCTGAAAACTTGCTAATCACGTTGGTTAGCTCACTTATAGGAAAAAGGACTAAAAGTACAGGAATTATATATTTTGTCCTCAAAACTTAGCTAAAATATGGGTAAATTAAGGTGCTTTAGGCGTGTAAATATGCCTAACATCAACACCCCACACTTAAAAGCTTTGTTCGTCCTCGAACAAAATATCATATCCATATAAACATCTACTTAGGGTTTCACAGTAACAGCACAAAATATTCATCAAGACAGGCACGACAATTATTAACATAGAGTAGTTTTCTGATCACTACTAGAAATAATTCAACCTCCAACCTAGACTCGTGATGATGGTTAATTCGTATCCAAATGTTAAGGCACAAAGAATCATACACAACTACCCAAAACTCATTAACCATGTGTGTCTCACAATATATCACCCATAATCACTCACAAGTATTTCATTTTTCGAAACATGGGTATAAGATTTTCCTTGCTCTCACTCTTACAAAGAATTCATATGTTGCAACTGATGACCATAGGCTTGCCCTCAGTGTAATGCTCCACTAATATCAGAATGCTAAGCTTAGGATCAAATAGGTCTTTACAGGTTGTAATGTAGGCTAAGGGACGGGTAGGACTATTTTGGCCAGAAATAGTGACTAAGTTCCCTAAGCGCTTTAATACATCACATTATGTCATTTACACTTTCTTTCAAACAACATTTCTACTTTCTTTTAATCTACCACCCCTTCTCACCTCTTTTGTTATTCGATTTTAAACAAAACTAACTTTTTAGTTTTCTTTTCATTTTTTTATAACACACCTCTATGATAGCCACTCTTTTTCATAACTAATTCAAGCACCAATACATTCGAAGGCATCACTCTCACCCAATTTCCTTTTATTTTGTCATATGACTTTACAATTTAAAGTGTTTAGGAATTTGGATCAAATTATGGTCTTGAAAAAAAATGGATTAGGTTACATATGAGGCTGTCAAAGAAAATGGCTAAAGGCTCAAAGGGGGTTAACTAGGATACTGTACCCGGGTAGGTAAAAAGAAGGTAAACAATTATAGGCTGCCAAAGAAATGCCTAAATCATCTCCTAAACTCACACTCTTTATTTCGCTTTACATACACACCAGGCAAGTTCTAGCATCAACCACAAACACAGAATATACTATAACCTCACACACACAAGGCACATAGTCAACTTGATTGGGAGCAGTATAGACTCTTGACCCAACAGATGAATGAATTAAACCATACAATTATCATACAGTGAGTCACACTTTGAGCCTAAACATCTCAATAGTAATGATTTTAGCACAAACTCTTGTCATAATACCATGCCGCCTATCAGAATAATTTCATGCAAAATCTAAAAAATCTAAAAATCTAAAAATCTAACTACAAACGAGGATAAATAAATGTAGGCAAGAAATATAGCATACAAATACCATCACCCCACACTTAGACGAGACACACTACCCTCAGTGGAAAATAAATAAGGAAAACCTGATTAGTCGGACTCCTTCTCTATGTTTGGGGTCATACCCCCTATATCAGAATCATCATCAGAGTCGTCATCCTCAGAAGTTCCTCAAAATATACCCCACTTGATTCCACGAGTGCGTTGAGGTATTTGCAGTGGGGAGGATTCAGCTTGCTCTTTTCTTCCTCTTGTCTTACCTTTCTGTGAGGTGGGTGCTTTTTGTTTTCCTTGTCGTCCTTTTGAGGCCATTCTACCTAAGATCCTAATAAACTCATGTTAGGTTAATCTCGAAAGATTCAATCAAAACAATAGTGGCACCACCCCACACTTAATTTGTTGGTACAAACTAATTAAGTGAGTGATGTTGATTACTCAGACTTCATCGACTTACGTTTAGGCGATATGTTCCAACTATATGTTCAGCACAGTCATACTTTCATGTCATCTTAACTATCCTATGTAACTCTATTTTATGTAATCTTGATTATACTTTCATGTTTGGATTAATGCACCTTTTGAACAAGACTACTACGTAGAGATCATATCAAGTTATGACATAGAAATAATCACAACATCTCATGCTTGTATTCAATGATGATTTTTATCTCGATGAACGAGTTATTCAAACATTTAAACTTTCAATTTTGAAGATTATGCCATTAACTTCACCATGTCGATTCCGCAAAAGTATGACAGTGTATCAAAATCAAATACAAGTTGGAACAAAGTTAAGAACACCCACACATATTCATTCACTCAACTAGATGTATCATAATAAACCAACCACATTCAAATTACCAACACCATATCAAGATCTAACAAATTATTATAAGCGTAGTATTGTAACATTTACGGAATATAAAGGAAGAACTTACTTGGTGATGGTCTTGGAAGATGGTCTTGCAAGGTTAGATGAATAAAAAGAAAAGTTTGAGAGATTTTGGAAGGCTAGGCGGCGCTTAGATTGAGTAAAAAATGTGATTTTGTCTTAAGGATGAAGTTCTATTTATAGCCCAAGGCTTGGGTCGGGTTTGACCCATTAAAAATCGGGTTTGGAGACCAAAAAGTGAGCATAGGCGGCCCCTAATGCTTTGCCTATGCTTGGCATAGGCGGCGCCTATGCTATGGCATTATAAATTCAGAGACCAAAGGCATTGGCATAGGCGGCGCCTAATGCTTTGCCTAGTTGAGCATAGGCGCCGCCTATGCTATGGCATTGTTGGGCATAGGCGGCGCCAATGCTATGGCATTGTAGATTCAGAGAGCTTAGGCCATAGCATAGGCCTTGCCTTGTTCGTTGCATAGATTTACATAGGCCTTGCCTTTACCATTGCCTAATTTTGCATAGGCAATGCCTAACCGATAGCCTTTACTTCTTCACTCCTAACTTACCACCTTTAACATAGCACACTTCCAAATCAAAATTTGAGACCAATCTCCTCCTTTATACGTCTTGCACCTACACTTACTCAAAAATAACAAAAACTATTAGAACGATGGGTTGCCTCCCATCAAGTGCCTTAGTTTTGGTCATGGCTCGACTAATAAAAAAACTCCTAGTAAAACAAAACAATTAAAGACGATGGGTTGCCTTCCATCTAGCGCTTGATTTATTGTCGCGGCACGACATAGTTATCTCGATTACTTAGACTTCATCGAGATATATGGTAGATCATTTTCTGAATGGATTCAGATGACACTGATACTTACTTGTAGGCATACAATCTTCTTCGAGATGACTCTTGTGCATACATATCCTAGGAGGGATACCAATTATATCATCAATAAACCAACCAATGGCTCTCTTATACCTCTTCAGAGAAGAGATAAGAGTCTCTATGTGCTGTTCACCTGAATCAGCCGCAACAATAACTGGATGTGTATCACCACTTCCTAAGAACGCATACCTTAGATGATTGGGGAGCTCTTCCAATTCTAGCACTGGTGGCTTTACAATGGAAGTCTTCACTGTTGGTGAAGGTCGATTCTTAAGATCAAGGTCCAGCTTCTTAGGGCCATGAGAATAGGACCCTATTCTTGTTAGAGAACAGATAGTTTCTTTATAATCTTTAACATCCTCACGCTCAAAATTCAAAAACCCAGCAGACGATGACTCAATAGTAAGCTACTTCTCTACAGATAATTCTTTCTCGTCCTGAAAATAAACATCATTTACAGAGAACACATTTATATCTCTAGGCTGATTCATCAATTTGCATACATCAAAATGAACCACTTTGTCATTCAACTAAAATAAAAGCTCATTGGCTCGTAAATCAATAAGCACACTTCTGGTTGTGAGAAAAGGGCATCCCAGGATTATGGGAACTTAAGAATCCACCTCGCAATCCAAAATAACAAAGTCTGCAGGAAAGATGAAGGTAGAAACCTTTACCAACACATCATTCAAGATACCCACAGGTCGTTTTACCGACCTATCTACCATCACAAGTCGCATATTGGTTGGTGTAGGATCACCCAACCCCAACTTTCTGTAAATGGATAGCGGCATCAAATTAATGCTAGCTCCCAAATCGCACAATGCCTTAGCAAAATCCAATGATCCAATCGTGCAAGGAATAGTGAAAGCACCAGGATCTGCCTTTTTCTGAACTAGCGATCTTGTAGCAATTGCACTGCAATGATGAACATTATCTTCCAGCTCATAGCTTACTGTCCGCTTCTTTGTCAAAAGATCTTTCATGAATTTAGCATACCCAGGCATCTGTTACATCGCTTCCACCAAAGGAACATTAATAGTAAACTGCTTCAACATAGTCATAAATTTACTGAACCTGGTGTCATCAGCTTTCTTCTTCAATCTCTGAGGAAAAGGTGGTAGTGGAAGGTGAATAGTTTTCTCCACCACTTTCTTTTTATCTTGCTTCCAATTGTCGATCTTTTCAGGTTGCAGATGTCTAGGGGTGATGTCATGCATACTCACCTCATCTTCATCGGCATCAACAACATCATCTGCTATATCATCAACCACCTATTTGTCTTTGGAAGGATTCTCCAACACCTTACCACTTCTGGTAGTAATAGCCATACATGATCCATCGTTCCTTGGATTTTGCACAGTGTCACTAGGTAAAGTGCCAGCCTTTCTTTGATTAAATTATGCTGAAAGCTGACTCAATTGTTGTTCCAGCTGCTTTATTGAAGTTTTATGTGAGTCAACCAATTGCTTCATTGAGGACAAATCATTTATTACCTCAGTTACTCCCATGTTGGTTGCCTCCACTCCTTTCACCAGCTTAGCCAACATATCTTCCATGGAACACTCCCTAGAGCCAGACTCCACGGCCTCACGGTTTCCAGGAGGAACATAGAAACCACTCCTGCCAGTCTTATTCTTCCAACTACCTTGATCACGTTCCTTGTATCCTGAATTATCATAATAGTTCCGACCTTGGTTTCCTTGGGCAATGCCTTGGAAACCCCCTGATTATTCAAGTAGTTAGCTTCTTCCTCAGAATCAGATTCATATCTTCCTTTTGACGCAATTGCTTTGACTTTTTTGGTCTTCCCTGATAATAAATGCTTGGTAAGAAGATCCATCTGAGTTTTCATGTGCTCTATATCTTGATCGCGTTCCTCCTCTCTTCGTCTTTGTTCTGCAGTAATGCCAATGGATATAGTAGAGCTTGCTACCTCAGAATCCTTGGTATGCCAAGCTCTACTCTATTTTGTCATACGATCTAGCATATCACTTGCCTGAACAAAAGTAAGGTCCATAAATGACCCTCCTGCAGCATTATCAACCACTGGCTTCGTTACTGAATTCAAAGATCTGTATAATATCTCCATCAAGTGGACATTGGTCAAATGATGATTTGGGCACCTCATAAGCTTCTTTTTGAACCTCTTCCATGTTTTATGGAGAGCTTCAGTTGGAAGCTATCGAAAATTGCAGATCTCGTCTCTTAATTGTTCTCTCTTGGAAGGCGGATAGAATGTTTCTAGGAAAGCGTCTTTCAGTTGCCTCCAATTAGTAATAGAGTCAGGAGTTAGCCCGTTCAACCATAGAGTTGCCTCTCCAAATAGAGACAATGGAAATAAGCGTAGCCGGATTGCATTCTGTCTAACCCCTTGATTGTCAAAAGCCTTGCATGTTGAGATAAAATTAATCAGATGCATATTCGGATCGTCTCCTGCAAGTCCACCAAACAATCCTTTGAGTTGCAATAGCTGAATCATGGTGCTAGTGATATTGAACTAGCCTCCGGGTGCCAATGGCGGAGGAATAATAGCTCCTGTGGCACCAGCTCCGTCCATATCATTATCATCATCATCAAAGGGATCTGCATAACTCGGTGTTCAGGTCTAAATCTAGCTTGAGGATCTCTTCTGTTAGCAGGTGTCGCCACCTCAGCATCACGCCTAGGGTTTAGTAACTCATCATCACCTAGGTCCTAATCTTCAGGATTTGTTGCTCGCCCAAGGTTATCAATATTCTGTTGATGTACTTGGGCAGTGGCCAACGCAGCTAGTCTAGCCTTCTCCTGTTGAGCAGCCCTTCTTTCAATGTCACGTTGCGCCTCCATTCTGCCAATCTGATGTGGTTCAGGATTTATGGGTAATAATGGTTGTCCCGAATTTTGAGTATGGGCCATCACTGAACAAAACCTGAATAAAACAAAAATAACAACTAAAAGTAAAATCTGAGAATCTTTGACCAAAGGGTCTAGTAATTATCACAAACTTAGTTGACAATCGTATTCCCCGGCAACGGCGCCAAAATTTGATAACGCCCAAACTACAGCTCTCGTAAGAGTGTAAGTGGTCGCTGTGAAATATAGAACCTAATTGGGTTGGGTGTCGAATCCCACAAGGAATACTCGGTCACTAAATATGCAACTATTAGTAGACTTTTGGTCAAAAATTCTACGGAAAGAGGGGATTTGAATTATGGTGAGAATTAATGTAAACAAAATAAAAATGGAATGCTTTGTATAGTAAGATTTAATCAATGAGAATTATAAGTTAGGGTTATGTCCACCTTATGAGTTGTACGTATCTATTGGCTATGAGTTATACGGAATTCAGACATGCATGCGCTTATAGAGTTTCGTATTCTATGGTAAATCCTAGTGTCTTTCGACCATCAAGGATTATTTCACTTTAACTCTTTCGAGCTTAAAGCGTATAACTAATGGTACGAATTCTCCAAGAGGTTAATCCAGTTACGGCACTTTCTTTTAAACAGGGGTTGGTAGCCCTATTTCATTGTCACTCTCTCTTTTCCAGACATATAACTTTTCTTTTGAACAAGTTAATGCTATACTGGCGTATTCTATATGTTTGCAACCATAAGAATTCAATTAAGATGAAGAGAGTAATGATATAAGCAGCATACGTATCAAGAATTCATAAACTCAGAGCATTAGATAGTATCTTATAAGGCTTCCATAACCTTAACAGAGAAGTTTAGCTACTCATGAGTGCAACGGAAATCGCAATAGACATCATTATCATACCAAAATCTAGAATAATCTTCGCAATGGATGATTTTAATGTCAACTAGAGTTGGACGTTTTTTCTTCCTCTATCCGTGCCTCAAGTGAGCCGTGGTTCTCTGTTAGTAACTTACAGAATCTGTAAATTGTTGAATACTAAAAGTCGAATGAAAGAGTAGTAATGTAATCGGAAAGAATTAATAAGAATGGGGAGGAATGAATGGATGATGAAAAGTTCAGCAAAATAGGGTTTTTATAACACCCATATCCTATTCCTACTAAGCTACTGCATACTTGTCCTAATCCTAATAGGTTACTGCATCCTTGTCCTAATCCTACTAAGTTACTGCTATCCCCAAGTCTTTGGAAATACTGTTTTGCCCGGGACAACTTTTCCATGCATCACTTTCAGTCCATAGGCTTCCAAAAGCTGCCTTCCTTCTTACGTGAAGCTTCCTTTGGCGTCAACCAGTCCATAAAATGCTGAAATATTCATCATTTATACCTGAAAACTTGCTAATCACGTTGGTTAGCTCACTTACAGGAAAAAGGACTAAAAGTGCAGGAATTATATATTTTGTCCTCAAAACTTAGCTAAAATATGGGTAAATTAAGGTGCTTTAGGAGTGTAAATACGCCTAACATCAACAAGTAGGAATCTAAAAATCAAGTGTTCTCATCAATTGCATCAATTAACGTATATAGGGTTTTTCAGCATGGATAATCCTTCCATCCTTGTGCCCAAAGTTAGTTTTAAAGACGGTTTTGTATGAAATTACATGATTTTCAAATTAGGTTCATACTCATTATTGCTAATTGAAAGATTATGAGATTTGATGTAATTTAGATGATGAATTTGCATGTTTACTTTCGTATTTTCAATCGTATTGCTGTAATTTCTAGATTTTGAGTTGAATTATCAAAGTCTCATTATCAAGCATGAATATTATTATATCTTGACATGAATTTGATACATGGGTTACTAAGCCCTAGTTGAATATTGCTATTTAAAGATTTATTGTGCTATAAGCACCCTATGAGTAGATTATTTTCAGATTTTTGATAAAGATTTGATCTTTTGATCTTAGTTTAAATATGAAATCCACTTTACAATTTTAGATTGCAATTTAATTTAACAAATATATATTCGGTTTTCATTATAAACCATTATACTAGATTTTAAAGTGAATTTCCAACAAAATAAGCATACAGATAAAAAGGGAGTAGTATTAGGCACCGAGTTGGGTAAGTTTATATGCCCCAGAACTATGAGCCAACTAAGGTTCAGATTACCAAATTATTCCCATTTCTATATGGATGACAGATATAAATGTGATCACTTAGATTAGGTTATACTCCTTGGCAAGAGTATGACACCTCTTCCCAATATAAGGTTTTCCCATAAGGGAACTAGACATTAGATAATATGATAACTCACATAGTGTATGTTAGTTAGAAGAACCTCTCTACGGACTACAAACTACAAATTTCAGAACAGAATAATCATAACATAATAGCTTTCAGAAATTAAGTGTAAAGGCTCATGATTTTATTCAGATATTGTTTTATATAAGTTATTTGCTATTAGATTTCAAACTTCAGTTTTCAGATATAAAGTAAACCCTTTCTACACTTAGCCAACATGATTTACAGACAGAATACAAGTATAGTTTTCAGAATCTAAATATTATAACTCACTAGATCAATGCAACATGTTTTTCTATTCATGATTATGACCTTCAGTTTTTAGATATTCCAGCTTATGTGAGTCATTTACATTTAGTATGCATTCTTTTATAAATTGTAATAATGTTGAGATAGTGTTTTACTTATGTATTCACCCCCATATACTCAGTACAATCCATAAATACTGATCCATATATATGTCTATGTGCTACATTGTCTCATAATGTAGGTTCAGGTGCTCAATTTCTGCAGTGTGAGTGATTTCAAGCATCTCCATTTACATCCTGAAATTTGGTGAGTCCTCATAGTTTGGGGACCAGTCCTTCAGTTTTTCAGCTTATTAGTATAGATGATTCAGAATTTTCAGACAGTTTGAGTCAGTTGGAGGTTTGTCCCAGTGACTCTCTAGTTATTAGTATTAGAGGCCTGTTAGACTGCTAGATGTGATTTAGATTTTTAGCATTGATAGATTAGGCTCTTGAGTTTAGTACGTTTTAGATATTATATTTAGATATCTTTAGCTTAGCTCATACAAAATTCCACATTTTAGTTTGATTTTAAGTCTATACAATCGTATTATGAGTTTCAGATTTAGTAGATGGCTTACAGGGTTAGCTTAAGGCTAGTCATAGTATTGAACGCTGTGTGACATCTCGGGACTTAATTTTGAGGTGTTACAAACTTGGTATCAGAGTCTAAGGTTATCAGAGTCCTAGGGAGTCAGACAAGCCATGTTACATAGAGTCTTGATCATGGGTGTGAAGCATACCATATTTATGAGCAAGAAGATATGGGATATTTTTAGGAAATCATCTTTTTCTTTCATGATCTATCATGCTTATAGTATCTCTATCTACTTTTAACTTATGCTCTTATGTGACAATTGAATATGCCTCCTCATCGAGCTAATGCCCACAAAAATGACAACCAGCCACCCCAGCTTGTTGACTCTCTAAATGAGAATATATCCTATGCAGAATTTTGGGCTTTCTTTCAGGAGTTGGCCCAAGCTGTGACTGCCAATGTTCAGGGCAATCATCAGAAGGCAATCCCACTTCAGTAGAATAGGGATTTAGTAGTATCCAGAATCTGAGATTTTATGAGAATGAATCTGCTAGAGTTCTTTGGATCAAAAGTAGGTGAGAACCCACAACTTTATTTAGATTAGGTGTAAAAGATCACCCAGATTATGTATGTTTTGAAGATTAGGGTGTAGATTTAGCATTTTATAGATTGAATGATGTAGCGTATGATTGAGTGGTTATGTGAAAGAATAGTAGAGGCGAGAATATAGCTCCTATGAGTTGGCAGGTATTTCAGGATATGTTTCTAGACAGGTTCTTTCTGTATGAAATGAGAGAAGCTAAGGTAGAGGAGTTTGTGAACTTGAGGCAGGGCTCGATAATAGTTAGGAGTACTACCTTAAGTTCAACCTATTGTCTAAGTACTTCCCTAATACAATGGCTGACTCTAGGGAGAATATGAGTAAGTTTATTACTGGAGTATCTGGTTTGGTAGTCAAGGAGTATAGGACTGCTATACTTATAGGGGATAAGGATCTTGCTAGGTTAATGATTCATGCCTAACAAATTGAGGCTAAAAGGTTGAAGAGAAGAGAGAGAGGAAATAATAAGGCTAGAACTAGGCAGTTTGAGTATGGCTAAACAAAGTATGAGGGGGAAATCATTCTCAGTTTCAGAAGCGTTCACCTATACCAATGCCATCTTCAGCTAGTGCTCCCGCTCCTAAAGCTAGGCAAAGGCAATGGGGTAAGAATTCTATGTTCAGATCTCAGAATAGTATGGGTGGAAAGCCTAGTTATCCTCTTTGAACTAAGTGTGGTAAGAATCATCCTAGTAAGTATCTGTTGGGACAGAAAGGTTGTTATAGTTGTGGTAAGTTGGGACATGGAATCAAAGAGAGTCTGTATGCTAAGTAGGGAAACATGGATGTTTATCCCCAAACTCAGGCTATTAGCGCACCAGCCCCTCTAGGTCGCCCAGTCCTTTTTCAGGGCGCATCATCTAGTAACGATAGCGGTCAATGTCAAAATTAATTTTATACTTTACCATCCCATCAAGAGTAGGAGGATTCACTAGATGTTGTTACTAGTATGCTTTATATATTTTATCTTGATGTTTATGTATTGTTAGACCCCGGGTTGAGTTTCTCTTATATGACCCCATTAGTTGCAGTAAATTTTAAAATTGGTCCTGAAAAGATCCCTGGGCCCTTCTTGGGTTCTACCCTAGTGGGTGAGTCAATTGTTGCCAAACAAATCTATAGAAAGTATCCTATCATTGTCCTTCATAAGTTCATGTTAGCAGATTTAATAGAGTTGGATATGGTTGACTTTGACCTTATTCTTAGTATAGATTGACTCCATTCCTATTATGCATCCATAGATTATCACACCCAAGTGGTGAAGTTTCAATTTCCAGATAAGCCAGTCTTTGAGTGAGAAAGGAATTCAGTATCTCCTAAGAGTTATTTCCCAAGGGGAGATAATGTAATACCCTGTACTTTTTCCTAGCTCATTTTAGCTTCTAGAGTGTTAAGGGTTAGTTTTGAAAATAGATAACTCTTGATACATGTAGGATTATAAAGATCTAGACCCACCAATATGTAGATAATTGGCTCAGCTTTCCAATGATACCAATTTTGCCATAATTCGATACTCGGTTGAGAAGTTATAGCACTCTTAGTGAAGTCAGTGTCTCAAAATGAGCAGCACCACACTGCGGTGACATGAAAAATGACACTTGTCTAATTTCTAGTGGACCACCGTGATTATCCTGTATCATAGTGAAGTCCCAGTTCTCGTTTGTCAATTTCCAGTGGCTCACCACGATAGTACCGCATTGTAGTGATGGACCAAATGGCAAATGTTAATTTCCAGTGGCTTACCGTGATAGCCCCGCATCGCGGTGCAGTTGATTTTAAAGGGGTACTTTAGTCTTTTCTCAAGCCCTAAGTCGTGAATAACACTGAATTAATCCTATTCTAAGCATTATATGCATGTTTTTCATCAATTTTCTCTCAAAGAAACCCTAGAACATCAAAACTTAATTCCCAAGAAATCTAATTCCACCATTCTTTCTCCAAGAAAACTCACAATTCAAGGTTCTCAATTCAAGATAATCAAGAATCCATCTTCAAGAGCACAAGTAGGAATCCAAAAATCAAGTGTTCTCATTAATTACATCAATTAAGGTATATGGGGTTCTTCTACAAGGATAATCCTTTCATCCTTGTGCCCAAATTTAGTTTTAAAGAAGATTTTGTATGAAATTACATGAGTTTCAAATTAGGGTTCATACCCATTATTACTAATTGAAAGATTATGAGATTTGAAGTAATTTATATGATGAATTTGCATGTTTACTTTTGTATTTTCATGCGTATTGCAGTAACTTCTTGATTTTGAGTTGAACTATCAATATCATAATTATCAAGCATGAATATTATTATATCTTGTAATACCCCATATTTCTCAAGCTTAACTTAGCTCTTAATTCATGAGTTATCTGATATAAATTTTTTGAAATACTTATTATTTTTCAGTTTAGATCATTCCGTTGTGTAGGAAATTGAATTAGCTTTCCAACGATATAAAATTTGCCTAAATCCGATAATGTGGTAAGAAGTTATGGCTATTTTAAGTTTCAGTAGTTAAAGACCGTTATTCAAGCCAATAGCGCGTCGAAGCATATGCCAAAATGGCAATTTTCAGTTTCCAGTGAGGTACCGTGATATCGGTATGTCGCGCCACTAGCTAATTTCTCAATTGTAAGAATCCAGTGTTGCTCTACGATATTGGCGCTCGCGCCAAGGACCCAATCCAGAATTGTCAATGTCTAGTAAAGTAACACGATTGTACCGCATCGCGCCAAGCTTCCAAGCCCCATCCAGTATTGCAATGTGATTCCACCGCGTTGCACCACCAGCCACATTCCTAGTTGTCATTTTTCAGTGGCTTGGCGTGATAGTGGCGCGTCGCGCTAGGTGCCCAAATCAAAAAAATTTCAGTAATGATTTTAAATTATTCCCAGGGGTAATTAAGTATTTTTTCCATGACCCAAGTCAGCCTTTAACATGTAAATTATCCCAAATTAACCTAGTTACATCATTATTCTTCCATTTTCCCCAAATCAAAGGCATTCTCTCTTATGAAAATAATCCCTAACTTCAAGAATCAAGATCAAAACTCAAGAATTTCTTCAATCACCTTCAAGAATTAACTTTTCAAGGTATGTTAGGTGTTCATCTATGAGTCCCTTTCACCCGTAGAGTCCAAGAATCCATTTTTAAAACTTTAAGAGTTATGATTTATGATTTCCATGTTTGGAATTGAATGTATTCGTGATTATGATAGTAATTGGGATCCAATGCATGTTTAATTATAAGTTTTCATGAAATTAAGATAGTTATGTGGTGAATTATATGAATTGCATACTTAACCCTTGAATTTGAAAATTGAATATTGTATTAATGATTACAGGTGTTGGCAATCATCATGTGAAATACTCCATGCTCCCCAAGTGTTTCCTAAAATGCCTATGTAAAGTAGATAGTGGAATCTTGACATGTCATTATGTGGTCCCAATCATGTACAAGCTTATGCCCTACAAGTGTTTGATGAAATGCTTTTATGAATGAATTATGGACAAGTGACATTGTTTTGTATCTCAAGATCATGCTATGCTTTATTTTTCATGCTTTCGAGTCCTGGGGGTATTTAATACTCGATAATTTACCTATTTACCTAGATCCAGTGAATAGTCTCAGTCCTGTCACGATCAGTAGTACTCTCAATCAGTTACAGAACTCAGTTAATTATAAAACTTAAGAAAAATCAGTAAACTCATTATCAGTTCAGTCTAGTTCAGTATACTCAGTTCAGTGTCTTTCAGTTGAGAGTAGGATTCAGCACCGAGTAAACCCAAGGATGGGGGCTCACTTACCAGAAGAGGGTGTGATCCTTAGAAGTAATCCTTGCATTCCAAAACTACGTAGTTAGTGTAGGTTGAGACATCAAACCCGCTAGTTGAGCATTGATGAGGTGTTTTAACTTGTTAGATGAGGGTTCCACCATTCTCATTAGAGTACCTGTCAGATGAGGGTAACTCTTCAGTGTCTTTACCCATGGCACGGTACTGACAACTTTCCAACTCGGGTCACAGGTTAGACCCCAACTCAGTTATCTTATTTAGGGCATGTCAGTTAGATGATTACCTCCTATAGTCTTCGTTTTAGTTTTTAGAATAGAACTCAGTTTAGTTCTACAGAATCAGAACTATCTGATACAGTCAGCCAATATCAGTAACTCAGTTATCAGTAACTTCAGATATCAATTGCTCAGTATCAAAACTCAGGACTTAACTTCAGACAAGCTCAGTCACAATATTTATTTACATGCATAGTAGTGCATACTCAGTATTTATAGCAGTATCGGTTATCCATGTACTCTCATATTCCGTTACTCTGTATCATTCAGTCAGTTATTGTTTATCCATATGAACCCTTGCATTTAGCCTTACCTCATCTAGTATACCAGTACATTCTACGTACTGATACATACTCTTTCTTTGCGCTATCATGTTTCATATCATAGGTTCGGAAGCTCAGGTTTCCAACCATGTATAAAAAAATTCAAATTTATCCAGCAGTGTCAGAGTTAGTAGTGATTCCTCTTCTATTAAGGATATTTTATTATTTTAGTTTCTCAGTAGATGCAGTATTTTAGTAGATGGAGTTAGTTGGGGGATTATCCCATCAACTCCGCTTTCAGTCAGTTCAATTAGATGCTTTTCAGACTAGAGTTCAAACAATATTCAGTTTTACATATTGTTATTTATGTTGATACACATTATCGGTATTTATAGATTTTGAACCTTATGGCATTTCAGCCTATTATTCCATATTTATTATAGTATCATATTCCAGTGCTCACAGTAGATATTAGTCATGGGTTAGCTTGTGGTCCTTCGGGTTCATAAGCACTATTAGCATCCGGAGTATAGACTCTGGGCGTTACAAACTTGGTATTAGATCCTAAGGTTCAACAGATTCCTAGGAAGTCCGAAAGCCACATCTAGTAGAGTCTTGTACAAGAGTGTATAGCATGCCACACTTATGGACAGGAGGCTATGAGATGTTTTAGGAAAAGTTTTCCTTCTTTCAGTATTCATGTCATGCGAGTGAGCATGAGCTTAAGTTAAACTCTCAGTCTAATCCATTTCTTCCTTTTATTTACAGAATATGACTTCCAAAAATTCTAACAAAAGGAGAACCAAAAATCAGTCAGCACCTTAACCTGTTCAGGCAGATCCCCTGGACGAGCATGTCTCCCATGTAGAATTCAGAGCTGCATTCACTACTCTACACAATTATGTAGCAGCTTAGAATAAACGTCCAACTACTATTCAGGATAACCTAGTGGCTAATACTGCTGCAGCCAGGATTCAAGAATTTACCCAAATGAATCCTCCCATATTCTTAGGATCTAAGCCAAAAGAGGATACAAAAGAGTTCCCCGATCAGGTTCAGAAAGTCACAGACATCATGGGAGTGACTTCCAGTGAGAGTGTTGATCTATCTACCTATCAGCTATAAGATGTAGCTCATATCTGGTTTAATCAGTTAAAGGTAGACAGGGGCACAAATGCAGAGCCCATAGAGTGGGAAGAGTTTGCTACTGCCTTCCTAGAGAGATTTTTTCCCTTAAAGCTAAGAGAATCCAAGGTTTTAGAGTTCATCAACTTCAGGTAAGATAGTATAAGCATGAAAGAGTATTTTCTCAAGTTTACTCAGTCAGCCAGGTATGCTCCCATGTAGTAACAGACAGTAGGTCTAGAATGAGCAAGTTCATATCTGGGGTGTTAGATAGTGTGGTTAAGGAGTATAGAACAATGATGGTGATTAAGGAGATGGACATATCCAGGTTCATGTTCCATGCTCAAAATATAGAAGACGCTAAGATCAAAGAGATAGAGAGGCAGACCAAGAGAGCTAGAATAAGTAGCTTCAATTTTAATCAGCCTAAGTCAGTGGGCGTTAATTGTTCCCAGGTTTGCCCAAAGTATTTAGTTCCAGGTTCGTCCTCAGCTAGTGCTCTAGTTCCCAAGTTCAGAAACAGTAATAAATATAGGTCACTAGCCTCTAAATCTCAGGGTAGTGTCAGCAGTGCTTGAACAAATTCTTTATGTTAGCAATGTGGCAAGAACCACCAGGGTATCGGCAGAGCTACCAGTGATGTTCGTTTTGGGTATGGCAAGCAGGCCATAGAGTCATAGATTATCCTTATCAGGTTCTCAGGGTCAGTATAATCGTCCCCCAGCTCATTCCAATCACTCGAATCAGCAGGGTGCCACTTTCAGTGCCAGCAGTGGGCAACGCCCAAATAGGCTTTATGCACTTTTGTCCGAACAAGATCAGGAAATTTTTTCGAACGTAGTTACTGGTACGTTACATATCTTCCATTTATATGTTTATGCCTTGTTAGATCCAGGGTCCCTCTTTATATTTTGTAACTCCTTATATAGCTGTTAACTTCGAAGTTAGTCCAAAAATTCTAGCAGAGTCTTTCTCAGTTTCTACCCAAGTAGGTAAATCTATCATTGCCCGATGGCTATACAGGAACTGTCCGATTATGATATCTCAGAAAGTTACTTCAGCAAACCTTGTAGAGCTAGATATGGTGGATTTTGATGTAATTCTAGGCATAGATTGGCTCCACTCATGTTATGCCTCAGTTCATTGTAGAAATAGAATAATTCACTTTTAGTTTCCAAATGAACCAGTTCTTGAATGGAGAAGTAGTACCATAGGCTTAAGGGTCAGTTGATTTCATACCTTAGAGCGAGAAAAAGGATATCCTAGGGATGTATCTACCATCTTGTGCGAGTCAAAGGCTCTAACTCAGAAACTCTAACTCTTGAGTCAATTCCAATAGTAAATAAATTCTCGAATGTGTTTCCCGAAGATCTTTCTGGAGTTCCTCCCATTAGGGAAATAGACTTTGAAATAGACCTTCTTCCAGATACTCAGCCTATATCTATTCCAACATATAGAATCACACCAGGAGAACTTAGAAATTTAAAAGAACAGTTGAAAGATCTCCTAGATAAGGGATTCATCAGACCCAGTATTTTCTCGTAGGGCACACTAGTCTTATTCGTATGTAAAAAAAATGGTTCTGTTAGAATGTGTATAGACTACCGTTAATTGAACAAAGTCACAGTCAAAAATAAGTACGCACTTCCCAGAATCGATGACTTATTTGACCAACTTCAGGGTGATAGTTGTTTTTCTAAGATAGACCTCAGATTAGGCTATCATCAGCTCAAAGTCAGAGAATGTGACATTCTGAATACGACTTTCAGAACTCAATATGGTTACTTCAAGTTTATAGTCATGTCCTTTGGTCTTACTAATACCCCAACCGCTTTCAAGGACTTAATAAAGCGCGTGTTTAAGTAGTACTTGGACATGTTCGTTATAGTCTTCATCAATAGTAAGAATGATCACACAGATAACCTCAGAGTCATACTTCAGACTCTCAGAACTCATCAGTTATTTGCCAAATTCAGTAAGTCTGAATTTTGTCTAAGGTCAGTAGTGTTCCTTGGTCATATTATTTTTGGTGATGGCATTAGAGTTGATCCTTAAAAGACCGAAGCATTGAGAAACTGGCCTAGACCCATCTCTTCATCAGATATCAAGAGTTTCTTGGGTTTAGATATCTATTACCGTTGGGTTGTTGAAGGGTTCTTATCTATTGCATCCCTCATATCCAGATTGACTCAGAAGAAAGTCCAAATTCAATGGTCAGATTCCCGCGAGAAAAGTTTTCAGGAGCTGAAGACTCAACTCACCTCAGCCCTAGTTTTGACACTACCAGATGGTTTAGATGGTTTTGTTGTGTACTGTGATGCATCCACAATAGGTTTGGGTTGTGTCCTCATGCAGAGAGGTAAGGTCATAGCCTAAGCCTCCATATAGCTTAAGCCCTATACAAATAATTTCTAACTCATGATCTTGAGTTAGTAGCTATAGTGTTTGCCTTATAGATTTGGAGGCACTATTTGTATGGGGTGCATGTAGATGTGTTCATAGATTACAAGAGCTTGTAATATGTCTTTTCTTTGAAAGATTTAAATTTGCATCAAAGAAGGTGGTTAGAGTTAATGAAAGATTTTGACATAAGTATTCTGTATCATCCGAGCAAATCCAATATAGTGGTTGATGCTATTAGTAGACTGTCCATGGGTAGTGTTGCTAATGTTGAGGACAGTAAGAAAAAGTTAGCTTAGGAAGTTCATCAGCTTGCCCGACTAGGTGTCTTCTAAGTTGATTTAGCAGACGGTAGTGTATAGGTACAGAATAGCTCCCAATCCTCTCTAGTTTTTGAGGTAAAGGAAAAACAGGATAGATATCCCAATCTTGTGAATCTGAAAGAGTCAGTTGGAGATAAAAAAATAGAGGTTTTCTCCCAAGGGGAAGATGGTTTTTTGTATTGCCAGGGTCGTCTATGTATGCCAGGTGTAGATGACTTAAGGTAATGACTTCTTGTAGAAGTGCATGGTGTGTTATACTCTATTCATCCAGGGGCTACTAAGATATACCGCGATATGCGGGAAATCTATTAGTGGGGTGGGATGAAGAAGGATATTGTAGAGTTTGAAGCTAAGTGCTCTACATGTCAGTAGGTTAAGATTGAGCACCAGAAGCCTAGTGAGTCCATGCAAGAGTTCAATATTCCCACATGGAAATGGGAAGAAGCAAACATGGACTTTGTGACGGGTTTGCCTCATACTAGTCATCAACATAATTCTATATGGGTTATCGTATATAGGATAACCAAATTAACTCATTTCTTACTAGTTCATACTTCCTATTTAGCCGAGGACTATGCCAAACTCTTTATTAAAGAGTTGGTCAAGTTACACGGAGTCCCAGTATCTATCATCTCAGATAGAGGTACCCAGTTCACCTCTTATTTCTAGAAAGCATTCCAAAAAGGTCTTGTGCTCCGAGTTCACCTCAGTACAGCCTTCCATCCTCAGATAGATAGTCAAGCAGAAAAGACCATGCAGACTCTAGAAGATATGCTAAGAGTATGTGTTATCAATTTTAAGGATAGTTGGGATGACCACTTGCCTTTGATCGAGTTCGCATATAATAACAGCTATCATTCCAATATTTAGATGGCTCCGTTTGAGGCTCTCTAAGGTAGGAGATGTAGATCTCTAATTGGTTGGTTCGACGTAGGTGAGGCCACAGCAGTAGGGTTTGACCTAGTATTCGATGACTTAGAGAAGGTTCATTTAATTAGAGAAAGACTTAGAGAAGGTTCAGTTAATCAGAGAAAGACTTAGGGTTGCCCAGAGCTGACAGAAATCGTACGCAGATGTGCGTAGAAAGGATCTCAAATTTGAGATCTTTGATTTTGTGTTCTTGAAAATCTCTCCCATAAAGGGGGTAAAGAGGTTCAGCAAGAAGGGAAATCTTAGTCCTCGATATGTCGATCCTTACAGAATTCTCAATCATTTCAGAAAGGTAGCTTATGAGCTCGAGTTTCCTTAAGACCGAGATTTAGTACAGCCAGTATTCCACGTCTCCTTGCTAAAGAAATGCATTGGTGACCCAGCAGTCATAGTACCCTTAGAGGATGTAAATATTCAAAATGATCTCTCTTTCGAATAGGTTCTAGTTCAGATCCTTGATCATCAGATTCGTAGACTGAGGAACAAAGAAGTTTCCTTAGTCAAAGTTATTTGGCGGAGTCAGTCCGTAGAGGAAGCTACTTAGGAAGCAGAAACAGATATGCGAACCAAGTATCCTCGCCTCTTCTCTGCAACCTCAGATCCAGCTTTAGGAAACAGTATTTCTTAGCTTTACTCATTTCCATGTTCAGCTCTAATTATAACTTAGAATCCATTACCATTGCATATTTAGTCATGCATCCATAAATAAGTTCAGTCATGTACTCATGCATCAGATATGCATGTTCAGTATGAAAACCCAGCTTATCAGTAGCTTCAGCCATGTATTCCATGCATCAGATATGCATGTTCAGTGTAAGTTCTTAGTTTATCAATAGTCTAGTCATGTAGTCATGCATCAGATATATATGTTTAGTGTGTTAGCTGAGTATCTCAGCTTAATCAGTCTCATTTGAGGACGAATGTTCCCAAGGGGGAGATATTGTAATACCCCATATCTCAAGCTTACCTTAGCTCTCAGTTCATGATTTATCCAATATAAATTTTTGAAATACTCGGTATTTTTCAGTTTGCGTAGGAAATTGAATTAAATTTTCAACGATATAAAATTTGTCTAAATCCGATAATCGGGTAAGAAGTTATGGCTATTTTAAGTTTCAGTCATTAAACACCATTATTCAGGCTAGTAGCTCATCGCAGCATATGTCAAAATGGTAATTGTCAGTTTCCAGTGAGGTAACATGATACCGGTGTGTCGCGCCACCAGCTAATTTCCTAATTGTCAAAATCTAGTGTTGCTCCGCGATATTGGCGCATCGCGACAAGAACCCAGTCCATAATTGTCAATTTCTAGTAAAGCAACGAGATTGTACCACGTCGCGCCAAGTTTCCAAGTCCCATCCAGTATTGCAACGCGATTCCACCATATCGTGCCACCAACCACATTCCCAATTGTCATTTTCCAATAGCTTGGTGCGATAGTGGCGCATCACGCCAGGTGTCCAAATCAGGAATTTTTTAGTAACAATTTTAAATCAATCCCAGGGGTAATTGAGTATTTTTCCATGACCCAAGTCAGCCTTTAACAAGTAAATTACCCCAAATTAACCTACTTACATCATTATTATTCAATTTTCCTCAAATTAAAGTCATCCTCTCTCAAGAAAACAAACCCTAACTTCAAGAATCAAGATCAAAATTCAAGAATTCCTTCAAGCACCTTCAAGAATTAACTTTAAAAGATATGTTAGGTGTTCATCTATGGGTCCCTTTCACCTATAGAGTCCAAGAGTCCATTTTTAAAACTTCAAAAGTTATGATTTATGATCTCCATTCTTGGAATTGAATGTATTCATGATTATGATAGTAATTGGGATCCAATGCATGTTTAATTATAAGTTTCCATGGAATTAAGATAGTTATGTGGTAAATTATATAAATTGCATGATTAACCCTTGAATGTAAAAATTGAATGTTGTATTTATGATTACATGTGTTGACCATCATCATGTGAAATACTCCATGCTCCCCGAGTGTTTTCTAAAATGCCTATGTGAAGTAGATAGTTGAATATTGACATGTCACTATGTGGTCCCAATCATGTACAAGCTTATGCCCTACAAGTATTAGATGAAATTCCTTTATGAATGAATTATGGAAAGGTGTACATTGTAGTGTATCTCAAGATCATGCTATGCATTATTTTACATGCTATCGAGTCCTGGGGGTATTTAATACTCGACAATTTAACTGTTTACCTAGAGCCAGTGTCTATTACAAAATAGTCTCCATCCTGTCACAATCAGTGGTACTCACAGTTAGTTACAAAACTCAATAGAACTCAGTCAGTTACAGAACTCAGGAAAATTTAGTAAAATCAGTATTCGTTCAGTCCATTTTAGTATACGTAGTTCAGTGCCTTTCAGTTGGGAGAAGAATTCAGCACCGAGTGAACCCATGGATGGGGGCTCACCTTCCAAAAGAGGGTGTGATCCTTAGAAGTAATCCTTGTGTTCCAGAACTATGTAGCCAACGTAGGTTGAGACAACAAACCTACCAGTTGAGGGTTGATGAGGTGTTTTAACCTGTCAGATAAGGGTTCCACCATTCTCATTAGAGTACCTACCAGCTTGTGGTCTTTTGGGGTCATAAGCTTTGTGTAGCGTCCAAGGTATAGACTCGGGTCGGTACATATCTTGACATGAATTTGATGCATGGGTTATTAAGCCCTAGTTGAATATTGCTATTTCAAGATTTATTATGCTATAAGCACCCTATGACTGGATTATTTTCAGATATTCGATAAAGATTTGATCTTTTGATCTCAGTTTAGATGTGAAATCCACTTGATAGTTTCAGATTACAATTTAATTTAAAAGATATACAGTCTGTTTTTATTATAAACCATTATACTAGATTTTAAAGTGGATTCCCAATAGAATGAGCATACAGATAAAAAGAGAGAAGTATTTAGCACCGAGTTAGGTAAGTTTACATGACCCAGAACTATGAGCCAACGTAGGTTCAAATTATTAGATTATTCCCATTTCTATATGAATGATAGATACAGATGTGATCACGTAGATTAGGTTATACTCCTTATCAAGAGTATAACACCTCTCCCCAATGTGAGGTTTTCCCATAAGGGAACTATACGTTGGACACTATGATAGCTCACATAGTGTTTGTCCATTAGAAGAACCTCCCTACAGACTACAAACTACATATTTTAGAATAGAATAATCATAACAATAAATTTCAGAAAGTAAGTGTAAAGGCTCACGATTTTATTCAAATATTGTTTTATATAAGTCATTTGCTATTAGATTTTAGACTTCAGATTTTAGATATAAAAGTGAGCCCTTTCTACACTTAGCCAGCATGATTTACAGATAGAATACAAGTACAGTTTTCAAAATCTAAATGTTATGACTCACTAGATCTATACAATATGTTTTGGTATTCATGATTATAACCTTCAGTTTTCAGATATTCCAGCTTATGTGTGTCATTTACATTTAGCATGCATTCTTTTACAAATTGTAATAATGTTGAGATACTGTTTTACTTAAGCATTCACCCCTATATACTCAGTACAATCCATAAGTATTGATCCACATATACGTCTATGTGCTACATTGTCTCATAATGTTGGTTCAGGTGCTTAGTTTCAGTAGCGTGAGTGATTTCAAGCATCTCCATCTACATCCCGACAATTGGTGAGTCCTTATAGTTTGGGAACCCAGTCCTTCACTTTTTTAGCTTATTAGTATAGATGATTCATTATTTTCAGACAGTTCGAGTCAGTTGGGGGTTTGTTCCAGTGACTCTCTAGTAATTAGTATTAGAGGCTAGTCAGACTGCTAGATGTGATTCAGATTTTCAGTATTGATAGATTAGGCTCTTAAGTTTAGTATGTTTCAGATATTACATTCAGACATTTTCAGCTTAGCTCATATAGAATTCCGTATTTTAGCTTGATTTTATGTCTATGCATCCCTATCATGAGTTTCAAATTTAGTAAATGGCTTACAGGGTTAGCTTAAGGCTACTTGTAGTCTTGAGACCGTGTGATGTCTCTGGACTTCTTATCGAGGCATTACACGAACGTCAAATCAATCTTTAAAAACACTGCAACACCCAAAACTGATCAAACAAATCAACAATCTGAGGAAAAGGACACTTATTTTTAACCGTCACCTTATTCAATTGCTGATAATTAAGACACATCCGCATAGACCCATACTTTTTCTTCTCAAAAAAGATAGGCGCACCCCAAGGTGAAACACTAGGTCGGATAGATCTCATATCCAATAAATCCTACAACTGATCCTTCAGTTCCTTCAGTTCATTCTATCCAGAGGCATACCAAGCAAGTCTATACGGAAAAATCCATAAACTCACGGACAATACGGGCAGAATCCAAGGAATAAGGCAAACTAACACTGATGTTACGAATATGAGTCAAGAATGATAAACATACCTTGTCAAATAATTTACGAGCCTAAACATAAGATATAATCCTCTTAGGACCAGAATAAAGTATACCCTTTCAAGCTATCCTTGGCACACCCGACAAAGCTAAAGTCACAGTCTTGGCAAAATAATCTAAGAAAACATGAGATGGAGCCAACCAATCCATACCCAAAATAACATAAAAAACCGCCCATGTCTAACACAAGCAAGTCTACCAAATTCTCAGGCCTGATAAAAGTCACAACACAAGATCAATGCACCCGATTCACCCCTAAAGAATCAAATTGGGGTAGATACACGAATAGGCATAGAAAGAGGCTCACTAACAGAATCAACCTGAAGCAAAATAAATATACACATAGGAGAAAGTCGATCCAGGATCAAATAATACAGATGCAGGTCTAAAACAAATGGGAATGATACCTATAATCATAACATCAGAAGACTCTACCTTAAGTCTGGATGGTATAGCATAACACTGACCATGACCACCAACTGCCTGGGTAGCCCCACGACCACCACAACAGCCTCCACCATCTTTACCTATCACACATTTGGTATAACCCCTACCTTTCACAACTAAAATAGGAGTAGCCTAAATCACCCAACGGGGATAGTCCCTGGCCACATGGTCAATCTCATCACACATATAGAAATCTCTATGACCAGCCTCAACAGAAGAAGGTACAATTGGTACTGAACAGCCACCCTAAACTGCTGAACTAGAATATACACCAACTGAACTCTATAAAGTCACCTGCACTGGCCTACCATGGTATCTATGAGAACCTTTAAAATTTCTACCTCAATAGGTCTAACTCCTGAACTCACCAAAATGTCATGCCTTTTTGGTGCCTCCCTGAGATGCACTAAGAATATCCTATGTCATCTTAGCATGATCCATTATACTTTGGAAAGAAACCCCAAACACAACCATCTGAGATATAGCCAACTAAAGAGAAATATCTAAACCCTTCATGAACTTTCAAACCTTCTCAGAATCAATGGAAATACTATCATAAGAATATCTAGACAGGGCATGAAAACGTGCCTTATACTCAAAAACTATCATAGAGCCCTGCTCCAAATGATCAAACTCACCTAACATATGATCTCTCAAAATGAAAGGAATAAATCTCTCTAGAAAAACCTCGATGAACTAATTCCAAGTTATCTCAGGAGAATCATGGGATCTACAACTGACAAGCGACCTAAACCAATCTCTCTCTGTATCTCTCAACTGATAGTAGTATAATCCACACCATCTGCGCCAAAAGAGAAAAACATAACTTAGAACACAAGGTATGAAAGAACTTCATACGATAAAGAATAAAATAAGAAAAGTTTCCTAAAGAAGTCCTACAGCCTCTCAAAGATAGGTATGAATATCTATGTACCAATCTGTGAGACTCTATTCAACATCTCGTTCTTACACTGTTGAGACCAATAAAACCTGGATGCTCTAATACTAATTTGTCACGACCTAAAAATAAGGGTCATAATGGCACTTATCATTGAGTACCTTAACAAGTAATCCTATCACCCAAATTGATACGAAAAGAGAAAAAACGACAGAAATATCCCAAGGTAAAACTTCTAGAGTGAAGACGAACCATATAAGTAATCATAACATTGTGGAAAGAACTTATCCCAAATATCAATCTTGTTCGAAACTAGGTGTCAATAGTGTAAGAACTACTAATACAATCCACGAGTCAAGTACATTTGAAAAATAACCACAAAGGAAAAATATCTATCTCTGAATACTAATAAAGACATAGCTACTATAGAAATATAAAGGTGAACTTCAAACACATCAATGTCCAATCGCTACCTTGGAAGCTCCAACAATTGCCTGAGTCAAGCAAGCTGAGGCGCACTCGAGCTAAGACCTGCACCGAAAGAGAGCAGTAGGCATGAGTACGGTCCACTTGTACTCAGCAGTTATCATAAACCGACCAAGAAAATTAGAAAATATAGCATACAATATACACAATAAGGGCACGTCACCTGCAATCAGAAAATGTCCCAAAATGGTATCCCACACTGCTTGCACTAACTGTTTTAATATATATCACATATAATAAAACAACATACCAAGATATAGAATACAAGTATACATTATGTCACATATAAATAGAATAGGCAAGAACATGTAGATACAAAATCATCAAATATAAGAAAAGGAAGGTGAGACAAGTACATAGATGACAAGTCAATATGACAATATCACACAACATAAAATCAATAAAGTAAGTGCAATATATATGATGATGATGCACGAGTTCGTCGCACAACCTCTGGGATCGTCGCACAATCCCCGTATACACCTACGATGCTAAAGCTTTCTGACGTAGAACCCATGGGGGTTTCATCAATCCGTATACAATCCACATATATCATATCTCTTTTTCAGTACATTCCTCAGAAAGGGTTTTATAAAGTGTTACAATATCTCCTCCCCGACACATCCCTCGGGGAGGGTTTTAAAAATGTGTTGCTAGTGTTTTTCAGATGTTGCTACGGTGGTACCAATGTTTCATGAATGAGTATGATATGAGGATTTAATGCTCACAAACAATCACAATGAGTATTTTCATAACCAACCAAAATGATATATTTCCACAACTATGTGAGCTAATATCCACTCATTATTTCAGTTCCATCCACGAATTTTCACATGTCTCATATCCAATAAAGTATGAATATAATCACAATACACCAATGGTACCATATTAAGCATCTTAAAAACACAATACAATTATTCATATGTATTCAAGGCTATTAATATCACATAGGACCCCACACGGTCACATATATCAACATCACATATAGGCCCCCACATGGGCACAACACATAAATATTCATTTTTCATGATCAGTTCCCACCCATAACATGTATTTTGTATCATCATTTACTACCCATCCCAGTCTGAAAGAGTTAAATGATAACCTACCTCGAAAGCGGAAATCGATCTGCTACACTTGAACCTGTGACCTTACTTTTTATGAACAATTCCGAACTCCACTAAAAACATCAAATATTAAATATAATCATCAATAAAAAAATAACAACACTCATATTGATTACTTTTGGTTTAGGGTCAAAACGGACCCCCAAAACGGGTTTCCAAAAAAGAAGGAAAAAATCAAAACTTTACTTCAAAAACATTCTCCATATTTTTAGAAACCTAAAAGTAAAAGCCCAAGTTAAATCGAGTCAAAAATGAGGTTCAATTAAAAAAATTATTTTTGAGATTTACCGAGCAAAATCTTTGAAATTCGGGTTAAAATCAAGAATCGGAGTTGTTTTGAAGGTTAAATCGATGAAAAACTAGTAATTATAAGATAAAAATATTATTCAAGTAATAATCAGTGAAAATAGGTTTTAAAATCAAGCTCTAAGATTTTTGGACTTTTGAGAAATTAATTAAGAAATTACTAAGAAAATGGTGAATTCTTACCTTGAATCCGTAATAAAATCAAGAAATGGGTGTTAATCTTGCTTCTAAAGCTCTCACAGACTTTAATTATAAGTTCCACACTATTTTAGGGTTTAACTCCCTAGAGGCAAGATGAAAATGAGCAAAATGGATCAAAAAGAGGTGAAAATCTGCTATAAAATAGTAGATTTTCTGCAATAACAATGCATTTTTTGGTCGATCGAACTTCGACGGGGTGCTCGAGATTTATTCTGAGTTTGATACATGGAAATGAACTATGCAATCAAACTAAATTCGACATTCTAGACACAATGATGATATCAAATTTTTAAAAAAACATCGTTTTCACAAAGTTGAACCCCAAAATCCAAAATCACAATTTTCAAATCGATAGTCGAAATAAGATTTAAAAGTCGTAAAATAATACCAAATATGCTAATACCCTAAAATCGACATTATGGATCTGTTGTAGAAGTCAAATTTTCCATCCGAGGTTGTTTCGACCAAATGTGGATCTCACACCCATATTTTTATTTTTTTTAACTTTTTGATCAATAGGTCGAAATGAGCTCGGGTGCTCCGGGACCCAAACCAAAGGTCTACCTAGCCTAAAATTGATATTCCAGAGCTGTTGGCATAGTCCGTTTGCCCATCCATCACACGGATCAAGATATATCCCCATAATTCAACTACAGAGAGGGGTAAAATAGTCAAATCACACAAAATCACAAACATATTTCATTAAATTTTTAGGACGTTACATTACCTTTGTAAACATACACTTTGGTGATTAATAAAATATTGATAATTACCACACAAAAATCAATTCATTTATTTTGAACTATAAAAAAGTTTCAATAATGTATGTCTATCAAATTGTGATGGGATCATTGGAGTCCCTTCACCCTTAACTACATGTTTCAAGTTTGAACATCTGAAAATGAAAAAATAATATTGAAAACATTGTCCCGAGTAGCATGGATCTTATCTTAATAATAAATACATTCAAATTGATGCCGATTAGTAATAATATTAAATAAGATACTAAGAGGATAGTAACTAGGAAAAAATACTGTAGATATTTTGACCAAAAAATGTCCTCCATGCCCTCGACAAGGAGTAATCAGAAGTGCAAAAGATAGAGACACTTCCCAACCAGAAAGTAAAGTTTCAACTGATGGTATACTTAGTGTAAGTGAGCTCTAAGATCACATCTTTGGAATAAAATTCAGTTATCCCTGTCGTACCACTTAGGGTATCTAAGAGAATTGAAAAATTGTATAGAGCCTCCACCTAATTTTTAAGGAAAATAGGGAAACCTTTTGAATTATTAACACGTGTGATTTATGTTTTCGTATGCAAAAACCAATTGAGATTCTAGGTAAGGGTTCAAATTATCCCGAAGGGAAAGGGTTAGGCACCCTTCAGGATCCACGAATGTGGTACACGGCTAGACTAAATTTATCAAAGAGGAGGACGTATACTTAAAATAATGTAAAAAGTGTATGTATTAAGTATAAAATAATTCTTTTGAAAAAAAATATAAATGTTTTAAAACTATGTAAAGGTATATGTATATTAAATATATACATAAAATATATTGTTATAAAAACATGTAAAAGATATGTATAAAAATGTATAAATACATGTGAAAACAAAAGTATTTTATGATGTGTGCAAAGAAATGTATTTTGATGTGCCATGAAAAGAAAAAGTATTTACAAGTAATATTTTTTATCTGATTAAAATTACGGAGAAAAGTAAAATTTATTTTGAGAAGAAAAGACTACATAATATGTGAATTACTTGATTAACTTAACTCTTTTATGTAAGTGTATTAAAATAATATATATGTTTTGTCGTAAAAAATATATACAAAAGTATATTAGTATATGTATCTAAAGAAAAGATAAAATTGAATAAAGAAAAACTTGTACTGAAGAAAAAGATAACGTAATAGTTTTTAGTGTAAAAAGTATTAATTATTTGATTAAATAATCTAAGTCAATATAATATTGTTATATAAATATTAACGGCCTAAATTTGCCTAAACGCGTGGTGAAGATTGCGTAAATAAAAAATATCCTGCTCAACACCACAAAAATAAAGTTTTCACTATGATTAACATTTGTACGAGTGTAAGAATATAAAAAATATAAACACATAATTTAAAGTCTTCTTTGAATGTCATTTCCAACAAATATTCTCAATAACTTGTATAAACACTTGTAATAAAAACGTTAATAACAAATAAATAATAATCAAAATAAATTAAAAAGTATGTTTGCTATACATATGTTAAAATATAATTTTTTGTTAAAAAGTGGGTTCAGATAAAGTTTTGAATACTATAAAGATTTCTTCATCGCCCAAATTTATTTATTTATTTGCTACGTATTTGTATATGTAATGTCTGTCTTTACTTAGGGAAGGCCTCGGAAACTGTCGGGGGTTTCTTCATTGGCCATGTGTCGGCACTTCATATAAACTAATAAATTTAAGAAAAATAAAATCCGTCTTTCGTAATGGGGTGGCCTCAAATATCCAGACGGGTAAATAATTTCATTGGACATGTGTCGGCCTTTGATATAAATAGTAAATTTAAAAATGTAAAGTCCGCCTTTGTAATGAGATGGCCTCAAGTATCCAAACAGAGAGATAATTTCTTTGGCCAATAATAGGATAATGTCCTAAAGACAATAAAGGAAAAAAATTCAACGTCAATAATGCGGGAACAGCTAGAGAAACAACGGCAATCAGAATACATAACTAGAATAAACAATCAATAAAACATTGAAAGGGTTTAATTAGTAACATGGCAGCTAAGATCCCATCATCGAAAAATTCACCGGAGTCGAAACTTCAACGAAAACAAGAATATAAGGATCAACAAAAGATAGAAAAATTTATATACACAGATGTACGAAATGCAGTCAGTAGCAACAACATGAAACTTTAATGAATAATGGACAGACCCGTCAAGATCTATAATAGTAACACTGTTAATGGGAAATAGGGGTTTGCAATAATGCAGTAGTGGTGCAGATGGTGATTGGCAGCTCACCCGCCGATGACAAATTCTAGTGAGGCGGTAGGAAGTGAGAAAATAAAAAGAGGCGGTGCAGTGGTTCGTTGTACATGGTGTTCTCCGACGACAATGGAGCATGGCTGGCGGTCGCCGTTTGTGGACTGTTGGGCAATGGGAAAGAGTTGCGGTGGTGGTAACGGGTTGTTGTCATTGGTTGTCGGTTGTCCGATGGCTAACCGGTGGCAGCTGACAATCATGATGATTTTGGTGTAGAGAGAGAAAGAGAGAGAAAAGGGATAAGAGAGAGAGAGAGAGAGAGAGAGAGATATCTAATGTAGTTTATTTTTGTTATGTGTATGTTGTGTTTTTCTACGTTGATGTGTGTGTGGGCGTGTATATATTATTATTTTTGAAAGAATTGTGTGGTTCCCCCTTTTTCTAAGGGGAGAGGGTAAAAAATAAAATCTGCCCTTTGAATTTTTATCCTCCTTTTTGTGTGTAATCATTATACTGTGTAAAATTAATTGATCTGATTAAGTGTTTGTAGATCATAAAAATATAAACATTAATTGTAACAACAACAACAAACCCAGTGTATTCCCACCTGGTGGGGTCTGGGGGGGTAAGATGTACGCAGTCCATACCTCTACCTCTAAAGAAGTAGAAAGGCTGTTTCCGATAGACCCCCGGCTCAAGACACAAGATACCACACAAATACAAATACAAAGTAAAGCACCGAACAAGGTTACAAGATTACATAACATAACATGCATAACATAGATACGGCACCCATAAGTAAAAGAAAAAGAAAAGAAGGAAAACGGAGGAAAACACCCAGATTGGTACTAAAACAGGGGACAAGTAAGACGAAATCATAACCAGGATACTACCCCCAGCAAGAATTCCCTACACTAGCGACCCAAACTAGTCCTAGTCCTCTGCCCTAATTCGCGCCCTCCAGACCTTCCTATCTAGGGTCATGTCCTCGGTGAGCTGTAACTGCTCCATGTCCCGCCTGATCACCTCACCCCAGTACTTCTTCGGCCTACCCCTACCCCGCCTAAAACCATCCAACGCTAGCCTCTCACACCTACAAACCGGGGCATCCATGCCCCTCCTCTTGACATGTCCGAACCAGCTCAATCGAACTTCCCGCATCTTGCTCTCCACTGGGGTAACACCAACCTTCTCCCTGATAATCTTATTCCGAACTCTATCCCCTCTAGTCAGCCCACACATCCAGCGCAACATCTGCATCTCTGCCACCTTCATTTTTTGGATGTAGGAATTCTTAACTGGCCAACATTCCGCTACATACAACATGGCCGGACGGACTACCACCCTGTAAACATTAATTGTAATTATGAAAAAATTTAATGAATGTTGAAAATATTGAAAGAATATAACTAATTTAAAAATAATTATAAGAGTATGATGTTATATCGTGTACGTGCACATTTTGTGTATTTATTGTGTATAAATACGTATTTTAAAGGAAAAAATAATAATAAAATAAAATAACAAATCTACTTTTTCCAAACACATTTCTTAAATTGTGGATAGTAGGTGAAGAAAAAGCCAAGTGTCATAAAGATGACGAGATCTTGACTTGATTGAGTTGCTGCTATATGTATTAAAATAATTGACTCGACTCAAGTTTTATGGATTGCAATAAATATACAAAAATGTAGGTATTGATATATAATTACCGAAAAATATAAAGAAATATTAAAATTATTGAAATGTAATTAATTTGAAAATACTGTAAGAAATGTAATGACGCATCGAGCACGTGTGCGGATGATTGTAAAATATTAAAAACAATAATAAATTGATTAAAATTCTAAAATAATAAAAAATTTAATAAATTATGAAATATAAATGTGACAAGAAATTGATTGAAATCCTAAAGTAAGGATGATTATTAATAATTTATCAAACAATTGTGAAAAGGTGTGAATTATATTTCATACCCTTTAACGATCAGGAAACTTGAAGATGTTAATTTTAGGCACGGAGAGCAAAAATTGAGTGTCAACAATGGCCCTTTTTCATTTTAGAATGATGTAGAAGTCTTCAAATGAAAACATTGATGTGTAGCCAATTTTGCTTGACAAAAATGATATATATTTTTTTGTTTATGAAGAAAATTTGATCGAAATCTAATTCAGAGTTGCCTACATACCTCGAGTTGTATGAGGATCAGGTCGAGTGTAGATCGAAAGAATAGGCAATTTGTTTCTTGCCTTGTTATTAGGGGCGAATGATCATGTGAAATGGTTATTGAGAGGAGAACTGTTTGGGAAAAGAAGTATTAATATATTCCCGATGCTTCTTTTGAAATTACCCCAGTATCGAGCTATGAGATTCTGGGGATGTAAGATTGTATACTTGCTTGGGAGAAAGAATGATTGTGAGATTGTGATGACCGAACTCTATATAGAGCTTCCTATATATCTTAAGTGTCACAAGAATCAGGTCGATATAGTTCAGAATGAGAAAATAGAAAGTTTTAGGGCACTTCTCAAAATTTTCCTCAGTGTATGATGTGTGGTATTTGAAAAAATATCTTTCTATTTTGAATTGTATTTTTTGGTTGAAAATATGCATGATGTCTCCGATTGTCTATGGGGACCTGAGTATGAATGACGTCTCTGATTATTTACTAAAACTTGGGGATGAATGTCCTCTCCAATTGTTTACGGGGACCTGAGGATGAAAGACATCTCTGATTATTTACGGGGACTATTGTGATAAATGAAAGATGTCTTCGATTGTCTACGAAGACTTGATGCATGTCATCTCCAATTGTCTTATGGATACTTATGTTGATTGTCATCTCCAGTTATCTACGAAAACTGGGTAATGAATGATGATGTCTTTGATTGTTTACGAAGATTTAATGCATCATACATCCAATTGCCTATGGAGGTTGATGTTGATTGTTGTCTATGATTGTCTACGGAGACTAATGTGAATGACATCTCCAATTGTCTATGGAGACTAATGTGAATGACTTCTCCAATTGTCTATGGAAATTGATGTGAATCATATCTCCAATTATCTATGGAGACTGATGTTAATTGTCATCTTCGATTGTCTATGGATATTATATGATGAATGATGATGTCTTCGATTATTTACGAAGACTAATGTTGATTGTCTTTTTCAATTATCTATGAAGACTGACGGATGATATCTCCAATTATTTATGGAGACTGATGTTGATGGTTGTCTCTGATTGTCCACAGAGACTAATGTAATGAATGATGTTGTCTTCGATTGTCTATGAAGACTTGATTGATGACACCTCCAATTGTCTATGGAGGCTGATGTTGATTGTTGTCTCCGATTGTCTATGAAGACTAATGTGAATGATGATGTCTTTGATTGTTTATAAAGACTTGATGCATGATACCTCCATTTGTCTATAGAGGTTGATGTTAATTATTGTATTTGATTGTCTACGGAGACTAATATGAATGATATCTCTAATTTTCTATGGAGACTGGTGTGAATGATATCTCCAATTGTCTGCGGAGACTAATGTGAATGACATCTCCAATTGTCTATGGAGACTAATTTTGATCGTTATCTCCAATTATCTAAGGAGATAATGTGATGAATGATGATGTCTTAGATTATTTATGAAGACTTGATGCCTGACACCTCCAATTATCTATGGAGGCTGATGTTTATTATCATCTTTGATCATCTACAGAGACTGATATGACGCCTTCGATTATTTACGAAGACAGATGCATGACAACTCCAATTATCTATGGAGGCTAATATGATGAATGGTGGCTACGATTGTCTATGAAGAATTGATGATATCTCTAATTGTCTATGGAGATGGATGTTGAATAATGATGTCTTCGATTCTCTATGAATACTTGACGACATCTCCAATTGCCTATGGAGATGGATGTTGAATAATTATGTCTTCGCTTGTCTACGAAGACTTGATGACATCTCCAATTTTCTATGGAGACTGATATTAATGGTCGTCCTCAATGTTCTATGAAGAGTAATGTCATCAACCGTTGAGCTTATCGAATTCTTATGGCCTCCCGATTGGTGGGACAACTTGAAGGTAATAGCCCCTCGACGGTGGGGCTGTTGAAATTAAAGAGCTCTCGACTAGCAGAGCAAAATATAATAGTCTCTCGACTGGCGGGGCTATAAAAATGTAAAGGCCTCTCAACTAGCAGGGCTTTGAAATTTGTATGCAAGAATAACGTCTGCGTAGTTCAGGCAAATTTATAAATTTGTATGCAGCATGTATGAATGTACAAGAGTGGTGGTCATCCTAGAATATGATGTAAAAGATAATTATAAAGGAGTTGTTTGTAGCATCAAATTATTTCAATCATACAATCGAGAGAAAGAATGTCAAGCATGAAGAGCGTTTTCAAATTACTTCAATATGTCGACAAGATTGAAAAAGTCAGACATTGAAGAAGTTATGGCATTATTTCGCCACAGTTGGCGGGAGTATGATGAATGAAAGAATATTGAACCCTTGCTATGAAAGTGGGGATCGATACGTCCTAAATTAAATGGTTTATGATGTTCAAAAGAAGAAGTTGGGTGTTCTCAGATCAAAATTTGGTGAGGATTTGGAGGAGGTCGACTAGGCACTAATTTTATTGGGAATTTGCGCTCTTGAAGACTTTTGGAAAGCGTCTTTGAACTATTTTCAAAAAAAATTCCCAGTTGAATTCCAGAGAAATTATTCTGAAACAGTGAAGAGACCGAACCCTAATGCAGGGTTGCCTAGGTATCTTGTCAGGACAAGAATCAGGTCAAAATGTAGTTCAAACAATTTATGAGTTTGTACATGACGTGATTTATTTTCAGAATGGGAACTTTCCTAAATGGTTGAGAGTAGGACTGAATTATTGTGAGAAGACGCACTAACCTAAATGCATTGACTCTGAAACTATAGAATTCAAAGAATATTTGGAGGAGTGTAAGACACCCCGCGTGTGAACCACAATGTGTGAGGTGTACGACCAAAGACTTCGTGGAATTCTGATTTATGATCAAATAAAATAAAGAATAATGTGTAACATTTTTACAATATACAAATATAGTGTATTAAACAAATAATAAATAAAAGAATTGATAAGGCAACAAAATTAATTTGCATAAATAATTTAAAGAATTCATGAAAAAGTCTACGCAATTTGCAATGTGACATTGATAAAGAATCAAAGAATTAATATATGCAAGAAATGTAAAAATACCTCCCTCAATTGAAAATTTGAGTCTATCATGGTTAGAACCTGTTCTTATTCCCCAGCAGAGTCGCCATTCTGTCGCACGACTTATGGACTCTAAAGGAATTGAAAAATTGTACAGAGTCGCCACCTAATTTTTAAGAAAAATAAGAAAACCTTTTGAATTATTAACACGTGTGATTTATATTTCAGTCTGCGGAAACCAATTGAGATTTAGGAAAGGGTTCAATTTATTTCAAAACAAGATGTTAGGCACCCTTCAGGATCCACAAATGTGGTACATGGCTAGACTAAATTTATCAAAGCTGAGGACGTATATTTAAAATAATGTAAAAAATGTATGTATTAAGTATATAATAATTCTTTTGAAAAAAAATATAAATGTTTTAAAACTATGTAAAGGTATATGTATATTTAATATATAAATAAAATATATTGTTATAAAAACACGTAAAAGATATGTATAAAAATGTATTAATACATCTGAAAAGAAAGGTATTTTATAATGTGTGAAAAGAAATGTATTTTGATGTGCCATGAAAAGAAAAAGTGTTTACAAGTAATATTTTTTATCTGATTAAAATTACGGAGAAAAGTAAAATTTATTTTGAGAAGAAAAAACTACATATGTGAATTACTTGATTAACTTAATTCTTTTATGTAAGTTTATTAAAATAATATATATGTTTTGTCGTAAAAAAAATATAAAAAAAAGTATATTAGTATATGTATCTAAAGAAAAGATAAAATTGAATAAAGAAAAACTTGTTCTGAAGAAAAAGACAACGTAATATTTTTTAGTGTAAAAAATATAAATTATTTAATTAAATAATCTAAGTCAATCTTATATTGTTATATATTAACAGCCTAAATTTGCCTAAACTCGCTGTGAAAATTGCGTAGATAACAAAATATCCCGTTCAACACCCCAAAAATAAAATTTTCACTGTGATCAACATTTGTACGAGTGTAAGAATATAAAAAATATAAACACACAATTTAAAGTCTTCTTTGAATGTCATTTCTTACAAGTATTCTCAATAACTTGTATAAACACTTATAATAAAAACTTTAATAACAAATAAATAATAATCAAATAAATTAAAAAGTATGTGTGCATATACATATTTTAAAATATAATTTTTGTTAAAAAGTGGGCTCAGATAAAGTTTTGAATATTATAAAGATTTCGTCATCGCCCAAATTTATTTATTTTTTTGTTATGTATTAGTATACGTAATGTCCGTCTTTACTTAGGGAAGGCCCCGAAAACTGACGGGGGTTTCTTCATTGGCCATGTGTCATCACTTCATATAAACTAATAAATTTTAGAAAAAATAACATCCGTCTTTTGTAATGGGATGGCCTCAAATATCCAGACAGGTAAATAATTTCATTGGCCATTTGTCGGCCTTTGATATAAATACTAAATTTGAAAATGTAAAGTCCGTCTTTATAATGGAATAACCTCAAATATCCAGACGGAGATATAATTTCATTGGCCATGTGTCGGCCTTTGATATAAATAGTAAATTTAAAAATGTAAAGTCCGCCTTTGTAATGAGATGGCCTCAAATATCCAGACGAAGAGATAATTTCTTTGGCCAATAATAGGATAATGTCCCAAAGACAACAAAGGCAAAAAATTCAACGTCAATAATATGGGATCGGCTAGAGAAACAATGACTATCAGAATACATAACTAGAATAAATAATCAATAAAACACTGAAACGGTTTAATTAGTAACATGGCAGCCAAGATCTCATCATCGAAAAATCCACCGGTGTCGAAATTTCAACGAAAATAAGAAGATAAGGATCAACAAAAGATAGAAAAATTTATATACACAGATGTACGAAATGCAGTCAATAGTAACAAAATGAAACTTTAATGAATAATGGGAAGATCCGTCAAGATCTACAATAGTAACACTGTTAATGGGAAATAGGGGTTTGAAATCATGCAATAGTAGTGCGGTTGGTGTCTGGCAGCTCACCCGTCGATGACCAATTCCTGCGAGGAGGTGGGAAGAGAGAAAAGAAAGAGGGGCGGCACAGTGGATCGCTGGCCACAGTGTTCTCGGACGACGATGGTGCATGGCTGAAGGTCACCGCTTGTGGACTGTTGGGTGACGGGAAAGAGGTGTGGTGGTAATAGGTTAATGTCATTGGTTGCCGTCCGTCCGGTGGCTAAACGTCGGCAGCTGACAGTCATGATGATTTTGGTGTAGAGTGAGAAAAAGAGAGAAAAGGGATAAGAAAGAGAGCTATCTGATGTAGCATATTTGTGTTATGCGTATGTTGTGTTTTTCTGCGTTGATGTGTGTGTGGGCGTGTATATATTATTGTTTTTTAAAAGTATTGTGTGGTTCCCCCTTTTCTAAGGGGAGAGTGTAAGAAATAAAATCTACCCTTCGAATTTTTGTCCTTTTTGTGTGTAATCATTATACTGTGTAAAATTAATTGATCTGATTCAGTGTTAATGGATCATAAAAATATAACAACAACAACAACAAACTCAGTGTATTCCCACCTGGTGGGGTCTGGGGGGGGTAAGATGTACGCAGTCCATACCTCTACCTCTAAAGAAGTAGAAAGGCTATTTCCAATAGACCCCCGGCTCAAGACAAAAGACACCACGCAAATACATAGTACATAAATACATAGTGAAGCACCGAACAAGGTTACAAGATTACATAACATAAATACGGCAGCCATAAGTAAAAGAAAATAGAGTAAAGCGCCCAGATTCATACTAGAATAAGGAACACAGAATCATAATAAGGATACTACCCCTAGCAAATAATTCCCTACACTAGCAACCCAAACTTGCCCTAGTCTTCTGCCCTAATTCGCGTCCTCCAGACCTTCCTATCTAGGGTCATGTCCTCGGTGAGCTGTAACTGCTCCATGTCCCGCCTAATCACCTCTCCCCAATACTTCTTCGGCCTACCCCTACCCCGCCTAAAACCATCAAATGCTAGCCTCTCACACCTACGAACCGGGGCATCCATGTCCCTCCTCTTCACGTGTCCGAACCAGCTCAATCAGACTTCCCGCATCTTGCACTCCACTGGAGTCACACCAACCTTTTCCCTAATAGTCTCATTCTGAACTCTATCCCCTCTATTCAGCCAACACATCCAGCGCAACAACCGCATCTCTGCCACCTTCATTTTTTGGATGTGGGAATTCTTAACTGGCCAACACTCCGCTCCATACAACATGGTCGGACGGACTACTACCCTGTAAAATTTGCCTTTAAGCTTGGGCGGCACCTTCTTATCACACAACACCCCCGACGCAAGCTTTCACTTCATCCATCCCACCCCAATACGGTGCGAGACATCCTCCTCAATGTCACCGTTACCCTGGATCACTGACCCGAGATACTTGAAACTATCCCTTTTACATACCACCTGAGATTACAGCGTCACTACCACCTCATTCTCCAGCCTCACGTCATTAAATTTGCACTCTAAATACTCTGTCTTGCTTCTGCTCAACCTGAACCCTTTAGACTCAAGAGTTTGCCTCCACACCTCTAATTTGTCCTTCACACCCTCTCGAGTCTCATCAATCAGAACTATATCATCTGCAAAAAGCATACACCATGGCACCTCCCCTTGAATACGCCGCGTCAACACATCCATCACCATAGCGAACAAAAAGGGACTAAGCGTAGATCCCTGATGCAATCCTGTCAAGACAGTGAAATGCTCTGAGTCTCCTCCCGCCATCCTCACCTGAGTTTTCGCTCCCTCATACATATCCTTAATTGCTCTGATATAAGCCTGCGGAACTCCCCTCACCTCAAAAGTACCTCCCTGGGGACTTTGTCGTATGCCTTCTTCAGGTCGATAAACACTATGTGCAGGTCCTTCTTCCTTTCTCTATACTATTCCACCAGCCTCCGTACCAGGTGAATTGCTTCCGTCTTCAAGCGGCCAGGCATAAACCCAAGCTGGTTTTCCGAAATAGACACTATCCGTCTCAGCCTCACCTCGACCACTCTCTCCCAAATCTTCATAGAGTGACTCAATAACTTAATCCCCCTATAGTTATTGCAACTCTGGATGTCCCCCTTATTCTTATAGAGAGGGATCATGGTACTCCACCTCCAAGCCTCAGGCATCTTTGCCGTCTTGAAGATTTCGTTGAACAATCCAGTCAACCACCTTACACCAGCCTCTCCGACGAACTTCTAAAACTTCACCGGTAACTCATCCGGCCCCATCGCCCTACCCCTTCGCATCCTGCGAACAGCCTCTCTAACCTCTCCTACCTGAAAACGTCTACAATAACTAAAATCCCGACACTTCTCTAAGTGCTCCAGTTCCCCTAACTCGATATCTCTATCCCCCTTCATCATTCAAGAGCTTATGAAAGTACGACTACCATCTATCCTTAATGTGGTTGTCCTCCACCAACACTCTACCGTCCTCCCCCTTAATGCACCTCACCTGGTCGAGGTCACGCCCCTTCCTCTCCCTCGCCTTAGCGAGTCTAAGCAACTTTTTCTCCCCTCCTTTCCCCTGTAACCCTGCATACAAGCTCTCAAAAGCGGTTGTCTTAGCTGCCATGACAGCTGACTTAGCCTCCTTCCTAGCTAGCTTGTACTCTTTCCTGTTTACCCGCTTCTCGTCTTCGTCCATACTCTCAACCGACTTAGCATACGCCCCTTTCTTGATCCCCACTTTCTTCTCCACCTCTTCATTCCACCACCAATCCCCCCGGTGGTGCCCGTCTCGGCCCCTAGAAACACCCAACACCTCACTTGCGGTCCCCCTGATGCATGTAGCCACCCTATCCCACATACTATCCACGTCCCCCCTACACTCCCACACCCCCATTCCCGCCAACTTCCCCCCTATCTCCCACGTCTTCACGGGTGTCAAGCCACCCCACTTAATTCTAGGTCTACCCTCCTTACTCCTTCTCTTTCTATTCTTCTTTATACTCAAATCCATAACCAATAGCCTATGTTGGGTCGAAAGATTCTCACTCGGGATGACCTTATAGTCCTTACACAACACCCTATCCCCTTTTCGAAGCAACAAAAAGTCAATCTGGGTTCTGGATATCGCGCTTCGATAGGTGATCAGGTGATCGACCTTCTTCGGGAAGCCTGAGTTCACCACCACCAGTCCAAAGGACCTCGCAAACTCCAGAAGAGTAGTCCCCTCTTCATTTCTGTCCCCAAAACCAAAACCACCATGCACATCCCCAAAGCCTCTCGGAAACGCCCCGATGTGCCCGTTGAAATCTCCTGCTATAACAAACTTCTCCGAGGTAGGCACGCCTCTCACCACCTCCTTCAAAGCCTCCCAAAACCGTACCTTTTCCTCCCTCTCCGAGCCTAGTTACAGCGGATAAGAACTACACACGTTCAGGGTAAACCCCAGGATGACCAACTTAATAGTCATCAACCTATCGTTGATCCTCTTCACTTCCACGACTTGACCTCTAAGCTCTTCGTCTACTAAGATGCCAACGCCATTCCTACGCCTCTCGCTTCCAGAGTACCACAACTTGTAACCATCCACATCCCTAGCCTTGGACCCTACCCACTTGGTCTCTTGGACACACGCTATATTGATCCTTCTCTTTCTAAGGATCTTCACAAATTCTATGGACTTACCCTGAAGGGTCCCTATATTCTAAGATCCAACCCTCAGCCTACCATCACTATCCACACGCTCTCTTGTACTACCCCCGCATCCAAACCTTGGCCTCCCTCACACTCCCGCCCTGTCCTCCTCCCCTGCCCCCACAACAACCCCATGCCCACCCCCCTCGAACATGACCCTATCCAACCATTATCGTCCACAGCCACTACTATGAGAAAATATACGAAAATATAAAAATATAAACGATGGTAGTAGCAAAGCAGCAGCCAGCAATATAAGGCTCACACAAAATCAAAGAAACTATCAAGAAATGAACCCAAGCCGATAACCCAATAATTCAATCCAAAGCAGTGCAAGAAACGACCACACCAATAGCAACAGACAATAGGCAATATCAACAAATCACACGTAAATCAAGGTAAGGGGATACTACTAGCAGAATGACATAAAATAGAATAGAATAAAATAAAATAAAATAAAATAAAATAACAAAGGTTAGAAGTCACCGGGTGGTCGATCGGCGGCTGAAGACTGAGCGGCGACTGGCTGGAGACCAAGCTGCGGCTTCTGCAGACCTGGCGGCAGCTGTTGGGTGTCGCCGAAGCCGGAGGTTGGGGAGTATGTTGGATCTCGCCGGAGCTGAAGACCGAGGGAGGGCTTCTGGATCTCGCCGAAGCCGGTGCCGGCGGATGGGGGGTCTCGCCGAAATCTAGAAACCGAGGGGGGGCGGGGGCCTGCTGGATCTCGCCGGAGCTGGCGGCCAGCGGATGGAGGGGTGCGCCGGAGCTAGATCCGGCTGTTGGTGATCTCGCCGGATCTGGTCGGCGACGGTGGTCGGCGGCCGCAGCGACGGTGGTCGGCGGTGGCGACGGGGCGGCGCCGAGGGTCAACGACGGCGACTCGGCTGGGGGAAGGGGGGAAAAGGGGGGGAGGAGATAGCCGTTAGGGGGGAGATAGCCGTTGGGGGGGAGAGAAGGGAGAGAGAGGAGAGAGTGCACTGCAGACAGTCGAACATCAAATTTCAGATGCTATATTTTTAGTAGTTCAATGGATCATAAAAATATAAACATTAATTTTTAATTATGAAAAAAATATATATAAAGAATGTTGAAAATATTGAAAGAATATAATTAATTTAAAAAAAATATTATAAGAATATGATGTTATATCGTGTACGTGTACATTTTGTGTATTTATTGTGTGTAAATGCATTTTTAAAAAGGAAAAAAAATAATAATAAAATAAAATATCAAATCTATTTTTTCCAAACACATTTCTTAAATTGTGGATAGTAGGTGAAGAAAAAGTCAAGTGTCATAATGATGACGAGACCTTGCCTTGACTGAGTTGTTGTTATATGTATTAAAATAATTGACTCGACACAACTTTTATGGACTGCAATAAATATACAAAAATGTAGGTATTGATATGTAATTACACAAAAAAATATAAAGAAATATTGAAATTATTGAAATGTAATTAATTTGAAAATACTGTAAGAAATGTAACGATGCATTGTGCACGTGTGTGGATGGTTGTAAAATATTTAAAACAATAATGAATTGATAAAAATTCCAAAATAATAAAAATATTAATAAATTATGAAAAGTAAAAATGTAACAACAAATTGATTAAAATCCTAAAGTAAGGATGATTATCAATAATTTGTCAAACAATTGTAAAAAGATGTGAAAATTATATTTCGTACCCTTTAACGATCAGGATGCCTGAAGATGTTAATTTTAGGCACGGAGAGCAAAAAATATGTTTCAACAGTGGCCCCTTTTTTATTCGAGGACGATGTAGAAGTCTTCAAATAAAAACGTTGATGTGTAGCTAATTTTTCTCGACAAAAATAATATATATTTTTTTAGTTTTGAAGAAAATTCGATCGAACTCTAATTCAGAGTTGCCTACATACCTCGAGTTGTATGAGGATCAGGTCGAGTATAGATCAAAAGAATACACAATTTGTTTCTTGCCTTGTTATTTATTAGGGGAGAATGATCATGTGAAAAGTTTATTGAGAGGAGAACTGTTTGGGAACAGAAGTATTCATATATTCCCGATGCTCCTTTTGAAATTGCCCAGTATCGAGCTATGAGATACTGGGATTGCAAGATTGTATACTTGCTGAGGAGAAAAATAATTGTGGGATTGTGATGGCCGAACTCTGCATAGAGTTTTCTACATATCTCGAGTGTCACAAGAATCAGATCTATGTAGTTTGAAATGAGAAAATAGAAAATTTTGGGGTGCTTCTCAAAATTGTCCCCAGTGTATTATGTGTGGGATTTGAAAAATATCTTTTTGTTTTGAATTGTATTTTTTGGTTGAAAAGATGCATGATGTCTCTGATTGTCTATGGGGACCTGAGGATGAATGACATCTCCGATTGTTTATGGGAACTTGGGATGAATGTCGCCTTCAATTATTTATGAGGACCTTAGGATGAATGAGGTCTCTGATTATTTACAAAAACTTATGTGATGAATGAAAGATGTCTTCGATTGTCTACGAAGACTTGATGCATGTCATCTCCATTTATGAAGATTTGATGCATGATACCTCCAATTGCCTAAGTAGGTTGATGTTGATTGTTGTCTCCGATTGTCTACGGAGACTAATGTGAATGACATCTCCAATTGTCTATGGAGACTGGTGTGAATGAAATCTCCAATTGTCTATGGAGACTAATGTGAATGACATCTCTAATTATCTATGGAGACTGATGTTAATTATCATCTCTGATTGTCTACGGAGATTGTGTGATTAATGATGATGTCTTCAATTATTTATGAATACAGATGTTGATTTTCATCTTCAATTGTCTATGAAAACTGACGGATGACATCTTATATTGTTTATGGAGTTTGATGTTGATAGTTGTCTCCGATTGTCTACGTAGACTAATGTGAATGACATCTCTAATTGTCTATGGAGACTGATTTTGATCATCATCTTCGATTGTCTACGGAGACTGTCAGATGAATGATGATGTCTTTGATTGTTTACGAAGACTTGATGCCTGACACCTCCAATTATCTATAGAGGCTAATGTTGATTGTCATCTCCGGTTTTTTACAAAGACTGATGTGACGAGTTTGATTATTTATGAAGACAGATACATGACACCTCCAATTATTTGTGGAGGCTAATATGATGAATGGTGTCTACGATTTTCCATGAAGATTTGACGATATCTCCAATTGTCTATGGATATGGATGTTGAATAATGATCTCTTCGATTATCTACGAAGATTTGATGATATCTCTAATTGTCTATGGAGATGGATGTTTAATAATGATGTCTTTGATTTCTACAAAAACATGACGACATCTCTAATTGTCTATGGAGATGGATGTTGAATAATGATGTCTTCGCTTGTCTACGAAGACTTGATGACGTGTCTAATTGTCTATGGAGACTGATATTAATGGTCGTCCTTAATTTTCTATGAAGAGTAAGGTCACAACCATTGAGGTTATCGAATTCTTACGGCCTCTCGATTGGTGGGACAGCTGGAAGGTAATAGCCCCTCGACTGGTGGGGCTGTTGAAATTAAAAAGCTCTCGACAAGCGGAGTAATATATCATAGTCTCTCGACTGGAAGGGCTATAAAAATGTAAAGACCTCTCAACTGGCAGGGCTTTGAAAGGTAATGCCTCTCGACTGGTAGGGCTATGAAAATTTAAAAGTTCTGAGCACACCTGATAGAAAAGCAAAATATTTGTGTTTAAAGGCTGTAGTTTTGAAAAGAAAGGTCAATTGTTTGTACTTGGAGGCGGGTGTTTTCTATGTGAAGTACAATGCATGTATGTGAAGACAAGTGTTTGAAAGGAAAGGAAATTATATTTTGTATTTTCTTTGAAAATGTGTTGAAAGGTGAAAAATGCTGAAAATTGATTTGTATTTTTTTGTAAGGAATGCTAAGAGGTTAAAATGTAGAAGACGGTTTTGTTGTAAGAAATGTAAAAAGGTGAAAATGTAAAAAATTATTTGTATTCTCTTTGTGAGGAATGTTGAAAGATGAAGAATGTATAAGATTGTTTTGTATTTTTTGTAAGAAATGTTAAGAGGTGAAAATGAAGAAGAAGGTTTTGTATTTTTTACTGTAAGTAATATAAAGATGTAAAAAATATTTTGTATTTTCTTTGTGAGAAATGAAGCATGAAGAAGGCAAAATATTATTTTGTATTTTTTCTCTGTGAGAAATGATAGAGAGTGAAGAAGGCATAATCGTATCTTGACTTCAGTTGGTACCAAGAATTAGTAGTGTGTATAAGAATCCCCCATCTCTTCCAGCTAATCGACAGTGACTTCAGGATAACTCCTATAGTTTTAAGTGGTACCTCATACATACCTAAGTATCGATAAGATTCGTTCGTCTTGCTTCAAACAAAGATTTTGGACTGTGCATGTTCTCATGTTTCAAGTGCCCTCTCCAGAAAGAATTTCTCATTCTCACACCTATTTGAGTATTATTTTCTTTTGAATTTAGAGACATCTAGAGATATACAATCACACTCAAAAAGAAGTTTAATAAATGCAATTGTGATATCATAGGCTTGGCCTTTATGTAAGTATCCGCTAATTTGAGAACACTAAGAGTAGGATCTAGTAGGGCTTGTTATTGGCTTGTAATGTAGGCTTGGAGTCGGGTAGGATAATATTTGGAATAAAAGTGACTAATTCCTCAATGAGCATTGCACTGTATCCGTGCTTTTGACATTTGTTGCGTTTTGATGTTCGATCTTCTTTGTTGTGTTTCTTACCCTTGTTTGATAATTGGTTCGACTTCGTTTGAATCGTGTACCAGAGTTTTCCCCACTTTTGCAGATATATTTTCCCCTTTTTTGAGGGGGGGAGATAGTGATGATGATTCTCCACCTTTGTCGGAGTTATCTCTTTTTTTTTTAGGGTGGGGGGGGGGGGGTTCTGCTTTTTTTTAAGTCGTCTTTTATCTTTGTTCTTCTGGGCTTATACGCCCTATGCCTTTGGAAGCTTTGATCTTGAATTTTCATTTGCAACTTACACGTACTTAGTGCGCTTAAGGAAGTGGGTCAAGAGAGGGATAGTGCATGTAAGCACTCAAAATGTATAAGCTCAGATATGGTTATCCAAGAAAAGGTTTCAGGCTCAAAGGGGAAAATGCTAGGGATGGATGTCATTTGGCAGGCTGTGAAAGGCACAATCGGATCAAAGATGGCCTACAATCCTTTCCCAAACCAAGTGTAACTCAAAATTTTGCCTTAACAGACATTCAGACCAAGTTCTGGATCAACAATGCAATTCAATGAACTAGTCCAAAGCTCACCACACAATGCACTTGAAACGATGAAGTTGGTTTCATTCTTGTCTTAGATGTATGTAAGAAAATTTTCGAGTGTTACTCAGGTTTGATTAAAGGTTACCAAAGGAACCTATGGTTTACCATGAAGTCGGTCCTCTCTATTATACCAGTTTGTTCTTTCTCATGTACACTCCTAACTATGTTGGTACCAACCAAGTCAAAATTTTGAATTTTTATTTATTTGAAAACAGAATGGGATCAAACCCGAATGAGGGTTGCCTACGTATCTTGTGAAAACAAGAATTAGGTCTGTGTAGTTCTGGCAAATTTATAAATTGGTATGCAGCATGTATATAGCATCAAAATTATTTCAATCAGACGATCGAGAGAAAGAATGTCAAGCATGATGAGAGTTTTGAAATTACTTCAATATGTCGACAAGATTGAAAAGGTCAGACATTAAAGAAGTTATGGCATTATTTCGCTGCAGTTGGCGGGAGTATTATGAATGAAAGAATATTGAACCCTTGCTATGAAAGAGGGGATCGATACATCATAAATTTAATGTTTTACGATGTTCAAAAGAAGAAGTTGGGTGTTCTCAGATCAAAATTTAGTGATGATTTGGAGGTAGGTCGGCTAGGCACTAATTTTATTGAGAATTTGCACTCTTGAAGACTTTTGGAAAGCGTCTTTGAACTTTTTTCGAAAAATTACCCTAGTTGAATTCCAGAGAAATTATTTTGAAACAGTTAAGAGACCAAACCCTAATGCAAGGTTGCCTACATATCTTGTCAGGACAAGAATGAGGTCAAAACATAGTTCAAACAATTTATGAGTTTGTGCATGACGTGATTTATTTCTAGAATAGGAATTTTCCTAAATGGTTAAGAGTAGGACTGAATGATTGTGAGAAGGGGCACTAACCCAAATGCATTGACTCTGAAACTATAGAATTCAAAGAAGATTTGGAGGAGTGTAAGACACCCCCCCCACCCCCCGCGTGAACCATAATGTGTGAAGTGTACGACTAAAGACAAACCATAGAATTCAAAGAAGATTTGGAGGAGTGTAAGACACCCCGCGTGAACCACAATGTGTGAAGTGTACGACCAAAGACTCGATGGAATTTTGATTTATGATCAAATACAATAAAGAATAATGTATAATATTTTGACAAAATACAGATACAGTGTATTAAACAAATAATGAATAAAAGAATTTATAAGGTAACAAAATTAATTTACGTAAATAATGTAAAGAATTCATGAAAAAGTCTACGCAATTTGCAATATGAAACAGATAAAGAATCAAAGAATTAATATGTGCAAGAAATGTAAAAATACCTCCCTCAATTAAAAATTTGAGTCTATCATGGTTAGACTGTTGTTATTCTCCAGTAAAGTCGTCATTCTGTCGCACGACTTATGGACTCTAAAGGAATTGAAAAATTGTACAGAGTCGCCACCTAATTTTTAAGAAAAATAAGGAAACCTTTTGAATTATTAACATGTGTGATTTATGTTTCAGTCTGTGAAAACCAATTGAGATTCTAGGTAAAGGTTCAAATTATCCCAAAGGAAAGGGGTTAGGCACCCTTCAGGATCCACAAATGTGGTACACGGCTAGACTAAATTTATCAAAGAGGAGAAGGTATATTTAAAATAATGTAAATAGTGTATGTATTAAGTATAAAATAATTTTTTTTCAAAAAAATTAAATGTTTTAATACTTTGTAAAGGTATATGTATATTAAATATATAAATAAAATAAATTGTTATAAAAACATGTAAAAGATATGTATAAAAATGTATAAATACATGTGAAAAGGAAAGTATTTTATGATGTGTGAAACGAAATGTATTTTGATGTGACATGAAAAGAAAAAGTACTTACAAGTAATATTTTTATCTAATTAAAATTACGGAGATAAGTAAAATTTATTTTGAGAAAAAAAGACTACATAATATGTGAATTACTTGATTAACTTAACTCTTTTATGTAAGCGAATTAAAATAATATATATGTTTTGTCGTAAAAAAATATAAACAAAAGTATACTTGTATATATATAAAGAAAAGATAAAATTGAATAAAAAAAACTTGTACTGAAGGAAAAGACAACGTAATATTTTTTGGTGTAAAAAGTATAAATTATTTGATTAAATAATCTAAGTCAATCTAATATTGTTATATAAATATTAACGGCCTAAATTTGCCTAAACACGTGGTGAAGATTGCGTAAATAAAAAATATCCCGTCCAACACCCCAAAAATAAAGTTTTCACTATGATTAACATTTGTACGAGTGTAAGAATATAAAAAAGAAAAACACACAATTTAAAGTCTTCTTTAAATGTCATTACTTACAAGTATTCTCAATAACTTGTATAAACACTTGTAATAAAAACGTTAATAACAAATAAATAATAATCAAATAAATCAAAAAGTATGTGTGCAAATACATATTTTAAAATATCATTTTTTGTTAAAAAGTGAGCTCAGATAAAGTTTTGAATATTATAAAGATTTTGTCATTTTCCAAATTAATTTATTTTTTTGTTACGTATTTGTATATGTAATGTCCATCTTTACTTAGGGAAGGCCTCGAAAACTGACGGGGGTTTCTTCATTGGCCATGTGTCGGCACTTCATATAAACTAATAAATTTAAGAAAAAATAACATTCGTCTTTCGTAATGGGATGGCTTCAAATATCCATATGGGTATATAATTTCATTGGCCATGTGTCGGCCTTTTATATAAATACTAAATTTGAAAATGTAAAGTCCGTCTTTGTAATGGAATGACCTCAAATATCCAGACGGGGAGATAATTTCTTTGGCCATGTGTCGACCTTTGATAGAAATAGTAGATTTAAAAATGTAAAGTCCGTCTTTGTAGTAGGATGACCTGAAATATCCAGATGGAGAGATAATTTCTTTTGCCAATAATAGGATAATGTCCCAAAGACAATAAAGGAAAAAAATTCAATGTCAATAATGCGAGATTAGCTAGAGAAACAACGACAATCAGAATACATAACTAGAACAAACAATCAATAAAACACTAAAACGGTTTAATTAGTAACATGGCAGCCAAGATCCCATCATCAAAAAATCCACCGGAGTCGAACCTTTAACGAAAACAAAAAGATAAGGATCAACAAAAGATAGAAAAATTAATATACACAGACGTACAAAATGCAGTCAATAGCAACAAAATCAAACTTTAATGAATGATGGACAAATCCGTCAAGATCTACAATAGTAACATTGTTAATGGGTAATAGGGGTTTGAAATAATGCAATAGTGGTGCGGATGGTGTCTGGCAGCTCACCCGCCGATGACCAATTCCAGTGAGGTGGAGGGAAGAGAGAAAAGAAAAAGGGGTGATACAGTGGTTCGCTGGCCACGGTGTTCTCCGGCGATGATGGTGCACGGTTGGAGGTCGCCGTTTGTGAACTATTAGGCGATGGGAAAGTGTTGTGGTGGTGGTAACGAGTTGTTGTCGTTGGTTACCAGCCGTCTGGTGGCTAATCGGCGACAGCTGACAGTCATGATAATTTTAGTGTAGAGAGAGGAAGAGAGAGAGAAATCTGATGTAGCGTAATTGTGTTATTCATATGTTGTGTTTTTCTGCGTTGATGTATGTGTGGGTATGTATATATTATTATTTTTGAATGAATTGTGTGGTTCCCCCTTTTTTAAGGGGAGAGGGTAAGAAATAAAATCTACCCTTTAAATTTTTGTCCTCCTTTTTGTGTGTAATCATTATACTGTGTAAAATTAATTGATCTGATTCAGTGTTTATGGATCATAAAAATATAAACATTAATTTGTACTTATGAAAAGATATAAAGAATATTCAAAATATTAAAAGAATGTAATTAATTTTAAAAAATATTATAAGAATATGATGTTATATCGTGTACGTGTACATTTTGTGTATTTATTGTGTGTAAATGCATATTTAAAAAGGAAAAATAACAATAAAATAAAATATCAAATCTACTTTTTTCCAAACACATTTCTTAAATTATGGATAGTAGGTGAAGAAAAAATTAAGTGTCATAACGATGACGAGACCTTGACTTAACTGAATTATTGCTATATGTATTAAAATAATTGACTCAACACAACTTTTTCAGATTGCTATAAATATACAAAAATATAGGTATTGATATGTAGCTATAGAAAAAATATAAAGAAATATTGAAATTATTGAAATGTAATTAATTTAAAAATACTGTAAGAAATGTAACGACGCGTCATGCACATGTGCGGACGATTGTAAAATATTAAAAATAATAATGAATTGATAAAAATAAGAAAAATATTAATAAATTATGTAAAGTGAAAATGTGACAACAGATTGATTGAAATCCTAAAGTAAGGATGATTATCAATAATTTGACAAACAATTGTAAAAAGATGTGAAAATTATATTTCATACCCTTTAACGATCAGGAAGCCTGAAGATGTTATAGGCACGGAAAGCAAAAATTGGGTGTCAACATATGTGAATTCAGATATGATTAAGTTTCAATTTGAATATCAAACACTAGATGAAAGAAACACTCACTCCATTCATTTTTACTAATTCACTATTGACTTGGGATACACCTTAAATCTATATTTATATTTATAATTTATAATATATTTAAAGTGCGAAGGACCTTAGAAATGTCATTTGAACTTTTTGTCCTTCATTAAAATTTTTGTTTTAGACAAAATCATTTTTACTGATTTTTCTAATTTTCAAGAGTTGAAAATTAATTTGATATATTTATGATAAAATCTTTCCTTAATAGAAGTCAACAGAATTGATGACAACTAATATTTTTTCCATTAGTTTAAGAATTCTAAATCAACTAAATTTGATTTTAAGAAGATTAAAAAAATCTATAAATCTACATATACATTTACTCTACAATATATTAAAGTGTGAAGACCCTTAGAAAAGTAATAGTTTAAAATCAATTAAAAAATAATTCTTGCAAAGTTGGCCAAATATTTCTATAGTACGTGTTACTACTATTTATGATGTATAGTGTTTTTGCTTTGTACATAACTAGGACTTGATTTATTTATTTTACAAAATTGCTTTTTATGTCTTCTTTTTTGAACTTTTTTAAAAAAACCAAAATTGGTTTGGGATTATTGTTTTTAAATAAGTTAATACTACACATTATTTAGGTTGGGACTTTTTTAAAAGATATTAAGTCAATTATACATTATTTAGATTTTTAAAATTTAATTAAAGTCCTTATTCCATCTCGATAAGAAATTTGTAATATTTAATACTTCTAAATCAATTAAAATTTTACCTTCTATAAAAAGAACTTTTACAATTCTGTTTAAGTAATATTTTCAATCAAATTTTACAAGCGTAAACATTGGCTTATTACATTTTTAGTTTTCTTTTTATTTTGATTTGGATTTGAGTAATATTACTTTGTTCATTATCATCATCCTCTTTTTCTTCTTTATTTTATTTTTGGTCCACTTACTTCTTTCTTTTGTCTTTACCTTTGCAGGTTCCAAAACGTATGCAGGGGGAAAATATGTTTACGTATATAATTTTCTTATTCAATGAAGTCTTGATAGTGTCTATGATTAAGACGATAATTTGTTTGTGATTTGAGGTAACTTTTACAAAAATTTAGTATATTTTTGAAGTTTACGATAAATAAATTATCATCTATCTTGGCAGACAATTGTTAATTGAGGAATTAATAATAATCACGTACTCTTTATAGATAAATTTTAATTGATAAATATATATATTTTTTTAATGACTCATACGCAATTAATAACTTTAAATTAACTTATTTGAAAATATATAGTAAAAAAGAAAATATTATCAATTGTATAGGCAGATTTTATAAAAAGTACTCCTAATTTTATTGTTTCACGAATTCTATGTATACGTTGCATATGTGTTCATTTTTTTCAATATTTTACACTTCACCTTAATTGTTTTACCAAATTTACTTGCAAATTACATATTGAAATGACACTAGCTTATATTTTTCTTTTCGGTAATTAACTTTTATAGCAAGAAAATGGTAGTAGCATATAAGCTGCCACCAGCTCACCATGGCTGCTTGATACGTATTTATATTTACATTTACATTTATATTTATATTTATCTATAATCTATAATTCATAATTCATATCTATATTTATAATAATAATAATAATAATAATAATAATAATAATATATTAAAAGTGTGAAGGGTCATGAAAATACTATTTGACCATTTACCTTTCATTAGAAGTTTCTGTTTTAGACAAAATCATCTTTTCATTATTTTTCTAATATTTAGGAATTTGAAAAATAATTAAATAATTATAGTAAACTTTTCCTTATAAGAAGTTATCAGAATTAATGATAGTTAATACCTTTTTCATTAGTTAAGAATTTTAAATCAACTTTAGATTTGAAAAATCTAGAAATAAATATGAAAGTATTAGAATAAGAAAAACATAAGAAATATCAAATTTGTAAAAGTTTTAAGTAAGTAATCAAAGATTTTCTAAAGATTTAATTTTAAAAATAAAGAAAGATTTTAAATATAGAAAAAAAAATAGTCATACTACAAATATGGTTCAAATTGATGCATCTCTCTCAGCCTCCATCAGCATGGAAAAGGGTACTACATAAAAAATGCAAAAATGACGATCCATTAACCACTTGAAACTTGTGGTGACAAAATATATATGTGCTTAAAATAAAATATATATTTTGATCTTTTTGCACTTCATTAAAAACCTTCATAATAGACAGAATCGTCTAATTTTAAATAATCAAAAGTTACACTTTGGAGGCACGTGCAGCAAAACTAGTAACACTAAATAATAGAGGTAATTTTACTATGTCACCCTTTGAATAGAATAAATTTAATTCTTTGAAAAATGCATTGCATAATGAATAGTATTTGTTGACACCTAATTCTTTCCTTCCACGACAAAGTTTAATCCTGAGTTTTTTTTTTATTTTAAATAAAATCAAAATATTTATTTATCCGGATAAATGTTTTCAAAAAACTACATTTGGATATGTTTTGTAATTTAGGTGACATATTATATATTTCTATATTCACGTATACGAAGTCGTATAATTTTGGTTGCTTAAATAATTATTTTATAAAAGATAATTTTTTAATAAAAGGCTACCTTGAAAATTTATTCAAATGGGTAAAATTTTGATTTAAACGTGTAAATTGTTCTTCAAATTAATTATTCGGAAAGTATTTATTCTATATTATTGAGACAAGAGACTCAGGATCAAATTAATTATTAATTTATTTCGAATTTTGATTCAACTTAGTTAATTTATTGGATTCGGTCATAATTGAAACCTATTTGGCCACAATTGCTATGCAATTGGCCAATAGACATTAATTTGGCTAGATTTTAATAAATTGATTAAAATTTCAATTCATTTAGGCTATCTCTTAAATAGTTTAATCCCCAATAACAATTAAATGAGTAAATCCACCCCAGGCCCAAATTTTGGTTGATCCAGGCGGCACAACAACAATTTTAAAAACTAACATTACATATATACACAAGGTAACTTTACCTTATTACATAAAATTTCATATTGGAAAAGAAATTACAAAAACCCCAAAACAATTACTTAAATCCCTGGAAATCACTCTTTCTCTCTCATCCCCCTCATACATATCAAAATACCATATCTTGCTCCTATTTTAGTGCACTAATTTGTTCTTTATATAAGTGCTTCATTATTTATGCCTAAATTATTTGGATTTATTATTTTCTTCTTCGGAGAACTAGTTTAGATTTATGCTTGGCCGTTCAATGACAGAGGCAATCCATTTGGTAAGGAGATTGGTGAAGCAGTATAGAGAAATGAAGAGGGACTTACACTTGGTGTTCGTCGACCTAGAAAAGGCGTATGATAAAGTCCCGATGGAGGTTCTTTGAAGGTTTTTGGAGGTGAGGGGGTCCCGGTAGCGTACACCAGAGTTATTAAGGACATGTACGGTGGAGGGAAGACTAGGGTGAGGACGGCGGGAGGAGACTCGGACTATTTTACGGTCGAGACAGGGTTGCATCAGGGATCGACTCTTAGTCCATTCCTGTTTTGGTTGTTGATGGACGTGTTGACGTGGAGTACTCAAGGCGAGGTGCCTTGGTGTATGCTATTTGCAAATGACGTAGTGTTGATTGATGAGAAGCAGAGGGGCGTGAATGACAAATTGGAGGTTTGGAGGCAAACCCTTTAGTCAAAGGGGTTCAGGTTGAGTAGGTCCAAGATGGAGTATTTGGAATGCAAGTTTAGTAACTTGAGGCGGGTGGACGATGTGGTGGTGAGGTTGGACTCCCAAGATGTTTGTAAGAGGGATAGTTGTGAGTATCTTGGGTCTTAGATCTAAGAGACTGGTGAGATAGATGAGGATATCACTAATCATATTGGAGTAGGTTAGACGAAGTGGAGGCTCGCCTCGGGGATGTTGTGTGATAAGAAAGTGTCCTTAAGCTTAAAGGCAAATTCTATAGAGTGGCAGTCCGTCTGTCTATGTTGTATGGTGCGGAGTGTTGGCCAGTCGAGCATTTCCATATCCAAAAAGTGAGGGTGACGGAAATGAGGATGTTGCGTTGGATGTGCGGGCTTACTAGAGGGGACAAAATTAGAAATAAGATTATCCGAGAGAAGACGAGAGTGGCCTCGGTGGAGGACAAGATGCGAAAAGGAAAGCTGAGATAGTTTGGACATGTGATAAGGAGGGATGCGGGATGCCCTAGTACATAGGTGTGAGGGACTAGCATTGGATGGCTTCAGGAGTAGAGGTAGGCCGAATAAATACTGGAGGGAGGTGATCAAACATGACATGGAGCAGCTGCAACTTACTAATGACATGACCCTATATAGAAAGGTGGGGAGGTCGCGAATAAGGGTAGAAGGCTAGCGGGAGGGTGTCGGTTGTATCAAGCCACCAGGAGAGATCTTGTGTATCCGGGTTAGTAACCTTAGGTCTATGTCTATAGGTGTCTATGGCGGCGAATATGTGTTACTTATACATGGGGGTCCATTTCATATTTTCTCAGTTGCTATCTGCTTACTTCGTGCTGCCGTATCTCTCGTATTTTCATATTATTCTGATATACTTTTTAGTATTCCTTACGCGTTTTCTGTTATGTATTTCATCTTCTTGTCACTTATTCTTTGTCTTGAGCCGGGGGTCTATCGGAAACAGCCTCTCTGCTTCTTCGGAGGTAGCGGTATGGACTGCGTACATCTTACCCTCCCTAGACCCCACTTTGTGGGAACACACTCAGTTTGTTGTTTTGTTGTTGTAATCAAGCTAATGTAATATTAATACTCTCTCACTCCCCTCCTATTTGCGTCACTTTTATAATTGGAATTGAAGATGTACACTTTCAATTCACGTAATAAAGGAAATTGAATCATTCTTTTTCCTTATTATCGTGTAGCCAATGTAATGTTACAATAACACTAATTTTTCCTTAAAATTATTATCATCTTGTAATTAATTAATGTATAAGGTGAATATTTTATATGTATCGTGTGATATTATACATTTTGGAAGATTATATTTTAATGTATAATTTATAATATATTAGACATTATACATTGGTTATTTTTGGAAGACTAATGTATAATATAATTCTTCTGCTATATATTTCATTATGTTATACATTAAGAAGTTCTTATTACATTTAAGAGGCATTTTATGTATTATTTAGTATTATACAATTAGAAAGTATTAATATTGTATAAGGTTACATTATATCTTCTGATAAGGGTACAGAAGTATATATGTTTAATGTTAATACTTAAATGTATAGTATGACATTATACATTACTGCAGATTATTTTTTAAATGTATAATGTGCTCACATACATGTGCAGCTATTGTATAATGTTATCTTTTAAATTCTAACTTATCTGTTATTTGCATTGATTCAATAAATACATCACATAGTGAATAATAAAATTGAATATATCAACTGTATTTGGATATATATTATTCTCATTTAACTATTTTGTTAACTGATGTTTATTTTTCTCATGGATTTTAAATTATTTATAATAAATTTATATGATTCTGTGAATGAAAGATAATTTCTTTTGTCAAAACATACTTTGGAAATCAACTTTCTAGGAGCTTAATGGATCATATCAGTGTGAACACAAATAATCCATATGTATTAATATTACTCCTACTAAAGTAAAGGAAAGATAATGAAAAACAAATACTCCCACTAAATTTTATATTATTTTATGTTGTTGTTACATAATTTTTAAAAAGGTTTTAATTAAAATAGTATAAGAAGGAAATAATAAGACTTTTTTATCTGTTTAAATGAATAAACAACCTATAATATTGTAAATGAGAACTATTAATAGTGATGTTTAAGAATTTTTTTGAATTTAAATTTCAATTACTATATTTAATCATATACGATAGGTAATTAATTGCGTTAATTAAGGTAAAGAAAGATAGTATCTGATTTCTCTTTCCATAAATATAGGCAAATCTGTTTTATCATGCATTGCAGTAATGGATAAGGGTCTACCTAATGTATAAGTATATTTTATAAATCAGGGAGAGAGAAAGACTAGCGAAATTATATGTAAATACTTTCATTATAGAAGGGATTTATGTGGTTTATACTTGAAAAAATCCCACCTTAATTCTAGTTCAACCTACCAGCCCAGCAGCATTAACAAACAATAATAAAAACTTTAGCCAGCCCAAAAACAACAATATCCAGCCCGCATCAGCAGTCCAAGATATGCCAAATTGACCTGGCCCATTCCTTTTTCTCCAATACCCGATACCTCAAATAATAGATTCTTCAACACGGAAAGTTTTATTATGGGTGAGGTGCACCACATCATACTTGTATGAGGGCCCTTATTAATTGACATGTGTACTATGGGTCCCACTTCATTAATGTCTCGCCCTATTTTCATTTCTCTTTTCACACCTCCCTTATTGACTAAACTTAATAATAATAATATTTTTTTATTTTTAATTTGTTTAGGCAAGATAATATTTGATTACAAAATAAATTGGTGAAAGAATGATTCCATCCGTTTTATATTAATTGGTCATTTTTTATTCACATGTTAAGAAAATATAAATAAAAAGGTAATTTTATTAACTCACCTTTTAAAAAACTTTTAGGAAACTTTACAAATAAGTGTTAACACTTTCAAAAAGAATTAATTGTAAGAGCAATATGAAAAAAATTTAATTAGTGTTTTCTTGATTAAGTAAGGTGGTAACTAATATGAGATAATTTTTTTTAGTAAAATAAATTAATATGGGACGGAATGAATAATAATTTATATTTTCATAATTAATTAATTGAGTTCATTAATGATGAAGAAAGATAAGGATAAACACTCATAAAGTTAATTTTTAAATTTTTGTATAGGTTAACACCATAATTTATCCAATAATATCATTTCATTGTCATTTTTTAGTTAGACATTTATAATTAATTAGAATGCATAATTAATAAATAATTGATATTAAGTAAGCATTTGGCCATTAGAGTCTAACAAATTAGAGTTGGAGTACTTGTGTTTGATCATATTTTATTTTGAAATTTTTAGATTTTGAAAAGACAACAAATAAATCGTGAGATGAAAAAATATAAAAATAATTGCTTCCAAGGGTGTGGCTTAGTGGTTCCACGAAGTGGGTTGAGTACGATGAGGTCTCAATTCAATAGAGATAAATAAGTAATTTCTTTTCAATAATTTGGTAAATTAATCAAGGTGCGTACAAATAAAATTGATCTAAAAAAAAACTGTAAAAGAATTAAATAAAAAGAAAAAAGAAAATAAATGGAGAGAAAAGGTTGATGAGTTAAAAAGGAGGAGAGAGAAAAAAAAATGAAGGGTGAGAGGGATAATAAATGGGACCCACTTATTTTTGTATTTAAAAAATAATTGCTCACACACCAAGGTTGTGTTTGGTACGAAGGAAAATATTTTTCATAAAATGTTTTTCAGTTTTCTTATGTTTGGTTGACTTATATATTTTGAAAAAAAAAATCCAAACCAACTTATTTTCCTTAAATCTAAAGAAAATGACTTCTCTTCAAAAAGTAAGAAAAACATTTTCTAAAACTGTTTTTCAACCTTACTTTAAAAATGAATGTTCATACATTCTCAAACTCAATTATCCCCCCCTGCCCCCAATATCCTATCACCCCAACACCATCCCTACCCACCCCACTTCCTATCCCTACCCCTACCCCACCTCTAAAATTCAATTGTTTTAAAAACTATTTTAAAATTTTTTCTTAATCCATCCTCTACTCCCACCCAACCCCTACCCCTACCAACCCCCCTTTCAAAAATAATATCTATATTTTATTAAAAAAATTCAAACTTTTCTCTTACCCTACACCCCTACCCTCCCTCCTCCTCTCTCCCCCCCCCCCCTAAGAAAAAAAATCGTTTTTAAAAAAAAATCAATTTTTTTCTTCCCCCTCACTCCCCTACCATGACACCCAATTTCTACTAACCCCCCTCCCCTCTCCCCGCTAATTTTTTAAATTTATTTTAACAAAAAAATTTTAAAACTTTTTCTTACCCCACCCCTACTACCTATTCTAACACCCCCACCCACCCGTCTACCAACCCCCTTTCCAAAAAATATTTAATTTATTTTTTAAAAAAGAATTCTAAAATATATTTTTACACTTTAGCTAAACACTAGAATGTATTTTTTGAAAAATATTTTTTCATTCATCAATCAAATACTAGAAAATATTTTTTGAAAAATATTTTTCGATCCACCAACCAAACATAGGAAAACAAGTAAGAAATCAATTTGTTTTCCAAGAAAACATTTTCTAGGAAAATATTTTCATCAAAAACATTTTCTTCATATCAAACACACCCCAAGTCATACTTGAGCCTCAACCATAATAAAATTTTCCCTTCAACACAACAAGGTATAGTACAACATAGCAACAACAAACAATGACAACATCGCTGCCAAACAATGCTCAAACCACTGGATAATGGAAAATTCGATGGTTTTTCACATCTCCCCTCGTCTATCTTCTCTTGTTACCCAAGATTCTCAGCTCGTCTCCATCAAATATCACTTTAATTCCTTTCTGAAAAGAGAAGAATATAAAGATTCAATGGTTCTTAAAGCATTTTTATTTGAATCAGCTGACAAACAACTGTTCATCTTTAAGAATCAAAATCGTCAAATCCAGAGTCCAAATCTTTCAAATCCTTTCAAAAAAGGTAATTTGTTTTCTTAATACTCTAAACCGTCACTAAATTTTGAAAAGCTTCAAAGAGGTGTTGGGCAGCCCAATTTTTTAACTATAAAAGGAGGTTTGGTTCACCTTTTCAAGAAGGGAAGTGGTAGAGAAATTGGGGAAATATTTGAGTTTATCAAACTCTCCAATTCTCTAAGTTCTCTATTTCCATTGTTGTATTTCTTCTGATTGTCACCAATATTAGTTAATTTTCATCACTCCCGTCTTGAAGTAGTGTGAAAACTAATGGTCGTCTACTCATCGTCAAAGTTCGCTACCCTAAAAAAGGTAACCTCTTTTTTCAATTTGCAATGTAGTTTTTTTATGTTGTTATTGTTGTAACTTTCCTGCCTCACCTTTATTTCGTCGTTTTTTTTTGCACCGTTTTTCTATTAATTGTGTCACCTGGTTGATTTTTTTCCATGTTGCTGCATAGAGACCATAATTTACTTATTGCTTAGCTGACTTGATTGATTTCTATTATGAATAAAGCCTCGTCTTGCTTTTGGTCGTACTTTTTTTTGGAGTATAGAGCAACAAAGAAGTGTTCTTGTGGACATAAAGGGACAAAAGAGTGAATATCTCATGATACTTAGCACTTTGTACTTGTTGGGTTCAATATGTATGGAAGAAGTGTGAATGGAAAATGGAGAGAAAAATGATGGAGGGAAGGATACACTAATTTAGAAAGTGAACTCTCAAATTGGAAAGTTCACTAGATCTCCCACATTGGTGGGAGAAGAGAACTTTGAAGTATTTTTAATAAAGAATACTTACTCTACATGGATAGTGAGGCAAAAACAAGGTGGTGCCTCGTGCCGTCATCGTCGTCACTCGCTCGGCTCAGCTTCGGATTTGAATTTGTCAAATGATCGATCGATGAGATCTATCTTTTTGGACAAAATTTATTTGATCAAAATCTGATCCAAATATACCAAAGGAAAAATTACAGAAACGCAAAAAAATTTTCTGTGTTTTATCCTCCATTTATATGCATGTATACAGTGAACTGATGTACTGTTTCAAACTGAATTGATGCAATGTTATGAACTGATGCTTCAGAAAGATGCAACCATTCAGTAAAATGACACACTGATTAATGAAAAGGTATGCTTGTTTGGAAAAGACACACTGTTTGGACGAATAGACATGATTTTTCAGGAAAAGTTACACCTTTCCATTGCCACTTTTCAGAAGAGGCATATTATGGCTATATAAATCTGCTTTCATCCACAGGTTTAGACATAAAAAACAATTTCTGAAATACAAACTCTTCTTGTCTTCAACTATTCTATTTGATCAATCAAACTATTGAGTGAGTTTGTAGAATTCAATAATTTGAGATACCACTATTGTTCGGATTAAAGACCATTTTATCCTGGGAGGAAGATTCCATAACCTCGAGTATAGTGAGAGGAATTATTTGTTAAGGACACTCTGTAAAGTCGGGGGACTCGGTCTAAATTTTTGTTTCTTCTTTTTCTAAATATTAACACACTTCTAAGATAGATTATTCATAATCTAGTGTTGAAGGTGTTAAGAAACTTAATAAGTTCTTGTCTTGAACTTGAACTTGTTTTGAAGTTTATGTTGCTTATACACAGATTCTTGTACCCGAATACATACAAGATAACAATCTTAAGGAATAATCCAGAATCTGTATTACTTATTTTTGGAGATTAAAGCTTCAAGCTTTCTATTCCGTTTGAATTTAAATAGTAATTAGAAGACATAAAATCTTTGTCACAAGTTTAAAATTCACTCGGTTGACAATTGGAAGTCATAAAAACTTCATTGTTAACTAGAAACTAGAAGAAAAGTTTAAAGTTGCTTAACTTTATAAGTAGTACTAAATATTATTGTCTTGTGGTGACAGTAAAAATGACTAACGAAAGTTAAATGCAACATGCGGCTTCGACTGTCGGGGCAACTAGCATTGCTTCAACAAGTCGAACAAATGCTCCGTAACCAATGGCACCTACGGAGAGGCCCAAAAAATTTGTGGGCATTGACTTTAAGCGATGGCAACAAAATATGTTCTTTTACCTCACCACTCTATGCCTTTAAACATTTACTAGTGAGGATACTCCTGAGGTGCTGGAGGGAACCTCGGACAAAGAGCATTTCATGATTGTAGAAGTTTGGAAACACTCGGACTTTCTTTGCAAGAATTATATATTGAGTGGTGTCCAAGACGACCTCTACAATTTTTACAGTGGAACTAAGACATTGAAGGAATTATGAGGGGCACTTGAATGAAAATACAAGACAGAGGATGCGGGAATTAAGAAATTCTTTGTTGCAAGGTTCTTGGACTTTAAAATGATAGATAGAAAATCGGTTGTCTCTCAAGTGCAGGAATTGCAAGTAATCATCCACGATCTTCTAGCGGAAGGTTTGATTGTGAATGATGCTTTCTAAGTAGCAGCGATAATTCAGAAGCTACCACCGATGTAGAAAGACTTCAAAAACTACTTGAACCATAAATGCAAGAAAATAACTGTCGAAGATCTTATTGTCCGACTGGGTATTGAAGAGGATAATAAGGCTACCGAGAGAAGGTCAAAAGGGAATTCTGCCATTAATGGAGCACATATTGTGGAAGATGACCAAAACAATTTTAATAAAAAAGAAGAAAGTTGAACAAAGAAGCAATCAACCCAAGAATAAATTCAAGGGAAAATGCTTCTGTCACGCCCTAAAATCCTATCAGCCGGACTGGCACCCGAAGCCGAAAAGGCCCGGGAGAACCCGTTCAAATACATGTACTTTCACTTACATGTCACCAAAAATTTGGGCACCACTTCGTTACATATAGAAGGGTCTAATTCTCTGTATCCGCACAACACGCACAAATATTTATATATATATAATACTTGGCCGTTGTGGCCACCACATATACAAATATAACATCACTATATAGACTTCCATGACTTTACCCTTCCTTATGTCTGCAAAGCCTCTAGGATATATACATGACATAACTAGGGTCGGGACAAACCCCCGCCCACACATGACTCCTGTACAATAACAAAACATAAGGAACTGACTCGAAAAGCTCCGAAGCAAACTGGAGCTCACCAACAATAGCTGTACAACTTGGCTCCTATCTATGCTGTGAGTGAGCTGAAGCACCTGTGCCTGCAGCATGAAATGCAGGTCCCCCGTGAGGGACGTCAGTACGAAATATGTACTGAGTATGTAAAGCTGTAAATAATCATATGTGATATGGGGGATCAAGAAAATAAGACGCAAGTGAATAAATCATAATAGAAGTGAACCACACTTCATAAACATTTTTAGGATCATGCACATTATCATTAATCTGAATTGGGTTCTTGAATTCAAACACATTTGTGGAACGGTATACATTCATTCATTTCATTCTTTACAATTATTAATCGTCATTACCTCCTCCTCCCGAACCTCCAACCACCTAACAATAATCAATACTGTATCGTACTATGACCATTAGGATGCCCCAGTACATATCAACTGGGATCGACCCATGCTAGGCTTATGCCTCTGGGATACCACCCATAAACACATAAATAGGGATCGACCCATGCTAGGCTTATGCCCCTAGGATACCACCCACATGTATATCAAGTAACACACATAAGAGATCTTTTAAATAACTTAGTTCAAAAGCTTTTGAGATTATTACATTAGTGTTTATGCCAATATAGTACCTTTGGAACAATGATACATCAATAGGAATCAAGTAATAGACCTTCTATACAATAACAATTTCATAAAGACTCATTGGTACATCAACAATGTGTTTCAGAATCATCAATATCACAATAATGAAATAGGAGCCTTTTGGTATATCAATGAATCATTTTGACACTTTATAGAATGGAAACAACTTCGTTGGTAATGTAGAACAATACGTGTTTTTGGACAACCTCGGAATCTTACTTGATGGAACATTGGTGTTTTCATGCCAAAGAACATTGTTAGAGTATGCTTTACATACCTCGTTGTAGATTCGGATACCAATTCAACACAACTTCCCGCCTTTACAAATCACTTATCTACAATGAAATGTTTGGCATCTAGTATTAGCAACCCAACACCACAATTCTCTTCCATAATTCCATACAACCAATATTTGCATACATTCCAAAAACCAACTTGAACAATAGGTTTATGTGTATATATATATATATAGTCATCATTTCAATACCACATCATCACACCAAATCCCTTCACAATTCAACATAATCCAACCATGCACAAGAATAATCCAACATCATTTCCAATCATCTTTCAACAACAATCAAATAACATACTTCTTATACTCACATGAATATATATACATATCCATATAAATAACACCAACATGATTTACATCCTTACCATAAAATGGACCTTTTGATTTTGAAGTCCTGTTGGCACAAATAAGAGGTGCTTCTCGAATCCCTTGAGAAGGTGAACACAACTACGGAATCAATTTGGATTTTCTACGGTTGAATCACAAGATAATTGGTGTTGAAATTAGGCTAGGGTTTCTTATTTTCAATAATTGGATGATGAATGATGGATATGAGGCTAAGTTTATGTATATAATGACCAATTTTTGTCCATGAGGTGATGGAAAATGACCATATTGCCCTTAAAAATTTAAGTAAATTCGAATCTGTCCATGGTGGACTGTTTTGACAGGCTAAAGTAAATCGGCCATAACTCTTTGCTCCGATATTGGATTTGGGTGAAATTGGTATCGTTGAATAGATAATTCAAAGGTCTTTCATTTAATAAAAAGTAGGACACCCATTTCATCTAGTACAAGGAGTTATGATCGTTTGAAGTTGACCCTAAAAAACTGTTTTGAGAGGCTGAAGTAAAACGAGTATAACTCCTTACTCAGATGTTAGATTTGGATGAAACCAATTGCATTGGAAAGAAGACTCAAAGATATTTCTTTTGATAGGTCGAAGCCCGCCTAGTTCAGTATATTGAGGGAATTATAATCGTTCAAAGTTGACTCAAAAAACTGGCAAGCCTCAGTAGTTTGTGTGCAGGAAATTTTCCTGCACATTTACTGATCACATATCCCGGCCATCGTTTTATAGTTTCGAACGTGCTCGATTATATCCAAAACTTATCCGTTTTTGGAAATCTTTATATCGTTGGAAAGCTTATTCAATAACCTTCGTATGGAACCATCGACGGGAAAATTCCGGTATAAATAAAATAAAAAATTAATTCCATATAAATAAGACCAATACACGTACTTGAATACGCCAATACATGTACTTGAATACGGGGTGTTACAGCTTCAATTGTGGAAAGATTGGCCATAAGTCTATGGATTGTTGAGCTCCAAAAAAAGGCAAGAAAAAGGATCAAGCAAATACGATTGAATCCAAAAACGAATGCGATAATCTGTGTGTTATATTCTCAGAATGCAACTTGGTGGGAAATCCTCGCGAATGGTGGATGAATTCTCATGCCACCCGCCATGTATATGCCAATAGAGAGTTTGTCATCATTTTCTCCGGCTCAAGTAAAAAAAATGATCTACATGGCTAACTCCGCTACTACTAAGGTAGAAGGAACAGGAAAAATATGCTTGAAAATGACTTCAGGATAGGTTTTGACACTTAACAATGTCTTGTATGTTCTGGAGTTACATAGGAATTTAATTTCTGTTTCACTTCTAGACAAGAACGGATTCAAATGTGTAACCATTCCTGGAAAAATTGTAATTAGCAAAAGAGAAATGTATGTAGGAAAAGGCTATCTCACCGAGGGTCTTTATAAGTTGAATGTAATGAATGTTGAAATAAATAAAAGTTCAAATTATTCTTATTTGCTTGAGTCTTATAATTTATGGCATGAATGTTTAGGCCATATTAATTATAAAACATTATGAAAACTGATTAACTTAGAAGTTTTGCCGAACTTTAAGTGCAATAAATCAAAGTTTCAAACATGTATGGAATCAAAGTATGCAAAACATCCTTATAAGTCTATTGAAAGAAATTTCAATCCCTTAGACTTAGTACACACTGACATTTGTGATATAAAGTCAACACCATCACATTGTGGGAAAAAGTATTTCATAACCTTTATTGACGATTGCACTGGATATTGTTATGTCTATTTTCTATATAGTAAGGATGAAGCAATAGATGCGTTTAGGCAATATAAAACTGAAGTTGAAAATTAATTAGATAAAAAGATAAAAATAATAAGAAGTAATAGGGGTGGAGAATATGAATCTCCTTTCGCCAAAATATATGTAGAAAATGGAATTATCCATCAAATTGTGGCCCCGTATTCACCTCAATCTAATGGAATAGTGGAAAGAAAAAACCAAACTTTAAAGGAAATGATGAATGCCTTGCTTATAAGTTTTGATTTACAGCAAAACTTGTGGGGGAGGCTATCCTTACAGCCAATCGTATACTCAGTAGAGTTTTCCATAGTAAGACACAATCAATTCCTTATGAAAAATGGAAAGGAAGGAAACCCAACTTGAAATATTTCAAAGTGTGGGGTTGTCTAGCAAAGGTCCAAGTTTTTATGCCTAAGAGGGTTAAGATAGGTCCTAAGACTCTAGACTGTGTGTTCATAGGATATGCTAAAAGCAGTAAAGCTTGTTGATTTTTGATTCATAAATTCGAACATCCGGATATAAATGAAAATATGGTAATGAAAAATTCTTCAAAAAATATTTACCCATATAAAACTAGACATAAACAGTCTAGTGGAGGGTCTAAACGACCTCAAGATGAACCAAGTGAGAATGTACATAATGAAGAGAATCCAAGACTTAGTACAAGTCAAAGAACTTCTATGACGTTTGGATCAGATCTTGTAACTTTTCTCTTAGAAAATGAGCCTCAAATATTTAAAGAAGCGATGTCATCGTCAGACTCATCCATTTGGAAAGAGGTAGTCAATAGTGAGATTGATTCAATCTTAAGAAACCATACGTGGGAATTAGTTGATCTTCCTCCCGGAAATAAACCTTTAGGTTCTAAATGGATCATCAAAAGGAAGATGAAAGCGGATGGTATTATTGACAAATACAAGGCAAGACTTGTTGTAAAAGGCTTCAAACAAAAAGAAGGCCTTGATTACTTCGATAAATACTCTCCAGTAACAAGGATAACATTGATGCGAATGTTAATTGCCTTGGCTGCGGTATATGGTCTTGAAATCCATCAAATGGATGTGAAAATCGCTTTCCTAAATGAAGAATTGGAGGAAGAAATTTACATGGAACAACCTGAGGATTTTGTGGTTCCAAGAAAGGAAAACAAGGTGTGTAAACTTAGTAAGTCATTATATAGACTAAAGCAAGCACCAAAATAATGGCATGCAAAGTTTGACCAAACTAAGTTGGCAAACGGATTCAAAATAAATGTGTTTATATTAAAAACACTCCAAATCACCAAGTCATTGTATGTTTATATGTGGATATATGTTAATCATCAGCAGAGACATTTCTGACATAAATGCAACAAAACGAATACTCGTGAGCAAGTTTGATATGAAAGACCTTGGAGTTGAAGATGTGATCTTAGGTATAAGAATCCATCAAAATCCACAACGGTTGGCATTATCACAGTCTCATTATATCGAAAATGTACTTGACAAGTTTAAGTATATGGAATTCGTTATTGCCAAGACTCCATTGGATGTGAGCTTTGCACTTCGAAAGAATGAAGGTGAAAGTGACTCACAATTGGAGTATGCAAAAGTATTGGGATGTTTAATGTATATAATGAATTGTACACAACCAGACATAGCATGTGCTATTAGTAAATTAAGTCGGCACATGAGTAATCCCAACAAAACTCATTGGATGGTAATGAAAAAAGTGTTGGGGTATCTTAAATACAGTCAAGATTATGCCTTGCATTATAATAAATATACTGCGGTACCTGAAAGATATAGTGATGCAAATTGGATCACCGGATTGAACAAAGTAAAATCCACAAGTGGATTTGTATTTACTATCGATGGAGGAGCAGTCTCTTGGAAATTATCAAAACAGACTTGTATTTCTCACTCTACAATGCAATCAAAATTTATCGCATTGGATAAAGCTGGTGAAGAAGCAGAATGGCTCCGAAATTTCTTAAAAAACATTCTGTATTGGCCCAAACCAGTGACACCAATATGTATACATTGTGATAGCCAAGCGGGAATAGGTAGGGCAGAGAGCATGATGCATAATGGTAAATCTCATCACATATGATGGAGACATAATGCCGTTAGGGAACTTCTCTCTAGTGAAATTATCATTGTTGACTACGTAAAGTCAAGTGTCGGATCCACTTATGAAAGGCCTATCTAGAGAAAGAGTGGAAAGAACATCCAAGGTAATGTGTTTAAGGCCTAGGAAAAGTCAGTATGGCGGTAACTCTACCTAGCAGACTGGAGATCCTATTAGCTAGGTTCAAGGAGATCAAACAAAGTTCTGTCTGACAAGTTTAACATTGTCAATTACCCAACCCATTCTCATGATGTAGATAATGTTTAGTTAACAAGGATAAGACTTAAGGTTAAAAGTCTTTTAATGATTATCTAAATTTGACAGATTTGACCAAATAGTTTAATCTATAGGATTGAACATTTAGAAATCACCTAAGTGAGGGCGAAGTGGAAGCCTCTTGAAAGAGAATGTTAGTAAAGGCCTATTCTCTAAGCTCTCGTGAAATTGGGACGTGTTCACAGCTGAAAAGAATAAAATCGTGAGAACCATAAATGGTAAAAGGATAATTGTGTGACATATGTTGTATAGGTGTACATTAAAGCTCGATGGCTCAAAGATACGAAATATACCAATTGACCAAGTGCATCCGATGCATGTTCACTACGAAAAGTTCAAAGAAAAACCCACTTATCCAGATACAATCAGTCTTTACTTGATGATCACATACTTGTCCATAAAAATTTTTCAAAAAATAGCCATTCCCCATTCGTGTGGGGGATTGTTGGGTTAAATATGTATGGAAGAAATGTGAATCAAAAATGGAGAGAAAAATGGTAAAGGGAAGGAGACATTAATTTAGAAAGTGTACACCCAAATTGGAAAGTTTACTAAATCTCCCATATTAGTGGGAGAAGAGAACTTTGGAGTATTTTTAATGAAGAATAGTTACTCCACATGGATAGTGAGGCAAGGATAAGGTGGTGCTTCGCGCCATCGTCATCGTCGCTCGCTCGGCTCGGCATTGAATTTAGATTTGTTAAATGATCGATCGATGAGATCTATCTTTTTGGATAAAATTTATATGATCAAAATATGATCTGAATATACCAAAGAAAAAATGACAGAAACGTAAAAAAATTCTGTGTTTTATACTCCATTTATATGCATGTATTTAGTGAACTGATGCATTGTTTCGAACTGAATTGATGCAATGTTATGAACTAATGCTTCAGAATGATGCAACCATTTAGTAAAATGACAGACTGATTCATGGAAAGGCATGCTTGTTCGGAAAAGACACACTGTTTGGATGAATAGACATGATTTTTTAGGAAAGGTTCCACCTTTTTAAGTGAACCATTGCCACTTTTCAGAAGAGGCATGTTATGGCTGTATAATTCCTTCTTTCATCCACAGGTTTAGACATGAAAAATAATTTCTGAAACACAAACTCTTCTTGTCTTCAAATATTCTTTGTGATCAATCAAACTGTGAGTGAGTTCGTAGAATCCGACAAGTTGAGGTACCGCTATTTTTGGATTGAAGGCCATTTTATCCTGGGCGGAAGATTCTATAACCTCGGGTACTGTGAGGTAAATTATTCCTTAAGGACACTCCGTGAAGTCGGGGGACCTTGTCTAAATTTTTGTTTCATTTTTTTCTGAATATTAACATACTTCTAAGATAGATTATTCATAATCTAGTATTGAAGGTGTTAAGAAACTTCATAAGTTCTTGTCTTGACCTTGAACTTGTTTTGATTTTTGTGTTGCTTATATATAGATTCTTGTACCCGAATACATACAAGATAACAATCTTAAGAAATAATCCAGAATCTGTATTACTTGTTTTTAGAGATTAAAGCTTTAAGTTTTCTACCCTATTTGAATTTAACTAGTGATTAAAAGACATAAAATCTTTGTCACAAGTTTAAAATTCATTCGGTTGACAATTGGAAGTCATAAAAACTTCATTGTTAACTAAAAACTAGAAGAAGAGTTTATAGTTGCTTAACTTTAGAAGTAGTATTCTGAAAATACTAAATATTATTGTCTTACGGTGACAGAAAAAATGACTAACGAAATTCAAATACAATATGCGGCTACGACTATGGGGACAACTAGCATTGCTTCAATAAGTCGAGCAAATGCTCCCCAACTAATGGCACCTGCGGAGAAGCCCGGAAAATTAGCGGGCATTGACTTTAAGCAATGGCAGCAAAAGATGTTCTTTTACCTCACCACTCTATACCTTCAAACGTTCACTAGTGAGGATGCTCCTGAGGTGCCCCAGGGAACCTCGTACAAAGAGCATTTTATGATTATAGAAGCTTGGAAACACTTGAACTTCCTTTGCAGGAATTATATATTGAGTGGTCTCCAAGATGACCTCTACAATGTTTAAAGTGGAACTAAGACATCGAAGGTGTGGGGGGAACTAGGACTAAAATACAAGGTAGAGGATGCGGGAATTAAGAAATTCTTTTTTGGAAGGTACGTGGACTTTAAAATGATAGATAGAAAATTGGTAGTCTCTCAAGTGCAGGAATTGCAAGTAATCATTCACGATCTTCTAGCAGAAGGTTTGATTGTGAATGATGTTTTCCAAGTAGCAACGATAATTGAGAAGCTACCACCAATGTAGAAAGACTTAAAAAACTACTTGAAGCATAAACGCAAGAAGATGACTGTCGAAGATCTTATTGTCTGACTGTGTATTGAAGAGGATAATAAAGCTGCCGAGAGAAGGTCAAAAGGTAATTCTACAATTAATGGAGCACATATTGTGGAAGATGACCAAAATAATTCTAAGAAAAAGAAGAAAGTTGAACCAGGAAGCAATCAACCCAAGAAGAAATTCAAGGGAAAATGCTTCAATTGTGGCAAGATTGGCCACAAGTCCACGGATTGTCGAGCCCTGAAGAAAGGCAAGAAAAAGGATCAAGCAAATATGATTGAATCCAACAAAGAATGTGATGATCTGTGTGCTATGTTCTCAGAATGCAACTTGGTAGAAAATCCTCACGAATGGTGGATGGATTCTGGTGCCACCTGCCATGTATGTACCTACAAAAAGTTGTTTTCGTTATTTGCTCCGGCTCAAGTAGAAGAAATGATCTGCATGGCTAACTCCACTACTACTAAGGTAGAAGGAACAGGAAAAATATGCTTGAAAATGACTTTAGGGAAGGTTTTGACACTTAACAATGTCTTTTATGTTCTGGAGTTACGTAGGAATTTAATTTCTGTTTCACTTCTAAACAAGAACGGATTCAAATGTGTAACCGTTTCTGGAAAAATTATAATTAGCAAAGGAGAAATGTATGTAGGAAAAGGCTATCTCACCGAGGGCCTTTATAAGATAAATGTAATAAATGTTGAAATAAATAAAAGTTCAAATTCTTCTTATTTGCTTGAGTCTTAAGATTTATGGCATGAACATTTAGGTCATGTTAATTATAAAATGCTACAAAAATTGATTAACTTAGAAGTTCTGCCAAACTTTGAGTGCAATAAATCAAAGTGTCAAACATGTATGGAACCAAAGTATGCAAAACATCCTTATAAGTCTGTTGAAAGGAATTCCAATCCATTAGACTTAGTACATACTAATATTTGTGATATGAAGTTAACACCATCACGTGGTGGGAAAAAGTATTTCATAACCTTTATTGACGGTTGCACTAGATATTATTATGTCTATTTTCTAAATAGTATGGATGAAGCAATATATGCGTTTAGGCAATATAAAATTAAAGTTGAAAATCAGTTAGATAAAAAGATAAAAATGATATGAAGTGATAGGGGCAGAGAATATGAATCTCCTTTCACTAAAATATATGTAGAGAATGAAATTATCTATCAAACTATGGACCTGTATTCACCTCAATCTAACGGAATTGCAGAAAGGAAAAATCAAACTTGGAAGGAAATGATGAATGCCTTGCTTATAAGTTCCGGTTTACCGCAAAACTTGTGGGGGGGGCTATAATTACAGCTAATCGTATACTCAATAGAGTTCCCCATAGTAAGACATAATCAATTCCTTATGAAAAATGAAAAGAAAGGAAACTCAACTTGAAATATTTTCAAGTGTGGGGTTGTCTAGCAAAGGTCCAAGTTCCTATATCTAAGAGGGTTAAGATAGGACATAAGACTATAGATTGCGTGTTCTTAGGATATGATAAAAGCAGTAAAGCATGTCTATTTTTGGTTCATAAATCTGAACATTCAAATATAAATGAAAATACAATAATTGAATCAGATAATGCCAAATTCTTTGAAAATATTTACCCATATAAAACTAGACACAAACAGTCTAGTGGAGGATCTAAACGACCTTAAGATGAACTAAGTGAGAATATACATAATGAAGAGAATCCAAGACGTAGTAAACGTCAAAGATCTTTTACTACGTTTGGATCAGATTTTATAACTTTTCTCTTAGAAAATGAGCCTCAAACATTTAAAGAAGCGATGTCGTCGTCAGACTCATCCTTTTGGAAAGAGGTAGTCAGTAGTGAGATTGATTCAATATTAAACAACTATACGTGGGAATTGGTTAATCTTCCTCCCAGAAATAAACCTTTAGGTTCTAAATAGATCTTTAAAAGGTAGATGAAAGCGGATGGTACTATTGACAAATACAAGGCAAGACTGGTAGTAAAATGCTTCAAACAAAAAGAAGACCTTGATTACTTTGATACATACTCGCTAGTAACAAGGATAACATCGATTCGAATATTAATTACCTTGGCTGCAGTATATGGTCGTGAAATCCATCAAATGAAAGTGATTACCACTTTCCTAAATGGAGAATAAATTTACATGGAATAGCCTGAGGGTTTTGTGGTTCCAAGAAAGGAAAACAAGGTGTGTAAACTTAGTAAGTCATTATATAGACTAAAGCAAGCACCAAAATAATGGCATGCGAAGTTTGACTAAACTAAGTTGGCAAACGGATTCAAAATAAATGTGTTTATATTAAAAATACTCCAAATTACCAAGTCATTGTATGTTTATATGTGGATGATATGTTAATCATCAGCAGAGACATTTCTGACATAAATGCAACAAAACGAATACTCGAGAGCAAGTTTGATATGAAAGACCTTGGAGTTGCAGATATGATCTAAGGTATAAGAATCCATCGAACTCCACAAAGGTTGGCTTCGTCACAGTCTCATTATATCGAAAATGTACTTGACAAGTTCAAGTATATGGAATTCGGTATTGTCAAGACTCCATTGGATGTGAGCTTTGCACTTCGAAAGAATGAAGGTGAAAATGACTCATAATTGGAGTACGCAAGAGTATTGGGATGTTTAATGTATATAATGAATTGTACACAACCAGACATACCATGCACTATTAGTAAATTGAGTCGGTACATGAGTAATCCTAACAAAACACATTGGATGGCAATGAAAAGAGTGTTGGGATATCTTAAATACACTCAAGATTATGCCTTGCATTATAATAAATATCTTGCGATACTTGAAGGATAGAGTAATGCAAATTGGATCACCGGATCGAACGAAGTAAAATCCATAAGTGGATATGTATTTACTATCGGTAGAGGAGTAGTCTCTTGGAAATCATCCAAACAGGCTTGTATTGCTCGCTGTACAATGGAATCTGAATTTATCGCATTAGATAAAGCCGGTGAAGAAGCAGAATGGCTCCAAAATTTCTTAGAAGACATTCTGTATTGGCCCAAAGTAGTGTCACATGTATGTATACATTGTAATAGCCTAGCGACAGTAGGTAGGGCAGGGAGCATAATGTATAAAGGTAAATCTAGTCACATATAATGGAGACATAATACCATTAGAGAACTTCTCTCTAGTGGAATTATCACTATTGACTACGTAAAGTCAAAGAATAATGTGTCAGATCCACTTACGAAAGGCCTATCTAGAGAAAAAGTGGAAATAACATCCAAGGGAATGAGTTTAAGGTCTAGGACAAGTCAGTATAGTGGTAAGTCTACCTAGCAGACTGGAGATCCCAAGAGCCAGGTTCAAGTAGATCAAACAAAGTTGTGTCTGACAGGTTCAACATTGTCAATTACCCAACTCATTCTCATGATGTAGACAATGTTTAGTAAACAAGGATAAGACTTATGGTTTAAAGTCTTTTAATAATTATTTAAATTTGAAAGATTTGACCAAATTGTTTAATCTATAGGATTAACCGTTTAGAAATCATCTAAGTGGGGGCGAAGTGGAATCCGCTTTAAAGAGAATGTTAGTAAAGGCCTATTCTCTAAGCTCTCATGAAACTGGAAGGTGTTTATGGCTTAAAAGAACAAAACCGTGAGAACCATAAACAGTAAAAGGCTGGTTGTAGACATGTGTTGTCTAGGTGTACAATAAAAGCTCGACGATTCAAAGATATCAAATCTGCCGATTGACCGAGTGCATCCGATGCATGTTCACTACAAAAAGTTCAAAGAAAAACCCACTTATCCAGATGCAATCAGTCTTTGCTTAATGATCACATACTTGTCCGTAAAACTTTTACGAAAAAGCCATTTTCCATTCATGTAGGGGATTGTTGGGTTCAATATGTATAGAAGAAGTGTGAATGAAAAAATAGAGAGAAAAATGGTGGAGGTAAGGAGACACTAATTTAGAAAGTATACTCCCAAATTGGAAAGTTCACTAAATCTCCCACATTGGTGGGAGAAGAGAGCTTTGGAGTATTTTTAATAAAGAATACTTACTCCACATGGATAGTGAGGCAAGAACAAGGTGGTGCCTCGCACCGTCGTCGTCGTGACTCGCTCGACTCGGCTTCGAATTTGAATTTGGATTTGGAAAATGATCGATTGATGAGATCTATATTTTTGGACAAAATTTATTTGATCAAAATCTGATCCGAATATACCAAAGAAAAAATGATAGAAAGGCAAAAAGAATTTCTGTGTTTTATCCTCCATTTATATGTATGTATACAGTGAACTGATGAACTGTTTCGAACTGAACTGATGCAATATTATGAATTGATACTTCAAACAGATGCAACCATTTAGTAAAAATGACACACTGATTCATGGAGAGGTATGCTTGTTTGGAAAAGACACACTGTTTGGACGACTAGACATGATTTTTTAGGAAAGGTCACACCTTTTTAAGTGAACCATTGCCACTTTTGAGAAGAGGCATGTTATAGCTATATAAATCTTCTTTCATCCACAAGTTTAGACATGAGAAATAATTTCTAAAACACAAGCTCTTTTTGTCTTCAAATATTTTGTGTGATCAATCAAACTGTTGAATGAGTTCGTAGAATCCGATAATTTGAGGTACCACTATTGTTCGGATTGAAGGCCATTTTATCCTGGGAGAAAGATTCCATAACCTCGGGTACAGTGAGGGGAATTATTCCTTAAGGACACTCCGTGAAGTCACGGGACTTGGATTAATTACTGTTTCATCTTTTTCTGAATATTAACACACTACTAAGATAGATTATTCATAATCTAGTGTTGAAGGTGTTAAGAAACTTCATAAGTTCTTGTCTTGAACTTGAACTTGCTTTGAAGTTTGTATTGCTTATATACAGATTCTTGTACCCGAATACATACAAGATAACAGTACTTTCCTCGCTCTTAAACACTCTTCAGATTTCACCACCTCTATTTTCCTTTGGAGACGTCAATCTCGTGAAATAGAGCTCACTTGTTAATAAGTTTCAGCTATGTTTGAACTGAATATGTTGGCGTGCTCGTTGTGTTTCTATATCTCAATGAAGTATAATGTAGGGGGATGTTAATATGAATGTTATGGAACAATATGGAACAAAACGCGAACGCGTCGTGGTGTTACCCATCTTCTATTCTCTTCCTATCTCCAAATACTTGGTAAATTTTCCTTTTGTATATTCCAGTCATGTTTTATTATTTTTTCCATCATTTTTTAGTTTTGGATGATTAGAATAGAAGAGATAAAAGAAAGGGCAGTTTGGTGCACTAAAGTTATTGCTATGCGCGGTATCCGAGGAAGAGCCGCACCACATGGGTGTATCGTACGCAACTTTACCTTGCATTTCTGCCAGAGGCTGTTTTCAAGGCTTGACCCCATGACCTCCTGGTCGCAGCATCACAACAACTTTACCAGTTACTCCAAGGCTCCCCTTCATTAGAAAGAGATATAGGGCAGAGAGATATTTACGTGAGGATAAGATAGAAACTCTTCATGGCAAACTCCTGTCTTTCCTTCTAAGTGCTTAAAATTGATTTTCTCTGCACCATTTACATGATTTTCTCTCACCTAATGGGCTAATCTTAGTCTAATGTTGGGATCGAGTTTGAACGGAGTTGAGTATATCTCAACCCGAACTTGTGACTACTCCTAAAACAGAATGTCTTTGCTCTATTTAGATCACTCAATTTTAATTTGCTTCAAGCTCAACATTCGATGCCCATCCCTCCCTATAATCACTGTTTGAAATTATGTTCTAGTGTTCTCTCGATGTTCTAAGTGTTCTTTCAACATTCGTTTAGCAAAAGCATATTTTTAATAAGATATGTACAGTGGAATGCTCTTTGTAATACAATAATGTCTAAACCGATCTTCTTATCTATAGTGAATTTAAGAAGTCTTACTTAGAGAGTCCCCATTCGTCAATAACTTGAACTAGAGCACATTCCTTCAAAATTTATCTTTCTAACGTGTGTATGATTTAGTTTAATTTATTTTAGTCGTCATGTTTTTCGAGAATTTATTCAGTAGTCCGAGGACTTAAGTCTCTCTTTTATTCATTCACTGATTGATTCTACATGCTACATTTTTGAACAAAAATGGATGACTAGTTTGTAGGGAAGCATCTTAGTTCCCAGGTGTGTATTTTTGTTATAACCTCTTGTATATGCTTCTGCTCATTTCCATGAAGGAGTTTGAAAACAAGTCTTTATTTTTAGGTTTAGAAAAAGTTTAAGTTTGGCTCAAAATCATGACCGAAGAATTTAAGACTTTCCTTCATTGTTTCTGGCTTATACATGGTCAATAAAAAATAGTGTCTATAATATATTTGGCCTACGCTGTCCCGATTTTCTCCTTCGAATGCACTGTTTACTTCTTTATAGTCAAGTAATAAGGTCGCTCACGTTCAACTCGAGCTTGAGCCTAGTTAAAATCTATTTTAGCATTTGTTTTCAATCGTCCCTACGCCTCTAATCACCTCTTCCCCAGTGGGTGCGTTTTCTTTGATATAAGTAAATTAAGTTAGCCAACATATGATTTTGAGTCAAAATTTGCTGCTGCTTTAGCCTTTGAAATATAGGGATGACTTTTTTTAGAACTGATCCATGTGAAACATGTTAAGAAGTACAATTTTGCTTCCATGTGAATGTCGATTTCTGTTGAACTTGAGAAGTACTGATTTGAAAAGTTTTTTTTGACATATTGTTAGCTTTTCACCCCAAAATTATTATTATTATTATTATTATTATTATTATTATTATTATTATTATTATTATTATTATTATTATTATTCTGGAACATTGTCCATGTAACTTAAGAATTTAATTTCATTTCTTTATCTTATTCTATGTTGGATTTAGACTCCGCACGTCTCCAATTAAATATCGTCCTTTTATTTTCTCTCTGTTTGCTGTTAAGCTTAGTTTTCAAATACTGATTCATTCCCTTTTTTGTATGAACTGTTGTAATGAGTCCATGGGACTCCGATATCACCTCCTTGCATATTCTTGTTGGGCTAAAAAAGCTATTTACAGAATACATACCCGATCCATATGTATATTCTTATTTTATGTGAGTCACCTTTGTATTTCGCAAATACATATGAAGATATACAGTATAGTTATGTTTGTTATTGTTTAATATGAATATAATATGTATTTCGTAAATACATGTGTATATTTTGTACTGTAAATGCATATCTAGATCTGTATGACTATGTATTTTGTATGTTTTTTGAACATGTGTATGTGATATACATATTTGTCTTATCAAAAATAAAAGTTAGAGATAGAAGAGTAAAATAATGAAAAAAATAAAAATATCAAAAGAAAAAAACAAAAAAAAAAAACAGAAGTGAAAAAAAAAAGGAAGAAAGAGAAATAGAAGCGTAAAAATAAAAGAAAAAAAAACAAAATGAAATATAAAAAAGAAGAAGAAAACGAAAATAGAAAAATAAAAAAATATGAGAAAGGAAAAAAAAATAGAAATAGAAGAAAGAAAATAAAGTGGAAAGAAAAAAATAAAAAAGAAAAAGAAATCAAAATAAAAAAATAAAATGATAAAAATAAGATGAAAAAAACTAATAAGAAAATAAGGTTGATATATAAGAGAGTGAAAAACATGTTTTATTTTGAAATATTGAAGATCATGAAGATAATTATCTTTAAATATGAAAAAGATAAAAAAGAAAACAAAAAATTTTTAAAAAAGAAAAGAGAAATAGAAAAGAGAAAATAAAGTGGAAATAAAAATAAAATAAAATAAAAAATAAAATGATAAAAAAATAAGATGAAAAAAAATAGGTAAAAGATATGGCTATATTTGGGGAGGTGAAATAGTAGAGTGAAAATACGAAAATGTAAAGTAGTGAGAGTAAAACATGCACTTGCCTAGTTAATGAGCAAAATAATGTTACTCTTGATATAAACTATAATTTTATAAAAATATTGTTATTTATTGTAATTATAATCTTAATATATTATTTTCTCTAATTTTTTCTAAAATATATTCCCATCATTTTTTGAAAACCCACTTCTCATCGGATGATCAGAGAAGCGAACTGGAAAAAACAACAACTACTAGATTTTGGGTGAAGGCCTAAAATAAAATCCTCTCTTATCCTTAGCTTTTATTTTCTTTTGCTTTGTATCACTAACATTTGTCTTGATTAAATGTTTTAACCTAGATGAATCCCCCATGAGGTTATTTCATTAATTTTTTTCCATTATTTCAATTTACTCCTATATATCGAATCATCAGAAAAATGAATTCAAATTTCTAATCAACTTTTTTTCTCTGAGGTAAAATTTTGATTTTGGATAAATAATTTCTAATTTCATGAGGGAAAATTAATTAATTTTCCCTCTAAAGCGCTCTCTTCGTTTTTTTTTTTTTTTTCTAAAAAAAGAGAATCATATTGTCCACGTTAACCTTAATTCTCACCAGTGCGCGAAAAACATATATATATATATATATATATATATATATATATATATAGTTCTTTTAATGGTTAGATGTTAAGACATGGATTTTTCTTTAATAAAAAAAAATCCTTCAAAGTATTTTAGCCACAAAGTTTTAAATTCCCCGGTCAATCGCAATTTGCGAGATTTTTAAAGTGCCTAATACCTTCTTTAAAAATTCACTTGAACCCTTATCCCGAAAGCTAATTTTAAAATAAAAGGATTTTTTAAATATCCTTTCTTAAAAAATGGTTTTCTTAATTTTTCAAAAATTAGGTGGCGACTTTTTTTCTGCTCTGCTTTATTTTCCAAAAATAATTTGTCAACGTTATGATGTTTTGATCGAGTTCAAAATGCATCGTAACAGTATTTAATAGCAAGAATAAAATGAATATAAAATTTTAAATTATTTATAAATTTTTTAAATTAAATAAGTACTTAGATATCTATTTTTAATATGATAGCAAGTAAAAGTAATGGAGGGAATATATATTTTTAAGGTGGATCTCGAAAAGATGTGGACACAAAATGCTCGTTTTCTAGAATATTGATGCACATAATCTTATAAAAGTCAAAATAATGATCTTGGTTCATCAATCATGCATAGAATATGCGATATCCAACTAATTTTAATTTGTACTCTTTCTTCAATTTGAGATCCGATTGTTTCATTTAAATAGAATTAATTAGGGTATCACAAGCTGATTTAAAAGCTGAAGGCATAAGATAAAGGTATTTTACTTAGCATAGGGCGAATCTATGTTGTGAGGGTAGTGAATATTACTTAGGAGAAGTCAAAAAATAGCTTTTTCTCAAAACCACTTTTGAAAAATATATTTAAAAATATTTTTTAAAAGCTATGTCAAGCAACAATTACTAATTACTGTTCGAATTTATCGTTCAAATTGATTAGACAAATATAAATCGTTTCTCACAACTTTTAATTTTTAAAAAATCACTTCTAAAAAAAATATTTTTCAAAATAAATTAATCAAAGAAGGTTAATAGTCTTCTTTGTGATTTTGCCCTTCTACAATCTCCACACAAAAAGGAGATTCGGCCTAACGCTTTCACGATTCATATCCTTTAGCCTGCGCATTCGTCATAGCATTCATTCTTTTATACTTCACTTGAGGCTAAAGTACCTGAAGCCATTTTTTCCCAAGATTTCAAGTCAAAATGCAAAATGGGTAGATACCCCAAGGCTTTGGGTATCAAGGCATTTTCCTTCATGGAAGGCTACTTCATAATGCAATTTGGTATCTCCATATAGCTGTAAAATAACATTTTTCGAGAAAGTGCGGAGCAAAGTAGTAAATACTTTAAGTCTTTGGAGTGAAATAAGTAGGAGCGTAGCCTTTAAATCCAAAATTCCTCGCACGCTTGGTTGCAAAGGACTATAGTCAGTGAGAGGGTGTGGACTTCAATGAAGTATTGTCTCCTGTTGTGAAAGACAGCTCTATTCTCGTCTTGCTTGCCATGGTTGCACTCTTTCGATCGGTGCGATAGGAAGAGGTAGTCAGAAACTCTTTCTCTGCATTGAATAGAAAAAATCCTTCTACTCGGACCAGGAAAAAGAATATAAATCAAAGTAACAGCAATCAAGATAACAGGCAAAGTCCTATCTCCGAATTTCACTCCGGGTGGGGAGAAAGTCATTGCTAGCTCTTACGAAGACGTTCTTGGGCAGCAGAAAGAGCATCTCTCTTTGTCTATTGGTTCACCTTTTGATCTTCCTATATCTCAACCACCTTGATTCTTTTTACTTAAAAAATAGTATTTTCATCTCACCCTGTCCCCTAACATGTGATGGAATTTTTAAAATAAGAAATAGAGCAGTTGGGTTATCTTTTTGACTTTAAATTAAGTGATTTCGATTTCGCTAGTGGGATATACACTAATTGAATTATTAAAGATTTTGTTTAATTTAATTAAACGTGCTGTTGTCTAAACGATGTTTGCGGATAGCATATGCTTTTTGGTAACCAATATATTAATCGCTAAAAGAATCATCAATACAGGACTATAGTTAGCATAACACTACTATCTATCTCAAGTAAAACAAACACTTCAGGCCTACAAGGATAGCATATGCTGCTATGACTAAATTATTCTATAGTAATTCTTTGATTTAACTTTAATCACACAAAGTTACATGATTGAAAGTTTTTACTTGAGTTCATGTATGGTCTTAAGTAAACTATATTTTACGGGAAAGTAAATACGTTATTGAATTTATAAGAATAATCTGAAAAATGTGGTCTTAAATATTTGATCACGCTTGGTTCATAGATAATTAAGTTTAATAATTTTTTACCTTGAAATTTTTTGAGTCAAATGTTTAAGATCATTCATTTTCAAAGTGATTGAATATAATTTCCAACTTAACAAAATCTAATGTTCTCATAGCTCAAATAAAAATAGTATCGTGTTTAAAGACAAGGCCAATTTCACCATGAAGCAATTGAAACCAAAGCTTTAGTTCCTTAATTTTGGGGGGCTTAATTTTTAGTAATTATAGGTTTATAGTTTAAAAAATCATTAGAAAATACTGAGAACTTAAAAAAAAAAAAAATTGTCTCATTTTAATGTTGTTTTACTTCAAAAAAATTATCACTTTGAGATTCAAGATTAAATTTACAATTATTTCCAACTTCAGCTTTAACATTAAAGATTTTTTTTAAAATGATGCTCAATATTTTTTAAAAATATTAATAAATAGGAGTAACTTATTAGTAAACTATACCTTGCATTTATTATTTTACTTAAAGAATGTGAAAAGAATTAAAATAAATACTAAAGTGGGACGGTGGGAGTAGAAAGGTAAGAGATATTATTTTAATAAGATAATTTTTTTTTATTTTTCAAATGCATATATTGCCTATGGAGTTCCTATAACAATCATTAGCCAAAATAATTTTTTAAAATTAAAATTGATAAATCTTACTTAAAATCAATAATGTCTCAAAGAGAAATTGAATAAATTAGGTATATTATCAAATGAATAGGAATTATTTTGAGAAGTCCGTTATAAAATAATTCTATTCATAATTTTGCATCTCAAGAATATATATATATATAAATATATATATATATATATATATATATATATATATATATATATATATATATATATATATATGTATGTATAAAAGATAAATAAAGGCCTGTTTAAAGAGATCCGAAGTTCATAAATCCACAATAGTGAAAAAAATCTTATCCTTTGTTAAAGTGTTTGATTAGCATTTTAGGAAAAAAAAAATAAGAATGTATTTTGTTTATCTTTTTATTGAAGTGTTTGATCAAATTTTTATGAAAAAAATATATAAGGATGTAAATTTTTTTGTTCTTTTGTTGAAGTGGTTGATTAAGCTTTTATGAAAAAGAATATATTAGAAAGTGAATAGTTTTTTGTTGTTGTTGAAGTGTTTAATTAAGCTTTTATGAAAAAATATAAGAATGTGTGTGTGTTTTTGTCTTTTGTTAAAAATGATCAAGCTTTTACAAAAAACAAATATAACAATGGTGCTCAAGAGCATACAGTACAATAATAGCTCCCTGATAACCAACCCCCCTCCCCCGTTTCAATGATACTTATTCATTATATTAAAAATAGATGAATAAAAATATTTATTTAAGTTAAAAAATTAATTAATAATTTATTTTTTTCTATTATTTTATTTTTATAGCTACTAAATATTATTATTCATCACTCAAGGTATAAAATTTTTTATAGTTAACATGAAATATAGTAAACTTACTTATGTTATTTACTATTTCTTAATATATTGTTAAATTAACAGTGAATAATCTATCAACTGATAGAAGATTTCCAAGAAACATTATTAAATGTAGATGAATACATGTCAGACACAGAAAACATCTATTCAATAATAAGTATTGATATAACTGATAAAGATAACTCAAAATCTGATTCCTCAGAATCAGAGGAAGATAATCTAGTCAATGAATTAGGCCAGGAGATAGAGGATTTAGATTTAAATAACCGAGTAATAAATAACTTAATAAATGTTACCCAAAAATGTGTACACAATTTCCAAAGAAATAAAAGTTTAGATAGTAATAGGTGTCGTATATGTAGTTGGTATCCAAGTAGAGACAATAGAGCAAAATGCAAAAAATGTTATCTAGAAGCATGTATAAATTGTATAGAAAACACTTTAAAATTAAAAGTAGAATCACAAACAAATAATGGACAAAGATATACGAATAATCAAATCATCAATTTAAGGGTATCTACTCTAGAAACCCGATTAAATGATTTAGAATAGAGATTAACTACTCTAGAAAAAGGAAAAACTAAAGAAGAAACGGATACACAAGACACAGTAGACACAGTACATTAGAAAAACTAGAAGCAGAGCTTATGAATTTAGAAAATAATGATACAACTTTAATATGTAACGAAGATAAAGAATTTTCTACCATAAAAGTTCTGATAAAGATTAGGATAAAAGACATTGAAATAGAAACTCTAGCATTAGTAGATCCCGGATGTACTAGTTGTCTAATTAATAAATTAATAGTACCCGAATACTTATTAAAGATACTTGAAAGACCTATACTAGCCACTCAAATGGATGGCTCTCAAAACATCAACCGTTATTACATAGAAAATGCACAAATAAGTTTCCTAAATACTTGCAATAAATTTTATAACCCAGTCTATCACGTAAATAAAATATTAGCTAGAGATTTAAATATAGGATCAGATTTTGTTATAGGATTAAAATTCTGTATACAAAACAAAGGAGGATGTCTCTTAACAAGAGACGGAATAATGCTATTTAAGAATCTAACTTATAAACCTGTACAAACAGAAATCTTGCCTACAGTATATAGAAACCTAAATACACATAAAAAGAAATCACTTCCAGAACCATGCTGCGAAGACTGTCAAAGTACGTAATGCAGCAACCTGTTAAAAGAAAATCTAGACGAAGTTAGAAATTATACTCTACTCAATGCAGGAGGACAAGAATGCTTAAAACATATAGAAAAAGAATATACACTAATAAGTATAGAAACTCGGTTTTATAATTTCAAGAAAGGAATCGATAAAATAGGAATAATAAATAGTCCAAAAGATTTGAAAAATATAATATCTATATTAGACGAAATGAAAATAATAGGAGAAAGACCATTAGCCCATTGGGACGCTAATGAATTAATGTATAAATTAGATATAATTAACCCTGAATATACTATAAAAACAGCTCCTATAGAAGCAAATAATGAGGATACTAACGAATTTGACGTACAGATAAAAGAACTTTTAAAATTAGGAGTCATAAGAAGATCCACCTCTAGACATAGATCAGCAACATTTATGGTACGAAACCATAGCGAGCAAATAAGAGGTAAAACTCGTATGGTAATTAACTACAAAAGATTAAACGATAATACTAGAACAGATGCATATAAGATACCAGATAAAAATGAGTTAATTAATAGAATCCAAAACAAAAAGATTTATAGTAAATTCGATTGTAAATCCTGCTATTGGCAAGTGAAGATGCACCCAGATAACATCGAATGGACAACATTCACATGTCCAGGAGGACATTTCGAATGGCTAGTAATGTCTTTCGGATTAAAGACAGCTCCGCCCATTTTTCAAAGAAAAATGGATAATACATTTGGAGAATATAAGCATTTCATACTAGTATATATAGATGATATTTTAGTATTTAGTCAAACTATGCGAGAACATTTAGGACATTTACAAATAGTCTTTAGATTATTTGTTAAGCATGGCATTGATACCAATATCTTTTCATACAGAGTTTATAAACTTTTGCGAGTTAATAGGTAATGTTCCCAAAACCTTCTCGCTCTGATACCAAAGTAAATGGATCTTTCAATAAGAGGAGGATCTTTCAATATAAATTGGTGTGAAGTAAGAGGATAATAAATAAATGAGTGAACAATGAATGTTTTTTATCAGTTTTGTGTAAATCCTACTCAGTACTCCCTCTCTTTCATAGCTTCTTCCTTTGTATTGTTCTTATAATTTATATTCTCCCCAGAATTTTTACTTTTTTTTTTTAATTTATTTACCCTGTTCATCTCTTCCTCCTAATCTATGTCCTTAACACTTTACTTCTTTGACCACACCCCAGAATATTTTTATCTGACAACTAAACACTCGTCCTGTGTCTATTCTGCAGACTTGGTGGACTATCAAGGCCAGAATTCCTAGGAATTTACAGGTTAATCCATCGTTGTTATTAAGAAATTAAGAGGCTAACCATATACTAAGGGTAAAGTTTTTGTAAAGAAACTAACTTACATGATGTACAAAGATATGTAAGATACTTTTAAACATGGTTATAAGAACATAAAGAAAATATTTTTGTGGGGAAAATACATAAATAAGAACTTACATGAAGTAACTAGGAGAGAGATTTTCCTTTCGGAAACCCCTTAAAGATCAAATAGAAACCTTGAAACTTTTATTAAAACAAGTTACTTGATACAAAGTTTATACAGGGTAGACAGGTTTGGATAGTTTTTTTGAGAGGAGAGGTTTACACATTTAGAGGGGTTGTGGAGTTGGGTAATTTCACTCTGCTTGGTTTCTACAAAATACACGCCTTTTATAGGCAAAAACTACATAAAGAAGTGGCCATAAAGACTACTACGTGACCTTCAGACAATGGGCCGACACTTTTAGATAAAAGATAAGAAAGAAAACTTTAATAATGCAAGTCGGGTGCGCTGTGGGCCCCATCGTCACATGCATTATAGATTATTCTTTCAGACGCGTGCTTCAACAGTTTTTCTTTCGTTGGAAAGTAGTGATAAAGGAAACACTCAGACTGACTCTGACATTTACAGGACATAAAGTGGGCATCCCCACTTGACTAGCCTTAGCTAATACAGAGAAAAATTTATAGTAGGGAAACTGTAGGTGGTCTTGTCTATGTCTTGTCCTGAAACTGTGGCTTCGTCTTAGGTGTCCAAGTTGTGCAGTGCTATGGAATCGAAACTCATGCCAGAGTCATCGTCTTCATATGGGTCCTGTGCATCCTGGAATTGAAAATTATTGTCTTCGTCTAAACTTGAAGTATTTCTATCTGTACTATTTTGTTCAGGTACAACTCCGTCTGAATTAGTGGGTTGTTCTTCGTCTGGATTAGTGGGTTGTTCATTTATCTGTTCATTGATGTATTTATCTTGAGTCTGGCTGCTGAAGAATTTATCTAATGTCTGTTTGATTATTGTCTCTATTGTCTGATTTTTTTCTTTTAGCTATTAGGGTCTTTTTAAGCTTATTTTCTGATCTTGTTAGTTTGATCTTTGATGAAGAACATCCTTCACCTTCACTTTTTGGCAAAGTGACAGCCATTAACGGATTTGATTTGTCTTTACCGGTTACCATTTGAGCCGGACTAGCTGTACCAACATCCGGTACAGCGAATTTCTTAGCATTTAGTGGGAAATGCACACCCTTCTCATCCATTTTTTGAGGAGATGGAAAACTCTGATTTGGAGTAGTCTGTGTCTATGCATTTGTCTTACTGGTTGATGTTTGTTGTCTGAATCTTGTTTCTAATATCTGGATTTGTTTAATCAATCTAGTATTTTCCATGACCAGTGACTCCTTTTGAGCATTTAACTTCTTGAAGTTTTCCGTCATAGAAAAGCAATGATCATAAAAAATTATCTTCTCAGTGTCTTTCTGTACGTTATACTGGAGAATTTGGTCTGAATTTTGTCTAAGAGAAGGAGAAATGTAATAATTGGGTCCTAAGTATCCTCTGGCATGGTTAGTAGCTTCAGTAAAATCATTAAAGCCTTTAAAAAGAGGAGTTTTAAAACCTTGTATGGAGTCTAAAACCTCGAGCCAGGTTTGGAAAATGCCATTAGTTTTTTCATGTATCACTACATAGTATTTAAAACGGGGTCTATTCTTTTCTGCCATGTAGTGGCATAAAGAGTTCATAGAAGCCATAAAGTGATTGCGGCTTTGTTTATTGTAAGAAATCCATAAATTGTCTACTAAACATTTTTGGGTTCTATCTAAAACATAATCTGGTCTGACTCTAAATGAGATGTTGCTTTCTGGAAATGAAAGTAAATTAAATGGTCCGAAATGAATTCGTTCCATTGTCTCTAGAGCTTCTAAAGGTCTAAAATGTAAATTATGTTGGTCTCATTCTGAAAACAAATAAGTAATATTAAACTTATTTATTTATTCCTAATTGTAGTCTACTTAACTAGTCCGCTAGTGCATTTTCTTTTCCTTTAATATGTTCAAATACTATATTTTTGTAAACTGATATAGTGTCTGTGAAATTTAACCATCTTCGTCGACTACTATTTTTATCATTGATTTTTTTATGGAACTTAACTATTGCTTCACAGTCTGTTCTGGCTAAAACTTCTTCTTTGTTTAAGATATATAATTTGAAACTGTTTAAACCGTATATGATTGCAAGTACTTCTAAATCTATGGCACTCATATTTCCTATTTCTTTATAAGCACCACTTTGATATCCGCATATCTGTTCTTCATTTTTACTACTATATTTATTGGGTCTAGCTTTTAAGATAGCTCCCCATCCTAAGTCACTACCATCTGTTTGGATAATTAGGTAATCAGATTCTAGTGGAATTTTTAGGTCTGGGATATTTTTAATTTTTTCTTTTATGTTTTGAACTAACTTAATATCTTCTATATTAAAATGTTTTTGTCCTTTACTACCTGTTTTGGCATATAAAGGTCCAGCTATCTTTCCTAAATCTTGGATAAAATTTCGTGCGTAATTTACTAATCCTAAAAACTTTTGTAAATCTTTCATCGTTTCTAATTTGTCGGGCATTTCTAGTACCTTTTTTGCTATGTGTGGTTGTAATTTTACTTTTCCATTACCTAGAGTTATTCCTAAAAAATTAATATAAGTTTTACATAACTCCATTTTCTTTTTACTGAGAAGATTTTAAAATACTAGACTTAGTAAATACTAATTCATTTAAACATATAAAGAATAATAAAATGATTTTAATGCATATGGGATTAATTGTTATAGGAATAAAAGGCTTAACCAGAAAAAACCTAGGATCTAAGGTATTAATAACCATATACGATGATCGATGGTCCAATATTAAAAAATCAATAATCGGATTAACAGAAGTAGATATGACAAACAATGGAGGAATATTTTATATAAGTCCAGACTTCTTAATGAACTTAAAAGAATTTGAGAGAAATATTAAACTAGGAGTTCAAACTAAAGGATATGAAGAAATGAATAGTGGAAATAATTTATTAATGTGCATAGGTTTTATTGGAAAATTAACTTTAAGTAGTAATATAAAATTTAAATTAAAAGTAAATGATGTAGTTGAAATAATGGGAAATAAAGGCATAAGCCTTATAAAACCAATAAAAATAGATCCAGAAATATACGCAGGTTTAGAATGAAATCTAAACAAATTTACAAAACCAAAAACTTTCACACCAGACTCTTACCTACTATATACTACAAGTAAAGGAGAGACCTCAGTTAGGTTTACAGATTATAACTACACAACTAAAAGAAATTTAGACGATGATGAAACAGAAAGCAATATAGAAACAGAAAGCGAGTTTATGAATATAGAAGTCCTACAGGAAGGATATGAAGTAGACATAGCTATAGAAAAAGCTGAAATTTTAGCGGAAGAATATAAAAATATAACTTTTAAATGTAAAGGATGTCAAAGAGACAATATGAAAATAGACGAATGTATAGAACATTTCAAAAGTTGCTTAGAGAGAAGTGACAATTTAGGATATAGAAGTAACCAATCTTTCTTTAAAAGAAAAGATGACGACACAATCTCAATATTAAGTTCTACCATTAGTTACAAGGAACTAGCCGAATTAGAGCCAGCCAGCTCTTCAAGTGCTAGCCCTTTCCAACAAACAAACCCTAATCCTCAACTAATAGATTATAGTACAGGAAATGTACCTAGAAGACCCGCATTTAGGATAAACCCAGATACAGAAATTAAAGGAGATTATATAAAACCAGCAGGAAAAAGGATGCCTATAGAAGAACCAATTAAACTCCAAGAGGGGGGTAGCAAGGGTAAAATTTTAAATATCGCAGCACATGATCCCCAAAGGTGGGATACAGTAATAGATTTATGGAAAGGAATAGTGACGGTTGATTATCTAAGACATTATACTGAAACAGATACCGAAACAATGTACAAATACTTGGAAACTTTCTTAGGAGAATCTGCTAAAGCTACATGGGAAAGTTTTAAGACAAACTGCCCACATGATTTCCAGATTTTACTAAGTATGGGATCAAATCCTTATAATTTTACAAATAAAATGCATATGTTATTAACCGGGCATACATTAGCTAGATGATCTATACTACCACACGTGTAACATTCTAGCTTGTTTTTATAATTTCTATCATTTCTGTATTTTCTAACATGTCTATCTCTGTTTAACCAGGGTTTTTTAGCTTTGGATTTTCTTAAGAAATATTGTTTTCTACTATATGGTTTTTGCTTATTTCGTTTCTTATATTTTCTATGTTGTTTTTGGTCATAATTCTGAGTTGTATATATAACTGATTTACAGAAATTCATCTCATTTCTTTTTAATTATTTCTGTATTTGTATGTTTGTACATTTTCCGGTTAAGATATCCATTATATGTTGTGTTCTATGTCCTATTGTCCATTTTAGATTTGGATTTGCTGCTACCCCATCTCTTTTGTACCATCTGTCTTCTATTTCTCTACCTAAAGCTCCGGACAATTTATTGAATAATTTTTTGTCTAATTCTTCATTAAAAGTATTTCCACTAACAATACAATAATAAAAATAGTCTTGTAAGAATTTCTTTATATATACCCAATATGAAATACTTAATTGTTCTAATTTAATCAATGCTTCTTTTTGTAGAGCTAATAATCCACTATTTGGATCTTTTCCGATTTTTTGTTTATCTTTTTATTGAAGTGTTTGATCAAATTTTTATGAAAAAAATATATAAGGATGTAAATTTTTTTGTTCTTTTGTTGAAGTGGTTGATTAAGCTTTTATGAAAAAGAATATATTAGAAAGTGAATATTTTTTTTTTGTTGTTGAAGTGTTTAATTAAGCTTTTATGAAAAGATATAAGAATGTGTGTGTGTTTTTGTCTTTTGTTAAAAATGATCAAGCTTTTACAAAAAATAAATATAACAATGGTGCTCAAGAGCATATAGTACAATAATAGCTCCCTGATAACAACCCCCCTCCCCGTTTCAATGATACTTATTCATTATATTAAAAATAGATGAATAAAAATATTTATTTAAGTTAAAAAATTAATTAATAATTTATTTTTTTCTATTATTTTATTTTTATAGCTACTAAATATTATTATTCATCACTCAAGGTATAAAATTTTTTATAGTTAACATGAAATATAGTAAACTTACCTATGTTATTTACTATTTCTTAATATATTGTTAAATTAACAGTGAATAATCTATATATAATATAAAGGAAGGCCGTAAAGGAGGTGATGTGGCACCTCTCTATGACCTTTATTTCTAATTATCTATTTTCTCCTTTTTTGAATTTTTTTTTCATTCTTTCACTAATCAATTCACCTATTAATTAAAAAAATATTCTATCATATTTATTATAGCTAAGAATATCTTATGAGTTATAAATAAATTTTCATCTATTTGTATTCTCCACTTAAATGTCATGTCTTCTCAACTTCATTCTCTTTAATTCTTATGGATTAATCCATCTATAAATACCAATCATCTATGGAGTTGTTGGATACTCATTTGCATTTTCTCTTTTCTATTCTTTAATGGTATTTTTTATCCTTTTTTCCCTTTAAATCTTTTTCATGTGTTAATAGGGTAATCATCATTTTGATGAAAATCATAAAAATATTTTTTTAAAAAATTTCTTATGTAATAATAGTCAATCACAAGTTCATCATGATGAAGAAGAAAGTTTGACGGTAGTGTAAAATCCATCAAAGAGAGAACTAATTTGATTTGATACATCAAGATAAAGAAGAAGTTTAATGGTCTTGAAAGATCCATTAAGATAGATTATCAAATTAATTAGTTTGGCAAAGTATAGAAGTTTGAATATATATATATTCTTTCTTTCTCATTTTAGTATTTTTAATCAACTATTCATTAAATGCAAGAAATATAACTTTCAAGAACAAGACTTTATTATAAAGTTTTATACTATGTCATGGGCAACGGAAAATATCTTCAACTTATTGCTTTGTTGATAACATAGAACTTATTGACTCATAATTTTGTGGCCAATGATTCATCATTTTTGGCTCTTTCCTTTATCTTTCTAATCTTTTTTGTCCGATTTTCTCTAATTCGGATGTTATATCACTCAATTTTCATACTTAAACTAAACGGCTTAATTTAGTATTTTTTTTTCTTGAAGTATCAATCATTAAAAAATATATATATATGACATCTCACAATCTAACATGAAAATATGTCAATCTAATAAAAAATTATTATTTGATCATTTTTTAAATATAAAGACTTAATTATCGCGCGAAGTGTGTATCTGTTCATTAGTTATTATTAAAAGAAAAAAGTATTAAATGCCCACACACAAAGTGAGAATTTGAAAAAAACAATAAAAGTGCAAGAAAATACTCATTCATTAGTTTTTACTTGTCATTGTTTTGCTTCTTGAGGTGCATAAACTTTGATCTAGGTTTCCTATATTGATGGGGTTAAATCAAGGTTCGACACTTAGTTCGTTTCTTTTTGCTTTGGTGATGGATGCTTTGACGTAGGACATTCAGGACGAGGTGCCTTATTGTTTGCTTTTTGCGAATGATGTTGTCTTGATTAATGAGTTTCGTAGTGGGGTTAATGCTAAATTGGAAGTTTGGAGGCAAACTCCTAAGTCTAAAGAGTTTAGGTTGAGTAGGTCCAAAACGAAATATTTAGAGTATAAGTTCAACGAGGTGTCTCATGAGTCTGATGTGGTTGTTAAGCTTGATTCTCATCCCATCAATAAGAGAGATGGTTTCAAGTATCTAGGGTCGATGATTCAGGAGGATGGAGAGATTGATGAGGACGTCAATTATCGGATCGGGTAGGGTAAATGATATGGAGGCTCGCATTCGGTATCTTGTGTGACAAAAAGGTACCTCCCAAGCTTAAAGGCAAGTTCTACATAGTGGTGGTTAGACCGAGTTTGTTGTATGGGGCTGAGTGTTGGCCGGTTAAGAAAGCCCACATCCAGAAGATGAATGTGACGGAGATGAGAATGCTTCGATGGATGTGTGGGTGTATTAGGAAAGATAGGATTAGAAATGAAGTTATTCGCGATAGGGTGGGAGTGGCTTCAGTGAAAGCCAAGATGAGGGAAGCCAGACTGAAATGATTTGGGCATGTGATGAGAAAAATCACGGATGCCCCAGTACAAAGGTGTGAGAGGTTGACTAGGGACGGTTTCAAGCGAGGTAGAAGTAGACCAAAGAAGTATTGGAGGGAGGTGATCAGACACGACATGGAGCAGTTTCAACTTACCAAGGACATGACCTGGATAGGAAAGTGTGGAGGAGGCGAATTAGGGTAGAAGGTTAGTAGGAGTTTAGGCTGTTGTATGCTTTGGTGTAGTAGTTGGAGTATCTTGCTTTTTGATTTTATTGAATTTGTTCATGTCTATTGTATCTTGTTCGATTACTATTCCTTTATCTTATCTTAGATTACTTTATTTTGAGCTGGGGTCTATAAAAAACAACATCTTCATCTCACTTTTGAGATAATGGTATAGACTGCGTACACTTACCCTCTCCAGATCCTATCCGATGGAAATATACTGCGTACGTTGTTGTTGGATTAGTTTAAGAAGGAGTGCAACTTATAACATTTTTCATACAGTTTTCAATTATCCAAATTTTAGATTTTAAATATTAAATTATATATCTTAAATTTTTTAATTAAAATTTATGCAGGTTAAACTCCAGAAATAATGATAAATAAAAACTAATGGAGCGAGTACGTTTTCCACCCAGATCGCAGATCTAAAAGATTTGGTCAAAGCTTTGTAGGACACGAGAAAAAGGGTGTATCTGGTATGAGGGGGAAAAATCATATTGTTAAATTTTTGGAAAATTCTTTTTTCTAGAAAAATAAGAGTTTCAGTTATTAAAAAAAAGAAAGAATTTCTAATAAAAGTAGGGCTAATTTATAATTCACCAGTACAAATTATTTATTGATAAAGAAATGAACCTTATTATGCGTAAGGATAATATCATGATAAGAAAATGGATCCTGGGTTTAACTCAACCTGCCTGTCTCTGATACCATGATAAGAAAATGACCTTGGTCTAATTCAATCTCAAAAGCTAGCTAGTGAGGGGAGTATTGCCCAAGACCATATAAGGAGATCAAAGACCTTTTAACCCACCGATGTGAGACTCAACATTTATTGCATTGATAAAAATTGTTTCAAAGTGAATTGATAACTTAAAAGTAAAATGAAAAGTAAAAACCCAAAAGACGAACAAAAAGTTCTACCTATTTAGATAGTTTCAAAAAACTTTTTTTCAGTTTTAGTTAAACTTTCAAAATCAAGGAGAACGTAAACTTTCAATTTTTTATTTTTTGTTTGCACGAACTTGTGATTAATGAACCTCATTATATGAAATGATTAATTGGTTAACAACATAATATATTCAGTTTTGAGTAGGCAAGGAAATGGTCTCGGCCACTTAAAAATCTAAATACCAGAAAAAAATATCTCTTATTTTTTTTAAAAATGAAGATGTCTTATGAAAAGCTCATAAAATTAAAAAAAACAAATTAGCAAAGAATTACAAAACCAATTGATTTTGAATTGTGGAAATTATCTTATTTTTGAATTGTAGACATTATCTTTTTTGGCTCCTTACAAATTGAATAGAATAAAATTATCTTTTCAACTATCAAATCTCCTCTTTAAATTGACATAGGATCGATTATTTATATTATCTTACTTTTAGCATGGAGTACTTAATCATACAGGTTTTACTTTTAAAATTATTATTTGTTAAGTTAAGCTTGACCAACTAAACTCCAACTCTTGGAAGCCCTAAACAGAGAGGATTAATTTATGAATTGGTATGGGACAAGACTATGTTTTAATTCTCTAATCAATCTTAATTAAGTGGAATATTAATCTAGCATTTATGTAGTTCCACCGTGAAACACATGATGGATCATGGATATTGATGGTTGGGATTTAATAAAGAAGAGAACAGAACGCTAATAAAGGTTTGACATTTATAAACATAAAGTTCGTCGGTGGATTATAAAATAGTACCGGATTAATTAAGTCCATGTGATAAAAGTTAGCTAATATTTTATGATAATTCAAATTCTATGTGGTTATAGTAAGAATTTACTCTTGGATTGTAATAGTGTGAACTTATTAATCAAAGTCTAGCGCCTCATCATTATACTTTCTCTTCATTTTCTCAAATATACACTAAGATGACTGGCACTTATCTAATATAGTTTTCAAAGGTCGAGATTAGATTAATTAAACAAACATTAGTCACTTTAATTTGCTTCATAAGATACTTGCTAGATTAATTGATTTTTGACTTTTAAAATTATATTATACAAGTGTCACTCATCTAAATATGTATTTAAGGAGAGGCTAAAAAGTGTAATGAAAAGGAGTGAGAGATGGAAGGACAAGAAATCCTTTTATAGGTGCATAAAGTAGGAGGAAGAGCAGGAAATTCTTAAGAGGGAGTCGGATATATTCTTTTGAGTGAATTTTTTTTATAAACATGTTGTTATGTGACTGGAGGATCACAGGTTCAAACTATAGAAATAATCTCTTACAAAAATATAGAGTATGACTACATATAGTAGACTTTTATGCTTCAACTCCCAGGGGCGGACTTATATGTATTATTTGGGTGTTTCGACACTCGTTACATCCAACACAGATTAGATGTAATTATATTAAAAAAAGTATAAAAATTAGTATAAGCTTCAAAAAAACACCCCGAAAATTAAGAAGATAGCGGAGTGCTTTGATTTTTAGGAAAAACTTTAAACTTAAAGCGTTGGATGTCAATATGTGTATTTAAACCCCACAAACACCCTCAGCTCCTTAATCTTAGATCCGCCACAGCAGCGACTTTTTTTTATATCCTGTGCATAGCGGCTACTTTTTTAGTGAGAAAAGTAACTGCAATAAAGGAATTATTGTTTTAGTTTAAAATGATTTTCTAATGTTAAAGAATAGTCTAAACTTTGTATTTATGACACGATGAGATCTGGTCCCCCACCAAATTGATCATATTTTAGGATATTCATTGAACGTCGAGTCTGGTAAAAAAGAGAATTGAACGTTGAGTGAATATTTCTGCTTTAAAATTTATTTGAAATATTCTTCTCCTGCAATTGGACTGGAAGTTTGATTCTCTTTTGAGTAATAACTAACCCTAGAGATATTTAGTAGAAACATCAATGTTATTTCGATCCATAGACGAATACACTTTAATGTTGAATCTAAATTCTCCATTTGTTTAAACAAAATAACATATTTTGACTTGACATTAAGTTTAAGAAAAGGGAAGAGTCATCATTTTCACCCTAAACTATACACGAAAAGTGTAGGTCACACTTAAACTATCATAGTATTCTATTACACACCTTAACTATAAAAAAGTGAAACTATTTCCTCCCCAAAACGTAAGAACCAATCACATAATGGAGATTGATTTACACTAGCGCCACATTATCGCCAAGTCATTACCACATCAGATTTTATGTCAATTTTTTTTTTAAAAAGTCCACATCACCCATTACTTTTCTTCACCAAAATCACCATTAACACCATCATCATTAACACCACCATTAACATCATCATCATCATAAAACTCAAATCTTCACCACAATAATTTTAAAAATACACCATAAATTTAATTATCAGAATCACAATACAATCATTAGTATCAAAAATCTCAAACAACCCTTCCCTCACAATCAAAACGCACATCCTTTCACTATAATTACATAACAAATTGATTGTCAATAAAGCATAATGCACAACTCTTGATAACCCATTTTTCAAGAATTTTATCAAAATTTTTAATAGTCCACCAAATTTTATCAAAATTTTTCAATAGCATTCTGAATCAGTATTGTTGGGGATACGCACACACAACACTACCCAAAGGGTCTTCCATTTTTCTTTCATCCAGAGAATAACACACACAGCTACACCATACCCGATTGAAAAATAGAAAAGGCATAAAGAGAGTAGAGGGATGAGAGAGGGGGAAACGGAAAGAAATCGAGAGATAGTGAGAGGAAACATAGACAGTGAACAGAGTGGGGAGAACGGCTTCTTTTTCCGGTGATATCTTCAATAAGATTCCGGCCAGAGCAGTAACAACTTCCTTTCTCTCTTTACTAACTTTTCAATTCCTTTTTAAAACCATAAAATTCTTCTTATTGAATTCATCGCAATCATAAAATTCGCCGATTTTTCTTTCGTATATAGCTAAATTTCTTACAAATTTAGTGTGTGTGTGAACGAAAAAAAAAGACCTGGCGGAACTTTGTAAAAATTTGATCAGACACTAGCGATGGAAAAATCGTATATAGCTTGCTTTTTGTGTTTCACCATTTTTTTTGGCCGACGTCGATTCAAGATGGAGAGAAAATTTGTGTGAGGTGGGGGAAGGGTGGGGGTATTAAAGAATTTTTTTGATTTTGGACGCGCCTCTTTTTTTTTTTAATTAAATTTTATTTCCACGTCAGATTTAGGGTGAAAATAGTTTCACTTTTTATAGTTTAGGTGTGTAATAGGACACTATGATAGTTTAGGTGTGATCTAGACTTTTCGTGTATAGTTTAGGATGGAAACGATAACTTTTTCCTTAAGAAAATAAAGAAGAATTTTGAATCTTATAATTTTAAAATAATTTATGCTAAATATGCCAATATATCATTTAATCTTGTGGTATTTAAAATGTTACGTAAAAGTTGAAATTAAAATATTATAAAAAAATAGAAGATTTTTTTTTTTTTTAAAACGGACTAAAATAAAAAATATGCCATTACTAAGGGAGGGAGAGAGTGTTACATTATATAGTTTTCCGCCATCAGCATGGAGGGTTCCATCCAGCCCGCTCTATGCTATGCATATGACGAAAAAGACTTATTCAACGAGATATGCCACTTGTGGAGAGTTTGCTTCATCTCTCTAAGCTCTCATGAAAGAAATGAAGAATTCATGGACTACAACACTATTTCTGTGAATCTATCGTATCATTAGTTCTCTATGATTGTAACTTTATCTTACAATGAATTTCCAACAATCTCAGCTGGTACAACGAAGCTCTCCATGTGTACAACTTGACTTAAGTATCCAAAAGATCTACACCAATATTATTATCAAAATTATCTCTTTAGAAAAGGACCACTACTCCTATTTGATTTATCTAACACAGATCTCTTACGAATAAAAGTTATTAAAAGATTCCACACACTTATTATGCTTAATCTCCCCACCTACCGCGTGTCGAATATATTTTTGGAATGGTAGGTGAGCCTCTAAACATGTCACAACATAGTATTATATAAGGCAAGGAGAGGAACCCAATGAATCTTCATCCAAAAGCAAGCAATGGCAAGTGTGTGCAATAGTACTACAACCCTCAAAACTCCTTTTACTTCCTCCACTTCTTCTTTAGCTTCCACTCCTAAGCCTGGTCAACTTTTCCTCCATGGAAAACGTAACCAAACCTTCAAAGTCTCATGCAAGGTCTCTAACAATGACCAAAACCAAAATGTTGAGACGAATTCTGTTGATAGGAGAAATGTGCTCCTTGGTTTAGGAGGTCTCTATGGTGTTGCTAATGCTATACCATTAGCATCAGCTACTCCTATACCATCCCCTGATCTCAAATCTTGTGGTAGAGCCATCATATCGGAGGGCCCACCGGTACCCTACAGTTGTTGCCCTCCTAAACCGGATGATCTAGACAAAGTTCCATATTACAGGATCCCTTCCACGAGTAAGCTCCGTGTCCGACAACCTGCTCATGCTGTTGATGAGGAGTATATTGCCAAGTACAATTTGGCCATTAGCAAAATGAGAGAACTTGATAAAACAGATCCTTCAAACCCACTTGGATTTAAGCAACAGGCCAATATCCATTGTGCTTATTGCAATGGTGCTTACATAATTGGTGGCAAAGAGTTACAAGTTCATAACTCGTGGCTTTTCTTCCCGTTCCATAGGTGGTACTTGTACTTCTACGAGAGAATCTTGGGAACCCTCATCGATGATCCCACTTTCGCTTTGCCATATTGGAACTGGGACCATCCAAAGGGCATGCGCTTGCCTCCCATGTTCAGTCGTAAAGGGACTGCCCTTTACGACGAAAGGAGAAATCAGACAGCTATCGCTAACGGAGCCATAATGGATCTTGGTTCTTACGGCGATGAGGTCCAAACAACCGAACTCCAGAAGATGACTAATAACTTAACTCTAATGTACCGTCAAATGGTAACTAATGCTCCATGCCCTCTTTTGTTCTTTGGTGCTCCCTACGTTCTCGGGAATAATGTCGAAGCACCAGGAACCATTGAAAACATTCCTCACATTCCTGTCCACATTTGGGTTGGTACAGTGCGAGGTTCAACTTTGCCTGGTGGTGGAACGTCATACGGTGAGGATATGGGTAATTTCTACTCAGCTGGTTTGGACCCGGTTTTCTATTGTCACCACGGCAATGTGGACCGTATGTGGAATGAATGGAAAGCAATAGGAGGGAAAAGAAGGGATCTGTCGCAGAAAGACTGGCTGAACTCGGAGTTCTTTTTCTATGATGAACACAAAAACCCTTACCGTGTGAAAGTCCGAGATTGTTTGGACACTAAGACCATGGGGTATGATTTCGCACCAATGCCCACCCCATGGCGCAACTTCAAGCCAAAAAGAAAGACCACATCAGGGAAAGTGAATACAGCTGCACTTCCGCCAGCAAGTCAGGTATTCCCACTCGCAAAGATGGACAAAAACATTTCATTTTCCATCGACAGGCCGGCTACGTCAAGGACTCAACAGGACAAAAATGAACAAGAGGAGATGCTAACGTTCACTGGCATAAAATACGACAACAGACAGTACATTAGGTTCGATGTGTACCTGAACGTTGACAAGAATGTGAATCCGGACGAGCTTGACAAGGCAGAGTTCGCGGGGAGCTATACTAGCTTGCCACATGTTCACAGAGCTAATGAGACTGAGCATACCGCGAATGTTACTTTCCAGCTGGCAATTACTGAACTACTGGAAGACATGAGTTTGGAAGATGAAAAGACTATTGCGGTGACTCTGGTCCCAAGGAAAGGTGGCGAAGGTATCTCTGTAGAAGGTGTGAAGATCGATCTTGCAGCTTGTTAAGTCCTGTTTGGGGAGAATTGGTCTCTATTGAATCTGCTGAGATTACACTTGAAGCTTGTTGATGTGTGATGCTTTGACGTTCCTGTTTCCTTATTCTGTTCTTCTTTTGGCTTTTCCATGTTACTTTTCATGTTGAAATCAGCTTGGAGCGTGATGTCCTTCCAGTTGATATTCACGAATAAATCAGTAACAACTTCTGTGTTACTATTTCTCTCTATCTTCTTCCAACTTTTTATGATAAAGGTGGGTACTACAAGTCTATAATATGATAATTCAAATTCTTTGCGCGCGGTATAACAAAGTAATTGTGGAATTAATTCTACATTTATTCATTGTAATGCAAAGATGAATAACTTTAACGTTATAAAGGAGATGAATACATCTATTCTAAACATCCGTTCTAATAGAATTATGTAACATGTAAATTAATGATTTTTTAATACCATTAAATAGCACTCTTACCATTCCACTTTCAAAAATTATATAAAGAGTGTCTTTGGAGAAGATAAAAACACACCACATAAAGAAAGAAATCATCTTCCTCCTTTCCTCTTGAATTGTTTTGGGCAACCTCCAAACTTCCAGCCACGAGAGCATGTATTTGGAAGTAGTTGTGGAACCTAGGGGAGCGACCAGCCAGAAGGATTTGCACCAGAGTCGGGTCGAAATCGCTTTCAAGACAATGGCTTACCATGACACAATTTTTGTGACTATTCTCTTACTATTATTAATTCTAGTTTCATATCAATATTGTAGTAATTGTTCCAACAAGTTGAAAGCGATTTCCTTACCTACAATATTGATAAATGACTATTTCTTTGAACAAAACTTTTCCTGGTTTGTCAAGAATTAAGCTATTAGACGAAAATAATTTTAAAAGTTGGTCACAAAACCTTTTTATTTTCTTAGAACAATTAGAAGTTGATTATGTTTTGTTTAATGATGGTTGTAACATCATTACTGGTTTTATGTTTTTATGATTATTGATGAATTTGATAAAAAGAAGGTTAAAAATGATAACATAAATTTTAGAGGGCATTTATTGAGTCATATGACTAATACTTTATTTAATTTATTTTTTACTTACAAATCTGCCAAAGAAATATGAGATAGTTTGCAAAACTCAAAACAGGGAGGATAAAATGATGTCAAAATTCATCTTGCTGAAGGTGATGAAGTGATTGCGGCAATAATCGTCGAGACGAATCTGGTGTCTAACAAGACTGACTGGGTATTGGACACAGGCGCTTCAAGATATTTCTGTGCTAACAAAGAATTATTCCATGAATTTGAGAAATCCTTCCATGGTGAGTGCGTCTATATGGGTAACTTCACTACTGCTGGAGTTATGGTTAAAGGAAAATTTTTACTTAAATTAACTTCTGAAAAAACATATCCTCGAACAATGTTCTGTATGTTCCCTCGCTCCGTAGAAACTTAGTTTCAGGAGCACTTCTCAACAAAGTAGGCCTTAAACTTATTTTTGAAGCTGATAAAATAATTATTTCTCATGGAGAAAATTTTGTTGGGAAAGGATACCTTAATGGGGGTTTATTTGTACTGAACATTGATTAAGAGATTACGAAAAATGCAAGTATTTATAATTCTTCTTATATTACTGAATCTATTAATTTATGGCATGGTAGATTATGTCATGTTAATATTGCTTCTATTAAAAGACTTAGAAAAATGAGATTAATTCCTACAGTAAATATTGATGATATTTCTAAATGTCCTATGTGTATAGAAGCAAAGCATGCTAAGAAACCTTTTAAACATGTTACTAGCAGAAAGACCGAATTGCTTGAACTAGTACATTCAGACTTAGCAGATTTCAAGAACACTGTTAGCAAAGGTGGAATGAAGTATTACATTATTTTTGTTGGTGATTTTTCTAGGTACACTAAGGTATACTTTCTTAAATCTAAAGATGAGGCTGAAAATATATTTTTAAAATTCAAAGAAGAAGTAGAAAATCAATTAGACAGAAAAATCAAGAGATTTAGATCTGATAGAGGCAGTGAATATAGTACTTAAACTCTAGAAGAATGAAATAATAGAACCCTTAAGAAAATGATGAATTCTATGCTTTTGAGCTTAGGTCTACCTGACTATATGTGGGGGGAAGCTGCCTTGTCTGCCTGCTATATTATTAATAGAGTCCTTCGTAAAAAGTTAGACAAGACCTCAAATGAGTTATGAAAAGGGTTTGCCCCTAACTTGAAATTTCCAAAAGTGTGGGGGTGTTTGGCTAAGGTTGGTCTACCTGAATTTAGACGGGTAAATGTAGGCTCTAAGACTTTTGACACTGTCTTTATTGGTTATGCTCAAAACAGTGCTACATATAGATTTATGTCATTAAATAATTATTCTATTTGTGAATCTAAAGATGAAGAATTTTTGGAGCATGTTTTTCCTTTGAAAGATTTTGTGCCTAATAATGTGCAAAATAATTATTCTGTATTTATGTCTGTTAACTCTCATGTTATGCCTGTTTCTGATGTTATTGCTAATGAGCATGAAAACTTAGGAGTAAAAGACATAGAATTGAGACTAGTTTTGGTTCTGATTTTGTCACTAGCTTCTTAACTGAAGGTTTTGTTATTGATACTTTAAATGAGGAATTAGTGTCTATCTACTGAATAGAAGAAGACCGTAAAAATTATGATGAAGCAATGAGTTCAATAGACGCAATATTTTGGAAAGAGGCTATGAAAAGTGAATTAGATTCTATAGTCTCTAATCACACCTGGGATTTGTATGATTTGCCTAAAGGTTGTAAACCCGTAAGTAGCAAATGGATATTTAAGAAGAAATTGAGGCCTGATGGTACAATTGATAAATATAAGAATAGACTTATGATTAGGGGTTTTAACCAAAAGAAAGGTGTTGATTATTTTGATACTTATTCTCTTGTGACTAAAATAGCGACCATTAGAACTCTTATTGCTCTAGTTGCTATTCATAGTTTAGTGGTACACCAAATGGATGTCAAAATTGAATTTTTAAATGGTGATTTAAGGAAGAGATCTATATGACTCAACCTGAGAGTTTTGTGGTCCCAGGGCAAGAGGATAAAGTATGCAAATTGAGAAGTGGTATGAAAAATTTAATTTCACATTAATGGATAATGACTTTGTTGTTAATTTATCTAATACCCGTGTTTATTCTAAAATGATAGGATCGGATTGTGTGATTATATATTTATATATGGATGACATGTTAATCTTTGGCCATAATGTGAATGTTGTAAATGAGACTAAGAAATTTTTATTTTCTAAATTTGAAATGAAAGACATTTGAGAAGCTGATGTGATTTTGAGAGATAAAAATCAAAAGAACTGTTAATGATTTCTCTTTGTGTCAGTCTCATTAAATTGAAAAGATGTTGAAAAGGTTTGATTATTTTAATGTAGTTTCAGTGAGAACTCCTTATGATCCTAGCATACACTTTTGAAAAAGAATAGAGATTCTAGTGTTTCTCCAACTAAATATGCTAAAATAATTGGGAGTGTAATGTTTCTCATGAACTATACTCGCCCTGATATAGCTTATGCTGTTAGTAGATTGAGTAGATATACTCATAATTCCAGTAGTGAACACTCGAATGCTCTTCATCGCTTGTTAAGGTATCTGCGAGGTACTATAGATTGATGTTTGTATTTTAATAAATTTCCTGCTGTTTTAGAAGGTTTTTGTGATGCAAACTAGGTGACTGGCAATGATGAAGTTAGCTTTACTAGTGGCTATGTGTTTACTTTGGGTGCAAGTGTTATTTCATGAAAGTCTTCAAAGCAGACTTGTATAGCATGTTCTACCATGGAATCTGAATTTATTGCTCTCGAGTTGGGCGAGCAAGAAGCTGAGTGGCTGAGAAACCTTTTGGCAGATATACCTTTATGGGGAAGAGAAGTGTCACCAGTATCAATACATTGTGACTCACAGGAAGCAATTGAGATTGCTAAAAACAGTGGAAACAATGGTAAAAAGAGAGATATTCGCATCAGAGATGGTGTAGTTAAACAATTATTGAAACATGGTGTTATTTTCTTGGAATATGTAAGATTTGAAAGAAATTTGACAAATCCTATGACCGAGGGTTTGAAAAGAAAAATGATCCTTGAATCGTCGAGGGGGATGAGGCTAAAGCCCATGGATGGAGGTAATATGGTGGATACCCATTTGTGGTCAAACGAAGCCATATAGGCCTTCAATAAATACTACATATCCTATTCCTATGACATGAGGTAGTGTATTATGAGGTTGAGCTTATTTTTGCTCTTAATGATCTATAGCCTTAAGGTGATCTATGAGATGGACTTGATGGATCACCTGCGTGAGTGTAAAAGGTTGGTCACCTTTTTATGAAAGACTTGGGTTATATTTCTAGAGCACTCATGAGATCCAAGGTTTGTATACATGACCATAAAAAGTACTTTGTAGTATCGCGGAGGTTGCTTAAAATCAAGGATATGGTATGTGTTGTGGGGGTCTCAACTTATGTCCATCTAGTTCAAGAGTACTTCACTTATTGGATATTTGTTGTTGCCTCATATCATTACGTGTCAATTCAAATCGAAAGATATTGACACTTAAGTACGGGTTCCTTCATTTTGCCCAAAATTTATTCTTATTCTTTATCTTTGCATTAGTGGGGGACTGTGGAATTAATTCTACATTTATTCATTTTGCGTAATGCAAAGATGAATAACTTCTACGTTACAAAGGAGATGAATACATCTATTCTAAACATCTATTCTAATAGAATTATATAATATGCAAATTAATGGTTCTTTAATACCATTAAATATCACTCTTACAACTCCACTTTCAAAAACTATATAAAGGGTGTCTTTGGAGAAGATAAAAACACACCACATAAAGAAAGAAACTATCTTTCTCCATTCCTCTTCCTCTTGAATTGTTTTAGGCAATTCGTTTGGGCAACCTCCAAACTTTCAGCCACGAGTGCACATGTTTGCACTACTAGAAATTACCCCTATTACAACTAAACTTTTGACAACAGTTCCAAAAGCGTTGCAATAGAGGACCTATTACAACGGTTCCAACTGTTGCAAAAAAAATTATTCTAATAGAACTATTAAATACTATAACTATTTCTATTATTTAAAAACCATTGCAATAGGGTATTTTATCGCAACATTGTCTGAACCGTTGTCATAAAGTCACCTATGGCAATGCTATATTGGAGGAAAAAAGCTATTGCAACATTTATTTATTCCCACCATAAAAATTTTACCAAGTCTGCCAAAAAACCCTACTTTTCCATATAACCTTCTAAGATGCCACTGTAGGAATTACTTGTTCTTCTAAATTCACCAAGACTAAAATTAAAGCTGCTCTGACTTCTAAATTTTGCTTGTTCATTTTACATCTTCATCTCACTGCTCCGACTGCTCCAAAATATCTTACACCATTAACAATTTTATTGAAGTTGTTCATTTTGCGTCTTCATCTCACCGCTCCGACGTCTTCACAAGCTGCTCCAACATCTTAATTCCCTTTCCAACTCGGTAATTTGATGATTTTAAGGTTAGTTAATTCTTCTAATTGATGATTTTAATCTAATTGTTTGAGTTTTTAGTTTGGGGTTTCTTCTCCTTCACTTTGATTGCTGACCTAACATTTTGGGATGGGTTTAATTTGGGTGTTTTTTCAGTTGCTACCTTTTCTAGGTCAATAACCCATTTCCTTGTGCTAAATATAAATTTGAGTATTATTTTGGGTGTTTTCAGTTGCTAGCTTATTTCACTTCTATTGTTGTAGCTTTCAGGTGCTAGATATTACATGATACAATATCCATACATACATAAACGTTGAGCTAATACCATTTATGTAAAGGTGACTTACTCGTTCTTTCCATAAAGGTGACTTACATTACCCATTTGGACTATCTTGGTCGTTCCAAGAGATCCTTTTCCATTCTATTTTGGTAGTTTAACTTACCAAAGTTAAGTATCATTATGTTCTATTGGTCCTTGTTTGATTTTGAAGTCAACTACTTGTATTTAGTCATAGTTCTGGAAGTGGCATTTAGTTAACTAAATGTATCACTATGTTCTGTTGGTCCTTGTTTCATTATGTAAAAATGGTCATAGTTCTGGAAATGATATTTAGTTAACTAAATGTATCAATATGTTCCATTCCAGTCTTACTGCTAGCTTATCGATAAAAACCAAGATTTGACCATAAGCACTTTGTACAACAACGATAAAATTTGTATCTTGAAAATGCTTCACATTAGCATGGAATTGAAATAAATTGAAAGAGAAAAGTGAAATTGGCTCAATTATAAAAGTAATGAATTTGGTTCTTATCTATGTAATAATTGAGAGTTGATGCTTAAAGGAACCAATTTGGTTCCCTAAGAATGAAACCACTCAAAGATTCTATACTTCTGGTTCATATTCATACTTCTGATTCTAATTCTCTTGTGAGTTTACAACTTCGGAAATAATCATCATAAGCACTGGGAAGTTAGTTAATATGTACCAAAATTAGTACAATAGTAGCATACTCAAAGTGTGCATAGTCCTTAACTCTACCTCAGAGGTAGAGAGGTTGTTTCCGATATACCCCCAGTTCAAGAAAAATAGTCCAAATCACCCCCCGAAAAGTAGTTACAGGAGTGCAAGAATTGTACCAAAATTAGCATTGGTAGAGTTTGTGTACGGTTGTCATCTTCATGTTCATCATGCTCTCCTTCTTCTTCCACTGCCATTCTCTTCCTTTCTCCTCTTAAGGTATATCAATCACTTTTCTTATTGCTCTATTTATGTTTGTGTACGGTTGGATTTTGACTTTTTCATTAGCTTTACCATGTGCAGATTTCGGGCTTCTTTGGAACTCGAGTGAGGCATAATCCATCATCCCGCTCCGTTCACAGAGATTCACAGCATCACAGTGTGCTTTTTGTTTCCTTTTACCTTCATCAATACTATTTCATTAATTTGAAATTTAAATTTGAATGTTTTTTAGTTGGAAATCTAATGATCTGACGCCTGTTTGGCTTTTGTTTCCTGTTGTAGTTGGAAATTGGGCTTAATCGCCAATAAAGGATATGGCTAATCATTGAAATGATTAAGCACAATTGTTATTTTGTTGAAATATAATACTTGGCTTGTACCTGAAGATATTGGGATTAGTTTGCTTGTTATCTATTTTAGTTCGAAATTTTGCTGAAATCATTTTTATGGTCAGAAATGATATGTTAAGAGATATTAGCCTTTTTTGGAACATAACTGTTATATTATTGAAATTGATTAGTTTGTAATGAATTTTTCGATAATCAGAAGCAGTCTCAGAAACCAAAAAGCCATAAGCTATGTTGCTCGGACTCTTCAAAAATGTCAATGGGTACGTGTCGTATTTGCCATACCTAGTGTATTTTTAGAGAATCCGATACGGGTGTGGCATCAAAAATGAAGAGTCCGCGCAACTTAGGCCATAAGTTTATCTCTCCTATTCTATATACAGGAAAGGATTACAAAGGTTCTTATTAGCTTAGCCCGTTGGTTTTAATCTTAGATCACAATGATTCTGTTATTTATTTGATGGAATACGTGTAGTAGTTTCAAACTAGCTAATAAGTGTTTTCTGACTCTGTGTTGGATTAATTTGCTTGTTGGATTTTGGTGCAGTTGTAAAGGCTGTTCCAAATTCAGCAATAGGGTTACCACTTACTGCAGAAAACATTGAGTGTGTGTTGGATAAAATTTGACCATATCTGATTTCAGACGGAGGAAACACTTTGTTGCATGAAATTGATGGCAATTATTCGGCTCTCAACTGCCCATGCCAAATTGAAGTTGAGAAGACAGGTGAGAAATTATTTGATTCGAAGTCTTGTATAAATATTAAAGTTATCCATATATGACCTCTTAGGACTACAACTACACTGAGTTTGTTCTAGTTTCATACTTTCTGTGGACTGGTTATCTGCAATGAATTAATTTTATTTTGCTCATTTTTTAAATATCTTTTCTAGCAGGTTTTGAAGTCTTCTGTAGAAGCTGCTCTTCAAGTTCTACATTTTGCCATATACCATCAAGAACTGACTGAGATGGAGGAACGTGAGCAAGAAAGAGAAAAAGAATTGGGGAAGAATTGTAGCACTGACCATGATGCTCGCAGTAATGCTTTATCTCGTAAATGCAGATCTGAGAGTGATGCTGAATCTCTATCTAGAGCTTGTAATGAGTGGCGTAGCAAGAGCTCCACCGTAGGTAAAAAAATAACTATCATATAATCTTTAAAGGTTTCAATCTATGACATTTCTTTTTCGGGGACCTAAATCATTAGTTGAATGCAGATATACCATTCTTTTTGGTGACCATTAGTTCAAATTCGAGTGTTACCCTCAGGAATCTAAGGGAGTTGGAAGCCTGCCAACATAATGGTCAAAAGGTTTGTGTGTTTGATCTTAATGTTGTTTGGAATCTTAACTAGTATAAAGGATGTATAGTTGCTGTGTAAGATTAAACGTGCTGCACTGATTTTATTACATACTTGTGATATTAATGACACAGGGCTTTTTGACATAAATGGCAGGTCCTTTTTGTTTTTTATGGCCCTTGTCATCTTCCAAATAATCCTGGATGGCCAGTTCACAATTATCTCCCTATATCTGTTCAACGTGGGGCCTTAGAAAGATTCATTTTTCTGCTACCATGAGAACCGTGGTTTTGCAGATCTGGGATTGTCGCTTATTGGAGAAGCCGAAATATCTTTTTCACAAGGTATATCTATTGGTAATAGGTTTTGGTTTCTAATTTATGCGTAACTTTATAAATAGTGAAAGTCATATCGTCTACAACCATAATTGAATTTATTTAGGAGGGGGGAGTCATGAGAACATGCCAAATGTAGTGGGATGGGAACTAAACAAAGGAAAGAAGGTTCCGAGGTGCATGAGCCTTGCTAAATCTATTTATTGCAACTCCCTCACTATTAATTCCTTTGATGATCTATCTATATGGTGTTAGTTCATTTTATCTATTTCAATGTTTCCTTCTAATATTAATGTTTCTAAAGTTTTCTTTTGCATTCTTCCAGTAAAGTGGCAGTGAAGCAATAGAAACTGATGATTCTCCTCCAGGTGAAATCAGCATATCTTCTGAGAGGTTTGGGTAATTAACTAATTGATTATTGCATTCATTTCTTTGTACTCTATGGTAGATGTCAATTATGGAATCTAGCAAATATGAACTTGTGGATTGCAAGCATTCAGTGCAACACTTAGTAGGCACAGGAACTTACAACATGTGGAACAAATTCTAGTTACCTATGTGGAGAGTGTTGTCAACAATGGGGCGACTGTACCTTACTCAAAGGCGGAGATAGAGAAATTATTACATGTATGCAAGTTTCTGATTACAAATTTCTTCGACTTCTGAGTTCCAAACAAATGTGTAGATTACCTCTTTTTTCATTAGTAGGCAACACTAAAATGTGTATCACTTGGATACCATAGTTTTTGAAGGTTAAATAGCTAATATTGAAAAATGTTTTAATGTGCAGATGATGCAAGAGAAAGATCAGTTGTGGATACACAGTGATACCAATGCAGTTTACTTCATGTAAACCTGTCCAATTGGAGCTCCAAGTGCAGTTTGTCTCCTCTCTGATGGAATGTCCAAGCCTACGTATATGCGGGATACCATCTGTTGAACCATAACTTCTCTTATGTTTATGATTGTAGTATTAGTAGTAGTATGACATACCTCTATTTATCCCCCACTTTGACACTCAGTTGTAGATGTGATGAAGCATATGAATCTTACCTTTCCTGTTTTACTGAAACCAATTGGGTACTGCATTATATATTTCAATTTATGATGACTATCAACTATTTAGCTTTAAACAGAAGTTGTCTCCTTGATAGACAAGCAGAATAGATTCTTAAAAACTCTATTGGGTGACTATTTCATATAAACTGTCAATTGGTATTAGAAGCAGTTGAAATAGCTGATAAAAACCATTGCAATAGCTAATTAAAATAGTTGCAATAGGTAAAAAAAAATGTTGCAATAGATTTGAAAACCATTGTAATAGGTGTGAAAAATCGTTGCAATAGGGTTATTGCAACGCTTCTCTGTCGTTGCAATATAGTCTATTGCAACGCTTCTCTGTCGTTGCAATGTAGTCTATTGCAACGGGTCTTAGCCGTTGCTATAGATAACATGAACCGTCCCAATTGAAGATAAAAAAACCGTTGCAATAGATAGGCCTATTGCAACGGTTGTTGTAATCGTTACAAAAGTCGTCGCAATAGATCTAGTGCAACGCTTGTAAAACCATTGCGATACCTCTATGGCAATAGTTTTTATATCTATTGCAATGATTTTTGAACTGTTGTCATGGGGTAATTTCTAGTAGCGAATTGGAAGTAGCTGTGGAACCTTGGGGAGCGACCGGGTAGAAGGATTTGCACCGGAGTCGAGTCGAAATCGCTTTCAAGGTAGTGGCTTGTCACGACACAATTTTTGTGACTATTCTCTTACTATTATTAATTAGTTTCATATCAATATTGTAGTAATTGTTCCAACACTAATTACTCTAGTTATTACTAATCTTTACCAGTTCTTTTACAAAACTGATATTCAAGGATATATTCAATGAAAGTTGAGTGATTAAATTATTAGAAAAAGTAATTTGATATTCTAGGATAACCCCAGTGGCATGCACAGCCAGCTAGGTGTGAATTGATATTTGTTCAGATTGCTGAAAATTACAACTATTGTTACACAAGAAGCAAATAAAATTAGCAATTCTTGATCGAGTATGTTAGGATTTGCGAAAAACAATACCTTATTATGTCGAATCCTATTTACATTTTCGTATATTTACTTCTTATATTTTAGTTCTTTTATTATAAAAATCTGGTTCCGCTATCGATATCCACGAGCAGTTCAGTTATCTTTCAATGCATTCATTTCCAACAATCTCAACAGGTACAACGAAGCTCTCCATGTCCAAAGGGGGACCACATGTACATCCTGACTAAAACACTTTCTTTTAGACTTCATTTATGAAGAATATTGGTGTGCAAGTGTACTCCTAATAAAGATCTACAACTATATAATATAATATTATCCAAATCATCTTTCTGTTTACTAAAGTACTACTACTATTTGATTCGTATACTGCAGGGATCTCCTAAGAATAAAACCTATTAAAATTTTCCCCACACTTATTATCCTTAATCTCCCAGCTACCATGTCCCAAGGAGTAATTTGCTCCAATTGGGTTAATATTTTATTGGGGGCTAACATATTATACAAGGCAAGGTGGAAAAAAACTATGAATATTCAAATACGATAAGGCTAACTTTTTTGTTAGCTAATCTCAATTAGTTCCATATCTGCAGGGTTAGTATGTAAATAATAGTCTCCTAACCTTGAAGGGTTATAAAGTTGTCTGTCCTCTTGTTGTATTCCAAGGTAAGGTCCAGCCCTCCTCTCATCTTTTCCTTCATGAAATCATCTTCTTTAGATTCCACTCCAAATGTGAAAGCTACTTGATGTTGGGTTCTATATATATGTGTTGAATGGAAAATGGAGAAATCAAGTGAAGAAAAGGAGACACCCAAATTGAAAAGTGTACTCTTTAAATTGAAAAGTTTACCCTTCTCCCACATTGGTGGAAGAAGAGAACTTTAAAGTGTTTATAAAGTGAAACGCTTACTTTACATGGTAAGTGAGGCAAGGAAATAGAGATGCCTTGTGCCATTGTCGTCACTTGTTTGGCTTGGCTTCGGATTTGGATTGATCGAAGAGATTTATTTTTTTGGACAAATAACCTGTTTTCTTCCACAGGTTAGAGCATGAAAAATTTCAGATTACACATAAATCTTCTTGTCTTCTAAAAACTCTTTGTGATCAATCAAACCGAGAGTGCGTTCGAAGAATTCAAGTATTTGATGTACCGCTATACTTGAATTGTTGGCCATTTTATCCTGGGAGGAAAATTCCGCAACCTCGGTTACAGTAAGGGGAATTATTTCCTTAAGAAAAGTTCCGTGAATTCGGACAACTAGGCCTTAACAATTTTTGTTTCATCTATATTTCTGAACTATAAAATACACCTCTTGTAAAGATCATTTTGATCTTGTGTTGAGGGTATTTGTTCAACTTCACTGTTTTCTTGTTCATACTTGAACTCGAGTTGAAGTTGTTATTCTATTATACAGATTCTACGTACCCGTATTGTGGAAGATAACAATCTTAAGGAAATAATCTTACAGAATCTGTATTACTTGTTTTTGGAGATTAAGCTTAGGCTTTCTACTCCGCTTGAATTTAACTAGTGATTAGAAGACATAAAATCTTCATCACAAGTTAAGGTTCACTCGGTTGATGATTCGAAGTAATAAAAACTTCATCGTTAACATTTATGGCATGAATGTTTAGGCCATGTTAATTACAAAACGCTACGAAAACTGACCAACTTAGAATTTTTACCAAAATTTGAGTGCAGTAAATCAAAGTGTCAAACGTGTGTGGAATCGAAGTATGCAAAGCATCTTTATAAGTCCGTTGAAAGGAATTCCAAACCCTTAGACTTAATATACACTAACATTTGTGATATGAAGTCAACACCATCTCGTGGTGTGAAAAAGTATTTCATAACTTTTATTAACGATTTCACTAGATATTGTTATGTCTACTTGCTAAATAGTAAGGATGAAGCAATAGATGCGTTTAGGCAATATAAAACTGAAGTTGAAAATCAGTTAGACAAAAAGATCAAAATGATAAGAAGTGATAGGGGCGGAGAATATGAATCTCCCTTTGCGCAAATATGTGTAGAGAATGGAATGATCCATCAAACTACAGCCCCATATTTATCTCAATCTAATGGAATTGTGGAAAGGAAAATCAAACTTTGAAGGAAATGATGAATGCATTACTTATAAGTTTTGGTTTACCGCAAAACTTATGGGGGGAGGCTATCCTTACGGCCAATCGTATACTCAACAGAGTTCCCCATAGTAAGACACAATCAATTCATTATGAATAATAGAAAGAAAGGAAACCTAACTTGAAATATTTCAAAGTATGGGGGTGTCTAACGAAGGTTACGGTTCCTATACCTAAAAGGGTTAAAATAGGACCTAAAACGGTGGACTGTGTGTTTATAGGATATGCTAAAAGTAGTAAAGCATGTCGATTTTTGGTTCATAAATCCGAACATCCGGATATTAGTGAAAATACGGTAATTGAATCAGACAATGTTGAATTCTTTGAAAACATTTACCCGTATAAAATTAGACAAGAACAGTCTAGTGGAGGTTCCAAACAACCTCGAGATGAACCAAGTGAGAATGTACATAATGAAGAAAATCCAAGACGAAGTACACGTCAAAGAACGTCAACTTCGTTTGGATCGGATTGTATAACATTTCTCTTAGAAAAAGAGCCTCAAACATTTAAAGAAGTGATGTCGTCATCAGACTCATCCTTTTGGAAAGAGTCAGTCAATAGTGAGATAGATTCAATCTTAAGCAACCATACATGGGAATTGGTTGACCTTCCTCCCGGAAATAAACCTTTAGGTTCTAAATGGATCACCGGATCAAACAAAGTAAAATCCACAAGTGGATATGCATTTACTATCGGTGGAGGAGCAGTTTCTTGGAAATCATCCAAACAGACTTGTATCGCTCGCTCTACAATGGAATCTAAATTTATCTCATTGGATAAAGCCGGTGCAGAGGCAGAATGGCTCCGAAATTTCTTAGAAGATATTTCTTATTGGCCCAAGTTAGTGGCACCAGTATGTATACACTGTGATAGCCAAGCGGCAATAGGTAGGGCAGGGAGCATGATGTATAATGATAAACCTCGTCATATCAGATGAAAATATAATACCGTTAGAGAATTTCTCTCTAGTGAAATTATCACTGTAGACTATGTAAAATCAAAGGATAATGTTTCGAATCCACTTACCAAAGGCCTATCTAGAGAAGGAGTGGAAAAAACATCCAAGGGAATGGGTTTAAGGCCTAGGACAAGTCAACATGGCGGTAAATTTACATAGCAGACTGGAGATCCCAAGAGCTAGGTTCAAGGAGATCAAACAAAGTTGTTTCTGACAGGTTCAACATTGTCAATTACCCAACCCATTCTCATGATGTAGACAATGTCTAGTAAATAAGGATAAGACTTAAGGTGAAAAGTCTTTTAATGATTATCTAAATTTGAAAAATTTGACCAAATATTTTAATCTACAGGATTGAAAGTTTATAAATCACCTATGTATGGGCGAAATGGAAGCCGCTTCAAAGACAATGTTAGCAAAGGTCTATTCTCTAAGCTCTCATAAAAACTGGGATGTGTTCATGGCTGAAAAGAACAAAACCGTAATAACCATAAATGGTAAAAGGTTGGTTGTCTAACATGTGTTGTATAGGTGTACATTAAAGCTCAACGGTTCAAAGATATCAAATCTACCGATTGATCGAGTGCATCCGATGCATGTTCACTATGAAAAGTTCAAAGGAAAACCCACTTATCCTGATACAATCAGTCTTTGCTTGATGATCACATACTGTCCGTACAGTTTTATGAAAAACATAGCCATTCCCCATTCAAGTGAGGGATTGTTGGGTTCTATATATATATGTGTTGAATGGAAAATGGAGAAATCAAGTGAAGAAAAGGAGACACCCAAATTGGAAAGTGTACTCTTTAAATTGGAAAGTTTACTCTTCTCCTACATTAGTGGAAGAAGAGAACTTTAAAGTATTTATAAAGTGAAACACTTACTTCACATGGTAAGTGAGGCAAGGAAATAGAGATGCCTCACGCCGTCGTCGTCGTTCGCTTGGCTCGGCTTCGACTTCGTCTTTGGATTTGGAAAATGATCGATCGATGAGATCTATCTTTTTGGACAAATTTTATTTGACAAAAAGAAATAAATTTAATTCGAATCAATAACGTTTCATTTATTTATGCATGCATGCAGTGAATAGTTGCACTATTTTGACATGAAACAGTGTTGTGTGCTGTAGTGTTCGACTGAGCAGATGCAGATTTTTGAAATAGTATATACATTGCAACTCTTCAACAAAGTGATGCACTGTTTAGAACTGGTGCCCTTGTTCTTGAAAAGGTGTACTATTTCAGAAAATTACTGAACTGTTTTAAATAAACAAACATGCATTTTCAGGAAAAGATACACCTCTAAAATTGAACCAATGCCACCCTTTCGAAGGGGCATGTTGTGGCTATAAATAACCTATTTTATTCCACAGGTTAGAGCATGAAAAATTTCAGATTACACATAAATATTCTTGTCTTCTAAATACTCTTTGTGATCAATCAAACCGAGAGTGCGTTCGAAGAATTCAAGTATTTGAGGTACCACTATACTTGAATTGTTGGCCATTTTATCCTGGGAGGAAAAGTTCCGCAACCTCGGGTACAGTGAGGGAAATTATTTCCTTAAGTAAAGTCCGTGAATTTGGACGAGTTGGCCTTAACAATTTTTGTTTCATCTATATTTCTGAAATATAAAATACACCTCTTGTAAAGATCATTTTGATCTTGTGTTGAGGGTATTTGTTCAACTTCACTGTGTTCTTTTTCATACTTGAACTCGAGTTGAAGTTGTTATTCTATTAGACAGATTCTACGTACCCGTATTGTGGAAGATAACACTTGAGATATTAATCTAGAGTGTGAAGATATTTGGAATATATATACAACTCTAGAGTATGTCGTGTTTGTATATATTCCTAGAATGTTTAATGTTGTTGTTCATAGGTTAGCAAGTTTTCAACTATGGTTTTCTGGGTATCAGTATTTACAACATGAACTTAACAACAAGTTCAAGAACAACTTCAAGAACAACAAATAAGTTTGAAGTTGTTTTTGGAAAAATAGAAAAAACCATAAGAAAGAGACGAAGAAAGAAATAATCAAGTCCACCGAATTCACAGTATATCCTAAAGGAAATTATTCCCCTCAAGTACGCGAAGTTAACGGAATATATCTTCCCCAGATAAAATGATTTACTTCAACAAATGGTGGTACCTCAAATTTGCCGACCTATGATGTCACTCAACGATTTGTAAATCACAGTTAAAGTTTTCCAGAAGAAGAGAGTGGTGCTTCAAAAATAAGCAATCGTTCATAAAAATTGTATTATTTCAGACCAGCCCTCACTTGTGGACCCCATCTGTGATTGCAAATAGCCACATGCAGTTGCAGATCGCACTTTCTTCAAAAATAGAATGTTTAAGTTGACTTGTGCTGGGATGTGTAGTGGCATCTACGTCCGTAGATGCCTATATGCACCTTCATATTGCCATTTATCATTCAAACAGTGTCTCGAAGGATCATGTGCCTTCGAGGAACATCGTGACATATGTTTGTACATGCTCGGGTGCGTCTACAAATGGAGAAATTTTTTTATCAGATTTTTGGATTAAAAAATCATTAACTCTCAAGTTTTAATGAATTTAATCTAAAAAGATAATCTCTCAATTGGTCATTTGATAAATCCAAATCCAAATCTTAATCCAAATCCAAAGACGAAGTCGAGCCGAATGAGTGATGACGACGACGGAGGCGTGAGGCTTTTCTTCATCTTGCCTCACTATCCACATGAAGGCGTGATTCAATATTTAAGCACAAGATTTTTTCTTTCTCCCACCCATGTGGGAGAGTAAAGTGAACACACATTTTCACTTTTCCTTCATTTTTCTTTCTCCATTTTTTATTCATTTTTATCACTTAAAACCTAACAATACTCCACATGAATTTAAAATGGGCATTTCATAAAAAAATATACGAACAAGTGTGTGATCTACAAGCAAAGACTAATTGTATCTGGATATGTAGGTTTTTCTTTAAATTTTTAATAGTAAACTTGTATCGGATGAACTCAGTCAATCGGTAGATGCAACATCATTGAACCATTGAACCATTGAACTTTGATGTACATCTTGACATCACACGTCACACAACCAGTCTTTTACTATTTATGGTTCTCATAATTTTGTTCAATTCAACCATGAACACTTTCTGACTTCATGAGTGCTTAAAGAATAAACTTTTACTAACATTCTCCTTGAAGAGACTTCCACTTCATCCTCACAGAGGTGATTCCTAAATGTTTAATCCTATAGATCAAACTATTTTATCATACCTGCAAAAATTGGAAATTGTTTAAACCTTTAATCCATAATTCTTATCCTTGTTTCCCGAACATTGTCTCTATTATAAGAATAGGATGAGTTAATTTACAAAGTTGAACCATTAGTCACAAATTTATTTGATCTCCTAAAACCTAGCTAGACCGTGGAATCTCCAGTCCGCTAGGTAGAGTTACCGCCATGATGACTTGTCTTAGACCGTAAATCTATTCCCTTCGATGATCTCTCAACTCCCTATCTAGTTTAGCCTTTTGTAAGTTGATACAACATATTATCCTTTGATTTTACATAGTCAATCGTGATAATTTCACTAGAGAGTAGTTCTCTAACGGTACCATATCTCTATCTTATATGACGATATTTACCATTATACATCACACTCTTTGTCCTACATATTGCAGCTTGACTATCATAGTGTATGCATAATGGTGCCAAAGGTTTGCGCCAATAAGAAATATCTTTCAAGAAATTTTAGAGTTATTAAGCTTCATTACTGGTCTTATCTAAAATGATAAATAAGATTCCATTGTAGCACGAAAAATACATGCTGATTTGAGTGATTTTCATGAGACTCCTCCTCCATAAAGAGTAAATACAATTCTATTCGTGGATTTTACTTTATTTGATTCATTAATCCAAGTTGCACTACTATATCCTTCAATAACTGTTGGATATTGTTATAGTACAAAACATGATCTTGAATATGTTTTAGATATCCCAAAACTGTTTTCATTACCATTCAATGAGCGTGATTAGAATTATTTTTGTACCGACTCAATTTACTAATATCACATACTATATATGATCGCATACAATTCATGATATACATCAAACTTCTCAACACTCTTACATAGTCCAATTTTGAGTCACTTTCACCTTCATTCTTTTATAGTACAAAGCTCACGTTTAATGGAGTCTTGAAAATATTAAAATTCAGATACTTGAACTTTTCAAGTACCTTTTCAGTGTAATGAGATTGTGATAACGCTAATCCTTATAGAATTCTATGAATTCTTATCCATAATATCACATCAATAACTCCAAGATCTTTCATATCAAAATTATTTTCTAGCACCCAGTTGGTAGCATTTATGTTTGAAATATCTCTACCGATGATTAACATGTCCTCCACATATAAACAAATAATAACTTTATGATTTGGAGTGTCTTTAATGTAAACACATTTATCATATTTATTTATCTTGAATTTATTTGCCAACATGGTTTGGTCAAACTTTGTATGCCATTATTTGGGTGCTTATTTTAGTCCATAAAGTGACTTAACAAGTTTACACACTTTTCTTTCTTTATTAGGAACCACAAAATCCTCGGGTTGTTCTATATTAATTTCTTCCTCCAGTTCTCCATTTAAGAAATATGTTTTATATCTATTTGATTGATTTAAATATCATATAATGCAACGAACAGTCGAATGACGTTATTCTTGTTACTGGCGAGTATGTGTTGAAACAAACAAGGTCTATTTTTTTTTCTAAAACCTTTAAGGATAATTCTTGGCTTTTATTTGTCAATATTTTTTTCAGATTTCATTTTCCTTTTGAAGGTCTATTTAGAACCTAATGGTTTATTTCCTGGAGAAAGATCAAGTAACTCTCAAGTATGGTTGCTCATGATTGAATCAATCTCACTGTTGACAGTCTTTTTCCAAAAGGATGAGTTTATAAAAGACATCATTTTATTGAATGTTTTAGGCTCATTTTTGAGAAAAAATTATTATAAAATTTGATCCGAAGGAAGTTAAAGTCTTTTAACATTTACTACACCTTGGATTCTCTTCATCAAGTAAACTCTCCCTTGGTTCATCCCTAGGTCATTTAGATCCTTCCCTAGACAACTTATGTCTAGTTTTATATGAATAAATATGTTTAAAAAATTTAACATTATCTGATTTAATTATCTTATTATTATGAAAATCTGATTGTTTAGATTTATGAATCAAAAATTGGCATGTTTTACTGTTTGTAGCATATCCGATGAAAACACAACCCACAGTGTTTGACCATATTTTTACCCTTTTGAGCATAGGAGCTTTGACATTGGCTACTCATCCCTATACTTTAAAATATTTCAAGTTGAGTTTCTTTTCTTTCATTTTCATGTGGAATATATTGTGTCTTATATAAGGTACTTGATTTGCTGTAAGGATAGTTTTTCCTTGCAAGTTTTGCAGTAAACATGAACTTATAAGTAAAGTATTGATTATTTCCTTCAACATTTGTCCTTTTTTTTTTACAATTTCATTCGATTGAGGTGAATAGGGGACAATTTCTTTATGGACATATCCATACTCCAAACACATCTTTGCAAAAGGAGATTATACTCTTCAACCCAATCATTTCTCATCATTTTAATCCTTTTATCTTACTGATTTTCAACTTCATCTTTATATTGACAAAATGTTTATATTGCTTTATCATTACTACTAAATAAATAAACATAATAATAACTAGTGCAATCGTCAATAAAGTTATGAAATACTTTTTCCTACCAAGAGACAGTGTTGACATTATATCATAAATATTTGTGTGAATTAAGTCTATGAAATTGGAATTGCTTCCACCCGACTTACGTGTATGCTTAATATACTTAGATTTAATACATGTTTGACACTTTAATTTATTGCACTCAAAGTTAGGCAAAACTTTCAAACTAATCAGTTTTCGTGAGGTTTTATAATTGACATATTCTAAATATTGATGCCATAAATAATTTGACTCGAGTAAGTAAGAAGAACCAAAACTTTTATTCATATCAATTGGCATTACATTAACCTTAAAAAGGCGCTCAGTGAGGTAACCTTTACCTACTTACACTTCACCCTTTTTTATTATAATTTTGTCAGAAACAAATAGATATTTAAATCTAGTCTTAGTCAAAGTGACGTAGAAACTAAGTTCTTTCACAACTCTGAAATATGAAGGACATTATTTTGTGTCACCGCCTTTTCATACGTCATCTTCATGTAAATCTTACATGTTCCTTCAACCTTTATCGGAGTGGAGTTCATCATGAATATCTTCTCATCAGCTTGAACCAGAGCATATAATGCAAATAATTATATTATTGGGACACACGTGGTGAGAGACACCAAAATCCATTCATCATTCTCTTAAATTATCAACTAGATTGCATTCCAAAAGTATGGTATAAAGATTGTCAATTTTTCTTTGAATTCACCCATATTTGCATAATCATTTTACTTGCCCTTGTTTGAAATATGATAATCCGTAGACTTGTGGCTAACTTTGCCACAATTGAAGCAATTTTCTTTGAATTTCTACTTAGAAGGATCACCTTGTTGTCTAGATGATATATTTCTTTTCTTTGACTTTGTGGGATCATATTTAACAATGTTTGCTCTACTTATTGATGAATTTCCATGTGACCTTTTTTCGCTGCCTTATTAGTCTCTTCGATTCTTAATTTACAATGAGATCTTCAATAGACATATCCTTGTATTTGTGTTTCAAGTAGTTTTTAAATTCCTTCCATAAGGTGGTAACTTCTCAATAATTGCAGCCACTTGAAAAACATCATTCACAACCAAACCTACATCAAGTGTTATGTGGGTATCAAGAACAAACTTAAAGTGTTCAACAAAGGTATTATTTAATTTTATACCATCAAAAAAGAGATCATGAGTTATGACTTACAACTCCTGAACTTGGGTTGTAACAACTTTACTTTCCTCCAATAATAAAGTCCAAAAAAATTTTCATTATGGCTTTCTTCATTCCGACGTCCTTTGTTTTGTATTTCTTTTAAAAAGCATCCAAAAGCTTTTCAGAGGTCTTCTTGTTTTAATACAGACTGTATAATCATATTGTACATCACTCAAAATGTTATTCTTACACAAAAAATCTTAGTGACTCCAAGCTTCTGTCTTAAAGAAAGATTCTTTTTTTAGAGTTTTTTTCGATAATTGAGGAACGCTTTTCATGATGAATGTTCTGCTGTCATCTTTTGAATTCAATATCATCAATTTTTTAATTCGTCCGTCGGTGCCATGGCAGGATCAACATTCGAACGGCATGAAGTAGCATTGTTAGATGCTGCAACATTTGTCCTTCCGTCATTGATTTTATTTTCAATAGTAATTTAGTTATTACAAATAGACAACCAATTTAGTATCACAAATACTAACAATAAAGTCTTAAATTTTAAACAATATATTTCTAGTTTAATGATAAAGTTTTTATGTTTTTCTAATTGCCAATTGAATTAACTTTAACTCGTGATAAAGTTTTTATATCTTCAAATCACTATCAAGTTCAAATAGAGCAAAAAATTAAAAGATTTTAATCTACAATAATAAAAATACATATTATAATAATTTTCTTAAGCTTGTTATTTTTCGGGTACAATCTGTATTTACAACATGAACTTTAACAACAAGTTCAAGAACAACTTCAAGAATGGAAAAGAAGTTCGAACTATTTTTTTGAAAAATAGAAAAAATCAAAGAGAAAGATAAAGAAAGAAAGAATCAAGTTCACCAAATTCATAGTGTGTCCTTAAGAAAAGTATTCCTCTCAAGTACCCAAAGTTATGAAAATGATTTACTTAAGCAAACAGTGGTATCTCAAATTTGTCAATTTACGAACTCACTCAACAATTTGTAAATCACATTTCAAGAAGAAGAGAGTGTTTTTTACTTTAAAATTTCGCTCCTTTACCCAAGGAAAAAAATTAGATATTTACAGCCAAAGTTGGTGCTTCAGAAAGGAAGCGATGGTTCTTGAAAGACTATTTCAAATGGCAGCCACCTGTGTATCCCTTTTGAGGCCACAGATAGCCAGATGTGACCGCAGATTGCACTTTCTTTAAAAATAGAATGTTTAAGTTGACTTGCTTTGGTATGTGCAGTGACATTTGTGTCCGTAGATGCTCATATGTGCCCGTATCTCACCTTTTCATTATTCAAACAGTGCCTTAAAGGGTCGCGTCACTTTAAGGTATGTTGTGACAAGTGTCCACACATGCTTGGGTGAGTCTGCAAATGGAGAAATTTTTTATTAATTTTTTAGATTGAAAAATTATTAACCCTCAAATTTCAAATGAATTTTATGAAGAAAGATAATATTCCTACCCAAATTTGAGTTAGCGATGATGATAATGTTGTAACACCCCGAGACCACCCCTGGACATAACATGGTTCTTAGAAACACAAGTGGTCTCAAGATAACCCATATACTGGCGTACTGCTTGAGCAACTGGTTTATAATGTAAATAAAATTTAATTTGCTGAGCGAAAGCATAGTCATGAAAAAAATCTGATTAAATAAGATACTGTAATAGTTACATCATGATAGATCTGAAAAAAGAACTTGAATTACATGAATGACTCTGACTAGCTATCTATGAAGCCTCTACTATACTTACTATAGATAGCTGGAACGTGCCTTCAACTACTACTAATCAATAAATATGGATAATCAAAATACAACACATGAACTACAATAGACTAGATCTCTAAAATAAGAGAACTCATTACCTGCTGGCTGAATGGTGAGAACTATTAGACCTGGTGTGTGGACTACATCTGGTACCTACATTATTAAGGAATGTAGCCACAAACGCATATGTGTGGTCAGTACTTTAAAATGTACTAAGTATATGGAGACATTCACTAAATCATGGAAATATTTCAAATATGTTTTACAACTGAGGATATAAGCTATTTGTTGGAATATGAATTTAAAACATGGATATAGGTGAAAACCGTAAGTCATAGTAAAGTTTATAAATCAAGAGCTGAAGATGATTCTGTTAGCTGGGAAGCTGTAGAAACATGAATGTTTTATGTAAATCTCATGTACTGCTGGACATTTCATAAAGATGTATTGAGGATTATGTATGAATACCTAGCATGAAAATATGAGCATGTAAAATAAATGCAAGACCAAGAAAAGCAAACACTGACATGATCTGAATACTGAATAATCTGTAAAATTGTCTGATTGAATAACTGGCAATATGATTACTTGGTCAAGCAAAAATGAGTACTGATTAAAATTGTGGGAGCTATCATGTAACCGACATGCCTCAACCTTAGCTAATTGGGATCCAACCTGTAACCCCAGTTGGAAGGGTGTCAGTACCTTGCCACGGGTACTAATACTAGCTGTGTGGATCCATTAATCTGGTGTTTCGGAGTACTAAGGTGTCACCCTCTACTGGAAGGTGCCCCTAAGAGAATGTCAACCCTCTACTAGCAGGAAGACCTCTTAAAACCTATGCTATCTATGTAGTTCTGAAACTCAAGGACTGTGACTAAAGGTCACACCCTTTACTGGTAGGTGAGCCCCCATCCTTGGATTCACTCGGTGCTAAATCCTAATCCCAATTGAACTGACATGGAATCATGGACAGTGCATGCACTGATGACTGATATGCTCAAATATGGTATTCTAAAACAACAGTGCATGTTTAATCTTACAGAAATCATGAACATGTGAACTAATGTATTTAACATAAAATAATATTGGTGAGTTCATGATAAAAATGATGATAAAATCATGATTTTGACTAACTTATTACTTGAAAATAAAAACATGCAAAAACACATAGGTATCGGGTGTTCATAATCCACTAGAATTGAATGATTATAAAATTCGATAACAACACTTGAAATAGTGACATAAAGTCCCAATTCAAAGACCCAAAACATAATACGTGTCACCAAATTGATAAAGTCCATAAATTTGAATATATGAATGTATTAAACTTGAGAGAATAACAATTTCACATAGTTTAATTCATAATTTGATAATTTGACATAGGAACAATTGAATATAACATGAGTAGTTGAAATTTAAAGAATGAAGTAATCTAATTTTCATGAGGAAAACATGTTGACATGGCTTGAATTCAAATTTCTAAGATGACATCTATTAAATTCATGATTTACATGAATAATTTCATAAAAGAAGATTAAAAATCCATTCTTGAACAAAAAGGGAATTTTTTGGGATTCAATGGGTGAAAGGAACCCATTGATTAATACCCCACATACCTGAATGTCAAAGCCTTGGATAAATTTCTCGGTATTGAACTTGAATTTGATGAACCCTCATTAGTTTTGGGGAGAAAAAAATCTCTATTTTTGCTCTGTGATAGATGATTTTTGAGTTACAATAGGTTACGCTAGTTTTGATGCTTGATAACTGTTATTTGGAGAGTGAAATGATGTAATTTTGGGGTTAAAAAAAGTAGGAAAAGACCAAAAAAATCCTTAGAAATCGTCTAAAAAATATTTGGAAGCCGTCCCGACGAGTTTGGGTAGGACTCGTAAGTTCTGGGTACAGGTCGAGTCTTGAGTCGTCACTAGGAGCCCAGATTTTGACCTCTACTACTGTGGTTACGACTCCTCCTAATAACTATATGGTCTGCTTATGAGTCATCATTAGGAGTCGTGCCCACTGACAGCTTTGACAGTGCTTCAGTAATTTGGCCATAACTTTTCATCCCGATATCAAATTAAGAAAAAATTTGTATTGTTGGAAATATAATTTAATTATATATCTATTGGTGAGTCTTTATCTCTTAAATCCTTCATAGAACAGAAGTTATGGTCATTTGTAGAGGATTATAGTTATGTACATCCCAAGAATTTAATCGCTATAGGATGTTTCGACTTGTCTATAGGTTAGGAGATATTTGGGGTCTTAATATATGTCTATGTCACTTATAAAACTACTAAAATATGAATATTTTTACTCTTGGATTCCTTAATAGTCAGGCTATGAGTCTTCATAATGACTCGTAATGTTTGGATACGAGTCGTGTGCTAGACTCATAACCACTCTAAAGGATTCTTGGCTGAGAAATGTTGTGACTAAGATTACTCTTAATGACTCGTAAGGTCTGATTAGGGGTCTTCACATAATTCATAACCACTTGTATCTGATTGGCACTTAAAGGGAAAATTATATGACTTCTTGCCATAATATCAGATCGAGTCGAGAATTGCGGCATTGGAAAGCTAACTTTATGAACTATATTTTTTAGATATTTAGAACATAAAAACTCGGGGTATTATAGATGCAAATCTTGTCTTCTTCTTTCCTCACTATCCACATGAAAGAGTGGTTCTATATTTAAGCATAAAGATTTTCCATTCTCCCACCAATGAGTCAACATACATTTTTATTTTTCCTTTATTTTCATTCAATTCCATTACTTAGAACCCAACATCAACTTCTTTGTTGTATGAGTTTTCTTAGGAAATGATATTCCCAATTTTGGTGGTGAATGATGTTATTAAATTCTTCGAATATATTATATCCATAACTAATAAATAGATGAAAACTTTAGAGAAAAGATTGCATTTATTGGTATAACTCTATTTATTTTTGGTATTTCACTGAACTACACACACATAATCTCTAAAAACACACATAATCTCTTTCTCTCTCTTCTCTCTTCTCTCTCTTCTCTCTCCCTTCTCTCTCTCCCAACGGTTATCTCCCCCCCTTTCCCCCCCTCCCCTGGTCCCCAGCCGGGTCACCGTAGCCCCGTCGCTGATCCTCGGCGCCGTCGCCGTCGCCGATCACCGTCGCTGTCTCCACCGACCACCGTCGTCGACCAGATCCGGCGAGATTACCAATAGCAGGCTCCAGATCCGGTGCACCCCCCATCAGCTGGCCGCCGCCGCCGGCGAGATATAGCAGGCCCCCCTCGGTTTTCCAGATTTCGGCGAGACCCCCCCACCCAGCCGGCGCCGGCTTCGGCGAGATCCAGCAGCCCTCCGGTGACTTCTAACCTTTGTTATTTTATTTTATTCTATTTTATGTCATTTTGCTAGCATTATCCCCTTACCTTGATTTGCGTGTGATTTGCTGATATTGCCTGTTGTCTGTTGCTATTGTTGTGGTCGTTTCTTTCACTGCTTTGGATTGGGTTATTGGGTTATCGGCTGGGGTTCGTTTCTTGATAGTTTATTTGATTTTGTGTGAGCCTTGTATTTCTGGCTGCTGCTTTGCTACCACCATCGTTTATATTTGTATATTTTCATGTATTTTCTCGTAGTAGTGGCCGTGGTCGGTAATGGTTGGATAGGGTCATGTTCGAGGGGGTTGGGGCGTGGGGTTGTTGTGGGGGCAGGGGATGAGGTTAGGACGGGAGTGGGAGAGAGGCCAAGGTTTGGACGCGGGGGTAGTACAGGAGGGCGTGTGGATAGTGATGGTAGGTTGAGGGTTGGGTCTTGCAATATAGGGACCCTTCAGGGTAAGTCCATAGAACTTGTGAAGATCCTTAGGAAGAGAAGGATCAATATAGCGTGTGTGCAAGAGACCAAGTGGGTAGGGTCTAAGGCTAGGGATGTGGATGGCTACAAGTTGTGGTACTCTGGGAGCGAGAGGCGTAGGAATGGCGTTGGCATCTTAGTAGATGAGGAGCTTAGAGGTCAAGTCGTAGAAGTGAAGAGGATCAACGATAGGTTGATGACTATTAAAATGGTCATCCTGGGGTTTACCCTGAACGTGTGTAGTGCTTATGCGCCGCAAGTGGGCTCGGAGAGGGAGGAAAAGGTGCGGTTTTGGGAGGCTTTAGAGAAGGTGTTGAGAGGCGTGCCTACCTCGGAGAAGATTGTTATAGCAGGAGATTTACCGGGAGGTTTTGGGGATGTGCATGGTGGCTTTGGTTTTGGGGACAGAAATAAAGAGGGGACTACTCTACTGGAGTTTGCGAGGTCCTTTGGACTGGTGGTGGTAAACTCGGGCTTCCCGAAGAAGGTCGATCACCTGATCACCTTTTGAAGCGTGATAGACAGAACCCAGATTGACTTCTTGTTGCTTTGAAAAGGGGATAGGGTGTTGTGTAAGGACTGTAAGGTCATCCCAAGTGAGAATCTTTCGACCCAACATAGGCTTTTGGTTATGGATTTGAGTATAAAGAAGAATAGAAAGAGGAGGAGTAAGGAGGGTAGACCTAGAATTAAGTGGGGCGGCTTGACACCAGTGAAGGCGTGGGAGATAGGGGAGAAATTGGCGGGAATGGGGGTGTGGGAATGTAGGGGGGACGTGGATAGTATGTGGGATAGGGCGGCTACGTGCATTAGGGGGACCGCAAGTGAGGTGTTGGGTGTTTCTAGGGGCCGATCTGGGCACCACCGGGGGGATTGGTGGTGGAATGAAGAGGTGGAGAAGAAAGTGAGGATCAAGAAAGGGGCATATGCTAAGTTGGTTGAGAGTAAGGACGAAGACGAGAAGCGGGTAAACAGGAAAGAGTACAAGCTAGCTAGGAAAGAGGCTAAGTCGTCTATCACGGCAGCTAAGACGGCCGCTTTTGAGAGCTTGTATACAGGGTTACAGGGGAAATGAGGGGAGAAAAAGTTGTTTAGACTCGCTAAGGCGAGGGAGAGGAAGGGGCGTGACCTCGACCAGGTGAGGTGCATTAAGGGGGAGGACGGTAGAGTGTTGGTGGAGAACGGCCACATTAAGGATAGATGGCAGTCGTACTTCCATAAGCTCTTGAATGACGAAGGGGATAGAGTTATTGAGTTAGGGGAACTGGAGCACTCAGAGAAGTGTCGGGATTTTAGTTATTGTAGACGTTTTCAGGTAGGAGAGGTTAGAGAGGCTGTTCGCAGGATGCGAAGGGGTAGGGCGACGGGGCCGGATGAGATATCGGTGGAGTTTTGGAAGTTCGTTGGAGAGGCTGGTGTAAGGTGGTTGACTGGATTGTTCAACAAAATTTTCAAGACGGCAAAGATGCCCGAGGCTTGGAGGTGGAGTACCATGATCCCTCTCTATAAGAATAAGGGGGACATCCAGAGTTGCAATAACTATAGGGGGATTAAGTTATTGAGTCACTCTATGAAGATTTGGGAGAGAGTGGTCGAGGTGAGGCTGAGACGGATAGTGTCTATTTCGGAAAACTAGTTTGGGTTTATGCCTGGCCGCTCGACGACTACGGAGGCTGGTGGAACAGTATAGGGAAAGGAAGAAGGACTTGCACATGGTGTTTATCGACCTGGAGAAGGCATACGACAAAGTACCCAGGAAGGTACTTTGGAGGTGCTTGGAGGTGAGTGGAGTCCCGCAGGCATATATCATAGCAATTAAGGATATGTATGACGGAGCGAAAACTCCGGTGAGGACGGCGGGAGGAGACTCAGAGCATTTCACCGTCTTGACAGGATTACATCAGGGATCTACTCTTAGTCCCTTTTTGTTCGCTTTGGTGATGGATGTGTTGACGCGGCGTATTCAAGGGGATGAAGGAATTTACCTTTAAAAAGGGGAAAAGTGTAAATCTACCTAGGTAGACAAGAAAGAACCTAATATTTCCACTGACACCTCAATGGTAACTCAAGATCAAAAGGGTCCCAAAAGTTATAATTGATTATAATTTTTAGACCAAAACTAGAGGAAGCAGTCACCACTAGATAAGGTACAGTGGTTGTTCAAGGCATATTACTGGGAGAATTGAAAACTTTCTCTCACTTATGGCCGTGAAGGAGGCAATGTCTCCTTTGGTGATGGAAATAAAGGATACATTATTGGAATTGGTAAAATTAGAAACAGTTTGAATGAAGCAATTAATGATGTCCATTTTATTGATGGACTCAATTTCAGCCATTGAGTGTTGCTTAGATCTGCGAAAATGAAATAAAGTTAGATTTAAGTCAGAAAAATACAGTGTCATCAGGCTTAGTGATGGTAAAGAGGTGTTAATAGTTTAGAGAAATAAGAATATGTATTTTGTTGACTTAAGCTCCTATTAGTCCAAAGACATGACATATCTCAATGTACAAGAAGATACTGCCGATATATGGCATAGGAGGCTTGGCCATGGTAGCTGCAAAATGTTGAACAAATTAGTCAAGAAGGATCTAGTTCGAGGTTTTCCAAATATCAAGTTTGTTATCTCTAAGGTGTGTGATGCATGTGCAAAAGAAAAATAGATAAAGTCTTTCTTCAAGCCCAAAAAGGAAGTCATTACATGCAGGCCCTTGCAACTTATACACATTGATCTATATGGTCCTGTAAAGCTTGCCATCAGAGGTGGAAAGAAGTACATCTTGGTTATTATTGATGATTACTCTAGATTCACTTGGACCTTCTTTCTAAAATCAAAAGATGAAATGTTCTTTATGTTAGAGGCCTTTGCCAGGTAAGTACAAGTGAAGTATAATAAGAAGATTGCAACTTGTAGATCTGATCATGGTACAGAATTTGAAAATTCCAAGTTCAATAAGTTTTTCATTAATCCAGGAACCAGTCACAATTTTTCAGCTCCTAAAATACCTTAGCAAAATGGTGTTGTGGAGAGGAAAAATAGAACTCTTATGGATATTGGGAGAACAATGATAATAGATGTCGGTATTGCTTATAATTTATGGGAAAAAGTAATCAATACAAATTGCTATGTCACCAGCAGGTGTCTTATGAAATTTAATTTGAACAAAACTCTCTATGAACTTTTGACCAAAAGGAAGCCTAAGTTAAGTTATTTCAGGCTTTTTAGTTGCAAGTGCTTTGTAAATAATGGCAAGGAGGATCTTAGAAAATTTGATCCAAGAAGCGATAAAGGAATATTTGTTGGTTACTTATCTACCAGCAAAGCTCACGGGATTTAAAACAAATGAAAAGAATGTATGGAATCGAGTGTCATGTCATATTTGATGAAGGTGGAAATATTGGAAAGGGCAACACTCCTAATAATAATAATGATGAGTTGGAAAATCCCTTAAATCATCCAGAAAAGGCACAAGAGGGAAATGATAATGTTGTGTCTCAGGGTCTAGAATTAGGAATTAAAGATGAAGATACAAGAGATCAACAGACTGGTGACACGTCCAAAGCTATCCCTTCAGATCCTGACCTTCCATCCAATAAAAGAAATAAGTAGTCTCCTCAGGGTGATACCTCAATGGGAACTATTACTAGTTCTAGTCAACTTACTTTTCTTAAATCTAGATGGAATCATCAATCCTCCCATGTCACGACCCGAGCCGAGGCCCTAGACGCGACGGGCATCCTGAACCATCAAGGCCTGAGAGACCCCTGTAATGGCTCAACCCACTAGTGATATTATCTTCTTTGATGCAGGCCCGCACGCCTTTATAATGCATCACTATGGAGTAAGGATTTCTTACTTATATACTCAATATTTCTCTTATGTATTGCTGATGTGGGACTCCTTATCTTAAGTTGGGGTGCCACATACACCCCTCTTATGGACATAGTGTCCTCGCTAAGGTTTGCCCCACCGAATGGGATTTGCCTAGACTCAGGATGGAGGATTGCCCCATCTTAACGGGATTTTCCTAAACTCAGTTTGAACTCAGGCCCACATCGATAGGGCTGATGTAGGACTGACTCTGATACCATTCTTGTCACGACCCGAGCTGAGGACTTGTCCACGAAGGGCATCTCAAACCATCAAGGCATGAGAGATACTTGTAATGGCCCAAACCACTAGTGATATTATCCATTTTGGCGTAGGTCTGCACGACTTTAAAATGCGTCACTAGGGAGTAAGGATTTTCTACTTATATACCAGTATCTCTCCTGTCTTTTGCTAATGTGGGACTCCTTATCCTAAGTTGGGGTGCCACATCTCATCCTCTTGAAAACCTTATGTCTTATATGAACTATAGGATGCAAATAAGGAACAGATCCAAGAACCTTTATGCTTTCTCTGTGTTTTTGTCTCAAATTAAATCTAAGAATGTAAAGGAAACACTAAAGAGTATAGATTAGATCAATTCTATGCAAGAAGAACTTCATCAATTTGAAAGAAGAAAGGTTTGACATCTAGTCCCAAGGCCTTTAGATAGAACTTTTATAGGCACTTGGTGGGTGTATAGGAACAAAATAGATTAACATGGGAATCCTATCAGAAACAAAACTAGGCTGACTGTGCAAGGCTATAACCAATAAAAGGGCCTAGATTATGATGAAAAATTTGCTCTTATAAAAAGAATGAAGGTAATTCAAATTCTTATTGCCTTTCCTCGTACATAGAGTTCAAGAAGCGTCTATTAAGCAACCTTTAGGGTTTGATAATATTGATTTACCAAATCATATGTTTAAGCTGAACAAACCCCTTTATTATTTGAAATAAGCTCCTAGGTCTTGGTATGAAAGATTGTCCAAGTTTCTACTTGACAATAGGTTCAAAAGAGGAAAAATTGACAACACAATATTTCTAAAAGCCAAAGGAATAAATCTTATCATTGTCCAAGTTTATGTGGATGACATCATATTTGGAGCCACCACCATCTCCCTTTGTGATGAATTTGACAGACTAATGAGCAGTGAATTTGAGATGAGTATGACAGGAGAACTAAACTTCTTTCTTGGCTTTTAGATTAAGCAGGGTGAATTTGGAACCACTGTATGCTAGTAGAAGTATATTAATAACTACTTAAGAGGTTTTATATAGAGGATGCAAAGCCTATTGACACTCATATAGGAACCTTCTCTAAACTGGACCTAGATGATCCTACTTCCTCAATAAATAATACTATGTATAGAAGGATGATTAGTTATCTTCTCTACTTGACTATTAACAGGCCTGGCATTGTTTTCAGTATTGACATGTGTGCTAGGTTTCAAGCAATCCCAAAGGAATCACACTTGAAAGCATCCAAGAGAATCCTTAGATATCTCAAAGGGACTCCTGATCTAGTCCTCTTTTATCCTATAGGTGATAGTTTTGATTTGATAGGATATGTTGATTATATTGGATTTTTTATTGATAAAAAAGTACTTCAGGAATAGCTCATTTCCTAGGGTCATCTATGATTTCATGGAGCACCAAGAAAAAAAACTCAATGGCACTCCCTATTCCTGAAGCAGAATATATTGCAGTTGTATCATGTTTGCACAACTTCTATTAATTAATAAACAACTTGAAGACTTTGGCATTCTCATATTGTGTTCCATTATACTGTGACAACATGAGTGTAGTAAATATGGCAAAGAATCCACTTCAGCATAAAAGAACAAAACATATTGATGTCAGACATCACTTCTTGAGAGATAATATTAAAAAGGATTAATCAAAATGGTATTATGAAACACTAAAGAACAAATTGTTGATATCTTCACCAAAGCACAGGGTAGATAGCACTTTGAATGAATAGGTCTAGGTTGGGGTTGATGAGGCCAAGATAAATGTTTGCTGCACTTCTTCATCCTCCTATTATGGATATGATTTGGTAAGCAGGTATCCAAGTTGGATAATTCATTTATGTCTAACTCAGTCTCATATCTATTGTAGATATATACTCATGGAAGTGAGGGAGGGATAAAGATGAAAATAAATAGCTCAAGTGTTGTGTACCTAGTGTGCTTAGATTATTATGTAGGGACCAGGTCCCTATTTAGGTTTAGTGTTATGTCCCGAATCAGGGCCGAACAATGAGGCCTGAAACACCCTTATTGTCTGGTAATGATGCAAACAATTCATATGATAAAAGAAATGTGGAAGATGCATGACATAGCGGAAACATGGTCAAGAATTATGCGAAAGTAATAATGGGGAATAATGCCCCACAATCTCAACACAACATCTCTATAACGTTTGCGAAATCTCTACTACATGACTAAAATAAATGCTTATCTGAAAATTGGGACAAGCCCGTCAATAGACCTAAACCTAATAAATGATAAATTAAACTGCAGAAATCAGGCCTTTCGAAATATAGAAGGCTCACCACTTGATTCTGTGATCTGTCGGAAGGAATCTACTGGTTATCTGGAACCCTAGACTGCGCCTCCAAACCTGGGAGCGGAGGGGGTCAATACAAAAGTACTGGTACGAAGAGAAATCAAGATAGAAATACAGTATTTTTGCACAATATAGGTGAGAGCCATTATAAAGCAGTTTCATATCAAATTTTTTGAAAACACATGGGCATAATGTAATAGTTTTCAATACCAATGTAATATGATTGATCTAGGTAGAATACGCTACAATTGTAATTCCACGGCTATGTGGAATCTGCCTCTGGTGCTCGGTGGCCAAGCCTCCAATCCAAGTAGCCGCCAGGATTTGGAGACGGTATACCCCTATGTGAGTACACCACAGGGAATTCCCCCATGTGAGATGTTTCAATTATTTTATTATCCTGCAATGTAGGATACAATATCATATGACCCGCATCGGAAACTACGATTTCCAGCGATAAGCCCTTTTACTCAAATGCCTTCTTCGGGCATCTACTTTTCTCATGAAAATCAATGCATTTAATCTTTGTTCAAATCAATCACATGTCATACTCTATAGGGTATCGTCATACCCGACTTTCAAGTCATCAGTATCATATCATTCTGTTCATTCAATCATCATATGCAACATATTTCAACATGAACGAAACAACCCTCTCTTTGAAAGTCAAAAACCAATCCAAATCATGACATTTTAAAGATATTTCATGACATGCATTTCAAGATGATTTCAAATGATTCATATCATGTGAAAACTTAAAACAATATCATATCAAGAGAGGGGTTTCGTATAAATCATGCTCTCAATTTATCATTATTATGAAACACATGCATATCCATATATAATATATCAAATCACATTGGAATTAGGCCTAAAGACCAAATCAGTATCATAAAACATTTAAAACATAATCATATTCGTAATTTCAAAACCCTCATTTTAAAAACATGAATTTTTAAAGCCCATGAGATTTTTGAGATAACCCCACGTACCTTTATAAGCAAAGATTATAGGTGCTTCTTGAAGCCTATGTTCTGGGGATTCCAAATATTCAATTAGTTTCTAAAACCCTCGGTTGAATCTTGAGTTGCTTGGGTTTATTTTTTTTTGAAATCCTAAGGAGAATACTTGAGCACTTTTGATGAATAAAGGTGTATTTTGGCGTCTTTGGAACTGAATTTCATGTTTAGAGCTAAGTAAGGGTGGAAAAGGACCATTTTGCCCCAAAAACAAAGTGTTAAAGTCACTTGAAACCTTTACATAGGCACCGCCTATGCCATCGCCTATGTTTACATAGTCATCGCCTAGGCTATGGCCTATGTTTATATAGGCGCCACCTATGCTATCGCTTATGCTTTCCAGTGGCCATGTGCGATTGGTTAGGCGATGCATATTACTTTGAAAGGCCATAACTTTTTGCTCGGGTGCCGAATTTTAACAAAATTGGTATCGTTGCAAAGATAACTTGGAAACCTATCATTTTACACATAGTAGGCTTTATAATCTGACATATACAAAGAGTTATGGTCTATATTATAGCCCAAAATATGAGGCGTTGCATTTAGTATCCTACACTATTTGGAAATAGTGGCCACAATCTTACCTTTGATAGAAGCAAAGAGTGTATTTACTAGTATACTCTATTTATTCTGGGGATTTCACTGTAGTACACACACCTAATCTCTAAAAAAAAACACAAAAAAATCTTCTTGTCTGTGTGTACCTTAGAAAGTAGAGGTTGTGTCTTTTCAAGTGAACTGTTCATATGGATTGTCCTTCCCTGACCTTGGATATGATGATTTCTCCTATTTCTGGGCCTCTATCTGAATAACGTTTGATACTTTTCCCTGAATTCTGTATAAGTCCCATTGGTGCTATTTTCTCTCTCTCTTCTCTACTCCTCTCTAAATATGTTAGTGTAGCCTCAATGGCAATGAGTAACATCTACATTTATCTGTGCTTCGGTTACGTCTTGCTCTCTTTGATGATACGACAAGGGGGAATTTTTCATGTGTATCTTTCATTTACATTACATTTGCTATAAAGATTTGACTGTATTACTTGAAATATGACTATTGTTGATCAAGATAGGATTTCTCTTACTCAGGGGAAACTTAATGCTCATAAATAAGAGGAATAAGGTGTAAGATGCTGATATACTTATAGGTATCAGTAATAAGGGGAATTGATTGGAAAACTAGGCTGGCTAAAGTTGTTGCTTATGTTTCTGAAGGTGTAGACTGTGTGTGGATGTTTTGAAGATGCTGAATGCTTGCATGTGTTTGCCATCGTTAAAAATGGAAAATTGTTAAGTCCTTAGTTTTGATGATTGACAAACTATATGTTGGGACCTTTTTCTTAGAGATTATGTGATAACAAAGCTATTACCGCTTAGAGAATAGGTTAGTGAAAAAGCTACTGCCACTTTTTTGCCTTAACCAATGGGATCTATCCTAGGTTTTCTTGTGTTATACTATATATTACTCATCTTTCTCAACAAGAAAACCAATGCTTCCATACTCTCATAAAAAGATATCTTTCTGAAGCTGAATCAAAGACTCCTTTAGTAACAGGGAACTAATTATTTGTCGAGTTGTATTTTTTACTTCCTTGTTGTAGTTGAGTCTTTGTATATTGTTCTAAAATTTTTGCCTAAGCTTGATTATGATTATTGTAGATGTTGTGGTATAACTCAGAACTCTATGTAATCATCTAGAGTTAGGTGATTTATCAAGCTAAAGTTAGCTTATTGTCTCTAATTAGAGTTAGCTAGAGGTTGAAGTAGTAGAGTTACTGCTTGTGTTTCCTTGTAATAGAGTTATTGTTAGGAGACAAAGGATTAAGATAGTTTGTATTCAATAAGTTTACTTGGATATAGTAGAGCTTAGAAATCCTGGAGGCAGGTTGTGGTTTTTTTCCCATAAGGAAGGAGTTTCCACGTTAAACTCTTGTGTTTACTATTTATCTTCACGTACTTTTACTATTAATCTTTCTAGTTCTTCCTGTGTGAGTTCATCTAGGAACAGGTCCCTGTGTTGAGGAGCAACCCATGTAACTCTTCAATTAATTTTGTCCATCAGATTAAGCAAAAGTCATGTGTCACAAACTGAAAGTTAGAGCTGGCGATTTCACCCAATAATTGTAAATTTAAGCTCATTTAACTTATATACTAAAATAAGTTGGAAAACTTATTGTCACGACCCAAATTCGGGACCGTGATTGCACCTATTCCATCCTCTGTGATAGGTAATCCAAATGCCCAATTCCAAGAACAACATCTCAAACTCATAGAAGCGTAAATAAATAAGTACATAACCAATCCCGAATAATCTCATAAGTAGATTAATAGACTAGTAAAATCAAATGATAGATAATCCTAGGTTATAAAGTCACTAATACAAACCACTAAATACAGAACCAAAAGAAAGTTTGAGTCTTTTAAAATACAGAAAAAGTATAAGGATAAGGCTGAAGGAGATTTCAGTAGTCTCTAAAGCCAGTAGCAGTTACCTCGAATCTCCAATGATGCTACCAAAGAAAGAACCACAAGAATCAATATCCGAAGGTCATCGGATCTATACCTGCACATAGGGTGCAGAAAAAGCAAGAGTGGGTATAGAACCACGTATACTCAGCAAGTATCGTCGACCAACCCTAATTTAAAGTGATGACAGGTGACACCATATCAATCATCTAAAAAAACATACAACCTGCACTCAGGAAAACTACCCTAATCTAACTTAATAGTAAAGTTTAACAGTCATAAGGATATCATAATACAATCCAAGAAATTCTCAATCCAACCAGTCCAAACCAAATGAATCAACGCAATACGATGCAATGCATATGCTGTGTACATACCTACCGAGCTATGACTTCAAGGTTAGGACCCATGGGGGACTCACAAGGTCCATGTACTATGTAGGCATGCACGCTGATCCCAATAAATATACTGTGCAGGCATGCACTCCGATCCCAATAAATATACTATGCAGTTATGCACACTGATCCCAATATATATATAAAATTGTGTAGGTGTGCACTTCCATCCCATATGAAATACAATGCATGATGTGCAGGCATGCAACTTCGACCCCAAATAATCAATAAAGTTAAGCAAAGCACTTCGTGTCTTAAACCAAACCAGACATCAAATTCAAAGTCAACTCAACTATACAAGTAACAATATTCTCATTAACTAGCTTTTTCAACAATTCATTTACCATAACAATCAGTCCATCGAGCTAGCAAATAGGGAAGAACTTTATGTCTTAGACTAAACCAGACATCAATTTTAAAGTCAACTCAATTATTCAAGTGAGAGTATTCCCATTAGCTAGCTTTTTCAAAAATTTATTTCTAATAACAATCAGTCCATCGAGCTAGCAAATAGGGATTCACAGTTCAAAACATACTGTCACACCCCTTATTAACCAAAAGATTAATTTTAAGTTTGAAAGGGTTTTATTATTAAAGTAACAAAATGAAGATGAAAGTTTTGAAAAAGATTTGTTTTACAATTAACTCAGAGTCACCACTTGGCATAAATTGGGTGTGCCAAGTCACACTTAGATATTCTTTTTCAAAATGGTTTTGACTCTTTCAAAAACTGATTTACAAACAGAGATTCTGGCTAAGGAATTCTGTTGACCGAGAGGAAGGTGTTAGGCACCCCTCGATCCCATGGTTCGACCACAGTTGCTTGGTGGAGCGTATCAACTAATTTGACATTATGAATGTATAACCACACAACACATAAAACAATCAAACACACAAAACAAAAGCAATCCATAATATAGTGTCCAGTCCAATTATACAGTCCAAAAATAGAAAAAAAATATGAAAATATAAATTCTATTCTAAGCTAATCCTAAAACTATGCTACAATGCCTTACCCGATGCCTCTGGCCTTTATTACGACCTCTTCTACGTACATGATACTTCAGAGCATTCTCCAGATAAATCAATACAAATCCCTAGGGCATTTCCCAACTAAATGAGTACAATTTTAATTTTTATGTGATAAAATAGAACGAATCATTCACACACATATTCAAACACCCAACAAATCGTTATTCCCAAATTTGCCTACCCAGCCTACCATTTGCCTACCAATTTCATCCTATCATGATACTATAATATTCCAATAATATTCATGCCCATTCTGAATTAAACAAAAACAATAATAAACCAATGTTAATCTAAATTCACTCTTTTATCAACTTCTCAATTCCACCCCAAATTCCATTTTATACGTCACTTTCACACAAAGTGGTTCATACCGTGATTAATTATCCAGGATAAACAATATCAAACCTCAACAAGATCATCCAATCACAACCCAAAAACACAAAATCATACATCAATGCACAAAATTTAAAAAAATGAAAATAGGGAGTCAAAATTGGACCTCAAATATCGATTTTAATATATCGGAGATAACACCGAGCTCGAAAAAACTCAAATCCGAACTCACAACAATCCAATTCCAACAGAAAAATCTCAAAATACAATCCGACAAGACTTCACGAAGAACAAACAAAACCTAAAATTGAAATCGAAGTTTGAAAGGGAAAAATAGACCCCTGTATAACAGTTTCCAATGAGACTCAACTGGAGTTAACCTAAAACAACCAATTCAGACGATCTAGTGCCCAGAATTAATGTTTTCTAGTGATATTTACACTAAAAATGAGAGATGGAAGCTGTTTGATGTGGGTTTGGCCAAAATACGGTTGATGTGGTCATTTCCCGACGAGTCTTGATGGAATAGTGGCTAAACCGTGTTTTTTCAATCAAATTCCAGTGAGAAACCGTGGTGAGTATGTGATCTGTGAGTGGATGTGAATTGTGTATAACAAAATGAAATGGAGATGGATGAGAGTGTATTTCATGAGATGATGGTGTATTCTCTTGAAAAAATGAAAAAAAAACCCTGAATATAGTGTATTCCTTCTCTATATGTGCAATACACTACAGTGTGATAGTGTGTTTTCAAGTGGGTCCCACTCCCTTTGTTTTGTGTGTAGTTCTTATTTTGTTACGGTTTGTTACCAAAAGAAGAAAAATGTGAAGGGAGGTACATGGGGTAGGGCAGTGCGGTGGGGTAGGGGTAGTGAGGTGGGGTGTGGGTAGGGGTGTGATGTGTTAAATTTTGGTTGGGTGAGGGTATGTTGTTTGAGATAAAGTTTGTTAGGATAGGGAATATTAGGGATTTAATTTGTTAGGGTTTTTTGAAATTTTGTTATTTTTGTATTTTATGGGGTATAATCACATGGGTAACGATGCGTGGTAAGGTGAGCTAAAAATGGATAAAATTGAACTTCGGGAGGGACAAAATTAGGTGTCTACAACATGCCCCTTTTCAATGTAAACACGAAGTGTTTTCAGGCAAAGAAGTAGACAAAGAGATAGAATTTTGTCCCGACCATTATTCAAAAAGAATGAAATAGAAGGAATGAGGGAAGCCAAGTCTTGATTTTGGACATCATATTCATCCCTAGTTATGATTGAATCAAGTCACAGGTATCTCAAAGAAGAAAGGGGACTATACCAAGTTAGAGAGTTGAGTGAGGCCCTGTCAAGATTTCAGTCCGCGACTCTTTTATTACATCAAAAATAAAAAGTATAAGTTAAAAACATAAATGAAATTACAAAAATCCTATCAGTACGACTTCTTTTGGACTCTTGATTTGAGCTTCATCACTCTATTCTTCAGGCGGACTCCTAACTTGCAATTTCTTCAATATGATGACTTTCAATTATTTCACCTTGTTGCTTGACTATATGAAGATTGAAGAAAATCTTTTTTAATTTTTTAAAGAAGATCCTCGAACCAACAATAGGCTGCCTACATATCTCACTCTCGAGATAGGAGAATCAGGGGTGCATAGTTCATCCAGATTGGACAATTAAGGATTAAATAACCAACTGACCCTAACTTAAGAGACACGACCAAAGACGGGCGCTGAACGTCGTCAAAAAATTCTTTTTTGGTTTTTAATTAGACACATCTCATAAAACTGACACAACAACTATGAAAGAAAAAATCTTTTTGGTATTTTCATTTTATGAAAGTACAAAACTTTTACCATTTTTTTTAATTTTCTGTTATAAAAAGCTTCTAAAAAAATCTTTTTGAAAATTTTGAATTATGAATGCATGCTAAAGGAGATAAAAGGAAAATCTTTTTAAGGTTTTTGTTTTTCAGAAAATGCGTGAAAAAAAAGGTAAGGAAATCTTTTTTGAATTTTTGGATTGTGAAAAATAAAAGTCATAAAGAACTCTAAAAACCACGAAACTCTCTTTTTTCACTCATTTTTTCCTTTTTTTTTTCAACAATTTCTTGCCAACACACTTTACTTCTAACGCATGCTTTTGCCCAAATCAGTCTGTCAAATAATCGTGTTACCCTCAAAGATGCAACATTTAGCATGTAGAGATGCTTTAGAGGTAGTCTCCTACAAAGGACCAAGTGGGTCACGCTAGGACTCAATATGATGCAGATAAGCATGACCTAAAGACTGACCTACGTTGGGGTCACTAACAAGGCTGTTCGGGGGAGCGTATGGTCGATAGTGGCTGCTTTGCTTTCCACCTACTCCATACCAGCCAACGGCTCCCCATCCTAAAATAAGGGTGACTCAACTATAGGTCATGTACAGAGCGTGTAGTACAGAACTTATTGCCTAAAGAATTGACTCGGGTTATGCAAATGATGTCAGATATAAAGCAGTAACACATTAGAAAAAACTATAAACAAAGAGCACGTAGGCACTCAAAAACAATAACACAAACGACGTTTATACACCCATGATGTCAAACTAAGCCGATGCAACTCTAAAAAATAAGCTCGAATTCTAAAAAATCATCAGGGAAGTAGCCAGAGCTGTCACACTCCTTTTTAACCAAAAGATTAATTTTAAGTTTGAAAGGGTTTTATTATTAAAGTTACAAAAATGAAGATGAAAGTTTCAAAAAGAATTCATTTTATAATTAACTCAGAGTAGCCACTTGACATAAATTGGGTGTGCCAAGTCATCCTTGGATATCCTTTTTCAAAATGGTTTTGACTCTTTCAAAATCTGATTTGCGAACAGAGATTCTGGCTAAAGAATTCTGTTGACCGAGAGGAAGGTGTTAGACACCCCTCGATCCAGTGGTTCGACCACGGTCGCTTGGTGGAGTGTATCAGCTAATTTGACACTACGAATGTATAAATCACACAACACATAAAACAATCAAACACATAAAACAAAACCAATCCACAATATAGTGTCCAATCCAATTATATAGTCCAAAAATAGAAAAAAAATGTGAAAATATAAATCCTATTCTAAGCTAATCCTAAAACTATGCTCCAATTCCTTATCCGATGCCTCGAGCCTTGATCACGAGCTTCCTCTGCGTACATGATACTTCGGGACATTCCTCGGATAAATCAATACAAATTTCTTGGGGCATTCCCTGGACAAATGAGTACAATTTCAATTTTTGTGCGATAAAATAGAAAGAATCATTCATACACATATTCAAGCACTCAACAAATCGTTATTCCCAAATTTGCCTACCCAGCCTACCGTTTGCCTACCAATTTCATTCTATCATGATATTATCACGTTTCAACAATATCCATGCTCATTAAACAAAAACAATAATAAACCAAAGTTAATCTAAATTCACTCTTTTATCAACTTCTCGATTCCACCCCAAATTTTCTTTTATACGTTACTTTCACACAAAGTGGTTCATACCGTGATTAATTATTCATGAATAAACAATATCAAACCTCAACAAGATCATCCAATCACAACCCAACAACACACAATCATATACCAATGCACCAAATCGAAACAAAAAATGAAAAGAGGGAGTCAGAATTGAACCTCAAATATCGATTTCAATATATCGGAGATAACATCGCACCAGAAAAACCTCAAATCCGACCTCAAAACGATCTAATTCCAACGGAAAAATCTAAAAATCCAATTCGAACAAGACTTCACGAAGAACAAATGAAACCCGAAATTGAAATCGCAGCTTGAAAGGGAAAAACAAACCCTCTGTGTGACAGTTTCTGACGAGACTCAACCGGAGTCAACCTAAAACAACCGCTCAGACGATCTGGTGGCCGGAATTAATGTTTTATAGCGAGATTTTAACTAAAAAATGAGAGATGGAAGTTGTTCAATGTGGGTTTGGCCAAAATACAATTGATGTGGTCATTTTTCGGCGAGTCTTGACGGAACAGTGGCTAAACCGTGGTTTTCAGTCAAATTCCGGTGAGAAACCCGCTGGAATAGTCAACTTCCACCTATTCTCTCCCTCTCCCGTGCTCTCACTCTTAATTTCTCATTCTGTTTTCCCCATTTTCTGGTGTGTGTGCATCGTATAGCGATATGTGTGCATGACCAGTGTATCGTGAATTAGAGATAAGTGTGTGAGGTTGTGTTCATGGCGAGTATGTGATCTGTGTGTGCGTGTGAATTGTGTATAAGAAAATAGAGATGGAGGAGAGTGTATTTCGTGAGCTGATGGTTAAAAAACCTTGAATATAGTGTATTCCTTCTCTATATATATATGAAATTCCCTGATGTGTGTGTGTTTTTAAGTGGGTCCCACTCCCTTTGTTTTGTGTGTGGTTCTTATTCTATTACGGTTTGTTACCAAAAGAAGAAAAATGTGAAGGGGTACGTGGGGTAGGGTAGTGATGTGGGGTAGGGGTAGTGAGGTAGGGTAGGGGTAGAGGTAGGGGTATGATGTGTTAAATTTTGGTTAGGTGGATTAGGTTGTTTGAGATAAAGTTTGTTAGGATAGGGAATATTAGGGATTTAATTTGTTAGGAATTTATTAAAATTTTATTATTTTTGTATTTTTGTGGGGTATAATCACATGGGTAATGATGTGTGGTAAGGTGAGTTAAAAATGAAAAAAATTGAATTTCTAGAGGGACAAAATTAGATGTCTACACATACAATTAGCTTATTTTATCTCCTCAAACAATACTGGTGCCCAATCGTCACAATCACCTATACGGGACCCCTGTTTTCCATTACACATAACTAACAGATAAGCACTTTTCTGTTAAGCACTTTGAAAAAGAGTCTAAGAAAGTCTCAACTTGCATTAAAAGGAGTTTGTGAAGTGAATCCGAAATTGGAAGAGTCTGATGGAGGCTTTACCCTTTTGAATCGCCTCTGAGTAAGCCCAATCTATTCAAATACATATCTCTCATAAGAATATGAATCTAATGACGTCCATTTTATAAAATCTTACTTTACAAAAATTTCACAACTATGCCTAAATTTGTCACCATCACGATCAATATCTGATAATATAAGCTAGTCCGCTTGGAAAAAATTAAAAAACAAAGACTTGCAGTGCCGCTATTCCATGTACATAAAATCACTTTAATCAACATTAAATTATAAGAAGAAACATTTTTTTAGGACTACTTTAACACTAATGTACCAACAAATAATATAAATAATTAACGTCATTGTCTAGCTACAGCCCACGTCTAGTGTTTAACATCTTTGACATAATTTACCCACCAATTGTCCATGTTATTCATGTTAGTATTAGGATCTAATATCATTAATTTAATCCACCTAATTCTAGTGAATCAAGAAGCCAACACATATGACCAGTCTAACGTTACTCACCCCCAAGATACTGTGCACAACCTTCCATGCCATCGTAATTAATCTTTTAAATCACCAATATGACCAAATTGTGAATCCCACTTCAATAATTCTAATACCCTAATCGCGTCAATCACTTTACCATGATATCGATAATGAGCAATTTCAACTCAGCTTCACTCCACTATCATAGATATATCACAGTAGGTGTAAATAGAAGTGGGAATTAATTCACACACAATCCTTACCTGAAGCCTTCGAGACTTTACCTTCAGAACTGTAATGGTGAAATTCATAACTTCTTGTGCCCCACTTCCTTTCAACTTTCTGATGTTATATTATAAATAGGTCTCAACAATTAAAAAAAGATCAATTTAGTCCATTACTATAAAATAATGACTAAAAATTATAAAGTAAATTAAAATAAAATAAATTTATAAAATAATTCACAGGGTCGTTACACTTATATTTCAATGAGAAAACTATGCGGTATGGCAAATATCCACCAGGTAATTATATACACAGTTATAGTTAGTAACAACTACGTTTTCCAGCTATATATTGTTTAAATTAAATAGCACATTTACTGTAGGTCCAGACAATAGCAAATTTACTGTGGGTCCAGACTTTTACCCTGATACATAAGAAGCGTATAAATCGGCTGATTTGATGCCTTGTTCGAAGACGGGGGTAAGGGACTGACTCCTCCCCATTTTTACTCTCTCCATTTTTCTACTTAATTAAATTGAATGATTTAGATTTAATTTATTTTAAATTAAATCTCTAACTATAGTTAATATAATAAATATATTATATCAATTAAAAATAGGTTGTTTATGTTTTTTCTTTCTCAATATTTGACCAATTATTTCTCTAAATTTTCTTTTCTGATTTGACAGCTAATGACACACATAAAAAATGACTCTGAAGGATTACTTCAATTCTATTTTAAAGGTTGTAATAGCCAAGACAATTTTTCCATCCTCATTATGTATTTTATAACACTTCAGCTGAAACCAAGAAGTTTGTGGGAAAAATTCTGACTAGTGAAAAAAGAAATGAAGAATTGAAATCCTTCATGGTCTTTAGAATTTATCATGTGAAATTTTTTTTAGAAGATAAAAGTGTTTATGGCATATTTTCTATTTTTTTCACCTTATTAATCCCTTCTTGAAACATATGTTATATAAGTAATAAGTAATCTACTTAAAAATATTTATAAGGAAGGTATATTTTTAGGTACTGTCAAATTAGAACTGATAGATTTTTGAGGGAATGAGAGAAATTTTAGAGAAATAATCAGTTTTGGAGAGTTAATTGAGAAAGGAAAGAAATAAACTTTTTAGTTGATATAATATATTTATTATATTAATCATGATTAGAGATTTAATTTGAGATAAATTAAATTTTAGTCATTCAGTTTAATTAGGCATCAAGATGGAACTTGAGGAAAATGAAGAGGAGCCGGATCCATGCGGGTACGATTACGCACCAACGCCCACCCCATGCGTAACTTCAATCCAGAAAGAAAGACCACGGCAGGGAAACTGAATACAGCTTCACTTCCGCCAGCAAGCCAGGTATTCTCACTTGCGAAGATGGACAAAAACATTTCATTTTCCATCGACAGGCTGGCTACGACTCAACTGGACAAAACGGAACAGAGGAGATGCTAACATTCAACGGCATAAAATATGATAACAGGCAGTACAAATGGTTCGATGTGTTCCTGAACGTGGACAATAATGTGAACGCAGACAAGCTTGAGAAGGCAGTGTTCGCATGGAGCTATACTAGCTTGCCATAAAAACTGTTCATACCGCGACTGTTACTTTCCAGAGTGCGATCACTGAACTACTGGAGGACATGGGTCTGGAAGATGAAAACACTATTGCGGTGACTCTGGTCCCGAGGAAAGGTGGCGAAGGTATTTCCATTCAAGGTGTAGAGATCAATCCTCTGTTCCTACTCCCTTTTTCTGTTCTGCTTTTCTGTTTTTGCTTTTCCATGTTGAAATCAACTTGACTCTTGATTTCCTTGCAGTTGCTATTCATGAATAAATTAGTCACAATTATTTCTCCTCACTCTATTTTTCCTAAGTTTTTTCTTGGATCGAGGACACGTGGCATAGGTTAAATTTATTGACAATGAATCCTATCGATATGAAGACTTTATGATATATGCTTATAAGCCATAAACTATAAGATCAGCCAAATATGAAGACTTCTTCTCTAGGAAGCAGAGGACAAAGTGTTGGGAGTGGGACTGATGAACGAAGAAATTGGATCTCAATAGTATATATGTCGAATCCTATTGACATTTTTGTGTGTTTACTTCGTAATACTTTACTTCTTCGTAGTAAAAATCCTAGCTCCGCTACCGAAATCCAATACTTCAATTATCTTCTATGCATTCATTTCCAACGATCTGAACAGGTACAAATAAGCTTTCCATGTCCAAAAGGGGAACCATGTGGACATCGCGACTAAAACACTAGTATTTTTTTCCTTCAGACTTTATCTATGAAGAATATCGGTGTGCTAGTGCACTCCAAAAGAACTACACTAATATAATACGTATACTATAATCAAAATCATCTTTCTGATTGAGAAGTACTATTTGATGCGAAGAATAAAAACTCAATGGTATATACTGGTAACCCCACCTTATTATTAATAATCTTCCACCTACCATATCCTTAATTAATATATTTTGGAGTAGGTATGAGCCTCTAATAAACATGCTCCAATTGGGGTATATTTTGTTGGGGGCTAACGTATTATATAAGACAAGGTGGAAATCTACGAAACTTCAACCAAAATCTAACTATGACAATTATGAGCAATAGTAGTACAACCCCCAGCACTCCTTTTGCTTCATACACAATAAAGACACCTTCTTTAGCATCCACTTCTAAGCCCTCTCAGTTTTTCCTCCATGCAAAACGTAATCAAACATTCAAAGTCTCATGTAAGGTCTCTAACAATGACCAAAATCGAACTGTTGAGACAAGTTCTGTTGATAGGAGAAATATGCTTCTTGGTTTAGGAGGGCTCTATGTATGGAGTTGCTAAATCTGTACCATTGGCCACTGCTTCTCCTATACCACCCCTTGATCTCACATCTTGTAGTAAAACCAAGATAAATGAAGATGAGGAGGTGCCATACAGTTGTTTCCCTCCTAAACCTGATGATATAGACAAAGTTCCATATTACAAGTTCCCTTCAATGACTAAGCTCGTAACCATACGCCTTCTCATGCTGCTAACAACGACTATATTGCCAAGTACCAATTGGCCACTAGCCGAATGAGGGCACTTGACAATGACCCAAACAATCCACTTGGGTTCAAGCAACAAGCCAATATTCATTGTGCTTATTGCAACGGTGCTTACAAAGTTGGTGGCAAAGAGTTGCAAGTTCACTTCTCTTGGCTTTTCTTCCCTTTCCATAGGTGGTACTTGTACTTCTATGAAAGAATCCTGGGATCCCTCATCAATGATCCAACTTTTGCTTTTCCATATTGGAATTGGGACCATCCAAAGGGCATTTGTTTGCCTGCCATGTTTGATCATGAAAGGACTTTCCTTTATGATGAAAAACGTAACCAAAGTCCCCGCATTGGAACCATAATCGATCTTGGTCATTTCGGTGATGAGGTCCAAACAACTCAACTCCAGATGATAACTAACAACTTAACTCTAATGTACCATCAAATGGTAACTAATGCTCCATGCCCGTTGCCGTTCTTTGGTGTACCTTACCCTCTGGGGACTGACCCTAGTCCAGGAATGGGAACTATTGAAAACATCCCACATACTCCTGTTCACATCTGGACCGGTGACAGTCCTAGACAGCCACACGGTGACAACATGGGTATTTTCTACTCGGCCGACTTGGACCCGATTTTCTATTGTCACCACGCCAACGTGGACCGAATGTGGAACGAATGGAAAGCAATAGGGGGCAAAAGAAGGGATCTGTCACATGAAGATTGGCTGAACTCGGGTTTTTTTTTTCTATGATGAAAACTGCAACCCGTTCAAAGTGAAAGTCCGAGACTGTTTGGACACTGAGATGATGGGGTACGATTATGCACCAATGCCCACCCCATGGAGTAACATTAAGCCCATTAGAAAGACCACAACAGGGAAAGTGAATACAGGTTCACTTCCAACAACCAGCCAGGTATTCCCACTTGCGCAGATAGACAAAGCCGTCTCATTTTCCATCAACAGGCCGGCTTCATCAAGGACTCAACAGGAGAAAAACGAACAAGAAGAGATGCTAACGTTCAACTACGTACCATATGACGATCGAAAGTATGTAAAGTTCGATGTGTTCCTCAACATGGACAAGAACGTGAACACGAATGAGCTTGACAAGGTAGAGTTTGCGGGGAGCTATACTAGCTTGCCACATGTTCATACAGATAATAACGCCTCTCATTCAGCAAGTGTTACGTTCCAACTGGCAATCACTGAACTGTTAGAGGATATTGGTTTGGAAGATGAAGAGATTGTTGCGGTGACTCTGGTGCCAAAGAAAGGTGTTGGTGTAATAAACCACTATTACAATAAATGCTTACAGTTGAAATATAATTAACATAAATGAAAAAATTAAGATAATCTTATTCTTGGCTGGGACGCGGATTGGATATCTCGCTCTCTTTAATGATATTCAAGTCCACTGTGGCATAATCTACACCGATCCATCAGTATATTTCGTGACTTGTCCCCTCCAGGATACAACAGCTCATCAACGATGTACAACTCAAGCAACTCCGAATTAGTTGAAGAGTCCAAAGCTCCACCATAAGAACACCTTCCTTCAACATATATTTACTCTCTTTGTATAGTGAATATAGTTAAAGATTTGGAGTATTTTCTTTGTCTCAACTCTTTCTTTCACTAATATAATTACTCTCTTTTGTATAGTGAATATAGTTATAGACATAGAATATTATCTTTGTCTCAACTCTCTTTTTCACTACTACACGCTATAATCTTTTTCACATTTATCTTATTTTCTTGTACATACAATAACATGCAAGGCCACCTCTATTTTTAGATGATTCATCCTTGTATTGAATAGGAAGAATATGGTGTAGTAAAGTGGGTACATGAATAGTCTGGTTACAAATGTTATAAGAGTTACAAGAGTAATGAGGTAGACTATAATGGTAGATGTTACAAGAACTAAAAGTCACATTCTACCATAAAATAATGAGTGAAATAAAGTGTTAGTGGTTACAAGAGTTACAGAAAATAAATACACACTTTTACTCTTAATAATATTCCACTTATGTGTATTGGAGAAGTGCAACCATCGACAACACACTTTATCATTTGATATAATGCATTTTAATATAATTAAAATATTAAAATGTACTAACATTCCCCCACTCATTTTAATATTCAAATAAGAGAATTCTTTACCAATTTAGTTGATGGGAGACTACTGCATAATGAAGGTGTGCTCTGCATTAAACCTTCACTTAGTAAAATAATAAACTTTACTCCACTGACAGTAGTAGTCTCAGACTGAAACTATGATTGCTTAAGGGAAATAAAGTATTACTGCCTACACACAATAGTCAAGGTATTGATATAAGTTTTAATAGCCAGCACATTACGGTCGTGTGCTATCCCGATTTTTCATGAGCGCTTTTGAGAATAAGCCTCATTTTCATAGGAAGCGACCTACTTCCACACTCACATAGGTGAAATCTATCAAGGATGGTCCTGTAATTTCGACACCCCACTCATATGAGATACATAATTTCATTAAGAGTTCTTAGACTCAACCTTCACAAATCATTACAGGAACAAAATGCACTCACATCACAGGCAGGATAATTAAATAATAGTGCATCTCACATCAAGTCATCATATAATTCGTTCTTTCCATTGAACCTGGTTATAGGATCTCTAGTCCATAGGTTGAGTTTTCTCATATATGACTCATGATTTTTTATAGGCTTCCTTTCTCCCTCTCAATGTGATTCAAACGATTTTCTTGCTAAGGCCTTAGTCTATGAATCTGCAAGATTATCAGAAAGTTAACACAATTATTATTAGTACACCATTGATCAATATAATCTCATAATATTATGTTTTTCTCCTTTTGATCTGAATTTACCATTATAATAATGGTTTATACTCTACCGATAAATTTTGGTGTTATCACAATAACTCAAAATTAGAGAAATCAATTTCTCAACATAAAGTGATTGATCAATTCACTTTTTTACTAGTTGAAACTAAAATAATTAGTTCAACCTCCATAGTAGAGTTAACAAATAATAATTTATTTTTTTCATTTCAACAAATCGCACCAAGTTTTTTCCCTCATTTTGCATCAAAAATACTTTTAAATATAACAGATTTATTTTAATAAAACAAGCCACAACTTCTTTTTTTTAACCAAGTAAATATACCTGATTTGCTTGTGCAACCTGTTTAAGTAATTTTACACAATTTCAGCCAAGTGCAACTAGCCACATATGTATATTTTATTAGGCTAGTAAACTCTTTTTTTTATTTATCACACCACTTTCACATATTTGAATCAAAAGAAGTTACATGGCTCATACAATCAACAAAATGTATTTCACAATTTTTCTTTTTCACCATAATGTGATATGCAAGAAAAAGTTCATCACATGATTTAGATATTTTTCATTCCAAGAATGAAATTTATCTCACCCAAATATTTAATGTCAAATTGGCTATTCAATTTATCATTTATTTGATAACATGCATGTTAAAGCCAAAGACATCAATAAATATACAAATAGTAACATGTTTTATTCCAAGACTAACATATGCACTTGTAACTTCTTTTTTTAAAGCATTCTCAAAAAACCAAAAATCACATTTTTCATGATGATATTTTTCTCATTTCATTAGTCCCCACTATTTTGAGCATTTGAAATACCACTTTATGTTTATGAAAAGTAGTATTATTTTTATTCAAAAAAAGATTAGGCAATTTTTTTTTTACCTTTTTTTCGCAATAAGTAGAAAAGTTTTTTACCTTTCATCCCCTTGAGTTGAGCAAGTAGAAAGATACTTTACTTGTTATCTCTTTTCTTTCATCTCTTGAAGAGACTAGTGACATTGAGATGTTGAGATCTCTCACCTTGATATCCGCAATTTTTCAAAATGTAACAAAACATGAATCTCCTTAAAATTGATGGTGTAATATACCACAATTACAATAAATGATTAAAGTTTAAATAAAATTAACAAAAATAAAAGAATTAAGATAATCTTCTTTTTGGCTGAGGCGCGGATAACTCGCTCTCTTTAAGGAGATTTAACTCTACTACGGCACCGATCCAACAGTATATCTCATGACTTGTCTCCTTCGGGATACAACAACCCATCAACGATGTACAACTCAAGCAACTCTGGATTAGTTGAAGAGTCCAAAGCTCCACCATAAGAACATCTTCCTTCAACATATATTTACTCTCATTGTATAGTGAATATAGTTAATGATTTAGAATATTTTCTTTGTCTCAACTCCTTCTTTCACTAATATAATTACTCTCTTTTGTATAGTGAATATAGTTATAGACATAGAATATTATCTTTGTCTCAACTCTCTTTTTCACTACTACACACTATAATCTTTTTCACACTTACCATATTTTCTTGTAATACAATAACATACAAGACCGCCTCTATTTATAGGTGATGTATTCATCCTTGTATTGAATAAGAAAAATATAGTGTAGTAAAGTGGGTACATGAATAGTCTATAGGTTACAAATATTACAAGAGTAATGAGGTAGACTAATGGTAGATGTTACAAGAACTAAAGGTCACATGCTACCATAAAATAATAAGTGAAATAAAGTATTAGTGGTTATAAGAGTTACACAAAGTAAATACACACTTTTACTCTTAATAATATTCCACTAATGTGCATTGGAGAAGTGCAACCATCAACAATACACTTTGTCATTTGTTATAATGCACTTTAATATAATTAAAATATTAAAATACACTAACAAAAGGTGGGGAAGATATATCCATGGAAGGTGTAGTGATCGAGCTTATAGATTGTTAATTAAGTCATGGTTAATTTAGGGGGCGAATTAATTGGTCTCTATTTAATCTGCTGAAATTACACCTAAATCTTGTTGACGGATGGTGGTATGTTAATGTTTCCCTATTTTTTTTTTTTTTTTTTTTTTTTTTTGCGGGGGGGCTTGTCTGCATGCATGTTATTTTCATGTTGAAATCAGCTTGTGGCCTGATTTCTTTGCAGTTGTCAATAAGATCTGTACCATACTGGTGTTACAATTATGTTACACACACTCTCTATATATATATCTTCTTCCAAATTTAAGTATAATGTATACTCTCATCATTTACTTTTACTAGTCTTCATAAAGATAAATTAAAATAGATTAATTTGATATTTTTAAATTTAAAATTTTGATATTCAAAAATTATAGAAAAATCTTATAAGTTGAAATCCTTTTCGTATATTAATATGATAAAAAATATAGTTGTTAAAGTGTGATTCTCAAAAGATGACGTAACAAAATAAAACTGAATGGAGGAGTATTTAATAAATAGGAAATGCTATCCTAAGTTGCGGAGGCGGGTGAGGAGAACTTTTGTCTTTTTTATTTTTTTATGAATGATAATTTTTGGATTTTTGTATCACAAAGAGAGAATTATTAAACTTTAGTTTGATATTAAATTAGCTACTTGTCATGTCACTAAATGCTATTGGGTCCAATTCAAATGTTTAATTCCAAGGAAAAGAAAACAGATTAATACTCATTATCTAAAATCGTCCTCTATAATTCTAAAACGTTTCTCTACGTTCCTATTAGCCCTAAATTGATTAAAACTTCCTCTTTTATCCTCTCAAGCTCTCAAGCTTTCAACCTTCAAGTGCAAGAGAAATCAAGCTAAGGCTTCAAATTTACAGGATTTCTTCGCACCATTCATCTCTAAGGTATGTAAGAGCAATACCTTTCATGGAAAATTCTGTTCATCCCCACAAGTGAGTCAAATTTCACGATAATTCATAATTTCAACTAAAGATTTTGAAGATTTAAATATTCTAAGTGTCTTTCTAGAGTTTTGTTATAATTTTCTTCTTATTTGGTTCAAGTATTGTGAATTATTTCATAAATTAAGGTAATTCATAAACATACACTCAATTTCCATATTCATGAGCTAGTTTCACATAAAGTTTATGACTTGGGAGATTGTCTTAAAAATTACACTCATGTTTCAAATGGTATTATATATATATATATATATATATATATATATATATATATATATATATATATATATATATATATATATATATATATATATATATATATATATGAGAAAGCAAGTTATAATGATTTAGAGCCAAGGCTTAAAGAGAAAGGAAATTCTCGATACGGTATTGTAGAGATTAATATGATTTTTAAAAAATATTTTAACATGTATGATACGAACAATTATTATGTTTTGGAGAGAATTATTTAGCACCGAGTTGGTATGAGCCTGAGGTCACATGCCTCATAACTACGTTGCGATCGTAGGTTTGCCTTCGAGCTAAGAGTTGGATCCATAAGTTACGTTTCGTCTTACACCCTGGAAAGGTGTAAGACGACTCTTCTCAATGTGGGAAAGATATTGAACTCCATATTGCTCACATGATTTATGTCGGTTAAGAGAAACTCACCCAATTTTGAAAGACTCAATATTTTTTCAAGCTACTTATTATTTATGATGATTGTATCATAGGTGTTTTCTATAATATTTTAATTAATTATTTTTGGGCTAATATTTCATGAGGTTTACTATTTAAGTTTTTATATACTTTTAATAATTCATTCTTTCTACTACTTTAATCTCGGTAAATTAACAAGGAATGAGTTGATAAGTCGTTTGTTTTACATCTCCCTAATCATGGCATATTTTATGTTTAAATTTCAAAGTTATATCAATTTCAGTTTCTTTCCACTTTTATGAACTAATACATTCAAAGTGTTGATGCTCTTTTTGTGCTATATCCATTTTATGGTGTTGATTCTGTCTTATAGACTAAGAACCAAAGACAACCTTTCAGTAGACCTTTCTATATCCGCTTGTGGTGAGTCCTCTTTGAATCCAGAGGACTTGGTGATGATTTGTTAGATTTTCAGTTTATTAGATAGTTTTGATTTCAGTTGTTAATTCCAATAAAGGTAGCTCGAGGTCATGTCCCAGAAACTCTTTCAATTTATGAGTTATAGAGGCTTTATTAGATATTAGACAGATGAATGTTTTGTTGTCTTTCAAAGTTGATATTCAGTATTTCAAGTTAAACTTTGTCTTATTTCTGGAAATTTAGCTTATAATTATATTTCTAGCTTCTGTATAATTTCAAAGTTGAGTTTATGAGCAGTTTGCCAAGCCAAGGATCCACTTGGGATCACTCGTGGTTCTAGGCGTCATGTTACGTTCAAGATGTAGACTCGGGACATGACAAAAATCCCATGAAAAAAAAATTCTAGTGAAGAAAAAAAGTACACATATCATATAATATGTAGTGTTTGCCGCCTTGTTAAAAACTTTGCCAGAAAATTCCATTAGGACAAAACTTAGGTCAAGAGAAAAAGAGTGCAGTGCATAATTTACTCGCCTTGAGGCAAACATCATTTCACTTCTCAAAGGCAACGCATCCCAATCTCATATGCCAACTTTCAAATGTTGATAGTAACAATAACTTTGTGTTCAAATCACATTTATGATGTTGTTAATAACTCATTTTGATATATCATTTTCATGTTCCTTAGATAATATAAGACTTTGAACTCAGCTAAATATATTTTTGACAATCACTTTATTCGTAATCTCATCGTCGCAAGCCACTAGCACATTGAACTTGTTCGTAGCAATAGTTAAGTTGTTGATACTTTCATTTGCATGATATTAAAATTGACTGTAGATAAAATAATTTTCCTGTATTTGCATAACCAACAATCCTTTGACAATATTTGTTAGAAATAATAAATCTATATCAATAATATTTAATTTCGCTCAATTTCACATAAAAGTAAAATTATGTCTTTCCTAATTATTAACAAAAATTACTATCTAATTTATAAGAATAGCAAAATATATAAGTGCACCAATTTTCACTAATACATGGTACTTTCGAAATATTTTCAAGAGATCGAAATTGATCTTTCTTTATATTAAGTGATCTCACAATCATTGGGTTGTTCAATAGATTGAATTATTTTAAAAAGCATTTTAAATCCTTCAAGGATTTTCATATAACATTTACCGATTAACTAGATAGGAAAATCATTCATTATACGAATTTAAATTTTTTGTACATTGTCAAACTTAAAGAAGCCTTATTGCATCCACCATAGAGGAACACATATCCAAGCAATAATGCTAGGACTTTTGCGAATAATCTTTATGTGTCAAGACATGAGCCGTACTTTATATTTTACAATTTTACTTTTCGCATAATCATCTATTTGTATCCCACTTGCATTATAACTTAGTCTATGAACTAATTTTAAAATATCTTTTTAAAGTGAAATAAATTATACTTGAAATTGTGTATTTTATTTAGTTAGTCATTTAATTGCTTACATTATTTGACATATTTCAAATCAAGATCCTTTATCATTTATAATGTTGAACTCTATATTATATCAAAGATACCATCATGGTCATTTTGATATCGATTTCACTACGACATAACTTATTGAGATCTCTTCATTTTATCATTTTCAAGTACCTGAACCTATACCAAGGTTTTATGAAGTGTTATGCCATGGTGCTCTTTTAAAGCACTTGCCTCATATTAAAATTATCTTGATCATTTGCTCCTCTCCTTCTTTAAGGAATTTTACATTTGAAATTAATTTATCTACCACGTTTCAAGCATGCCATCTCTGACCTTCAAGGACTTTTTATTGGAGCATTTACAATTGAATTATGGCATAGGATCAACAAATGCATCTGACAATAAACTTGCAATATTTTGCATATCATGAATTATCTCTTGAACTTCATGTTCACTTTTTTACGAGGATCTAGATAATTCATTCCATATATTTCAATGATTAATTATATCTCTTCATAATGTTAGAAAATCTAACATTCACCCAACCTTATTTAGAGATCCTTCTATGATGACCCTCATTGTGATTTTAGAATTTTCTGTGTTTTAACTATTTTGCCCCTTCTCGTGGTTACTTTATCTGATTTACAAGTTGTGAAAATAGTTGGCACGGTCCTCGATGCATTCGGGAGTGTATTATTTAAGTTTATGATTTTAAGTATCCGTAAAAGGATAGATTTCACTTTGATCTATATTTTGTGATCTAAGTCTCGAATAAGGATTCAGACAGTTTCATTAGATCCAGAACGTCGGTTTAGATTGGTAGCGTGGTTAGGATGGGTATGAAACTTTTATTTTATATTTCGATCCTCCATTTGAAAATAGTTATTTTGTCCTAAAGGGGCCCAAGGATTAATTTGTTGTAACAATTTTTTTTCATAAATTCGTTGATTTCATTGGATCCGAAACGTGTTTTATGATCAATTGCACTATTGATTCATGTTCATATCATTTTGAATGAGTTTTGAGGATCAAAAATAAGTTTTTAAAATTGTTGGTTGTTGATTAACAGCGGACCGAGGTCAACGCACGATCCATGATCATCAGCGTGGTCAAAGGGCCACTTTTCTTTGGTAAAATAGCCCTATTTTGGAATTATCCCCCTTTTGCTCATTTTCACCATTTTCATCATATTAGGAGCTTGGGAGGGAGATTTTGGGAGAAATTTCTTGCTTAAGTTTGTGTAGATAAGTTGCTAACTAAATTCTAAATCATTTCTTACCAACTTTATCACCTAAATTCTTCTAAATCAAATATTTCAAAAGAGAGTTTTTTGGGAGATCTTTCCCCCAAATTAAAATTTTAATATTTCCTTGATTTAAGCTTTGATTCTTTCTCATTTTTGCTTGAGTTTTCACCCATAGAGTCCTTTTTACTTGAGGATTATGATTTATTTTTAATAAAATTATATTTTTATTATTTTTAATTTTTGATGAATTTTTAAAGTTTTTATCGGTAAAGCATGAAAATAATTTTTTTTATTTGGACCTCGTTTTTGCGTGGGTTTTTAGGTGTAGGTTTCTGTGATGATGGGTAATGTGCTTCTAAAAAAAATCTCAATTTTATTTCTTTTGTATTTAAATTTATTTTCGGAGTTCATTATTTCTGTCTTAAATAAGGTCATTATGGATATCATTAGCTCCTTTTGACTTGTATATGATATTTTTTACTAGATTGGACACATTTGATGTTGATTCGAGAGAGTTGGGCTTCCGGTTGAGATTTTGAGCTGCATTTGGGCTTACGGATCTTCATTTAAAGCAAGTTGAGATGTACCTTGACTTTTTAAAAAGTTTTTATGTATTATATGCTTTTTTATTTTATTTTGTGTATTGCTTAGGATTAGGGGTTCTGTTTAGATGAAATGATGAGCATCTCTATAGGTACTAGAGTTTTGTGATAGATTGTTGTTAGACTATTACCTTAATTAGTTATTATTACTACTTGTAGCTATCCTTAAAGTAGAATTTAGATATATAACTTAGTGATTTGAATAATTTATATTAGGTGCCTATTTTAGAGCTTGAATCTTGTTTAGTGGCCTTTATAGTGATGACTGAGGTTTAGAGATCTCTAGGGATCAATTATGTTAATATTGAATATGGTGAAATGATCACGTTTTAGAGAATACTTCGAGTATAAATGGACTTGCAATAGTGCATGTGACTTATTGTATGGAATAAGGTAAGTTTAGGTAGTTTCGCGATATATTGTTTTGAGCTTGTATGAACATCTTTGTGGATTTGAGTAATTACTTATGATTGTATGTCTGGGCAGAGACTTATATGCATATTTCTTATTAATTTGAGAGGGGGCTTGACTTGAGGTTATTAGTCATATTTGTGCTTTAAATGCTTTATTTATTAATATATCTCTTGAATGGGGGCTTGATTTGTCATCATAGGTCTTATTTGTGCATTTGAATATTTTATCTATCATTGTATCGTCTAAGTGGGGACTTGACTTGACATTGTAGGCCTTATGTGAGCATTTAATTGCATTATCATTATAGTGATGCTCAATTGAGGGGGTGGAAATGATATTATTGGTGACTATGTAACGACCTAAAAATTTGATGAAATATGTGAAATATGTGTTTCTGTATGAAATGACTAATTTATCACTCCCCATAATTGTATTGTGGTATTTCTGGGGTGTGAAGGTGACTGTCACGGGTCCCGATGCATGTTGGTGTCTTTTGTGTGATATTTTGGTTTTTGGAGGCTTCGAGAGTCTTATTATGCACGTACGTGGTTATATTTTGATCCCTGCAATGAATGGATGAACAACTGCGCCAGCTACTTCGGAATGACGATTTTAGGGTGGTAACATATTTGATCTAGTTTTACGGCTTTTAAATCTCATTTCGATCCTCGATTTGGAAAATTGTAATTTCAAATTTAGAGGATCAACTCTATGAAAACTATTTCTTTTTGAAAATATGACTTCGCCAATGCATTCGAAATATTGAATTCAGTGGGGTTACATAGTTCATTTGCATAAATCGGACTCCAAACGAATTTCAGACACCCCGTCGAAGTCCGTTTTGATCTTAAAAATCTAGTGCACCAAGTTAACTAGTGCACAAAGGGTAAAACGCATTTGGGGCATGCTTTTTATGCCTTAAAGGGGTAAATCACATGTGAGGCATGCATTTTATGCTCTATTGCACCTCGTAACCTGGTGTGACGTATAAACAACCCTTTTACCTAATTTTAGCTCATTTTTCATGTTATCTCTTGAGAAATAAACTCTAAGATAGTGTGAAAGCTTAAAAGTGAAGCTTGTGAGTAATTGGAAAGCTATATTAACATCTATTTCTTGATTCTTTTTTGCGTATCTAATGTGATATTTCATCCTTTTCTTACTTGAATTCTTGATTCATTATTCAAAAGTCTTATTACTTGATTTATCCCCAAATTTCACCCCTTTTTACTTGAATAATATCTCTAATCCTATAATTACTTGTTTTTTCTCAATTTCATCTTCAAATCATCCTCAATTCTTGATTTTTAATGGATTTCAACGGATTTACCCGGTAAAGAATAAAAATGAGTTTTCTTCGATTTGAACCTCATTTTTTTTACTCGATTTGACTTAAATTTTTAATTGTAGATTTCTAAAAATATGGGGAATATATTTTTGAAGTAAAATTATATTTTATCCTTCTTTTTTAAAAATTCATTTCGGGGGTCCGTTTTGATCACTAACTAAAAGAAGGTAACATGGGTATCGTTGGCTTCATTTTAACGTGTTGATTCTATATTTTTTTTGTTTTAGTTGTTTTCAAATTATTCTTGAGAAGTAATATTGTAGAATCAAAGTGTAGCGGATTAATTTCGGCCTTCGAGGTAGGTTATGGGTTAACTCTTTAGACTATTCTGAGTGGTTAATTTGTGTATCAAAATGCATGTTAAGGGTAGGAACTAATCATGAAATATGACTATCTATATGTTGTGCCAGTGTGGGGGCCTAAATGTGATGTAATTATTGAATCTGAGATATCATATGATATGTGTGACTATGTGGGTCTTATGTGATAATTTGATAGCCTTGAATACATGAGAATAATTGTATTATGTTGTTAGAAATGCCTATTGTGGTTCCCTTAGCATATTGTGATATAATTATACTTTGTGGGCATGTGAATCATGTGGAAAATGTGTGGATAGGGGAAATCATGAGTGGATATTGGCTCACGTGGTTGTGAAATTATAACATTGTGAAAATACTTTATATGAATTGGTTGTGGAAATACATATTGTAGATTAGTTGTGGAATGACTCATTTTGAATGGTTGTGAATCTTGCATCATCATTCTCATGTCATCATATGCATTATTTCATTTATTTGTTTTATTGCTCAATATTTATTTATTGTCATGTATGTGTCTTAATTTGTATCTCATGTTATGTATGTGCTTTGAAAATACTAGAAATACTATCATTACTGGAAATATTGAAAATACTAGAATTACTAAAAATATTGGAAACACTGAAAATACTGAATATTGCTCAAGGCTTTGTGTCAATCTCAAGGTTGTGTGCTAATCTCAAGGTTGTGCCAACCTCAAGGCTATATGCCAATCTCAAGGTTGTGTGTCAACCTCGTGCATCATCATCATCATCATCATCATCATCATCATCATCATCATCATCATATTATTATTATTATTATTATTATTATTATTATTATTATTATTATTATTATTATTATTATTATTATTATTATTATTATTATTATCTTTATTCTAATTGATGTTGTGATTGGATTTTCATATTGACTTGTTATATTTCTACTTGCTCTATATCTTGTTACTTATACTTGACCAACCTATATATTAATGCTCTTCTCTGTTTATACTTGCGTGTGATATAATGTATACTTGTGTTATACTTGTTGTATTGTTGTTGTATTTGTGATACATACATACATACATACATATATATATATATATGAACTGTTACTGCAAGCAGTGTGGGCTACCGTTGTAGAATATTTTCTGGTTGTAGGTGACGTGTCCTTAGTGTGTATTTTGTATACTTTATTTTCTAATTTGCTCGATCGCCCTATGATACCTACCTAGTACAAGTAGACCATACTCACTCTTATTATACCCTTCTGGTATAGATTCAAGTTTGGGTATACTCCACATTGCTTGATTCGGATAATTGTTAGAGCTTTCAAGATAGTTGATGATTTTCAGGCATCCGGATGTCTTCTACTACCTCTCTCTATAGACTATGTCTTTACTTTTTTTTTTAGAGACAGAGTTTCTCTTATATTTGGATATATTATGTATTTTCTTGGATTCGAGTTATACTAGATAGGTTCTTATACTGTTACACCTAATTTTAGGAGTTCTGGTTGCATTGTTATATTTCTTTCCGCATTTATTATACTTGTATGGTTCGATTTCATTCTAGAACTTTACCGTGGGGTTATTATTGTCTCTTCTCCCTTTGTGTATTGGTTAGGGTGTTAGGCTTACTTGTCAAGGTTTGCCACGACAAGTGCCATCGTGACCCTTTTGGATTTTGGGTCGTGACAGACTACATGACTATTTATTTTGATAGTGCCAAGTGAAAACTAATATCATGAATTATTGATACATTGAGTTAATTCTGAGCTCTCTAATACATGTATTGAATGGATTTTGATCTTCATACTGATTGATTAAGAGTATTACATCTTCATATCACACATCCATATTTATGAGACATTGGTACCACTGAGGCATTCTAATTTTTTTAAGAAAATGAGACACCTTATAAAATGCTTATATCAAGGGGTGTGCACATAAGATTGAATTAAGACATGACATTGAGATTATATGAGTATATGGATTGCAAACCCCCTATGGGTCCTATATGATAGCTTCGAGCTCAGTGCATATATACAGAAAGTTATGCGATAACTTTTAAACCATTTCATCATCATCTCATTGTCATCACCATCATCACCATCACTATATTACATTACAGCAGTTACATTGCAATATTATCAATGGTATGATTTGATACTTTGTTAGTATTTACTCTTTTTTATATTTCTGTATTAGGACCTTGTTTGTGATGTTGCGTTTGAGCATTCATTTCACTTCATTGCATTATCCTATATCATTATATACTGATTTGGAGGTTGAAATATTTGAGACGTAAGGTATGACTGAAGCTTGATTGAAGAGATAGATGTGTAGCCCCTATTAGTGGTATGAAATACCCTCTTATATATGTGTACTCTCTCCCTATTTTCATTACCTATTACTTGGTTGATTATAGTTTATTAAGCATGTTATAACATGCTAGTGAGTCTTCTTCATCACTGTATTCCCTTATTATATTGATTTCGAAATGAATAATATTGACTCACTTAGATTAATATGCCTACTCTATTTTTAGTGAATTTGTTGATTGTTGTGTTGGGTTACTCTAATAGAAAGAAATGATGTAATTGCAGGATATAGGTTGTTTGGAGAACCTTGTGTTGTTGGGGTGTTGGTTCTCGTCACTGCTTTAGATTAGGGTCGATTATTAAAAATACTTACTGATTACATGTGGTTATGTACTCACTCTTTCTTTTCCTTTTCTTGTTTTTCTGCACCCTGTGCAGGTGTTGGTTCAATTAGTAGATCGTAGATTGCGTTCTCTTAGAGTTGACATTGCAAATATCGAGGTAGTGACGGACTACAGAGCTTACTCGAATCTCCTTATTTTTATCTTATGAATTATTCACATTTAAGATATCTTAGATTATTGTTTCATTATGTATTAGAGGCTTTTGCTAATGACAACCAGATGTGGGTGTATCTTGAGATATTAATTATTTGTAATATTTATATTTTGAATTTAATCTCTCTTCTTCTGCTTCTATATTACTTTACTTTTGAATTCAGATTGGGATAAGGCTTACATGCACCAGAGGGTGTAACAGGTACCATCACATGCCGTTTTTGAATCATGACATCTTATTTTTTGCGTGATGGATTAATTAAATTAGATATTGCACATTCAAAAAAATTTAGATGAATTTATTTGTTTGCTGACAATATACCAATAATATAGGGAAACCTTATCAACTCAATGCATCAATAAACATGTCTCATACCAATTTTTTTTTTTTTTGAGAGATTTGTTCTCATAACCAATGGTTCAGTTATAATTGGAGTCACAGAATTTCTGCTAAACCAACTACCATTATCAAGTTAATTTAATAATTTGAGCAAACAACCTTGCAAAATTAAATTGCAAGTTGGCACCAACGTGACCAACCATAGATGCATCTCATTTCATGTTAAACGGTCCACAAGGCAGGCGAACAGACTCATATTCACCTTTTTATATGTTGCAAAAATTTAGGGATATAATTTCAACCTTAGTCGATGTAATGTTTTATCTTGAGATCAAGCTATGTGGGAGAATTATTGAAGAATATTTTATTTCTTTATGTATAACTACACAAATTCTTAATATATTTGCATCACATTTAAATTGAGATGATCAATCGGTCATGCCAATTTATATATTTCTTGTACACTTTTAGTTACTATTGCATATGATTCCATCACCATGTCTATATTTGCATCAACAAATAAGAGAAAAATATATATTCTTGTGAATATATAAGATCTTTTCATAATTTAGTCTCACAGTAATAATATTTTTTCTTGTCAATTTTCTTTGAAACTTGTAAAGTTTCTTTTGGAGAATTATTATAATCTCAATATCATGACCAATTTCATTCCCACATATAGTAACACATGAACTTTTCTGAAGCTATCAAATACTTGTGTAATACCTCATATTTCATAACACCATACATGAGATGAACATCTCCTTTAAGAAGAGAATTATATGCACACAATCAATGATAAATTTGTGTAGCCACACAATAACATTCATTTTTAGTTATGGTTACGACATTTATATGATAGAATTATTTCTTTCTTTTTCCTTTCGATAGTTTGTAGTAAAACATATCATAGCATATTTGACAAAATTTCTTTCTTTCTTTTACCGTTTGATAACTAAAGAATCAAACACTTGTGGAGGTGAACTGTGATTTTTATCTAACCCATGATTACATTTTTATTCACAATTTTTATCACCTATTGCTACATTCATTTTCAAGAATGGCCTAACATTTCCAATGCTTATCACAAGTCACATTCTTTTTAAATATGGACTATAATTATTTGTGCTTCATAATTATTTTATAAGCTCATTGTCATGCCTTGATATTTGTCATATTTATATGATCCATCTCAAGATCCCTTTGAAAGATCAAGAGTGCCTTCATTTTTTTTATTTAATGCAGAATTTAGAAAAAAATTTAAATTAGGTTGCATGATAATCGCGTGTCCAATATATACCTTTTATACTAAATTGATGGTAAACATTATCTTCACTTTGAAGAATCATTTTAACAATTCATAACGTTCTTTATTTTTGCCATAATGATAACTATTATAATTTTGCTCCTTCATTCCACATACATAAAATCGTTTGTCTTCTTTCAGACTTTTTATACACTACTGTCACATTCAAATCAAAGAATGGAGCAAATCAATGTGGTAGATTTCATGATTTTTGACAAAGTACATTATTTTATCTTAGTCATCATTATGATCAATATATTGCGTTAAGACTTGAACCCGACGTCTTACCAATAAAAAGATATGCTAGCCCATAATTCGTCGGGGCTCCAACTCAATATCTTACCATTAAGGTATATCGAAGCTCTAATTCGATGTCTTACCCTCTTGGTTGGATAGGACATAGATCTATCGTCTTATCCTCAATTAATGACATAATAGGCTGATGTGTAATGAGACTAAGCTCGAACCTTTACAAAAAGTTGCCAATTCATAATTATATGTATAAGGAATTAAATTTCAACAAACATATACAAAAATAAAGTTTATCAAAAATAGATAAATCAAATACTAACCTATAATATGATTAAATGAAATGAATCTCTATAATAAGTATCAATAAAACATTTGTGTCTTCTACCATTTCAAAAGAAAAATAGTAAAGGCTTTACAAAGTCATGTAAATAATCCTTATCTTTTAGAGAGGAAAAATATATCTAACTTAGAGCAAAGAACATTGACATATATTGAAGAATGAGCCAAGCAAAAGAAAAAATTACGACAACTTAACCATTAAAGAATCGATTGCCTGGTAGATCATGACTTGCTTATAATTAAATAATTATTTTACTTACCGAAAAATACAAAATGGAAAAAATGAAAATATGGGGCCATATATCTTAACCTCAGCTAATTTAAAATTTAAATACAATTAATATACGTGGATAAACAAAATGTCCCTAATTGCTACACTGAAAACAATATACTAATATCACTTGAACACCAGTCTAGTAATGTATTTGGTACCTAACGAAAACCCGAATAACTCTCAGCTAATTTAAAATTTAAATACAATTAATATACGTGGATAAACAAAATGTCCCCAATTGCTACACTGAAAACAATATACTAATATCACTTGAACACCAGTCTAGTAATGTATTTGGTACCTAACGAAAACCCGAATAACTCTCTAGCTAAATCCTAAACCTAAACCCTACTTTTAAAAAAAAAAACTCGACCATCATGGCCACCACCTCCGATGGGTTTGATCCACCGAAAGATAAGCAAAAGTTGAAGATATTAGTGATGCACAAGGAGTCTCTCCTAAAAAGATGAATTATGCTAATATATTAAAGCTCAAGATATTCAGTAATAACGATAAGAGGGTTCCACCCAAACCAGTGGTAATGTTGCATGGCGAACCTAGCATAACATGAAAGTCATCCAAAGTAAGAAATTTAATCATTCAAGAAAATTCGCAATATGCTATTATAGGTAAATTTTCTTATGAAAATTCAGACATTATGGAGCTGAGAAGAACTATTCTAAGCCAGTGTTGTATTAAGGGTGAGTGCACTATTGGAGTATGGAATACTAGACATATACTAATTTAATTGGAAGTTTTAGAAGATTATGTCAATCTTATGTCTACTGCAACATATTATTTAAAGGCTAAGGAGATGTTTTATAAGATGAGAACATTGAAGTGGGATCCGTGAATTGAGACAGATATAGAAACAACTATTGGAGTGGCTTGGATATCCATGCCAGATCTTCCACCTAACTTTTTTCATAAGGGGGTAATCTTTTCAATTGCTTCAGCGATAGGTAAACCTTTAATAGTGGATATGAAAACTAGGAATCAAACGAGACCTAGTAGTGCAAGGGTTAAAGTGAAGGTGGACTTGATTTTCAAGTCGCCACAAAAGGTGAGAATAAATGAAGAAGATGATGTGAGAGGAGAAATTAAATTCAAATAGATACAGATTCAATATGATTATATGTCAAAGTATATCAAGGAGTGTTGATTGCAAGGACATGATGAAAGTAGTTGCTGGAATATTCACCCCAAATTGCATGAACAAAAATTGAAGGAAAAAAAAGTGTCTAATAAACAATCAGAATGAAAAGGCAATGAGAAGCAAGAAGAATCTTTTTAAAAAATCCAAAGAGGAGGAAAGTCTAAAAAATAGCAATGGCTAACTAGAAGAAATAAATATAAAAGAGATAGGTATGGGCATATTGTGGAAAAATAGTGAAATAAAAGTAGAAGATAAGTACCAGTGTCAAATATCTTTGATGTTTTGACTGAGGAAGGGGCAATAGATAAAGATCAATGAGATAAAGTAAATATGGATAAGGGGAAGGATCAGCAGATAAATAAAGAGAGTACAAAAGAATAGGTAACTAGTAAATTTGAAAAAATACCAAAAGATAAAAAAGAAGATGGTGATAAATAAGAAGCAATTGACAATCAAGAGCAAGCAAAGATGATTAAAAAATTTCCAATCGAATCATCACCATTAGAAAGTATGATAGAGCAAAGTTCAATGCAGAAAAAAGAAGAGTCAAAGGAGCTAACTATAGTTGACCAATAAAAAAATAAGGAAGAGGCAATGGTAATAGTGGCAATGGTTCTATTAGCAATACAAGTTGCAAGTCAAATTGATTTCAGTAACAAAATAAAAAAGACCCTTGATGTAGATGATATAGAAAAAAATATTTACAAAGTAGCCATTGAAGGAAATCTATCTCCCGAGAAAATTGATACAATCAAAGCATCCCTAGGCAAGCAGAAGAAGAAGGACAAAACAGCTAATGCAAGTATAATGCAGACTAGAAATTTTTTAAAAAATAAATCTAGAATAATACATTGATATGGTATATAATATCAGTGAACACTCAAAAAAAATTCACTTGATTTGTCACTTTACAAAAAAGACATCATTTTAATTTCATAGGGTTGATGGAACCATTCCAAGACAGTCACAATATAGATGAGTATAAAAGGAGATTAGGGATTCAGCATGCAGCATCTAACACATCAGAAAAATCTGAGCATTCATGGATTCAATTGTTAATTATACTGTTATGATGGATGAAGAGCAGTAACTGACTTTAAGATTGAAAATTCATGAAGCAGGGATGACAATACTAGTTATATTAGCTTATGCTAAATGTACTCTAGCAAAAAGAGTAGTACTATGGGAATTATTGGAGGAGATGACACAATCAATTCAAGAACCATGGTTAGTGGGTGGAGACATTAATGTAATCATAAGTGAAGAAGAGAAATTGGGGAGTTTACCAGTTACTGTATCAAAAACTGAGGACTTCAAACATACATTAGTATGTGCAATCTAGAAGACCGTGGTTTCAAAGACAGTAAATTTACATGGTGGAATGAAAGAACAAATAATGATTGCATATTCAAGAGGTTGGATAAGATTTTATGTAATGACAAAATGCATGATTTATTTTTAGTTCTTGAAATTGAGCATTTGTTCAGAAGTGGTTCTAACCGCACACCTTTAAATATTAACTTCAGCACTGTTAATGAGCGGATCACTAGATCTTAAAGATTTATTAGTCTATGGTTGAAGGAGGAGTCTTTCTTGGAGGTTATAAGGCTGAACTAGAAAGTTGAAGTACAAGGAAATCATTTCATTATGTTTCACTATAAGTTGAAGAATTAAATCTGCTTTAACTCAATCGAGTAAAGAGAGTTTTGGTAATATTTTTCAAGAAATTGCTACCTTGGAGGAGGTTATTAAAGTCAATGAGAAGCAATCTGAAGAACATCCATCAGGCTTAAATAGAGAATTATTTAAAGCACAGGCAAAATTAAATGTCCAACTCAGGAGAAAAGAAGAATTTTGAAAGCAGAAAGTAGGTTTAGAGTGGTTCAATAATGATGAAAGAAACATCAAATTCTTTCATACTATTGTGAAGGGCAGAAGGATTAGATTGAAGGTGAAAAAAATTCAAAATGAAGAAGGTGTATCGTTAAAGGATCAAAATGAGATTGTTGAAGCTACAGTGAATTTCTTTTAAAAATAGCTCTCTAAATAAAAGAAAAATGTGGGTTTTTCAATGCTGGAAGAATTGCCAACAATAGTGAATGCAGAGCAGAATGTGGAGTTGAATAAAATTTCTACCGTCTAGGAGGTCAAGAAAGCAGTGATGGGTTCGAAAAAACATAGTGTTGGAGGTCCAGATGGGATGATAGGAGCCTTTTTCTAGGAGGCATGGGACATTATTGGAGTAGATGTGCATCAAATGGTGGTGACTTTCTTTTGTGGGTTTGATTTGCCAAGATTTATTACACATACTAATTTGGTTCTTCTGCCAAAAAAGTTAGTGGTGAATAATTTTTCAGATAGAGTAGTCATATAGAAGGAAAAGAAGGCATTGGGTAAAATGGAGGAATTTATGTTTACCAGAAGATGGAGGGGGGCTTGGTTTTAAACTGTTGCAAGAAATGGCTATGGCTCTCTTTTGCAAGTTGTGGTGGAATTTAGAACTACAAAATGTATTTGGAGTACATATATGCATAATAAATATTGCAAAAGAGAGCATCCTAACATGGTAAGGTAGAAGACAGGGGAAGGATCTCAAGTATGGCTAAAGATTTTGCAAGTCAGAGACTTAATAGAACACCAGATCTTGTGGCAAACAAGAAATAACTTTCCCATCCATCGGAGAGCACATCTAAGAGCAAAGAAACAAATGAAAAATGAGTTGAAATGGAAGGAACAGATAAAACAAAATAAGTGCGAACATTTGCTTCTGCAAGCTGAAATATGCAGGTATAACAACCAACCAAGGCATGGAGTTGATCACCCAAAGTTGGTACAAGAGGAAATTGTGATTCAGCATTGGAAATGACAACATTTTTTAGGTGTCTTAGGGTTTTTGGGTAAGAAGAAGGATAAGAAAGGAATAGGAAACCTATATTTTTGTTTATATGTAATAGAATAGGAAGGATTGGGTCGGGTCGGGTCCCCGGGTCAACAAACAGAAGTAGGCCTTTTATTTTTGTGTGTAAATACTTATTTTGGTTGTTTGCTCTATTATTTATAAAACTTCCAAAATTAATTCAAAAATAAAACATGAACAACAGTCTTAATATATTAAGCTAAATCTTTGTTGATCAGTGAAACTGTATAGAGATCTTACCTTCATACGTGCTAGGGATTATCAAAAATTTACCTCATAGCCGAATAATTATGAGGAGGCAAATATAAAAATAGAGAAGCACCTACCACCGACTCTTGTCGAAGAATGTGCATTCGTGCTGATAACGTTTCAAAACTAAACTAGAAGAGAACAATATAAGTAATAAAGCAGATAAAATATTAGAGACACGAGAAGAGAGTTAATTTTCTTATTCTTTTAAATTTTCAAGTGTGCATCATCCTCAAGACCTCTATTTATAGTATTAGATAGAGAAACTTAAACAGGTGTCATAAACATGGCATTAATCCATGAGAATGTGGGAAAGGTTATGGGAAAGAGGAAGATCAAAGAGGAGGTGGTGGAGTTGTGGGAGTAACCACACTTAAACAAGAAGTTACCCCTAGAAGTAATGGACATCCACAATTAAAATAATTATTTTACAACGGATTAAGAGATCTTTCAAACTTTAAAATAGTCGAATAAATAATTGTTGTAACTTTGGCCCATAATAATTGAAATTTGCAGACATCTCATGTTCTTGAAATCAAAGGGTTCGACTTTATTTCTTTACAAATTAAATGCTATGATAAAGGTAGCTACTAGAATATGATAATTCAAATTCTTTGCGGTATAATAAGAAGTAATTACTCTAGGATTATAATGATGTGAAATTGTTAATATTCTCTTGTGGTGCTAAAAAACTAGGGATGGGAATGTAGACGGGTGATTTCAAGCAATTTTAAAAAATTTAAAGTGGGTGCAAAACAAGCTGCGGGTTGATTTCATTTGGTGTAAAAGAAATTCCATTCGCAACACATAGATAGATTTACATGGAAAGCAGATTACAGGGAACACACTTCTTTTATTATTGGAAATATATATAGAATTCTCTTTAATTTTTAAATTTTAACAAAAGATAAAGATAAAGGGTGTCTTTGGTATGAAGAAAATTATTTTCCATCAAAAATGTTTTTCGGTATTCATTTAGTAAGAAGAAATTTTTGTACCAAGAGTATTTGGATATATCTGAGCAAATCCTTTGACAATGGGAATTGGCTTCGACCTGAGACCTCATCTCCCCACTCGACACGAGACCCTACTATGTACCTCTACCTGAGACCCAACTCTCGATCTTGACATGAGACTCGACTCCTTGCCAAAGACCCAAGACCCAGGGTTTGACCTTGACCTGTGCCCTGACTCTTGGCCTCGACCTCAACCAAGGTCCCAAGTCTCGAGTTTCGGCATAGAACCACTGCCTAAATCCAACCCCAAACCTAACTCTTGACCCCGACCACGATTTGAGACCGCAACTCCCAACACAACTTTGCACCTTGATCCATGACCCAATTCTCAACTCTGACCTTGATCAAATACTAGACTCTTGACCCTGATTCGATATCTAACTCCCAATCCTAACCTTGACTAAAGAATTAGGACTCAAAATTCAACCTTGACATGGGATCGTAATTGAGACCTCAACCATGAATCAGTACCCTAACAAGATCCAAGACACCCACTCTCGACATGAATCGGTACCCCTAATTTGAGACCCTATTCCCAACCTCGACTCGAGATTCAATTCTCGATCCTGGTCCGAGATTTGACTTTCTACCTCGACCCAAGATCCAAGTCTCGACCTAGATCTAAGACCCAACTCCCAGCCCCAAACCTAGTCCCAAACCCAAGCCAGATCTGGGACTTGACTGTTGATCCCAACTCGAGTCTTAACACCCAATCTTGATTTAGGACTTGACTCTCGACCTAGCTGTCGATAGAAACACGACCCTGACTTGATTTAGGGTTAAAAGTGGGGATTTGGATAGGGGTCAGTGTCGGAAGTTGGGACTCAAGTTAGGGTTAGGCCTCATTTGTTTGCACTTAATAGAGGTCTGAATCTGAATGGTTCAGACTTTAGACCATTAAGTGCATTTATTTTTTATTAAGGTTTTAACTCTTAATAGGTCTGAATAGGTCTTAATCATTTAGATCTAGAACCAAGTCTTATTAGGTCTGAAGGGATATTCTGATCTTGGATAATATTCACCACTCTATTCATAATCAGCAGTTACCACTACTAACCATCTCTGCCACCATCACCACTGTCAACCACCACCCACCACCACCCACCACCTCCACCATCATAACCACCATCGACACAAATACCGCTACCAATCACGATTGTCAACCTCTACCATACCTACTACCTCTTTTATTCTAATTATATTCATCGCCACCACTGCTGTCTACAACAACATAATCAACAACCACTACCGGCCAATCTCTCCTACCATCCAACTCATCTATCACAACTAGCACCACTACTAACTACCACTAATACATCATAACCTCTATAATTCTTTGGCCGCCACCACCATTATCACTAGTAACGCCACCTCTACCTCCACTTCAACCAGTACCATTGCTATAATTTATCTCTACTAACAACCACCTCCACCATCACAACAAATAACATCTTTAACTAGCATCAACACATTGTCAATCATCATCCATTCATGTTTCAGCCAACACAATCAACACCTTAAACTACTGACATCAAGCAACGTCACATAACAACCACCACCACCATCATAATAGTCACTACAATACCAACCATCACAATTATCACCACCAATATTATTAATCAGTAACATCAATCATTGTCACCACAACCACCATTATAAGACATCTCCACTATCATTAACAAACATAAATATTTTTTCTCAATCAAATACTAATAATTTTGTTGTATTAAATTACATACTTTTTTAATATATAATTAATTTTTTATTTGAATTGTATTTTTTATTCTATTATGTATACAAATAAGTATTTTTTACACATTCAAATGTTGAAAAACAAACAGTCTTAATCATTCAGTTTTCAGATCTAGAGACAACATCTTAATCATTCAGATGTACATTTAGATTCAGACGTCTGAATCTTAAAAAATAACAAATGGAGCCTTAGTGTCGGTAGTTGAGGTTGGGCTCAAGATTAAGATCTAGAGTTGTGTTTCAGGTTTTGGCTCAAGGTTGGGATCCGTAGACTAGTCCCAGGTCAGAAGTAGGGACCCAAGACTCGGGTCATGGTCAAAGTCACGATGCAGTTGAAAGAGAATTTTGGCAAATAGTTTTCCTCCTTTAAAATGATAAATCATTTTTCTTTAAATTTGAGGAAAATAAGTGCATTTGAAAAGTATTTTTTAAAATCTTTAAGTCAACCAAACATGAGAAAATTGAAAAATATTTTTTTAAAAAAAATTTCTTTTGTAACTAGCACAACTAAATAGTTTCTTTAGCAGCAATTGACGATGTTTTAGATAATCAAAAAGACACTAATGATATTCTTTCAATTTTATCCTTCTTTAAATAAAGAGTTTTACATAACCAAGAAACTACTAAAAGAATTTTATCTTTTCAAGATATTTATTAAGGGTATGTTAGTAAAAATACTTTTTATTTTCTAAGAATGAGTAGTTTCTTATTAAGGGGTATACCCAAGTTAAAAAAACATTTATTGGGGAATGGAGGAGTACTCATTTGCTAACAAATGACAATTATTACTCCCTCCGTTTCATATTTTTTGACTCCTATTGACTTGACACATTCACTAAGAAAAATATTAATTAGGGGTTTATTTTATCAAATTAGTCTTATTAATTATGCTTTGAAAATATAAATTTTAGTAAATACATTTTGTTTAGTCATTTAATATTAAGGGTAGTGTTGGAAGAATATAATAAAATCATCTTGATTTCATCAAAGCAACAAGTAAATTGAAATAAATACTTTTAGAAAAAAGGTCAACTAAAATGAAACAGAGGGAGTATAAGACAACAAAAAAGATAGATTAAGGATTCAACGGTGTAATGTTAAGAGGTACTAATCGAATGTATTGGAATTTGCAAAATAAAAAAGCAACATTTTAAGATGTTCATGTCCAATTGGATCTTGACACTGTGTTAGGAAAAATCTCATTAGTGTTTTTGTGTATCTATTTCTCCATATTTTAACTTGTCTTAGTGAAATTTTAACTCTGCTATCGAAATCCACGAACACTTCATTTATCTTTCTATACATTCATTTCCAACAATCTCATGAATAGGTTCAACGAACCCTCCATTTCTAAAGAAGGAACCGGATATATATATATATATATATATATATATATATATATATATATATATATATATATATATATATATATATATATATATATATATATATATTATTAGTTTAGATATAGGTGTCTTGCGCGTATATTTCACTTTAATAAGTTTAAACATTACACTAAATAGGATATTTATTTAAATAATAAAGATGAATATAATAATTAAATTTAATATCTTTTGAGTATATAAAAATGGAGAATTTATTTATTAAACCTAGCCTTTACCAAAAATATTTTTTAAAGTCGATCGACATTCACCTACCATCTGTAAATTGCAACAAAATAATACAAAGATAGAGACATCAAAATAATACACTTAAAATCTAATCTTTACGCACAAAAGTTTTCTCAAAGTCGTCTGACACTCATCTACCACCTGTAAACAGTAACAAAATAATACGATAATAGAGATATCAAAATAATACAACTAAACCTAACCTTTACATAAAAATATTCCTCAAAGCCGACCAACATTTATCTATCACTTGGAAACTGCAACAAAATAATACGATAAAACTGATATCAAAACAATACAATTAAACTTAAATTTTACACACAAATTTCTCAAAGCCGATCGAGATTCATCTATGAACTGTAAATTACCACAAAATAATAAACTAATAGAGATATTAAGATAATACAATTAAACCTAACCTTTACCTAAAAAAAATTTCAAAGTCAACCCACATTAATCTGTAAATTAAAATAAATCAATAAGCTAATAAAGATATCAAAACAATACAATTAAACCTAACTTTTACATAAGAATTTTTTCAAAGTCAACCGACATTCATCTACGACCGGTAAACTATAAAAAAAAATATAATAGTGATCACAAAGTTTCGATCTTGATCCACCTAATTCTTGTCTGAGCGAAAATTTTGACCCTAAAGAATGATTTTGAATGAAAACAATGAAGATATATATATACACACATGTTGAATTCTATTATGCTGACAAAAATAGTGAAGAAGTTGGGGATTAGAAAATCAAGCATCCACCAATTTAGACATGCAATCGAATCAAGTTAGATGAGCATCAATCATATTCTCTCAATAGGCAAACCGGTTTGTTCTCTAGTTTAACGTACATCTCAATTATTATAGAAGTATTTCCTTAATAGAGTCTTATTTTAAGAATATTTTTCTAATTGAATAGTAGAAAGAAAAATATTAATTAATTCTCCTACCATATATTTTAGGAGCCTCATATATTTTAGGAAGTCTAGTTAATATAATAAAAAATAATTAAATAATAAATTTAAAAATAGTGAAAAGATAGTTTTGTCTAAAGAAAGTGTTTTAATGAAAAAGAAAAACTTCAAATCACTTTTCTAAGATTTTCACACTTTTAATATATTATAGATTATAAATTATAGATATAGATATAGATTATAGATATAGATATAAATTATAAATATCGAGTGTAGATATGCTTAATAAGACATTCATAAAAATAAGAAAAAAAATCATCTATGAAGAATTATGTTCAAAGTATCAAAGAATACATGGCAATTTATTATTAAAGATTCCTCTGCTACAGATCTCGAAATTATAGAATCTCAATGACATATACACAATTAAAAATCCTCCCCTCCCCCTTTATTATTATCCTTAATAATCAATCTCCCACCTACCGCGACTTTGGAGTGCTAGCCGTTTGGTGCACCTCTAGACGTGCTTCAATTGGGGTTTATTTTATTTGGTGACAAGTGACAACATATCATATAAGGCAAAGTGGAATCTCCATGAATCTTCAATGAAAATCTAACTATGACAAGTGTGTGAAACAGTATTACAACCTTCAACATTTCCTTTACTTCATCCACATTAAAGTCATCTTCTTTAGCTTATTCCACTCCTAAGCCTTCTGTTAAGTTTCTCAGTTTTGATCATAGACAACCCATCATAGGGACCTGGTCCCTATAGTGCTACAAAGATGCTTTCGATGATAACTACAACTCTTTAGGGACCAGGTTCATTGATCTTGTGATCCTCTTGGCAATTCAGCATCAGTTGTAGCGTGTACTTTTGGCAGAAAGTTGGTAGAAGAGATCAGAGATGCAGCACCTTTTGCCTCGACCAATGAGAAGAGTCCTAAGTTTTTCTTATGTCATATATATAAATAATGACAGGAACAAGAAAAACCTAGTTTTTTACACAAAAAGAGTGGAATCTCTCTTGAAGTACAAGCTTAGCAAACCCTCAACCATACCAGGGACCTGCTCGACCAAACTCGTTTTGTTATAAGTTCTTGTTGTATCTGAGTCTTTGCTTTGTGATCTTTAAAGTTGTAAACCTACTCACTTTAGTAAAGTTGTTGTAGGTTATTTGAAACGTTGTTTTCACAAATCTTTGCAAAGTTAGCTAGAGTTAGTTGACGTTTGAAGAACAGGGTTAGTAGATGTATTGAGTGGCTAGAGTTTGTCATTGGAGCTGGTAGCAATAGAGTTGTTGTCGTTTGTGTCTTGTAATAGAGTTGTTGCAAGATGGTTTAGGATTAAGAATTTAATCCTTGCAACTACAGAGTCTGTATTCAACACAACGTTGCTTGAAGATAGTGAAGTGGTTGATAAATACTACGAGGTAGATTGTAATTTTACTCCCTTGAGCAAGGAGCTCTCCACCTAAACATCTTGTGCAATGTATTTTCAACTTTTGTTTCTTCTTATTCATAGCTTCTCACCACAAAAGTTGTTTGGGACCTGATCCCTATTCTGGTGGGCAACTCCTACAGTTCATCACCTTCTCAACTTTTCCTACATGGAAAACGTAACCATGGCTTTAAAGTCTCATGCAAGGTCTCTAACAATGATCAAAACCAAATATGTTGAAACAAGTTCTGTTGATAGGAGAAATGTGCGATGTGTTGTGTTGCCAATGTTGCACTATTGGCATCAGCTGCTCCCTTTCGTGCTCCATTTCCGTCCCATACTACTTCATGTGGTACTGCCCAAATTGAACCCGGTGTAGATGTACCTTATGTTTGTTGTCCTCCTAAGCTAGATATTGATCCTTCAGAGGTTCCTTATTGCAAGTTTCCTCCTGTGACCAAGCCCCGTATTTGTTGAGCAGCTAATGCATGCACTGGACGAAGAGTACATAGCTAAGTATAACTTAGCCATCACTAGAATAAAGGAGCTCGACGTTAAAGACCCTAGTTATCCACGTGGGTTCAAGCAGCAAGCCAATATCCACTGCACTTATTGCAACAGTGCATATAGAATAGATGGCAAAGAGCTACAAGTTCATGACTTTTCTTCCCATTCCATAGATGGTGTGTGTACATTCATGAGAAGATAGTGGGGTATTTAATCGATTACCCAGCATTTGGTTTGCCATATTGGAATTGGGACTATCCAAAGGGCATCCGTTTGCCAACCAAATATTTGCCCTGACTTGTACGCTACAAGGCGTAACCCAAACTACCGTGGGTCAGCAATCTTGGACCTTGGTTATTTTGGTGAAGATGTATCAGCAACTGACTTACAAACGATGAGCAATAACTTGACTCTAATCTACTGTAACGATACCAAAATCTCAACTCGACAATCAATACACAGAGCGAACGGAACTAATAAACTTTGATTACTATGGAAAGGAGAAATTACAATATGAAGAAGAGGAATTGTAGTAGAAGGGGATGAGAGGACTAGAGAGAATTGGGGATAAGAAGCAAAGCTTGCCTAAGCAATTATCACCATTTTCACAACCTATTTTGCTCCCACAAGTGCTATTTATCAACCCGGATCCCACACATAGCCACTTAATATGCTTTTGGGCTGTTTTGCCAATACGGGTCTAGGCCCAATAAGAACCTTGTCCTCAAGGTTCGAGTTGTAAAGCCTTGCACCAACAACAGCATTGTCAAAAGCCCATGGCTGAACATAAACAAAAAACTTCCTCACATGTCTGGAATTCTTGATAGACCTTGCAGCACTACTTTGGTGTCCAAAAAATCTTCTTAGCAATGTCCTACAAAACAATTGTCACACCCCTTTTCTTACGCGTACTCCAAAAAATGGATATATTTTAAAGTTCGAAAGAGTTTTATTATTTAAGTGACAAGAAATAAAAATTTGTTTCGGAAAAGGATTATTTGCATTTTTTATTCAGAGTCGCCACTTGGCATAATCCGGTGTGCCAAGTCACCTTTGGAAAATCCTTTCCGAATTTGACTCTTAAACCGGTTTGCGAACAGAGATTCCGGCTAAGGAATTCTGTTAACCGAGGGGAAGGTGTTAGGCACCCCTTGATCCCGTGGTTCGACCACGGTCGCTTGGTGAAGTATATCGACTATTTTGGCATTATGAAATGTATAAACCACATAAAAGAACACAATATAATCAAACCACAAACAAAAAAAAACAGTCCAAAAACGTAAAAGTCTAGTCCAATTATACAGTCCGAAAAATAGAAAAAATGCGAAAATATAAATCCTAGTCTAAAACTAAATCTAAGCTCCAATTCCCTACCCGACACCTCGGGCCTTCACCACGAACGTCCTCTGGGTACATGATACCTCGGGGCATTCCCTGGTGAATAAATATATATAGATACTTCGGGGCATTCCCCGGCCAAATTATACAATTGAATTAAATACGATAAACTAGAAAGAAACATTCACACACACATTCCAATATCCAACCAAAACATCAATCTTAAATTCTTGCCTACCCGAACCTATATTGCCTATCAATTTCATTATGGCATAAATCTATCACATTTACTTGTACCGAATGGAACAAAAGACAACAAACCAACATCAATCTACGTTCAACTTTTATCAATTTCTCTATTCCTTCCCTAAATCTCCTTATCAATCCATTAAAACATGATCAAATTCAATCTTTAAACCACTAAAAATTGAACCACCAAACATCATGATTCATAACAATCGACATCAACAAAGTTCAACAAAACATAATCACAACACACATAATCACAACCAATTCAATATACCAAGATAAATAAAAGAGAGCGGATTAAAGAAATGGACCTCACTGACACTTGCTTTAGTCGATAATAAAGAAATCTGAAGACCAAAACTCGATCGGAGAACCTCACAACGAACAAACCAAACTCGATATTAAAATAATAACCGGACAGCTCCAAAACCCGTAAATAAAACTTTACTATACGAAACCCAACCTGACAAGGACGACGATGAGATTCGATAAAGGCGACTCAAAACCCACTATCGATGTCGAAACATGAAATAGACGAAACCAAAATCAACCAAAGACAACAGGAAACCAAAAACCAAATAGATCGAGCTCCGGGGAGTTCCGGTGACGGAGAGACAGTGGAAAACACCTGTTCTCTGATGGCGGCCCCGGTTCGCCGGCTGTTTTGCCGGACAGGTGAGCTACGGCTGCTGGATGCGACAGATTTACCGGGGAGAGAGAAGAGAGATCGGAACCAAGAGAGACGGCGACGGTTGGACGGTGAGTGTCGGTTGTTTCGCTGGCGAACGGAGGTTTCGAGGGGATGAGCTGGGGCCGTAGCTAGCCGATGCGCCGCGGCCGGAGCAGCGACTGCTGGCGGCGGCGGCAGATCTGGTCGGATCTGACGGTGGCGTGGCTGAGGTGGTGTTGTTTTGGCCGACGGAGCGGCGAGGGAAGAGGAAAGAAACGATGATGCTGTTGATGGTGCTCGCCCACCGACAATTAACTCCGGCAAGACGCGGCGGTGGAACGGAGAGGAGAGAGAGGCTTGATATTGAGAGATTTAAGAGAGAGAGTGTGCTGATTTCTTTTTTTTATTTGTTACTGTTCACTCCCCTCTTTTTTTTGCGTATGTGGGTATGTATATATTGAGTCCTTTCTTCTTGGACTAGAAAAAAAGAAAGGGGGTGGGGTAACGTGGGGTAGGGGGTAGTGGTGAGGTGTTATTTTTTATTGGGTAGGTTGTTAGGATAAGATAGGATTAGTTATTTTATTATTTGTTTATTATGTCTTTTGTATTTTGTGGGGTGTAATCACGTGGGGGAGGGTACATGATACGCTAAAGTAGAAATGAATAAAACGAACTTTCAAGGGGGACAAAATTACGTGTCTACAACAATCCCATAAAAAGAGTCTTGTAGCCTGCTACAACTACAACATTGTCTCTAATAGCCTCGTAAAGAGTTGAAGCTATTTGCATAATCTTGACACTCTCCGGATGGACACATTGTAATATTCCCACATGAGAAGGCAAAACATTTGACTCTATATGGTTGTGTTCCCATACTGCCCGGTCATATAAACCATCACGAATGTGCTCATGGATAAATTGGGAAACATTTTACACACCAAACTTGTGCATAACAACTCAAAGAAGCAATGGAAAAGTAAGTCGAACCCTTGTATACAACTAATCAATGTTTTGCAAGGTATGACCTGATCACAATGTTTGTCGGCCAACTGCTTTGTTTGTTGCTTACGTCTTCCCAGATCAGCTGTGTGGGTACTAGAAGAACTCTTGAAGTGCCTCCTTGCAGCAACCAAACCAAATAACTGAAACCAAGTGCCATAGAACAAGATAATTTCCCACAAGCTATATGAAGAACCAACTAGCACGTGCTCACTGAAGGCAACATCTTTTGCGAGATAGCATTCCACCTCATCCTTAGGATGACCAAGGAATAAGATCTTAATTACTTTTGTAGCTAGCCATGTAACCATATTGCAGGTCGCAAGGAGTACAATAGCACAAGGGGTTGGAGTCGAGGAAGAGGTCTGGTTATTAAAAGAAACCATTAGAAGAAAATGGTCGATATAGAACATAGCAGAACCACCACAATTGAAATTCATACCAATGAATGGATTAGCATAACAATTGAAAACTCCATCATAATTTTTTACTCGTTCATAAGCTTCGATCCATTCAATCCAACAAACCATGCATCATTGTGGTATTTTATCAAAAATCATGAGACATTTAACAGTCTTTTGACACCTCACAATCGGAGTAAATAAAAAGGTCTCAAAAAGAATATCTGCACTTGAGGTATGGCTAGAAAGGCTTGAAGAGATATCACGAATATCTACACCAATAGTTTGATGCTTAATTATTCCACTAATAAAGGAATTCACACTCCAAAACTGTCCAGGATCCCACACTTTAGTCATAGGGTAAGAATATGCAATTGTGTCACATATGTTAGCATGTCCAAGTATGTAGTATCCTTTTGCACGACAGGAAATAAAAGGAAGTACCTGAGACAAGTCTGTGCACTGAGAGAAGACAGTTTCATGACAACAAACTCAAAACACCATGTGTATTTCTTATGGGCATCTCCAGAAAGTAAGGTCGCATCACGGTCGATAATCATGACACCACCATCTTGAGAATCAAAAGCAGCAAGATGATCACCAATATTTCTAAATTCCAGCACATACAAAAGACCACCACATTTGATATGCCAAAACACAAAGGGGAAATGGGAAGGGATAAATGTTGTCCGGTATCAAACTAATAGAAAGTGGGTAAGCCATCTTTCATGATCTCATATTTTGTTATATCACCAAAATTGGCCAAAGATGATTGGGTGGTTATAGAAGAAAAAAAAACTTGACAATCAAAGCATCATCGACATGAGGAATAAAAGAGGCCTCTCCCTCAACTCTTGTTGGTCTATTAAAATTAGAAGGCAAATTCGTAGGCGAAACTCATTTCATTGGAGACTTCCATCGAACACTATGATCGTATTAGTGTTGTGACATTCATCTTCCATACTAGTTGATTTCCTAGAGTGTGTATCATCAGAACAATCAATTTCAGGTTCACCGCACCAAGTAGATTTTCTTATCACCTGAGTTATCTGCAAAGGTATTTGCAACCCGTCCTACTCAAAATTAGTGTCAAATTCATGGACTGAGTCTGTAATCTGGTGAGAACTTTCATCGAACACCTGGTCCACATGATCTGAATGTGCATTTTCTACTAGAACCTCTTGAATTATTGTTGGTGACAAGCTCGTGTGATTGGGTGTACCAGGAGTTGAGATATGGATTTCGTCTAGGTTGTCCTGTACCTTCTGTAACAAGGTTAGAATATTGGTAAGTTGTGAGTGTACCACATAAGATTTTGGAGAGGTTCGTGCTTGAAAACGCAAAGCTAACTTCTCCTTGAAATGCTTCCAATTCAAAAATTGTTTGTTATGATACATCCAACGGAACCAGTCGAGTGCCTCACCATCAAGGTAGAGAGAAGGAAGGGGTAGCCAATCCTTCTCGGGGAAGCCAAGGTAAGTTAAGTATCGCTCAGCCTGAAAAATTCAGTCCTCTGGATTACCAATCGATTTAGCACCACTGCTGACATGGGAGTACGTGCAATGAAAGCACCAATGTAACGATACCAAAATCTCAACTCGACAATCAATACACAGAGTGAACGAAACTAATAAACTTTGATTAATATGGAAAGGAGAAATTACAATATGAATAATAGGAATTGTAGTAGAAGGGGATGAGAGGACTAGAGAGAATTGGGGATGAGAAGCAAAGCTTGCGTAAGCAATTATCACCATTTTCATAACCTATTTTGCTCCCACAAGTGCTATTTATCAAACGGATCCCACACATAGCCACTTAATATGCTCTTGAGCTGTTTTGCTAATACGGGTCTAGGCCCATTCATAACAAACCCTCAAACGATTACTTTCTGCGAGAAATGAACCAAGTCCAGGGATGGGAACTATTGAAAACATCCCTCACACACCTGTCCACATTTGGGTTGACACTCAGTACGATTCGCCTTTGCCTAATGGTAAGAAATTGTCCAGTGAGGATATGGGCAATTTCTATTCATCTGGTTTGGATCCTGCTTTCATTGTCATCATTCCAACATAGATCGCTTGTGGATAATATTGAAGACATTAAGAAGAAAACGCAAGGACATCAATAAGAAAGATTACTTGGACATTGAGTTTCTACGATGAAAACAAGAACCCCGTTTGCGTCAAAGTGGGTGATTGTTTGGACCATAATAGAATGGGATTTGATTGCCAAGTAATGCCGACTCCATTGAGCAATTTTGAGACACTCAAGAAGAGCAAGGCCAAGCTCAATACAGGTTCACTTCCTCCAGCTACCCAAGTATTCCCTATTGCAAAGTTGGACAAAGTCATCTCATTTTCTATTATATATTGCAAAATTGCTAAAAATATTAGCAGTTGTGCTTAACTAGATCCTATATATATATATATACATATATATGCATGTGGTGCACGGTGAAATTTGAACACAGGACCTCTTGCATGCTTGTGAAAGTATTCTAATCTAACTTTAAACCGGAACAGGTTAATTACGTAGTGCATAGTAATTGATTAATATATATTATGTCTTAACAGGCAGGACTCAACAGGAGAAAGACGAAAAAGAGGAGATGTTAACCTTCAAGAATCTCAAGTACGATGAGCGAAAGGACATAAGGTTTGATGTGTTCCTTAACGCAGAGGCTAACTCCAACTGGAATAAGCTAGACAGGGCAAAGTTTGCAGGAAGTTATACTAACTTGCCCCATTTTCATGGGGATGCCAGTAAACCACCCATCACCACTGTTCAACAATTCCAGCAAGCCATTATAATGAGTTGCTTGAGGAAATTGGCCTAGAAAATGAAGACAATATTGTGGTGACTCTGGTCCCGAAAATTGGGGGGCAAATTTGTCGCCATTGAATCTGCTGAGATAACACTTGAAGACTGTTGACCGATGATTCTCTGTTCAAGATTATTTCCTTATTGTGTTTTTTGCTGGTCTTACTTTGCTTTTCCATGTTACATTTCATGTTGAAATTAATCAGCTTGATGTTTGATTTAATTTCCTTGCAGTTGTTATTCACGAATAAATCAGTACCATCCTAGTGTTGCAGTTATGTTACTCTTTCTGTATAGAAAGCAAATCTTTTACTATAATTTTCATGTGTAGATCCTGCCTAGGGAAAAATAAAGGTTGGATGAACTATATTTGGAGACAAATAAATATGTTGCTAAGGTTGTGGTATGCAATAATTTTTGGAATCAAATATATAATATATTTATTATCTAAACAATGGTTAGGGACTTACTTTGATTAATTAAATCTTATAGTCATTAAATTTTGTTCATTTTATGTGTCCTCGATCCAAACGAGAGCTTGGAAGAAATGGAGAGGAGTCAAATCTTTCAAAATGATAACGAAGATTTCTAAAGGGATTCACATTTAATTCATATAGCCGATCCACATGAGACATGACTAAGCACTTTCACACTATTAGGTTAAATACAAAAAAGTGTTTTTAAACAATTATTTTTAAGACAAAACAACAAAAACAAAACTTCACTTACGACTTATGCTTATAGCCCATAAATTATAAAATAAACCAAATATGAAGACTTTTTCTATGGAAAGAAAAGGACAAAGTGAGGGGAGCGGAACTGCTGAACTAAGAAACTGAATCTTGGCAATATGCATGTTGAATCCAATTGATATTTTTGTGTGCCTACTTCGTAATACTTCTTCGTAGTAAAAATCCAAATTCCACTATCAAAATCCACGAAAACTTTAATCTTTCAATGAATTCATTTCCAACAATCTGAACAGGTACAACGAAGCATTCCATGTCCAAAAGGGGAAGCCACATGGACATCGTGACTCAAACGTTTTTTTCTTTATTCATCTATGAAAAATATTGGCGTGCTAGTGTACTCTTAAAGATCTATACCAATATAATATCCTATTATCAAAATTATCCTTCTGTTAGTATAAAGTATTATTATTAACCCCACACTATTATCCTTAATAATCTCCCACGCCCACCGCGTCCTTAATATATTTTGGAATGGGTAGGTGAGCCTCTAAACTTGCTCCAATTGGGGCATATTTTATTGGGGGCTAACATTTTATATAAGGCAAGGTGGAAACCTTGAATCTTCATCCAAAAGCTAGCAATGGCAAGTGTATGCAATAGTAGTAAAACTCTCAACACTCCCTTTACTTCATCCACAATGTCATTTTCTTTAGCTTCGACTCCTAAGCCCTCTCAACTTTTCCTCCGTGGGAAACGTAACCAAACCTTCAAAGTGTCATGCAAAATTTCCAGTAATGATGACCAAAATGTTGAAGCAAATTCTGTTGATAGGAGAAATGTGCTTCTTGGTTTTGGAGGTCTCTATGGTGTTGCTAATGCTATTCCATTAGCTGCATCAGCTACTCCTGTACCAGCCCCAGATCTCACATCTTGTAGTAAATCCAAGATCAATAGAGATGAGGAGGTGCCATACTTATGTTGTGCTCCTAAACCCGATGATATGAGCAAAGTTCCATATTACAAGTTCCCTTCTGTGACTAAGCTCCGTATCCGTCAACCTGCTCATGCTGCTGATGAGGAGTATGTAGCCAAGTACAGTTTGGCCATTAGAAAAATGAAGGATCTTGATAAAACAGAACCTTCTAATCCTATTGGCTTCAAGCAACAAGCCAATATCCATTGTGCTTATTGCAACGGTGCTTACAAAATTGATGGCAAAGAGTTACAAGTTCATAATTCTTGGCTTTTCTTCCCATTCCATAGATGGTACTTGTACTTCTACGAGCGAATCTTGGGATCCCTCATTGATGATCCCACTTTCGCTTTGCCATATTGGAACTGGGACCATCCAAAGGGCATGCGGTTCCCTCCCATGTTCGATCGTCAAGGGACTGCCCTGTACGACGAAAGGCGTAATCAGCAAATCCATAATGGAACCGTATTAGATCTTGGTTCTTTTGGCGACAAGGTCCAAACAACACAACTCCAGTTAATGGCAAATAACTTAACTCTAATGTACCGTCAAATGGTAACTAATGCTCCTTGTCCTCGTTTGTTCTTTGGCGCTCCTTATGTTCTTGGGAATAATGTCGAAGCGCCAGGAACCATTGAAGTCATCCCTCACGGTCCTGTCCATGTTTGGACTGGTACAGCGGCAGGTTCAACTTTGCCTGGTGGTGGAAGGTCACACGGTGAGGATATGGGCAATTTCTACTCAGCTGGTTTGGACCCTGTTTTCTATTGCCACCACAGCAATGTGGACCGAATGTGGAGCGAATGGAAAGCAATAGGAGGGAAAAGAACGGATCTCACACAAAAAGATTGGTTGAACTCAGAGTTCTTTTTCTACGATGAAAACAAAAACCCATTCCGTGTGAAAGTCCGAGACTGTTTGGATACCAAGAAGATGGGATACGATTACGCACCAATGCCCACCCCGTGGCGTAACTTCAAGCCTAAAAGAAAGACAACAGATGGGAAAGTGAATACAGGTTCACTTCCACCAGCCAGCAAGGTATTCCCACTGACTAAGTTAGACAAACCCATTTCGTTTTCCATCAATAGGCCGGCTTCGTCAAGGACTCAACAGGCCAAAAATGAACAAGAGGAGATGCTTACATTGTTCAACATAAAATTCGATAACAGACAACATATAAGGTTCGATGTGTTCCTGAATGTGGACAAGAATGTAAATGCGGACGAGCTTGACAAGACAGAGTTTGCAGGGAGCTACACTAGCTTGCCACATGTTCACGGGCCTAATCAGACAAATCATATTGCGACTGTTGTTTTCCAGTTGGCAATCACTGAACTGCTGGAGGACATTGGCCTAGAAGACGAAAACACTATTGCGGTGACTCTGGTCCCAAGGAAAGGTGGTGAAGGCATCTCCATTGGAGGTGTGGAGATCAATCTTGCATCTTGTTAACTAGTCTCTATTGAATCTGCTGAGATTACACTTGTAGCTTGTTGATGTTTGATGCTCTGTTCCGCTTTCCTTATTCTGTTTTTTGGGGAGGGCTTTTCCATGTTACTTTTCACGTTAAATCAGCTTGACGCTTGATTTCCTTGCAGTTGTAATTCACTAATAAATCAGTTACAATTATGTTTAGAAATGAAACAATATAACTGCAACCATGAAAATGATAAACAAGAGTATTTCTACAGGGGAACCACATTTATATATCCAATCCTGATGAAGAGTCCGGTTGAATCGACTAATGATTATTTAGGAATTTTTATACCAAAATAATTTTAAGCACTTGTTTTTAAAGCAAAAAAGAAATAAAATCTTAACCTATAACGGATTCTGGATTTTAAACTAGTGGATTTCCGATAATATAAGTTATTATATAATAATAATAATAATAAAAAGCCAACCCACATCAAGGATCAATCCCATGTTTATAGGGTAACATAAGCAATTTATGGGTCCTTCTACGCTATCAAGCCAACCTTCAGTTTGTATAGATTCTCATCTATAAAATTTTATTGACTTCTTCTGTTTTTTAATATATTTACGAGATCTACACTTCATATTGTGAAAATCTTGACTGCACTACCTATTGGGACCGCATGAACTCCGCACTAGTATGATATTGTCCGCTGTGGGCCAAGCCCTCACGGATTTGTTTTTGGGCACCTCCCAAAAGGCCTCATACTAGTGGAGTTGGGTGACACTTTAAATATTAGACATGTTCCCTCTATTTTTTTGATGTGGGATTGTGTTTGCTTCTCAACAGTCCCCCCCTCAAACCAAGACCACATCACTTGTGACTTCCCCGTATCGCCACTACCAACCAGTGGAACACGCCACTTGATCATTACTTGTCAAGAAGACTTTCGACACGAGGCATCAACCGTAGATCTCAACTACTAGGTCACTTCACATGATCTGCCAAACATCTTGTACCGCCGTTATCACCCAATGGGACACGCCTCTTGACCACCACTCGCCAGGAAGACTTTCGACACAAGGCACCACCTGCAGATCTCCAGTCTTGTCCTTACACTGGGAACTTCTCACCAACCGCAGTCACTACTCCGACACACCCGAACCTGGGCTTTAGTTAGCAATACTGATCAAGTCCAAACAATGTCCAAACTTAATTGCAGTCACCACTTTAGTTAGCATATCAGCAGGATTCTCTGTAGTCTTGATTTTCTGCACTGACTCCATCTTCTTCTATTATTTCTCATATGAAGTGATACCGAACATCAATGTGCTTCGTTCTTGCATGATAGACTTGGTTTTTCGCTAATTGAATAGCGCTTTGACTATCACAAAATATTGTAATAGTTTCTTGTCTGATACTAAGTTCCTTAAGCAATCCTTGAAGCCAAATTGCATCCTTCACAACCTCTGTAATAGCCATGTACTCTGCCTCAGTTGTAGACAAAGCAACTGTTGACTGTAAAGTAGACTTCCAACTAACTGGCGTTATTGCAAAAGTAAACACATAACCAGTAGTTGACCTTCGTTTGTCCAGATCACATGCATAATCAGAGTCACAATATCCAACTACACACGAATTTTCTTCCTGCTAAAAAACTAACCCAACATCCACGGTATTACGAATATATCGCAAAATCTATTTCACAGCTTGTCAATGTTCTCTTCCTGGATTATGCGTATATCTGCTCATAATCTCAACAGCATGTGAAATGTCAGGTCTTGTGCAAACCATTGCATACATCAAGCTACCTCTAGCACTTGCATATGGTACCTTTGACATATATTCTCTTTCGACTTCATTCTTTGGCGACATATCAACACTAATCTTAAAATAGGGAGCCAATGGAGTGCTAACTGGTTTTGTTTTTCTTCCATACCAAATCGATCTAGCACCCTCTTCAAGTATTCTTTCTGAGATAAACAAAGTTTCTTTGAATGTCTATCCCTTGTTATCTCCATGCCAAGAATCTTCTTTGCATCCCCAAAATCCTTCATCTCAAACTCCTTACTTAGTTGAGCCTTCAGCTTCTCAATTTCTGTCAAATTCTTGGAAGCTATCAATATATCATCAACTTAAAGGAGAAGATATATAAAGGAACCATTCTTAAGCTTGCGCAAATATACACAATGATTGTATTTACTTCTCACATACTTCTGCCGCAACATAAACTTGTCAAATCTTTTGTACCATTGTCTAAGAGACTGTTTCAACCCGTACAATGATTTTTCAAGTTTGCACACCATGTTTTCTTTCCCTGCAACTTTGTATCCTTCAGGATAAGTCATGTAGATTTTCTCTTCCAAATCACCATGTAAAAATGTTGTTTTTACATCCATCTGAACTAGTTCCAAATCCAACTGCGCTACCAAAGCCAACATGATTCTAATAGAAAAATGTTTTACTATTAGAGAAAACACTTCATTGTAATCAATTCCTTCCTTCTGAGCATATCCCTTTGCCACCGATCTTGCTTTGTAGCGACGTTCATTTTGGTCAGAAAATCCTTCTTTCTTTGCATATACCCACTTGCACCCAATAGCTTTCTTGCCCTCCGGGAGGTTGGCCAGATTCCATGTATTATTCTGATGAAGGGACTTTATTTCCTCAGTCATTGAAACCTTCCACTTATTTTCTTCACAAATTTGGATAGCTTCTTTATAAGTGGTAGGAGTATTGTCAATTATGATTGAGGTTGCACATGCCATCGTATCTATGAGACGCATGGGCTTCTTTATTGTTCTTTTGGGTTTTTGGGTTGCTATTGACTCGAGTTGCTATTCAGGTTCTTGAGTTGGAACCTGCGTCTCAACTGGCTCTTCTTCCAAATCATCATTTGTTTCTTCATCTACTTTTTGTGGAGGAAAAATAAATTTTCCCTCAAACTCCACCTGCTTTAAAGCACTATCAGATACTTTTGTATCTTTATATGCATTATTTTTCATCATCGCGGATTCATCAAAAGTAACGTCTCTACTGAATATTACTTTTCTTTTCTCAAGACACCATAGGTGATATCCTTTGACTCCGGAAGTAATTCCCATAAAGATAGCCTTCTTAGCTCTTGGATCCAATTTTGACTCTTTCACATGATAGTATGTAGTTGAGCCAAATACATCTAAGGAATCATAATCCACAACAGGTTTTCCATACCATTTTTCAAATGGTATCTTCCCACCAATTGCAGCAGATGGTAGATGATTAATATTGTGGCACACATATGTTATTGCCTCAGTCTAGAATTCTTTGCCCAAGCCAGCATTGGACAATATACACCGTACCTTCTCCAGCAAAGTACGGTTTATGCGTTCTGCCACTCTATTTTGTTGTGGTGTATGTCTGACAGTGAAGTTTCTGACGATGCCATTATCTTCACAGACCTTATTCAAAAGATCATTCTTGTATTCACCTCCATTATCTGTGCGAAGACTCTTGATCTTTCTGCTTGTTTTATTTTCTATCATCGTCTTCCATTTGACAAAAATTCCCAACACTTCATCTTTTGTTTTCATGGTATACACCTATAATCTTCGAGAAAAGTCATCAACAAAGGTTACAAAATAGTGTTTCCCACCTAATGAAGGTGTTTTGGAAGCACCCCAAATATCAGAATGTACATAATCCAAAATGCCTTTAGTATTATGGATAGCTGTACCAAATTTAACCCTTGTTTGCTTCCCTTTCACACAATGTTCACAAAATTCCAAGTTTCCAAATTTAACGCCTTTTAACAATCCTTGATCTGATAGAATTTTCAAGTATTTGCCTCCAGCGTGTGCCAAGCGCATATGCCATAGCCTAGTTGCTTGTGCCTCTTTGTCAACACTGGATGTTATTATTGTTATCCTAATAATTATACTACCATGATAATGGTACAAATTATTATTCTTTTGATTAGCCCTCATTACCACAAGTGCACCGGAGTATATCTTCATCAATCTATTTCCTGTAACAATTTTGAGCCCTTTTGAATCAAGGGTTCCCACAGAAATAAGATTCTTCTTCAAATCCGGTATATATCGAATATCTGTTAATGTTCTGATCACTCCATCATGGTTCCTTAAACGTATTGAACCAATTCCATATGCTGTAAGAGGACTGTTGTCTGTCGTGTGGATAACTCTAAATTCTCCTTCTTCAAAATCAATGAACCAGTCCCGATTGGGACACATATGATGGCTACAAGCCGAGTCCATCAGCCATACATCTGATGGTTTTGATGACTCTGCTGTAACCAATGAGAAATCTGAGTCGTCACAATCAGCTACATTTGAATCCATTACAGCCTTCCCTTTATTAGGTTTGGCCTTATTCTTCAATTTTGGACAGTTCTTCTTCCAGTGCCTTTTTTCTCGACAAAAGGCACATTCATCTTTGCTAGGTCTGGACTTTGACTTGGATCTTTCCTTCTTTTTTCTCGTTTGATCTTGAGAATGGCCTCTCATTACTAGTGTTTCTCCTTCTTCACTCTTTTGTTTCTCTTTTTTTCTTTGTTCATAGCTATACAAAGCTAAACAAACTTCTTTCAGAAAAATTTCTTCCCTTTCATGAAGTAAAGTAGTTTCAAGGTGCTCATATTCATAGGGAAGTGACCCCAACAACATCAACGCTAGATCACCATCAATAAAAGTTACATCCATATTTTGCAAATCTGTAACTAATTTATTAAAATTGGTGATATGATCATTTATTATGGTACAAGGAACATAGGTGAAGTGGAATATTTTTTTCTTCAAAAAAAGTTTATTCTGAATATTTTTCTTCAAAAATTTATCCTCTAATTCCCTCCACAATTTACTTGCAGAATTTTTCTTTGTGAATGGATACTTCTATTCTCTTCCAAGGAAGGACCGAATGGTACCATAAGCAACACGATTGATGTATTTCCAATCTGCATCTTCAATATTTTCTGGTTTCTCTTCTTCTAAGGCAAGATCTAATCCTTGTTGAAAAAGGACATCTTCAACCTCGCATCTCCACATCCTAAAGTGTCCTATTCCGTCAAAAATTTCAACTGTAAATTTTGCATTTGTCTGAATTCTTGACATAAGCGAATATACCAACGACGTGTTATTGACACCTGATGTTGACACCTTTGTCATGTCCGAGATGGATACTTGTTGATTTCCCTCTCCCATTTTGTGCTATAAATACTATTTAATAGCTGGCTCTACACAGATCAAGATAATTCTTTTCTGGTGTGGAAGATCAGACTACGCTACAACCACAGAGCATAATAAGAAAAAATCTTGACAATACAGACCCAAGAAAATATCCTTTCTGATGTGAAAGATCAGGCTATTCTGCAACCACAGAGCATACTCAGACAAAATTCAGGCTCTGATACCAATTTTTGGGACCGCATAAACTCCACACTAGTATGATATTGTCCGCTTTGAGCCAAGCCCTCACGGATTTATTTTTGGGCACCTCCCAAAAGGCGTCATACTAGTCGAGTTGGGTGACACTTTAAATATTAGATATGTTCCCTCTATTTTTTTCGATGTGAGATTGTGTTTGCTTCTCAACACTACCTATATCCACAAAGGTGGCAATTATCTTTCTATGCATTCATTTCCAATTACAAGCTCAACAGGTACAACGAAGTTCCTTATGTACAAAGGGGGAACCACATGGACATCATATGACTTGCAATGCACCATTTTCATTAAACTTTATTGATATATGAAGAATATTGGTGTGCAAGTGTTTCAAAAGATCTATTCCAATATAATACTTTAATATAATCAAATTTTTCTTTTTGTTTAGAAAATTACTGTTAGATTAGTCTAGTATAGATCTACTAAGAATAAAAACTCAATGTATTAAAATTCCCTCCCCTCCACTTATTATAACATAATTTCTCACCTACCAATTCCCAAATATATTTGGGTGGGTAGGTAGGCCTCTAAGCTTGCTCCAATTGGCGTATATTTTATTGGGTGACAACATATTATGTAAGGCAAGGTGGAATCCTATGAATATTCAACCAAAATCTAACTATGGCAAGTGTGCAATGTTATTATTACCCTCAACACTCCCTTTACTTCATCCACAAAGTCATCTTCTTTAGCTTCCACTCCTAAGCCTTCTCAACTTTTCCTCCATGGTAAACGTAACAAAACCTTCAGTGTCTCATGTAAGGTTTTTAACAAAGACCAAAACCAAAACGTTGAGACAAGTCAAGTTGATAGGAGAAATGTTCTTCTTGGTTTAGGAGAGATGTATGGTGTTGCCAATATTGCACCATTAGCATCAGCCACTCCCATTCCAGCCCCTACTGCTTGGTTCAATTGGTGTGAATGGAAAAATGGAGGGACACAACCTTTTATGAAAGACATATTGTTTTGAAAAAGGAGTGATTGCTCAGATAGTTGTGTCTGTTCAGAAAAAAGACACAATGTTTCGAATGAACAGACATAACTCTTCCAAAGGATACACCTTTTCGGATGAACCATTTCCACCTTTCGGAAGGGGCACTTGATGGCTATATAAACCTGCATTTATCCATAGGTTTTGGCAAGATAAATTTTCTGAAATACAAACACTTCTTGTCTTCAAAACATTCCTTGTGATCATTCAAATCGTTGAGTGAGTTCGACGAATCCAATTATTTAAGGTACCACTATAGTTGGATTGAAAGTCATTTTATCCTGGGAGGAAGATTCCAAAACCTCGGGTACAGTGAAGGGAATTATTCCTTAAGGACACTTCGTGAAGTCGGGGGACTTGGCTTTACATTTCTGTTTCATCTTAATTTTTGGAAAAATAAAACACACTTCTTAGAAAGACCACTTAGATCTTGTGTTGAGGGTGTTGTTGTACTTTATAGTGTTCTTGTTTTAAACTTGAACTAGTTTTGAAGTTATTGTTTCATATTACAGATTCTTGTACCCGAAAACGTTGAAAAACAAAAATCTGAAGGAATAATTTTTAGAAAAAGAAGAAAAAAAATTGCTTGTTTGGTGAAATTTTCTTTTCACTAAAGTTTTTTTTTTCGAATCTGTATAGCTTGGTTTCTAGAGATTAAAGATTTTAGCTTTCTACTCCGTTTGAACTTAACTAGTGATTTGAAGAAATAAAATCTTCATCACAAGTTAAAGATCACTCGGTTAATGATTGAAAGTAATAAAAACTTTATCGTTAAACTAGAAACAAGAAATGTTTAAAGTTGCTATAATTTTTTATTAAATATTTCGATATACTTAAGGTACTTTCTTGTGGTGACAGAAAAATGATGACTGATAGTCAAATGCATGATGCTGGAACGACTATGGCGGTAACTAGTATTTCCAAGACGAGTCGTACTAATGCTCCGCAAGCTATGGCACCGATGGAGAAATCTAGAAAGTTCACGGGTATTGACTTCAAGAGATGGCAGCAGAAAATATTCTTCTACCTCACAACTCTGTGTCTTCAAAGGTTCATGGTTGAGAAAGCTCCGGAGGTGCCCGAGGAAATCTCTGAAAAAGAACGCTTCATGATTGTAGAGGATTGGAAACACTCATATTTCCTTTGCAGTAATTATATCTTGAGTGGTCTCCAAGATGACCTTTACAATATGTATAGCGGAACAAGACTGCAAAAGAGTTATGGGGAGCGCTAGAATGGAAGTATAAGATAGAGGATTTCGGAACTAAAAAGTTCTTTGTTTCAAGATTCCTGGAGTACAAAATGATAGACAACAAGTCTATTGTTTCCCAAGTGCAGGAACTGCAAGTGATCATCCATGATCTCCTAGCGAAAGGTATGATTTTGACAAATACCGTTGTTGAACAATTTAAAAATGTTCTTAGTATTCACATAAACTTTATTGTAGGTTTGATTGTTATTAAAGCATTTCAAGTAGCAGTAATAATAGAGAAGCTACCACCAATGTGGGAAAACTTCAAAAACTACTTGAAACACAAACTTAAGGAGATGTCAGTCGAAGATCTGATTGTACGACTACGTATTGAAGAAGATAACAAGGCAGCGGAAAGATAAGGTAAAGAGGCAATTCTGCAATGAGTGGAGCAAACATTGTAGAACATAACCAAAACAACTATAAAAAGCGAAAGAAAACTGGAAATGAAAGCAATCAACCGAAGACGAATTTCAAGGAAAAGTGCTTTAACTGTGGAAAGATTAGCCAAAATTCTACAGATTGTCGGGCCCAAAGAAAAGGAAGAAGAAGCACCGAGAAAATCTGGCTGAGTCTAAGAAAGAAATGAATGATCTGTGTGCTATGCTTTTCGAATGAAACTTGGTGGGAAATCCTCACGAATGGTGGATGGATTCTGGTGCCACCCGCTAATTTTGTGCTAATAAGGAGTTGTTTTCGACGTTCGCTCTGGCTTAAGTAGAAGAAAAAATCTACATGGAAAACTCTGCTACTGCAAAAGTGGAAGGGACAGGAAAAGTGTGCTTGAAGATGACTTCCGGTAAAGTATTGACACTTAACAATGTCTTGTATGTTCTTGAGTTACGAAAGAACTTGATTTCTGTTTCACTTCTAGATAAAAATGGATTCAAATGTGGATTTATTTCTGAAAAAATAATACTTAGTAAAGGAGAAGTGTATGTAGGAAAAGGCTACCTCAATGAGGGCCTATTCAAAATGAATGTAATGAATCAATAAAAATTTAATTTCTTCTTACTTGCTTGAGTCTTATGATTTGTGGCATGAATGTTTAGGCCATATTAATTACAAAATATTATGAAAACTGATTAACTTAGAAGTTTTGCCAAACTTTGAATGCAATAAATCAAAGTATCAAACTTATGTGGAATCAAAGTATGCTAAGCATCTGTATAAGTTCATTGAAAGGAATTCCAATCCCTTAGACTTAATCCATACTGACATTTGTGATAAGAAGTCAACACCATCACGTGGTGGAAAAAAGTATTTCATAACTTTCATTGACGATTGCACTAGATATTGTTATATCTACTTGCTAAATAGTAAGGATGAAGCAATAGGTGCATTTAGGTAATACAAAACTGAAGTTGAAAATCAGTTAGAGAAAAAGATCAAAACTATAAGAAGTGATAGGGGTGGAGAATATGAATCTCCCTTCACCAAAATGTGTGTAGAGAATGGAATTGTCCATCAAAATACGGCCCTATATTCACCTCAATCTAATGGAATTGCAGAAAGAAAAAACCAAACTTTGAAGGAAATGATGAATGCCTTACTTATAAGTTCAGGTTTACCACAAAGCTTGTAGGGGGAGGCTATCCTTACAGCCAACCGAATACTTAATAGAGTTCCTCATAGTAAGACACAATCAATTCCTTATGAAAAATGGAAAGGAAGGAAACCCAACTTGAAATATTTCAAAGTGTGGAGGTGTATAACAAAGGTCCAAGTTCCTATGCCTTAAAGGGTTAAGATAGGACCTAAGACGATGGACTGCGTGTTCATAGGATATGCTAAAAGTAGTAAAACATGTCGGTTTTTGATTCGTAAATTCAAACATCCAAATATTAATGAAAATGCGGTAATTAAATTAGATAACGCTGAATTCTTTGAAAACATTTATCCATATAAACTAGATATAAAATGTCTATTGGGGGGTCTAAATGACCTAGAGATTAACAAAGTGAGAATGTACATAATGATGATAATCCAAGACTTAGTACACGTCAAAGAACGTCAACTTCATTTGGATCAAATTTTGTAACATTTCTCTTAGAAAATGAACCTCAAACATTTAAGGAAGCAATGACGTCTTTGGACTCATCCTTTTGTAAAGAGGCAGTCTATAGTGAGGTTGATTCAATCTTAAGTAACCATACATGAAAATTGGTTGATCTTCCTCAAGGAAATAAACCTTTAGGATTTAAATAGATCTTCAAAAGAAAAATGAAAACGGGTGGTACTATTGACAAATACAAGGCAAGACTTGTAGTAAAAGGCTTCAAACAAAAAGAAGGCCTTGATTACTTTGATACATACTCACCGGTAACAAGGATAACATCGATTTGAATGTTAATTTCCTTGACGGCGGTATATGGTCTTGAAATACATCATCAAATGGATGTGAAAACCGCATTCCTAAATGGAGAATTAGAGGAAGAAATTTACATGGAATAGCCTGAGGGTTTTGTGGTTCCAGAAAACAAAATAAGGTGTGTAAACTTGTTAAGTCACTTTATGGACTAAAACAAGCACCTAAGAAATGACATGCAAAGTTTGACCAAACCATGTTGGCAAACGGATTCAAAATTAATGAATGTGATAAATGTGTTTATATTAAAGATACTCCAAATCACCAAGTCATTGTGTGTTTATATGTGGATGATATGTTGATCATCAGTAGAGACATTTCAGACATAAATGCAACAAAATGAATGCTCGAGAGCAAGTTCGATATGAAAAACCTTGGAGTTGCGGATGTGATCTTAGGGATAAGAATCCATAGAACTCAACAAGAGTTGGCATTGTCACAGTGTCATTACATCAAAAAGGTACTTGACAAATTTAAGTATATGGAATTTGGTATTGCCAAGACTCCATTGGATGTGAGTTTTGAACTTCGAAAGAATGAAGGTAAAAGTGACTCACAATTAGAGTACTCAAGAGTATTGAAATGTTTAATGTATATAGTGAACTATACACGACCAGACATAGCATGCGTTATTAGTGAGTTGAGTCGATACACGAGTAATCCTAATAAAACTCATTGGATGGAAATGAAATGAGTTTTGAGGTATCTTAAATACACTCAAGACTACACTTTGCATTATAATAAATATCCTGTGATACTTGAAGGATATAGTGATGTAACTTGGATCACAGGATCGAACAAAGTAAAATCCATGAGTGGATATGTATTTACTATCGACGGAGGAGTGGTCTCTTGAAAATCATCCAAACAGACTTGTATTGTTTGCTATACAATGGAATCTGAATTTATCACATTAGATAAAGCTGGTGAAAAAGCAGAATGACTCCGGAATTTCTTGGAAGATATTCCTTATTGGCCTAAACTAGTGGCACCAGTATGTATACACTGTGATAGCTAAGTGGCGATAGGTAGGGCAGGGAGTATGATGTACAACGGTAAATCTCATCACATAACACAGAGATATAATACCATTAAAGAACTTCTTTCTAGTGAAATTATCACTGTTGACTATGTGAAGTCAAAGGATAATGTGTCAGATCCACTTACAAAAGGCCTATCTAGAGAAAGAGTTGAGAGAACATTCAAGGGAATGGGTTTAAGGCCTAGGACAAGTCAGCATGGCGGTAACTCTACCTAGCAGACTGGAGATCCCAAGAGCTAGGTTTAAGGAGATCAAACAAAGTTGTTTCTGACAGGTTTAACATTGTCAAAATACCAACACATTCTTATGATGTAGACAATGTTTAGTAAATAAGGATAAGGTGAAAAATCTTTTAATTATTATCTAAATTTGAAAGATTTGACCAAATAGTTTAATCTATAGGATTGAACATTTAGAAATCACCTATGTGAGGGCGAAGTGGAAGACGTTTCAAGAAGAATGTTAGTAAAGGCCTATTCTCTAAGCTCTCATGAAACCAGGACGTATTCATGGATGAAAAGAACAAAACCATGAGAACCATAAACGGTAAAAGAATGGTTGTGTGACATGTGTTGTCTAGGTATACATTAAAGCTCGATGGTTCAAAGATATCAAATATACCGATTGACCGAGTGCATCCGATGCATGTTCTTTATGAAAAGTTTAAAGGAAAACCCACTTATTCTGATGCAATTAGTCTTTGCTTAGTGATCACTTATTTGTCCGTAAAGTTTTACAAAGAATATTCATTCCCCATTCATGTGGGAGATTGTTGTGTTCAATTGGTGTGAATAAAAAGTGGAGGGACACAAACTTTTATAAAAAGATATATTATTTTGGGAAAGGAGTGACTGTTTAGATAGTTTTCTGTTCAGAAAAAGACACAATATTTTGAATGAACAGACATGACTCTTCCAAAGGATACACCTTTTTGGATGAACCATTGCCACCTTTCGGAAGGGGCACTTGATGGCTATATAAAACTGCATTTATCCACAGGTTTTGGCATGAAAATTTTTCTAAAATACAAACTCTTCTTGTCTTCAAAACATTCCTTGTGATCAATCAAATCACTGAGTAAGTTCGACGAATCCAATTATTTAAGGTACCACTATAGTTGGATTGAAAGTCATTTTATCCTTTTGAGGAAGATTCCAAAACCTCGGGTATAATGAGAGGAATTATTCCTTAAGGACACTCCGTGAATTCAGAGGAATTGGCTTTACATTTCTGTTTCATCTTAATTTTTGAAAAAAAATAAAACATACTTCTTAAAAGAACACTTTGATCTTGTGTTGAGGGTGATGTTGTACTTCATAGTGTTCTTGTTTTAAACTTTAACTAGTATGAAGTTATGGTGTCAAATTACAGATTCTTGTACCCAAAAACGTTGAAAAACAACACATACTACTTCATGTAGCACTGCCCAAATTAAACCCAGTGTGAATGTACCTTATCCTTGTTGTCCCCCCAAGCTAGAGATTGATCCTAAGGATGTTCCTTACTACAAGTTTCCTACAGGGCCGAAGCTACGCATTCGTCTAGCTGCACATGCAGTGGATGAAGAGTACATGGCTAAGTACAAACTTAGCCATTACTAAAATGAAGGAGCTCGATATTAAAGAGCCAAAAAATCACACGGGTTCATGCAACAAGCCAATATCCATTGTACTTATTGTAATGGTGCATACAAAGTTGGTGACAAAGAGCTACAAGTTCATTTCTCATGGGTTTTTTTCCCATTCTATAGACGGTACTTGTACTTCTACGAGAAAATCTTGGGTTCCATGATTGGTGATCCAAATTTTACTTTGTAATATTTGAATTGGAACTATCAAAAGGGCATGCGTTTGCCACACATATTCGATCAACCAAATGTGTACCCTGATCTATACGATCCAAGATGAAACCAAGACCACCGTGGTGGAGTAATCTTGGACCTTGGTCATTTAGGCCAAGATGTAAAAGCAACTGACTTACAAATAATGAGCAATAACTTGAATCTAATGTATCATCAAATGGTTACCAATTCACCATGTGCACAGCTCTTTTTAGGTAAGCCATATTGTGTCGAAATAGACCAAAATCGGGGCAAGGTTCTATTGAAAACATCCCTCATACTCCTGTCCATATTTCGGTTGGTACTAAGCCCGGTGAGAAAAAATGTGAAAACAGTGAGGATATGGCAAATTTAGATCGTATGTGGACAATATAAAAGACGTTAGGCGGAAAATGCAAGGACATTAATAAGCCAGATTATTTGAACGCTGAGTTCTTCTTCTATGATGAAAATAAGAAGCATGTTCGTTTCAAAGTCCGTGACTGTTTGAACAATAAGAGAATGGAGTTTGATTACCAAACAATGGCAACTCCATGGCGCCATTTAAACCACTCAAGAAGAGCAAGGCCAAGATCAATGCGCGTTCACTTTCTCCCACTACCAACATATTTCCTGTTGTGATGTTGGACAAAGTCATCTCATTTTCCATCCAAAGGCCAACTACAGGTGTGCAGAGGCGGACCCACATATGTCAGTGGGGGTGCACGTACACCCATTAACGTTGAAAAAAATTATGTTTATATACCTTCAGAAATTGAGATATAGTTAATAGTGCACCCCAAAATGAATGGTAGTACGCCTAGGTGAGCTGGTTGAAGCCATCGCTTCCATCCACACGACTAGGGAGCGATCCTTGAGTCACACAATATTTTTTCTTTTATTTTCAATTCTTGGCTTATTGCTAAATTTATAACATCAACATTGTTGGATTGGGGATTCAAACCCGCAACCATCCTGTAAAAATAATCATCCTTGACCATTGAGCTGCCACAACCAATTATTCAATAATGTTAAAAGTAAGCTTCATATTATAAGAAAGTAAAGTTATTAGCTTAGAACTCATATTTGTTCTATATATTTATTTTTTCAGTATCGTTCATATCTTTGGCGACCAATTGAAAATGATAATATCCCTTAATCGACACTGAAAGTTTTCTAACATCTTAAAATAATATTGTGCATTACAGTATTATCAAAAGCAATAAGCGTAAAAAAACTTCACGGTCTATTGTGTTTAAGCACAAAGTACAAATAAAGTGTGAGATTTAATGAAAAAAAAGCATAAAGAAAGAAGAAATATAAATATATGTCTAGTCCAAGACTAATAATATAAGCATGTATGACAAATCTATGAACAAAAAAATTAACATTTTTTGATAAAGTGAAATAGTCTGTGTCTTTGGAAAGCCTCATTGACAAGGGAAAGTATGTATTAGAAATTAGAACCTAAGCTGCACATTAAGCGAGGCGAGCTCTCAACATATTTTGAGTCTTGCTTCAAGGCTTATGCGCGCCTTTGACAATAAAGGTGCACCCACAGACTTCAAATCTTGGGTTCGCCTTTGCAGGCGCGTACGTTATTATATTATCTTGTATAAAAGCTTAAAATGCTATATACGTACTTTGATTTGATGTTATTAATGCCAGAGAGAATTAATTATATTGTATCTTAACAGACAAGATTCAGCAGGAGAAAGACGCAAAGGAGGAAAAGTTAACGTTCAAGAATCTCAAGTATGATAAGCGAAAGCACATAAGATTTGATGAGTTTCTTAACGCAGATGCTAACTCAAACTAGAATGAGCTAGACAGGTAGAATTTGCAGGAAGTTATACCAATTTGCCTCATGTTCATGGTGATCGCAATCAACCACATATCGCTGAGATTGAAAAATTCGAGTTGGCCATTAGTAAATTACTCAAGGAAATTGGCCTGGAAGATGAAAACTATATTTTGGTGACTCTGGTCCCAAAAACTAGTGGCGAATTTGTCACCATTGAATCTGTTGAGATAACACTTGAAGCTTGTTGATTTATCATATCCATATGTGGTCTGTTCATCATGTTTCCTTAATTATTTTCTACTTTTTTTCTTGCTTTTACATGTTACTTTTCATGTTGAAAATTGATCAGCTTCATGCTTGATTTAATTTCCTTGTAGTTGTTATTCACGAATTAATCAGTAGTACTATTAAGAAGAAGATTGTTAGTAAGCTAGACAAAAAAGTTAGTTACTTTCCGGAAGTTAGTTACATTCAATAAGTTAGTTATAACTAACTCATAGCTGGTTAAGTATTAGAGTTAGTTGTAACTAACCATATATATGATCTATAAATAGTACCTAAACATGTATCAATAATAACTAATGAATATAATACAATCAGACTAATAGTTCTCTTCTTCCTTCTTCTTTACCTTCTGTTCACTCTGTATCTCTTCCATTTATGTATCTCATCCTATAGAGCTAAGTCAAGATCTCATAAAGCTCATATTATGTCATGGTATCAGATCCACGAGCTCGTAGCTCAAATCATAGGTCTGGGAATTAACATTCAGGCTAATTGTTGATGAGTTTTGCATCAGTTCTTGTGTGATCTTTAAAGATCTTAGATATTATATCCTATTCTCTGTGTTTGTGATTACAAGTTATACTGCTGAGTTATGAAGAATGGATTTAGCTGATGGAGAAGTTGTACATGTTGCGCAGAATGGCAGTTTTGTCATTGATTATAATCACCCACTTTTCCTTAATCCTGCAGATCAAAGTGGTATTCAAATAGTATAATTTTAGTTGACAAGTATTGAAAATTACTCTGTTTGGTATTGATCTATGAGAGTTGCTCTACTAGGAAGGAATAAGTTGGGGCTAGTGGATGGAACTTGTCCGAAAGACAAGTTCTCTACAGAACTAGAAAACCAGTCGGAAAGGGTTAATGCTGTGGTGCTTTCTTAGATAATGAATTCAGTTTCCAAATCTCTACTTGGTGGTATCATGTATGCCTTTATGGCTAAAGTAATCTGGGATGATTTGCAAGAAATTACTACGTGTACACAAGGGAGTGCATCTATGTCTATCTATTTCTCCAAGTTGAAAGATATTTGGGAAGAATTTGAGGCTTTAGTGCCTGCACCTGGTTGTGAGTGTGATAAGTCAAGAGAATTTGTGGTACATCTCCAAAAACTAAAATTGTTTCAGTTTTTGATGGGATTGAATGATGTGTATATCCAAGCAAGAAACCAGATATTACTTATGAGTCCCTTACCCACAGTTAATCAGGCTTATGCTATGAGCTTGAGTGATGAAAGTCACAAATCTATGGCTAACAATGCAGGCATCCTTGGCCCTAATCCTGTCATGATGTTAAAAGGGTGTGATGTTGCTATGTACTCAAGAAATACAGGAGGAAATGGTCAGTTTCAAAGGGTAAAGAAAAACTACAATGTTCAGTGTGACTTTTGCAAAATGAAGGGTCATACTAAAGATAGTTGCTGGAAAATCATTGGGTATCCACCAGACTTCAAGAACAAGAAGAAACCTAGAGTTGAAAGAGGTACAACCTACAATGCAATACTAGATCAAGATGCTATCTCAGGACAATACTCTTATCATCAGAATATAGGAGAACAATCTAGCTCAGGTGTGCAGATGTCTCAACTGAATCAAATGGGAAATGCAGCCTTCACTAAAGAACAATATAAACAGATTGTTCAGTTGATCAATCAAAATAGAGAAGCAACTAATGAACCTGAGTCAGCTAATATAGCAGGTATCAGTAATGCTTTTTCGGTAGCATCTAGAGTACATGAATGGATAATTAATACAGGTGCAACAAATCATATAGTTTCTGATTTGAGTCTGCTTGATGGAAAATCTATAACTAAGCCTACAATTCCTAAACAAGTATACCTGCCAAATGGTAATACAACCATAGTTAATCATGTTGGAAGCTGTTGTTTGACTGGAGAAAATGTTATTACTGATGTGTATCACTTACCTGGGTTTCAATACAATCTATTGTCAGTTCCTAAAGTGACCAAAGAGTGGCAATGCTCAGTGACCTTTTTTCCTGATTTCTGTGTTTTCCAGGATCTCTCTACTGGAAGGGTGAAGACGATTGGTAGACTAGAAGGAGGCTTATATCTACTAGGATATCAACATAACAAGAGTACAATCAATGTGGTGCCAAGTGGTGAAGCAAGTAGATCATGTATGACCAAAGAAAATGCCAAATATGCAGAAGTACAAGTATTACATCAAAGGTTTTGTCATATATCTAGTAACATACTACAAAAACTAGTACCTGAGAATAGACAAGTTGTAAGTGATACTGTAAAGAAATGTGTAGTGTGTCCTGCTGCCAAACAACATAGGTTACCTTTCAATTCTAGCAGCATTAAGACTGCAAGTTGTTTGAGATTGTGTACATGGACTTGTAGGGTCCCTATAAAGTTTCCACTATGAATTGAAAAAAGGTTTTTCTTGACAATTGTGGATGATTTCTATACATTTACTTGGGTATTTTTGTTGAAGCTTAAAAGTGAAGTATGTGTACTGATTCAACAGTTTATTGCTTATGTTAGAACTCAGTTTAAAAAAACTATTAAAGTAGTAAGGTCTGATAATGGAACTGAATTTGTCAACTCAGTATGTACTCAGATGTTTAAAACTTCAGGCATTGTGCATCAAACTACTTGTGCTTATACTCCTCGGCAAAATGGTGTAGCTGAGAGAAAACACAAGCACATTCTTAAAGTGACAAGGGCACTGAGGTTTCAGGCAGGGATTCCTAACCATCTGTGGGGTTATTGTGTCTTAGCTGTTGTGTACACCATTAATAGACTTCCAAATTCAACTCTAGAATTTCAAACACCTTCTATAAGGTTACATGGAAGAGAGCCAAATTGTAGTCATCTTAGGGTCATTGGTTGTCTATGCTAAGCAAAAGTGCTAAATAAATAGGATAAACTACAGAGTAGAGCTAAAGCCATAGCTTTGCTGGGATATTCTAAAGTTCAAAAGGGGTATGTGTTGTTTGATCTAGCCAGCAAAGTGGTGTTAGTTAGTAGAGATATGTAATTCAGAGAGGATGTTTTCCCATTCAAGCAGCAGGGTAGTCAAGTTGAGTACACTCAACATGTGTTTCCTGTGGATCCTTCACAGAGTGTTTTGTGTGATGCACAAGAGTACTTGCAGCCTCAGTATATCTCAGACACTTCATCCCAGCCTGTGGAGATTATAGACACATAATTTTGTCCCTCCCCAAAAGAATTTTTACCGTTTACCCTTGTATTACCATGTATCTACCTCGTGTGATAATCCCTCTATAAAATGAAAAAAAAAATAACAACCCTTAACAATTTTATCTTTTTAATCTATATCCTGACAAACTTTATCCTACCCAACTAACCAACCCCACACCCCATACCCCCTCACTTACTACCCTACCCACATACCCCCTTCATATTTTTCTTTGGGGTTATCCCATAAGAGAACAACATACAGAAGAGACCCTTGATCAATACTTCACATACCCAGGACTCTCTTCTTCTATTTTTGGGAGGATATTCACACGCAGATATAGGCACAGGGGAGCTCACCATTAATAGAGGCACAGAAAATAGGATCAACCCCACAAAATTTCTATTCAAACACTAAAACACCACACATACAATGGTACAAAGAAGAATCAGTAGCGAAAGAAGAGGGAAGATGGGGTTTTAGGGGATTTAGACGAAAGAGAATAGAAAGTCGATTGGAGAGGGGTTGAACAGAAGCTGACTGGGTGTTGAGTTTTTTTTGGCAATTTCTTCGCCGAAATCATCCATCCATTGCCGGACTCAGTCGCCGGCCAGACCCATTCCCACCAGCTCTTCCACCTCTCCAAAAATTGATCAAACCCATACCATATCGATTCAAATACCCGACACGTTCTTCTTCATTACCATCGCTGTCAAATCTTCCGATGAAGCTCACCGAAGCTTCAGAAACTAGAGAAATCTGTGGTCAAAACAGTCCACAAGTTCCAGTTGAGCATTGGTTTTTTGGGTTCTATTTCAAATCACCAAGTTGGGTCCAATTTGAAGTCAAAATTTGGTTTTTATGTTGGTTGTTGATCCAAACAAAGGTCCGATCGAAGTTTGACAAGTTGTTGTTCATCGCTAAGGTTCTTCGGTTGAGGTCCAATGGCGAAGTTCCATCCTTTGATCTGTAATTCAGCATACTCAAAGCTCGATTGAAGTCCAATTTTTACTCTTATCTCAATATATCATTTTGATTTTGAAAATATGTTGGTGAATTTCACGATGGTTGATATTTGTTTGGATGATTGAATATGAGGTTTGATGTTATTGAATTAGTTGTTCGAATTGATGTACACGTTGAATTAGGTGAAATTTATTGGCTAATAGATAAAATATAAAAATCATTGATTTGGGGTCGGACCTTGGAGATTGATAAAAAATGAATATTCATTACTTTTGATTTATTGTTGATATGGAACGTGATACAATTATGATGTGTTGAAACAGATAGGCAAATGTAGGTTTGGGTAGGTGGATTTTAGGATTGGTGACTTTTTGAATGTGTGAATATTTGTTGAATAGTTCTTTCTATTTCAAACGCACAAAATTGAGAAAATGTATTCATTTTATCGGGGAATGCCCCAAAGTCTGATGTATTTATTCACCGGGGAATGCCTTGAGGTATCTTGTATTCAGAGGACATTCGCGATGAAGGCCCGAGGCCTCGGGTAAAGCACGGGAGCATAGTTAGTATTAGTGTAGGTTAGAGTAGGATTTATTTTTTGCATTTTTTATTTTGGACTGTATAATTGGACTGAACACTATATTTTGGATTTGTTTTATTTCGTTTGTTTGATTGTTTTATATGTTTCGTGTGATTTATACATTTGTAATGTCAAATTAGCTGATACACCTCACCAAGCGACCGTGGTCGAACCACAGGATCGAGGAGTGCCTAACACCTTCCCCTAGGTCAACAGAATTCCTAAACCGGAATCTCTGTTCGCAGATCCGTTTTTAGAGTCAAACTATTTTGAAAAGGATCTTTCAAAGGTGACTTGTAACACTGAATTATGTCAAGTGGCGACTCTGAATAAAAATGTAAATAATCCTTTTTCAAAATAAATTTTCAGTCTTTTGTCACTTTAATAATAAAAACCCTTTCAAAACATTTAAAATCAGATATTTTTGGTGGTAAAAAAGAGTGTGACAACTCTGGCGACTCTGCTGGGGATTTTTCAGAATTCGAGCTTATTTTTTGGAGTTGTATCTACTTAGTTTGACATTATGGGTGTGTAAACATTGTTTGTGTTATCGTTTGTTGTTATCATTGTTTGAGTGCTTACGTGCTCTTTGTTTACAGCTTTTCTCTTATGTGTTACCGCTTTATAACTAACATCATATTCATAACCCGAATCAATTCTTTCTGCAACAAGTTCTGTAGTACACATTCTGTACGCGACCTATAGTTGAGTCACCCTTATTCTAAGAGGGTGGAGCCGTTGGCCGGTATGGAGTAAGTGGACAGCCATAGCAGCCACTATCGACCATACGCTCCCCCAAATATCCTTGTTAGTGAACCCCAGCGTAGGTCAGCCTTTAAGTAATGCTTATGTGCATTATATTGAGACCTAACAGGATCCATTTGGTCCTTTGTAGGAGACTCACCTCTAAAGCATCCTTATGTGCTAAATGTTGCATCTCTAAGGGTAACATGGTTATTTGATTGACTGATTTTGGGGAAAGTATGTGCTAGACTAAAGTAAAGTGTGTAGGCAATGGAAAATTAAAAAAAATGAAAAGGTGAATAAAAAAAAGGGAGGTTTCGTAGTTTTTTTTTTAGAGTTTTTTATGGCTTTTGTTCTTCACATTCCAAAAATTCAAAAAAAAGAGTTTTTTTTTCTTTTACCTTTTGCATTTATTTTCTCAAAAAATAAAAATTCAAAATGTTTTTTTCCACCATTTGCACCATCTTCTCAAAATACAAAAAAAAAAGCATCAAAACAATTTTCCTTTTGTTTCTTTAGTAATCATTCATAATTCAAAAAATTTTTAAAAAAACAAGATTTTTCATTCATAGGAGTTTTCATAAAAGAAATTTTTTAAAAAAAATGGTAAAAATTTTGTACATTTCATATAACGAAACTATCAAAAACATTCTTCTTTCATAGTTGTTAGTGTCAGTCTTATATGGAGTGTCAAAGTGAAAACCTCAAAAAAAAATTATCGTTGTAGTCTCGTCTCTCAAGTCGGGGTTCGTCGGTTATTTAATCCTTAATTGTCCTATCTGAAAGAACTACGCACCCCTGATTCTCCTCTCTCGGGAGTGAGATACGTAGGCAGCCTATTGTTAGTTCGGGGAGCTTATTTGAAAAATCCAAAAAAGATTTTCTTCACTCTTCATTTATAGTAGGCGTTTCATATACATCTTCGAAAAGAACACCATAAAAAGATTTTCCTTTAATAGTTTTAAGTTTCATTTTCATATGAAATTTAGAATCAAAAATTCAAAAAAAGATTTTGCTTTGGTTGTCATAGGTTTCATTTTGTATAGAAAATTTAAATCTGAAAAATGCAAAAAAGATTTTCGTCAATTCTTTTGATAATTTGTTATTTTCTTTTCTTCTTAAAGTTCCAAGAAAAAGAAAAAGAAAAAGAGTTTAATTGGCCATTTTGGCAAGACTTCACAAACTACGCACACCTGATTCTCCTCTTTCGGGAGTAAGATACGTAGGCGCCCTTTTTGAGTTCGGTGATCTTTTCTAAATGAAAAAAAGGTTTTGAAAAAGGTTGAACTCTAACATATTTCTTGCCTCTTGTTCAGTTAGTTTAAGGTGGTTGGTTTGTGGCTTCCTGACTGGTTCTCCATATCACACCAAATCCAAGGAAGGTTTAGTTGTGTCCAACAAGGATATAGAGAGTGGCACCATGGATAAAACAAAGAGTCAGAAAATTGAGAGTTTAAAGGAAGAGAATTTGAGACTGAGACAAAAAATGATGTAAATGTACCGAGCTTGGGCCAGTGGGCTACCTCCACCTCTATTCCCCATTTTTTACCCTGCAAATATCTTGAGTCTTCCACCAAAATCGCAAAGTCAGTTTCCTAGTGTTGTTGATGCACCACAGCATGGCTCAGAATCTATTCCACGTCAAATGCACCTCAATACTTCCACCACTCTTTCTTTAGCTCCTCAGTATAAGTCTACCACATTCACATCACCATATACCATTTTTGCTTTTGTTGCTCAACCTTCTACTAAGGCTTCCACTTTGGCTATTAATCCAACGATTGTGCTTCCCCAGTCCACTAGTGAATCCACGTTCAATACTCGTGATGATCACTGTTATACTCTTGAGCCTACAGTTAAGTTAAGTGGACCGCCAAATTTTATTACTAAGAAGCCTAGCATACTAGAAGACTCAGAGAAAGTGGTTAGAAAAGTTAAGAGTGTAGAAAATGATATGAAAAAAATCCTCTAGACTTATGGGCTACGAAGATATTTCATATAAAAACTGGGGCATGTTTTCAAGTGTTAACCTTCCTCCCAGCTTTGAGACATCAAAATTTGGAGAGCCTGATGGATAGAAGGATTCTGTGAAACATTTGGGGCGGCATTGCAATCAACCAAGGGAAACTGAAGAAAATAAGAAGGAAAATGCACCTATTCTCATGCCATGGCCAAAGCAGAGTTTGAGAGATCCCACCCACCAATACTATCAGCCTCAATCCCGAGATTACATATTAGATCCACATAACCACTTGCAACATGGTTTCTTTCCCCAAAATCTAAGAAATCCCATTCCATTTCCTCAATATCCTTTGAATAATGCACAATTGTATGCTCATCCATCTTCTTATCTGCAATGGTATGCACCTGTCGCTCAACATCATCCTCGACCCCCACAAATTTACCAAGGAACCTCTAAATCCAAGTTTCATCCAAGGCCAGAGTTCGCAAAGAGGAGGAAGGAAAAAGATAATTTCACTCCTATTAGGAAATCCTATACCAGTTTATTCCAGAGATTGGTATAACAGGGCATGATCACTCCTCTCCTTTGGTATACTCCTGACCCACATTCAAGAAGTTTTGATCCTAATGTACGAGGTGCATATCATTCTAATTCTCAGGGTCACAGTATTAAAGATTTTCGTGCTCTGAAAAGAGAAATTGAAAAGATGATTCAAGATAAATCAATTATGGTGCAAAACATTGACAGTTAGGAAAACTCTAGTCTTGCTGATATGCAAACCAGTGGCTAAGATGACAGGCTGAGCAATTGAGAAGTCACCTTTCTCCCTATTAGGAAGAGGTCTGGTAGCTTGTTTTATTTTATTTCTATTGTCCGAATTATTTCAGGGTTGTAGTTCGGGATCTATCTTGTTTTGACCTTTTGTCGTTTATGTTCAAACCTTTCTATCTTTTATTTCAACTAAATGAATTGTTCCTTTTCCTTTGTATTTTAAAATATGTGTTTTTTGTTTGTTTTCTTTATACAGTTCATTTTATGTTAACTCCAGTGATATGACATGCTTGGGGAATTTTAAATCCAGCTTAAGCATGAACATTGAATCAAAGGGTTAAAGTTTGAAAAAGGAGCATCTAAGAAAATAGATTGAGTGCTGGGGCATTTGGTGATCAAGTTGAAGCCTTCTTTGAAAATTAAGACAATTATTTTGAGAATCATGAGATTAACTTGGTCATCAATTGAAAGACATATCTCAATTGGTCAAGTAGTGAATGTACGATCCTATGTTAAAAGAAACAGAAAGAAAATCAGCTCCACGAAGTCATGAGTCCTTCAGCATGAGAAATGTACAACGAAAGTGGAGTAATATGTATGACAAGGGTAGAAGAAGAATTGAAACATGCTCAGATGAAGTTAGTGTTGTTAAAGTGTCACAAATGATCTTCATCTTTCATTTTATATTGCATGATATGTACTTGCATTTTCAAGAATTGATATGATGAAGGCATTTCGTTCTGCTATCCAAATACCGTGTCATCCTTTGTTTACCCCATTTGAGCTTTAGTCTTATTTTCTTTCATACCCCTCTTTTGGAATCAAGATAGAGTCAGCAAAGCTCAAAAGAAAAGTGTTGAGCAAAGCAATATAGTCAGAAAAATTTCAAAAAAAAAATATGTCCAAAAAAAAAAGAGTCAACAAAAGAAAATAAAAAATAAAAAATCTGAATCAATCAAAAGAACAAGCTGCAAGAACTACATGTGACCTGATTCTCCTCTCTCGGGTGTGAGATACGTAGGCTGCCCTACTTCGGGATCGGTCCGACCAAATAAACAATTTAGAATCATCATTCAAAAGAAACTGGGGCATGAGTTAATCCTCATTGTTTGAGTCGATTCCAAAAGTTGTAAGTCCTACCCCACTTCGAGTGTTGTTTGGGCCTCATGTCATCCTTTTTTTTCTAACCTTATCCAAAAGCCAAGTTACGACCAAAGAAAGTCCTTCAAATCAATCTTTGATAATGTTAAGGCTAAGCATGCAATGGATATGATGTTGCATTTTTGGGTACTACTTGTTTTCCTCAGCATAAGAAATCAGGAAAGAAATAAAAATGAGAGAGTCTTATTGGTGAAAACTCCCGCGGGCACCATAAGGCGATGGTGAGTCAAGATAAATAAAAATGAGAGTCTTACTGGTGAAAACCCTCACGGGCACTATAAGACGACTGTGAGTTGAGAAAAATAAAAATAAGAGACTCTTATTAGTGAAAAACCCTCTCGAATACCATAAGGCAATGGTGAGGTGATAAAAAAAATGAGAGAAGCTTGTTGGCGAAAACCCTTCAAGGCGTCACTAGCTGAAAGGGGTCTTAAATACAGTTGACCTAAGGAAGAAACTCAGTTTCAAGGCCATTAACTCAACAACAATGGGTAGAAAGTTCGGTTAAAAAGATCAAGCTGCTTAATCTAAAATGCACGGCATAATCATTAGTGTTGACTGTCATTTTTAGATGAATTTTTCGTTTCTTCGTTTCAAAAGGACATTTATTGTCTTTTTTTCTTCTCTTTATTTTTATTTTATCTTTCTTGAGTCAGTTATCCAAACAAAAACTGTCATTCTTTTTTTTCGTTTCTTGTCTTTGAGTCAAGTCTGTGTCAGAATAAGTGAGAAAAGATTTCAAAACTGGTTACCAGATTCTTTAATTACACAAAGCAAGACAAAAGCTAGCACATGAAAGAGACATAATTGTGAGACAAAAAAGGGCATGCAGAAAGTTTTGTCAACAGAGAAGTCTGGGAACTCATGAAATACCAAGGTTCAAAGGGGTCTATTTGAGAAGCATGGAAAAGTAGAGATGTTGTGTTTGTCTCAGTCACTCTTAATAATCTGAGTTTGGTCAATGAAGCAGCAAGTCAATGAAACAGGCTAACGGTTAGAAGCAAGATTGAATGTGATAAAGGAAAGAGCGATCGCCGCGAAAGTTAAAGCCACAAACCAACCACCATGTTTTAAACTCACAAGTTTTCTTTGATGAAACCAGAAACATATTACCTTCAAATCAAGGATTTCAAAGCCTAAACATCAAGGCCCCTAACTTTTTGATTTTACAAAATGCAGGAAGCAATGTTGCTGTACAGGTTTGACGATTAAATCATGGTAAAAAATCATCATCTTATATCCCTCAGAGACACATTTTCCTATCCAGGGATTTTAGTTTTCATTTGTTGGGTGATACACTTCTTAAATTGAACCTTCACTCCTAGAAGACGTACCTTTTAGTCGAGTCATCTCCCTTGACCCCTAGAAGACGTACCTTTTAGTCGAGTCATTTCTCTTGATTCCTATAAGACGTACCTTTTAGTCGAGTCATCTCCTTTGATTCCTATAAGAAGTACCTTTTAGTTGAGTCATTTCCTTTGATTCCTATAAGATGTACCTTTTAGTCGAGTCATTCCCTTTGACCCCTAGAAGACGTACCTTTTAGTCGAGTCATTCCCTTTGATTCCTATAAGACGTACCTTTTAGTTGAGTCATCTCCTTTGATTCCTATAAGATGTACCTTTTAGTCGAGTTATTCCCTTTGATTCCTATAAGACGTACCTTTTAGTTGAGTCATTTTCCTTTGATTCCTAGAAGACGTACCTTTTAGTCGAGTCATCTCTCTTGATTCCTATAAGACGTACCTTTTAGTCGAGTCATCCCCTTTGATTCCTATAAGACATACCTTTTAGTCAAGTCACTCTAATTAACTCATGGAAGAGGCATTTCTTTGTTTGGGATAATTTTCTTTTTAGTTTTGATGTGATTTCAGGAGCCCGCCTGAAGAACATGGTGAATACATGGAAAGTCAAGTAATAAGGTGAAGAAATTAAAATCCAATAGATTGAAAATAGCAACTCAGGAGCTCGCCTGGAGAACAGGGTAAGGAGATTGAAAGCCAAGCAACAAGTTGAAGAAATTGAAAGTCAGGAGCCCGCCTGAAGAATAGGGTGATGAAGTAGCAAGTCAAGAGTCCAAAAGAAGTTGCATAGATAGGATTTTGTAATTTCATTTATGTTTTAACTTGTAATTTTCATTTTTGATGTAATGACAGAGCCGCAGACCAGAACCTCGACGAGACCTCACTGACTCTCCAACTCGGTTGTCCTTCTGCCTTTTGTTACTTCCTTTGAATAATGGTCGGGACAAAATTCTATCATGTTGTCTACTTCTTTGTATGAAAACACGTTGTGTTTACATGCAAAGAGGGGCATGATGTAGACACGTAATTTTGTCCCTCCCCGAAAGAATTTTTACCGTTTACCCTTATATTACCATGTATCCTACCCCGTGTGATAATCCCTCCATAAAATGACAAAAAAATAACAACCCTTAACAATTTTATCTTCTTAATCTACATCCTAACAAACTTTATCCCACCCAACTAACCTACCCCACACCCCATACCCCCTCACTTACTACCCTACCCGCGTACCCCTTCCCTTCATATTTTTCTTTGGGGTTATCCCATAAGAGAACAACATACAAAGGGGACCCTTGATCAATACTTCACATACCCAGGACTCACTTCTTCTATTTTTGGGAGGATATTCACACGCATATATAGGCACAGGGGAGCTCACCATTAATATAGGCACAGAAAATAGACTCAACCCCACAAAATTTCCATTCACACACTAAAACACCACACATACAATGGTACAAAGGAGAATCAGTAGCGAAGAAAGAGAGAAGATAGGGATTTAGAGGATTTAGACATAAGAGAATAGAAAGTCAATTGGAGAGGGGTTGAACAGAAGCTGATTGGGTGTTGAGTTTTTTTCTCAGCGATTTGCTCACCGAAATCGTCCATCCATTGTCGGACTCAGTCGCCGACCAGACCCATTCCCACCAGCTCTTCCACCACTCCAAGTTGGGTCCAATTTGAAGTCAAAATTTGGTTTCTATGTTGGTTGTTGATTCAAACAGAGGTTCGATCAAAGTTTGACGAGTTGTTGTTCATCGTTGAGGTTTTTCGGTCGAGGTTCGGTGGCGAAGCTCCATCCTTTGATCTGTAATTCAGCATACTCAAAGCTCGATTGAGGTCCAATTTTTACTCTTATCTCAATATTTCATTTTGATTTTGCAAATATGTTAGTGAATTACACGATGGTTGATGTTTGTTTGGATGATTGAATATGAGGTTTGATGTTGTTGAATTATTGTTCGAATTGATGTACACGTTGAATTAGGTGAAATTTATTGGCTAATTGATAAAATATAAAAAACATTGATTTGGGGTCGGACGTTGGGGATTAATAAAAAATGAATATTCATTACTTTTGATTTATTGTTGCTATGGAACGTGATACAATTATGATGTGTTGAAACGGATAGGCAAATGTAGGTTCGGGTAGGCGGATTTTAGGATTGGTGACTTGTTGAATTTGTGAATATTTGTTGAATGGTTTTTTCTATTTCAAATGCACAAAATTGAGAAAATATATTCATTTTATCGGGGAATGCCCCGAAGTCTGATGTATTTATTCACCGGGGAATGCCCTGAAGTATCTTGTATTCGGAGGACATTCATGATGAAGGCTCGAGGTCTCGAGTAAAGTATGGGAGCATAGTTAGGATTAGTGTAGGTTAGAGTAGGATTTATTTTTCACATTTTTTATTTTGGACTGTATAATTGGACCGAACATTATATTTTGGATTTGTTTTGTTTCGTGTGTTTGATTGTTTTATGTGTTTAGTGTGATTTATACATTTGTAATGTCAAATTAGCCGATACACCTCACCAAGCGACTGTGGTCGAACCACGGGATCGAGGGGTGTCTAACACCTTACCCTCGGTCAACAGAATTCCTTAACCAGAATATCTGTTCGCAGATCAGTTTTTAGAGAAAACTGTTTTGAAAAAGATCTTTCAAAGGTGACTTGGCACACCGAATTATGTCAAGTGGCGACTCTGAATAAAAATGTAAATAATCCTTTTTCAAAATAAATTTTCAGTCTTTTGTCACTTTAATAATAAAAACCCTTTCGAAACAATTAAATTCAGATCTTTTTGGTGGTAAAAAGGGTGTGACAGAGATCTCACCTCAAAGTGCAGAATAAGAACAACCTCAAGGAGCTAAGATTGAGCTATTACCATCTGTTCCCATGGTACAAAATCAAAGAAAGTCAGCTAGAGGCAGAAAAACACCAGGGTAGATGTCTGACTTTGTATCTCTTAACATCCACAAAGATGTTGCCTATCCTATATCAAACCATGTAGCTTATGATGGTATATCAGATGGTTATAAGGCCTTTGTTACTTCTTACTCCTCTGATTGTGAACTGTAATACCCTGATTCGTTGAACCGGAATGCTACACGGTGCTCATGACCCCGAGGGACCACAAGTTAACTCATGACTGATATTTGTACCTGTATACTATAAATTATGATATAATAATGCAGAATACATAGAACTGTAAGGCCATAAGGTTCAAATGAATACAATCATATGGGTGAAAATACCCAAAACAACTCAATCTGAACGTAAATCTGAACATAAATCTGAAAGCCTCTAAACTATCTGAATAAAGAGTTGAAGGAACATATCTCCAACTAACTCCATAAAACTGAACTGAAGAAATAAATAAATGAATCAAATCATATTTTCCTCGAATCAATGAGGACTCACTGTGTCTCTGCGACTGAAATGCTACCGCTACTGCTGGGCTGGAGCTCGTGTCTCGGAACCTATGGTGTAACATGAAAAGAAAGAACCATAGCGCAAATGCGTCAGTACAACTGGAGTACTGAGTATATGAGGAAGGTAGGCTGAACATAAAGGGTTTCATGCATGAACAACACTGACTGACTAATATGAACGTAAGAGTGCAAACACACATATATAGAAATTGAGACCGTGAATATGTGATAGCATGACCTATAAGCTAATACATGGTTTACTGATAACTGTCATGACTGATACTGAAACTGATAACATGGATGACTATATCTGACAGTCCTGTATATACTGAAATCTGAAGAACACCCTGAGTTCTTTTACTGAGACTGATACTGAAACTGTGGAAAGTAGTGTTTAACCTACATGCCCCATGTATGCCGTTATGGCTAAGTGGGGGTCCAATATCTGCCCCGACTGGAGGGGTGTCAATACCATGCCACGGATAAGGACAGCCTGTGAGTGACCCTTATCTAGCGGGTACTCAATGAGAACGGCGAGAACCCTAAACTGACAGGTTAAGCCACCTCATCAACCCTAATCTGACGGGTTAAGATGTCTTAACCTATGCTGGCTACGTAGTTCTGGAACACAAGGATGACTACCAATAATCACACCCTGAACTGACGGGTCAATTCCCATCCTTGGGTTCACTCGGTGCTAACCTCTAATCCCATCTAGAGGGTCTGGACATGAATAACTAGCTGTGCATGACTTAATCTTACTGAATTCTGTTAACTGGCGGAATGTTACTGATATCTGACAACTAACTAAGATCATGAGGTTTTCCTAAGTCACATGACTGACTGAAGTCTATGGAATCATAGCTTGAGTTCAGATATCGTGAAACATGACATGGACCTAGGCACACAGCTATAGTTTTCGGGTACAAGTACCCCCAGGACTCGATGGAAGGAAACTGACACACATGACTGACTTGATCATAAGAGTAGAGTCCATAATTTATAATATCATAAGTATGGATCTCATACTAAGCATGGTTATCAACAATGTATTGCATGGAAAGGATTTCATATCACATACAAGTACTTACACAATCTTAATATCATGTTCATTGCATAATCATATTGGCAACACATACAAATAGCATGAAAGTTCATGTGGATTGCATGGTTATCATACATCTTGTTCATAAGTAGGATTTGCAAGTAAACATAGAATAATCTCATAAGAATAGTTCATGAGTATTCCAACAACATTTACAAAGCACATTATCAACATAGAAGTCATTGGAACGTAAGGGCATATCATGAATCCTTCAGTTAGTCACAATTTAGCTATATTGTGTGATTTCTAGCTTCTTAGGCATTTTATCAAACACCTTACATGCACATCTTAAGCATAGGTGATATCATCAAATTCATACATCATGAACAACCCAATTTATATGTTTCCAACTCATATATATCATGAAATTCAAAAAAAAATATAAAGATTCCATTTTGGGAATCACCCAATATCAAAAACATGATCATCAACACCCAACAATATAGAAATCATACTTTATAATGAAAAAGAGGATTTTTGAACTTTATGGATAAAAGGGATCCATAAATCAACTCACGCATACCTTAGAAGGAAGATTCTTGATGATTGACGGAGGAATTTCCTTGAAATCGGATCTTCAAGCTTAGTTACGCAACCCTAGTTGTTTTTCTCTTTTAGTGCTCTTGGATGATGAGCTTTGAGATGATAATAGGGTTGTAATATGCTTAGAAGCTATATATTTCGTAGGGTTAAGTTTAGGGATGTGTAAGGAGTGTTAAAAGACTTAATTACCCTTAAAATAACTCAAAACGGAGTGTTTTTGGCACCTGAAATTGACTTAGGCGGTGCCCAAGTGATTGCCTAAGCTAGGTTAGGCGGCGCCTAACCAATCGCCTATGCTTGGGTTGGGCGGTGCCTAACCAATCGCTTATGCTTACTGCCTCTCACAAAAATGGGCATAACTTTTCGCTCGGGTATTGGATTAAGGCGAAATTTGTATCGTTGGAAAGATAATTATATTCTCTAAAATTTGGTGGTTCTAAATCAGCCAAAATACCAAATTAACATCTAGTTATACTCATTCAAATATGACCCTTACAAAATCGAACACTAAAACTTGATGGATTCGAAAACTTTTAGCTTGTATTACCTTAAGTGACTCATATGAACAAGCTTAATGCATCATAAGCTATCCTATCACTAGGATATTCATTGTAAGTCATGTACTCAAGTATGAATCATAGGATAGGAGATTTCATACGTAGGAATACTTATTCACTTCCTTGCTTAGAAACATGCGGGGTATTACATGAACCCTCTACCTATTCAGAAACTTGTAAAGACACTAGATGGATAGCTTTCATGAAAAATGAGATTGAAGCACTTACAGCAAATCACACTTGGGATATTGTCACATTACCTAAAGGGAAGAAACCTATAGGATGTAGGTGGGTATACAAGATAAAATACAAAGCTACAAAGGAGGTGGAAAGGTTTAAGGCTAGATTGGTTGCTAAAGGTTATAGCCAAAAAGTAAGTATAGACTACAAAGACACTTTTTCACCTGTGGTTAAATGAAGACAGTGAGAATAGTATTATCTACTGCAGTAAAGAGAAAGTGGTTTGTGCATCAAATGGATGTGGATAATGCCTTCCTAAATGGAGATCTTACTGATGAGATATACATAAACTTACCAGAAGGGTTTTTCAAGTCAGCGGGAGAATGTGGTATGTAGACTTTTCAAATCCTTATATGGATTGAAGCAAGCCCCTAGACAATGGAATTCAAAACTCTCAGAAGTGTTGATGAAGTTTCAATTTATTCAAAGCAAATATGATCCATCTCTATCTGTGAAAAGACAAGGGCATGGTGCTAATACTTGTGTATGTTGATGATATGTTGATTACTGGTGAAAGCCTAAAGCTAATAGAAGAGACAAAAAGAAACCTACAACAAGCCTTCAAAATGAAAGATCTTGGAGAATTGGATACTCTCTGGACATTGAGTTTGCAAGGTCTAAAAAAGGGATCCTAATGCATCAGAGGAAATATGTTCTACAACTTTTGTCTGTTCTTAGATTAGCAGCAGCCAAACCTAAAACAACTCCTATTGATTATAATGCAAAGCTGACTACTGTGGAATTTGATGAGCATGTTAAAGAAAAATCAAAGAATGGCCCTCTTGCTGATTAAGGAGCTTATCAGAAACTGATTGGAAAGTTGTTATACTTAACTATGACCAGACCAGACATATCTTTCAGTGTTCAGACACTAAGTCAGTTACTTCAACACCCCAAAAAATCTCATATGGAAGCATCAATAAGGGTGGTAAGGTACATCAAGAATCAACCAAGTCAAGGAATGCTTCTATCCAGCAGTACAAATAATCAGGTAAGTGCCTATTATGATGCAGACTGGGCATCTTGTCCTCAGACTAGAAGGTCAATCACTGGGTATCTTGTGAAGATTGGTACTCTGTGGTGTCTTGGAAATAAAAAAAAACTACTGTGTCTAGAAGCTCAGCTGAGGTAGAATTTAGAAGCATGGCAGATGTAACTGCTAAACTTGTGTGGATACTAGGTTTGATGAAAAAGATTGATCTTCAGTTGACACTTCCAGTTGAAATATTTAGTGACAGAAAGTTAGCTCTTCAGATAGCTGCTAACCCTGTCTATCATGAGAGAACTAAACACATAGACATATACTGCTACTTCATCAGCGAGAACATACTGCAAGGAATGGTCACAACAAGATACATATCAACACAAAAACAACCTGCAGATCTGTTCACTAAGGGACTTAGTCCAGTACAACATACCTATCTCAGTTCCAAGCTAGGAATGTGTGACATATTCACCCCTTCCTAGCTTGAGGGGGAGTGTTAAGAAAAAGAAGATTGTTAGTAAGTTAGACAAAAAAGTTAGTTACTTTTCGAAAGTTAGTTATAACTAACTCATAGCTGGTTAAGTATTAGAGTTAGTTGTAACTAACCATATAGATGATCTATAAATAGTACCTGAACATGTATCAATAATAACTAATCAATACAATACAATCAGACTGATAGTTCTCTTCTTCCTTCTTCTTTACCTTCTCTTCACTCTGTATCTCTTCCATTTCTGTATCTCATCCTATTGAGCTTAGTCAATATCTCAGAAAGCTTATATTATTTCAAGTACCATACTAGTGTTACGATTATGTTTCTCACTCTATCTTCTTTCAAATTTCAGTTTTAAGCCTCTTTTATCTCGAATTTGAAATGTCAGCAAGACCGATATCAAATTCATCTGAACCATATACTAAGGTGAATTAATGTGGCTTTTTTATACTCAATTTATATGAATTCATAACTGTAAATATACAATAAATTTAATACTATGAAATTAAAATTTTAGCATAGAACTTAAATTCTAGACTCGTCATTAAATTGGAAAAGAAATAAAGAAAACAGAAAGAATTAATTGTTGTGCAAATAATGTATTAGTTGGAGGATCAGTGCAAGTAGGACCCGTGCAAGTTATACATTTTTGGACTCCGGCAATTGGATCCGGCTCCTTTCCATTTTCACTCTCTTCATTTTTCCTAAGTTCACATCTTGATTGATGACACATGATTTAATTAAATTGAATGGTTTAGATTTAATTTATTTCAAACTAAATCTCTAACCATAATTAATATAATAAATATATTATATCAACTAAAAATAGGTTGTTTATTTCTTTCCTTTCTCAATATTTCCTTCAAGACCAATTATTTCTCTAAATTTTCTCTTATTATCTCCAAAATTTATCAGTTCTAATTTGACAGCTATTGACGCACATAAAAAATGAGGATGACTCTGAAGGATTACTTCAATTCTATTTTAAAGGTTGTAATAGGCAAGACAATTTTTCCATCCTCATTATGTATTTTATTTTTTCTGTAATTTTTTCTTTACACTTCAGCTGAAATCAAAAAGCTTGTGGGAAAAAATCTGACTAGTGGAAAAAAAAAGAAATTGAAATCCTTTATCGTCTTTAGGATTTTCCATGTGAAATTTTTTTAGAAGATAAAAGTGCTTTATGGCATATTTTCTATTTATTTTTTCACCTTATTAATTCCTTCTTGAAACATATGTTATATAAGTAATAAGTAATCTACTTAAAATGTATATAAGAAAGGTATATTTTTAGGTTCTCTCAAATTAGAACTGATAGATTTTTGAGGGATTGAGAGAAATTTAGAGAAATAATCAATCTTGGAGTTTATTGAGAAAGGAAAGAAATAACAATTTCTTTTTAGTTGATATAGTAGATTTATTATATTAACCACAAGGGTTGATGTGGTAGTTTAGCATCTCACCCCTTAAGCAAGAGGTTGGGGGTTCGATCCCCACCTCTAGTGTAGGGGTGTGCAAAAATCGAACCAACCGATAAATCAAACCGATAAAAATATTATTGGTTTATTGTTATTGGGTTTTTGGGTTAACGGTTTGTTAATGGTTTTATAAAAAAAAAATTATTGGGTTATTGGTTATATATAACTTATTATATATTTCTCTTAATTTCTCTTTAATTTCTACCAATTAACAAACCTATTATTTCAATTATACAAACTCTTAATTTCTTCTAACAACATTTAGTTCAAACTTGAATATTCTTGTAAATTAAAACACATTATGTAGGATTTTTGGTTGAAACTAAGATTTAATTTTTTTTCATGTTAGTTACTACTATTTCTATTTTGTGAGTATTTTCTTATCGGTTAAACCGAAAATCGAACCGTTAAGAACTAAAAATCGATAAACCAAAAATCGATAAAAAATATCTTATTTGTTTGGTTACTGGTTTAGCATATTTAAAAATCGAAAACTGATAAACCGAACCGATAATATATAAAACCGAACGGAACCGACCGATGCACACCTCTACTCTAGTGAATGAAAAAAACTTTGTGGTTAGTTTCCTACCGCTTAGTGCGCTGACAGTAGGAATGGGGGATTAGTCTCACGGCTGCCGGTGAATGAAAAAAACTTTGTGGTTAGTTTCCTACCGCTTAGTGCGCTGACAGTAGGAATGGTGGATTAGTCTCACGGCTGCCGGTGAATGAAAAAATCTTTGTGGCCAGTTCCCTACCGCTTATTGCACTGACAGTAGGAACGGACTTTGGGAAACCAAAAAAAAAGTATATTTATTATATTAATCATGATTTAGGGATTTAGTTTGAAATAAATTAAATCTTAGTCATTCAACTTAATTAAGTCATGTGTCATCAATCAAAATGAAAACTTGGGGAAAATGAAGAGAGAAAAAATGGAGAGGAGCCGGATCCCCGACGATTAGTTCTTTCGGTTTTCTTGAATTTTTTTCAATTCTAAGGCGAGTTAAAAACATATTTTAAATATTAGTAGAAGCTAAAATTGTGAAGTTTTGAACTATCATATCATGCAGCTCAAGCGTTCACGATTTATTTTATTTTCAAAAATAAATTTCTATTGAAAAAATTACTTCAGTTTTTCACTAAACTAACATATTATTCTAACTGGTTAGTATATTCAACTTTGAACTATAAATGGATAAGTTATAGGCAAAACTTTTTTATGAGATTCCTGAACTTTTAAGCAAAAACAGGGACAAGATAAGGAACAATAACATGTGGATTTAGAAAATAATAGTGAACTTAAAATAATGAAGTATACAAGTTGCAATAATAAAATGTTTGATGTAATCTCATAAGTGGGGTATGGAGTGAATAGGATCTACTCAGAGTTATTTCATGTAGAAAAATTATTTTTGATAGATCTCCAGTTTAAATATACATCGAATAATGATGAAATGTATGAATCCACCAAGTACAACGGGACTTGGTCCTTAAGCTAACAGATGCAATACGGTAAAAGTAAAGAAAACAACAATGCAATAATGTAAAGATCACTCAAGTTAACGTCGAAACTTCCTTACTCAAGGAAAGTAAAAACCACGACATGTCTTCAGGATTTTCAATGCTTCACTAATCTTCAAGCGATTACAAACTCCAATAATCACCTTCTCTTATAATAGTTCTATTACAAGACAAGTATAGTAACTCTACCCCACTTTCAATTGACTAACTCTAGCCACTGATCTTAGGTAACTCTATCCAGAACTCAAACACCACCCAAGATGGTAAACCACACTTGACCAATTTACAAACTACTCGAGCTAAGACTTGAACAAGCTACACATCTACTATCCTTTATAAGCAGGAGTAGCTTTACAATATGAGAGCAAAACCAAAAAGACGCAGGATACAAGAAGACTAAGTGACCACTTAATCAGGTTCCTTGTTGATGCATGAGCTATGTTCATAAAGACAACTTTTGCTTACTGAGAGAGAACTTTTAATTTGCAAACACTAGATTTTTAGTGTGTGTAAGCAGTCTTTTTATCTGAGACAACAAAACCTAAAACTTCTCCCATTGATCGAAGTTGAACATCTCTACTATCATGCTATCTACTTTCTACAGAAAAGTACAACTTTCTATTGTAATAAACTTGTTATCTTCATAAAACAACTTCATATGAAACCAGGTCCCATAGATACTGACTTAAGCCTCGATTAGGTCTTTTGTGAAATAATTTATGAATCATCAAAACTTTAAGGATATAACAAAGGTCCCTATAACAAATAATTAGTCCACTGTAGTACATCAAAACAATTATACATACTTCCTCCGTCCCATTTTATGTGTCGTCATTTGATTGGGCACGGAGTTTAAGAAATAAGGGAAGACTTGATAAAGTTTACCAAATTATCCTTTATCAAAAAATGTGTCAATATCTTTTTTTTTTAATTAAGTGGACCAATAAGGGTAAAAGGGTAATTGTGCCTTTAAAAAGTTGCTAAATAAGGAAAGGCGACACTTATTTTGAGATGAATTAAAAAGAAAATGATAACACATAATTTGGAACAGAGGGAATACTATTTATTTAAAGAAAAAGGTGCGATTTCTGAAAAGAATTATTATTAAAGAAAGCAAGTTGACTTATAATATATGGTAAATAGCAGCTACTCGTGGCATATAATATTGAACAATTACACCAATGGTCAATAATAAGTACATCAAAACAATTATTTCAAGAAAAGGTGCGATTTCTGAAAAGAAGTAAAAGTATTATTAAAGAAAGCAAGTAGGCTTATAATATATCAGCAACATGCTACTCCTTAATTCAATTCGAGGTGCCTCAGATTACGAAAAAGCCAAAGATAGAAAAAGTAAAATAGTGATAATGGGATACATAAGAGACAGCTAAGTTTAGAATATTTTTAAGAATTAGCTCCACTAGTGAATGTTGAATTTAAAAAGAACAAAAAAAGGAAGTAATTAAGTGGATATTCCTACACTATAATTTGCAAATGTGAATATATGGAGATGTTGTTGGGGAAGCTTTCGAGTTAACTAATACACAAAGTGATGTTGTGTGTGTTACACTTATATTAGCTATGTTACACTCATAATTATTAGTGCCGGTTTAAGGGGGAAGCAATTAAATCCACTGCTTTAGGCCCCCCAAGTCAAAGCCCTCTTTTTTTATTAGTGCATAGAGTATATTATAGATCTAGCATCATTATTATATTATGAAAATAGATTACTGTTTGTTTTTTGGGAAATTTTATAGAGTTATATAGAAACATCTAGATGTTATTTAGAGAAATACCTTATCTGCCTCAATTTATATGTCACTTTTCGCTTTATCATAATTAATTTGATTAATTTTTGAAGTTAGATAGGATTGAATTAATACAATATTTTGAAACATAGGTGTTCAAAAACTATACAATAAGTCTTATACAATGCATTTTTTCTCATGTCTTGAATATGAAGAAAGAATAGATTCAAAATATTATTCAAAATTAATATAATTTGACTCTCCATAAATCAAAAGTTTCACATAAATGTGGATATCCTGATTATCACTTAAATTTCATAATAAACATGCATACAAAAAAATAATTGATTGCGACATCTATAGTAGAAACACAAACAAAGTCTCTTTTAGTATTCTTATAGTTAGATTATTTCTGATAAATAGTAGATCAATCCATCAATTTAATTCAAAATAGACTTAAAATTATTTCATATGTATAAAATTATTTTAACATCTCGTTAGTAGTACAAAATTGAGATCATTAATTGAATGTAGAGAGTTAATTGATAAAAATTTATTTTAATCATGAGCTTTCTTATAAAAATAGTGTTGAAACCTTGATGAATAATTCAATTATTAGATATCTTTATTAACATGTAGTCGAATAAGAATTGTCAATGTATATACATACAAGATATTTCGTACGTCATCGTTACAAAACAAAATGAAAATAATTAAATATACATATATAAAATTTTATTAATTAATTTTAAGGGCCTCTTCTTAAATCTGGCTTTAGGCCCCAAATCCCAGTTGAGCCAACCTTGATAATTATGCCTTGTTTTGAGAGTAAATATGTTAAATACACCTAAGTATTGCTAATTCTTGCATTATGGAACTAAATTAATGAACTATGTTGAATTTAATTGCAAGTAAAATGTCTAAAGAAAATGACCAAGTGTGACGAAAAGTGCTAGGCATCATGGAGCAAGGCTACGTCATGCTTTGAACCTCGCTGAACGAGCTTGCCAAAAGAAAACAAGCCAAAATATTAGCACTGTATAGTTATGTAATGAAAGAAGCCATATAAAAGGTGTTTTAAAAGGCGAAATATATACGCAGCTTCTTAAATTTGTTAGATTTTTTAATTTAAAAATTTGTACTTACTGAATACTTAATTTCTATAGAAAGTATGTGTTAGATTATGGGTCGGATTATCCATGTGGACTCGATTCAATTTGTAATCTGGACAAATTAAGATTAATTCAAAAGAAAAGAGGGAACGGTTACAAGGTAACTGTTCCCACCTCAAAATTTGATATAAGTTTCTCATTTTCTTCTGACAAGAAGGCAAGAGAGAAATCAGTGACACAAAAAAAAAAACAGAAATCAACAACATCAAATTAATCACTATTTAGTTTGTGAATTAACAATTTCGTTTTCAAGAGAAACAAAGTGGACTTGGACAGATCCTTTCAGAAGCAAATTCAATTTCTGCTGCGAATTTAAGGTACACTCTGATTTATGTTTTGCTTCGAAATGATAACAATGACATCCGAGATAGGTTTATTACCCCATTTTTAAACGTTATTTTTTAGAGTTTAAAAGTATAAAACTCTTGAAAGAAAAAATTGTGTATGAACATATCTGCGAAAAAAATTTTTATGACTGATTGTATGAATTTATGGATCTGACAAGAAGCGCATCAATAACAGCTTTTTTTTCGAATTTTATGAGATGCTCAAAATTGTGTTTACGAATCCGATTATTTTTTTAAGGATCAGTTATGAAATTGTGTTTAATTAAAAAAAAATGAACTAAGTGGCGTTTCTTTCAGAAGAAGAAGAGTTCTTCATTAAAAAGAAGAACAGTTCGTCCTTTTCTTCTCTTTTGATAAGCTACTGTAAAAGTTCTTTTTTTTTTTACTTTGACTTTAAGGGCATGAGCATTTAATTGTACTAAAAAATAAAATAAAAAGAAAGGGAATAGTTCCCTTTATTATTCTTGGAAATAGTTACAATGCTTGTATGTTACCTTTTTCCATTGTAAAAGTAGGTGTTATGCTGGCTTTTAACAAAATAAAAAAAAAGTGTAGTAATTTACATATAATTTTTTTTTGGTAATTAACATGAAAATATCCTATAAAGGTGGCATAGTGAATTCTTTTATAATTTTAAATAAATAAGTGACTGGATTAGACTTATTTTTCTCTTTTGTCTTATTAGTCCATAATAATTTTAACAGATTCAATCTTCTACGATGAATTGTGACATAAGCATCACATTGAGTGGTAAATCCATTCTTAATTGTTTCTTGGTTCCTATTTCAGAAATGACTGAACGGGGACAAACTCGAATCACTCCAAGTGGAGTTCTGGATGTCGAGCAAAGAGACAAGGTGGAAGAACACATAGTCAGTGAATCTTTTTTAGCATCCTTTTCTTTGCTTTGACCGCGACTTTGTTTAGTCTTCCTCTCTCCTTCGGCCCATGTTTCAAAGCAAGGGCATATTTTTGAGGTCGTGAGATCATACGAAATGGTGTCCCCAGGGCGACACAAAATCTGTTACAGAATGAAAAGGTTATACGAAGGGAAAGAGAAAGGAAATTGAAAGAGTTCAAATCTTTTAAGATGTCACCTAATATTAGTTTTGCTAGTTTTATACATCTGTTTGAAATAAAACATGTAGAACTAGAAAAATATGTAGAAATCTCGGATTGAGAAGCATTAACTATATTAGCAAATTCTCTCTGTGAACCTTGGGGTGAGAGATTAATTGATATTTACCACGAGATTTGGCCTAGCGAGCCTTTTTGAGTGTACATAAGTCGTCTAGAATATTTGTGGAATGACTTTTATTTTTAGATTGACTCGTAACATGAAGTTATTTATTAACTTTATATTATATATATATATATATATATATATATATATATATATATATATATATATATATATATATATAAGTTGTGTATCTCTTTTTACATGAATTTCATTCATTTATTTCAGTTTAAAACGACTTAATTGAAAGTTATCATCATAATACACATTAAGAAATTAATTTCTAATTTTGGTCAAGTGTTTGGTTCGTATATGATGATTGGATTCTTAAGTGTCCTTTCGATTTTACACTAAACATGAAACCTTTAGGTGAAATGATTTGCTTAAATGTGTAATTTGCATGCATAATTGATAACACACTTGCAAAACTGTCTCTTAATAACAGACATGGCATCAAAAAGCATAATTGCTGACTTGAACAAAGGAGAAAAACTAAATGGAGACAACTACGACATTTGGAGTCGTAAGATGTGGTATGTACTAGAAGAGCAAAACGCTCTTGAAGGTATTAACCATGTCTTAAGTCTACCAAAAAAGGGCAATACTGCACAACACAGAAGAGAACTTGAAGCTTATAAGGCTTGAAAAAAGGTTGATTCCATTGCACGTGGAATCATTATAAGTTCTGTGGTTGATGACCTCATACATAAGTGTGAGGAATTTTCTACTGCCAATGTCATCTGGGCACACTTGTGAGGAACATCTATATGGGGGTACTTCTGTTACCAGCATTAGACAGCTAACTATCAAATTTGACACTTACAAAAAGCGTCATGATCAGAACATCAAATAACACCTTAGGGTGATGTCGAATATGATAGCTCAATCTAAAAGTGTTGGTCGCGTTCTCTCAAATGAGATGCAGGTTCAGGCAGTGATGCGATCTCTTCCCAACAGTTGGAAACACCTGAAGGTCAACTTAACCCACAATGACAGCATCAAAACTTTATTTAATGTTGCACGTCACATTAAACTTGAAGATGAGCTGCTTGTGCTGCTAAAGATACTTCTAATGCCTTTATGGAAGAATCAAGTGGTAAGAACTCTTCAGGATTCAAGCGTAAGAAGAAGTGGAAAAAGAACAAGAAGGGTAAAGATACCAAAGAAGGACCATCTGAGAAAAAGAACAAGCCAAATTCCAAGAAGGGAAAAAGAGTTTTCAAGAAGAAAGACAAGAGCAAGATGAAGTGCTATAATTGCCAAAATCTGGGGTATTTTGCTCGTGAATGTCCTGAGGAGAAAAAGATAGCATTTCTAAATGCATCTCTAAGTGATACATATGTTTCTAGCACTGTTTTATTAACTGAATCTTATCCTATGTGGATTATAGACTCAGGAGCCACCGACCATGTAAGTCGAGATCGAGAAGCATTTGTGAAGTTCCATCGAGTTTCACCAGAATCAAGGTGGATCTATGTAGGAAATTGTAATACCCCACATGTTTCTAAGCTAGGAGACGAACCATTTTTTCTACATATGAAATCTCCTATCCTGTGATTCATACTTGAGTACATGACTTACAATGAGTATCCTAGCGATAAGATAGCTTATGATGCGTTAAGCATGTTCATATGAGTCACTTAAGGTAATACAAGCTAAGAGTTTTTGAATCCATCAAGTTTTAGTGTTCGATTTCATAAGGGTCATATTTGAACGAGTATAACTCGATGTTAATGTGGTAATTATGCATATTTCTACCCACCAAATTATAGAGAATCGAATTAACTTTCTAACAATACCAATTTCATCAAAATTTGACACCCGAGCTAGGAGTTATGGCTTTGCAAAGTAGAGTGCGTCGCCTAACCAATCACACATGGCCACTAGAAAGTATACGCGGCGCCTATGTAAATATAGGCGATAGCATATGCGGCGCCTATGTAGATATAGGAGATATCATATGTGGCGCCTATGTAAATTTAGGCGATATCATATGCGGCGCCTATGTAAATATATGTGATATCATATGCAGCGCATATCTTATGGTTTCAAGTGACTTAAACACTCCATTTTGAGTTATTTTGAAGGTAATTAAGTCTTTTAACACTCCTTACACGTCCCTAAACTTAACCCTACGAAATATATAGCTCCTAATTATATTACAACCCTACTAACATTTTAAGTTCATCATCCAAGAGCACTAAAAGAGAAAAACAACTAGGGTTGCATAATTAAGCTTGAAGATCCAAATTCAAGAAAATTCCTCCGTTAATCATCAAGAATCTTCCTTCTAAGGTATGCGAGAGTTGATTCGTGGACTTCTTTCATCCATGAAGCTCAAGAACCATCTTCTAAATTATGTATTATGATGTCTATGTTGGTGGTGGTTGATGTTCATGTGGTTGGAGTTTGATGATGCCTAAGATGGGATTTTTATATGTTTTGTGTGAGGATATGGTGGTATTTAATGTATAAATATGGGAAATTGGTGGTTGGATATTTGTAATCTTGATAAATCCACCTATGCCTAAGATGTGCATGTAAGGTGTTTGTGAAAATACCTAAGGGAATAGAACTCATGCTTTTATGACATAATAAGTCCTAAATGACAATTCCATGTTCTAAGTTTATGTTCAACGTGATCCCCATGCTATTGTCTTGAATTGAAGATGTTGTATGAGATGCTTATGATATTGTTGTGATATGGAATGGCCATGTTATTGAAGCCATGCAAGTATATACATGTTGTGTGCATTCCCGATCATGTGAGAGTTTGTTGAGAATCATTATTATTATGAAATCCTTACTTATGATATTGTGAATTGTGGACTCTACTCTAATGATCAAGTCAGTCATGTGTGTCAGTTTCCTTCCATCGAGTCCTGGAGGTACTTGTACCCAAAAACTATAGCTGTGTGCCTAGAGCTAGTGTCATGTTTCAAGACATCCTCAGCCAAGTTATGCTCCATAGATTTCAGTTAGTCACGTGACTCAGAAAAACTCAAAAATCTCAGTAGTTCAGTAGTCCCAGTAGTTTCAGTACTCTCAGTCAGACCTCAAATCTCAAGTAGCTTTTTCGTCAGTCAACGAAACTCAGTGAATTCAGCTTAGTTCAGCTAAGAAAATATTATTAGCTCAGTTAATCAGTTTATAAATCAATTCAGTTTAGTTAGTCAGTTCAGCGCAGTTAATCTTTTTAGAGTCTTTCAGTTGGGAGTAGGGACTAGCACCGAGCGAGTACAAGGATGGCAATTTTTTTCATTATAAAGGCAGAGCCGTTAGCAGCAATCCCTGTACTCCAGAACTGCATAGCCAGCGCAGGACAGAAGTCACCCATCAAATTAAGGCTATAATTCACTATTATATTGCCTTAGGATTGATTTCCTGTTCAGGATCACCCATCAGAGAGGCTTGACCATAGTAGAGGTCTCTACCCGTGGCACGGTATTAACACCCTTCCAATCAAGGCAAGGATTGGACCCCACCAGTATAGTATTAGGGTATGTCAGTTAGGTTACTACCTCCCACAGTCACAATTACAGTTACAGTTTTAGTATCAATCTTCAGAGTAGAAATTAGGAATCAGGACTGTCAGATACAGTCATCGATCTCAGTAAGGAACTCAGATAGTTCCATTGATTCCTGGACCATCTCGTCAGATAGGCTTGATCCCATATTCAGATGCTTATTATTAGATCTAGAGGTCACCCGGCAGACAGGCTTGATCTCAATCTCATATTCAGTCGAGTATTCTCATTATCAGTTTTAGAGATCACTCGTTAGCTAGGACTGATCTCAGACTTAGATGTTCAGATACAGTTTGGAACTCAGATAGTTTTCCCCAGAATTAGGATTGTTAGATACAGTCATCCATGTTATCAATCATTCAATATCTCAGTATCACGAAACTCATATTGTCAGAGTTTAAACTCAAGTAATCAGTATCTCCACGAGTTCAGTAGCAGTTACGTATGTATATATGTATGTATTCTCACATTCATATTAGTCAGCATATTCATAAATATAAACCCCTTGCATTTAGCCTACCCCCACGTATACTCAGTACTTTAGTTGTACTGAAGCATTTATGCAATAGTGCTTTTTTTTATGTTACGCCATAGGTTTTGAGGTGCAGATTCCAGATCAGCAGTAGCATTTCAGTAAGCAGTGATTCCTCATGTTTCTAGGACATGATCGTTACATTTATTATTTCAGCATTTCAGTTTATTTTCAGTTTAGGGAGTTAGTTGGAGACATGTTCCTTCAACTCCTTATTCAAACAGTTTAGAGGCTTTCAGACGATTATAGAGTTTTCAAATTTAGACTTTAGTATTTTCAGTTTTGTTTTGGTACTGTGATACCACCTTATTTCAGATATTTTATTATTCAAGATTGAACCTTATGCCCTCTTTGGTTATGTTTCCATATTTTATATGTACATTATGCAGTTATAGGTACAAATATCAGTCATGCGTTAGCTTGTGGTCCTTCGGGGTCAAGAGCATCGTGTAGCATTCTAGTTCAGAAAATTGGGGTGTTGCAAACTTGGTATCAGATCCTAAGGTTCAATAGAGTCATAGGAAGTCTGAAAGCTGCATCTAGTAGTGTCTTGTACATGGGTATGTTGCATACCACATTTATGCACAGGAGGCTATAAGATGATTTAGGAACAGTTTTCTTTCTTTTAATACTCATATCGTGCCAGTGAGCAAAAACTCAAGTTAAAATCTCAGTTTAATCTTTGTTCCTCTTCTGTTTGCAGAACATGCCTCCTAAGAAGAGAATAGAGAATCAGTCAGCCCTGCAGCCCGCTGATCCTTTGAATGAAAATGTGTCACATGCAGAATTTTGGGCAGGTTTTCAAGCACTAGCCCAGGCTGTGACTACTAGTGTTCAGGGAAACCGACAGACTGCAGCCCCACCCTAGCAAGATAGGGATTCAGCTGCAGCCAAAATCAAAAATTTTATGAGAATGAACCCTCCAGAATTCTTTGGGTCAATAACAGGTGAGAACCTACAGCTATATCTAGAAGAGGTAAAGAAGATCACCTAAATCATACATGTTTCAGAGGAGGAGAGTGTGGAATTAGCATCCTATAAGCTGAAAGATATTGCTCATGATTGGGTAGTGTTGTGGAAGAAGAGTAGAGGGAAAGATGCAACTCTCATGACTTGACAGATATTTCAGGATGCCTTCTTAGATAAGTTTTTACCGTTAGAGATAAGAGAAGCTAAGGTAGAAGAGTTTATGAACCTGAGACAAGGCTCCATGACAGTGAAGAAGTATTATCTTAAGTTCAACCAGTTAGATAAGTATGCTCCTGACTTGATAGCTGGCCCCAGAGCGAGTATAAGTAAGTTTGTGACTGGTGTGTCCGGGTTAGTATTGAAAGAGTGTAGAACAGTTATGCTCAATAGGGACATAGACCTTGCTAGGTTAATGATGCATGCTCAGCAAATAGAGGCAGATAAGTCTAAGAAGAGGGAGAGATCTAATAAGAGATTTAGAACAGGTAGTTACAACTTTTCTCTAGCTAGGTCACAGGGTGGTAATCGTTATCACCATAGTCAGAAAAATTTAGCCCCAGTTCCATCTTCAGCTAGTGTGCCCACACCTAACTTTGGAGATGTTAGTCATGGTGGGGCGCCAGGCTCCAAAGTCTAGAGTAGTGTTAGAAGTGAGCGTACTTATCCACTTTGTGGAGAGTGTGGCAAGAATCATCTAGGTGCATGCAAAGCTAATAGTCAGGTATGTTTTGGGTGCGGTAAACCAGGCCACAGAATGTGGGAGTGTAGAGTGTTAACTCAAAAAGATAGAGATTCACGCGAGCAGGCCGCAAATCCCAGCACTAATAGTGGTCAGCGTCAGAATCGACCCTATTCACTCTAGATTCACCATGATTTAGAAAGTTTCCCCAACCTATATTTGGGTACGTTACAAGTTTTTCATGATCATTGTATGCATTGTTAGATATCTTACGCTCATTTGAGCTTATGTTTCCACATGAGTTAGTCAGTAACATTAGCAGGTCTAGTTCAGTTCATGCATCATACATTAGTCTCAGCTCTCCAGTGTTTAGTTATAACCTAGTTCGTAGATGCCTTGTGCATCACCCCAGTATCTCAGTAAGGTAAATATTCCTAGAGGGACATAGTGTCCCAAGGGGGAGATACCCCACCTTTTCTTGATACTTTCATGTTCCCATTAAAAATTCGTTATCAAGTTCCATGGCATAATCAGTCAAGTTTTCAAGAGTCAGCTCAGTCAGATATTCAGGCATTAGATACACGTGTTCAGTAGAGAAAGTACTATTTATCAGTATTTTCACTCATACATTTACATAACATGTCAGTCATGAAATCATGCATCAGATATGCATGGATTCGGCCTTTAAGTTGTTCACTTTATTAGAATCCTCAGTCTTATATTCATGAATCAGCTTCCCATGCATTAGCTATGCATATTCAGTATGTTGTGCTCAGCTTTCAGTCATGTCAGTCATGAACCCATGTTTCAGTAGTGTATGTCTTGTACGTACTTCATCTTCTCATCTCTCCCACCTTAGTTAATTTCCATTCGAGGATGAATGTTCCTAAGGGGGAGATATTGTAATACTCCACATGTTTCTAAGCTAGGAGACGAACCATTTCTCCTACATATGAAATCTCCAATTCTGCAATTCATACTTGAATACATGACTTACAATGAGTATCCTAGCGATAAGATACTTATGATGCGTTAATCATGTTCATATGATTAAGGTAATACAAGCTAAGAGTAGTTTAATCCATCAAGTTTTAGTGTTTGATTTCGTAAGGGTCATATTTGAACGAGTATAACTCGATGTTAATGTGGAATTTCTGCATATTTCTACCCACCAAATTATAGAGAATCGAATTAGCTTTCCAACAATATCAATTTCATCAAAATCCGACACCCGAGCTAGGAGTTATGGCTTTGCGATGTAGAGTGCATCGCCTAACCAATCGCACATGGCAACTGGAAAGCATATGCGATTGCATATGCGGCACCAATGTAAATATAGGCGATAGCATATGCGGCTCCTATGTAGATATAGGCGATATTATATACGGCGCCTATGTAAATATATGCGATATCATATGTGGCACATATCTTATGGTTTCAAGAGAGTTAAACACTCCGTTTTGAGTTATTTTGAGGGTAATTAAGTCTTTTAATACTCATTACACATCCCTAAACTTAACCCTATGAAATATATAGCTCCTAATTACATTACAACCCTACTAACATTTAAGTTCATCATCCAAAAGCACTAAAAGAGAAAAACAACTAGGGTTCCATAATTAAGCTTAAAGATCCAATTTCAAGGAAATTTCTCTATCAATCATCAAGAATCTTCCTTCTAACGTATGCGTGAGTTGATTCATGGACTCTTTTCATCCATGAAGCTCAAGAACCATCTTCTAAATTATGTATTATGATGTTTATGTTGGTGGTACAAGAACCATCTTCTAAATTATGTATTATGATGTTTATGCTGGTGGTAGTTGATGTTCATGTCGTTGGAGTTTGATGATGCCTAAAATAGAATCTTTGTATGCTTTGTGTAAGGATATGGTGGTATTTAATGTATAGATATGTGAAATTGGTGGTTGAATAGTTGTAATCTTGATGAATCCACCTATGCCTAAGATGTGCATGTAAGGTGTTTGTAAAAATACCTAAGGGAATAGAACTCATGCTTTTATGACATAATAAGTCCTAAATGACAATTCCATGTTCTAAGTTTATGTTCAACTTGATCCCCATGCTATTGTCTTGAATTAAAGATGTTGTATGATATGCTCAAGATATTGTTGTGATATGGAATGACCATGTTATTGAATCCATGCAAGTATATACATGTTGTGTGCATTCTCGATCATGTGATAGTTTGTTGAGAATCATTCTTATTATGAAATCCTTACTTATGATATTGTGAATTGTGGACTCTACTCTTATGATCAAGTCAGTCATGTGTGTTAATTTCCTTCCATCGAGTCCTGGGGTACTTGTACCCGAAAACTATAGTTGTGTGCCTAGAGCTAGTGTCATGTTTCAAGACATCCTCAGTCAAGCTATGCTCCAAAGATTTCAGTTAGTCACGTGACTCAGAAAAACTTAGAAATCTCAGTAGTCCAAGTAGTTTTAGTATTCTCAGTCAGACCTCAGATTTTATGTAGCTTTTCCGTCAGTTAACGAAACTTAGTGAATTCAACTTAGTTCAGCTAAGAAAATATTATCAACTCAGTTAATTAGTTTATAAATCTGTTCAGTTCAGTTAGTCAGTTCAGCGAAGTTAATCTTTTTAGAGTCTTTTAGTTGGGAGTAGGGACTAGCACCGAGTGAGTGCAGGGATGGTGGTTTTTTCCGTAATAAAGGCAGAGCCATTTGCAGCAATCCTTGTACTCCAGAACTGCATAGCCAGTGTAGGATAGGAGTCACACGTCATATTAAGGCTATACTTGACTATTATATTTCCTTAGGTTTGATTTTCTGTTCAGGATCACCCGTCAAAGAGGCTTGACCATAGTAGGGGTTTCTACCCGTGGCACGGTATTGACACCCTTCCAATCAGGGCAAAGATTGGACCCCACCAGTACAGTATCGAGGCATATCAGTTAGGTTACTACCTCCCATAGTCACAGTTACAGTTACAGTTTCAATATCAGTCTTCAGAGTAGAAATTAGGAATCAGTACTGTCAGATACAGTCATCGATCTCAGTAAGAAACTCAGATAGTTCCATTGATTCCTGGACTATCCTATCAGATAGGCTCGGTCCCATATTCAGATGCTTATTATTAGATCTAGAGGTCACCCGATAGACAGGCTTGATCTCAATCTCAGATTCAGTCGAGTATTCTCATTATCAGTTTCAGAGATCACTCGTTAGCTAGGACTGATATCAGACTTAGATATTCAGACACAGTTTGGAACTCAGATAGTTTTCCCCAGAATTAGGACTGTTAGATACAGTCATCCATGTTATCAGTCATTCAGTATCTCAGTATCACGAAACTCATGTTGTCAGAGTTCAAACTTTAGTTGTCAGTATCTCCACGAGTTCAGTAGAAGTTACATATGTATGCATGCATGTATTATCACGTTCATATTAGTCAGCATGTTCATGCATATAAACCCCATGCATTTAGACTACCCCACGAATACTCAGTACTTTAGTGGTACTGACGCATTTGCGCTATGATGCTTTCTTTTTATGTTACACCATAGGTTCTGGGGTGTAGATTCCAGATCAGCAGTAGCAGTTCAGTAAGCAGTGAGTCCTAATCTTTTGAGGACATAATTGTTACTTTTATTATTCCAGCATTTCAGTTTATTTTTAGTTTAGGGAGTTAGTTGGAGACATGTTCTTTCAACTCCTTATTCAGACAGTTTAGAGGCTTTCAGACGGTTATAGAGTTTTCAAATTTAGACTTTAGTATTTTCAGTTTTGTTTTGGTACTGTAATACCACCTTATTTTAGATATTTTATTATTCAAGATTGAACCTTACGCCCTTTTTGTTCATGTTCCTATATTTTATACGTATATTATGCAGTTACAGGTACAGATATCAGTCATGGGTTAGCTTGTGGTCCTTCGAGGTCATGAGCACTGTGTAGCATTCCGGTTTATAAAATTGGAGTGTTAAAAACTTGGTATCAGAGTCTAAGGTTCAATAGAGTCCTAGGAAGTCTGAAAGCCGCATCTAGTAGTGTCTTGTACATGGTTGTGTTGCACGCCACATTTATGTACAGGAGGCTATAAGATGTTTTAGGAACAGTTTCCCTTCTTTCTGTACTCATATCGTGCCAGTGATCAAAAGCTCAAGTTAAACTCTCAGTTTAATCCTTATTCCTCTTCTGTTTGCAGAACATGCCTCCTAAGAAGAGAACAGGGAATCAGTCAGCCCCGCAGCCCGCAGATCCTTTAAATGAGAATGTGTCACATGCAAAATTTTGGGCATCTTTTAAGGCGCTAGGCCAGGCTATGACCACTAGTGTTCAGGGCAACCGACAGACTGCAGCCCCACCCCAGCAAGATGGGGATTTTGCTGCAGCTAAAAATAAAAATTTTATGAGAATGAACCATCCAGAATTCTTTGGGTCAGTAACAGGTGAGGATCCACAGTTGTATCTAGAAAAGGTAAAGAAGATCACCTAAATCATGCATGTGTCAGACGAGGAGAGTGTGGAATTAGCATCCTATAGGCTGAAAGATAGTGCTCATGATTGGGTAGTGTTATGGAGAAGAGTAGATGGGAAGATGTAACTCCCGTGACTTGGCAGATATTTTAGGATGCCTTCTTAGATCAGTTTTTCCCGTTAGAGATAAGAGAAGCTAAGGTAGAAGAGTTTATGAACCTAAGACAAGGCTCCATGATAGTGAAGGAGTATTGTCTTAAGTTCAACCAGTTAGCTAAGTATGCTCCTGACTTGATAGCTGACCTAGAGCGAGTATGAGTAAGTTTGTGACTGGTGTGTCCGGGTTAGTATTGAAAGAGTGTAGAACAGCTATGCTCAATAGGGACATGGACCTTGCTAGCTTAATGATGCATGCTCAGCAGATAGAGGCAGATAAGTCTAAGGAGAGGGAGAGATCTAATAAGAGATTCAGAACAGGTAGTTACAGCTTTTCCCTGGCTGGGTCATAGGGTGGTAATCGTTATCACCATAGTCAGAAAAATTCAGCCCCTGTTCCATCTTCAGCTAGTGTACCCACACCTAACTTTGGAGATGTTAGTCATGGTGGGGCGCCAGGCTCCAAAGCCCAGAGTAGTGTCAGAAGTGAGCGTACTTATCCGCTTTGTAAAGAGTGTGGCAAGAACCGTCTTGGTGTATGGCGAGCTAATAGTCAGGTATACTTTGGGTGGGGTAAACCATGCCACAGAATGCGGGAGTGTAGAGTGTTCGCTCAGAAAGATAGAGATTCATGTGAGCAGGCCGCAAATCCCAGCACCAATAGTGGTCAGCATCAGAATCGACTCAATTCACTCCAGACTCACCATGATTTAGAAAGTTTCCTAGCCTAGATTCGGGTACGTTACATGTTTTTCATCATCATTGTATGCATTGTTAGATATCTTGCGCTCGTTTGAGCTTATGTTTCCACATGAGTTAGTCAGTAACATTAGCAGGTCTAGTTCAGTTCATGCATCGTGCATTAGTTTCAGCTCTCCAATGTTTAGTTATAATCTAGTTTGTAGATGACTTGTGCATCACCCCAGTATCTCAGCAAGGTAAATATTCGTAGAGGGACATTATGTCCCAAGGGGGAGATACCCCACCTTTTCTTGATACTTTCATGTTCCCGTTATAAATTAGTTATCAAGTGCCATGGCATAATCAGTCAAGTTTTCAAGAGTCAGCTCAGTCATATATTCAGGCATTAGATATACGTGTTCAGTAGAGAAAGTACTATTTATCAGTATCTTCACTCATACATTTACATAACATGTCAGTCATGTAATCATGCATCAGATATGCATGGAGTCGGCCTTTCAGTTGTGCATCAGATATGCATTCTCATTTTGAGAAAACTCACTTTATTAGAATTCTCAGTCTTATATTCATGAATCAGCTTCCCATGCATTAGATATGCATGTTCAGTATGTTGTGCTCAGTTTTCAGTCTTATCAGTCATGAACCCATGTTTCAGTAGTGTCATGTTTCAATACATCCTCAGTCAAGCTATGCTCCAAAGATTTCAGTTAGTCACGTGACTCAGAAAAACTCAAAAATCTCATTAGTTCAGTAGTCCCAGTAGTTTCAGTACTCTCAGTCAGACCTCAAATCTCAAGTAAATTTTCCGTCAGTCAATGGAACTCAGTGAATTCAGCTTGGTTCAGCTAAGAAAATATTATCATCTCAATTAATTAGTTTAAAAATTTGTTCAGTTCAGTTAGTTTGTTCAGCGCAGTTAATCTTTTTAGAGTCTTTTAGTTGGGAGTAGGGACTAGCACCGAGCGAGTGTAGGGATGGCGGTTTTTCCTGTTATAAAGACAGAGTCGTTAGCAGCAATCCCTGTACTCTAGAACTACATAGCCAGCGTAGGACAGGAGTCACCCATCAGATTAAGGCTATACTTGACTATTATATTGCCTTAGGCTTGATTTCCTGTTCAGGATCACCCGTCAGAGAGGCTTGACCATAGTAGAGGTCTCTACCCGTGGCACGGTATTGACACCCTTCCAATCAGGGCAAAGATTGGACCCCACCAGTACAGTATCAGGGCATATTGGTTAGGTTACTACCTCCCACAGTCACAGTTACAGTTTCAGTATCAGTCTTCAGAGTAGAAATTAGGAATCAGGACTGTTAGATACAGTCATCGATCTCAGTAAAGAACTCAGATAGTTCTATTAATTCTTAGAACATCCCATCAGATAGGCTTGATCCCATATTCAGATGCTTATTATTAGATCTAGAGGTCACCCGGCAGACAAGCTTGATCTCAATCTCAGATTCAGTCGAGTATTCTCATTATTAGTTTCAGAGATCACTTATTAGCTAGGACTGATCTCAGACTTGGATATTCAGATACAGTTAGGAACTCAGATAGTTTTCCCCAGAATTAGGACTGTTAGATACAGTCATCCATGTTATCAGTCATTCAGTATCTCAGTATCACGAAACTCATATTGTTAGAGTTCAAACTCAAATAGTTTGTATCTCCACGAGTTCAGTAGCAGTTGCGTATGTATGTATGTATTCTCACATTCACATTAGTCAGCATGTTCATGCATATAAACCCCATGCATTTATCCTACCCCACGTATACTCAGTACTTTAGCTGTACTGACGTATTTGCGCTATGGTGCTTTCTTTTTATGTTACACCATAGGTTCTAGGGTGCAGATTCCAGATAAGCAGTAGCAGTTCAGTGAGCAGTGAGTCCTCATATTTTGAGGACATGATCGTTACATTTATAATTCCAGTATTTCAGTTTATTTTCAGTTTAGGGAGTTAGTTGGAGACATGTTCCTTCAACTTCTTATTCAAACAGTTTAGAGGCTTTCAGACGATTATAGAGTTTTTAAATTTAGACTTTAGTATTTTCCGTTTTGTTTTGGTGTTGTGATACCACCTTATTTTAGATATTTTATTATTCAAGATTGAACCTTACGCCCTCTTTGTTCATGTTTCCATATTTTATACGTGTATTATGCAGTTACAGGTATAGATATCAGTCATGGGTTACATTATGGTCCTTCGGGGTCATGAGCACTATGTAGCATTCCGGTTCAAAAAATCAGAGCGTTACAAACTTGGTATCAGAGCCTAAGGTTCAATAGAGTCCTAGGAAATCTGAAAGCCACATCTAGTAGTGTCTTGTTCATGGGTGTGTTGTCTTCCACATTTATGTACAGGAGGCTATGAGATGTTTTAGGAATAGTTTCCCTTCTTTCAGTACTCATATCGTGCTAGTGATCAAAAGCTCAAGTTGAACTCTTAGTTTAATCCTTGTTCCTCGTCTGTTTGCAGAACATGCCTCCTAAGAACAGAACAGGGAATCAGTCAGCCTCGCAGCCCGCAGATCCTTTGAATGAGAATGTGTCACATGTAGAATTTTGGGCAGCTTTTCAGATGCTAGCCCAGGCTGTGACTACTAGTGTTCAGGGTAACTGACAGACTGCAGCCCCACCCCAGCAAGATGGGGATTCTGCTGCAGCTAGTATCAAATATTTTATGAGAATGAACCCTCCAAAATTCTTTGGGTCAGTAATCGGTGAGGATCCACAGCTGTATCTAGAAATGTAAAGAAGATCACCCAAATTATGCATATGTCAGAGGAGGAGAGTGAGGAATTAGCGTCCTATAGGCTGAAAGATATTGCTCATGATTAGGTAGTGTTATCGAGAAGAGTAGATGGGAAGATGCACCTCCCGTGACTTGACAAATATTTTAGGATGCCTTCTTAGATAAGTTTTTCCCGTTAGAGATGAGAGAAGCTAAGGTTGAAGAGTTTATGAACCCGAGACAAGGCTCCATGATAGGGAAAGAGTATTGCCTTAAGTTCAACCAGTTACCTAAGTATGCTCCTGACATAATAGCTAACCCAAAACGAGTATGAGTAAGTTTGTGACTGGTGTGTCCGGGTTAGTATTGAAAGAGTGTAGAACAACTATGCTCAATAGGGACATGGACCTTTCTAGGTTAATGATGCATGCTCATAAGATAGAGGCAGATAAGTCTAAGGAGAGGGAGAGATCTGATAAAAAATTCAGAACAGGTAGTTACAGCTTTTCTCTAACAGGGTCACAGGGTGGTAGTCATTCTCACCATAGTCAAAAAAATTCAGCCCATGTTCCATCATCAGATAGTGTGCCCACACCTAACTTTGGAGATGTTATTCATTGTGCGGCGCCAGGCTCCAAAGCCCAGAGTAGTGTTAGAAGTGAGCGTACTTATCCGCTTTGTGGAGAGTGTGGCAAGAATCATCTAGGTGCATGCAGAGCTAATAGTCAGGTATGTTTTTGGTGCGGTAAGCCAGGCGACAAAATACAGGAGTGTAGAGTGTTAGCTCATAAAGGTAGAGATTCGCGTGAGCAGGCCGTAAATCCCAGCACCAATAGTGATCAGCATCAGAATCGACTCTATTCACTCCAAACTCACCATGATCCAAAAAGTTTTCCCAACCTAGATTCGGGTATGTTACAAGTTTTTCATCATCATTGTTTACATTGTTCGATATCTTGCGCTCGTTTGAGCTTATGTTTCCACAGGAGTTAGTCAGTAACATTAGCAAGTCTAGTTCAATTCATGCATCTTGCATTAGTCTCAACTCTCCAATTTTAGTTATAATTTAGTTCGTAGATGCCCTGTGCATCACCCCAGTATATTAGCAAGGTAAACATTCCTAGAGGGACATAGTGTCCCAAGGGGGAGATACCCCACCTTTTATTGATGGTTTCATGTTCCCGTTATAAATTAGTTATCAAGTGCCACGGTATAATCAGTCAAGCTTTCAAGAGTCAGCTCAGTTAGATATTCAAGCATTAGATATACGTGTTCAATAAAGAAAGTACTATTTATTAGTATCTTCACTCATATATTTACATATCATGTCAAATATATAATCATGCATCAGATATGCATGGATTCGGCCTTTTAGTTGTGCATAAGATATGCATTCTCATTTTGAGAAAACTCACTTTATTAGATTCCCCACTCTTATATTCATGAATCAAATATGCATGTTCAGTATGTTGTGCTCAGCTTTCAGTCATGTCAGTAATGAACCCATGTTTCAGTAGTGTGTGTCTTTTACGTACTTCATCTTATCATCTCTCCTACCTTAGTTAATTTTCATTCGAGGATGAATGTTCCCAAGGGGGAGATATTGTAATACCCCACATGTTTCTAAGTTAGGAGACGAACCATTTTTCCTACATATGAAATCTCCTATCCTGTGATTCATACTTGATTACATGACTTACAATGAGTATCCTAGCGATAAGATAGCTTATGAGCGTTAAGCATGTATATATGAGTCACTTAAGGTAATACAAGCTAAGAGTTTTTGAATCCATCAAGTTTTAGTACTCGACTTCCTAAGGGTCATATTTGAATGAGTATAACTCAATGTTAATATGGTATTTATACATATTTCTACCCACCAAATTATAGAGAATCGAATTAGCTTTCCAACGATAACAATTTCATCAAAATCCGACACCCGATCTAGGAGTTATGGCTTGCGAAGTAGAGTGTGTCGCCTAACCAATCGCACATGGCCACTGGAAAGCATATGTGATAGCATATGTGGTGCCTATATTAATATAGGCGATATCATATGCGGCGCCTATGTAGATATAAGCGATATCATATTGGCGCCTATGTAAATTTAGGCGATATCATATGCGGCGCCTATGTAAATATATGAGATATCATTGCGGCGCATATCTTATGGTTTTAAGTGACTTAAACACTTAGTTTTGAGTTATTTTGAGGGTAATTAAGTCTTTTAACACTCCTTACAGGTCCCTAAACTTAACCCTACGAAATATATAGCTCCTAATTGCATTACAACCCTACTAACATTTTAAGTTCATCATCCAAGAGCACTAAAAGAGAAAAACAACTAGGGTTGCATAATTAAGCTTGAAGATCTAATTTCAAGGAAATTCCTCTGTAAATCATCAAGAATCTTCCTTTTAAGGTATGCGTGAGTTGATTTATGGACTCCTTTCGTCCATGAAGCTCAAGAACTATCTTCTAAATTATGTATTATGATGTTTATGTTAGTGGTGGTAGATGTTCATGTGGTTGGAGTTTGATGATGCCTAAGATGGGATCTTTGTATGTTTTGTGTAAGGATATGGTGGTATTTAATGTATAAATATGTGAAAATAGTGGTTGAATATTTGTAATCTTGATGAATCCACCTATGCCTAAGATGTGCATGTAAGGTGTTTGTGAAAATACCTAAGGGAATAGAACTCATGCTTTTATGACATAATAAGTCCTAAATGACTATTCCATGTTCTAAGTTTATGTTCAACGTGATCCCCATGCTATTGTCTTGAATTGAAGATGTTGTATGAGATGCTCATGATATTGTTGTGATATGGAATGACCATGTTATTGAAGCAATGCAAGTATATACATGTTGTGTGCATTCCCGATCATGTGATAGTTTTTTGAGAATCATTCTTATTATGAAATCCTTACTTATGATATTGTGAATTATGGAATCTACTCTTATGATCAAGTCATTCATGTGTGTCAGTTTCCTTCCATCGAGTCCTGAGGGTACTTGTACCCGAAAACTATAGTTGTGTGCCTAGAGCTAGTGTCATGTTTCAATACATCCTCAGACAAGCTATGCTCTATAGATTTTAGTTAGTCACGTGACTCAGAAAAACTCAGAAATCTCAGTAGTTCAGTAGTCCCAGTAGTTTCAGTACTCTCAGTCAGACCTCAGATCTCAAGTAGTTTTTCTGTCAGTCAACGAAACTCAGTGAATTCAGCTTAGTTCAGCTAAGAAAATATTATCAGCTCAGTTAATCGGTTTATAAATCTATTTAGTTTAGCGTAGTTAATCTTTTTAGAGTCTTTCAGTTAGGAGTAGGGACTAGCACCGATCGAGTGCAAGGATGGCAGTTTTTTCCATTATAAAGGCAGAGCCGTTAGAAGCAATCCCTGTACTCCAGAACTGCGTAGCCAGCACAAGACAAGAGTCACCTATCAAATTAAGGCTATACTTGACTATTATATTGACTTAGGCTTGATTTCCTATTCAGGATCACCCGTTAGAGAGGCTTGACCATAGTAGAGGTCTCTACCCGTGGCACGGTATTGACACCCTTCCAATCAGGACAAAGATTGGACCCTACCAATACAGTATCAGGGCATGTCACTTAGGTTACTACCTCCCATAGTCACAGTTACAGTTACAGTTTCAGTATCAGTCTTCAAAGTAGAAATCAGGAATCAGGACTGTCATATACAGTCATCGATATCAGTAAGGAACTCAGATAGTTCCATTGATTCCTGGACCATCCCATCAGATAGGGTTGGTCCTATATTTAGATGCTTATTATTAGATCTAGAGGTCACCCGATAGACAGGCTTGATCTCAATCTTAGATGTAGTCGAGTATTCTCATTATCAGTTTCAGAGATCAGTCGTTAGCTAGGACTGATCTCAGACTTAGATGTTCAGATACAGTTTGGAACTCAGATAATTTTCCCCAGAATTAGGACTGTTAGATAAAGTCATCCATGTTATCAGTCATTCAGTATCTCAGTATCACGAAACTCATATTGTCAGAGTTCAAACTCAAGTAGTCAGTATCTCCACGAGTTCAGTAGCAGTAATGTATGTATGTATGTATTCTCACGTTCATATTAGTCAGCATGTTTATGCATATAAACCCCTTGTATTTAGCCTACCCCCACGTATATTCAGTACTTTAGTTATACTGACGCATTTGCGCTATGGTGCTTTCTTTTTATGTTACATTATAGGTTCTGTGATGCAGATTCCAGATCAGCAGTAGCAGTTCAGTAAGCAGTGAGTCCTCATCTTTTGAGGACATGATCGTTACATTTATTATTCCAGTATTTCAGTTTATTTTCAGTTTAGGGAGTTAGTTGGAGACATGTTCCTTCAACTCCTTATTCAGACAGTTTAGAGGCTTTCAGATGATTATAGAGTTTTCAGATTTAGACTTTAGTATTTTCAGTTTTGTTTTGGTACTGTGATACCACTTTATTTCAGATATTTTATTATTCAAGATTGAACCTTACGCCCTCTTTGTTTATGTTTTTGCATTTTATATGTATATTATATAGTTACAGGTACAAATATCAGCCATGAGTTAGCTTGTGGTCCTTCGGGGTCATGAGCACCGTATAGCGTTCCGGTTCAGAAAATTAGGGCGTTACAGAAATAATGCAGGACTTGAAGTCAAAGGGAATGGCAGTTACAAAGTACATTTGCGTGGAGGTCGGTCTTTCATGTTGCATCATGTCTTATATGCTCCAGAAATTCGATGAAACTTAGTGTCTATGTCTGTTCTTTTAGATGTTGGTTTCATTTTTTCTTTAGTCGTAATTGTGTAAGAATTACTCTAGATAATATTTTTTATGGTTATGGACATCGTTATGATCGCTTTACTGTTTTAGATTATAATCCTTCAACTTATGACTATTATATTGACCATTGTTCAATGTCATGTTATTCTAGTAATAATAATGTTGATATAATTACATGACATGCTATATTGGGTCACATAGGGCAAGACTGAATTAATAGATTAGCAAACAAAGGACATCTTGGTTCTTTCTCCAAAATTAAAATAATAACTTGTGAAAATTGTCTTGCTAGAAAGATTACGCGTAAACCATTTGGGAAGGCTAAAAGAGCCGAATTCTCATTGCAATTAATCCATTCTGATATCTGTAGTCCAATGAATGTGAGGGCAAGGACTGGTCCTTCATATTTCATTACATCCATTGATTATTTCACACATTTTTATTATGTTTATTTGATTTCTCATAAATCAGAAGTTCTTGAATGCTTCAAAAGATATATGAATGAAGTTGAGAATCAATTAGATAAAGGTATAAAGGCAGTAAGAACCGATAGAGGACGTGAATATCTGTCAAAACAGTTTAAAGAACTGTGTATTGAAAAAGGCATTATCAGACAATTGACTACTTCTTATACACCTCAACAAAATGGTGTAGCCGAAAAAAAGGAATAGAACATTGTTGGATATGACAAGGTCCATGATATTGCAAGTAAATTTACCAATATCTTTTTGGGGAAATGCATTTTTAACAATGATCTATATATTGAATAAAGTGTCTTCTAAATCAGTATCTTCTACTCCTTATGAACTTTGGACTGGTAATAAACCAAACTTTAATGATCCTCGACCTTTGGGGTTGTACTGCATTTATTAAAGATTGTTTTGGTAAGTTTGGAAAATTAAGTCCAAAAGGAAAGAAATGTATCTTCATAAGATACTCAGAACACTCCAAAAGATATGTGTTCATTGGTAAATTGGAAGATGAAAGTACTACTAAAATTGAATCACGAGATGTCACATTCCTGGAAAATAATTTTTCAAAAAGGAATGAAATAAAGGAAAATGAGCCTCTTTACGAAATGTTGAATTTAGATAATCATATAATTTTGTAGGACATTCTTGATAATTCAATTGATCAAGAAATGATTCTTGGTCCAAGTGGGAGTTGGGAATCCCAAAATTCTATTGAGGAATTTGAACTTCAATTATGTAAGAGTACCAAAAAGGTGTGCCTAAACGATCTTATGAGATTGAGGATTATGTATTCCTGGATCTCCCACAGAATTGGATGAACCTAATTCTGTGACTGAGGCTTTATCGAGTCCTGAAAAAAATAAATGGATAAAAGCGATGAAAGAAGAAATAGGGTCCATGAAAACCAATAAAATCTGGGATCTAGTTGACCTTCCTTCTGGGCTTAAAGCTATTGGGAACAAATCGATTCTCAAAGTTAAACGCAAATCAGATGGGTCAATAGAAAGGCACAAAGCACGATTGGTGGCAAAAGGTTTTACTCAAGAAGATGGAATAAATTATGAGGAAACTTTTTCACCAGTTGTGAAATTTACCTCAATTTGCCTGCTTTTGGCTATAGTTGCACGTTTAGATTTAGAATTACACCAAATGGACGTAAAGACTGCTTTTCTCAATGAAGAACTAAATGAGAAAATCTACATGGAACAACCTGTAGGTTTTGTTAAAGGCCAAGAAAAGAAGGTTTGTAAATTAAACAGATCAATATATGGCCTTAAGCAGTCTTCAAGGTAGTGGTACCTGAGATTTCATAAAGAAGTGATTTCATTTGATTTCACTATAATCGATGAAGACCATTGCATCTATGTGAAAAAGTCCAATAAAATGTTTGTGATTTTTTCACTTTACATGGATGATATTTTATTAGATGGAAATAATTTGGAGTATGTAAAAACTGTTAATTCATGGCTTTTAAAGTCATTTGACATGAAAGACATGGGTGAAACAGACTATATATTGGGTGTTAAAATCCAAAGAGACCGTTTCAAAAAAAAATTGAGTCTATCTCAAGAAACATACATAAAGAAAATTTTGGAACGTTTTTGAATGAATAGTTGTAAATCCATGGATACTCCTATAGCAAGAGGTGAAATTTTAAACCTTGAAATATGTCCAAAGACTGAAAAAAAGAATACATGTCATGAGTACCATATTCCAGTGCAGTTGGGAGTTTGATGTACGCTATGATGTGTACTCATCCAGACATTTGTTATGTCTTAGGTCTGATTAGTAGGTATCAATCTAGTCCTGGAAGAGATCATTGGAAAGCAGTAAAGAGAATCTTTCGATACCTAAAGGGAACAGTTGATTATTCACTATGCTATAGTGGATCCGATTTATCCATAAGAGGTTATATAGATGTTGATTGGGTTGGTCTCGGCTAAAGGGGAAGCAACTAAAGCCAGTGCTTTAGGCCCCCCAAATCAAAGGCCCTCATTTTTCATTAGTGCATAGAGTATATTATAGATCTAGCATCATTATTATATTATGAAAATAGATTACTGTTTGTTTTTTGGGGAAATTTTGTAGAATTATATAGAAACAACTAGATGTTATTTAGAGAAATACTTTATCTGTCTCAATTTATGTGTCACTTTTTGCTTTATCATAATTAATTTGATTAATTTTTGAAGTTAGAAAGGATTGAATTAATACAATATTTTGAAACTTAGGTGTTCAAAAACTATACAATAAGTCTTATACACTGCATTTTTTCTCATGTCTTGAATATGAAGAAAGAATAGATTCAAAATATTATTCAAAATTAATATAATTTGACTCTCCATAAATCAAAAGTTTCACATAAATGTGGATATCCTGATTATCACTTAAATTTCATAATAAACATGCATACAAAAAAATAATTGATTGCGACATCTATAGTAGAAACACAAACAAAGTCTCTTTTAGTATTCTTATAGTTAGATTATTTCTGATAAATAGTAGATCAATCCATCAATTTAATTCAAAATAAACTTAAAATTATTTCATATGTATAAAATTATTTTAACATCTCGTTAGTAGTACAAAATTGAGATCATTAATTAAATGTAGAGAGTTAATTGATAAAAATTTATTTTAATCATGAGCTTTCTTATAAAAATAGTGTTGAAACCTTGATGAATAATTCAATTATTAGATATCTTTGATGGTGAAAATTATCATGTAGTCGAATGAGAATTGTCAATGTATATACATACAAGATATTTCGTACGTCACCATTACAAAATAAAATAAAAATAATTAAATAAACATATATAAAATTTTATTAATTAATTTAAGGGCCTCTTATTAAAGTTGGCTTTAAGCCACAAATCCTGTTGAGCCGACCTTGGGGCTGGTGACCAGTATGATAGAAATTCAACTTTCAGTTACGCCTTCTTGCTAAATGGTGGTGCAATTTCATGGAAAAATAAGAAATAAACTTGCACAACCCTGTCAACTATGGAATCAGAATTTGTGGCTTGTGCATCTGCAGTACAAGAAGTTGTTTGGTTGAAGAGATTCTTTGAGCATTTGAACATTGCAAAAAATTCTAAGGGTTCCATGATTTTATATTGTGACAGTCAAGCGACTATCGCATATACGAAGGATCCTAACTATCACAGCAAGACCAAGCACATTGATATTAAGTATAACTTTGTAAGAGACATAGTAGCAAGTGGAGAAATAATTTTATAATACATTCCTACACGAGAAATGATAGTTGATCCATTTACTAAGGCGATATCTAGAGACTTGTTTGAGAAACATATTATGGCTCTAGGATTACGTAGGATATGCTTATGTTTATATATTGTAGATGACTTGATTATAATTATTATCAATATAAGAATCTTTAATTTATGTTCAATCTCATATACATTCGAAAAAGTATTTTATTAATACAGTGTGTCGAATAAGTTACGAGATTGGCTCTCTCACACGAGCAATCACCTCTTACATCGAGGAACGTAAAGAGAAAAGTTCCACCATAAGATAATGACTTATTTTGTAAAGCCATATGTGAGTTTCTGTAATAATATGGATTTGAGGATTATTAAAGAAAGAAACTCAGGTTAGACATTTAGAGGGGTCTAGACCTAGATCTGTACGATGTTGAATGACTAAAAGAATGAGACACACGAACCAATATAAGGTGATAACATCATAGCACGTGTTTCATACCACGTGTGTTATGCGACCAATGGGTTAATAGAAGAATGAATCTCTGCTTCTTCATTGTGTGAGACCCTCAAAGTTATTTTAACTTTTCATTGAAATACCCTTAGACCTTTAACTGTTTCTTGAAGTTTCGATCGGTGTCGCTACTTTAGCATGTTACTAATAGCCATGAGAGATTCGACAATGCGGTGCATGTCTAAGAAAGCAGTTGATTTGAAACAGATAGATTCGAGTAGAAAGGAAAGACGATTAAAATGAATATTTTAACTTGTTTACACAAGTCGGCTATTACACTAACCATATAAGAGTCAAGTGTAATTTGTATATAAAGTTAACCATGAACTCGAGTTCACCTCTTTAAGAGGATGAGGGATCAGATAAGCAACTACTGAAGTAGTGAATGATGTCTGGGGTATTGTGAGTATTAGTATCCTCATATTTTTAGAGAATTCTTTCCACATGTGATTGAATTCCTAAATATGGCTTGTAAAACCTTAAAGGTAAAGCTCGTGATGCTCACAGGTCGCACGAACAATTTGCTGTATAAATTGGTGATTTGTTGATGTCGTACTGGCTCGGGTAATGTCCACCATGTGTGAAGTGGGAGATGTTAGATTATGGGTCATGGGTCACCCATGTGGACCCGATCCGACTCTTAATCTGGACAGATTAAGATTAATTCAAAAGAAAATGGGGAAACGATTACAATGTAACTGTTCCCGCCCCAAAATTTGATATAAGTTTCTCCTTTTCTTCTGACAAGAAGGCAAGAGAGAAATCAGTGGCACGAAAAAAAACAGAAATCAACAACATCAAACTAAAGGGTATTTAGTTTGTGAATTAACAATTTCGTTTCCAAGAAAAATAAAGTGGACTTGAGCAGATTCTTTCGGAAGCAAATTTAATTTCCACTTCGAATTTAAGATACACTCTGATTTATGTTTTACTTCGAAATGATAACATTATGCATATTAAACACCTGAAAATAGCTAATCAAAAATATAAAATACGTATATATACACGTGAATGATGTGACAAATCAAATAAAGACAAATGACATTTTAACTTAAAAGAATCATAACTATGAATTTTTAATATAAATAAATCAAAATCGAAAAGGATTAAAAAAAATATTTGTACACCTTTTCCCCTCGCTCCCCCAACCTACCCAACCCTATTCCCTTCTATTTCCCTGAAAACCATCCATTTTTCAGTGTCGTTCTTCTTTTTTTAATAGTTTTTTTACATATACAAAATTTTATGTGATGAACAATCTTCACCATCTAAAGATGAGAAGTAAGTAGAATGAAAAAATTGGTACTAAATGAAGAAAAATGGAAGAGTAACACATAAGTAATTGAAAATGGTTGGATGAACAACGACAATGTAAGGAGAAAGAAATAAGAATTTTAATTGTTGATGGTGTGATTAGTCATATTTTGATTCTAGCTGTTGAAATTGAATTTTTATTAGTTGGTAGAAATTCAATTTATCTGTTGAAATGTTTATCTCCAAAATTCATTCTTCGTCAATTTACACTTAATTATACAAAACAAATTCAAACTTTCACACCTATTTCGTCAAAATTTTAATCTCAAAGATATTTTTTTTTTCAAACATTATATAATTTCTCACACCTATTACATCATTAATTTAATGCCTAAAATGTAAATTTGTAATTTTTAACAGACCTATTAGGTGAAGATAGATTATTAATATTTGATGGTGGACTTGTGTGGTGAAGTGGTGGCAGAGAGCAGTTTATAAAGAGGAAAAAGAGAAAACATATTTTAAAAAGAAAAATAATGAGAAAGAAGAGATTTAACAAAAAAGAAAAAAGAAAAGAGATTTAAGTAAAAGAATCAAAAAAATTTACATCTCACGCTTTCAAATTTAGTGTAGTGCATGCACTATGACACTTTAGCAGATTGTTTCTAATTAGCACATTTTTTACAAAATTTAAGTGTTAAATAGGTGCAAGGCTAAATATAAGTGTTTAGTAAAAAATCGAAAAACATTGAGGGACTATGTATGTATTCCACCTGTTTTAAAATACTATTATAAGTAGTAATTTAAGAAAAAATTACACAAATTCACACTTTAACTTATCAATATTACTTAAAATCTCAATCCTTAACTAATTATAAATCCTTTAAACTAAGTATATAAATTTCTGATTTTTTTTTCTCTAAAAGGGTAAGATACATCAATTTAGGGCAAAAAGAAGTTTAGGGCAAAGATGTAAAATCGGCAGGTTAATTAACGAAGAAACGAAGCCGAAGAATTGACGAAGAAACGAAGTCGGAGAAAAAGGGCTCTTCTTTCGTAGAGAAGAATTATTTCTCACTAATCTTATCTTCCTTATTCTTTTACCCAAGATTAATTAATTTTTCACCTTTTACATTCTCAGATCTAATTTATTTTCTCCTAATTTTTTTCATCCGTAAGCTTAATTTCTTCGTCCTGTAACATCGATTTATTCATCACATTTATAGTTTTGCTTTATTTTCGAACAAATATGTAAGATAAAGAGATTTTTTTTTGCTTAATTCTTCTTACTAGTTGTATTTTTTTTTTTCTTTTTGATGATTTTTGGTGGAGGTGGCAAAACTAGCCCAAATCCACTTCACCCGTCCAATCCGTCCATATTTTGATGAGTTGGACTAGAGTGATTTTGAAGATGGACTGATTTGGGTCAGCCCAAGTAAACCCATCAAAAATCAACTCAAATGGGCTCACAATGATGTCCAACTTTGACCCATAAAGATGTTTAAACCTAATACTTATATTTTTGCTTTTAATATTTTTAATTTTCTTTATTTTTACTTGAAAATAATAATAATAATAATAACAACAACAACAACAACAACAATAATAATGATATAAATATAAAAAGAAAATAAAAAATATTATTCAAACCTAAATTGCTACTAGAATAATTGTTCAATGATGAGTTAAGTTAGGCAGATTGGGCTATAACTCATTATTTAGTCCATCTTGGCCCAACTCATCTTCGCCCATTTATATTTTGAGTGGGTTGGGCAATGACCCATTTGTTGTTTTAGCCCATTTTGATCCGCTCAAATTCGACCCAACCTGCCCATTTACCACCCCTATTTTTTGCGCTTAATTTTTTTGTCTTGAATGTGTTTTTTGTTCTATTTGAAGAAACCCATAGTTTTATCTTCTGTTTGGTGAAATCTGTAACATTAATTTGTATATTTTATGGCCTGAGACAGCGATGAAGGGAATCGTGGCGGAGTACGGAGTGAGTTTGGAGATTCATCAATGACGATTGAAGATGATGATGTTAATAAAGATACATAAGAATGTTGTATATGTTAAGAGAGTTCGGTGATACATAAGAATGATGTATCTGATAGAAAAGAATAAGAAGCGATCCTACACCAAATGTACAAAACTTATGTATCTTACTGAATATTAGGTTATATATACATAAGAAAGATGTGTTTGATTGAAAACCTACAAAAATCATGTATCAGAATACTTTTTGTGCTACTGATACATAAGATGTATGTATCCGAATGTATTTTTATATCATTAATACATAAAAGTTATGTATCGGTACTTATGTATCAAATGATATGTATTGCAATTTGCAAGTGCTATGTAGCGTGCCAATGAAAAGAAAATTTTTTTTACATAAATATAAAGACAATCAAAATTTTATATAATTGGATACTAAACTGTTAAGATTTATGAAAATTGGGCTTCCATTCTTTTTCCACTATTTTCTTGCATGAGCTACCTACTTTGAAGTCCAACGAACTCTCTTAATTCTCCATATTATTAAATTGGATAACTTACATAAATTCTAAATTTTTAATGGGTTCTAACACTTTTTTTCATAATTTTATTTAATTACATAATATCCTAAATTTTAATATTTATGTACATATTTTTAGCATTGATACATATGCATTGTAATACATTTGTAATTTAGTGGTTAGTTAAATAAGAAAGAAACTAATTTTCAATTATTACGAGGAGTAAAATTAGGCACAAATTGTGAAAATGATACATCTAGTTCCAGATGTATCACAATGATACATTTCGTAAATTACTCACTAACCATTAAAAATTCAATCTCACACCAAAATAAATAATTTATATATATCAAACATATGTTAATGTCAAACCTTTATAAATAAATTAAAAATATGAATCACTATCACAAAGTATATGTCATATGTATCACTAGTATTCCAACAACAAATGTATCATACTGGTAATGTATATATCTTGATAACTGATTAACAACATCAATTCATATTTTTTATACTATTATATCAGTGTTACACATGTCATTTCTCACAGAATAAAATGTATCAATGGTGAACGTATAAAATGTATCACAAAATTAAATAAAATATCATATGTATCAATTGAGAAATATCCAAACTGAATGAGGGTGGTGAAATCATTAAATGAACAAAAAACACATGCATCATCCTT